>CM046877.1:48381978-49809231 GCA_025667525.1 Glebionis coronaria
TATGAGGGAGTGATGAGACTGCTTTTATACATAGTCTCATCGTCCAAAAAGGGCTTAAAATGCATTAAATATCATCAAAATACCCATATATATGCTTGTATTTGTTGCTTGTGTATTTTAGGTATGAATATTGAGAAAATGACAAAAGATCACAAGAATCATGCAAAAACGAACACGGGAAACGAAGCCGCACAATGAACCAAGCCCTAATGAAGACTTTCCCAAGAAAAACCCTTGAAGATTTGAAGAATTATGAAGAAGGGTCCTCCAATATGGAAGAATTGACACTTTATGCCCTTGTATCTTCATAATTACAAGTTTGGTCCCTAAAGTTTGTCAAAATTACAAAAAGGACCCTTAACTTTGAAGATTTGGCAAAAATGGTCCCTCAATCATTATGACTTGGCAATTTCAGCCCTCCAAAATATCAAATATGCAAGTCAAGACCATTACCATTGAAGAAAATGCCAAATCAGTCCCTCAAGAATCAGAAAATGGCAAGAATTACCCCTGAATTCACTTTACAAAATGTTTTGGGGAAAAAGTGTAAAGAATGAAAAGTTGTTATAGCTAAATTGGGCGTTGACAAGGTTTGGAAGAGAAAAGACAAGTTATTGAAAGATGGGGGTTTAATACTGGCAGACAACATTGTTACCTAGACCAACCAAGTCATGACACGTAGCCCACTCAATCTTCTCCACCAATCAGCTTCCACCTTTTGGCCACATCACCATTCCACTCACCACCAAATTAAATAAGTTAACAAAACCTTGGCGCCTTAACATTTATTTAAATGTTAATCACCCCTTAATCAGATCAAAACCACCACTATTTACTCCAAGAACACATTTGGGTATTTTTGATTATGTTGTAATTAAGAGATAATCTGCTCCAGAATGATGATTAACCATCTTGTTAACACATCCCAAACCTTAAACATAACACCCCACCAACCCACATGCTGCATGGGGCCTCCCTTGCTACGTCAAAGGGGAAGAAGACAAAGGAGAGCCAGTCATCCAACGTCCCATAATTGTGCTTACATCCTAAGCTTCATACAAGCCTTTGGATCACCTTTTTACTTGCCAGCTATCACAACACAACAAAATTCGTCACATGATTCTTCAAGATATTTAAACAAGACAAGGGCAATTTTGGAAGTTCAAGGCTAGGGTTTCACTTCTTTTTCAGTTTTCTAGATACATTGTATGCCTATATAAAGGCACATAGGGTCTCTCATTTACCTACTTTTGGTTTTTCCTTGTTCAAGCACTTGTAAATCCTCTTTTCAGTATTAATGAAATTGTGTTAAGTGTGTTGAAGAAAGACCAAGTGCCATCTTATTTTATGCTTGTTTATGTTATTTGTTCACTGAATTTGAATCTCAAAACCTGTTTTTAAGGAGAGTGCAAAAGTTTGCATTTTTCCTTTAAGCTTGATATTTTGCTAAGTTCTTGTTTCAACCTTGGAATTCTTGGGTTATAGGGCTGATCATAGCATCCTAATTGTGATATTAAGGTGTGGTGAGGCTTATAACTTGGGGATAATCAAGTGTGGGGTAACAAGGTTGCATTAATCAAGGCTTTTTAAGTTTCTGATTTTGATATTGTGCTACTTACCTTGTTGAATATTAGCAGGTTTGTTATTGGAAGCTTTTGCTTGTTCTAGCTAACACATAAGCTCATAAATTCGTGGGTGTGGATGTACATCCATGAGGTTTGTCTTGAAATCCTTGAAAATCTGATAAATATTGGATTTTTTGTGGATTTGTGCTCTATTGGTGTTCTTGTTGATTTCTTGGCTTGAATCTGCTTAGTCTTGCATGATAATGTTGTTTGTATGCTAGATTAATCATTGGGTTAACTGAATCACACTTTTTCTTGTTTAAATATTGATTTGAAAAGTTAAAAGGGTGTTTGGGTCTACCTGTTTAAGCTTGAATCTTGTTATTGTGTTGTGTAAAGTTTGTATTTGTGTTCTATATCTGATATATGCCTTGTTGAGAGTGTTTTGCTGCAAGTTTTTGGGTTTGAAACTTCAAATCAAACAATCTGCTATAACTTGGTGAATTTAACTGTTTTTGACCTAAGATTTTGGTGAAATCTAGTATTTGTGCATGCTTAGGGTTAAAAGTTGTTAAAACATCATTATTATAACTTATTTGATAGATCTTGAGTGTTGAATCTGGCTTGTGTGTCATATACATCAGCATAGTAAAAAAACTGCATGTTCTTGTGTTCATCAGTAACTTAAGGTGCTTGAATCCTGCTTAATACTTTGAATCATTGCATGAAACCTGTTTAGACTTGTTCATTTGAGTTTATTATAGCTTGTGTATGCATTTGGTTAAATTTGGCTAGCTGAATTGTGCTCTAAGTGCTTTTTGAACCTAAACTACTTATTGTTTCATGTATGTGCTAGATCTGGCACTTTATTGATTAAACTGTATCAATTGGGTGATTGTGTTTGTGATATTTTGATTGTTATTGACTCCTTTTGATCCAAAGATCATTTGGGTGCCTTTGTGTAATCTGAATCTCAAAAAAGTTCACTAAAGACAAAAAGTCAAACAAGTCAAGCAGTGGAAAAAGTTTCCACTACTCAACACCCACAACTAGCCCCTGCTAGTGTTAAATTGAAATCAGATTATCAATAAGCTGTTTTAGCTTATCCATACCTGCAAAAACTTATTTTTTGTGATAGATCTTCATTATTTGACCCATATGATTAGACTGGAGCTTATTGGACTTTGACTTTGACTTTTTACTAGAAACCCAACTTATTTGACTTTTACATAAGTGCTTATTTGCTTTTTCCAGCTTATTGAGTCAACTTATTTGAAAACTCTTTGTTGATTTTGCTTAATTAAGTCATTTGAAAGCTTTTGAAACTTGAATCAGCTTTTGGGGTGGCCTAGAACTCAAAAACGACTATTTTGTCGTTTTCTGTAGATTGCTTATTGCATTTGCAGGCTTATTTCAAATTTCTTTTTACAGAAGTCTTATTTAGGACAAAAGAAGCTTGTGTGTCTAATTTCAGCTTATGGCATTGGCTTATAGCTTAATGGGCCAAAAAGCACATTAAGAATAAGCTGTTTGGTATAAGCTAGTTTATTTCACACTTTCAGCTTTTGGGCCTTTGAAAAAAGTTGTTTAAAATCAAATTTTGAGTCAAGTAGTGCTTTTTGGGCTTATTTTGGACACTTTTTTATATTGGGCCCATATTAGCCCATTTAGTGATCTGTTTTGGGTATAGCCCACTTTTTAGGCCGATTAAGGGTATTTAGGTAATTTCACTTTCATTTCTGAGTTATTTAGGTTAAATTAAGCTAGTTTTCAAGTTTTTAGAATTTTTTATGATTTTTGGATTTTTAATAATATTTGAATATTATTTTATTGTTAGAAATTAAAAGTCTGATTTTCTAAGTTTTTATATTTTTCCTAGATTGTAGATACTTAATTAGGAATTTTGCAACTTTCCAAATATTTTTAGAGTCTTTTAATTATTTTTTAGAATTAATTTAAGTTTTAATTGATTTTAATAGTTTTTAATTGTTTAAAAATAGCTTTTAGTGTATTTAAAATTTTGAAAAATACTTTTTAGCTTAATTAGGGTATTTTTGAGGTTTACAAACTTTAAGATCTTGTTTGGGACTTTTTAATAGTTAATATTGATTTTTAGGGCTTTAATTAGCACTAAAAAGTCATTATTTAATTAATTAAAAGGTTTTGGCAAGTTTGAATTTTTTTGTAAACTCTTAGAATATTTTTGTGGATTTTTAGTGATTTTTAGGAATTTTTAGGGTAAAATTTTAATTTTGGTACTTTTTACGGTTTTACGTGTACACCTTTTTCGTCTTAGTTTAATACGACATCGTAACCGTCATTCTCTTCTTATCCCATTTCTATTTTTCTTTCTCACAAATATAATCACAAACCATTAATCAATTCATTACACACACATTAAGCCTCCTTGAGAACGATCCCCATCTTGGGTCATTTGTACACGGTTTTCCTAAATCGTCGTGCTTAATACTTGCCACTTTTGGTACTCTTTTCTTAAAGGGTATACAAAAATACTACATCCGTGATATTTAGTTATTACTGTTTAGAAGGGGCAAAGGTTTACGTCGTAGGCCTTTAGTAAATGTTTTTTTCCATATGGTGTCCAAGGAGTCTACGACATATAGACGACAAGCATCTACGCCGTAGTCAAGATATTAAGGAACCTTCGGTTTATAACCTTGATCTTGTCATCTTTATCTTCTTGTCCGATTCTCTTCATCTATGGTGTTGATGTAACTATCTTTTACGTCGTATAAGCCTTTAATCTTAAAAAACTTTAGACTTCGTTTTATCTATGGCGTAGGGCATAAATTCACCTATATCCTAACTAACTTTGAGTATTACACCTTAGCCCCATTATGTATTTTTTCCCACAATTTTTCTTGGTTCTCCATTGCTTGCTCGTTTTTACCTTCAAATTAAAAAATAAATATTTTTTCTTGCACTACTTGGCTTGTTAGTAACATAATCGAACATAACTGAAGGATAATTGCTACTAAAAACATCAAATATTTGACATCATTAAATATCACAGCATTTGACTTCTACTTATCCCCAAGTAAACCTGTAAAAAAAATCAGTTTTCAAAAAGATATTTTCTAAAAATTCAGAAAATATGTTAGGATTTGAGACCAAGGGGAAGATTCTTGTTTAGTGGTTCTCATATAAGTGTTACTACTGTTCTTTTATGTTTAGAGCGCTAGAAGAATTTAGTTAAAAATACATTAAGTTATTAGCGCTGCCAATACAAAAGTTAGCATTGCTAGTGTATTTTACTACTGTTGGTAAATATTGAAGAAATGTGACTAAGTACTTAATGTTGCTAGAGTACTAAGTTAATGATACCGGTTCAATGATAATGTTGCTCAAAGAAAATTGACTTCTAAAAGGATAAAGATGTTCAAGATACATTACGTGATGATCAAGAATACTTAGTTGATAAGTATTACATATTTATAAAGTTTATCTTGTATTGTATATGTTAGGAAGATATTGCATTTATTTTTAGAAAGTTTTGTAAGCCGACATGGACACTTAGTATATAAAAGGAGGTTCTAGGGCATAGAATTATTTATATCTCATTCATAGAATTTTTTTTATCTTCAAGGTTTTGTAAACTCCAACACTGGTATAGAGTGTTCATATTATTATCAATAATATTGAGGCTTGATTGTGAATTCAGTGTTCTTGAATACTTATGGTTTTATCAATTCATAACAAAGTTCTTCTTAATACTAAAATTCATATTTTGGATTAATTTTAGTAAACCTAAACAAAGTTTCTACTCAAGTTGTGATAGATTTATCTAGTGCAACTTAACCCTAAAACTATATAAGGGAATTAGATCCGTCAAGTTTGGATTAACAAGTGGTATCAAAGCTTGCTGAGATACTTTGACCAAGAAGAACTTGTTTGTATTCACAAGAATCAATGAATCATGACTCAACAAATATGATTGTTGCATCCAAGATTCCCATGTTGACATCTGGTCAATATGACAAGTGGAAGATAAGAATGGAGTAGTACATAGAGATGACTGGCTACTAACTATGGGAGTTGGTGCAAAATGGTAATAAACTAAAGGTGTCAACTGAAGGTGGTACATTAAAAGGGTTGGAACCTGTAAGAGTTGATGAAAATGCTCAAAGAAGGTTGGAGGTTAAAGCAAGAAACATTATATTGATGGTTATTTCTAATGAACACCATATAAGATTCATTATTCCATATGCTAAAACTTTGAGGAAATCGCTAGAAGAAAGGTTTGGTGGGATCAAATCCATTAGAAAGACCTGAAGGATCATATTGATGTAACAATTTGAGAACTTTACAACAACAAGATCTGAGATGTTAGATCAGACCTTTGGCATAATTTAATAGCTTGTAAGCCATTTGGAGATAATAGATGAAAAGATTTCACTAGAGGATGTGAATAAAAAACTACTAAGAATCATAACACCAAAATGGCATACTCATTTACCTATATGGAGAAACAAGAATGATCTATATACAATGAACACTGACGACCTCTATAATGACCTCAAGGTATTTGTCACGTAGGTTAAAGGGACATAATGTTCAAGCTTAGGCTCACAAAACTTAGATTCTGTTTCCTCCTCATATATCAGCCTTAATTAAACAGTTAATGTTGCTAATGGAGTTTCTACTGCTGTTCAAATTTCTGCTATCAACACTCAAGTTAATATTGCTGATAACTTGAGTGCTGCCTTTATTTGTGCATCAATGGCTAGTCAACCTAACAATTCTCAAATTATTAATGAGGTCATGGAACAAATCATTGAAGATGATATGGAACAGATGGATATCAAATGACACATGGCAATGATGACAATAAGGGCTAGAAGATTTCATTAAAAGACTGGAAAGAAGCTTAATCTAAATGGAAAGGAGTTTACTGGTTTGATAAATCCAAGGTAGAGTGTTATAACTACCATAAGAAAGGACACTTTGCTAAGGAGTGTGGAGCTACAAGAGTCAAGACAGAAGTCAAGATAATAGTATAACAACCATGTATTTTCAACAATGTACATTATTGCTACGATATAAAGAATAACCATTTTTATGTGAAATTTTTTGCCTTATTTTATGTGACCAACTATGTAAAGTGAATTACATAGGAAACTAAACGGCCACACGTAACCACTATAGCCAATCATACCAATGTTACTTTCAAGCAAGCATTATAATATGTCAAGTCTATGATCTAAAATTAGTATTATATCATATGATATGTATATAACATCACATTTACAATGATTATTATAAAATGAACCTATTACATAAAATAACACCTCAAAAACCTAATTTCATGAACTATCAATATCTAAAGCATATGCACAAGCTTCTAAAGCAAGTGTACAAGATGAATAGAATATATTTGAATATATTTTCCTTCCAAAAGTATAGTAAAACTTCATTAAGCACAATGTACAACCCTTTGATGCATAAAAATCAAAATTACCATTTCCCTTCATTTCTCCTATAAGCATTATACAACCATCAAAACCAATTATACAAGTAGACTCAACAAAACATATAGGATATATTTTCATCATAAATCATAGTACAACCATTTTAAGCACAATGTACAAGTTACTTAAGCACAAATGTACCAAGAAGGTTAAGAAAGCGCATTATATTTGTGCTTATTAAGGGTTGCCTTGGTCGTTTTCCCTACTAGTTGAGGGTTTCGGATCCTCCTTACTATCACTTTGGTGATTAGAGTCAATACTAGAGTCACGAGCTTATATAAGAGTATTTTACTCGATAATTGTATTGACTTCAAACATGTATATCATAGAATTGAGCAACCAACATGGAGCGGCATTGGACATGAGGACGTCTAAAAGTAGTTATCATTGAAAGTATTTGTATTACTATGTATCCGAGGATCCTTGTAATATACTAAATAAAAATCTCTAATATTAAAGGATAACTTATATTTTAAACGTATCTTCTATGATTTTGATCATTGACTATGAATAATACCCTAAATTTAGCTTCCGCTGATTTATCCAAAAACAGAGGTGTTAAAAATAAGTATAACGAAAGGAAGACTATGCCTATTGAAACCTCTAACTCCTCGACAATGGTAGCATGTGATGGTTTAGGAAGTTATGATTGGAGTGATCAAGCTGAAGAAGGACCACACTATGCACTGATGGCATACTCATCTCCTGGTACTGACTTTGAGGTATCAAATGACTCAACTTGTTCTAGATCTTACGCTTGATATGTTAAAGCTATTAGATCTCAAGTATATGAATTACTCATAAAGCTAGAAAAATCTAAATCAAGGACTTTAGCGTATAAGGAAGGTTTATAATATGTAGAAGAAATACTTTAATTCTTTAAAGCAAACGAGTCTATTTACATAGAAGTTATCAATGTCGTAAAAAGAGACAAGCTAATATTAGTGTCTACTATTAATGATTTTAGGCAGGATCTAGAAGTGAGAGAGGGTATTCAAATACATGAAGACAAATATGAAAATGCGTATAAGTATTTATAGCAAGAAGGGTTTATGATTTTAAAGCTACAATGTTGTTCCACCCCCTATACAGGGAAATTGCTACCTCCTAAACCTGACTTGTCTTACACTAATATATAAGAGTTTTTAGATGAACCTGTTGTTAAGTGCTCTAAGGCTAAGAATAGAAGTTTAGAGTCTAGGAACAATGGTGCCACAGTTATTGATGATTGGGTGTTTGATGATGATAAGGAAAATATATGTCAACATAAGTCTGAAGTAAAAATTGTTAGACGTAGCGTTGTAGAAAGGAATTCGTCAAACCTAATCAAGGGAAACAAACTGCTAGGAAACACCTATATAGGTTGAGCACATTTAGTATAACACTCAAAGGCCTAGAGGAAATCAAAGAAAATAGAATGAGATGAAGTCACACAGACTAGGTAGTAATCTTGAGATGTTCAATAAAGCTTGTTATGTTTGTGGGAGTTTTGACCATTTACAGGTTAAGAGGGTGAATCACAATCACTTTGCTTGAAAATCATACCCTAATGCTTTAAAGACCATGGTTCCAAGAGCAGTATTACTAAGGTATGGCTTAAAAATTGTTAATGTCGCAAGACAAGTTAGTATTGCACACCTGAAACCAAGAATGAATGCTACTAAAACACTGCCAAGTCTTTCTAAACAAGCACATTCAACTATTTGGAGGTCTATCCAAAAGAAAATAAAATTAAATAACAATAATGTTATTAAAAAAGTTAATACTACAAATGGAAAAACAATTAACGTTGTTAGGCCAAAAGCAACAATTAATAATGTAAAGAGAAATATAGGAAATGTTGTTAAGGCTACAGCTTGTTGGGTTTGGAGACCAAAGAACAAAGTTATAGACCAAGAATCCAAACACAACAGTTCATCAATGATCTTAAAGAAATTTGATTATGTTAATGCACATGGCAGATCCAAGTCAGTAATGGCTTGGGTCCCTAAGAGAAACTAGTTCTCTTACTTTATGTGTTGAGCAATCCACCTAAGGACTTACATGATAAAGGAGTATTTGAAAGTGGATACACAAGGAACATGACTAGAAAGATGTCTTATCTTACTAATTTTGAGGACTTTGATTGTGGATATGTTGCTTTTGTAGGACATCCCAAAAGTGTAAGATCTTATGCAAAGGTACAACTAAAACTGGTAATTAGGTTTTGAAAATGCGTATTTTGTCAGAGCGCTTATCTCTTTAGTGTCTCACAAATGTGTGACAAAAAGAATAGTGTAATTTTTACTAAAAGTGAATGCATTGTTCTATCTCTAAATTTTAAGCTAACTGATGAAAGTTATGTTTTGCTTAGAGTTCATCAAAAGAACTATATGTACAGTATTGATCTAAAGAATATTATTCCCAAAGGGGGTTTAACATGTCTCTTTGCAAAAGCCACATGTGATGAATCTACTCTTTGACATAGAAGTCTAGGTCATTTAAATTTTAAAACTATGAGTAAACTGGCTAAGGGAAATCTTGTTAAAGGTATGCTTTCCAAATTATTGAAATTGACCAAACCTATGTTGCTTTTCAGAAGGGAAAGCAACACATCGCCTCTAGTAGTCCTAGATAGAGAATTCTATTAGCTTACCTTTACATTTGTTGCATATGGATTTATTTGGTCTAACATTTGTGAAGTGCCTGCCTAGTTGTCACTGATGATTTTAGCAGGTTTACTTGGGTATTATTTCTAGCTACTAATGATGAAACTAGTGACATTCCTATGTATTCATAACCAAAATAGAAAATCTAGTAAATCATTAGGTTAAAATGATAAGGTGTGACAATGGAATCGAGTTCAAGAATAAGCAGTGTGATTTGATAAAATTTGGATCATTATAGTGAAACAATGAATTCGTGTTAAAGTGAAGAGTAGTTAAAATTAAGTTTGGCTAAAGTGGGCGTAAAGTCCAAGTGATATTGTGGTTAATTTTTTCAAATTCAAGTTCAAATAATGTATTCCTTTGAAATGTGGAAAGTTCTTGTAAACCTTTGGTCTAGAAAATTTTGGCAGTATTTCGTTTCACAAACCTTTTAAATAACGTCTGTAAAGTTAACCGAAAATCCTAAACCATTGCAAAAGTTGACAATTCATTTCTGATACCTCAATCAGTTAGAACGCCAAACTGTTGGAAAAAAAATAGTCCACAAACTATTGGAATAGGAATGACTACAAACTGTTGAAATAAGAAAGCCTACAAACCGCTGAAATAGGAAAGCCTACAAACCGTTGGAATAGGAAAGCTTATAAACCGTTAGAATAGGAAAACCTACAAGGCGTTAGAATAGGAAAGCCTACAAGGCGTTGGATTAGGAAAGCCTACAAAGCGTTAGAATAGGAAACTCTACAAACTGTTGGTATATAATCGTGAAAATTTGACCTCGAAAAAGACTAGTATTGTAAACCGTTCGAACAGGGGCACAAGTACAGAAAATGCTGCTCACAAATGTTGGTATAGGTAGCTTTCCCTAAACCTCTGCTCAAAACATTGCTTTTCCCACAAACCATTGCAAAGAACAAGGGACCTGTCCCGTAAACAATTGCTCGTATTTTTCAAATAAAACCAACTTTAAACCTCTAAATCTAAACATTCTAATGCCATGGATAATAAATAATTGTACTTCTAGGATTTATGAACCTAAATACACCTAAGGGTAAGTATCTTTAACATCAAAACATAAAAAACAACAAACCTAAAGGTTTTTTTTACTTGTATCCTTAAAACTACAACTTTTGATGTTAATCCAAACAAGACGCACACAAACCCTATGTTATCACCCCATGACGATCAGTACCAAATGTAGACTAGAACATTAACACCCTTCACACACCTTGTGTTGTTTCTGGGTATTCTATAGAGAGAAAGCGGGAGGAATATTGCTCTAGTGAGAGAAAGTGTATATGAGATAAATGGGAACAACCAACCTCTTCCGCATGTTGGAAGAGGCTTATATAGTGACATACAATGTGCTCTATGGGCTTAATCTGGGCCTTAAACGGACTAAATCTAATCGGTCTTGTTATATTAAACAAACACGACAACGAGCTATGACATGATAAATATCTATGAGTGAGCAAGACTTTTCTTGTTTCTAACAAGGTAGATTCATATATTAGGAGTGGGATTAAAGACTTCATATATTTGGATTAAAATATTAAAGTTACTCTAGATTTGTGAGAAGATATTATTCATTTGTAAGAGAACATCTTTTGGCTGTGAGTATCTGGGAAAAAAATTACAAATGATGGAAATTGGATGTCGTTAATGCTTTCAATATTTTGAATCATTTGAAAATGCTAACACCCTAATAAGTTATCAAGTGTTTGGCAAGTAGTCATTTGGTCTACCAGCTATTTCCTATGGTCATAAAAGATTGCTTGAGTGTTTGGTAAAACTATTTCCATCAGTAATAGAATGAGTTAATATATACACAGGTTACTAAAGTTTGGAAAAAGTAACGATTTTATTAATAAAGTTTAAAACCTTACACTTGGGTTACTAATGTATTGTTTACCTACACTTCAAGTTACCCGTAATGTTTTTACCCGTAGTTATAAGTTGCATGTCTACGTGGACTCCAACTTACGTTTTCGTTCGTAAACTTACGTTTTCTTCAGTATAGTTACGTTTTCGTCAGTAAACATACGTTTTCATCAGTAAACTTACGTTTTCGTCAGTAAAATTACGTTTTCGTCAGTAAACTTACATTTTCGATAGTAAACTTCCGTTTTCGTTAGTAAACTTACGTTTTGTCAGTAAATTTACGTTTTCCTCAATGAATTTACGTTTTCGTCGGTAAGTTTACGTTTTCATCAGATAACTTACGTTTTCGTCAGTAATTTTACGTTTTTGTCAGTCTTTTTTACGTTTTCGTCAGTAAATTTACGTTTTCCTCAGTAAATTTTCATTTTCTTCAGTATATTTACGCTCTATTCAGTAAATATACGTTTTCGTTAGTCAATTTACGTTTTCGTCAATAAATTTACATTTTCCTCAGTATTTTTATATTTTCGTAAGTATTTTTACACTTACGTCAGTAAACTTATGTTTTTGTGAGTGAATTTACGTTTTCGTCAGTGACTTACTTTTCGTCAGTAAATGAATATTTTCATCTGTATTTTTACGTTTTTGTTATTAAACTTACGATTTCGTCAGTAAATTTACGTTTTTCAGTATTTTTACATTTTCGTCAGTATTTTATGTTGAAGAAAACGTAAAAATACTGATGAAAAATTAAGTTTACTGACAAAAACGTAATTTCACTAACGAAAGCGTACAAATAATGACGAAAACTTAAATTTACTAACGAAAACGTAAAAGTTCTGACAAAAACGTAAATTTACTGACGAAAATGTAAAAAATGTTGAGGAAAACATAAAAGTACTGACAAGAACGTAAATTTACTGACGAAAACGTAAATTTACTGACGAAAACATAAAAATACTGACAAAAACGTAAAATTACTGACGGAAATGTAAAATTATTGACAAAAAGTAAATTTACTGACGAAAACGTAAGTTTACTCACGAAAACGTAAGTTTACTGACGAAAACGTAAGTTTATTGATGAAAACGTAAATTTACTGACCAAATCGTAAAATTACTGACGAAAACATATATTTACTAACTAAAACGTAAAATTACTGACGAAAACGTTAACGTACGAACGAAAACGGAAAAAAAACTGACCAAAACGTAAAGGGTTAATATACAGGCAGGTTAGTAAAGTTTGACCGAAGTAACAATTTTGTTACTAAAGTTTGGCAAAAAATAAGGTAACCGGTTGCTTAACTGGTAACCCTTCCCATGAGTAACAACGGGATAGTTTTTCTAAACGTTAGGTAACAAATAAATCAAACTCATATACTATAGTAACCTAAGTGGTTTTAAACTTTAGTAACAAAATCGTAACTTTGACCAAACTTTAGTAACCTCTATGTATATTAACGCTAATAGAATCGTTAAAGACATTCAATTGAAGAGTTACGAGTGGATCATACGAAGATCAACCAGATATTAAAGGGATAGATTGGCAACAGTTCTTGAAGGACCCATAAACATTCAGATACAATAAGTGAATGTCATATTTCGAGTTGCATCTGCAGGTCAAAAATTATACTTGTATTGTGGTTTTTTTTGCTGCTGCAAGTAGCCTATTTCGTCTGGCGATTCTGTCATATGAGTGTTCGTTTAGTCTTGTGTTTCATCGGGTTGACAGGTCAAATGTGAATGATGTATTCACATATGGCTCTGTTTTGTCCTTTGAGTAATGTGTAGTTTGTTTTTGTTTTTCAATACTAGCTTTAGTTATTTTTTTTAATTGTCTTGATTATTTAAAGAGGATGCAATATATTGTAATTTTATATTGTTTTGATGTTACAATATGTTGTTTTTCTAAAGAAAAAAAACACTTTTTAGTGTTTTTACTATATATATATATACTATAATAATTTCGGTTGATGTCTAATATGTGAATATTTTGAAAAGTTTATACTAATTAAATAGGTTAAACTCACAAATAAAATATCAATTTAGTCTTTATCGACCATTTTATAATATTTCACATGTGTCAGGCAGGCAGGACATGCGAACCACGATTAAGTATATAGAGATAATTAATTAAATGGAATTAAACTATAAGTACTGCTTGCGAATTGCTAGTATGTGTCATTATTTGAATTACTACCAAAGTACCAATCAAATTTCAAGTAATGGCTGTGTCGGCGTTTGTAGCATTGAAGACCTTGTTCATTGTCTTAACGTGTACAATGGGAGCTACGCTTACTTACCTATTTTACATGGATCCCTACTATTGTCTCAAACCACATAATTTGTAAGTTACAAGCTTAGATTGCATTGTTACTATTGTTATTTGTGGAAGAAGAAGAAGCGATTTCGGTTTTAATACGTTAGTTGTCAACTTTGTCATAGGTGGGTGCAACTGCCAGCGTACCATGTTTGTACGGATCTGGTTTTCGTGCTGGTAAGAACGTTGATTTCGTTTGCGAGACTTAATCAGTTCATCTTAAAACTTCCTTGCAAATATTTGATTGTTAACCAATCAAATGACTTCTTTTTACTGTATGTGTGTTTTGAGTCGTAATTTAGAAGCAAAATGTTATTTTGAAACAAACAATAATAGTGTAGTAATAAAGTGGACACTTATTCTAGTATTGGAGGCTAACTACGTTATATTTTGTTTTGTAAATTGGAGTTATATTTTGAGTAGACTTTAGAATATATTTGAATCAATTGGACTGATATGTGGTTGTATACCGGTAATTTTAGGCTTGGTTTTTCTACAAGGAATCAAGCTGGATCCTCAAGATACTTGTTTTCGCAAACATTATTTGGTTTGGAAGGTACACTTTCTTATGTTTTTAGTAGTGTATATGTCAGGAGTCGTAGTAATTTAGAAACGTTGTAATTATATTAAAATACGTAGTTTGTTAGGCTTGGAGGGAGTGGTAGCGTCATATCAGTTTCTTTTACATACATAATTCATTTAAATTCATCTTTCAACCTTTTTGATGCTCACTCAAACCTATATTTCAATCGTAAGAGCAAAAGGTGTCACGACAAGCGATCTCTTTTTCGTTTTTGCTAACTCAGCGCCAAATAATCTCAACTAACTAAAAAAAAAACCAACTAAACACTCCATCACTCACTACTAATCCCTCTCCCCTTCACTTGGTCCCACCACTCACTCAAAAAAAACCAACTAAAAACATGTGGGGCCCAGTTTTCTTCCTTTTCCCTCTCGTTGAAGTTTGGCGAAAAGGAACGGCGAGGGCTGAGACGGTGTCACGGCGAGGCTCGGCGAGAGTGCCACGTCAGAGCGGCGAAGGTCCAGCGCCGTGACACCGTTTGCTCTAATAATACTCACTAGAAGTCACCTTTTACAATTAAATAAAATACTTATTTTATACAAAATATATTGTTAGTAAATAATTTACACCACTCACAAACCAATAAAAAACATTAAAAGAAAAAACAACCCGCAAAATGGTAACTCACCGAAAATGAATGGCTCACCTCGGAAAACCCAACTCAAGTTGCGACTGACATGAAAGGGTGGCAAACCCACAAGTTAATAACTCACTCGTTAGAGTCACTCCATACTGATCAGCCTTTGATGTGAAATGGGTTTAAACGATATTGTTGACCAACAATGAACTTAGACATTTACAACAATCCAAAATGAAGATGTTATATTATGGAGTTGATACTTATCTAGCTATGTTGGCGTTGTTTTCCTTTTGCAGCTTTGGTACATGTCTATACGTACTTATTCAGTTGTTCAAGGTGTCTGAAGAAGAAGCTTCAAAAGATCCAATATACTATGTGCTGGCGAGACGTCAAAAGGGGTGAGTATCTACTGTGTAATAAAATTAACCCCATGTGTTACATTGCTTTATTAAAATAGTTTAAAAATTAAGCATTATATACGTATACTTAGGATGTGTTTAAAAAATTAAGCATTGTATACGTATATTTAGAGTATTTAAGAGTATTTGGCTTTAAGCATTCAAATAATTATTGAATGTTTGCTTGGTAAAAAGCATTTACCAGTAGAACTTAAGATTTGATTAAAAATATCTTCTATTTTCATATGTTTTTTATATTAGATTTCAAAATCTTAAATTAACATTTTTTAACAAGATTTACTATAAGTCCCTTATGTATTAATTCATAAATAGTGTTTATATGTCTAACTACATCATTTCGCTATTAATAATTACAGCTAATAGTTTGCAACCAAACGATTTTATATAACAAACTACTTCTGCTAATTGTTATCGCTTACTAGTATCTACTTTTATTAATTGTTACTATTTACTGTTTACTACTAATCGTTACTATTACATTTCAACAAACATACTCCCGATGGACCTTCAGAGTTAATCTATACCTATAATCAAATTATCAATTGGTATTTCAAAAAACATTGGATTTATTTGTAGATATAATCCTCTAAATATACATAGTTGAACTTGGATATTATTTAGGGTTAATGGCATGCAATAGAAGCGTATTTTTTTATCTGTTCATTTATCAGATATAAACTACGTACACCATACCAATTAAACTATCAATTTTTTCATTATTATACGTTTAGAGTCATCTTTCTTCACCGTTAATATTTTGACAAACAACTGTTTGTAATTAATTCAAAAATATGTTTTCTTCTTCTATCTAAAAAATGTTTAAAATTTCATTTTATTTATAGTTTTTTGTTTATCTTTTTGATTTTTTATATGCGTTCATATTCGTTGTAAAAAACTCTTTCTTAGGTTTTAAAAACGACTTTATCCATATATATATTTTTGTGCTTTGGACTAAAGAGATGTTTTGGGTGGTCGACGAAGCATGCAAGTATAGTAGTTGAGTTTTTATTCAGTACTTGCAGAGAATTTATTTTGATGTTATCATGTATCTCATCAAGAAGTATGTTTGAATTATCCCAGTTTCTAATTTATTGAGTATATTTATTTGCCCTTAGGAATGTCATGGGACAGCGGAGCCGACATTTTGTTACGATAGCAACAGTAATCATTGCAGCAATTGGATGCAACACGGTCGTAGTACTAATATGTGCTATTATCTTTGATGGATCTCCGTTCAAAGCAGATCAATTTTCACCGTAAATTTCATTCTTTCTATGCGATGTGCCTGTATTTATTGTTTTACTCCTTTTAGATGCAATATAAAACTCACTCTAATACAATCTCACAGGTGCATGATCACGTCGCTAGTCGACACAAATACCCATGTTGTGGTTTTCTCGGTACATTTCCAGCCATCAATGTTTTTATGTGCTGATATTTCATCTTAATCTCCGCTAAAGACTATACAACTGTTGCTTTCCACTTTCAGGTATGGATAGCATATAAAGAATCAAGTTGGACCAGTGCTGTTGTTTGGATAATTTTACATTTCTGTTTCGCGAGGTAAGCATTTATTGGAACCTAGGCGAACTACTTCACCCCTTGCTCATGAAGTCTTGGGGCATGAACAGTCGTCTTGTTTTTTTAGATTTGATTTTTCACGTTCTGGAGTCCTGGCTCGACAATCGAGTCTTGGGGTATGAACATTTGCATTGTTGACATTACACGTTCTGATCATTCTCTAATTATGAAATATGAACCTATTTTGCAGCCTTACTCTATCAGCATACATCGTACGAGAATTGTTCTCCCTCTCCCCAAATCAGCCTATCTATCTTATACTTTTCAATCAACGTGGCAGGCAAGTCTCATAAATAAACTCATAAATTAATTCATCTCTTTATATGTCTATATATATACCAATATATTAATGTTATTTTTAATAAAATTTATTTTTATATTTTTAATAAATAACAAAACTTATATATAAAAACCATAAAAAATCCCGTTATTGAATATATAAATTGTTTAGCAACCAATATAATGTCTAAAAATAAAATTATGTCGCAAATATGTAAAATTTACATATTTAAAAAAAATCCGAAGAAATGAAAACCCTGCCGGGTATCGAAAACCGGGTTGACCCGGGTCACCCACAAACCCGGAGGATCAAGCCGGGTTTCAAAATTGTGAATCACGAGTCAATAACCCGTTTTTTTTTGCTGGAACCAGGTCAATCGGTTGACCCGGCGAAATCGACCCGGGTTTGAAAACATTAGTTCCATCTATAATTATGTAGCAAGATTACTGTCAAATAAATAAAGAATTAATTACTTTTGTTAAGTATTTTTTTTAACGATAACTTTATTAAAACTAACAAAGAGTTAGAAAAAAATTACAATGAAATTAAATAATGATTTTTCAACCAATGGTCTCAAAAAATCTTATTTCGAATGAAAATTCATTTGTGTGTCTTCCATACATGGTCTATATGCATCAAACATTAATTAATTAAGATGCATGCTTAATGGTACAATAATCTACTTATTTATTTATTTTACTTAAAATGCCAAATCTTATTTTTTTTATTTACTAATATCTAATAAATTTTACAGAGACTTGATGGCCAGTGAACCTTTGTTGATCGATCAGTCCGATGTATAGGCACCTCCCATTCATACCAATAGCTCTTTTAATTTGGCCTTGCAGCTATTATCGTTATAAGATTATTGTGTCCATTTATATGACTGAGTTCAAGTTACGCCATATACAAATGTGTGGTTTAACTTATGTGAATGCGCGAGATATTATGGTTTCCTTTGTGTGGGCATTTTTCTTTCATATATAAGTCACTTGTTGGAATTTAAACACGTCAACATGTAATATATCGATGGAATTTACCTTTAGATGTGGTTATTGAAGATAAAACTTCTTTATTTAATCGATATGGGTAAAAAGATAGAGTTTTTACAGTTAATAAACCTTAAAATCGTCTGGTTACGACTCTTCCAATCTAACCCTATCTAACCCTAAAATTCTACACGAATTGTACTTTTACAAAGGGTCTACATATAGAGTTTGGGCGATGACAGCGTCGGACTATAGGTGTGACGCCGTCAGGCCTGCGAATCTTTTATGGGCTTCTACGGTACGGTCGATAAGTTGCGATGTCATCTTGATTAAAGGGTGAGGTCATCTGGAGGGTTGTTGCGACGCCGTCAGGTACTATGGGTGACTCTCTCTATAGCTCCTGATGACAACTCTCTTTCTGACTTAAAAAATTCGTGCATTCTTCACTTGATGTCTTCTATACTTCCAAAATCCTAAAGAATGCTAGAAAACACTTTCAAAATCACCCAAAATGCTCCAAGTTGCTAAAATAACAAAAAGAAAAGGATTAAGACATTTTTAGGGCATCTTATGACAATTAACGGGGTGACATGACACCTAAAAAGGGTATAAAATGACACCTAATCAAATATCCCTACATTTTGGATATGTTTGTCCTCAAGAAAATGAGTTTTCTACCTAAGATCGTTGTACAAAGGTCATTTCACTTAATAATAAAAACAATTACAACATACATAGATAGACTTTTGTTAGTAATGCACGAGAATTGCAAATGCTAGCACCTAAAGTAATTGTTGAATCTAACATAGCTCAAGTGTATAGTTTATGTAATACAAGGGAAAATGAAAACATAAATTATTCATTCATTACATAGCGCAACATATAGATGACTGTAGGCCTAATAAAGGATCAAACCTCACTTCTATGGTGTAAGCAACTGGCATTTACTATAAAATATAACTTTATAAAGGGTTGTAATGAGGAGTTTAAGAGTACGGAATCACGGGCATGTATAGACATGGAATTTTTGAGATAGCAAGTCATCGTGTGCATGATATTCCCAATGTTGCTTAAGACGATATGCGACTTCCAAACTCTTCAATATACAACACCTTGTTAGAAACAGTAAATTACGATGGAGCTATTTTTTATTTTCTCTTTTCTTTAACATGAAATATACTTGTGAAGGATACGTAGTGTAACACCCTCATGTTTACCTTGAAACAGCGGAATAATATTTTTGGGATATTGCTTCATGATATGAAAGCACAACAATAGAAAACAACTCAAAAGAGTGTTTAAATAAAATTCATTTATTATTTATAAATTATCATTTACCATTATCATTCAAAATCGGAAATTTTATTAAAACAACTTGTACATATACTATACATCACAAGTTCCCGAGATCTAGAAAATAGGTTTGAATGATAAAATTCCCATGTCTATATCTCTCCACGTCATTATTATGTTGCTCCATGTTAGTTATCAACACCTAAAATATATGCTTAAGGTCAACACAAAGGTTGAGTGAATTCATAGGTTTAAAATCATTTTTAATACAAGATTATTTTTCCTGAGCTACGTTATTATTCGCTCGTTTAAATAATTAATAAATTAACGCACTAAGCTTATGATACCGCTGCTAGATATATGAGAAACCAATAATTGCCCTTACGAGAAAGTCTGCCAAACTATCCTGTTTAACAAAATAAAGTATGTTTGTTTGACCACTGAGGTGCTAGCAAGTGCGACTTGCCCAGAAAGGGTATGTCAGTCCCCAAATAGTACTATTTACAATATTAGCGCTCATTTTCAAGAAATGATTAGTGGTTCACAGTTAAAAAGGGGCTTTTAAGGCAGCAGTAAACATAGTGTCGATAATCATATTTGGGAAGCATACTAAAAACTCTTGTATTCCATTTTAGCATATGTTCCCCTCACGGGTTTCAAATCATTTAAAAGCAGTATACTTTAGTGAGGCTATGAACTCACCTTAGGTCCAGTAATCTTGTCAGGCTTATATCACACAAAATAACTTGAGCTAAAAAACAAGAACTTGGTCTCACACCAACCTGTTTTAACATATTTGGTATAATATTAAGACTTTGATTTTTAGTTCAACATTCTTGTATATTACTTATGTAATCTTTAATTGTGATAATATTGTATCATTGTTTGGGCCATCATACTCAGAAGCCATTTGTCAAACAAAGGGAGGATATCAAGACTATATCTTACCACAAACTTTATGATACATTGAAACAACATCAGAATGAAGTGAATGAATTTAGGGTTGAAAAGGCAGAACGATCTACGAACTCTATTGCTTTTGTGGCTGTTACTTCAACAAAACCCGTTCCTCGTCAACAACCACCTACACATTCCTCAAGGTCATCAAGCTCATCCACCAAACCTCTAGCTACTGCTAGAAACAAAGCAAAAGCAATCGTACCCACTCCACCTCCAAAGTATGACACCGAGTCAGATGGAGACAGTGATGATGAACAAACTTCAAGGGACAAGAAGATTGAAGAACTCATGTCTTTACTCACCACAACTTATAAGAAGATCCACAAACCTACCAACAACAACCTCAGATCATCATCCAATGCTAGATATAAGGAAGTTGATCATGCACCTAGGTGTGATCGTGATGCTAGGAATGATAATTAGAAGATGTCGAATCAAGTTGGGGCTAGAGATACTATAGGCACGCCGGTTGTGTAGAAGACTGGGATTCAATGCTTCAACTGCAAGGGATTTGGGCACATGGCTAGGGAATGTAAGAAGCCAAAACCGGTTAAGGATTCGGGTTATCACAAGGAAAAGATGTTGTTGTGTAAGAAAGAAGAAGCAGTGATTCCACTCACAGCAGATGAAGTTGACTGGCGTGATGACACTGATGATGAAGCCGATGATCAAGAGTTGGAGGCACATTATGTGTACATGGCAAAGATTCAAGAATTGATTCCAGAGACTGCTGAAAATTCTGGACCAATCTTTGACACTGAGCCAATTGAAAAGGTACCATCAAATGATAACTATAATGTGTTTGCTAATGAACGATGGCATCCTGAGCAACCCGAAAGCATCAATGACACATATGTAATGGACACGGAGGATAGCAATATCTCTACAGATTCACAGCATATGTGTAATGATGACGGAAATGCTACTCAGGATACTGACTGAGAAGAGGACCGTGATTTGCTTGCGTCTATTATTGATTCTTTAAAACGTAAAACTAATGAAAACAAAGAGGCTAATAAACGTCTAAAGCAAGCAAACACATCCTTCGCTGAGGAGATAGACAGGCTTAAAGAGTGTGATTATGTAAAAGAAGTCGATCGACGAGTTGCAATAGCTAATGGTTTGGTATATGAACGTAAGGTGCTCAACAAACAATATTGTTCTGAAGTAACATACGAAATTCATATGTCAAAGCAAAAGATATCGGAACTTGAAGAACAACTGCTTCTACATAAACTCCAGATTAATGAGTTAGAGTCGGTTACCAAAGAACAAATTGAGCTTTATAAAAATCTTGAAGAAAAGGATATTGAAAAAATTCTTGATTTGGAAAAGAGAGTCGAAACGTTAAACAACATTGTTTACAAAACGGGTCAGTCTATTCAAACTATGAATATGCTCAATAAAAATATGAAAACAAGTTTTGTTAAGCCTGAATATCTCAAGAACGTTCAAGCTATAAAGCCTGGTCTTTATGATATTGGTTGTTATGTTGATAATCTTGCTCTTATGCTTTCACCTGACTGCTACGAAATCATTCGTCATCAAGAAGAAAGTCGATCGAAGTTAAGTGATTTGATAAACCTTTCTGATTCTAACAATCATATAAGTTTGTCCCTCAAAAAGAACTTTCAAAAGAACAAAAGATGTATAATAGTGTTCCACCACCGAGTGATGAACCGCAAAAGAAAGTTTCTTTAAAAAGGAGTTTAAAAAAACAATCAATTTTGTTAGAAAAGCGAGTTTTGGATGAAAAACATAAATGGAATGAGAAAAGCAAAAGTGTTCAGCAATTTGAGTTTATAAAACAAGGGGTTTTAAATTTTTACAAAGGTGTCGTCGACTATGAAAAAGTTTCTAGGGATACCGTTTGGAAATTTAAACCTAACCCACAAGTAGCAGTCGTCATTCAGCAATGCATTGTTCCAACCATTGATGATCTTTCAAAAAATGTGGAAATGTTTTATAACGCTTATACTGAGGAAATGTTAACTGATTTAAGTTATGTTAAATCTCTTGAAGATGAAGTTGATTTTCTTCAAACTAAATTAAAGACACAAGAACACCAACTTTCTAACGAAATTGATCGACTTTCGAAGGAATATTTTTATGATGACCATATGAACGCTATACTTGGTGTGTATACAGATCTTGATCAATATTGTCATGTAGCATGTCTAGTATCAGAAACGGACGAGAAATGTCACAATCTTGAAGTTGATCTTTCGAAACAAATTCAGTCATATAACAAACTTTCGAAAAGTTTTTCCCAACTTGAGAAACACTCCATTTCTCTTGAACTTGCTTTACAAAAAGGTGATAAATCTCATAATCATAAAACGTGTCAAGAACTCGCAACTTCTTCCGTTCGTCAATTAAATGAAAAATGTTCCAAAATAAATGATTTGAAAGCTCAGCTACAAGAAAGGGCCATAGCCATTAGCGAGTTACAAAAACTCATTGAGAAAATGAAAAGAAAGTCTATTTTGGGTAAACCATCTGCCGTTCGTCAACCAAATGCGGTTAAATGCCCTAAATCATCTATTTTGGGACAATCCCCACAGACTTTGCCTAAGATAGGAAATGATAAGATTACTAATGTGATAGCACCAAGAATGTATAAGATGACCACTAAGCCCACTCAAACTGGAACATCGCGGTTACCTCAGAATATTAAGAAAACTAGTCAACGTGTCTTCTTCTACAAGAGTAATCCCCACGACTAGCGTTAGCGGACCACAGCTTAAGAGCATTAGAATGCAAGATAAGGTCATGCCTAACAATAGTCAAGGAAAGAAGTTGGAAGTATAAGACCACCGTAGGAATTTTATGTTTTCTAAGAATAAAACGTCTATAACTGCATGTAATGACGGTTTAAATGCTAAGACCTTGAATTTTGAATTTGTTTGTGTTGAATGTGGAAACTTTGTTCGTACTTTCAATCATGATGCTTGTGCTTTTAATCATAATGGCGTGAATTACAGAACTAGGAAGCCTATTAGTGTGCCCACTAGTACTAGAAAACCCACAAGAACTTTGAACCAATCCACTGATCAACCACTTACAAAACTAAGTGCGTTAGAATCCATTACTCTGCGTAAACAAAACAGGTTAAAGAAGATTTATGAGAACATGATTAGGACATGTACACGGGGTTATTCGAGATTTACACCACCCGGATACAAATGGGTACCTATGTTAACCACTTTAGTGATTGGGTCTATGAATATCAGCTTGCCTCTAGAATTTACATCTAGGTCCACTACTATTTTGGAACTCGTTTCTATCAAGGGCTCCCATTTGTCAAATGCTACATTGTCTTCTAATTCTTCTGCAGCTCGTCGAAATCATCCTATTCATAATGGAATCCGGGTGCACAGAGCACATGACGGGCAATCTCAAGCTTCTCATTAACATCGTGGAGAAGTTTCTGGGTACGGTACGGTTTGGAAATGATCAGTTTGCACCGATACTCGGATATGGAGATTTGGTTCAAGGGAATATCACTATCAAAAGGGTTTATTACGTCGAGGGATTGCATCATAATTTATTCTCGGTTGGTCAATTTTGTGATGCGGATTTGGAAGTGGCTTTTCGGAAATCTACTTGCTATGTTAGAGACTACGATGGGAATGACCATCTTATAGGTTCTCGTAGTTTCGATCTCTATACAGTAACTCTTCAAGATACATCTTCAACAAATCCAATTTGCTTAATGGCTAAAGCTTCATCCTCTCAAGCATGGTTATGGCATCAACGATTGTCACATCTCAACTTTGACACCATCAACTTGCTTTTGAAGAATGATATTGTTACCGTCATCCTAAGTTAAAATTCGTCAAACACCATCTTTGTTCTTCTTGTAAATTAGGGAAAGCAAAACAGAAGTCTTTCAAAACAAAAACTACCCCAAGCTCAAAAGGACGATTGGAACTTCTACACATAGACTTATGTGGTCCCATGCGTGTAGAGAGTATTAACGGGAAACAGTATATTCTCATGATTGTTGATGATTACTCTAGATACACATGGACTTTCTTCTTAAGGTCCAAAGATGAAACACCAGATGTTCTCAGATACTTTCTCAAGATGATACAACGCAATCTTCAAGCTCAATTCTTAACCGTAAGAACGGATAGGGGTACTGAATTTTTGAACAAGACTTTGCAATCTTACTTTCAAGAAGAAGGCATCGAACATTAAACGTCTATTGCTCGAACTCCTGAACAAAATGGCATTGTCGAAAGACGGAACTGTACTTTGGTTGAGGCTTCTCGAACAATGCTTTCTGCTTCAACATTACCGATATTCTTTTGGGCTGAAGCAATTGCAACTGCCTGTTATACTCAGAATCGTTCTCTCGTCATCCTTAGACATGAAAAGACACCTTACCACATCATCAATGGCATGAAACCTACTGTCAAATTCTTTCACGTATATGGATCTTTATGCTACATTCTTAAAGACAGTGAAAATCTTGACAAGATGAAAGAAAAAGGTGATGCATGTATTTTTGTGGGGTATGCTACATTCTCGAAAGGATATCGGGTCTATAACAAGAGAACAAGGATTATTGTCGAAACAATTCATGTGAACTTTGATGAATTGCCAAAAATGGTACTTGATCACAACAGCTCAAGTCCCGCACCTCAATGTCCAGCAATGACACCTACACAAAACAGTGTACGTCCCGTGCAAGAATGTCAAGAAAGTACTCCTACAGCAGACTCGACTGATAGACACAAATGCATGAGTTGGTTGATTTATACGATCCAATGTTTGATGCATATTACTATGGAAACAATCAAGTTGTGTCAAATCCTTCCGCTGCCAATACTGCTGAT
The DNA here is from genome assembly GCA_025667525.1 of Glebionis coronaria. NCBI lineage: Eukaryota > Viridiplantae > Streptophyta > Magnoliopsida > Asterales > Asteraceae > Glebionis > Glebionis coronaria. Next base: position 48,407,413 of record CM046877.1, read on the forward strand.
GCACCTGAACAAAGTCAACAAGACACAACTGCATCTACCACAGCAATCGTTGCTCAAGAGACAATTCCACTGGATACTCAACAAACTAAAGAAACTGTCATACAACCAACATCACCAACCGTCAATGCTGAAGGAGGAAACAACAATCAAGCAGTCGATGCACAACCCACTAGTACAAAAAATGGTATCCGTCACACTAAAAAAGAGTGACCGTAGGCCTACACTCACACGCGGTTTTTTTAGCCTTTGTGACTAAAGGTGCCGCGACCGTAGGTACCATACGGTCACAAAATGATCTAAGTGACGATAACCAGCAAAAAAATGTGACCAATACTCGAAAATGTGTGACGAACTAGGTATAATATTTGGTGTTTTAGTGAATATGTGTGACGGTAAACACTCTACAATTACATGAGTATTGTTTAAGACTGACTATTGTTTATAAGTTTTTCACATGAATATACAATATGTGTGATATTTACTATGTGATTAGTGTATTTTGTGTGACTATATGCATCCAATAGTCACATGAATTGTATGTTTGTGTGACCTTTTATGACATGTAGTCACACAAATCATGCTAATGGCTCTGAGTTTGTCACATACAATTAACCAAAGAGTTGCCAATAATAGAAATAAGTGTGACTGTATGCTTTCTCAAGTCAAGCAAATTGTATTTTGTGTGACTATATGCATCAAATAGTCACATGAAGGGTATGTTTGTGTGACCTTTTATGACATGTAGCCACACAAATTATGCTAATGGCTCTGAGTTTGCCACATAAAATTAACCAAAGAGTTACCAATAGTAGTAATAAGTGTGACTGTATGCTTTGTCAAGTCAAGCCAAGTGTCTTTTGTGTGACTGTATGCATCTAATAGTCACATGAATTATATGTTTGTGTGACCTTTTATGACATGTAGTCACACAAATCATGCTAATAGTACTGAGTTTGTCACATACAATTAACCAAAGAGTTACCAATAGTAGAAATAAGTGTGGATGTATGCTTTGTCATGTTAAGCAAATTGTATTTTGTGTGACTATATGCATCCAATAGTCACATGAATTGTATGTTTGTGTGACCTTTTATGACATGTAGTCACATAAATCATGCTAATTGTACTGAGTTTGTCACATACAATTAACCAAAGAGTTACCAATAGTAGTAATATGTGTGACTGTATGGTTTGTCAAGTCAAGCCAATTGTATTTTATGTGACTATGTGCATCCAATAGTCACATGAATTGTATGTTTGTGTGACCTTTTATGACATGTAGCCACACAAATCATTCTAGTGGTACTGAGTTTGTCACATACAATTAACCAAAGAGTTACTAATAGTAGTAATATGTGTAACTGTATGCTTTGTCAAGTCAAGCCAATTGTATTTTGTGTGACTATATGCATCCAATAGTCACAGGAATTGTATGTTTGGGTTGACCTTTTATGATATGTAGTCACACAAATCATGCTAATTATACTGAGTTTGTCACATACAATTAACCAAAGAGTTACCAATAGTAGTAATATGTGTGACTGTATGCTTTGTCAAGTCAAGCTAATTGTATTTTGTGTGACTATATGCATCCAATAGTCACATGAATTGTATGTTTGTGTGACTTTTTTATGATATGTAGTCACATAAATCATGTGAGTTTGTCACATACAATTAACCAAAGAGTTACCAATAGTAGTAATTAGTGTGACTGTATGCTTTGTCAAGTCAAGCCAAGTGTATTTTGTGTGACTATATGCATAAAATAGTCACATGAAGGGTATGTTTGTGTGACCTTTTATGACATGTAGTCACACATTGGAATGTGAGTAACAATGATAATAAGTGTGACTATGTTTCATTTTCTAGTAACCTTTCAGAATTCAATAAAAACAAAAAACAAAATTCCGGAAATCAAATTTCAATTGTACTAATATATAAAATTGAGTGTACATAAGCAAATAAACAACTGTAATATCGTATTATTCTCAAGTAACATACTTTCACAAAGAATCACACTTGTAAAGACTTTGAATCACCGTATTGTAAAGTCTTTTGAGCCTTGTTATTCCTATCTTGTTTCTGCATATGAGTAATAGTCGTAAATGTACTGCCTGCTGGAACATTCATTGAGCGCTTAGATCCTATCTTTGGTGCACTTTCAACAACAGCTTTCATGGTATTTGGTGGTGTTGTTTCCTGTATGGAAACAAAAGCCGTGTATCAAATATTGAACTAAATATGAAAAGCTGTGTATATGTAGGATGATAAATCAAGTGTAATGTACCTCTTCCAAAAAAATAACCTTTTCCTTTGGCCATGCCACGAAACTACCTTTTACATCCTTAACAGTTTTAAACCATTATTTCCGTCATCAGGTATGAATGCTGCATCCACTAGGGATTCATCAACTGAAACTTTGTAGCAATGTTTTTGGTAGTGGTTGGTTATGAATCATTACATTGTCTCCATCCTTTGTCACACCCCACCATGGCGGAATATGGGGCGCGACGTATGGATATCATCACAACAATAGCGTGTCTATAGAGATAACTAAATGAAATGGAAATATCATAAATGGTGACACAATGTCATGAAGATATCTTAAACAATGTAGGCGTCTAGGTAAGTAGGTAACAGGTCTACCTCTTACCAAAGACATACAATTAACAAATAACAAACATATAGGTATCTACAAAGTATCACTTATTCAAACATAAATAAAGACTAAGAGGAAAGGGGTTCCTCCAAATGCAATACTAAGCCTTCCAGCTAGCCACTCCTATTCTTACGCTTAACCACATTCTCACCTGAAAGAGACACTAAAACACGTCAACATAATGTTGGTGAGAGTCATAGGCTTAGACTCCAACGCCAAATCAGTTATAAGCTGTGAATAACAACCATTAACAAAAGAACATATGGACAATGTGCTACAATTATATATTAACAACAAGCATTCAAGATTAACCAATTACCACAAATCTAAGGCTCCAAGCCTTACCAATAACCACAATTCCAAGGCTCCAAGTTTTTCCAATAACCATGGTCCTATAGGCGCCCATACACCTATGAACCAATCCCAAGGCCCCACCTTGTTAACATCCCCTTGGTACCAACTCAAACCACAATAACTGAGACGGTACGTGTCCCCCGATCTAAATCATAAACACAATCAAGAACCACATAGCAGTTAATCACATAAGTGTACACACAAGTCCATCACAAACCAGAAGAACATTCACAACATTCTTTATAAAACCATACAGTGTCTCTTCCATCCCATCTGGAAATCAAATCATAAAAAGACATAGGACTATGAAACTCACCTGAACAAGCTTCTCCAAGTACCCGCGCTCTAGCACAAATCTAAACACATAAACGTATACAATCAAGACATGAACCACATACCAAAATGGCTCATCAATCTATGATGGATATCTAACCTTATCCTACAACTTAACCCCATTTATACGCCATATGAATCTCATTACACCCCTATATAAAGCCCTTAACTTAGTTTAGTTCATAACTCGTCCCGTTAGCATTTAACCCAAAATAGTCCCTTTTTCATACATCAAACTATTGGTCGAACACCAACTTAACAAAAATAACTTGCCCTGTAAAAGAAACCCAATGACCTTACATGTGTTATTTAACTCTACTTTTTGGCCTCAACCTTAAATATACTGTTAAGGCCTCCATATATATATATATATACTTTTACCTATCTAGAATTTATTGATTTTGAACATATGAAAAGTTTGTTATGACCAGAGGGTCTTACCCTATCCCATTTGCTTAACCCATCTCCAAATCTTTTATGTAATATATAATATAAACCTCATGTTCATTTTAAGATCTAATTATAACCCTAAGTACCCCAAACAGTTCAAAACATAAAATGAAAACAGGCTGATCCAAAAACTGTTTTGATACTCGACTGATGTAACCTGTTTTTGACCCAATTCCCGACCGGAAATTTAGTTCTAGTTTCTTTCATTTGAAAGCTAATTCAATTACCTTTCCATGGACATAATATTCAAAATTTAAAAGTTTGTAGAACTCTAGATATGATCAAAATAATGGACCAAAAATTCTGCCCAGTTTTTAAAAACGAATTTAAACATGATTAAACCCTAATTACGATCACTAATCTTCATAATAGCCCAAAGTAATCAATTAATATGAACCCTAATCTCACTAATCTCAGAAAACTAACAAACCTTGATCCATCATAAGATCAATTACATGATTAAATTGATTAAAATCATTAATTGAACAAGAGTTTTGAAGGTTTTACCTTAGAAATCAATGGAAGATCTTTATTTTTGAAACCCTAATTGGCCACCATTGTTGAATTTCGGCTAGGAGCTGTTATGGAGGTTAAAAATCTGATTATTTTGGTTATGGGTTGGGTTTGGTTAAGTCCTAAAGGCCCCCTAATCCCATTACAAGTCCATTGGGCCTGTTTTGGGCTTTTCCTTCTTTCTTTCTTGCGTCGTCCAAACTGGCGCCCTTTATTATTTTTTATTTTTATTTCTTTTAATTTTTAATTAATGTATTAATAATATTACCTTATTTAACTTAATTTATTTGAGCTCCAAAAACCTCCAAAACCTCAAAACCGTAAAACTAGTCAAATTTACGTGTATACCGCAAAAGACGTAAAAATATGCAGTTTTATAAAAACACTTAGAATATGAAATAAACTATATAATTAAGTCCTAAATGACTTAAAACCATCCCGTAAATTATTCCCGTGACTAAATAGCTCATCCGAGACCCCTAAATGCACAACCCTAAATCGTAAAAATACGATTTTCTATAATACATATACGTATACGTAAAACCACTAAATAACACCATCATATTTCATAGTCACTACTATGTGAGCTCATGAACATGAAACAATCACACATCGTTTCACTCACATGGTACCCTGTACCCGAAAACGATGTCCAAACCACACTCTATTCACACCACATAACTCATAAACACATAAAGACACGTAATTCCACAAAAATGGACAAAATAAAACTAATTGACGAACCTCAAAACCGTGGTTGTCACATCCTTAGAATTGTATACCGTACTGTTACCAATGATAATTGTCCTAGAGTTGTTCCACAATTTGCAGTTAAATGTCTGAAGAAAAAATATTTACATGCGTTAATGAGGAATAAATTAAACAAGTAATTATATGAATAATGATGAAATACTTACATCTGGTAGTGATGGTGGAGACTGATTTACTTTCGATTTAGAAGGTGTACACTTCTTTCGTAATGATGAAATATGTACGTCTTGTTGTGTCGAGGGAGACAAATTTTGTTGTGATCCGGAAGCTAGATAAATATCTTCTTGAGATTGGGAATTTTGAAGTGGAGACTTCTTTTCCAACGATCTAGTCTTATTTTTTGCTAACCTAGTTCTAGTAGGTACCTACATATATACATAACACAGTAAATAAGTCATGTATAGTACAATTTAGAAACCAAACATGGTTTTTTATAACTTACCTTCTTCGCAGTTGCAGTTGCAGTGTCCAAATCCTTATTTGAAGTTGGAGTTGTCTTAGACATTGGAAATAACACACCCTTCTGAAGTTCACCACCACTGATCAACGTCCTTTGCTCTTCACTAGGTATTTTGTTTAATGTATTATGTTCTAGTTGTAATACCTGCAATATATAAGTATGTTAATTGTTATTGGTATTACAGACTGAAAATCATCAAATCAAAATAAGAAAACTAGTCTTACGTTTGACTGACTTGGCGTTAACTCTTCTATATTAAGCCCATGTGCAGACATAACTGTCAACATTTTATTACGAACATCCTGTGTTTGTGACATCGGGGTGGTTAATTGAGTGACCGTATTCTCTTTATCTTTACGCGCCTGTCTCTCCTTATCAAGTTCAGTTTCAAGCATCGCAATCCTTATATCAGTTCCTTGTTTCCTTCTAGGTAGATCAAAGAACTTCCTGCATGTGACTCTGCCTCCCACTCCTCTTCCATACCCTCCCTTGTCCTTTCCTAATACATGTGATAATGAATGTGTGCCACTATCAACCGTCAAGGTTCCATCTCTGATCTGGTCCTCTGTTTCCAGCTGCACACAAAAAATGGTAAATAATTAATTATACGAATATAAACATAATATACAAAAATTCGCAATAACACTTACAATCTTAGTGCCAACTTTGATTGTTTCATTATCTGTCTCTTTTCCGTCATTTCTGACCCTTCCATTAGACCAAAATACACCACGGGGGGGGGGGGGGGGGGGGGGGGGGGTCTTGATCTGGTATAATTTCTTGTTTTATGATATTACAAACATCAAATACATACAGATGAAAAGTTAAAACAACATGGACAACAGTGTTAGGATATTACAACAATATAACCTTAACATTTTCTCTTTTATATATACATAACCACCACGTCCCATTATATGCTGATAAAGAGACTTGGAACGCGCCAAATTATTTGCAGCTGATTTTCCCTAACAAAAGAGATTACTGGATGAGAAGTTGCTAGTACGTAACAGAGTGTGTTTGTAATACGGAGTTTCCAAACAATACATACATACGGTGTTTATAAATGTAAAACGAAATAGAAATTAACAACCTTAAATTCTTCTGTGGCCGTGTGGTTTACAAAAGCAACCCACTGTTTGGCTTTGACGATTGCTCTGTAATTCCTTGGAACTTCATTTAGTTTTTCAGGTTTATCTAGGTTGGGAACTATGTGCTTTGCTGCCAATTTACTTCTGAAATTTCTTAGAAGTTCACCTAGCTTATTCATTACCAACTTTTTGTAGGACACATCAAATTCAAAGTATTGCTGCACATATTAACATAATGTTAAAGTAAATGTACGAATAAGACTAACAGTTGGGTAAAAATTTTCGTATGTGTACCGTAGTTTCAGTCCAAAGTTTTTCTCTTGCTTCCTTCTTCACATCTTTCCACGATATTATATTCAATCCTATCTGCTCCTGAACCGTGTAACACCCCCAAATATTCATACTTTAGTTCAGCGGAAGAGTCGTTGGTGTTTCGGGATAGTACATTACTCAAATCATACACAACGCTTAAAAGTCGCGTCGTTTAATAATAAAGCATTTTCCTTTCATAAATATCAAATTACATAGGTCCTCAGGTCATAATATGTCATACAAATTTACAAAATATATGAATGGAAATTTTTTTTGAATGCGGGCCATAAATTCTTGTCGTCTTCTCGAGAATTACCTTCAAGTACCTAAGATAAAACATGTTAAAAAGGTCAAAGAAAATGCTGAGTGAATTCATAGAGTTTAATAAAAACCATTAATATATCATTGGTATATAATTATTACCGAAAAATCGTTTTGTATAAATCTTTGTAGTAGGCCATAAAATAGGCCAAAGACATTTTATACAACTTTTAGTCGTAAATCATAATATAGGCTTCAGCCTTCAAAACCATTATATGAACCATTGTCGCAAATACATCATACAATACGTTTTATAATGTTGTATAGAGTTAAATAAAAACCGTTATATGAAAATGGTTATGTAAAACCAAAACACGAACATAATATCCGTAATAAGACCCCGTTTTGCTAGTCAAGCAATATATTGTAATTCAATGCGTATATAAGTATTTTCGTTATTGGGATTATTAAAAGCCGCATGACATTGCTACCTTACTATAACAAACAACGGGTAGCTAACCCGTAATTCCTTTTTCCCATCTAAAACAGCGTGTCGTCACAATAATCACGCTTATATAAATCTTCTCATACATAAATTCTCTTACCAATCAATGTGGCACGACGGGAATCAACCGTCAAGGCGCGAACTGGGTTGATCTTCCCCAAATAGTACTATTATATGCATAAGCGTCTACCAAATCCCGGTAGTTCACAATTCATGCTAATGGGACTTTTAGTGACATAACCTAACTAATAATAATCCATCTCATTTCATTCATCGGGTCATATAATCATTCATCGGGTCATATAATCATTCGGGTCCATATCAACAAGCAAATAATCGGGATAACTGGTGTCCTATTTTTATGAAAACTGACATGTTATCTCCCTCGCGGGTTTATAAAACATTTCATAAAACATTTAAAAGAGTGCGAGGCTATGAACTCATGTTGATTGGGAAAGGCGGGTTATCGGCGATTTGGATGTACAGTACGTGCTTCAATCACGGAACCCTAGACAAATAATACTCGTCTTAGACTCTTGTCCAATGACTTTATAAAAATAATGTCTATGTATATATATGATGATATTATAAGTATGATGATGATCAAGTGGGATTTTATCTCTTCATACACATTATAGTGTTATGTGTTAGTCAAATTTTAGATTAGTTACACTAGTTTCAACTTATTTATATATTAAGGCCCTATAATCCCATTAAAAGTCCAATACATTATATTAGCCCATTTTATAATTTTATTACCAGGCCTATACTCATATGTTGGTCCCAATTGGATTAAGCCCATGAGCAAGTCCATTAGTGTTTAGCCAAACTAGTTGGGTCAATAGTCCAATAAGGCTACTTTGGCCCGTTAATGTCCATAAGTTATAAAGCTCAGGTTTTATCGGTTTTTACTTGTCAAATGTACTTACATATCAGTATATGAGTTATAAAAAGTTTGCATTAGACGGGTCCGACCGTCTAAGTTTTATTTGGCGAAAACGTTAATCTTTCGGTTTTAGCCGAAAAGACGTAAAACTTATATATATAGTTTTATAACTTAGAAAACATATCCATTTGAAATTTTATAAAATGTCATACTTATTTATCAAAGTATACAACTTATTTTATAAGTATTATCATAAGTTAGTGGATTTTGTATATGTATTTTATATTAATATTAATTGAGTTCTAATTTTATAATATATACTTTTATTTCTAAATCTGATTATCAAACTCACTTTCACCACTTTTGCCATATCTTGAGTTCTACAAGGAGATAGAAGCTCAATTTTGGGCAACACAAACTACATAATATGTGCTATAGTTAACTCCTGTTTAGCTACTGCTCATTCATCCTCTAAGTGTCTCTAATAATTCGTCCAAAATAGACTATACAGATTTGAACCTTAATAATATTTTGATCAAATCTTGCTCATTTTATGGATTCCATTGAGTGGTCAACTCTCACATATGTAAAAATCATATACCTTACTGTATATTCAATAATCCAGGTCATTTTATCAACTTATCATATGGTTCTTTACTGTTTTACACAGCCTATTATTTTAGTCATGATTTCAACATCTTTACATGTAGACTTTAATCTTTTTAACCAAATCTATCAACACAAGATCCCCACATAATACTTTGATCATCATTTATCATCATATACATATACATTTAGAAAGAAAATACAAAAATACATATTCAAAACAATAGGGTAATAGAAAGAAATTGATCTCTATACCAATCTATATGATGGAAAGGATGGGATATTGGATGAATCAAGGATTGATCTTGCCACCAAATCTTAAACCTTTTAAGACAACTTCTTGGGTCCTTCAAATGGATGAAAACCTCCATGAAATCAGCCCTTGAACTCCATGTAAAATCCTTTTTAGATGTTAGAATCACCTCAAATCAACATGTCTTCAAAGGGTTATCATCTTGTGCAAGTTAAACACAAGATTTATGGTGTCAATTTTTGATCAATGGTGGTGTTGTGGTGGTGTAGGTGGGACGGCACATAGAGAGCCAAGAGAGAGAGATGGAAACTTTGCATGTAAGGAAAATGAGAAAGTAGAAAGTGTTAGCTAGTTTTGAGGTGTAGTGGTTTTGAGACAAAACTAAGGACAAGTGTCCTTAGTTTTAATATTAACTTGACACATCAAAGTTGTGTTGGATAAGCTTGGACGCCACATGTATTGGGGGTGGGCAAGTGTAAACTTATCTCATCCCCAATAATTTACGGGTACTCCTCGATTCTAGTTTTCTCGATTTACGTATCCTCGGGTCGTTTTACGAAAAACATTTTTATAAATTAAGAATCAACGGCACAAAATGAATCTAATTAAAATTGTCTCATCAAAAACGTAGTTCAAAAGCGTAAATACGTAATCCTAGGGTTTCCGGTTTAGTCGTAAAGGACGTTAAATTATGCACGTAAGTCCTAATCTCTTCTCGTAAATTTGTGAGTATATGAACCAACACAAATTAAGATTCCAAAATAATATTCAAGGATAAATTTATTTCCTGAAATGTCGGACTGTCACAAAAAATGGTGTATGTAAACGTAAGCACGTAACGTAGAGTTCTCCGGTTTAGACGTAGTCGATGCTACTTTAAGATGTAAACCCAAATTTCTTCCCAAAAGTGAGTGAGTTCATAATTTAACATTAAAATAATGCTTTTAAATAATACTTGAGAATAAAATATCGACCATAAATTGATGGATTGTCACAGCAGTTACCCCTAAAGAGGATCTTTGTCCTCAAAGATCGATTTATCTTACTACTCGCTTCTTATAGAGTTAAAGCCATGTGGGTATTTCATCCACATTCAGTATTTTCTGACAAGTGTAATTTATTACAATACGCGAGTTTCATCAAACATAACTACGGGAATACGATCAGGCTTAATGTTGACTTACTTTCTCTATCCATGATGTTCACGGGTTTTTGATGAATGCAACTTTTCGCAGATCCAAACTTCATTAAGAAACAATCAGATTTTCACTTGATAAATATCTAATCAAGTTCGATATACGAACATAATTCACGCAGCCCTTGATGTCCTAGGGTAGATCCAGCTTATATGCCTTTCAAACCAACTTTTTACATTATCTCAATGGTCTCATACAACGGGGACTTATTTCCCATGATCTTTCAGATCATCAATTCACTTTTCCATGGTGAATATTTTTTTTGGCATAACTTCGCTACTCATCCTGCACTTCAAGATCTACATTTCATATTCACGTAACCTCCTGCCCACTACTGGCAGTCAATAATCAGATCCTAATTTCAACAATCATTTCAGGTCTCGCGGGTCGGGTATTTTGTGACACCCTAGAACCAAGGTCATTAACGTTACCCTAAATTACGCTAATTTTTGAAATTTTTAATAAATTTTAATTTCTATATATATAAGTATTTTGGTTAAAGCCGACGTTCGAGGTTATAATTTGTACGATTGACGATTCAAGAAGGACGATGACGATTACGATCCCGAGGGATGCCCAATTTTATATAATTATTGACGATTTATCGATAATGTAATTTTTTGAGAATTTTATTTACGGTTCGTGTTAAGTTGAGTCGGGTGAGTTTTATAGCCTTCCGAGTACATTTAAAGTATCCCAAAAATATTTTGGAGTGTTCGGGATGATTTCCGACTCCCGTAAAATTTTCAAAATTGACTAGTGAGTCGAAACCGCAAAGTTTTAATGGCGTTTTTACTTAAGGCCAAAAGAAATCAAAAATTGCCAAATTGGTCCCTCCCAATACACCAAAAAGCCATAAACACAAACACACAAACACATTTCACAAAAACAAATCAAACTCTCTCTCTCTTTGCCCTCTAGCCGACGGCTAAACACCAAACACCACCAATCCACCATTTTTTTCTTGAGTTTTTACAAAAACTAACTTAAGACCACCCCTTAAAATCCCTTGGTGAGTGTTAATCCGTGGTTTGATTACACATGCACTAACAAAAATTTTCCAAAAATTTTCAAGATGATCCAAATTCGTTTTTGAGGCTAATTGTTGTAATGCATGTTAAATTCATGTGTAATGGAAGCATAATCACCAAGAAAACCCACCAAAATCAATTTGGTTGTGGTGATTGGGTCACCCAAACCCCACGGCACAAGGGGTGTTTGGGGAGCCATGGTGGTTGATGAATTTTGAGCATTGTCTTGTGTTTGGTTATGTGTTTAGTGATGTATTAGATAGGTTTAAGTGGTTGCATGTTCATTTTTAGATGATTAGGATTATGAGTTTGGTTGAACAATAGGGGTAGGACTGAAAACTTGTGTTTGGATATGTTTAGGGAAGCTTAGGATGTTGCCTAGTGGTGGTTAGAAGGTTTGGAATCGAGTTTAAACATGATTTTGGAGTAGTCAAATTTAGGCAGAAACTTTGAGGTCATTTCATAAAAATTATTTTTCTTACAGGTCTTGGAAACTAAATGTAGTTATAGAGGGTCTTTTTGTCTTTAATTTGGTATAAGGTAGAGCCCGTGACTCAAAACGAGCTAAAAGTTATGAGGTTTTAAAGATCGAGTACCGGGAGACGAGGACTTTCATAATCCGAATTTATGTATAGTTTTAGTCAAATCCCGAGGATCACAAGTATGAATTGGTAAATGGTCAAGAGTCAAAATTTGGTCACAAACCTGTATAAATGAGTCTATAAGTTGACTTAGGAGTCAAAGAAGTCAAGGGTGCATTTCAAATGGGTCAAAGAGGTCAAAGTTGGTCGAAGTACAATTTCAGCCCGTAAAATGTAGTTTTGGAAAAACATTGCGTAACGGGTCGTAAAAGTAAAAACTTTTATTGGGCTTAAAAACATGTTATCTACAGGTCTTATAGGATTTTTGAGAATTTTGTCAAATTTTATAAGTATGGTTAAATATGGTAAAACAGCCCGTACTTTCGGTGAGTACCGGCGGAAATGGATAAAAATGGATAACGTGAGTAATAAGAACGAATGGTGTAAAATGAGTGATTCTTGTTGTTTTGTTTTTGGCGTGAGTTATAATTGTCCTAAGTGACTAGTATATATGTATTTTATACAGTACCGTAAGGTATTTAAAATGAGATTACTCATTACGCGTTATTTGTGATAGGTGTTGATTTACCCGGGCATCCGTAACATCGTCAGTGATCATCCCTCGAACTACCGACTACTTAATATCTAAGGTGTGAATTTATAGCCTCGCTTATATTTATTTCAAATTGTTTTACCCGCGAGGGAAATGCATGCTAGTTTTTAAAAGGAACGTATATCATGAATGATTGTTAGACCCGAATGTTGCCTTAGAAATTGTGTTGAGTACCAAAGTTGCAAAAGACCCTAAATTCATGAACTATTAACTATTGTCCTGCCCTCGAGTAGGGGGAAATAGCCGCTTATACAATTTGTAGTACTACGGGGCTAACGACCCAATGCTAGCCGAGAAGCTGTACGTTTAGTAAGTTCTGCGGTAGATTATCTTGTATGAGAGATAAGGTATAATTGCAACTGATGCCTTTAGAAGGGGCACTGGTTTCATCTGAATCACGCCGGTATTTATTACGCGGGTGATTGAGTTAACGGATTAGTGTCATGAGCTTAAACACAATTGTCAGTATCCTGATTATAGATTGTTTGATCGACAAGTCTATAAATGATCACGAATGGTTTTTATTTTATATACGTTCAAATGAATTGTAAAACCTATGAATTCCACTCAACGTTTTCGTTGACCAAATTTTTGGCATGTGTTTCAGGTAACCGCTGAGGTGTAGAATGGAGCATGCATGGGATGGATGTTGTGTGTATGGCTTGGAGTCCGCTTGTTTTTCCTCCTTTTTCTACTCAAACATTTTAAGTTTTAATGTTATGTTGTTGTAAAACTGAAATTCTTGGGTTGAGATTCATGGGGACCGAAAACGCTAAACTCTGTTGTACTAAATTGGGGTTGGAAAAACCGTGGACATGTATCATCTAACAATTTTTAAATTCAAGTTTTAAGTTGACGTCTTTTTAGCGTCGTTTGATATATCTTATGTGCAATGAATACTGTGTAGCACCCATTGTTGTAGTTCCGCTGCGCATAGCAATTGTGGGGGTGTTACAGATTGGTAATCAGAGCCATGAGTTATAGAGAACTAGGTCGTTTTTGAAAATCCTAAACTATAACTTTTGGTGTCGTAAGAAGTGGTCCAAGCACACACAACTATCCTGCATGGCTCCGGTAAGATTTATTGTTGTATTTATGGCATTTGACGTATACTTTTGAGTGAAGTATATATGTGAGTAATTATTACGTAAGTATGGAATTACTATATGTAGACGTTGAATTATACGTGGAATATCCGACATCGTAGTTTTTGTATTAATCATGCATGAGCATCATATTATTACATTTCGGGCATATGTACCACCTTTGCATTGCATTTGCATGCATGTATTTATAACTATTGTATAATTACTTATGTACCCTCCGAAATTCGCTGTTATTGCAGGAATGGCCGAGGTACCGCCTAATGATAATGGAAACGATTACGTCGTAGGACACGAAGGGGGACCGTTTCCTCCGAACCCGCCGGACAATGATAATGGATGGATCGCTCCAGAAGAGGAAATAGGGCCGGAAAATGACAATGACGAAAGCGAGGTGGACAACTTTAGCATCAGTAGTGACGAGAGTGAGGATTCTGAAGAAGAGCCCGAGGAGCTAATGGATGATGGCATTCCCGAGAATGCTGTAGGCCAGACCGAACCTGATTTGTTTCAATCCCCGAATTCGCCGAAGGGTTATGAAGTACCACCGACCGGTCGATATGAGCAGCAACCCTTTAATCGCCCGATGGACAATTGTAAGGACTATTTGAGAACAGTGCCAGGATTTGTTCGAGTAAGTAATGGGAGCGGTGGAGAGTCCAGCAAATCATCCAAGTCGCAATCGATTCATGAGAATATCGCAAGGGTCTACTTTCCGAGACCGAGACACTACTGGGATCCCGCAGGTCGTTTGAGGAGGATGGAGAGGTTGATGTATGAGCGGTTTGTAGTTGAGACTAGGGTAATTAAGAGGTTTGATAAGAATGAAAGGGAACACCAAAGACTGTTGGAAAGGACTGCAAGAGTTGAGTATGATGGGAATGTGAACAAAAGTGACATCAACAGTTTAAGATCGATGGTTGCAAATTTAAGCGCTAGTCTTGACCGTGTTAGAGAAGATCAAGTGAGGTTGTCAAGGATGCAGAGTTGGGAGCATCGGGTTAGAGCATCATTGCCCCCGGATTGGAGATTCGTGGACGATTTGGAGATGGAGGCAAACGACTTCATGATTCAGCCGCCTACTAGAGGTGCTTGTATTACGGTGGGAAGTCAGGTAGCGATTGAGTGTGGATCCACATCAGGGACGAAAAAGGAGATGGAATGTGGGCCGGATGATAAAGGAAAGAGAAAAATGGATGATGTGGATGAGGACGATAGTGATGAGGAACCCGAGGAAGACGACGACGAGCCGCCATCCAAGAGGCCGTGTGGATCACCACATGCCTAGTTACTTGTTTTGTATTTTCTTTGATCATTGTAATAGAACTGTTTTAGACTTTTGTATGATGGTATTATGACGAGAAACTTAAGTACTTGAGTTTTGTGGTGAACGATTGTAGTGGCAATACTTGTCACGATTTTGGTTAATTATCAATACAATCTATATTACCTTTCATGATCTGTGATATGTCTTAAATTCGATCTTTTGTGATGTGAATTGATGAATATTAGTAACTCCGTAGTGATGTGTCGTTGTAGGTATATTATGTCTGGGAAACTTGATATGTATACTTACATTGTTTTTCTATTTTCCCTGTCTTGCAGAAAGAGATATTCGATAACACCATGCCTCCAAAGTTGACCGCCGATCGTGTTAACACCATGATTCAGGAAGCTATAGCAAATGCGTTGGAAGCGGACCGAGCCGGGAGAAATCAGGACCAGGGAAGGAACGCGGGGAGACAGCAAGCCCCGAGAGTGTGTACCTATTCTAGTTTTATGAAGTGCGGTCCCACGCAGTTTCGTGGAACGGGTGGAGCTTTAGAACTTAGACGATGGTTGGAAAAGGTTGAAAGTACGTTCGAAATCAGTGGTTGTGCAGAAGCGGACAAAGTGAAGTTTGCAGCTGCTACGTTTCTTGATGATGCGTTAAGTTGGTGGAATACCCAGGTAGCTACGGTTGGATTGGCTGTAGCGAATGCAAGGACGTGGAATGCGACAAAAGCTCTGTTGACTAAGAAGTTTTGCCCGGAAGAGGAATTGGGACAATTGGAGGATGAGTTGAGGCACTTGACCTTGAAGAACAACGATATAGCTGCTTACACTAGGAGGTTTAATGAATTAAGCCTGCTGTGTCCGGATGTTTTTGCCAATGATGCCAAGAAAATGAAACAGTACATTAAGGGTTTATCCAGCAATATCAAAGGTGAAACAACTTCGTCAAAACCTGGATCATTTGATGAAGCGGTCCAGATGGCTCACGCATTGATGGACGTCAAGCTCCAGGACAAGCAGAACTCCATTGCTGAAGGCAACAAGAGGAAATGGGAAGCGGCACAAAGCAATCAATCCCAAGGCCAGAACCGAGGTGGAAATCGAAACAACCATGGGTCGAACCGTAATCAACAGTTTAACCAAAGAAGGAATGAAGGGATGAGGGCAGTGACGAACCCTAGAGGAGTGAAAGTGAATCCCTATTGTGGTAAGTGCAATTTGTATCATGTTGGGAATTGCCCGCCTGCATGCGGCAAGTGTGGGAAAGCAGGTCATAGGACATCTGGTTGCCGAACGGGAGGAGTAGCCACAGGGGCGAATGCTATTAGGACAAGGGGATGTTATGGTTGTGGAGAGAGAGGTCATGTGCAAGTGAATTGCCCGAAGGCAGGAAACAAGCGGGGAGGCAACAATGCGGCTGCTGTGTATCAAGTGGGAACGGCTGATAAACCACAGGGTCCTAATGTGGTTACCGGTACGTTTTTGCTAGACGCTTGTTATGCTAGTATTTTGTTTGATTCTGGCTCCGACAAGAGTTTTGTAGATGTTAAATTTAGTCGTCATATCGATAGAAAACCGGTGTTGTTAGCGACTAGTTATAACGTTGAGTTAGCCGATGGAAAAATTGTTAGTACGAATTCTATACTGAAAGGGTGTACCTTGAAGTTAGGAAATTACGCTTTTAAAATCGACTTGATGCCTATAGAGCTAGGATCGTTTGACGTGATTGTGGGAATGGATTGGCTAATGGCGCACAGTGCTATGATCGTCTGTGGCGAGAGATTGGTTCAGATTCCGTTGCGGAATAAAGTTTTGACGGTAAAGGGCGACGAATGCACTTCTCGTTTGAAAGTGATTTCCTGTTTGAAAATGATAAAGTATGTAGAGAGCGGATGCGATGTGTTTTTGGCGCAAGCTTCGAGTGATGGTGATTTAGAGGCGAGGATTGAAGAGGTACCTGTTATTTGCGAGTATCCGGAAGTTTTTCCAGACGAGTTGCCAGGTTTACCGCCTACCCGTGAGGTCGAGTTTCGAATTGATTTGGTGCCAGGAGCTGCGCCGGTCGCGCGTGCACCTTATCGCTTAGCACCATCCGAGTTAAAGGAGTTATCGGATCAACTGAAGGAATTGATGGACAAAGGATTTATTAGGCCGAGCTCATCACCTTGGGGAGCGCCAGTATTGTTCGTAAAGAAGAAAGATGGTTCGTTTCGGATGTGTATTGACTATAGGGAACTCAATAAGCTGACGTTTAAGAATCGGTACCCATTGCCGAGGATTGACGATTTATTTGATCAATTGCAAGGTTCCAGTGTATACTCAAAGATCGATTTAAGATCAGGGTATCATCAACTGCGTGTAAGAGAGGAGGACATTCCTGTAACTGCCTTTCGTACGCGGTATGGACACTTTGAATTTCGAGTGATGCCGTTTGGGTTGACGAACGCGCCTGCTGTATTCATGGACCTTATGAATCGCGTGTGCAAGCCGTATCTAGATAAGTTTGTTATTGTTTTCATCAATGATATACTTATTTACTCTAAAAGTAAGGAGGAGCACGAGAAGCACCTGAGGAAGATTTTGGAGTTGTTAAAGAAGGAGAAGCTGTATGCAAAGTTCTCGAAGTGTGAATTTTGGTTGGAATCAGTGCAGTTTCTAGGTCACGTGATTGATAGTAAGGGAGTTCGTGTGGATCCTGCCAAGGTCGAAGCGATCAGGGAATGGTCGGCACCGACGACGCCGACTGAAGTTCGACAATTCCTTGGTTTAGCTGGGTATTATCGAAGGTTCATTGAAGGATTTTCGTTAATTGCAAAACCATTGACAAGGCTTACCGAAAAGAATAGGGTGTATGAATGGGGAAATGAGGAAGAACTTGCTTTCAAAACGCTTAAGGATAAATTATGTTCCGCACCGATATTGTCATTGCCTGAAGGAACCGAAGACTTCGTAGTGTATTGTGATGCGTCTCGTAAGGGTTATGGAGCGGTATTAATGCAACGTGAAAAGGTGATAGCTTACGCGTCGAGGCAACTAAGGAAAAATGAGGAGAACTACACGACGCACGATTTGGAATTAGGAGCTGTAGTTTTTGCGTTGAAGTTGTGGAGACACTATTTGTATGGGACAAAGTGTGTTGTATTCACTGACCACAAGAGTTTGCAGCACATTTTAGATCGAAAGGAGTTGAATATGCGACAGAGACGATGGGTTGAACTACTGAGTGATTATGACTGCGAAATTCGCTACCACCCTGGCAAGGCG
The DNA here is from genome assembly GCA_025667525.1 of Glebionis coronaria. Classification (NCBI taxonomy): domain Eukaryota; kingdom Viridiplantae; phylum Streptophyta; class Magnoliopsida; order Asterales; family Asteraceae; genus Glebionis; species Glebionis coronaria. The sequence goes on from CM046877.1 coordinate 48,425,930, forward strand.
AATGTTGTAGCGGATGCACTGAGTAGGAAGGAACGGGAGAAACCTTTGAGGGTTAGAGCTTTAGTAATGACTGAGAGCGTTGACTTAACCGAAACTATACTGAAGGCTCAAGAGAGAGGACTAATGAAAGGGAATGTTGAATCCGAAAACTTGGGACGAATGTTGAAACCTCTTTTCGTGATTAGGTCTGACGGACTGAGATATTTTGAGAATCGGATTTGGTTACCACTGTGTTCATCTGAGGAAGGAAAGCCTGGAGTTCGAGAATTGGTTATGAATGAGTCGCATAAGTCGAAGTATTCGATACATCCTGGATCGGACAAAATGTATCACGACCTGAAGAAAGTTTATTGGTGGCCAAATATGAAGGCGGATATTGCTCGATACGTCAGTAGGTGTTTGACTTGCGCGAAGGTTCAAGCAGAACATAAGAAACCATCTGGATTGTTGGTACAACCAGAGATCCCAGAATGGAAATGGGAGAAAATCGCTATGGATTTCGTGACGGGTTTACCTAGAACTCCTAGTGGATGTGATATGATATGGGTAATAGTGGATAGGTTAACGAAATCTGCTCATTTCTTACCTATGAAGAAGACGGACAGCATGGAAAAGCTAGCCAACGTGTACGTGAAGGAGATCGTCTGTAGACATGGAGTGCCGTTATCGATCATTTCGGATCGCGATAGTAGATTTACGTCGGAATTTTGGAAATCGCTTCAACGTGCGATGGGCACTGAATTGAGTTTAAGCACGGCTTATCACCCGGAAACTGACGGCCAGAGTGAACGAACTATTCAGACGATGGAGGACATGCTCCGAGCATGCGTGATTGATTTTGGAGGAAGTTGGGAACGCCACTTGCCTCTGGTGGAATTTTCGTATAATAATAGTTATCATGCGAGTATCAAGGCAGCACCGTTCGAAGCATTGTATGGAAGGAAGTGTAGATCGCCTGTGTGTTGGAGTGAAGTAGGAGAAAGTCAATTGACTGGACCCGAAATGGTTTTAGAAACGACGGAGAAGATTGTGCAAATCAAGAACCGACTACTTGCTGCGAGAAGCCGACAGAAGAGTTATGCCGATAACCGAAGGAAACCGTTGGAGTTTGAAGTTGGAGATATGGTTATGCTCAAGGTATCGCCGTGGAAGGGTGTAATTCGTTTTGGGAAGAAAGGAAAGTTGAGTCCAAGGTATATTGGACCATTTAAGATCGTTGAACGAATTGGACCAGTAGCGTATAAGTTAGAATTGCCGACCGAGCTTAGTGCTATTCACGACACGTTTCACGTATCAAACCTGAAGAAGAGTTTGGCGGATAAGGAATTGGTGATTCCTTTGGACGAGATTCGACTAGACGACAAAATGCACTTTGTGGAAGAACCTGTGGAAATTATGGACCGAGAGGTCAAGAGGCTGAAGCGTAGTAGGATTCCTATTGTGAAAGTCCGATGGAATTCTAAGCGTGGACCGGAATACACTTGGGAACGTGAGGACTTTTTCAAGGAAAGGTATCCTCATCTGTTCCAGTAGAACGAAATGTGAGTACAAGAAGAGGCGAGCGCCGGGACGTCGCTCTCTTTAAGGAGGGGTGGATGTGACACCCTAGAACCAAGGTCATTAACGTTACCCTAAATTACGCTAATTTTTGAAATTTTTAATAAATTTTAATTTCTATATATATAAGTATTTTGGTTAAAGCCGATGTTCGAGGTTATAATTTGTACGATTGACGATTCAAGAAGGACGATGACGATTACGATCCCGAGGGATGTCCAATTTTATATAATTATTGACGATTTATCGATAATGTAATTTTTCGAGAATTTTATTTACGGTTCGTGTTAAGTTGAGTCAGGTGAGTTTTATAGCCTTCCGAGTACATTTAAAGTATCCCAAAAATATTTTGGAGTGTTCGGGATGATTTCCGACTCCCGTAAAATTTTCAAAATTGACTAGTGAGTCGAAACCGCAAAGTTTTAATGGCGTTTTTACTTAAGGCCAAAAGAAATCAAAAATTGCCAAATTGGTCCCTCCCAATACACCAAAAAGCCATAAACACAAACACACAAACACATTTCACAAAAACAAATCAAACTCTCTCTCTCTTTGCCCTCTAGCCGACGGCTAAACACCAAACACCACCAATCCACCATTTTTTTCTTGAGTTTTCACAAAAACTAACTTAAGACCACCCCTTAGAATCCCTTGGTGAGTGTTAATCCGTGGTTTGATTACACATGCACTAACAAAAATTTTCCAAAAATTTTCAAGATGATCCAAATTCGTTTTTGAGGCTAATTGTTGTAATGCATGTTAAATTCATGTGTAATGGAAGCATAATCACCAAGAAAACCCACCAAAATCAATTTGGTTGTGGTGATTGGGTCACCCAAACCCCACGGCACAAGGGGTGTTTGGGGAGCCATGGTGGTTGATGAATTTTGAGCATTGTCTTGTGTTTGGTTATGTGTTTAGTGATGTATTAGATAGGTTTAAGTGGTTGCATGTTCATTTTTAGATGATTAGGATTATGAGTGTGGTTGAACAATAGGGGTAGGACTGAAAACTTGTGTTTGGATATGTTTAGGGAAGCTTAGGATGTTGCCTAGTGGTGGTTAGAAGGTTTGGAATCGAGTTTAAACATGATTTTGGAGTAGTCAAATTTAGGCAGAAACTTTGAGGTCATTTCATAAAAATTATTTTTCTTACAGGTCTTGGAAACTAAATGTAGTTATAGAGGGTCTTTTTGTCTTTAATTTGGTATAAGGTAGAGCCCGTGACTCAAAACGAGCTAAAAGTTATGAGGTTTTAAAGATCGAGTACCGGGAGACGAGGACTTTCATAATCCGAATTTATGTATAGTTTTAGTCAAATCCCGAGGATCACAAGTATGAATTGGTAAATGGTCAAGAGTCAAAATTTGGTCACAAACCTGTATAAATGAGTCTATAAGTTGACTTAGGAGTCAAAGAAGTCAAGGGTGCATTTCAAATGGGTCAAAGAGGTCAAAGTTGGTCGAAGTACAATTTCAGCCCGTAAAATGTAGTTTTGGAAAAACATTGCGTAACGGGTCGTAAAAGTAAAAACTTTTATTGGGCTTAAAAACATGTTATCTACAGGTCTTATAGGATTTTTGAGAATTTTGTCAAATTTTATAAGTATGGTTAAATATGGTAAAACAGCCCGTACTTTCGGTGAGTACCGGCGGAAATGGATAAAAATGGATAACGTGAGTAATAAGAACGAATGGTGTAAAATGAGTGATTCTTGTTGTTTTGTTTTTGGCGTGATTTATAATTGTCCTAAGTGACTAGTATATATGTATTTTATACAGTACCGTAAGGTATTTAAAATGAGATTACTCATTACGCGTTATTTGTGATAGGTGTTGATTTACCCGGGCATCCGTAACATCGTCAGTGATCATCCCTCGAACTACCGACTACTTAATATCTAAGGTGTGAATTTATAGCCTCGCTTATATTTATTTCAAATTGTTTTACCCGCGAGGGAAATGCATGCTAGTTTTTAAAAGGAACGTATATCATGAATGATTGTTAGACCCGAATGTTGCCTTAGAAATTGTGTTGAGTACCAAAGTTGCAAAAGACCCTAAATTCATGAACTATTAACTATTGTCCTGCCCTCGAGTAGGGGGAAATAGCCGCTTATACAATTTGTAGTACTACGGGGCTAACGACCCAATGCTAGCCGAGAAGCTGTACGTTTAGTAAGTTCTGCGGTAGATTATCTTGTATGAGAGATAAGGTATAATTGCAACTGATGCCTTTAGAAGGGGCACTGGTTTCATCTGAATCACGCCGGTATTTATTACGCGGGTGATTGAGTTAACGGATTAGTGTCATGAGCTTAAACACAATTGTCAGTATCCTGATTATAGATTGTTTGATCGACAAGTCTATAAATGATCACGAATGGTTTTTATTTTATATACGTTCAAATGAATTGTAAAACCTATGAATTCCACTCAACGTTTTCGTTGACCAAATTTTTGGCATGTGTTTCAGGTAACCGCTGAGGTGTAGAATGGAGCATGCATGGGATGGATGTTGTGTGTATGGCTTGGAGTCCGCTTGTTTTTCCTCCTTTTTCTACTCAAACATTTTAAGTTTTAATGTTATGTTGTTGTAAAACTGAAATTCTTGGGTTGAGATTCATGGGGACCGAAAACGCTAAACTCTGTTGTACTAAATTGGGGTTGGAAAAACCGTGGACATGTATCATCTAACAATTTTTAAATTCAAGTTTTAAGTTGACGTCTTTTTAGCGTCGTTTGATATATCTTATGTGCAATGAATACTGTGTAGCACCCATTGTTGTAGTTCCGCTGCGCATAGCAATTGTGGGGGCGTTACATATTTTGTAAGGTTAGGTTTGTCATCATAGGTAACCTTAAACATAAAAGACATGTCCAACTCACAATGGGTGTATGTCGGGTATCTTCATCCCAATTACTGCCTACAAATGCACTTATATTTAGATCCTCACAAGATTCATTCTCGATCCTAATACAATAATTATCAATGATAATCTCTCCAAAGGAAAGCGATTATCCTGTTCATTACTAAAGGTCAATCATTCAAGCTTAAAACAACACTTCTAGTGTTTTGTATCGTTACATTACCTCGTCCCTTCGATTGGGGTGGTAAACAGTACTCTCATCAAGGTTCGTTCCCAATGACTTCTGAGCAAATCTATAGAAATTCGATGCAAAGCGAGGATCTTGATAGAGATGATCGATACATGCACACTATGTTTACACAACTCCTTTAAATACAAAGAGTCAATTTCTTCTTCGAGAATCTATCATTAACGGGAATGATATTAGTAGATTTAATCTGTCGACGATGATCCAAATCAAATCATATTCAGATGATGACCTTCGCAATAGCTAGACGTTTACTAATGTATGAGGCGATGTCTGCCTTCATAATTGGCCATCAGTATAACTTCTTCGGATAACGATACATTAAATCAGAAATAGCATGAATAGAATACTTAAACTTATGAGATTCCAACATGACTAAATCTCGAAATCCTCCATATTTATGCAACCACAAGCGGTCTTTCATACATTTAACGCCATCGGCTTCTCAATTCTAATGGTTCACATTAGCCGCGAACCCCTTTTATTATCTATATTATCCTTTTTACAAGCATCGACTATTTTTAAATTTCTCGGCAGTTTATTTTGCAAACAGTCATTACTAAGGAACACATCCTAATTGATTCTTTATCCTTTCTAAATAATGTGTCAGTATCTACATTCACTTTCCCTGATGAAATAATTATCATGACCACAATTCACTCATAAATTCTTTCTTCATATTTTCTAAGTTTTAGTTTCGTCTCAACTATTATTTTTATCAGTTTTTCTCAATCCAGCGTCTAAAACGTCGATAAATTTTACAAGTAATTAAATAATTAATATTTAATTTTTATGAAACGTAAACGTAAATTTTTTTTTAAAAATTTCTCAGTTCCTCCAATTATAAAAGAATGTTCAAATTAAATTTGAATTTAATTAACACGATTTTTGTTGATTAACTAAAATAATATATAAGATCCGTGAATGTGTCAGTATCTACATTCACTTTCCCTGATGAAATAATTATCATGACCACAATTCACTCAGAAATTCTTTCTTCATATTTTATAAGTTTTAGTTTCGTCTCAGTTATTATTTTTATCAGTTTTGCTCAATCCGACGTCTAAAGCGTCGATAATTTTTACAAGTAATTAAATAATAAATATTTAATTTTTATGAAACGTAAACGTAATTTTTTTTTAAATTTCTCAGTTCGTCCAATTATAAAAGAATGTTTAAAATAAATTTGAATTTAATTAACACGTTTTTGTTGATTTATTTAAAATAATATATAAGATCCGTAAATGTTCGAAAAATCTTTGTCTATACTTTGGTCAAAATTTTCTTAGTTGAAAAGCAAAAATTGTCGTTTCAAATTCCAAGTCATGGTTTAAATGCTTTCCTCAATTCCTCCTAGGTTGTCTTGAGGTATACACAAACATTTACTCCTAAGCGAGTTTAGTTAAATGATCTGGGTATAAGGGAATGATTCCTTAAAAATCCTTTGATAAATATTTGTAAAAACATTTTTGAACTTTCTTTTTTGCATAACCCAAAGCCTTAATGGCTCTAATCTTTGAATAATCAATATGGATTTCACTACCATTAATTACACGGTCATTTAATGTAAAGGATTAAGCCTTAAATCACATGTTAAATACTCAAGGTACATGTTTTCACTACTCAGCCAACTCAGGGCAGTCTATAAATGATTATTAACTCTTTTTTATTCTTAGAAACAAACAAATGGTCCTTAATGATCACAAGCATGAATTTATCAACTTACAGCCCACACACGTGATTCACCAAATTTATGGATGCTACATGTGCATTGGTCAATCCAAACAACATAACATGAAATTCATAATGTTCATTACGAGTTCCGGATGTAGTGATTGGAATAGATAATCTTTTTCGCGGATGCGAAGTTGATGATAACCATGCGTGGATGAAATTTTGAATATACACTAGAACCTTGTAAATGATCGAACAAATCTTCCATCTTGAGTAATGGATATGAATTTTGATCGTCAATTTACCTAGTTCACGGTAATCAACAAATATAAGAAATAATAACACCATAGCTCTCTATGATGACGAGCTCGGTAGAATAAAAGCCTTCTCCGACAACTCTCTTAGTTTTACGGTAATTCTTTTAATTCAGATCGTGCTGACGTACAGTGCACTCGCCACAGGTGCAGCACCGAGAATATAATCAATACCAAATTCAACTTGCCTTAATGGCGAAAGTCTAGGTAATTCACCAGCAAATACCTCCTAAAATTTCAGATAACAGAAACATCTTTTAATAAATCCACCTTAGGTTCTTTCTAGTTTACAAGGTCTATGGCTAGTTCATAACCATTCATGGTAAAATTTCAAGTCTAAAAGCAGGACATCGTCATCCATCAAGAATTATTTAGATCACTTTTGATAATCAACATCTTATCTCTTAGGGGAATTCCACTCGAGTTCCCATGAATTAAGACAATGACATCATGTCAAAATCCACCAATCCATTCTAATGGCACTACCAACTTTTCAGTTTTATTACCGTTGATAAGATGTGAACTTCTCAAAAGACTAATAATAACTCATAATCCTTCACAATTTCTGTAACACCCCCAAATTTATACAATTCAATACAGCGGAAGACTCGTTGGTGTTACGGGATAGCACATTACTCACATCATAGACAACGCTTAAAAATCGCGTCGTTTTAATAAGAAAGCATTTCCATTCATAAATATCAGATTTACATAGGTCCCAAGGCATAGTGATTTCATACAATTTTACAAAAGATTTGAATGGAATTTGTTATTTAAGTGCGGGCCATGAATTCTTATTGTCTTCCAGAGAATTACCTTCAAGTACCTGAGACAAAACATGTTAAAAGAAAGGTCATCGAAAACGCCGAGTGAATTCATAGAGTTTAATGAAATCCATCAATATAACATCGGTATAAAATTATTACCGAAAATCATTTTATACAAATTTTTGTAATAGGCCATAAAATAGCCAAAGTCATTTTATACAAATCCTTATCAAAAATCATAATATAGGCTTTTCCCTTCAAAATCGTTATACGAATCAATGTTGTAAAAACATCATACAATACGTTTTATAACGTTGTATGGATTTAATAAAAATAATTATATGAATATGGTTATGAAAAACCAAAACACGAACATTATATCAATAGTAAGACCCCGTATTGTTAGTCAGGCAGTATATCGTAATTTAGTGCGTATGGCAGTATTTCGTTATTTTGGATTATTATAAGCCGCATGACATTGTTACCTTACTACAACAAACAACGGGTAGCTAACCCAAAAGTCATTTGACCATCTAAATTAGCGTGTCGTTACAATAATCACGCTTGTGTAAATCTTCTCATACATAAATTCGCATACCAATCAACGTGGCACGACGGGGATCAACCGTCAAGGCGCGAACTGGGGTGATCGTCCCCAAATAGTACTATTATATGCATAAGCGTCTACCAAATCCCGGTAGTTCACAATTCATGCTAATGGGACTTTTAGTGACATAACCTAACTTTAATAATCCATTTCATTTCATTTATCGGGTCATATAATCATTCATCGGGTCATACAATCATTCGGGTCCAAATCAATAAACAAACAATCGGGACAAATGGTGTCTTATTTTATCAAAACTAACATGTTATCTCCCTCGCGGGTTTATAAAAACATTTAAAAGAGTGCGAGGCTATGAACTCACGTTGATGTGGGAAGGCGGTTATCGGCAATTCGGATGTACGATACGTGCTTCAATCACGGAAACCTAGACAAATAATACTTGTCTTAGACTCTTGTCCAATGACTTTATAAAAATAACAATTATGTATACATATGATGATTTTATATATATGATGATCAAGTGGGTTTATATATTCTTATTTACTCATTTTAGTGTTATGTGTTGGAAATTTTCAAGACTAGTTACACTCGTTCAACATGTTTACATTTTGAGGCCCAATGGGCCTATTACAAGCCCAATATATTATATTAGCCCATTTTACACCTTTATTATCAGTATTATACTTTTCATATTGGGCCCAAGTGGGTTAAGTCCAATAAGTAATTTTATAATTGTTTAGCCCATTTCGTTGGATTAATAGTCCAATAATGCTAACTTAGCCCGTTAATGTCTGTATGTTATATAGTTCGAGTTTTATCGGTTTTTACTTGTTATATAAGTTCATATATCAGTATGTGAGTTAATAAAAGTTTAAATTAGACGGGTCCGACCGTCTAAGTTTTATTTGACAAAAACGTTAATCTTTCGGTTTTAGCCGAAAAGACGTAAAACTTAGTATAGAGTTTTATAACTTGGAAAAACATTTATACTTGTAATTTATATAACATGTCCTATTTTAATATCAATATATATATACCTCTTTATTTATAATTATTATCAACTAGTGGGTTTTATATATGTATATTTTATAAATACAAAATTTTGAGTGCTTATATTATATACTATTTATTTTATCAAATCTGTCCTAAATTTTCAATCCACTAAAATGTCCATATCTAGAGTTATATATGGAGATAGGACCTCAAATTTTTATCACATAAACTACATGATATGTGGTTCATTTTATTCATTTTATAGCTACTGATGAATCAACCTCTAAATATTTTAATAAATTCGTCCAAAACAGTGTAGGCAGATTTGCAAACTTGTTTTGATCATATCTCACTCATTTTTATGATTCCATTGCATGGCCAACTCTCACATGTGTATAACACTTAATACTTACTGTATATTGATTCCACTTTACTATTTTATCAGTTTATCATTGGTTACTTACTGTTTTTATACAGTCATCTTATTAAGCAAGATTTAACCATTTTTACATGTGGTTTTTCCATCTTTTTACCCATGTTTATCAAATCTATCAACACCAAATCCCCACATAATATTTTTAATCATCATTCATCATCATATACTTATACATAAATAAAGAGAATACAAGATTACATAATCAAAATAACAAGAGGATAGGAAGAACAATTTTTATACCACCAAGGTTGTGTAGTTTATGATCAAGGCTTGGATTTTGATGGAAGAACTTGTGATAGATCAACACCAACTTTAAAGACCACCAATCTTTGTAAACTTCTTGTAGAAATCAGCCCTTGGACATCACCAAATCTTCTCCTTGGATGTTAAAATCACCACCAATCAATAGAGCTTGAAAAGGGCTTCATCATATGTGTAAATAACATATGATTTCATGGTTAAATTTGATCAAATGAGGGTGTTTAGGGGTGATATGGGACGAATTTTTAGAGAGAGAGGAAGGGAGGATGAGTGGTTTGCATGAGTGTATGTGAGAAAATGGTTTACACAAAATGGTTTTGGTGTTTTGAAAGCTTACAAGTTAAGCTAGACAAGTGTACTACTTGTTAGCTTAATATTGACACCTCATGGGGTGTGGTGGAGCTACTTTAGCCGTCCATATAGTGGGGTGGGGCAAAACTTGTTTTGTCTCATCCCACAAATTTACGGGTATTCCTCGATTCTAGTTTCCTCGATTTGCGTGCCCTAGGGTCGTTTTACAAAAAAACGTTTTTATAAATTATGAATCAACGGCACAAAACGAATCTAATAAAAATTTTCTCATAAAAAACGGAGTTCGAAAATATAAATACGTAATCCTAAGGTTTCCGGTTTAGTCGTAAAAGACGTTAAATTATAATCGTAAGTCCTGATGTAACACCCCCAAATATACACAATTCAATTCAGGGGAAGACTCGTTGGTGTTACGGGATAACACATTACTCACATCATAGACAACGCTTAAAAATCGCGTCGTTTAATAATAAAGCATTTCCATTCATAAATATCAAATTTACATAGGTCCCAAGTCATTGTATTTCATACAAGATTTACAAAGCATTTGAATGGAAATTATTATTTAAGTGCGGGCCATGAATTCTTGTTGTCTTCCCGAGAATTACCTTCAACTACCTGAGATAAAACATGTTAAAAGAAAAGGTCAGCGATAACGCCGAGTGAATTCATAGAGTTTAATAAAATCCATCAATATAACATCGGTATAAAATTATTACCGAAAACCATTTTGTACAAATCATTGTAATAGGCCATAAAATAGCCAAATTCATTTTATACAAGTCCTTATCAAAATCATAATATAGGCTTTCGCCTACAAAATCATTATACGAACCATTGTCGTTAAAAACATCATACAATACGTTTTATAACGTTGTATAGAGTTAAATAAAAACCGTTATATGAATATGGTTATGTAAAGAGAAAATACGAACATAAAAAACAATAATAAGACCCTGTATTGCTAGTCAGGCAATATAACATAGTTAAATGCATAAAGCAGTATTTTCGCTATTGGATTATTATAAGCCGCATGACATTATTACCTTACTATATCAAACAATGGGTAGCTAGCCCGAAACTCAATTTGCCCATCTAAATTAGCATGTCGTCACAATAATCACGCTTGTGTAAATCTTCTCATACATAAATTCGCTTACCAATCAATGTGGCACGACGGGGATCAACCATCAAGGCGCGAACTGGGGTGATCGTCCCCAAATAGTGCTATTATATGCATAAGCGTCTACCAAATCCCGGTAGTTCACAATTCATGCTAATGGCACTTTTAGTGACATAACCTAACTTTAACAATCCATTTCATTTCATCTATCGGGTCATTTAATCATTCATCGGGTCATACAATCCTTCGGGTCCAAATCAATAAACAGACAATCGGGACAACTAGTGTCCTATTTATAAAAACTAACATGTTATCTCCCTCGTGGGTTTATCAAACATTTCATAAAAACATTTAAAAGAGTGCGAGGCTATGAACTCACGTTGATGTGGGAAAGCGAGTTATCGGCAATTCGGATGTATGGTACGTGCTTCAATCACGGAAACCTAGACAAATAATGTTCGTCTTAGACTCTTGTCTAATGACTTAATCAAAATAACAATTATGTATATATATGATGACTTTATACATATGATGATCAAGTGGGTTTACATATTCTCATTTACTCGTTTTTGTGTTCATGTAGTGATAACTTTTGACTAGTTTACTAGTTTTACCTATTTACGTGTTTTAGGTCCAATAAGCCTATTATAATTTCATTAACTTGTATTAATCCACTTTATACTTGTATTATCAGTATTTATACTTTACATGTTGGGCCCAAATGGGTTAAGCCCAATAAGTACTTTTTATAAGTGTTTAACTTATTTAGTTAAATTATTAGTCCAATATGCTAAGTTAGCTCGTTAATGTTCGTATGTCCTATAGTTCGGGTTTTATCGGATTTTACTTGTATTAGATACTTATATATCAGTATATGACTTTTAAAAACTTTACATAGACGGGTTTGATCGTCTAAGTTTTAATTGGCAAAAACGTTAATTTTACGGTAATAGCCGAAAAAGTCATAAAAATCATGTTTATAGTTTTTATAATTTATAAATCTTATTCAACTACCATTTTTATAAAGTGTCCATTTATTTAACCTTATACATATTTATATAAATGAAATTCATAAGTTAGTGCGTTTTAATTTCACATTTTATACTATATTATTTGAGTGCTTATATAATAGTATTAAACATTAATTCTTTAAAATCTGATTATTAGTTTCATCTTCACCATTTTTATCATATCTAGAGTTCTACAATGAGTTAGAAGCTCATTTTTGGATGGCATGAACTTCATATTATGTGCTACAATTAAGTTAGTTATAGATACTTCTCATTCTATGTCTAACTATCCTTAACAGTCCCTACAAAACAGACTATTCAGATTAGCACATTCATCTTGTTTTGATCATATCTCACTCATTTTGATGATTCCATTGCATGGCCAACTCTCATATGTGTATGACATCTTATAATTACTGTAAATGGATTCCACTATGCAATTTTATCAGTTTAAGTCTTGGTTACTTACTGTTTTTATACAGCCAACAATTTAAGTATGATTTTAGCCTTGTTTCTTATGGTTATTCATCTTTTTAAGCATATTTACCAACACTTGATCCCCACACAACATTTTTCTCATCATATATTCATCATATACATATACAATAAGAAAGAAAATACATTTGATCTTTACAAATATAACAAGAGAAATGGAAAGGATGATCTTCTTTACCAACCAAGATTATATCTTGTTTTTGGAAGACAACAACTTGATGAACACCAAATATATCTCCAAGATCATCAATCACCAAGATAGTTTGTTGAGAAATTAGCCCTAGGACACAAGCAAATAACCTCCTTTGTTGTTAAAATGGCCACCAATCAATGAAAGCTTCAAGGTTTCTCCATAATATGGCTAGATAACAAGTATCTTGTGGCTAGAAAAGATCAAATGGTGGTGTATGGTGGTGGTGTGGGACGGCAAGTTAGAGAGAGTGAGAGAGTTTTTGAGTTGATTTGCATGTATGAAATGGGAGCTAATGGTTTAGCTAGTTGGTTTTGTTAGTTTAGTGGGAAGAGTAGCTTCAAAACGAAGCAAATGTTACAAGTGTAAGTGTATAGAGTGTAAGGATGCCACATCTTTGATGTGGTGTCCACGTTTTCCCGTCCCTTTAGATAGTGGGGTGGGATAAATTAGTTTGTCCCATCCCGTTAATTTACGGGTATTTCTCGATTCTAGTTTCCTCGATTTGCGTGCCCTCGGGTCGTTTTACGAAAAACGTTTTTATAAATTATGAATCAACGGAACAAAACCAATCTAATAAAAGTTGTCTCATCAAAAACGGAGTTCGAAAACGTAAATACGTAATCCTAAGGTTTTCGGTTTAGTCGTAAAGGACGTTAAATTATTCACGTAAGTCCTTATCTCTTCTCGTAAATTTGTGAGTTTATGAACCAACTCAAAATTAAAATCCCAAAATAATATTTACGGATAAATTTATTTCCTGAAATGTCTGACTGTCACCAAAGACGTTGTATGTAAACGTAAGCACGTAACGTAGAATCCTCCGGTTTAGACGTAGTCGATGCTACTTCAAGACGTAAATCCAAATTTCTTCCCAAAAATAAGTGAGTTCATAATATAACATTAAAATAATGTTTTTAAATAATATTTGAGAATAAAATATTAACCATAAATTGACGGATTGTCACAACATTTACCCCTAAACAAGATCTTTGTCCTCAAAGATCATCTTATCTTACTACTCGCTTCTTATAGAGTTAAAGCCATGTGAGTATTTCCTCCACATCCGATCTGTTCTCATAAGTTTAATTCATTACGATATGCGAGTTTCATCAAACATAACTACGGGAATAAGATCAGGCTTAATGTTGACTTACTTTCTCTATCCATGATGTTCACAGGTTTTTGATGAATGCAACTTTTCGCCGATCTAAACTTCATTAAGGAATAGTTAGACTTTCACTTGATAGACATTTTATCAAGTTCGATTTATGAAACTTAATTCACGCAGCTCTTGAAGTCCTAGGGTAGATCCAGCTTATATGCCTTTCAAATAAATCTTTACATCATCTCAATGGTCCCATACAACGGGGACTCATATCCCATGATCTTCCAGATCATCAATTCATTTTTCTAAGGTTAAAATTTTTCGCATAACTTCGCTACCCATCTGGCACTTCAAGATCTACATTCCATATTCACATAACCTCCTGCCTACTACCGACAGTCAATAATCAGATCCTAATTTCAACAATCATCTCAGGTTTCATGGATCGGGTATTTTGTAAGGTTAGGTTCACCATCATAGGAAACCTTAAACCTAAAAGACATGTCCAACTCACAATGGGTGTATGTCGGGTGTCTTCATCCCAACTCCTGCTTACAGATGCTCTCATATTTAGATTCTTACAAGATTCGATCTCGATCCTAACACGATAATTATCAATGACAATCTCTACAAAGGAAAGCGATTATACGGTTTATTACCAAAGCTCAATCATTCAAGCATAAAACAACACTTATATTATTTTGTATCGTTACTTTACCTCGTCCCTTCGATTGGGGTGGTACACAGTACTCTCATCAAGATTCGTTCTCAATGACTTCTGAGCAAATCTCTAGATATTCTATGCGAAGCGAGGATCTTGATAGAGATGATCGATACAGGCACACCATGTTTACACAAATCCTTTAAATACAACAGAGTGAATTTCTTCATCAAGAATCTATCATTAACAGGAATGATATTAGCAGATTTGGTCAGTCTATCGACGATGACCCAAATCGAATCAAATTCAGATGATGACCTTTTTAATAGCTAGACGTTTACTAATGTATGAGGCGGTGAATGCCTTCATAATTTGCCATCAGTACAACTTCTTTTGATAAAGATACATTTAGTCAGAAATTACATGAATAGAATACTTATACTTACAAGACTCCAACATAACTATATCTCAAAATCTCCATTTTTAGGCAACCACAAACAGCCTTTAAAACATTTAATGCCATCGGCTTCTCAATTCTAATGGTTCACATTAGCCGCGAACCCCTTTTATTATCTATATTATCCTTCTTACAAGCATTGTTTATTTTTTATATTGTTCGGCAATTTATTTTGCACCTTCATTACTAAGGAACATATCCTAATTGATTCTTTATCTTTTCTACATAATGTGTCAGTATCTACATTCATCTTCCTTGATGAAATAAATATCATGGTCAATATTACTCAGAAATTCTTTCCTCAAATTTTCTAAGTTTTAGTTCTATCTCAACTATTATTTTTATCAGTTTTGCTTGATCCGATGTTTTAAAGCGTCGATAATTATTACACGTAAATTAACAATAAATATTAAGTTTTTATGAAACGTAAACGTTAAAAGTTTAAATTCTTAGTTCGACCAATTATAATAAAATGTTCAAAACAAATTTGAATTTAATTAACACGATTTTTGCTGAATTATCGAAAATAATTAGTGAGATTCGTAAATGTTTGAAAAATCTTTGGTTATACTCTGGTCAAAATTTTCTTAGTTGAAAAGCAAAAAGTGTCGTTTCAAATTTCAAGTCATGGTTTAAATGGTTTCCTCAATCCCTCTTAGGTTGTTTTGAGGTATACACGAACATTTACCCATAAACAGGAGTTTAGTTAAATGATTTGGGCATAAGGAAATAATCCCTTAAACATTTCTTTGATAAATTATTTGTCAAAATATATTTCCACTTTCTTTTTGGTAAAACCCAAAGTCTCAAATGGCTCAAAATTTTTAAAGAGTCAATATAGATTCCATTATCTATTAATCACACGGTTAAATAATGTAAAAGATTTAGTCTTTAATCACATGTTAAAAATTCAAGGTACAGGTTTTTATTGTTCGGCCAATTCAGGGCAATCAATAAATAATTATTAACTCCTTCTTATTCTTATAAACAAACAAATGGTCCTTAATGATCACAAGCATGAATTTATCAAATTACAGCCTACACACGCGATTCACCAGATTTATGAATACTACATGTGCATTGGTCAATCCAAGCGACATCACATGAAACTCATAATGTTCATTACAAGTACCGGATGTAGTGATTGGAATAGATAATCTTTTTCGCAGATGCGAAGTTGATGATAACCATGCCATGGATCAAATCTTTAGAACATACGCTAGAACCTTGTAAATGATCGAACAATCTATCATCTTGGGTAGTGGATATAGATTTTATTCGTCAATTTACTTAGTTCACGGTAATCAATAAACATAAGGAATGATAACACCATAGCTCTTCATAATGACGAGCTTGGTAGAATAAAATCTTTCTCCGACAACTCTCTCAGTTGTACGGTAATTATTTTAATTCAGATGGTGCTGACGTACAGTGCACATGCCACATGTAAAGCACCGGGAATATAATCAATACCAAATTCAACTTGCCTTAATGGCGAAAGTTTAGGTAATTCACCAATAAATACCTCCTAAAGTTTCAGATAATATAAACATCTTTTAATAAATTCATATTAGGTTCTTTCTAGATTATAATATCTATGACTAATTCACAACCATTAACGGTATAATTTCAAGTCTAATATGCAGGATATGGTCATCCATCAAGAATTATTTAGATCACTTTTGATAATCAACATCTTATCATTTAGGGGAATTCTACTCGAGTTCCCATCAATTAAGACAATGTCGTCATGTCATAATCAATCAATACATTCTACTGGCACTATCAACTTTTCAGTTTTATTGCCGTCGATAAGATGTGAACTTCTCAAAAGACTAATAATAACTCATAATCCTTCACAAGTTCAAGGATATATGGAGACACAACTATCATCAGAAGAGTAGTGTCAACGCATAATTTACGCGAGAGAATTTCAATTCAGATAAAGACGAAAACATTTAACGAATATGAATATATCCCATGTTTTCATAATTTGAGTACGCATTCGAAAGCTCCTCGGATCGTTACCCAGGTCATTCAAATGAAACCAAATCAAAAGTAATGATAAGAACGTCGATACATCCAGTCGGGTATCAACACTCGATAATCAGATACTTTTCCTAAGAATCTCACTACGGGAGAATTGGACAAGAAAGAATTGTCAATTGTCAAATAAGACAATTTCCACAGATGAGTAAATTCAACTCAGAAGAATAGATGCTACAGGCACATATGTAAGTGTCCCTAACACTATGTCCCTATTTTTCACTTCTTGCAGATCTCATAAAATTTAATCTTTCACAATTTTCAAAGAAAATTTAGTGTTTATTAATAATTTCATGGTGACTACTAATCAGCCTTGCATGGTCACTTCCAAATTGTATGTAGGAGCGCAACTATATACAATTTCAAGATTACCGATGCAATACTCAGTTCGTCAAAATTTTATCATCATGTTTATAATAAAAACATTTTCATGCTTAATTCTTAAATAAGAATCAAAAATAAATTTACAAAGATTTTCTTTGTTATGAAAACAATTAAGCTTTCCAAGTTATTTTATAAACAACTTCATTTCGATAACGATCACTTATAAATCTCACTTTGAATAATTCATATGGTGATGAAAATTCAATTTTTCCCAAGGGATACTATTGTATCTTATAAAAACAACGAGTGATCTGCAAAAGAGTGATGAAGAGTTGTTCACCAAGAACTAACTACAATATATCAGGAAATGAGCTTAGCCAATTAATCATGAGGTTCATGACCTCGATGGCACTCGAAAAGAATAATCCATAACGTAACTCAAATCGAGATGAGTACTTGTTCAATGGTTGCATCACTAACTCGATCATTAGGATGAAGTAATAAAGGCTAGGTAACATCGATACATGTAGATTTTAGCAATCAACGATAGTCTTTTCAATAATCACAAACAAGTCAAAATTATACCGTAACACATTATGTGTCACTATGTCATACAATTCCAAGAACTCATCCTACCAACTGATGTCTCAGTTAAGTTAGGGATTTTTAAAAGATACCACAATGAATACTAATCTACAAGAGTCATTAGGTGTTCCACATGTCCCGAAAGATCCATCGGTCCCAATTCAGAAGAAGATTTCTTCAATTTATTTCTTGGACACTGGGCATCCTTGTTAGTGGACAATGGCCTAGGAACAACCCTTAACACAAACCTACAATCATTTAAAACCTCATAATTCAAACAAAGAACTTAACGACTTCCTCTTAACAGTTTCTTATTCCATATGAGTTAAATTTTACTTTATTCAAGTTTCAACCAACTTATACTCAATGCAACATCCTACTTCATTTTCCAATACTTTCAACCTTATTTATAAACCTTAATAGGGCAATAAAAGCTCGATATGATCAACACTTAATTTCCAAACCTATAGCTCTTTCCAACAACAATTATCAAATGAGTCATTAGTATGAAATGAATCACACATTCAATTAGACTTCTCGGAAAGGTACTTGTGGCATGAGGCTTTTGGGTAATGGTTCCAATGACAGCCTCAAGTGCAACATTCACCCTTTCGATTTCAATTTAAGAATTGGATGACAACGAATCAGATGACACCTTTCCAGGTGGTAACGTTTTGTCAAACTCCACTCTATAAGGAAAGATCGTCATGACATCTATATCAGATTTAATCTCGCCAGTTCTTCTTTAATATCAAAATCAACTAATATCAACATTTCTACGAATATCAACCATTTGTTGGGATCATAAATATCCACAACTTGGTTTAAATCTAGGATAGCTAGAATTCCTACGAGAATAGCTTCGATTAATTTACTAGGGGATTTAGGGTTCCTTGTGACAATCTACCTCGTATAAATACCTCGTATAAATATCAAAATAATCATCAAACAATCATGTAATAAAATTACATCATATATATATAATCCAAGTTATATATATATATATTAAAATAACACTTCTCAGTCTGGCCTTGTCGGTAACTCGGGAATTCTTCGGAACCGTTATAGTCAAAAGATTTTTAGACATTTTGTGAAAAATGTTTATAGTTAAAAGATTTTGAAATGTTTTATTCAAAACCTTAGTTTTAAAAATCTTTCGTTCTCTATAACGAGAGCTCTGGTAACAAACTGTAACACCCCCAAATATACACAATTCAATTCAGCGGAAGACTCGTTGGTGTTACGGGATAGCACATTACTCACATCATAGACAACGCTTAAAAATCGCGTCGTTTAATAATAAAGCATTTCCATTCATAAATATCAAATTTACATAGGTCCCAAGTCATTGTATTTCATACAAGATATACAAAGCATTTGAATAGAAATTATTATTTAAGTGCGGGCCATGAATTCTTTTTGTCTTCCCGAGAATTACCTTCAAGTACCTGAGATAAAACATGTTAAAAGAAAAGGTCAGCGATAACGCCGAGTGAATTCATAGAGTTTAATAAAATCCATCAATATAACATCGGTATAAAATTATTACCGAAAATCATTTTGTACAAATCATTGTAATAGGCCATAAAATAGCCAAAGTCATTTTATACAAGTCCTTATCAAAATCATAATATAGGTTTTCGCCTTCAAAATCATTATACGAACCATTGTCGTTAAAAACATCATACAATACATTTTATAACGTTGTATAGAGTTAAATAAAAACCGTTATATGAATATGGTTAAGTAAAACCAAAATACGAACATAAAAATCAATAATAAGACCCTGCATTGCTAGTCAGGCAATATAACGTAGTTCAATGCATAAAGCAATATTTTCGCTATTGGATTATTATAAGCCGCATGACATTGTTACCTTACTATATCAACAACAGGTAGCTAGCCCGAAACTCAATTTGCCCATCGAAATTAGCGTGTCGTCACAATGTGGCACGACGGGGATCAACCTTCAAGGCGTGAACTGGGGTGATCGTCCCCAAATAGTACTATTATATGCATAAGCGTCTACCAAATCCCGGTAGTTCACAATTCATGCTAATGGGACTTTTAGTGACATAACCTATCTTTAATAATCCATTTCATTTCATCTATCGGGTCATTTAATCATTCATCGGGTCATACAATCCTTCGGGTCCAAATCAATAAACAGACAATCGGGACAACTAGTGTCCTATTTATAAAAACTAACATGTTATCTCCCTCGTGGGTTTATCAAACATTTCATAGAAACATTTAAAATAGTGCGAGGTTATGAACTCACGTTGATGTGGGAAAGCGAGTTATCGGCAATTCGGTTGTATGGTACGTGCTTCAATCACGGAAACCTAGACAAATAATATTCGTCTTTGACTCTTGTCTAATGAATTTATCAAAATAACAATTATGTATATATATGATGACTTTATACATATGATGATCAAGTGGGTTTACATATTCTCATTTACTCGTTTTTGTGTTCATGTATTGGTAACTTTTTACTAGTTTACTAGTTTTACCTTTTTACGTGTTTTAGGTCCAATAAGCCTATTATAATTTCATTAACTTGTATTAATCCACTTTATACTTGTATTATCAGTATTTATATTTTACATGTTGGTCCCAAATGGGTTAATAAGTACTTTTTATAAGTGTTTAACTTATTTAGTTAAATTATTAGTCCAATATGCTAACTTAGCTCGTTAATGTCCGTATGTCCTATAGTTCGGGTTTTATCGGTTTTTTCTTGTATTAGATACTTATATATCAGTATATGACTTTTAAAAACTTTACATTAGACGGGTTTGATCGTCTAAGTTTTAATTGGCGAAAAACGTTAATTTTACGGTAATAGCCGAAAAAGTCGTAAAAATCATGTTTATAGTTTTTATAACTTATAAATCTTATTCAACTACCATTTTTATAAAGTGTCCATTTATTTAACCTTATACATATTTATATAAATGAAATCCATAAGTTAGTGGGTTTTAATTTCACATTTTATATTATATTATTTGAGTGCTTATATAATAGTATTAAACATTAATTCTTCAAAATCTGATTTTTAGTTTCATCTTCACCATTTTTATTATATCTAGAGTTCTACAATGAGTTAGAAGCTCATTTTTGGATGGAATGAACTTCATATTATGTGCTACAATTAAGTTAGTTATAGCTACTGCTCATTCTATGTGTAACTATCCTTAACAGTCCCTACAAAACAGACTATTCAGATTAGCACACTCTTCTTGTTTTGATCATATCTCACTCATTTTGATGATTCCATTGCATGGCCAACTCTCACATGTGTATGACATCTTATACTTACTGTAAATGGATTCCACCATGCGATTTTATCAGTTTAAATCTTGGTTACTTACTGTTTTTATACAGCCAACAATTTAAGCATGATTTTAGCCTTGTTTCTTATGGTTATTCATCTTTTTAAGCATATTTATCAATACTTGATCCCCACACAACATTTTTATCATCATATATTCATCATATACATATAAAATAAGAAAGAAAATACATTTGATCTTTACAAAAATAACAAAAGAAATGGAAAGGATGATCTTCTTTACCAACCAAGATTATATCTTGTTTTTGGAAGACAACAACTTAATGAACACCAAATATATCTCCAAGATCATCAATCACCAAGATAGTTTGTTGAGAAATTAGCCCTAGGACACAAGCAAATCATCTCCTTTGTTGTTAAAATGGCCACCAATCAATCAAGGCTTCAAGGTTTCTCCATAATATGGCTAGATAACAAGTATCTTGTGGCTAGAAAAGATCAAATGGTGGTGTATGGTGGTGGAGTGGGACGGCAAGTTAGAGAGAGTGAGAGAGTTTTTGAGTTGATTTGCATGTATGAAATGGGAGCTAATGGTTTAGCTAGTTGGTTTTGTTAGTTTAGTAGGAAGAGTAGCTTCAAAATGAAGCAAATGTTACAAGTGTAAGTGTATAGAGTGTAAGGATGCCACATCTTTGATGTGGTGTCCAAGTTTGGCCGTCCCTTTAGATAGTGGGGTGGGATAAATTAGTTTGTCTCATCCCGTTAATTTACGGGTATTCCTCTATTCTAGTTTCCTCGATTTGCGTGCCCTCGGGTCGTTTTACGAAAAAAGTTTTTATAAATTATGAATCAACGGCACAAAACGAATCTAATAAAAGTTGTCTCATCAAAAACGGAGTTCGAAAACGTAAATACGTAATCCTAAGGTTTTTGGTTTAGTCGTAAAGGACGTTAAATTATTCACGTAAGTCCTAATCTCTTCTCGTAAATTTGTGAGTTTATGAACCAACTCAAAATTAAAATCCCAAAATAATATTTACGGATAAATTTATTTTCTGAAATGTCTGACTGTCACCAAAGACGGTGTATGTAAACGTAAGCACGTAACGTAGAATCCTCCGGTTTAGACGTAGTCGATGCTACTTCAAGACGTAAATCCAAATTTCTTCCCAAAAATAAGTGAGTTCATAATATAACATTAAAATAATGTTTTTAAATAATATTTGAGAATAAAATATCAACCATAAATTGACGGATTGTCACACCTAATCTCTTCTCGTAAATTTGTGAGTTTATGAACCAACACAAATTTAAAATCTCAAAATAATATTCACGGATAAATTTATTTTCTGAAGTGTCGGACTGTCACCAAAAACGGTGTATGTAAACGTAAGCACGTAATGTAGAATCCTCTGGTTTAGACGTAGTCGATGCTACTTCAAGACGTAAATCCAAATTTTTTCCCAAAAATAAGTGAGTTCATAATATAACATTAAAATAATGTTTTTAAATAATATCTGAGAATAAAATATCAACCATAAATTGACGGATTGTCACAGCATTTACCCCTAAACAGGATCTTTGTCCTCAAAGATCATTTTACCTTACTACTCGCTTCTTATAGAGTTAAAGCCATGTGGGTATTTCTTCCACATTCGGTCTTTTCTCAAAAGTGTAATCCATTACAATACCCGAGTTTCATCAAACATAACTACGAGAATAAGATCAGGCTTAATGTTGACTTACTTTCTCTATCCATGATTTTCACGGTTTTTGATGAATGCAACTTTTCGCCGATCTAAACTTCATTAAGGAATAGTCAGATTTTCACTTGATAGACATTTTATCAAGTTAGATATACGAATCATAATTTACGCAGCCCTTGAAGTCATAGGGTAGATCCAGCTTATATGCTTTTCAAACCAACTTTTATATCATCTCAATGGTCCCATTCAACGGGGACTTATTTCCCATGATCTTTTAGATCATCTATTCATTTTTCCAAGGTGAAAATTTTGGCATAACTTCGCTACCCATCCTGCACTTCAAGATCTACACTTCATATTCACATAACCTCCTGCCCACTATCGGCAGTCAATAATCAGATCCTAATTTCAACAATCATTTCAGGTTTCGCGGGTCGGGAATTTTGTAAGGTTAGGTTTGTCATCATAGGAAACCTTAAACTTAAAAGACATGTCCAACTCACAATGGGTGTAAGTCGGGTGTCTTCATCCTAAATCCTGCTCATAGATGCTCTAATATTTAGATCCACACAAGATTCGATCTCGATCATAATACGATAATTATCAATGATTATCTGTCCAAATGAAAACGATTATACGGTTCATTACTAAAGGTCAGTCATTCAAACATAAAACAACACTTCTAGTATTTTGTATCTCTACTTTACCTCGTCCCTTCGATTGGGGTGGTAAACAGTACTCTCATCAAGGTTCGTTCCCAATGGCTTCTGAGCAAATCTCTAGAAATTCGATACGAAGTGAGGATCTTGATAGAGATGATTGATACAGGCACACTATGTTCACACAACTCCTTTAAATATAAAGAGTCAATTTCTTCATCAAGAATCTATCATTAACAGGAATGATATTAGCAGATTTGGTCAGTCTGTCGACGATGACCCAAATCGAATCAAATTCAGATGATGACCTTTGCAATAGTTTAGACGTTTACTAATATATGAGGCGATGTCTGCCTTCATAAATTGCATCAGTACAACTTCTTCAGATAAAGATACATTTAGTCTAAAGTGTCATGAATAGACTACATCTCAAAATCTCCATATTTGGGCAACCAAAGTGGCCTTTTATACATTTAATGCCATCGGCTCCTCAATTCTAATGGTTCACATTAGCTGCAAACCCCTTTTATTATCTATATTATCCTTTTTAAAATCATCAGTTATTTCTAAAATGTTCGGCAATTTATTTTGCACAATCATTATTAAGGAACACATCCTAAATAATTCTTTATCCTTTCTATATTATGTGTCAGTATCTACATTCACCTTCCCTGATGAAATAAATATCATGACCGTATTCATTCAGAAATTCTTTCTTCATATTTTCTAAGTTTTAGTCGCGTCTCAACTATTATTTTTATCAGTTTTGCTCTATCCGACGTTTAAAGCATCGATAAATAATTCAAGTAATTAAATAATAAATATTCAATTTTTATGAAACGTAAACGTAAAAATTTTAAATTTCTTAGTTCGACCAATTATATGAAAATGTTCAAAAATAATTTTGAATTTAATTAACACAATTTTTGTTGATTTATCGAAAATAATTATTAAGATTCGTAAATGTTCGAAAAATCTTTGGTTACATTTTGGTCAAAATTTTCTTAGTTGAAAAGAAAAAATTGCCGCTTCAAATTTCAAGTCATGGTTTAAATGGTTTCCTCAATCCCTCTTAGGTTGTGTTGAGGTATGCACAAACATTTACCCCTAAACAGGAGTTTAGTTAAATGATTTGTGTATAAGGGAATATATTCTTAAAAATCCTTTGATAAATTATTTTTCAAAACATATTTCCACTTTTATTTTTAGTAAAACCCAAATCCTTAATGGCTCTAATCTTTGAAAATTCAATATAGATTCCATTATCTTATTAATCACACGGTCAAATAATATAAAGGATTAAGCCTTAAACTTACATGTTAAAGGTTCAAGGTACAGGGTTTCATCGTTCGGGCAATTCAGGGCGATCTATAAATAATTATTAACTCCTTCTCATTCTTATAAACAAACAAATGGTCCTTAACGCTCACAAGCATGAATTTATCAATTTATAACCTACACACGTGATTCACGAAATTTATGAATGCTACATGTGTATTAGTGAATCCAAACGACATCACGTGAAACTCATAATGTTCATTACAAGTTCTGGATGTAGTGATTGGAATAGACAATCTTTTTCGCAGATGCGAAGTTGATGATAACCATGCCTTGGATCAAATCTTGAATATACGCTAGAACCTTGTAAATGATCGAACAAATCTATCATCTTGGGTAGTGGATATAGATTTTTAATCGTCAATTTACCTAGTTCACGGTAATTAATAAATATAAGAAATGATAACACCAAAGCTCTTCATAATGACGAGCTTGGTAGAATAAAAGCTTTCTCCGACAACTCTCTCAGTTGTACGGTGATTCTTTTAATTCAGATGGTACTGACGTACAGTTCACAAGCCACAGGTGCAGCACCGGGAATATAATCAATACCAATTTCAACTTGCCTTAATGGCAAAAGTCTAGGTAATTCACCAATAAATACCTCCTAAAGTTTCAGATAACAGAAACATCTTTTAATAAATTCATATTAGGTTCTTTTTAGATTATAATATCTATGACTAGTTCATAACCATTCATGGTATAATTTCAAGTCTAAATGCAGGATATGGTCATCCATCAAGAATTATTTAGATCACTTTTGATAATCAACATCTTATCATTTAGGGGAATTCTACTTGAGTTCCCATCAATTAAGACAATGTCGTCATGTCATAATCAATCAATCCATTCAACTGGCACTATCAACTTTCCAGTTTCACTACCGTTGAAAAGATGTGAACTTCTCAAAAGACTAATAATAACTCATAATCCTTCACAAATTCAAGGATATATGAAGACACAACTACCATTAAAAGAGTAAGGTCAACGCATAATCTACGCAAGAGAATATCAAATCAGATACAAACGAAAACATTTACGAATATGAATATATCCAATGTTTTCATAATTTGAGTACGCATTAGAAAGCTCCTCGGATCGTTACCCAGGTCATTCAAATGAAATCTAATCAAAAGAAATGATAGGAACGTCGATACATCCAGTCGGGTATCAACACTCGGTAATCAGATACTTTTCCAAAAATATATCGCCACGGGAGAATTGGACAAGAAGAGAATATTAATTTATCAAATAAGACAAATTCCACAGATGAGTAAATTCGACTCAGAAGAATAAATGGTACGGGCACATATGTAGGTGTCTCTAACTATATGTCCCTATTTTCACTTCTTGCAGATCTCATAAAATTTAATCTTTCATAACTTCAAAGATAATTTAGTGTTTATTAATAATTTCATGATGACTACTAATCAGCCTTGCATGGTCACTTCAAATTGTATGTAGGCGCGCAACTATATGCAATTTCAAGATTAACGATGCAATGCTCAGTTCGTCAAAATTTTATCATCATGTTTATAATAAAAACATTTTCATGCTTAATTATTAAATAAGAATCAAAAATAATTTCACAAAGATTTTCTTTGTTATGAAAACAATTAAGTTTTCCAAGGTGTTTTATAAACAACTTCATTTCGATAACGATCACTTATAAATCTCACTTTGAATAATCCTTATAGTGATGAAAATTCAATTTTTCTCAAGGGATACTGTTTTATCTTATAAAAACAATCAGTGATCTGCAAAAGAGTGATGAAAAGTTGTTCACCAAGAACTAACTACAATATGCTAGAAAATGGGCTTAGCCAATTAATCATGAGGTTGATGACCTTGATGGCGCTCAAAAAGATTAATCCACAACGTGACTCAATTCGAGATGAGTACTTGTTCAATGGTTGCATTACTAATGCAAGCATTAGGATGAAGCAATAAAAGATAGATAACATCGATACATGTAGAATTTAGCAATCAAAGGTAGTCTTTTCATTAATCACAAACAAGTCAAAATTGTACCGTAACACATTACGTGTCACTATGTCATACAATTCCAAGAACTCATCCTACCAACTGATGTCTCAGTTAAGTTAGGGATTTTTAAAAGATACCACAATGAATACTAATCTACAAGAGTCATTAGGTGTTCCACCTGTCCCAGGAGATCCATCGGTTCCAATTTAGAAGAAGATTTCATCAATTTATTTCTTTAACACTGGGCATCCTTGTCAATGGACAATGGCCTAGGAACAACCCTTAACACGAATCAACAATCAATTAAAACCTTATAATTTAATCACATGACTTAACGACTTCCTCTTATCAATATCATATTCCATACGAGTTAAATTTTACTTTATTCAAGTTTCAACCAACTTATACTCAATGCAACATCCTATCTCATTTTCCAATACTTTCAACCTTATTCATAAACCTTAAAAGGGCAATAAAAGCTCGATATGAACAATACTTAATTTGCAATCCTATAGCTCTTACAACAAAAATTATAAAATGAGTCACTAGTATGAAATGACTCACACATTCAATAAGACTTCTCGGAAAGGTACTAGTGGCATGAGGCATTTGGGTAATGGTTCCAATGACAACCTCAAGTGCAACATTCATCCTTTAGATTTCAAGTTTAAGAATTGGGTGACAACGAATCAGATGACACCTTTCCAGGTGGTAACGTTTTGTCAAGCTCCACTCTATAATGAAAGATCGTCATGACATCGATATCAGTTTTAACCTCGCCAATTCTTCTTCAATATCACAATCAACTAATATCTACATTTCTACGAATATCAACCATTTCGTTGGGATTATAAATATCCACAACTTGGTTTAGATCTGGAATAGCTAGAATTCCTACGGAAATAGCTTCGATTAATTTGCTACGGGATTTAGGGTTCCTTGTGACAATCTACGTCGTATAAATACCTCGTATAAATATAGAAATAATCATCAAACAATCATGTAATCAAATTACATCATATGTATATATATATATATAATCCAAGTTATAAATATATATTAAAATAACACTTCTCAGTCTGGCCTTGTCGGTAACTCGGGTATTCATCGGCACTGTTATAGTCAAAAGATTTTTAGTCATTTTGAGAAAAATGTTTATAGTTAAAAGATTTTGAAATGTTTTATTCAAAACCTTGGTTTTTAAAAATCTTTCGTTCTCTATAACGAGAGCTCTGGTACCAAACTGTAACACCCCCAAATTTATACAATTCAATACAGCGGAAGACTCGTTCGTGTTACGGGATAGCACATTACTCACATCATATACAACGCTTAAAAATCGCGTCATTTTAATAATAAAGAATTTCCATTCATAAATATTAGATTTACATAGGTCCCAAGGCATAGTCATTTCATACAATTTTACAAAAGATTTGAATGGAAACTGTTATTTAAGTGCGGGCCATGAATTCTTGTTGTCTTCCCGAGAATTACCTTCAAGTACCTGAGACAAAACTTGTTAAAAGAAAAGGTCAGCTAAAACGCCGAGTGAATTCATAGAGTTTAATGAAATCCATCAATATAACATCGGTATAAAATTATTACCGACAATCATTTTGTACAAATTTTTGTAATAGGCCATAAAATAGCCAAAGTCATTTTATACAAATCCTTATCAAAAATCATAATATAGGCTTTTCCCTTCAAAATCGTTATACGAATCATTTTCGTAAAAACATCATACAATATGTTTTATAACGTTGTATGGATTAAATAAAAACCATTATATGAATATGGTTATGAAAAACCAAAACACGAACATAATATCAATAGTAAGACCCCGTATTGCTAGTCAGGCAATATATCGTAATTTAGTGCGTATGGCAGTATTTCGTTATTTTGGATTATTATAAGCCGCATGACATTGTTACCTTACTACAACAAACAACGGGAAGCTAACCCGAAACTCATTTGCCCATCTAAATTAGCGTGTCGTCATAATAATCACGCTTGTATAAATCTTCTCATACATAAATTCGCATACCAATCAACGTGGCACGACGGGGATCAACCGTCAAGGCGCGAACTGGGGTGATCGTCTCCAAATAGTACTATTATATGCATAAGCGTCTACCAAATCCTGGTAGTTCACAATTCATGCTAATGGGACTTTTAGTGACATAACCTAACTTTAATAATCCATTTCATCTCATCTATCGGGTAATATAATCATTCATCGGGTCATACAATCATTCGGGTCCCAATCAATAAACAAACAATCGGGACAAATGGTGTCCTATTTTATCAAAACTAACATGTTATCTCCCTCGCGGGTTTATAAAAACATTTAAAAGTGTGCGAGGCTATGAACTCACGTTGATGTGGGAAGGCGGTTATCGGCGATTCGGATGTACGGTACGTGCTTCAATCACGGAAACCTAGATAAATAATACTTGTCTTAGACTCTTGTCTAATGACTTTATAAAAAACAATTATGTATACATATGATGATTTTATATATATGATGATCAAGTGGGTTTATATATTCTCATTTACTCATTTTAGTGTTATGTGTTGGAAATTTTCAAGACTAGTTACACTAGTTCAACTTGTTTACATTTTGAGGCCCAATGGGCCTATTACAAGCCCAATATATTATATTAGCCCATTTTACACCTTTATTATCAGTATTATAGTTTTCATGTTGGGCCCAAGTGGGTTAAGCCCAATAAGTAAATTTATAAGTGTTTAGCCCATTTCGTTGGATTAATAGTCCAATAATGCTAACTTAGCCCGTTAATGTCTGTATGTTATATAGTTCCGGTTTTATCGGTTTTTACTTGTTATATAAGTTCATATATCAGTATGTGAGTTTATAAAAGTTTACATTAGACGGGTCCGACCGTCTAAGTTTTATTTGACAAAAACGTTAATCTTTCGGTTTTAGCCGAAAAGACGTAAAACTTAGTATAGAGTTTTATAACTTGGAAAAACATTTTTACTTGTAATTTATATAACATGTCCTATTTTAATATCAATATATATATAACACTTTATTTATAATTATTATCAACTAGTGGGTTTTATATATGTATATTTTATAAATACAAAATTTTGAGTGCTTATATTATATACTATTTATTTTATCAAATTTGTCCTAAATTTTCAATCCACTAAAATGTCCATATCTAGAGTTCTATATGGAGATAGGATCTCAAATTTTTATCACAGAAACTACATGATATGTGATTCATTTTATTCCTATAGCTACTGATGAGTCAACCTCTAAATATATTAATAAATTCGTCCAAAACAGTGTAGGCAGATTTGCACTCTAAACTTGTTTTGATCATATCTTACTCATTTTTATGATTCCATTACATGGCCAACTCTCACATCTGTATAACACCTAATACTTACTGTATATTGATTCCACTTTACCATTTTATCAGTTTATCATTTGGTTACTTACTGTTTTTATACAGCCATCTTATTAAACAAGATTTAACCATTTTTACATGTGGGTTTTCCATCTTTTTACCCATGTTTATCAAATCTATCAACACCAAATCCCCACATTATATTTTTAATCATCATTCATCATCATATACATATACATAAATAAAGAAAATACAAGATTACATAATCAAAATAACAAGAGGATAGGAAGAACAATCTTTATACCACCAAGGTTGTGTAGTTTATGATCAAGGCTTGGATTTTGATGGAAGAACTTGTGATAGATCAACACCAACTTTAACGACCACCAATCTTTGTAAACTTCTTATAGAAATCAGCCCTTGGACATCACCAAATCTTCTCCTTGGATGTTAAAATCACCACCAATCAATAGAGCTTGAAAAGGGCTTCATCATATGTGTGAATAACATATGATTTCATGGTTAAATTTAATCAAATGAGGGTGTTTAGGGGTGATATGGGACGAATTTTTAGAGAGAGAGGAAGGGAGGATGAGTGGTTTGCATGAGTGTATGTGAGAAAATGGTTTACACAAAATGTTTTTGGTGTTTTGAAAGCTTACAAGTTAAGCTAGACAAGTGTACTACTTGTTAGCTTAATATTGACACTTCATGGGGTGTGGTGGAGCTACTTTAGCCGTCCATATAGTGGGGTGGGGCAAAACTTGTTTTTTCTCATCCCACTAATTTACGGGTATTCCTCGATTCTAGTTTCCTCGATTTGCGTGCCCTCGGGTCGTTTTACAAAAAAACGTTTTTATAAATTATGAATCAAGGCACAAAACGAATCTAATAAAAATTGTCTCATCAAAAACGGAGTTCGAAAACGTAAATACGTAATCCTAAGGTTTCCTGTTTAGTCGTAAAAGACGTTAAATTATAATCGTAAGTCCTAATCTCTTCTCGTAAATTGGTGAGTTTATGAACCAACACAAATTTAAAATCTCAAAATAATATTCACGGATAAATTTATTTTCTGAAGTGTCGGACTGTCACCAAAAACGGTGTATGTAAACGTAAGTACGTAACGTAGAATCCTCCGGTTTAGACGTAGTCGATGCTACTTCAAGACGTAAATCCAAATTTCTTCCCAAAAATAAGTGAGTTCATAATATAACATTAAAATAATGTTTTTAAATAATATCTGAGAATAAAATATCAACCATAAATTGACGGATTGTCACAAATTCAAGGAAAATTAGAGACATAACTAACATTAAAAGAGTAAGGTCAACGCATAATTTACGCGAGAGAATTTCAAGTAAGATAAAGACGGAAACATTAACGAATATGAATATATCCCATGTTTTCATAATTTGAGTAGGCATTCGGAAGCACCTCGGATCGTTACCCAGGTCATTCAAATGGAATCAAATCAAAAGAAATGATAGGAACGTCGATACACCCAGTCGGTATTAATACTCGATAATTAGTAAGGTTTCCAAGGAATCTTGCCATGAAAGAATTAGACAAGAAGGGGATATCAATTGTCAATTAAGACAATATCTACAGATGAGTAAATTCGATTCAGAAAAAATAAATGGTACGGGCACATATGTAGGTGTCCCTAACAATATGTCCCTATTTTGCACTTCTTGTAGATCTCATAAAAATTGAATCTTTCATAATTACAAAAGAATGTCATGTTTAGTAACAATTTCATGGTGACTACTAATCAGCCTTGCATGGTCCCTTCCAAATTATACGTAGGCACGCAACTATATACAATTTTAGGATTAACGATGCATTACTCAGTTCGTTAAAACTTTGTCATCATGTTTAAAATATATATATTTTCATGCTTAATTCTGAAATAAGAATCAAAATGAATTTACAGAGATGTTCTTTGTTATGGAAACAATTAAGTTTTCCAAGGTGTTTTATAAACAACTTTATTTCGATAACGATTACTTATAAGTCTCACTTTGAATAATCCTTATGGTGATGAAAATTCAATTTTCTCAAGGGACACTGTTTTAACTTATAAAAACAATGAGTGATCTGCAAAAGAGTGATGAAAATTTGTTCACCAAGAACTAACTACAATATGATAGGAAATGAGCTTTAGCCAAATAATCATGAGGTTCATGACCTTGATGGCACTCAAAAAGAATAATCCACAACGTAACTCAAATCGAGATGAGTACTTGCTCAATGGTTGCATCACTAATGCGAACATTCGGATGAGCAATAAAGGATAGATAACATTGATTCATGTAAAATTTAGCAATCAAAGGTAGTCTTTTCAGTAGTCACAAACAAGTCAAAAATTGTACCGTAACACATTATGTGTCGCCATGTCATACAATTCCAAGGACTCATCCTACCAACTGATGTCTCAGTTAAGTTAGGGATTTTTAAAAAAATTCCATAGTGAATACTAATCTACAAGAGTCATTAGGTGTTCCACATGTCCCGAAAGATCCAACGGTCCCAATTAAAGAAGAAGATTTCTTCGATTTATTTCTTGGACACTGGGCATCCTCGTCATTGGACAATGGCCTAGGAACAACCCTTAGCACGAACCAACAGTTATTTAAAACCTTATAATTCAATCACAGGACTCAACGACTTCCTCTTAACAATTTCTTATTCCATACGAGTTAAGTTTTACTTTATTCAAGTTTCAACCAACTTATACTCAATTTGATATGCTACCTCATTCTCCAATACTTTCAACCTTATTCTTCGACATTGAAAGGAAAATAAAAGCTCAATATTAACAACACTTAATTTCCAATCCTATAGCTCTTACAACAATAGTTATCAAATGAGTCACTAGTATGAAATGACTCACACATTCAATTAGACTTCTCGGAAAGGTACTAGTGGCATGAGGCTTTTGGGTAAAGGCTCCAATGACAGCCTCAAGTGAAACATTCACCCTTTCGATTTCAAATTTAAGAATTGGGTGACACCGAATCAGATGACACCTTTCCAGGTGGGAAGGTTTTGTCAAACTCCACTCTATAAGGAAAGATCGTCATGACATCGATATCAGATTTAATTTCGCCAATTCTTCTTCAAGATCATAATCAAATAATACCAACATTTCTACGAATATCAACCATTTTGTTGGGATCATAAATATCCACAACTTGGTTTAGATCTTGGATAGCTAGATTTCCTACAGGAAAAGCTTCGATTGATTTGCTAGGGGAGTTAGGGTTTCTTGTGACAATCTACGCCGTGAAAAATACCTCGTATAAATATTAAAATAATCATCAAACAATCATGTAATCAAATTACATCATATATATATATATATATATATATATATATATATATATATATATATATATATATATATATATATATATATATATATATATATATATATATATATATATATATATATATATATATATATATATATATATATATATATATATATATATATATATATATATATATATATATATATATATATATATATATATATATATATATATATATATATATATATATATATATATATATATATATATATATATATATATATATATATATATATATATATATATATATATATATATATATATATATATATATATATATATATATATATATATATATATATATATATATATATATATATAATTTAGATAAAATGGTGTAGGTGCTTAAAGTTGTTAAAATAAGAAGCAATAAAAAATGGCTAAATGTCACATTATTGATTAGTTTTGGTTCGTTTATGAGTTCTTGGTTCGTGTACGAGTATTCTTGGAACTTTTAGTTCGTGTACAAGTAGTCGGTTCACGATTTTTAATATTACTAGTTTCTCGTGTATCAGTTGTGTCTCATAGTTTAACAATTTATTGTCAACTCTAATGTAATTTTTGATAATGTATCACTTAATTTTCGAATAAAATGATTATTTATGTTAATAATATTTTGTGAAGCAAAACTATGTATCATATGTATCAGTTGTAAATTTTAACGTATAAAATTTTTAGTGGTTTTATATCAAATTTTTATGTATAATATTTATTATTTTGTGTCTAATCTTAAATAAATCACATGTTAATTGATAATATCAATGGTTATTATGACTTTTTATTTTAACAACTTTAAGGTACTACACTACAATAACCCAACTCTATATATATATATATATATATATATATATATATATATATATATATATATATATATATATATATATATATATATATATATATATATATATATATATATATATATATATATATATATATATATATATATATATATATATATATATATATATATATATATATATATATATATATATATATATATATATATATATATATATATATATATATATATATATATATATATATATATATATATATATATATATATATATATATATATATATATATATATTAAAATAACACTTCTCAGTCTGGCCTTGTCGGTAACTCGGGAATTCTTCGGCACCGTTATAGTCAAAAGATTTTTAAACATTTTATTCAAAATATTTATTTAAAAATATTTATGGTTAAAAGATTTTGAAATGTTTTATTAAGAACCTTGGTTTTGAAAATCTTTCGTTCTCTATAAGGAGAGCTCTGGTACCAAATTGTAACACCCCCAAATATTCATACTTTAGTTCAGCGGAAGAGTCGTTGGTGTTACGGGATAACACATTACTCAAATCATAGACAACGCTTAAAAGTCACGTCGTTTAATAATAAATCATTTTCCATTTATTAAATATCAAATTACATAGGTCCTTAGGTCATAATATGTCATACAAATTTACAAAACATTTGAATGAAAATTTTATTTGAATGCGGGCCATAAATTCTTGTCGTCTTCCCAAGAATTACCTTCAAGTACCTGAGATAAAACATGTTAAAAAGGTCAGCGAAAACACCAAGTGAATTCATAGAGTTTAACAAAAACCATTAATATATTATCGGTATATAATTATTACCGAAAAATCATTTTGTATAAATCTTTGTAGTAGGCCATAAAATAGGCCAAAGACATTTTATACAACTTTTAGTCGTAAAACATAAAATAGGCTTCAGCCTTCAAAACCATTATATGAACCATTGTCGCAAATACATCATACAATACGTTTTATAACGTTGTATAGAGTTAAATAAAAACCGTTATATGAAAAGGGTTATGTAAAACCAAAACACGAACATAATATCCGTAATAAGACCCCGTTTTGCTAGTCAAGCAATATATTGTAATTCAATGCGTATATCAGTATTTTTATTGTTGGATTATTATAAGCCGCATGACATTGCTACCTTACTATAACAAACAACGGGTAGCTAACCCGTAATTCCTTTTGCCCATCTAAAATAGCGTGTCGTCACAATAATCACGCTTATATAAATCTTCTCATACATAAATTCGCTTACCAATCAATGTGGCACGACGGGGATCAACCGTCAAGGCGCGAACTGGGGTGATCTTCCCCAAATAGTACTATTATATGCATAAGCGTCAAACAAATCCCGGTATTTCACAATTCATGCTAATGGGACTTTTAGTGACATAACCTAACTAATAATAATCCATCTCATTTCATTCATCAGGTCATATAATCATTCATCGGGTCATATAATCATTCATCGGGTCATATAATCATTCGGGTCCATATCAACAAGCAAATAATTGGGACAACTGGTGTCCTATTTTTATTAAAACTAACATGTTATCTCCCTCGCGGGTTTATAAAACATTTCATAAAACATTTGAAAGAGTGCGAGGCTATGAACTCACATTGATTGGGAAAGGCGGATTACCGGCGATTTGGATGTACGATACGTGCTTCAATCACAGAACACTAGACAAATAATAATCGTCTTAGACTCTTGTCCAATGAATTTATAAAAATAATGGCTATTTATATATATCATGATATTATAAGTATGATGATGATCAAGTGGGAAATTATCTCTTCATACACATTATAGTGTTATGTGTTAGTCAAATTTTAGACTAGTTACACTAGTTTCAACTTATTTATATATTAAGGCCCAATAAACACATTAAAAGTCCAATACATTATATTAGCCCATTTTATACTTTTAATACCAGGCCTATACTCATATGTTGGGCCCAAGTGGGTTAAGCCCATGGGTAAGTCCATTAGTGTTTAGCCAAACTAGGTTGGTCAATAGTCCAATAATTTAAGGTTTTTGCCAAGTATGAAAATTTGTTCGTTGTTCCAGTCTTTTCGAATTGATTACTAGTTGAAAGTGCGACTCAGTCGTCTTTGGTGGATAAAATAAAAGGGTGTCGTTGAGTAATTAAAATAAAAATAAAGCGAGGAAAGATTAAACTAAAAATAAAGACTCTTAAAATTAAATGACGAAGAAATTAAACTAATTAAAAGTAAATATAAAAACATAAAAAAATTAATAAAAACGTAAATTTTTAAAGGGATTTCACAATGCACAAAGGGATTCGATTTCGCAATTATGGTAAAGTACAATTCTGCAATACACAAAGTATTGCAAAATTGAGTCAGATTTCCTAAAAAATATGATCTCGGATTTAGGACGATTGTAAGCACTTTT
Source organism: Glebionis coronaria (assembly GCA_025667525.1). NCBI lineage: Eukaryota > Viridiplantae > Streptophyta > Magnoliopsida > Asterales > Asteraceae > Glebionis > Glebionis coronaria. The sequence goes on from CM046877.1 coordinate 48,462,922, forward strand.
TAAGAAACTTTTTAGGGACAATAAGCACACAAGAACACCAATAAGCTACCAATAAGCTAAGAAAATGATAAAACTTATAAATCCTTAACACGTAAATCAAGAAACACGTAAAGAAATAACCTTCATGTGTCGTATAGAAAAGTAAGATGAAAAAGATGATGAACACAAGATCGTAACTAACAAGAAAGATTAACAAGATAAAGATTAAAACAAGATTAAACTTTAAAATGTAAAGATTAGATCAAAACAAGAAAGAAAATAAAAGATGAAGTTTTCTAGTGAGAGAAAGTTAAACACTTTCTCTCTCTAAAAATTAAAACTACAAAAGAAAAAATGAAGACTAGCTAACACCCTCCTAATGACACATTAGGATGGTATATATAGGAGGTGGGGAGGTGCATGTGTTGCTCCCTTCTTTCTTTCTTCTCGACTCGACTTAATTTAAATTCTTTGTCTTTCTCGACGTCGTCTTGGGATTTGTCGATATAAATAGAACTCGTGTTATAATTTTCTTCTATAATTTAGACTTGGTTCTTCGACTTCATAAAACTTCCGTCTTTAGACTTTTTCTTCGATAAATCTTTAGAGTAGGCCTTGGACTTCCGTTCTTTTTGCACTCTTGATCTTTTGACTTCGTCTTTTCTCGTTTTCTTCGATAAAAACTCGTGATAGCCCGTGTTATCTCTGTTTTTCTTATTTTTATCCTGAAACACAATAAAAACACAAACCACGCATAATTCCGACTTTTACGACATAAAATACACGTTTTGGTCTTGTTATTATTGGAAATAAGTGATAAAAGGATAAGTGTTTCCACACTTATTAAATCCCCTACACTTGACCATTGCAATGCCCTCATGCAATGCATTAATTTCAAGCACGGTTTACATTTTTCATCATAAATAACCCACCTTGGCCTTTATTAAACATTAAACACTAAGGAAACTAAAAGATAGAAATATATACAAAACAAGTAAAGAAATCAAAGACTTACATTCTGGTTTTGGTAGTCATGAATGTTTATCATCCTCAAGTTTCACGTTCCCCATACCAAGCTCAAAAACGAGATCATTGTTATTATAAGTTAGCAAACTAACACGAACTCATGTGGCCCAATTATTTACTTAGACTCCCTTATTCCTATGTGTATCTCTTATATTTTAATATTCTCTTGAATGATCACGAGGATTCATTGTTTGACTTATTTCGATAGTTTATTTAGGCTGAAAATAAAGTGGGACGATTTAAGAAATAGTTAGCTAAAGGACAAAATATTTTAAAACTACTTCTCGGGACCTCTTAAAGTTCATATCTTGGCATAACTCGCTTCACGATTTGAGACCTCTCTCGGACCGATATTTGGCAGCGACTTCATACTTCGAATCTTGAGAGACGTTCTTGAAATTATGGTCTTCTGTTCATAAAAGGAATTTCTTCACTTGAAGTTTTTGAGAGATTCTTCAACTTTGGACCACGACTTCTTCATTTTTCTCCAATCTATATTTTGGACTTTGATATACAACGATCCGCCTCCTTTTAGGACTTGGATCTATTTATCCTCATACCTTGCTAGGGTCTTTTCGGATAGACTTCTCCATGATCTTTAGGGGAGTTTTTGCTTTTCGTCGTGTGTCTCGATCCTTCATATTGATTTTCGATAAATGATTCTTCACATCACTTGGGATCTTTAGCAACAAAATGTAGCCCTCATGCCTTGTTAGGGCCTTTTCGGACTCGCCAATCTTCGCATCCTGCTTCAATAAGTTATGCCTTGGCTATGAACTCTAATTAATACCGAGCAACTTTTAAACGATCTTGTGCTAGAAGCCAAGTAACTTTTCAAATCTTACAAGCTTATTTATTGCAATTAAATTTATTAGCAAGCGATGGGAGAAAAAGCTTATAATCAACTCACATAAATTCATGAAAGAATACCAAACTTATAATTGACTCTATCATCTCTCGTTCTCCACAATTTAAAATCTCAAGTAATGAGACTCGTGGATGCTTAGCCAATTAAATCAAAGTTTTGGGTTTTCAAGTCATTTATAGGATCTTGCAACTTCTTAGACTTTTTCAACTTTAGAATTCGCATTTTAAAGTTCCCTTGATAAACGACTTTCTAGGATCAATTATAGGAACTTGCGAAAAGTTCTTTTTCTTAACCCGTGAGATTAAGACTTTCGCGTTTTAAAGTTCCCTATATAAAAGCCTAGCAAAACTTGACTTAAATACGTTAAGGATACTAGCTAGAGTCAACTTGGATAAGTAAACTCGGGTTGAGTCAAAAGATTCATGACATTGAAAAATTAAAACCACTTTATTAAAAATTTATTATAGTAAAGAAAGTAAATAACGATAACAAAGGAAAATACTACTATACAACTAGGCCAAAATATATTAAAAATTTGAAAAATGTCAAAAAAATCAAATTTTTCCGGTTAAAATAAGGACAAATTAATGGAAAAGACTACTTACTTCGATAGAAGTCCCCCTACACTTGATATAAACATTTTCCTCAATGTTTAAGCATGTGGGAGTAAACTCCCCTACACTTAGGACATTGTGCACTTTGTTTAAATCTTGCTAAGGGAAGGACAACTATAGTGATTTCAATGTGAACATATAAGATATGAAATATTGAATCACGACAGTTTAGGATAGAACCGGGAAAACGGGTACACGGGATCACGGTCGTCAAATGTCATCAAAAGTGCTCTCTAAAGCTTTAATCCCTGCACAACATAAGAAACAAGACAACAAACACCTACGGGGCTCCCCTACACTTATTATGAAAACGGTAAAGGATAGATCAACGGGTTGCCTCCCGAGAAGCGCTTGTTTTTGTTAACCGAGTCACAAGCCTGACTCGACCCAGAACGAATTCAAGGGAAAAGTGGTGAGGGATGGAATCATCTCATCAGAGATGTCCTCACCAAAGTACAGCTTCACACGCTGGCCATTCACTTTGGAATTAGGCCCATTTGGCTGAGAAAGCTCAATGGTGCCATAAGGTAAAACTTTGGCGACGGTGAATGGACCAGACCAACGACTCTTCAGTTTGTCCAAGAAGATCTTCAACCGAGAGTTAAAGAGTAAAACTTGATCACCAATGTGAAACTTTTGATTCTTAATCCTTGCATCATGAATGATCTTGTCTTCTCCTAGTAGATCAATGAATTCTCATAAGCTTGATTCCTCAGTTCATTTAGCTCGTTGAGTTGAATCTTCCGAAGATCACCGGTTTGTTGATGTCAAAATTGGCCCACTTCAAGGCCCAGTACGCCTTATGCTCCAACTCAATAGGGAGGTGGCATGCCTTCCGGTACACAAGACGATATGGAGTGCAACCAATAGGTGTCTTATATGCGGTACGAAAAGCCCACAAAGCATCATCTAACTTATTAGCCCACGAGGCACGATGCTCTCCCACAGTACGCTCTAATATTCTCTTCAATCCACGGTTAGAAATTCGGCTTGACCATTTATTTGGGGATGATAAGCGGTGGATAGACGGTGATTGACACCGTACTTAGCCATAACTCGAGCAAATTCATCATTGCAAAAATGAGTCCCGCGGTCACTGATGATAGCACGAGGAATACTGAATCGAGCAAATAACTGCTTCAGAAAGTTCACAACCACCCTCGCATGTTCGTTGGGAGAGCCTTTGCTTCAACCCATTTACATACGTAGTCAACGACTACGAGGATGTGCTTGTTCCCTTTGGATGATGGAAATGGCCCCATAAAGTAGATACCCCATACGTCAAAGATTTCACATTCTTGTATGAAATTTTGAGGCATCTCATCTATATGTGTGATCTTGCCTTGTCGTTGGCAAGCATCACAATGTTTAACCATTTCATGAGCGTCATGATAAATGGAGGGCCAATAGAATCCAGAGTCGAAAACTTTCTTCGCGGTGTAATTAGGACCAAAGTGACCACCGATGGGTCCTTTATGGCAAGCTTCTAGGATTAATAAAGCTGCCGGCCCATCAACACACCGACGAATGACAAGATCCGCACATTGTTTGAAAAGGTAAGGGTCGTCCCAAAAATAGTGTTCAATGTCTTTAAATAACTTTTTCTTTTGTTGGGGTGTTAACCCTTCCTTGAGAATTCCACCCACCAAATAGTTTGCAATGTCCGCAAACCATGGGGTTTCATCAAGATTGGAGTTAATAGACATCAAGTACTCAAGGGGAAAAGAGTCATTAATCTCTTGATTTGGGAGCTCCCCTTGATAAGGATCCTCGAGTCTACTAAGATGATCCGCGGCTAGGTTTTCCACTCCCTTTTTATCACGAATTTCTATTTTAAATTCTTGTAGGAGCAAAACCCAATGAAGAAGTCTTGGCTTGGAATCTTGTTTGGTTAACAAGTACTTCAACGCGGAATGATCGGTATAGACAATGGTGGTGGAAAGGACAACATAGGGGCGGAACTTCTCAAAAGCATACACTACAGCTAAAAGCTCTTTTTCGGTAGTGGTATAACGCAATTGAGCCACCGTCATTGTCTTGCTAGCATAATGGATTGGTTGGAAGTGTTTGTTCACTCTTTGTCCCAAAACTGCTCCAATAGCAAAGTCGCTAGCATCACACATCAATTCAAAAGGTAACTCCCAATTAGGGGTAACCAAGACTGGTGCCTTAGTTAATTTATCCTTAAGAAGATTAAAAGAGTCAATACACTCTTTAAGAAAGATAAAAGGAGTATCTTTTTCCAAGAGGTGGGTCATCGGGTGAGCGATTTTAGAAAAATCTTGAATGAATCGACGATAGAAGCCCGCATAACCAAGGAAACTTCTCACAACCTTCACGATTGAAGGTGGAGGCAATTTAGAAATCACTTCAACTTTAGCACGGTCGATTTCAAGACCGGCTTTGTAAATTTTATGTCCAAGAACAATACCTTCTTTTACCATAAAATGGCATTTTTCCCAATTAAGAACGAGACGAGTGTCTTCACACCGTTTGAGCATACATTCTAAATTGGCAAGGCAAGTATAGAAAGATTCACCATAGACCGAGAAATCATCCATAAAGACCCATAGTTTCTTCAACCATGTCATGGAAGATAGCCATCATACACCTTTGGAAAGTCCCAGGAGCATTGCATAAGCCGAAAGGCATTCGTTTGTAAGAAAATGTTCCATAAGGACAAGTGAATTTGGTTTTCTCTTGGTCTTTAGGATCAATGGGAATTTGAAAATACCCGGAGAAACCGTCTAAGAAGCAATAATAATAATTACCCGCTAAACGCTCGAGCATTTGATCCATGAAAGGAAGAGGGAAATGATCCTTGTGAGTGGCATCATTGAGCTTGCGATAGTCTATGAAAACTCGCCAACCCGTGACAAGTCGAGTAGGAATCAACTCGTTGTTTTCATTGGGAACAACGGTTATTCCGCCTTTCTTAGGAACACAATGGACGGGACTAACCCATGGTGAATGAAAAATAGGGTAAATCATTCCGGAATCTAGAAGTTTGATAACTTCTTTCTTGATGACGTCATGAATTATAGGATTAACCCTTCTTTGGCTTTGGATTGCAGGTTTAAAGTCATCTTCCATGAGAATTTTATGAGTACAAAAGTTCGGATCAATTCCGCGGATATCGGAAATTTTCCAAGCAATTGCCTTCTTATGATTCTTCACCACGTTGATAAGTCGAGATTTTTCTTCTTCTTTCAAGTACTTTGCGATGATGACGGGCAACTTCTTATTGTCTTAAAGGAAAACGTATTCGAGATGAGACGGTAAATCCTTAAGCTCTAAATCTAGAGGATTGTCGATGGAAGGCGTAGTCAAATTCGGATCATCGATAGAGATTTCCTTAGGAGATGGTGTAGAAATATGGTCCTCATTGAGAAGTTTCTCAATGGTACGAATGTATTCATCCCAATCGGAGGGAAAATCGTCATATTTTAGGTCCACATTCCCTAAAGTTGCTTCAAATTCTTTCAAAAGGAAATCGTTTTCTTCAAATGGAGTCAATGATGGAGCAATAGAGGCAACGGTCTCAACAATGGGTAGAGAAGAAGAACCACTTTTACAAGCGTCTTTGAAATGCTCTTCATAAACCTCATCAAGAACGTCAATGAAATTAACGCTCTCGTGTTCATAAGGTTGCTTAGAAAGTTTACCCATGTTGAAGACGATTTTATCGTCACCAACTCTCATGATTAATTCGCCCGCAGCTACATCAATGAGAGTGCGACCGGTCCTCAAGAATGGGCGTCCAACGATTAATGGAACACGGGGATCCATCTCGTAGTCAACAACAACAAAATCCACCGGAAAGGTGAATTTGTCGACACCGACGAAGACATCTTCGGCTATCCCCACCAGATAAGCAACCGTACGGTTAGCTAATTCCAATGTCATTCGTGTGGGGACAGCTCGGGTAGAGATAATTGTTTCCAAACACTTAATGGCATTAAGTTTATACTAGCACCTAGATCGGATAGGGCCATACAATTCTCTATCCCGGGGAAGTTGCAAGGAATGAGAAAACGACCCGGATCACCAAGTTTGGTTGGTAATTTCCTTAAGAGCACTGCGGAGCAATTCTTAATAAGTTGGGTCTGAGCGATATCAAGGAGTTTCTCCTTATCACTAAGAAGATATTTAAATATTTTAGCATATTTTGGCATTTGAGCGAGAGCCTCAGCAAAGGAGATGTTGAAATTCAGTTGTTTAAACATTTTAAGAAAGTTAGAAACATGAATGTCATCCTTGTTCTTCAACTTCTCTTTCCTCAACCTTGAGGGATAAGGTATACTGGGTTGAGATGAAGGCTTTGGAATAGAATTCTCACTCACATCCTTGGGTGGTGGAGGGGTAGAAGTAGAAGGTGGAGGAATTGAAGAAGGGGACTCGTTTTCCTTTGTCACAATCACCGCTGTAGGTGTAGGAATCTCGGGTTCCTTTAAACCTTTGCCATTTCGGGTGGTGATTGCTTTTATCTCCCCTATTGGATTAGCAACGGTGTTACTCAGAAGAGAACCTGAACCAGAGGCTTGATTACTTTGGAAGAAACTAGCCATCATATCCCTTAAGTCATTTGTTTCACTGCTCAAAGAGTTTCGCATATCGGCTCGAAGATCATTCCCTTGTTTCTCTATATCTCCTTTCAATTTGATGATTTGTCGCTGAAGATGCTGCACTAGTGCGTCATTAGTCCTCATGTAAGTTTCAACCTCGTGATTAAATGCGGTGGGTTGGGTGGGAGGAAGAGCATGGCAAGCAGGTGGTTGATAAGCGGGTTGTTGGTAAACTTGGTTGTTTCCTTGAGGTGGATATGGGTTTCTTGGGTTTGATATTGATTTGGAGCTCGAGGTTGGTTTTGGTTGTTGCGAGTGAGGTTGTTTTGGTTTTGAGGAGGAAAACCGGGTGGTGAAAGGAAGTTGTTTGAATGATAACTGAGAAAATTGCGGTCACCTTGTGGTCGTGCTTGATAGCCTCCCGTAGAAAAGTTACCGTTAGCGGCATACACATTTTCTGGATTGTCATGAGTCGAAGGATAATCGGTGTATGAATGAGATCCCCCGCATATTTCACATGACTGACTCAAAGCATTAACTTGCGCATTGTTTTGTTTGGTATTGTTAGCGGTTTGTAAAGCAAAGGCTTCAACAATCGAAGTAAGCTTATCAATTCTCTTGTCGACGTCACTAGTACTAGCACTAGCCACATTAGCCCGAACACTCTTAGTTTGCACTCTAGAATTATTCTCGATAATATCCCATGCGGCATTAGAAGACTTAACAAAAATGTTACCCCCCGAGGCACCATTTAGTGAATCTTGGTCATTCATGCTTAAAACATTGTAAAAAGTATTAATTTGATGTACTTTTGTGAAACCATGTTGTGGACACTTTCTTAAAAGTTCCTTAAAACGGTCCCAAGATTCACTAAATGTCTCACCGTACTTTTTTTCAAAGTTAATGATTTCATTTCGCAAAGCGGTAGTACGTGAGGGTTGTGGAAACCTTGGTTTCCGGATCTTTGAAGCTACTAGGAATGCATCATGTTCATATGATTAAATAATCAAAGCGGAATTAGAACACGACACATTAACAAGGTGTTTAGGCACGAATAACATGAATTAAAACAAAAGGGATGTTCATTATATTAATAACAAACATCCACTAGACGTGTATACATTGAATCCCACGTCTAGTGCACACACGCTTTAGGTTTACATTGTGAATGAATTGATTGAATAAAACCTAAGACCCTTGTTCCTTTTATAGTGGAAGGAACAGAATCTACAAGAGATAAAATTAAATAAACATCTAAATCTTCTATTTAGATAAACTATATATTGTGTATATCATAAATAATATACTCAATATATTCCCCAAATAGAATTCTCCATCAAATCCATCAGCGTTGACTTTTGTTGACTGCGTTTGACTTTTGTTGACTTCTATCAACGCCTACATTGCTCTTGTCAACGTCTATATTACTCTTGTCAATGCTTGAGTAAATGTCTTGATGTTTTCTTCGTTTTTGAGTTTCTGCCACATCAACTTTTTGACCCAACAATCTTCCCCTAGTTGATAGTGGCAAAACTCTGTGTGTATCTCTTGTAAGTTGTACATGATCTTCAAATTGCTTCCCCTCAAGTGTAGCACGTATTTCTTCCCCTTTTTGTCACATCAACAGGAAAGTAAACAATGTTGCAATCTTTGAAGATTCTCCAAATGTAGGCTCTATGTAATGATCTTGACGAAAAATAAATAAGATATTCTTGATGTAGAAGTAGAATAACCCAATCTTGTGTTCCATGTCTTGTACTATCCATGTGACTAAGAACTTATACTCATGGCACAAAGTATAAGTAGACCTCGATCCCTTGTCAATATTGTCATCCTTTGTGAGACACTGAGCACGATAATGTAACTCCTTCAAGTGTTTATGACAAGTCTTCATCACCAATCATGTAAAGCACGAACAAGTTACCTTTAAAGTCTATGACTGGGAGTGCATGACTTTAAGATATGATAGAACACAAACTCGTGAAAATCTTCTTCAATCATTAAACTTACCATAAGAATTCTTCCCCTTAAGCCAACACCTCTTCATGATGAATTCAATGGAATAACATCTTCATACCATATGTAAAAGCTCATGATGGATAACTCTTTCACAAGGCTATCCCGATTACATAGTTTAAAATATCCATCAAATCCCCATAAAAAGTTGTTAACTCGCTTTAAGATCATTAATTCCTTTGAAAAATATCCGAGCCATAAATATCAACATGATATTCTAGATTAAACGGATATTCCATGTACCTTCGTGTGTATAATCCTCCTTTTTGTGTGCTCAAAACGTACCAATTTTCTCAAACAGCAGCAATCATTGTGTTGTCCAATATCCTCTTCTGTCCAATATCTTTGGCAGATGTATTGTCCAATATCGGACAATACCTATCAGCGTTGAAGTTCATATATCGGACGACACTGTCAACTATATCAGCGTTGACTTATTCTGTCAGCGTCAAAATTCCAAACGTCAGCGCCAACCATAAACCTTGTCAGCGTCCATTCTTATCAGCGTCAAACCATACTCTGTGAGCATTGCGTTCACTCTTTCTTGTCAACGTTTACATCACAAAGATAAGAATAAATCTTTTCTAAGTAAACATTTAGAAGATTCACGTCTTTAAAATAGGAGCCACGATCTTCGCTTGTTGACTTTTTCTCAATCGTATAATTCCAAAATTTTAGTCAATCTGACTTAAAACATGTCATGACAATAGACGTCTCATCCAATCACAATCTCAGAACCATGTGAACACATTGTAACATCACTTGCTTTATTCCTTTGACCGTGTGAATGAATTAACTCACGTCTCAAATTCTTGAAGCGCTTAACCAATCATGGCTTCCTCACCGTGTGAACACAAAGCTTTTCACCAATTAATAGCATCCCTTTTTGGTCGTGTGAACACAGTAACAATCAAATCACATATGAATGAAAAGATCACGTCACTTGTTTTAGGCATTGATCGTGTGAATGCTATTGAATGCAAAGTAACCAAGGAATATAATATCCAAACAGTAGCTTCTTCTTTGAATATCATTACCTCCTTTGATGTGAACAATCTTACGTAATCAGTCAATAGGATACAAACCCTAAACGTATGCCCATGATCTGCTTCTTCCTTCACGTTCACCATGATCTGCTGATATATTACCCTGCTGATTCATTCAGGTCTAGGGTTCTTCGCATCAAACCCTCATCATAACAGACCTGAATCCCCCATAATTCGAAACCGAACAGTCATGATGAAGTATGTTCTTGCTGAAGTGTAAATTAACCTAGGGTTTGGGAAAAAACCTAAAGATCACGACTGTATCATATGAGGGTTTAGTGATTCGTGTTCTCGTTTTATCAAAAGCACCTGCTGCTATATCTTTGAACAAAAACACATCTTCCTTCCTGTGTAGATACGATCTAGGGTTTGTAGAAAACCCTTAAATCATGATTTTATGTGAAACAGGAAATCTGAAAATCACTCATCAGCCAACTTTGACGCTTAATAACTTTTGCCTGGGGATAAAACTCGACAATCCCTCCGGTGGATGTTTAGATCTATGTATGTAGAACACACATATAAAATTTCGTGACGATCCAACGGTTCAATCAAAAGTTATGACCTTCTGAATACTGCTGCGCACACAAAAACGTCCAGAAAAACCCTAGACGGATTTTTCTTTTCTTCTCGAAACACGAACACCTTGTTGGTCCTAGCATCACGAGCCACGAGGCTCTGATACCAATTTTGGAAACCTTGGTTTCCGGATCTTTGAAGCTACTAGGAATGCATCATGTTCATATGATTAAATAATCAAAGCGGAATTAGAACACGACACATTAACAAGGTGTTTAGGCACGAATAACATGAATTAAAACAAAAGGGATGTTCATTATATTAATAACAAACATCCACTAGACGTGTATACATTTAATCCCACGTCTAGTGCACACACGCTTTAGGTTTACATTGTGAATGAATTGATTGAATAAAACCTAAGACCCTTGTTCCTTTTATAGTGGAAGGAACAGAATCTACAAGAGATAAAATCAAATAAACATCTAAATCTTCTATTTAAATAAACTATATATTGTGTATATCATAAATAATATACTCAATATATTCCCCAAATAGAATTCTCCATCAAATCCATCAGCGTTGACTTTTGTTGACTGCGTTTGACTTTTGTTGACTTCTATCAACGCCTACATTGCTCTTGTCAACGTCTATATTACTCTTGTCAACGCTTGAGTAAATGTCTTGATGTTTTCTTCGTTTTTGAGTTTCTGCCACATCAACTTTTTGACCCAACAAGGGTGGGAAAAAGTAGTTGATGAATTTCGTTTCTAAATCCGACCACGTGAGAATACTTTGTGGCGGTTCCTTATCAAGCCAATGGCGGGCTTGTCCCTCTAAGGAGAAAGGAAAAAGTTGCAAGCGAATCACCTCTTGTGAAACCCATTATACTTGACCGTATTAGTGAGTTGAAGAAACCTTTTGATATGGTCGTGAGGATCATCAAGTGTACTCCCCAAGAATGGTTGAGCAGAGACCATTTGAATGAAGCCGGATTGTAGCTCAAAGTTGTTGGCTCCAATCTCGGGTATGACAATAGCATCGGTGTTTCCCTCTACTTGCGATTGCAAAAGCTCGATCATTGGTCGATTGTCCATGGTGACAATAGGTGGAGTTTCGACTTCAGCTTGAGTTGCTTTCTTCTTACGAGCACGGGTACGCATACACACCTACAAAAAGAAAAGAAAGATAGACAAGAAATATTTTTGGTTTTTTATGTTTTTCTAATTTTTTGGATTTTTTGAAAATTTTTAATTTTTAGGATTTTTAAAAAATTTTAAGCAAGAAAAATGACGTTAAAAAATGAACGGATCCCAAAATCCAACGTGTCTCTCACTAAAAATCGTTAATCTTAACGAAAAGAGCCCGCATCGGCGCCATTTGATACAAGAGATTTTCTCGCATGAAAGTTCGTTCGTTGTTCCAATCTTTTCGAATTGATTACCAGTTGAAAGTGCGACTCAGTCGTCTTTGGTGGATAAAATAAAAGGGTGTCGTTGAGTAATTTAAATAAAAATAAAGCGAGGAAAGATTAAACTAAAAATAAAGACTCTTAAAATTAAATGACGAAGAAATTAAACTAATTAAAAGTAAATATGAAAACTTAAAAAAACTTAATAAAAACGTAAACTTTAAAAATTAAAATACTCGAAAAATAAACTAAGACGAACAAGTAAAAATAAAGCTAAGTAAATTGGCGGGAAAAATAAGTTTAAAAATTAAATTTAAATAAAAACTAATTAATTTCGCAATTATATTAAAAATCTGGATTAATTTCGCAATGAAAACAATTACTTCCGCAATTCACAAAATCTAAGATTTCGCAATTGTGAAAATGAGAAGAATCCGCCATGCAAAATAAGAAAGATTTCGTAATCCTTGTTATGCCATAACTCTGCAATCACATAAGTACGAAGATTTCGCGATGCTGGAAATAGAAGGATTCCGCAACGTTTGAAAATAACTAATTCTGCAATAATTGCGGAATCAATGATTCCGCAATGTGTCAAGAAGATCAAATTCGCAATATGCTGAAATGCAAACCGCAATAGTGAAGACTTGAATCGAATCCGCAATACCTTTTGGTATGATTTTGCAATGCACAAAGGGATTCGATTTCGCAATTATGGTAAAGTACAATTCCGCAATACACAAAGTATTGCAAAATTGAGTCAGATTTCCTAAAAAATAGGATCTCAGATTTAGGACGATTTTAAGCACTTTTTAAGCAACTTTTTAGGGACAATAAGCTCACAAGAACACCAATAAGCTACCAATAAGCTAGGCAAATGATAAAACTTATAAATCCTTAACACGTAAATCAAGAAACACGTAAAGAAAGAACCTTTATGTGTCGTATAGAAAAGTAAGATGAAAAAGATGATGAACACAAGATCGTAACTAACAAGAAAGATTAAAAAGATAAAGATTAAAACAAGATTAAACTTTAAAAAATAAAGATTATATTAAAACAAGAAAGAAAATAAAAGATGAAGTTTGTATAGTGAGAGAAAGTTAAACACTTTCTCTCTCTAAAAATTAAAACTACAAAAGAAAAAATAAAGACTAGCTAACACCCTCCTAATGACACATTAGGAGGGTATATATAGGAGGTGGGGAGGTGCATGTGTTGCTTCCTTCTTTCTTTCTTCTCGACTCGACTTGATTTAAATTCTTTGTCTTTCTCGACGTCGTCTTGGGATTTGTCGATATAAATTGAACTCGTCTTATAATTTTCTTCTATAATTTAGAATTGGTTCTTAGACTTCATTAAACTTCCGTCTTTAGACTTTTTCTTCGATAAATCTTCAGAATAGGCCTTGGACTTCCGTTCTTTTTGCACTCTTGATCTTTTGACTTCGTCTTTTCTCGTTTTCTTCGATAAAAACTCGTGATAGCCCGTGTTTTCTCCCTTTTTCATATTTTTATCCTGAAACACAATAAAAACACAAACCACGCATAATTCCGACTTTTACGACATAAAATACACGTTTTGATCTTGTTATTATTGGAAATAAGTGGTAAAAGGATAAGTGTTTTCACACTTATTATCCAATAAGGCTACTTTGGCCCGTTAATGTTCATAATTTATAAAGCTCGGGTTTTATCGGTTTTTACTTGTCAAATGTACTTACATATCAGTAGATGAGTTATAAAAAGTTTTCATTAGACGGGTCCGACCGTATAAGTTTTATTTGGCGAAAACGTTAATCTTTTGGTTTTAGCCGAAAAGACGTAAAACTTATATATATAGTTTTATAACTTAGAAAACATATCCATTTGAAAATTAATAAGATGTCATACTTGTTTATCAAAGTATACAACTTATTTTATAAGTATTATCATAATTTACTGGGTTTTGTATATGTATTTTATATTAATATTACTTGAGTGCTCATTTTATAATATATACTTTTATTTCCAAATGTGATTATCAAACTCACTTTCACCATTTTTGCCATATCTTGAGTTCTACAAGGAGATAGAAGCTCAATTTTGGGCAGCACAAACTACATAATATGTTCTACAGTTAACTCCATTTTAGCTAATGCTCATTCATCCTCTAAGTGTCTCTAATAATTCATCCAAAATAGACTATACATATTTGAACCTTAATAATGTTTTGATCATCTTGCTCATTTTATAGATTCCATTGAGTGGTCAACCCTCACATATGTAAAAATCATATACCTTACTGTATATTCAATAATCCAAGTCATTTTATCAAATTATCATATGGTTCTTTACTGTTTTACACAGCCTATAATTTTAGTCATGATTTCAACATCTTTACATGTAGATTTTAATCTTTTAAACCAAATCTATCAACAAAAGATCCCCACATAATACTTTTATCATCATTTATCATCATATACATATACATTTAAAAAGAAAATACAAAAATACATATTCAAAACAATAGGGTAATAGAAAGAAATTGATCTCTATACCAATCTATATGATGGAAAGGATGATTGGATGAATCAAGGCTTGATCTTGCCACTAAATCTTAAACCTTTTAAGACAACTTCTTGGGTCCTTCAAATAGATGAAAACCTCCATGAAATCAGCCCTTGAACTCCACGTAAAATCCTTTTTAGATGTTAGAATCACCTCAAATGAACATGTCTTCAAAGGGTTATCATCTTGTGCAAGTTAAACACAAGATTTATGGTGTAAATTTTTGATCAATGGTTGTGTAGGTGGGACGGCACATAGAGAGCCAAGAGAGAGAGATGGAAACTTTGCATGTAAGGAAAATAAGAAAGTGGAAAGTGTTAGCTAGTTTTGAGGTGTAGTGGTTTTCAGACAAAACTAAGGACAAGTGTCCTTAGTTTTAATATTAACTTGACACATCAAAGTGTGTTGGATAAGCTTGGATGCCACATGTATTGGGGGTGGGCAAGTGTAAACTTGTCTCATCCCCAATAATTTACGGGTACTCCTCGATTCTAGTTTCCTCGATTAACGTGCCCTTGGGTCTTTTTACGAAAAACGTTTTTATAAATTAAGAATCAACGACACAAAACGAATCTAATAAAAATTATCTCATCAAAAACGGAGTTCAAAAGCGTAAAAATCATAGGGTTTCCGGTTTAGTCGTAAAGGACGTTAAATTATGCACGTAAGTCCTAATCTGTTCTCGTAAATTTATGAGTTTATGAACCAACACAAATTAAAATTCCAAAATAATATTCAAGGATAAATTTATTTCCTGAAATGTCGGACTGTCACCAAAAACGATGTATGTAAACGTAAGCACGTAACGTAGAGTTATCCGGTTTAGACGTAGTCGATGCTACTTTAAGATGTAAACCCAAATTTCTTCCCAAAAGTGAGTGAGTTCATAATATATCATTAAAATAATGATTTTAAATAATACTTGAAAATAAAATACCGACCATAAATTGACGGATTGTTACCAACCGTGTCTCCTAAAAAACTGATAAACAATGATCTGTTTGGCCCTGATATTCTATTCAGTGCATCAAAGTTTACATTTATCTTCATGACACCTGGTTTTCCATATTTTATCCAAAACTTGGATAACCTAGTTATACCCCTCCAATTAACAACCTTCTGTTTAATGGTGTCTTCATCCTTATCTGATTGATCACCATAATCCTTTGATTCATAATCTCCTTGATTTTGCCGATTTACATCATGATTATTAACCAAAGAATCATCATCATTAATAATATAATCTTGATCAGCATTTACAGTGTTCATGATTATTGACCACAAATCGATGTCTACAAGAACAATAAGTGGAAATGGTATGAAACTAATGAAACACTAATTGTGTTTTGTATATTTAGTGATTTTATAAAAAAATCAGGGTTTGATATGGAGATGGAGTTAGAAAATTATGGTAACTGCATATGCATTTACTTAGCATGGACATTCAAAATTTTCGTGAAAATTTTGGCTCCAAATTCAAAAATTAAACAACCAAATATTTTGAACTCCAATTTTCCTCCAAATTAAACATTCAAACTAGGTAAACTTTCCCTTTGAGTTTCCTGGTAAAAATAATTTTTGAACAAAATTTTATACTATTTTACACATTTTAACATTCAACCAAAAACCTTTAGTTTATACTGCATATAAACTTGAACTCATATATTATAAGAAAATGGATATAACATATAGTGAATTGTAAATGGACTTAAAATAGTTATTTTAACTAATTAACAAACTCGTATTGTTGATTACAGATAACTCATAATTGTTTCATAATTATAGTAATGCATACAAATCTATTAAATTGTTGCGACCTGTAGGTTGAATATGCAATAGGTGCCCAGCAATAGCAGACAAACAAAACACAAAAAATTTGTTCATATTACACAGGGAGAACTGACATCATCCAACCTTCCAACCTAGCTTTTGCCTTTGCTGTTCCTCCCCTCTGCAGCATTCCTTGTACAAACCTTCTTACATTATATGTATGCCTAAAATAGGAGTTTGAAACAGTGGAAGGCGAATACATGGAGTACTTAAAGAACTTGTGGTCAAACTCCAAATCGGACTTCTATTGCTAGGGGTGGGCGAAATTTAGCACTTTTAGAAGTAGATGATGAAGTGTCTGATTCAATATGAATAACTTCTACAAACATGTACATGTTAATGTTAGTTATATGTCGACGAAAGGATTGTTTGGCAGTATGTGTAGCATGGTTGTGGATGCCCTAACAACATTTGGATTTGGTTATGCATATGTTTGTATAGGGGACCATATCCAGCTGATTTAAAAAAACCTAAAATAATATCATACCAAAAAACCTGTAACCATAATATACCATGGGACCATATCCGGACACATTAAGAAAACCCATAACCAAGATTGAAACATAGACCACATAAACACGTTAATTAAAAATGAAATAGATTAAGAAGGGTTATAGTCCTATAAATCGAATCACGTTAATAAAAAATTACATAGGTACACATACATGCATTAAAAATTAGTGTAAACCCTAATACCATAACAAACTTACACTATTCGTATGAACCCTAATATTTAAATTGAACAATATTGATTGTTGCATTACCTTTTTCCTGATGCTTCATGTCGTTAATGATTATGTAGATTGGCGAGTATTGTCTATGAGGGTTTTATTTTTTTTATTGTGTATTGGATGAAGATTTAGGGTTTGTTCTTCCTGTGTGTGATTCTGAAGATGGTGGCGGTTACAAGATGGTTGCTGGATACTGTTTGTGTTTAATGAAAATGTAAATATTAAAATTACTTAATAATTAAATTATAATTAACATTTAATTATTAAAAGTTATTAATAAATAAATAATAAGTAAAAAATATACGTTGTATTTTTATTAAAAACATTTTTTCAAATTAACTAACTTTAAAAAGTTTATAATTTTAAACATAAAATTAAAATATTACTTTAATTGTAAACATAAAATTATAGTTAAATAACTTAAATATATAAGGTTATAATAATGACGTTGAATATCTTTTGGTTTTTAAGCAGTATGTGTTATTTAGTTGAGCTTTATATCAATCACCTTGAATAATCATCTCAAGCAATTTAATATGAATAAGGTCGATTTTGAATGGTCGGTTTAATAAGGTTAGAGTGACAACATTATAGTTTAGTAATGGGTTAGGGTTTATGGTTTAGGGTTGGGGCTTAGGGTTTATGTTTTAAGGTATAGGGTTGAGGGTTAAGGTTTAGGTTTTATGGTTTAGGGTTTATGGTTTACGGTTAATGAAGTGGTTTAAGTTTAGCATGTATAGTTTAATTTAAGTTCATGTTTTAGGGTTAATTAATGTTGTTTAAAGTTTATGATTTAGGGTTTATATAGAGTATACTGCTTTAGGTTTAGTTTGTATGGTTTAGACTTTAGGTTTAGGTTCTATGATTTAGACTATAGGGTTATGGTTTAAGGTTTAGCATTTATGGTTTAATTAGCTATTGTTTATGGTTTAAGGTTTAATTAGGATTTATGGTTTATTTAGCTAGGGTTTGTAGTTGATAGTTGTAAAATCACACTCATTTAGGAAAACGAGGTAAAAGCGGTAAGTATTAAGCGTACGTTTAGGAAAACGTAAACACTTATGACCCAAAGTGGGAATCGTTCTCGAGGAGGCTAGTGCGTTGTGTAATGAATTGATTTTGAATTATGATTATATTGAGAGAAAGAAAATAGAAATAAGAAAGAAATGACGGTTACGAAGACGGATCGAGCTAAGACGAAAAGGCGATCACGTAAAATCGTAAAAAGGCTACAAATTAAAAATTTTAAACCTAAAAATTAATTAAAAGCTAAAAGTAGTCTAAAATAATATAAACAAGAATAAAAATCCAATAAAAATATTTTAAAACCTTTTATTAATTATTCAATTTTAAATGCTAATTAAAGCCCTAAAATTAAATATAATTAATCAAAATGTCTAAAATATTATTTTATTGAACAAATAAGTTACTTATATTAATTAAAAACTAAAAATTATTTTTCCTAGTTTTTTAAAAACTATTTTTCTATTTTTAAATCACTAAAAACTATTTTTAAACTAAAATAATTATAAAAAATAATAAAATAATGCCAAGAATAATTGGACACTTTTAAAAATCCTAAATTACTCTAATGAACAGTAGAAAAATGAAAAAGTTTAAAAAATATAAAATTTTTCACTAGAAGACAAAAACAGTTTTAAATAAAACCCTAATTAAACTAATTTAATTCTAAAAAATAAATAAAAAGTGAACAGTAAAAATTTTTTTAACTAAAAATCTTAAAATGTTTTTCTGAATCTAACAAAATTTTTGAAATCTAAAAATATTAATTTTTTGCACTAAAGGACAAAAAACAGAAACTTAAAAGTAATTAAAAATGACTATTTAATCTAAAAAATATTAAATGAACAGTAATAAAAATCTAATTAAACAGAAAAATTAAAAATAAAATTAGAAAATTAACAAAACTATTTTCAAACCCTAAATCCTATTTTTGATCACTAAAGACAAAAAATTAAGAAAGTTGAAATTGACATGTGACTGGATTTGTCCAGTAGTGTAGCAGGTGAAACAATAAGGCAAACAGGGGGAACTATGTTCCCACTGATAGTGCAAAAATAAGGTCTGGTGGATTTTTGAGCTTAGGAAAGCTATTGCTTGGATTTCTTTGGACAATGGGGGCACTCCCACAACCAGTTGGGTTTGTGGGAAGTCAAATGAACAAGAAAAACAACAAGTTCTTACACAAAATCAACCATAAATTGCACCAAAAGTTTCTGATTAAGCCTAGTATTGTATCTGATGAACAGTGACTGAATTACTTGCACAAATACGAATTTCAAATACTCAATTCTTGCATATAGGTTCACCAACTAGCATATAAGCAATCCTAATCCCTAGATAGACCCTTCCTCTAACAGATTCAAGAACTTGGTGGTCAAATAATGCTAAAACAAGATGGATTAAGGACTTACTGATTTTAACTAGTATTACCAAAAAAATAAGCATGCAAATCTGATTTCCAACTCACCAAAATGAAACCAACTACTGATATACTTTGCTCAATGAAGTTAAGGTGTGTTTAACAGGTTTTTACCCCAAGAGTTTGTCACCAACTCAGATTAATACCCAAATCCAAACACCCCTTTAAATTTCAGATTTCACTTTTTTCAAACCAAATTCAAACAAATTCAAACCAAATTGATTGCAATAGCTTTAAACATGCATAATAACCCTATTAAACTCAAATCAAACCACTTAACAAGCTTTTAAACTACTTTCATGCAAATCACACAAATCACAATTTTGAAAACTAGAAAATAAGGTATAAGAAAGCTACCTTGTGGGACCCACATCCAGGTCCCACAATGACTGAAAAGTCACCTCCAAACAAGCCCTGGCTTGTGCAGACTTTGTTGAGGTGCTTATGAAGGCAAGAAGGTGATGATGATGATGCCTTTGTTCTTGTTTGAACCTGCACAGTCACCACCAACAAGCACACAAAATCCAAGCTCCAATGAGCTAAGCCCACAAGCTGGTGTCAAGAGCTTGTGGGACTAGCTTATGGAACAGTAAGCTTTAACAACAGAAAATGATTTTCTGAAAAAATCTTTTGAACTCAAATCCTTCTTTTGAAACTAAAAACTAAAAATGTTTCACCACTTGAACATGGAACTCAGAATTTATCCTCAAACACTACCAACTTTTAAAACTCACAAAAAGGAATTACTTTTACTTAAAAACACCAACTTTTATAAATATTAAAAAGGGATTACAAGTTTGAAAGGATAAAAACTGGAACAAAGTGTGCTAACATGCTAGCACCCTTTAAATACTAACTAGCAGACTATTCTAGAAGACTAAACCTAATGGACGAATTTCCATCCTTGCCTTTGATTGTTGACTGAAATTTGGTCAAAATTCGTCTTCATGTGATCATGTCTTGGCACTTGTGATATCCAGCTGTTGTAAATCAATCCTAGGCGTTGGTAGATACCTTTGGGACCAAGGGAGGCTATGGGGCGTTGATCTTGTCTGCTTTGGGGTTTTGTGTGAAAGAGACGGGGCAGGGGAGGGACCTACAAGACACATGGGTGTGTCTTGTTCATGTTTCTTGTGTGGGGTGGGATGACAAAGATCCTAATTAATGATCTCGAAAGTATTAACCATAAACCCTTTATTTTAAGGAAGATTGAAACTGGAAAAAATTAGGGTTTATGTGGGTAATTAGTCTTGGTTTAATCCGAATTGGGGAAAAGTTTATTTAAAATAAGTGTTTTGGTGGGAATAATTGGGGGTTTGACCTTGGTTGACCGAGTTTATTAAATAAACTCGTTAGTGGGGTGTGACTGGTATGGGAGTGGTGAGGTGGTGAGGAGTGATTGGTGGAGTGGGGTGACATGGCAAGGTGATTGCCTGTGGTGTGTTTGGTGGTCTTGGCAGAATAGGTCCCTTGGTCTTCATGTTTTGTTCACTTTGTAAATAACAGCTAAAAAGTCCATTTCCCTTTATAACAAGTTTCAATCACTTGTCAAATTTGGCACAATATGTTTTTAAACTTTAAACAAGGACCATTAATGCACATTCTTCATTCTCCAAGGACTTCTCTTGTAAATTCTTGATAATTTAGGGACCCAAATGCAATAATTGAGATTTGCAAGGGTATAAATTGATAGGTCTTCAATTCTTGAGGGACCAAACTTGTACAATCTTCAAACTTCAAGGTCATTTTTGGAAATTCCATTCTTGGGCCCGGTTCATTGTGCGGCTTCGTTTCCCGTGTTCGTGTTTGATTGATTCTTGTGATCTTTTTGTCATTTCCTCAATATCCGTACCTAAAATACACAAGCAACAAACACGAGCATATATTTGGCAGTTTTAATAATATTTAATGCATTTTAAGCCCGTTTTGGACGATGAGACTATGTATAAAAGCAGTCTCGTCACTCCCCCATACTAAACCATTGCCGTGCCCTCACGCAATGCTAGAATAAAGTATCGTATCATCTCCAAAATTCATTTTTATTCACTTTATTGAATGATAAACTAGCTACACTACTACTATTACTACTACTTGCGTTTTAGACATAATGTATGATTTTCATCGCAAAATGGGACGTTTAGGTTCATAGAATAAGAACACGTGAATGCTTCGTTAGAAATAATTTCATCATCCTAGATTTTCACCCCAATTCCATGCCAAGCGTGCAACGAGATCATTGTCATTATAAGTTAGTAATGCTAACACTCCTCATATGCCCTAATCACGTACTTATCCTCCCATTATTCCTAAGTTGTATCTCTTATATTTTATTTTGTCTTGAATGTTTCACGAGGATACATTGTTTGACTTATGCGATAATAGAGATTTAGGTCTAAAAATAGAGTCCTAACGGTGCAACTAAGACCATCAAATCAATAACCCCTCCCAATAGACAACGATGTCAAAAAATTAAGTTGACAAGAAGAATCGATAAACACGGTTTTATAACGGTTTTGAACATGAGACTTATTACCAAGACTTTTATATGCCCCCTAACAGAAGGGCCTTATTATCTTTGGTTTACCTCCATCTTTTATTCAACTTCGCCATGAAGCTTTTATTATGACTTCGGTCTTGCCTTGCCTTTTATTATCCGCCTCATCGGTGGTTTTATTAGCCAAAGACGTATATCCTCACGCTAAAGCGAATTTTGGATCTTTAAAGCTTCGAAGATTAAGGCTTGATTCACTTTCAATTTTGCATAGATTTTTCGGCCTTGTGGGGCTTCAAATTGTTTGCTAGATTTAGGTGAGCACTTGAAATCTTATTATTGGGTGAAGCTTTCGATTATTTGGGTGCCAATACTTCAAAACCGTGACGCTGGCGATACCTTAATGTCTTCCTAATTTAATTACACGGAAGCTACTAGAAAAGACTAGAAACACAACAATCCTAACTAAACCGCTAAGTCAATATTTATTAAGCAAAAAATATTTACATGCGAAGGGAGAATAAGCAAACAACGAGAACACATGAGTTTTTGAAAGAATACGAGTACTCTACGTTTAGCATAGTAACTTATAATTAACTCTATCATTTCTCGTCCTCATTTAAGAGACTTAGCCTAATGTGTAGTTAAGGAATCAAAGCTAAGTGCTCAACACGCACGGTCGAGTCAAAAATTACTCTTATTCTCGCCATCGGAAAATCTACATTCGTGTCTTCAAACACTTATAAAACATGAGAAAATTTTTAAAATTTGGCCATTTTTAGCCTTATTTTGCATAAAACGATAAACAAAAAAGATAAACTTTGTAAAGCGTAAAGGTTTAGCAAGTCAAGTATCTATTCACCCCCCCATACTAAAGTTAAACATTGTCCTCAATGTTTCGAGTCTAGGGGTGCAAACACCCCTATACTAGAGACGTAGCTGAATGCCTAATCTAGCATGGAAAGGGTGTAACCAATAAATTAATAGCCGTTTATGAAGTGTGCTATAAACCTAATGTTAGAACATCAAAGGATATATCATTTGGATATTGAGAAAGTCTTCAAAGCAAACGATCGAGTGCTCTCATAAAACAAACACGAGAGGCTCCAATCGTAAAGATCATGATCTAAAAACCACAATGCACAAACAACCATGGAACAAAGGTTGGAAGGGCACAAATCCCCTCACATTAAACTAATTAGAAAGCAATAATATGTACATGGATAAGCATGGGTCTCCCCCACGAGGCACCTTGTTTTTGATAACCGAGTCAAAAGCTCGACTCGAATCCCCCATAAATGTGATCATTTAGGGATAATCATGGTATGGTTAATTTTTAGTGGGGCTTACATGATAAACAAGGCCCAAAAACAACCGGTATAAAGGACTAAGTCCTTTGATGGTGCAAAATAGCGGGATCGAATATGGCGTTCTCGTTTTCATTGGAAAAACAAATCAACGCCACTTCATCGTGTGTCAACACAAACCCAAAGGGTTTCAAGAAAATAGATGAGAAGAAATAGAAGGGTGGGACAATGGGTAAGTCAATGTTTGCTACTCGAGGTAGACTCGCACCAATCAAATAGAAAGATTTTCCATTTATTGCATCGGTGGAAGACCGAGATTTCCCTTTATAAGCAATTCCGGGGTCAAATATCTCGTCCTCGGTGGAGAAAGGGGAGGGAACATAAGGGGCTTCCCCCACACTAAGTCCACACAAAGCATCGTCAAAAGGAGAAGACGAGCTTGTAGAACTCAATACACGTGGTGATGACGGAGTTAGAATTGTAGAAAAATATTTTAAATCCAATTTAAAATCTTTTCCTTTTTCATCTTTTAAACTCTCCTTGTGAAAACCCAATTTAATTATGTCAAAAATATTTGGTGTTTCTAAAGCAATGTTAGTCACACTAAAAATTCTCACATTTGAAAACCGTTTTGGTAAAGGTGGTGGTAAGTTCTCAAAACGTTTGTCAACAAAGAAAACTCCCCCATCGAGATCAACATATTCATCATCCGAAGAATCATTCATGATTGGAATCGTAGGCTTAACACTCTTAACCTCCACCGGTGGAGGGGACGGAACTTCATTTTTCTCAACAACTTCTAAAACTCTTTTTGAAATCTTTTTGCAAATGTTTTTGATGGGATTGACATTGTACAAAGACGTGATAGAATACACATGAGAAAGTGTGGAGTTTTGAGTTGCATTTATGACGAGTTCTTCCTCATTGAAACGAAGAGTGATTTTTCTAGCATGCACATCGATAAGTGCTCTCGAGGTATCCAAAAATGATCGACCTAAAATTAGAGGAACTTTAGGATCGATGGGAATGTCAACAACAATAAAGTCTACGGGATAATAGAACTTTCCAACTTTCACAAAGACGTCCTCAGCTACTCCACAAGCTAGAATCGTAGAATGATCGGCCATTTCGATTGACATTCTTGAAGGAGTGAGATTGGGAAGATTGAGCGATTTAAAAATCTCAAGAGGCATCAAATTAATACTAGCACCAAGATCGGCCAAGGCGTAGCATTCTTCCATGTCTTGTATAGCACATGGGATTAAAAACTTGCCGGGATCACCGACTTTTTGAGGTATGCGGCTTAGAAAAACCGAAGAACAACTAGACGATTTTTGCAATTTCTCTTTGTTATTCAACATACTTTTGAAGTTCGCGGCAAATCGAGGCATCATGACTAAGGCGTCGGCAAAACTTATATTAAAATGCAAGTCACGAAACATTTTCATAAAAAGTTCAAATTGATAATTATTTCGTTCTTGTGCCTTTTCCTTGTCTCGTCTTGAAGGGTAGGGTAAGGGTGGTGTGGGTTGGGGCATAGGCATAGGCATCGGCCTTGTAATCTCGGGTTCCATGATTGGTATTGGTTCAACCGTAGGTGTGGTTTGAGAGATACTTCGTGGGATTGGAATTTGCTCCTTTTCAACCACCACCTCGGGTTCTTTCTCTTTTTCCTTCTCCGTAGAAGTACTTGGACGAGAAGTGGGTTCTTTGAAAGTTTTACCACTACGAGTAGTAATAACATTCAATTCTCCTTTCGGGTTCACGATGGTATCACTAGGAAGACCACCCGAAGAAGAAGGTTTACACATGATAGCTTCAAACATTTTTCCCATTCGGTCTTCAAACTTAAATTGCCTAGCATCCGCTTTTAACAACTCTTGCTTAATCTCATGTTGACCTTGCTCCATTTTTTGTTTATTTTGTTGGAGTCGTTGGACATTTCCTTCCATTTTATTAGCATGAATTTTAATTTCATTAGCAAGTTCGTTTTTAAGCTCGTTTTTCAACTCGGATCTTAAGCTAACCATTTCACGTTGCATATTGTCAAACTTAGCATCGTTTGCTTTAGCATAATTAAAAAATTCTCCTTGAAGATTTTTGGTGTGATCATTCTGAAAACATTGAGTGGTAGTTTGAAAATCACGGTTTTGGTTTTGGTTTGAAATTTGCCCATTTCCACTTTGATAATTACCCTTGTTGTAATTACGTTGATTGCCTTGATAATTACCACCTTGGTTGTTGTTTCGATAGTTATTAGAATTTTGATTTGGTGGAGCTTGATTTTGGCGGGAACCTTGACCGTTTTGGTTATAAGTTCCCGTGGCTATATAAGCACTCGAAGTGTTACCATCCGCGGTAATGCACTCGGAAAGATCATGAGCTCCACCACAAGACAAACAACTCTTAGCAACCGCTTTAACCGAAGAGGAATTCGAAGCTTCTTGAGCTTTCCAATGGGACATAAGGTTAGCAAATCTATCAAAAAACCGATTTTCTTCATTTGCTTCATCATGTAAGGCATTAATGCTACGAGACGATGATGAGCCCAATTTGGCAACACTCGGTGTATTACGAGGGCTATAAACCTTAGACCTATTTTCAATTATCACCAAAGCTTCCTCAACCGTTTTACACAAAAAATTACCACCTGCGGCGGCATTTAAATAATCTCTTTCATGATCATTAAGTCCATTGTAAAACGTGTCAATTTGATGCAAGTCGGAAAAACCGTGATGAGGACATTCATGTAACATTTCCTTAAACCTATTCCAAGCCGTTGAAAAACTTTCATTTGATTCTTGTGAAAACTTTGAAATCTCATTTTTCAAATGCGTAGTCTTAGAGGGCGGAAAAAATTGGTTCACGAACTTTGAAACGAGATCCTTCCACGTCAATATAGAATTGGGTGGCTCTTTCTCTAACCAAATTTTAGCGGGCCCCGCTAAGGAATACGGAAAAGCATCATCTTAATCGAGTCATTCGAGACATCCTTAAATTTGCAAGTGGCGGTAAGACGATTGAATTGACGGATATGGTTGTGTGGATTGTCCTTCTCATCGCCACGGAATTTGTTGTTTTGGATCATCGACAACAAACCCGTTTTCACCTCAAAATTCTCCGCAAGGATAGCGGGAATCACAATAGCCTCTCCATAACCCTCGGTGGGTGCTTGAAGTAACTCCATCATAGTTCGATTCGCCATGGTTGGTGCTTCTCTTACAATGGGTTCGTCAATAGGAGACTCCTCACTAGAATGATTTGGAGTGGGAGTTTTGTTCTTTCGTTTACGTGCACATCTTGCTTGATTACGAGTTAGCATAAACGTCACGTACAACGAGGGGAAGAGCAAAGAAGATTCTTTTTGGTGTTTTGTATATTTTAATTTTTTTTTGTGGTTTTTGATTGTATTAACCTTTTTGGATCTTGTGGAATGTATTAGGTAGACACAAATATACAAATCTCCTCTTTAATCAAATCTCTTGATTAAAGAAGCCTCAAGGAATGAAAACGATCACGTGAAGTGAACGCCTTCGATAACTTTAGAACGTTGGTGGAACACAAACGTTCAAGAGGGTTTAATCAATGAAACCAAGAAAATATATATGATACTTAGTAATACTTTGGGCGGCAAAACCCTCGATTAGCTCTCAAAATCAAATACTCACAAGCAAGCGGGGAAACGAGGCGGTGCGAAGCACTTAAGAGCCTTTTTCCTTAGGATATATTTTATAATATCCGCCTTATACCCACCTTATAGTTTGTATTTTTCAAGATTGAGCTTCACGAAAGTATTTATCTATTTTTGCCTTTTTCTTTGGTTTGAGATTCGAATACAATGATTGGGTAATGACCTCCCAAGTCAAGGTTGTGATTTCTCACGTATTTGGAGTACTTGTGAATTTATTTTTCTACGTATACAATATAGTAACAGTATTCACACAAAAATCGAAAAACGATAATACGTATTAGTAGAGTGCTACTAATACAAATACTAATTATGGTTAGTATATAAAAACAACAATTGTTCAAATCAAAAACACAACACGCTTCCCCGGCAGCGGCGCCAAAAATGATAGTTGTAAATTCACACTCGTTTAGGAAAACGAGGTAAAAGCGGTAAGTATTAAGCGTACGTTACGGAAAACGTAAACACTTATGACCCAAAGTGGGGATCGTTCTCGAGGAGGCTAGTGCGTTGTGTAATGAATTGATTTTGAATTGTGATTATATTGAGAGAAAGAAAATAGAAATAAGAAAGAAATGACGGTTACGAAGACGGATCGAGCTAAGACGAAAAGGCGATCACGTAAAACCGTAAAAAGGCTACAAATTAAAAATTTTAAACCTAAAAATTAATTAAAAGCTAAAAGTAGTCTGAAATAATATAAATAAGAATAAAAATCCAATAAAAATATTTTAAAACCTTTTATTAATTAAATATTCAATTTTAAATGCTAATTAAAGCCCTAAAATTAAATATAATTAATCAAAATGTCCAAATATTATTTTATTGAACAAATAAGTTACTTATATTATTTAAAGACTAACAATTATTTTTCCTAATTTTTTAAAAACTATTTTTCTATTTTTATATCACTAAAAACTATTTTTAAACTAAAGTAATTATAAAAAATAATAAAATAAAGCCAAAAATAATTGGACACATCTAAAACTCCTAAATTACTCTAATAAACAGTAGAAAAATGAAAAAGTTTGAAAAATATAAAACTTTTCACTAGAAGACAAAAACAGTTTTAAATAAAACCCTAATTAAACTAATTTAATTCTAAAAAATAAATAAAAAGTGAACAGTAAAATAATTTTTAACTAAAAATCTTAAAATGTTTTTCTGAATCTAACAAAATTTTTGAAATCTAAAAATATTAATTTTTTGCACTAAAGGACAAAAAACAGAAACTTAAAAGTAATTAAAAATGACTATTTAATCTAAAAAATATTAAATGAACAGTAATAAAAATCTAATTAAACAGAAAAATTAAAAATAGAATTAGAAAATTAACAAAACTATTTTCAAACCCTAAATCCTATTTTTGATCACTAAAGACAAAAAATTAAGAAAGTTGAAAGTGACATGTGACTGGATTTGTCAAGTAGTGTAGCAGTGGAAACAATAAGGCAAGCAGGGGGAACTATGTTCCCACTGATAGTGCAAAAATAAGGTCTGGTGGATTTTTGAGCTTAGGAAAGCTATTGCTTGGATTTCTTTGGACAATGGGGGCACTCCCACAACCAGTTGGGTTATGGGAAGTCAAATGAACAAGAAAAAACAACAAGTTCTTACACAAAATCAACCACAAATTGCACCAAAAGTTTCTGATTAAGCCTAGTATTGTATCTGATGAACAGTGACTGAATTACTTGCACAAATACGAATTTCAAATACTCAATTCTTGCATATAGGTTCACCAACTAGCATATAAGCAATCCTAATCCCTAGATAGACCCTTCCTCTAACAGATTCAAGAACTTGGTGGTCAAATAATGCTAAAACAAGATGGATTAAGGACTTACTTATTTTAACTAGTATTACCAAAAAATAAGCATGCAAATCTGATTTCCAACTCACCAAAATGAAACCAACTACTGATATACTTTGCTCAATGAAGTTAAGGTGTGTTTAACAGGTTTTTACCCCAAGAGTTTATCACCAACTCAGATTAATACCCAAATCCAAACACCCCTTTAAATTTCATATTTCACTTTTTTCAAACCAAATTCAAACAAATTCAAACCAAATTGATTGCAATAGCTTTAAACATGCATAATAACCCTATTAAACTCAAATCAAACCACTTAACAAGCTTTTAAACTACTTTCATGAAAATCACACAAATCACAATTTTGAAAACTAGAAAATAAGGTATAAGAAAGCTACCTTGTGGGACCCACATCCAGGTCCCATAGTGACTGAAAAGTCACCTCCAAACAAGCCCGGGCTTGTGCAGACTTTGTTGAGGTGCTTATGAAGGCAAGAAGGTGATGATGATGATGCCTTTGTTCTTGTTTGAACCTGCACAGTCACCACCAAACAAGCACACAAAATCCAAGCTCCAATGAGCTAAGCCCACAAGCTGGTGTCAAGAGCTTGTGGGACTAGCTTATGGAACAGTAAGCTTTAACAACAAAAAATGATTTTCTGAAAAAATCTTTTGAACTCAAATCCTTCTTTTGAAACTAAAAACTGAAAATGTTTCACCATTTGAACATGGAACTCAAAATTTATCCTCAAACACTACCAACTTTTAAAACTCACAAAAAGGAATTACTTTTACTTAAAAACACCAACTTTTATAAATATTAAAAAGGGATTACAAGTTTGAAAGGATAAAAACTGGAACAAAGTGTGCTAACATGCTAGCACCCTTTAAATACTAACTAGCAGACTATTCTAGAAGACTAAACCCTAATGGACGAATTTCTATCCTTGCCCTTGATTGTTGACTGAAATTTGGTCAAAATTCGTCTTCATGTGATCATGTCTTGGCACTTGTGATATCCAGCTATTGTAAATCAATCCTAGGCGTTGGTAGATACCTTTGGGACCAAGGGAGGCTATGGGGCGTTGATCTTGTCTGCTTTGGGGTTTTGTGTGAAAGAGACGGGGCAGGGGAGGGACCTATAAGACACATGGGTGTGTCTTGTTCACGTTTCTTGTATGGGTTGGGATGATGAAGATTCTAATTAATGATCTGGAAAGTATTAACCTTAAACCCTTTGATTTAAGGAAGATTGAAAATGGAAAAAATTAGGGTTTATGTGGGTAATTAGTCTTGGTTTAATCCGAATTGGGGAAAAGTTTATTTAAATTAAGTGTTTTGGTGGGAATAATTGGGGGTTTGACCTTGGTTGACCGAGTTTATTAAATAAACTCGTTAGTGGGGTGTGCCTGGGATGGGAGTGGTGAGGTGGTGAGGAGTGATTGGTGGAGTGGGGTGACATGGCAAGGTGATTGGCTGTGGTGTGTTTGGTGGTCTTATCAGAATAGGTCCCTTGGTCTTCATATTTTGTTCACTTTGTAAATAACAGCTAAAAAGTCCATTTCCCTTTATAACAAGTTTCAATCACTTGTCAAATTTGGCACAATATGTTTTTAAACTTTAAACAAGGACCATTAATGCACATTCTTCATTCTCCAAGGACTTCTCTTATAAATTCTTGATAATTTAGGGACCCAAATGCAATAATTGAGATTTGCAAGGGTATAAATTGACAAGTCATCAATTCTTGAGGGACCAAACTTGTACAATCTTCAAACTTCAAGGTCATTTTTGGAAATTCCATTCTTGGGCCCGGTTCATTATGCGGCTTCGTTTCCCGTGTTCGTTTTTGATTGATTCTTGTGATCTTTTTGTCATTTCCTCAATATCCGTACCTAAAATACACAAGCAACAAACACGAGCATATATTTGGTAGTTTTAATGATATTTAATGCATTTTAAGCCCGTTTTGGACGATGAGACTATGTATAAAAGCAGTCTCATATGTGGTTTAAAGATTAATTATGATTTATGGTTTATAGTTTAAGGTTAAATGGTTTAAGGTGTATGATATAGTGTTTAGGGTGCACTGGTTTAAGGTTTAGGGTTTAGGGTTTAAGGTTCATTGGTTTATGGTTTAAGGTTTAGGATTTATGGTTTATTTAGCTAGGGTTTGTGGTTAAATGGTTAAATAGGATTTAAGGTTTATAGGTTTAAGGTGTATGATATAGTGTTTAGGGTGCATTGGTTTAAGGTTTAGGGCTTAGGGTTTAAGGTTTATTGGTTTATGGTTTAATTAGATAGGGTTTGTGGTTTAAGGGTTAAATAGGATTTAAGGTTGAATGGTTTAAGGTGTATGATTTAGTGTTTAGGGTGCACTGGTTTAAGGTTTAGGGCTTAGGGTTTAGGGTTTAAGGTTCACTAGTTTATGGTTTAAGGTTTATGATTTATGGTTTAATTAGCTAGTGTTTGTGGTTTAAGGGTTAAATAGGATTTAATGTTAATAGGTTTAAGGTGTATGATATAGTGTTTAGGGTGCATTGTTTTAAGGTTTACGGCTTAGGGTTTAAGGTTTATTGGTTTATGATTTAAGGTTTATGTTTTATGGTTTAATTAGCTAGGGTTTGTGGTTTAAGGGTTAAATAGGATTTAAGGTTTATATGTACCGGTTTATGATTTAGTGTTTAGGGTTTATTGGTTTAAGGTTTAGGGCTTAGGGTTTACGGTTTATTTGTTTAAGGTTTAATGCTTAGTGTTTAGGGTTTAAGGTTTAGAGTTTATTGAGGTTTAATGTTTAGGGTTTATGGTTTAGGTTTATTGAGGTTTAATGTTTAATGTTTATGGTTTAAGATTTAGGGTTTATTGAGGTTTTATGTTTAGGGTTTAGGGTTTAAGGTTTAGGTTTAAAAATAAGTCAGATAACAAATTACTTATCGCTTATGTTACGTTCAGACGTGGTCTTGGTGAAATAAGTCATAAAACCATTTAAGCATTGACCTCTTAAAAGGGGCATAAAACGTTTGCATATATTATTCATATATTACTTATTTAAAACATAATTAATGTATTTTCATTGAGATAATTTTTATCAAGTTTTATATACTTCGTCTTTCATAATAATTGTCTGTTGTTGACTTTTTTTTGTCTTAACTTTTATACTTATACTTTAACTTTTAACATATTTGTTTATGTTATATGATTACTTGATAATACGACTCCACCGCATTCGCCCGTTTACACTAGTAATTCCTTAAATATATTTCATGCATTATATTAATTTTGTAATAGATATAAACCACAAAATGTAAGCTTATGACACATAAGCCCATCTCAACTTATATATGTTTAATAAATCATAAATAACATATTTATAAAAGGGTAAAAGTCATAAATATACAAATACTTATAATGGTCCATTGTACCCAATAGACATTTTTATCTGCGATATTCCTATTTGAACAGAAATATAAAGTTGGACTTTCTTTTTAATGACTAGATATAACCGGTTATATTTCTTTTGGG
Source organism: Glebionis coronaria (assembly GCA_025667525.1). Taxonomy (NCBI): domain Eukaryota; kingdom Viridiplantae; phylum Streptophyta; class Magnoliopsida; order Asterales; family Asteraceae; genus Glebionis; species Glebionis coronaria. The sequence goes on from CM046877.1 coordinate 48,495,340, forward strand.
GGAAAAGAACACATATAATGATCAACTTACCCACCATAAATCATAATCATCTTTTCCCCTTCGCTACTAAGAACAAGAACCCTAAAAAAACATAATTCCACTGTCTAATTTGTTGAACATGTTTGTGCTTTTATACATGATGTTTGTATTATTATTTATGATGTTATCTACAATCAACATTTGTTTTCGCTTTTTTGGAATCAAAGAATCATAACATTATTAGGGTTTAGACGTTAATTGGATAGACATAATTGAACCCCATTTATATTGATTATGACGATTAATATTATCTTCTGCATATTTTTTACTGCTTAGTTTTTTTCATGGCGGTTTGATTTTATTTGGATCCCATTTGCATAGAATCACTCTGTTAAATTTGTTTAAAAATCATAAAATGGGTGTTTCGGATTGATAGGGTTTTTTTGGGGTTTGAGTTACTGCAAATCCCAAGACTGGACCCTGAACACTTGTTTTTTGGTGGTTATAAGTGTTTTCAAGTTTTAGTTTTAATTATTTAAGTCCCAATTTATTTATGAATGATTTACACAAATCTGTCTGTTTCTTTTATTAGGTTCTAAAATCTTTGATTTTGTGTTTGAGTCCATGATATTTTGTTATCAGTTACTCCATTTGTTAGTTTAGGGTTGTGGTCTATTTATTTGCATGATATGTTAGTCATAAAAATAACCAAAGTGGCATAAAAATCTGCAACCCCTTGTTTTCTATGAATTGGTTCTAACTCCTAACACCACTTATCCATATCCCTTTACACTTTCAATCCCTAACATCTATATATCAGATATAAAAAATGACAAAAAAGGTTGATGTGATTGAGTTGAGTGACTCTAGCTGCGAAGATGTGTTTTGTCCTAGTGGAGATGCTGAGTGGTTCAAAAAGGGGTGTGAAGGATCTTCAAAGCACCATGCACTTCCTCCCATTGGATCAGCCAAAAGGCCTAGGCCTGCTGTTACGGCTGTTGTTGCTGTAAGGTTTAAGACTGGGAATATTCCAAAGGAGGTGTTGCAATCGTATGGCTATGTTGATTTAGCTGAGTATTATGCTGATTCACAATACTGGGAGACGTGGGATGAAGATGAAGGTTGTCCATTTGCTGATTCCTATTATGATGAGACAAATGAGGCTGATGAAGACAGCATTGACTCACTTGAGTTCTATGAAGACACCCTAAAAGTGAAAGCCGACACCCAAAAGAAAACAGGTCTTGATGTGAACTATGTTCCCAAAAACATTGTGAAAAGCCCTACCCCTATATACAATGATGTTCTTTGTCTTGGTAACAAAACAACTTGGAAATATATTGTGGAAAAAATGGGGAAGAGTTCGGCTGGTTCCAACGGCAAGGGGAAGGCAAAGGCCTGATGATTTTTACATTTCTAGTATTGTCTAATTTTCTGCATTTTCCTATGATGTAAATTTTTCTTTGGAACAATCATATGATGTAATTGCTTGAAACAATGATTGACCACAGATGATGTAGTGGTCAATAAATTTTGCTAACGAAATGAATTTCAAGTTAATCAATGTTTGTTTACAGCTTGGCATTCTGAATATTACCCTATTTATAACATATAAATAAAGTCATTAACGTAACAAAAGTATAAAATATACAAATTTCAAACCCAACGTATACTTAAACAAGCTCTAACTCTAGTCCCGCGATCAACCCCTTGCGTCACACACACCCCTAGATGCATATCTGTTAGCCCTATATTTTATATAGTCGAACAAGAATGTAATAGGTCATCTTAGTCGTTAAAAGGTCTTATATTGTAATAGGTTAGTCGGGAAAACCGGGCTTGGACTTTAAGCTAATATTGTATAAGTTAGGGGCGTAAGCCCAAAACAAAGCCAAGCCCGGCCCAAGGAAACAAAGCCCACGACCCAAAAGGCCAAGGGTATATAACCCTCTTTCACATGTGAAAGAGGGTGTTGGTTCATTTCATTAAACACATAGTTTTAGTGTAAACCTTCCACTTCTCTCTCTACTTTCTCTTTCTACTTTTCTCCTCTTTCTCTCTCTAAGAATCTTGTGTTATGGATTAAATAGGAACAACATTTGGTATCAAGAGCCTATAGTGGATAGGTGATTGAAGATTCGTGTGTGGTGTTCTTGATTTTTCGTGGCCTTTTTGATCCATATCTCACGTCCCATATCTTTTTTTTTTGTGTTTTTATGGTCTTTTCTTGATACAAATCATCTACATACTAGTAGTAGTGATTTAGGTATCTTGGTTTTGGCTAAAACACAAATTTTTTGGATCAAAAGTTGCGAAATCTCTTGTTTTTCTTCATTCCGAAATTCTAGCAGAAACTTCCATCGGAAAGTACAAATTGTACTTGGGCTTCCATCGCAATAACCTTACCATCGGAAAGGGTTTGGTTCTACATTGCGATCGTGGGTTTTTGTTACTTATTCCGATCTGGACATTCCGATCGTACTTTGCGATCTGGATTCCGACGGGTATAAGGAAGTATTTTAAGTCGTTACTCTGCTTGAATTTTGACAGCCACATTGCGATCTGGACATTCCGATAGGCTTTGCGATCTGGACATTCTGATAGGCTTTGCGATCTGAGTATTCCGACAGGCTTTCCGATCTGGACATTAGGATTTGGACATTACGATCTGGACATTACGATCTGAGCATTGCGATCTGAGCATTGCGATTGAGCATTCCGATTGAGCATTCCGATCTGGACATTCCGATAAGTAAAATTTTTTTCCTACTAGTTTTTGGCTATTTCTAACTCAAATTCAAAATTTGGCGATACAAAATTTTTCGGCTTACCATTTTGTCAGACTGAGAAATTTATTGTCGGGCTGAGAAAAGAATTTTTGAATTTTTCGGAATTTCAATTTTAACCACACATCATCACAACAAATCCACTAAGATCTGCAATTCATCCACAAGTATTCACCATGTCTAACAACAACATCAACATTGCAACTGCTAATCAAATTCGTTTGGGACAAGGTGGCAACGGTAACCCACCTGTACTCACTGCCGGTTGCTACGTTCAATGGAGATCTCGTTTTCTTAGATTTCTCGATGGAAAAGAAAACCGAACTGCTCTTCATCACTGCCTTGAGAACCCACCTCCAGTTTTTGAATTCAAACCAATTACAACACAGGCAGAGGATGGTACTTTATCAACTATACGAGCTATGGAGGATTTTGACACATGTTCTGCTGAGAAAAAGAAACTCCTCCAAGCTGAAGCTGATGCTGTAAATTTCATACTCACTGGAATTGATAATGATATCTATTCCACAGTTGATGCATGTCCTAATGCTATGGAAATGTGGAATGCAATTCATCGATTGAAGCAAGGTGAGTCAATCAATGTTCAAGATCTCGAGACTAATATACTTTGGGAGTTTGGAAAATTCACATCTGAAGATGGTGAATCCATTGACTCATATTACTCGAGATTCTACAAAATGATGAATGAGCTTGTAAGAAATCAGTGCACCATCTCCAATCATCATGCCAATGTTCAGTTTCTACTTCAACTCAAACCGGAATGGCAAAGGTTTGTGACTTTGGTCAAACAAAGGGAGGATATCAAGACTATATCTTACCACAAACTTTATGATATCTTGAAACAACATCAGAATGAAGTGAATGAACTAAGGGCTGAAAAGGCAGAACGGTCTGCTAATTCTATTGCTTTTGTGGCTGCTACTTCAACAAAACCCGTTCCTCGTCAACAACCACCTAATCATTCCTCGAAGTCATCAAGCTCATCCACCAAACCTCTAGCTGCTGCTAAACACAAAGCAAAAGCAATTGTCCCCACTCCACCTCCAAAGTATGACACCGAGTCAGATGGAGACAGTGATGATGAACAAACTTCAAGGGACAAGAAGATTGAAGAACTCATGTCTTTACTCACCACAACTTATAAGAAGATCTACAAACCTACCAACAACAACCTCAGATCATCATCCAATGCTAGATATAAGGAAGTTGATCATGCACCTAGGTATGATCGTGATGCTAGGTATGATAATCAGAGGATGCTGAATCAAGTTGGGGCTAGAGATACTGTAGGCACTCCGGTGGTGCAGAAGACTGGGATTCAATGCTTCAACTGCAAGGGATTTGGTCACATGGCTAGGGAATGTAAGAAGCCAAAACGGGTTAAGGATTCGGGATATCACAAGGAAAAGATGTTGCTGTGCAAGAAAGAAGAAGCAGGAATTCCACTCACAGCAGATGAAGTTGACTGGCGTGATGACACTGATGATGAAGCCGATGATCAAGAGTTAGAGGCACATTATGTGTACATGGCAAAGATTCAAGAAGTGATCCCAGAGACTGATGATACTTCTGGACCCATCTATGATTCTGAGCCACTTGAAAAGGTACCATCACATGATAACTATAATGTGTTTGCTAATGAACGACGGCATCCTGAGCAACCCGAAAGCATCAATGACACATATGTAATGGACACGGAGGATAGCAATATCTCTACGGATTCACAGCATATGTGTAATGATGACGGAAAAGCTGTTCAAGATACTGACTCGGATGAGGACCGTGATTTGCTTGCGTCTATTATTGATTCTTTAAAACGTGAAATTGATGAAAACAAAGAAGCTAATAAACGTTTGAAGCAAGCAAACACATCCTTAGCCGAGGAGATAGACAGGCTTAAAGAGTGTGATTATGTAAAAGAAGCTGATCGACGGGTTGCAATAGCTAATGGTTTGGTATATGAACGTAAGGTGCTCAACGAACAATATTGTTCTGAAGTAACACACGAAATTCATATGTCAAAACAGAAGATATCGGAACTTGAAGAACAACTGCTGCTACATAAACTCCAAATTACTGAATTAGAGTCGGTTAACAAAGAACAAACTGAGCTTTATAAAACTCGTGAAGAAAAGGATATTGAAAAAATTCTTGCTTTGGAAAAGAGAGTCGACACGTTAAACAACATTGTTTACAAAACGGGTCAGTCTATTCAAACTATGAATATGCTCAATAGAAATATGAAAACGAGTTTTGTCAAGCCTGAATATCTCAAGAAAGCTCAAAGTACCAAGCCTGCTCTTTATGATATCGGTTGTTATGTTGATAATCTTGCTCTTATGCTTTCCCCTGACTGCGACGAAATCATTCGTCAACAAGAAGAAAGTCGATCAAACTTAAGTGATTTAATAAACCTTTCTGATTCTAACAATCATATTAAGTTTGTCCCTCAAAAAGAACTTTCAAAAGAACAAAAGATGTATAATAGTGTTCCACCACCAAGTGATGAACCACAAAAGAAAGTTTCTTTAAAAAGGAGTTTCAAAAAACAATCAATTTTGTTAGAAAAGCGAATTTTGGATGAAAAACGTAAATGGGATGAGAAAAGCAAAAGTGTTCAGCAATTTGAGTTTATAAAACAAGGGGTTTTAAATTTGTACAAAGGTGTCGTCGACTATGAAAAAGTTCATAGGGATACCATTTGGAATATTAAACCTAACCCACAAGTAGAAGTCGTCATTCAACAATGCATTGTTCCAACCATTGATGATCTTTCAAAAAATGTGGAAATGTTTTATAATGCTCTCACTGAAGAAATGTTAACTGATTTAAGCTATGTCAAATCTCTTGAAGATGAAGTTGATTTTCTTCAAATTAAATTAAAGACACAAGAACACCAACTTTCTAACGAAATTGATCGACTTTCTAAGGAATACTTTTATGCTGACCATATGAATGCTATACTTGGTGTGTATACCGATCTGGATCAATATTGTCATGTAGCATGTCTAGTGTCAGAATCGGACGCGAAATGTCGCAATCTTGAAGTAGAGCTTTCGAAACAAATTCAGACATATAACAAACTTTCGAAAAGTTTTTCTCAACTTGAGAAACACTCCATTTCTCTTGAACTTGCTTTACAAAAAGGTGAAAAATCTCATAATCATAAAAAGTGTCAAGAAATGTCAGCTTCTTCGTTTCGTCTACTAAATGAAAAAGATTTCGAAATAAATGATTTGAAAGCTCAGCTACAAGAAAGGGACATTGCCATTAGTGAGTTACAGAAACTCATTGAGAAAATGAAAGGAAAGTCTGTTTTGGGTAAACCATCTGCCGTTCGTCAACCGAATGCGGTTAAATGCCCTAAAACATCTATTTTGGGACAACCCCCACAGACTTTGCCTAAGATAGGAAATGATAAGAGCACTAATGTGATAGCACCTGGAATGTATAAGATGAACACTAGGTCCACTCAAACTGGAACAACGCAGTTACCTCAGAATACTAGGAAAACTAATCAACGTGTGTCTTCTTCTACAAGAGTAAATCCCACTACTAGTGTTAGCGGACCACAGCTTAAGAGCACTAGAGTTGAAGATAGAGTCATGCCTAACAATAGTCAAGGGAAGAAGAATGAAGTAGAAGATCACCGTAGGAATTTTAAGTTTTCTAAGAATAAAACGTCTGTAACTGCATGTAATGACAGTTTAACTGCTAAGACCTTGAATGTTGAATTTGTTTGTGTTGAATATGGAAAATGTGTTCGTACTTCCAATCATGATGCTTGTGCTCTTAATCATAATGGCGTGAATGCTAGAACTAGGAAGCCTATTCTTGTGCCCACTAGTACTAGAGAACCCACAAGAACTTTGAACCAATCCACTGATCAACCACTTAAGAAACTAAGTGCGTTAGACTCCACTACTCTGCGTAAACAAAATAGATTAAGGAAGTTATATGAGAACATGATTAGGACATGTACACGGGGGTATTCGAGATATACACCACCCGGATACAAATGGGTACCTAAGTTAACCACTTTAGTGATTGGGTCTAGGAATATCAGCTTGCCTGTAGACTTTGCATATAGGCCCACTACTATTTTGGAACCCGTCTCTATCAAGGGATCCCATTTGTCAAATGCTACATTGTCTTCTAATTCTTCTGCAGCTCGTCGAACTCATCCTATTCATAATGGACTCCGGGTGCACAAAGCACATGACGGGCAATCTCAAGCTTCTCATTAACTTCGTGGAGAAGTTTCTGGGTACGGTACGGTTTGGAAATGATCAATTTGCACCGATACTCGGATATGGAGACTTGGTTCAAGGGAATATCACTATAAAACGGGTTTATTACGTCGAGGGACTGATCACAATTTATTCTCGGTTGGTCAATTTTGTGATGCGGATTTGGAAGTGGCTTTTCGGAAATCTACTTGCTATGTTAGAGACTACGATGGGAATGACCTTGTTACAGGTTCTCGTGGTTCTGATCTCTACACAGTAACTCTTCAAGACACATCTTCAACAAATCCAATTTGCTTAATGGCTAAAGGTTCATCATCTCAAGCATGGTTATGGCATCAACGATTGTCACATCTCAACTTTGACACCATCAACTTCCTTTCGAAGAATGATATTGTGACCGGTCTTCCTAAGTTGAAATTCGTCAAAGACCATCTTTGTTCTTCTTGTGAGTTGGGGAAAGCAAAACGGAAGTCTTTCAAAACAAAGACCACCCCTAGCTCAAAAGGACGATTGGAACTTCTACACATGGATTTATGTGGTCCCATGCGTGTAGAGAGTATTAACGGGAAAAAGTATATTCTAGTGATTGTTGATGATTACTCTAGATACACATGGACCTTCTTCTTAAGGTCCAAAGATGAAACACCAGAGGTTCTCAAAAACTTTCTCAAGATGATACAACGCAATCTTCAAGCTCAAGTCTTAACCATAAGAACGGATAGGGGTACTGAATTTTTGAACAAGAACTTGCAATCTTACTTTCAAGAAGAAGGCATCGAACATCAAACGTCTATTGCTCGAACTCCTGAACAAAACGGCGTTGTCGAAAGACGGAACCGTACTTTGGTTGAGGCTGCTCGAACAATGCTTTCTGCTTCAAAATTACCGCTATTCTTCTGGGCTGAAGCAATTGCAACTGCCTGTTATACTCAGAATCGTTCTCTCGTCATCCCTAGACATGAAAAGACACCTTACCACATCATCAATGGCAGGAAACCTACTGTAAAATTCTTTCACGTATTTGGATCTTTATGCTACATCCTTAAAGACGGTGAGAATCTCGACAAGATGAAAGAAAAAGGTGATGCATGTATTTTTATGGGGTATGCTACATTGTGGAAAGGATATCGGGTCTATAACAAGAGAACAAAGATCATTGTCGAAACAATTCATGTGAACTTTGACGAATTGCCACATATGGTACTTGATCACAACAGCTTAAGTCCCGCACCTCAATGTCCAGCAATGGCACCTACACACAACAGTGTACGTCCCGTGCAAGAATGTCAAGAAAACACTCCTACAGCAGACTCGACGGATACGAAACAAATGAAAGAGTTGGTTGATTTATATGATCCTATGTTTGATGAATATTACTATGGAAACAATCAAGTTGTGTCAAAGCCTTCCGCTGTCAAGACTACTGATGCACCTGAACAAAATCAACAAGACACAACTGCCTCTACTTCAGCAACCGTTGCTCAAGAGACAATTCCAGTGGATACTCAACAAACTCAATAAACTGTCATACAACCAACATCACCAACCGTCAATGCTGAAGGAGGAAACAACAATCAAGCAGTCGATGCACAACCTGACGATGAAGAATTTATCAATCCGTTCGGTACACCGGTACACGAAGTCGGAGAGTCTTCTAGTCAACATGTTGATCCGTCCAACATGCATACATTCTACCAACCATATCCATCCACTCACCATTGGACACGTGATCATCCATTGGAGCAAGTCATTGGTAATCCTTCACAACCGGTTCGAACACGCAGACAACTCGAAACCGATGGCGATGTGTGTATGTATGCACTTACCGTGAGTTCAACTGTACCTACAAACATCAAACAAGCCATGACTGATCATGCGTGGATTGAATCAATGCAAGACGAAATTCATCAGTTTGAACGCCTAAATGTTTGGGAACTTGTTGACAGACCCTATGGAATGTCAATTCTAGATTTCAAATGGATCTGGAAAAATAAACTTGATGAAGAACAAACCATCATCAAAAACAAATCTCGTCTTGTGGTTAAGGGATACCGTCAACAAGAAGGCATAGACTACGATGAATCATTCGCTCCAGTCGCTCGTTTGGAAGCAGTCAGGATATTCCTTGCTTATGCTGCACATAAGGGCTTCACGGTTTTTCAGATGGACGTTAAAACTGCTTTTCTCAACGGTCATTTGAAGGAAGAAGTGTATGTGAATCAGCCGGAAGGATTCGTCGATCCTCATCATCCTAACAAAGTCTATCGTCTCAAGAAGGCTGTATATGGACTTAAACAAGCTCCAAGGGCATGGTACGAAGAACTTTCAAACTTCTTGGTGTCTAAAGGATTCTCCAAAGGTTCTATTGATCCTACTCTCTTTACTAATAAATATGGGGATGACATAATGCTGGTGCAAGTTTATGTTGATGACATTATTTTTGGTTCTACGAACCCAAAACTTTCAAAACGTTTTGAAAAATTAATGCACAGCAGATTCGAAATGTCAATGATGGGGGAGCTAAAATTCTTTTTAGGCCTCCAGATTCATCAATCCCCACGTGGTATCTTCATTAACCAAGCTAAGTATGCTCAAGAGATACTTAAAAAGCATGGTATGACCTCATGTGCTCGCGTTGGTACACCATTGTCGACCACATCCCTAGACGCTGACTTGTACTCATATCCCGTAGATCAAACACGATATCGCAGTATGATCGGGTCACTTATGTACCTTACAGCCAGCAGGCCTGATATTCATCATGCCACATGCTATTGTGCACGATATCAAGCCAGACCTACTCAAAAGCACCTCAAAGAGGTTAAACGGATCTTTCGGTACCTTAAGAATACCATTCACATGGGACTCTGGTATCCGAGGGAAACCGGTTTTCATCTAACGGATTTTTCAGATTCTGATCACGCAGGTTGTCTTGATAGTCGTAAAAGCACTTCTGGTAGCATACAATTTTTAGGGGAAGACAAGCTTGTCAGTTGGTCGTCAAAGAAGCAGGATTGCACTTCGCTCTCATCAGCTGAAGCAGAATATGTGGCTCTATCCGCGTGTTGTGCTCAAGTCCTCTGGATGAGAACTCAACTCACGGATTATGGCTTCCACTTTGATAAAATACCTATGTATTGTGACTCAAAGTCGGCCATAGCCATATCTTGCAATCCGGTTCAGCACTCCCGCACCAAGCACATCGATGTCAGATATCACTTCATCAAGGAACAAGTGGAACGCGGCATCGTAGAATTATACTTTGTCAGAACTGAGTACCAGCTGGCAGACTTGTTTACAAAAGCTCTATCGAAAGATAGGTTTGCGTATCTCGTTGGCCGTCTTGGTATGAAGTATATGACTCTAGAAGACTTGGAGGTTTTGGCAAATGAAGCTGCTTGATATTCTCTCACTATGACTTCTAGGCGCATCACAGCTTAGAACTCGGACCTCATCTAAGGAAAGTTTATCTCAGACGATAACTTATCCTTCTAAACGAGAAATTCATATTTCTCGGTCATGAGCTTCTCATAAAAACATTCAAAGTTTTTAAGTTCATGAAAAACGATTTCTAAGTAAATGTCAGCTTAGAACTCGAACTTCAACTTAAGGAAAGTTTATCACGGATGATAACTTATCCTTCACAACGGGAAATTTATTTTTCTCGGTCATGAGCTAGTCACAAAACAATCAAAGTTTTAAGCTCATGAAAAACGGACCCGAAAGGGGAGTGTACGTTTCAGTGCGCTTTCCCTAAGCAATAGAAGAGAAGTCTTCTATCCTGATTATTTTAAAACCGTTGAACACAATTTTTCAAGAATTTCTCAAAAGGTTTTTCTAAATCTTTCAAAATTGTGTGTTCAACACTCCCTTCCTCATAAGTGGTTTTTATATCTCAAAATTGTCATATGTTATTTTGATCAATTTTTGAGGGGGAGCGTTTTAAAATCAAGCCTTTTAATGTTGTTGGGTAAATCTCTAAAATTGTCATATTTTATGTATCCAACACATTCTGAAAACGATATGAAATTATCAAATGTAATATATTATATCGGAAAAGGCATCTCATCTCCGTACCTCAACATATTTTGTGGTGTCGTTTTTCCAAAATTTTGTCAAATTTTGTCTCAAGACACACATATATTGTTGAGGGGGAGCAACCCGACTTAATGTTCCATGATTCATGCGTGCACACATGTTTCTCTCCCAATCGGTTTTCAGAAATTGTCATATTTAAATCAGTTGGTATCTCTAATATGATGTTTTTTTATATTAGAAATAGGGGGAGAAAATGTGATTAAAATGTAATATATCGCAACATGTGATCTTAAAGACTCAAGTGCAACTCTTTCCTTCACATGCCAAACTATTTCGTATATTGATGCATGTGTGTAGGGGGAGCTTTTCGGAAATGTAAAACTTTCAAGTGTTAAAAGTTTTGATTTTTATCAAACACTTTGAATGGTTTTCAATGGTTTATGGTTACGATCTATTCCCAAAACAACCTACTATCCACGACGGAACGATGGAGTCAAAAGGTGGTTTAGGATAGGAAACTAAGTCCTATGATCCAACCAGAACCGGAGGGATCTACCCAAGGACATTCCATAGCTAGAAATAGTTGTCCTTAGTAAAGATGGAGTGGAATGAAGCTGAATGTGGACCAAGTACTTAAGTTAGCACTGGAACAATCACAACAAGGTGCTAATGATGACGTATTGGTAAGCATTGAAGGAGTTGAATATTCTATGCAACTTAGGTAGAAACCGGGTTAACACATCTTTTGAAGACAAGTGTCATGGACCCAGTGATACGATGCACAACCCTTCCCCAGCCATTCGAGTTTCTCTCAAAAGAAACTTGTCTCATTGTCACGGAGATCAATACGTATCTATTGACTTTCTCACTCCGAGTCAGTTAATATTGAAAAGGTGGCAGTCTGCTCCAGCCTCCGATTACCAAAATGCACTTATTGCGTCTAGAGCCAAACGAGATCAATTTATCATCTCATTAGGACACAATCGAGTCCTACGCATTATCCTTGTGATATTGCCAGAACATCTGAGTGATACGATTCACAATGAAGATGGAAATCCTGCTTGAGCCAGCATTAAACAAGCTCATGGTAGGTAACTTGTGCGATTCTACACGAATCAAACTTGTGAGAACTGGAAAGCAACTAAGTTTCGATTCTTAATTGATTCAAACTTGATTCCAGGTTTCTTCACAAAATCCATGTGATCTTGCCAGAACATTCAGAGTGACACTCATTAGTGTTCACAGTGACGAATGGAAATCCTTCCAGTGTCAACATCAAACAGCACTGCGGTAGGTAACTCGCAAGATTCTCTATGAATCAAGCTTGTGACAAACTGGAAAGCAACAATGGTGCGATTCTTTTAGAATCAAACTTGTTCCAGGAAATATGAATTGACGACTCTAATCAGACGGATAATTTATCCTTATGATTCACTCTTTACGTTCGCAGTCTGCTTTGAGACGGTCGAGTAAAGAGAACTGGCTACTACCGCCGGGAAACCCTGTCAAGGAGGTTCTTAATCGAATCTACCTGATCACAGGTACGGTATTTTAATACCGTTTAACGGTCTTCACCGACCGGAGGTAAAACGCTACCGAGTTAGGATGAAATGTTCAAAGCCATTTTATCCGTGTCTATATGTGTTGCTGCAAATCAAGAAGGTGGCGTAGCTGTGTAACCGATGTCGATTCAGAAGTCACAAGAGCACAAGATGGCGATAATCAAGATACCTAAGAATGTAAGAATGTAATAGGTCATCTTAGTCACAAGGAGTACAGATGAAGATCTCAAGCACTTAAAGTCAAATGACAAAGGCTCAAGATAAAGATCACGAAAGCATGAAGGAACAAAGCTGTTACAAACAAGATCAAGACCAAGATACAAGACCAAAGCAGGAAGATCTCCTCTACAAGAATGTATTCACTCAACCATCTTATGCTTTTTAAGCATTTTAAGATGACCGATACATTGGGGGAGATTGTTAGCCCTATATTTTATATAGTCGAACAAGAATGTAATAGGTCATCTTAGTCGTTAAAAGGTCTTATATTGTAATAGGTTAGTCGGGAAAACCGGGCTTGGACTTTAAGCTAATATTGTATAAGTTAGGGGCGTAAGCCCAAAACAAAGCCAAGCCCGGCCCAAGGAAACAAAGCCCACGACCCAAAAGGCCAAGGGTATATAACCCTCTTTCACATGTGAAAGAGGGTGTTGGTTCATTTCATTAAACACATAGTTTTAGTGTAAACCTTCCACTTCTCTCTCTACTTTCTCTTTCTACTTTTCTCCTCTTTCTCTCTCTAAGAATCTTGTGTTATGGATTAAATAGGAACAACAATATCAAATAATAAATAACCAACATTTTCGGGTCAAATTTTAACACTTTGACTTAAAACTTTTATTGAGCGGAATTTTAAACATGCCTCCAAATTTTTTTTGTTGAAAATTGAAAATTTGCCTCCAAAATGTTATTTAGTTCACATTGAAATTAACTCCCAAAAATTTTAAACTCATTCCACATATTTTTCCATCCCTCATTCTCCAGCTATCATTAACATGAACAACTATTCTGTCCGGCCATCTACACCAGTTTTAATTTCATTACTTTATAAATCTGGTAATGTTTTTATTAGGATTACAATATGTAGTGTTTATATGCATTTGTTTAGATAATTAATATATATGTGATTGGATTTTGGGGTTTTATATTATGCGTTATTGATTCATGATATGTGCCTTAAACCTTTTAGATTGTTTTTTCATGGATATGATATATTGGTTTGTTTTGTGGTTTGTAGGATATATCCGGTATGATTTATCCTCAACACTACGATAGACAAGTCTTGGATAGGAAGTAATAGGACTAATAAAGAATATTTTGACGGAGTAGAAGCGTTTATTGAATATGCCAAAAAAAAAGCGCAAGAGGAGATTAACCGCCACCCTGAAAGTCATAAAGGACCACTTACAATTCTATGTCCATGTAACCTATGCTTAAACCACATAGAGGGTACAGTAGAATCAGTAGGATTCCATTTATTCAGACATGGGTTTAATCCAAAGTACACAAATTGGAAAAAACATGGAGAAAAGGACGAGCAATTATCAAATGCCCAAATATTAGTTGATGATACAACAGAGTATGTTGACAACACGGATGTCGACACGGATGCTGGTTCAGAAATTCCAACAGATGGCCCAACAACAGTAGAGATGGTTAACGCTACGAAAGATGGTTTTGATGAGGATGACATTGACAAGTTTCAACAAATAGTAGTAGACGCGGAGAAGCCACTTTACGAAGGATGTCTCGACTTCACAAAGTTGTTTGCAATAGTTCAACTACTCAACTTGAAGGGTAAGTATGGAGATTGTGATAAGTTCTTTACTGAATTTCTTGGTTTGATTAAAAAGATGCTACCTGCTGGAAACGAACTAGTTGAAAGAACTTATCAAGCCAAAAAAATGATGCGACTGATGGGATCAGGATAAAAAAAAGATGCATGTATGTATCAACAACTGCATGATTTACTGGAAAACTAACTCAGATTTGACTGCTTGTTCAACATGTGGGACAACAAGATGGAAGGTCGACAATAAGACAAAGAAAGTTGACGAAAACATTCCAGCCAATTTATGATCGATATTTTATTCTCAAGTATTATTTAAAAATATTAATTTAATGTTATATTATGAACTCACTCATTTTTGGGAAGAAATTTAGGTTTACGTCTTGAAGTAGCATCGACTACGTTTAAACCAGATAATTCTACGTTACGTGCTTACGTTTACATACACCGTTTTTGGTGACAGTCTGGCATTCAGAAAAATAAAATTTATTCTTGAATATTATTGGGATCTTAATTTGTGTTGGTTCATAAACACACAAATTTACGAGAAGAGATTAGGACTTACGTGCATAATTTAACGTCCTTTACGACTAAACCGGAAACCCTAGGATTACGTATTTACGTTTTTGAACTCTGTTTTTGATGAGACAATTTTTATTAGATTCCTTTTGTGCCGTTGTTTTATAATTATAAAAACGTTTTTCGTAAAACGACCCGAGGTCACGCAAATCGAGGAAACTAGAATCGAGGAGTAACCGTAAATTAATAGGGGATGAAACTAGTTACACTTGTCCCACCCCCCACTAATAACCGGCCATAACAAGCCACACAAACCCTTTGGTGTCAAGTTTTGGCCTAAGCCATGGGACACTTGTCCTTCTGTTGTTACAAAACCACTTTACAACAAAACAAGCTAACTAAACTAGCTACTTCATTTCCCATATCATGCAAATCTCAAAAACACACAATCTCTCTCACTCTCTCTATTATTTCCATCCACTATAGCACCACCACACCACCATCATCAAAAATCTAGCCATAAACCAAGGCTATAATTAACATATGTTGAAGCCTAGTTGAAGTTATGAAGATTGGAGGTGATTTTAACAACTAAAAAGGAGTTTATATGGAGTTCCTAGGCTGATTTTCATGAAGATATTCATCCATTTGAAGGACCCAAGAAGTTCATTTGCCAAGTTGAAGGTTTGGTAACAAGGAACCAAGCCTTGTTCATCAAAAACCTCATCATTTCATCATGTTGGTGGTATAGAGATTATTTCTTCCTATCATATTGTTATTTTGAATATGTAATCTTGTATTTTCTTCATTTATGTATATGTATATGATGATGAATGATGATCAGAAATATTATGTGGGGATTATGTGTTGATAAACTTGATTAAAAAGATCTATATGATAACTTGTTAAAGTGGCATGGATGAATTAATATACAGTAATTTATAATATTTTTACACATGTGAGAGTTGGACATACAATGGAATCCTTAAAATGAGTGAGATATGATCAAAACAATATTGACGTCCAAATCTGTATAGTCTGTTTAGGACGAACTGTTTTAGACATTTTGAGGTTGATTGAGCAGTAGATAAAACTGAGTTAATTGTAGCACATATCATGTAGTTAATGGTGTCCAAAAATGAGCTTCTATCTCCTTGTAGAACTCAAGATATGGTAAAAATGGTGAAAGTGAAAATAATAATCAGATTTGTAAAATAAATGTATATATTATAAAATGAGCACTCAAGTAAAATTAATATAAAATGTTTACCTAAAACCCACTAACTTACATATTACATATAAATAAGTATTTACTTTGATAATTAAATGAGACATTTTATAAAAATGGCAATTAGATAAGTTTATAAGTTATAAAACTATATACATAAGTTTTACGTCTTTTCGGCTAAAACCGATTAATTAACGTTTTCGTCAATTAAAACTTAGACGGTCGGACCCGTCTAATGTAAACTTTTTATAACTCATATAACGATGCATAAGTATATTTGAAAAGTAAAAACCGATAAAACTCGAGCTTTATAATATATGGACATTAACGGGCCAAAGTAGCCTTATTGGACTATTGACCCAACTAGTTTGGATAAACACTGTAGAAACTAGAAGGGGGGGTTGAATAGTTTCTTAAAATTTACTTGTTAAAATATGGTTTCCAAAAATCCTTTTTCAAAAAACTTAGGCTTGAGGAAATATGTGAAATCTTCTTATGCACAAATATGAACAATGATAGTGTAGCTAAACTAATACTAACAAAAATATATCCACAAAGAATAAAGAATAATAGTGTAGCTAATCTAATATTAACACATGTATATGCAAAAAGTAATAATGAATGTAAAGAGTTAAGGTTAAAGAAAGATCAAACCGAACACCAAGGATTTATAGTGGTTCAGCAACGAAGCTCACTCCTCGTTCCTACTCCACTCCTCGAGTACTCCTTACTCGAGAGTTCACTACACAACAAGCTCCTTATGGTGGAGAAAACCGTACATGTCGCTTAACCAATTTCCGTCTCTAAGCTAAATGTCGAGCCCTAATCGTAGCTAGGACCAATCTACACAACTATACTTAGTACATACACAACTTCCAAATAGACACAACTACTTGGATCTTCACAACTATGACACAACTACAAGTATATAAAAATTGATCTTCAATGGATCTTTGGTGGTGGACTCAACACTTCACTAGGATAGTGTTCTTCTCTTTGCACTTGGAGAGGAAGAGATGGAAGAACAAGAATCACTTCTTAAACAAGTAATAATCAAACAAATGATCAAATATTTGAGTGATTAAAGAAGGGGTTTGAATCTTGAAATGAATGTGCAAAAGAGGTGAGGTGAAAAGCTGAGAATGGCCAACTATTTAAAGGATAAAGGAGCCAACGGCTAGTTCTGCCCGCGGTACCTTATCACAGCCCGCGGTACCTTATCGATAAGGTACCGCCTAGGCGCTAAGGTACCGCCGGACTAGACTCCGCTCCTTTTTGTCCTTTAGTGGTGGAGGTCTTATCTGGGTATAAAAATATTCTGAAAGGATATTCTTAACAGAATAAGAATATGCCATTTTCAAATTTCAAATAATTAATTTAATAAAACATTTTCTTAAAAATAAAGTTTAATAAAAACTTGTCACATTTAATAAAAAGTGAGTTTTAAGAAAAGATTAAATCACTTGATCACTTGATTAAGGTTAGTACTTGTTTATCCATAGCTTAAGTGAAAATGGGTAAAATGAAAAATACTTGAACTCAAGAATTCGTTTTTCGTTGTTTTCGTAAATGCTTGTTTTTACATATTGTCGTAATCAAAACAAAGCGAGACCGAAAAATGCAAGTAACGTTTTTAGTCATTATTGCATTAACAATCTCCCCCTTTTTGATTCCGACAATACATAAACTCAATCACACAAAAACAAGATTTCGAAGACGAGTTTAATCATTTCTCCCCCTTTGTCGAAGCAAAAAGGTTGCGTAATCCGGTGTTGAAGAAACGGACTTTGCAAAGACTCCCCCTTGGTGCTTACTCCCCCTAGCTTGGGGCACCGAGGAATCAAGATATGGTGACAAGCTACATAGAAGGGTTAGTTGAACAAAAGAAGCAACAAACAATATATAGCAATAGGTCACAAAAAAAAATTAAAAGAGAAGAAAACACAAAGACAAAGATCCAAGATAGGTTACTAAAGAAACATCATACAAAGAAGTATGGAAAAAGAAACAAGCCAAAAGCATAAATCTAATCCTAGTTATTCTAGAATTCTAAGATTTGCTTGAATTTGGTGTCTTGAGGATAAGCAATCAATGCTTATATGAAAGACAAGGTAATAGCGGAGGGTGGTGGTGGTGGCTTGTTGGAGATCTCATAATCAAAGTGAAGAGGAGGCTTGATTAAGAGACTCTTGATGTAGCTCAACTCCTCATAGATGTGTGCCATAGCAAGATGTTGATATTGACAACAATGACAATATGTTCCATGGTGCATGACATTATCATGAGAAGGAGGAAGAGCACTAAAGGGTGGTGGTGGAAGAAAGGAAGTTCCACAATCAACATTCTTGGTAGGAGAAATGTGATTAAGAGTGTTCTTGGGTGGGTTTGGATTAAAAGCAATTGGAGAAAATGGAGGATATTCAAGGCTTTCATTGGGAGAATAAGACATTTTGGATGTGAAGTAATGCAAAATGCTTATGGTTTAAATAGGGAAGGCTTAGGGTATTTTTGGGGTGGTCAAAGGGTTTGAAACAAAGATTCTCAAAAAGGTTGGAGCAAATCTGGAGTTTCAGACAAAAACCCGAAAAGGAAGGCCACTGTAGGCGGTTCCTTTTCTATGGTGGTGGTACCTTATCAATAAGGTACCGCGGCTCACTTATGGAACCGCCTGTAGAAGCAGGGTTTGGTGTTTGGAGAAAGATTTTTCAGCAAATCTTATTGTTTCTAGTCTAACTTATCATAGGGATGTGCTTAAAAGCAAAGATAGACAAAGAAAATATATGCAAACTTACCAAATAGAGATATGACCACAATACATGGATTAAGAAATCAATGTAGGAGGTGTGTAAGACAAGACCTTAAGTCATGACACAATGATCCTCCATGATTCAATCTTGTTCTTGCTATGTTTGAGAGAATCATACATATGAATTATGTAAGCTCTATATTAATAGCGAGAATCTATGAAAAATCATTTTTAGATTGAATTAACAATGTCAAACGAATTTCTCAACCATTTTCGAAAGAGACTTTGAGAGTTTTGAAAAGGAGATGAGAAGATTTTTTAAAAGAATTTTAGAAGACTCAAGAACTCAAAGTGGTAATAGAAAACACACAATAAGAAAAGAATTTAAGGAAGATGTTCCATTAATCCTAGACCTAGACGCAAGTAATAAAAAGGTTCCCTCTTAAGTGGCTTAGTGAAGATATCGGCTAAGTTGTCCTCGGAGGGCACCATTTCGATAGTAATGTTCCCCTTTTGAACATTATCCCTAAGGAAATGGTGTCTAATTTCTATGTGTTTGGTTCGCGAATGTTGCACGGGATTCTTGCTTAGGTCTATATCGCCTTTATTATCGCACATGATGGGAACATCATCAAGAGAAATCCCGTAATCAACAAGCGCTTGCTTCATCCATAGAGCTTGTTGGCATGATTTTCCGGCACTCACATACTCGGCTTCCGTGGTGGATATCGCAAGAGCGGTTTGTTTCTTGGAGAACCAAGAAGTTAAACAACAACCCATGAAGGTACAAACTCCACTAGTGCTTTTCCGGTCCACATAGTCTCTCGCATGATCCGAGTCCGCGTAGACAATGGTTTCTACGCCGGTCCCTTTAGGATACCATAATCCTAAATGTATAGTGCCTTTAATGTATCGGAAGATACGCTTAACCGCTTCAAGGTGAGAGGTTTTGGGAGCCTCTTGGAAGCGAGCACAAAGGCAAACATTAAACATGATATCCGATCGACTTGCCGTTAGGTACAACAAACTACCAATCATACCTCTATATTTGGTGTTGTCTACCGACTCACAATCATCATCTACGGTGAGTTTAGTATCCGAGGCCATAGGGGTCTTGATTGGTCTAGATTCTTCTAATCCAAATTTCTTTAGCATTTCTTTAGCGTACTTAGATTGACTAAAGAAAATACCATCGTCCATTTGTTTAATTTGGAGTCCTAAAAAGAAGTTAAGTTCTCCCATCATACTCATTTCAAACTCATCATGCATGATTTTGGCAAAGTCATCACACAATTCTTGACAAGTTGAGCCAAATATAATGTCATCAACATATATTTGTACGATTATGAGGTGAGGACCTTTCTTCTTTGTAAAGAGTGTATTGTCTACCATACCCATGGTATACTCATGTTTAACAAGAAATGATTTAAGTCTATCATACCAAGCTTTGGGTGCTTGTTTGAGTCCATAAAGTGCTTTCTTAAGCTTGTAAACATGGTCCGGTTTCTCAAAATCAATGAAGCCGGGAGGTTGAGCCACATATACCTCCTCATTGATCAAACCGTTAAGAAATGCACTCTTTACATCCATTTGTTGAAGCTTAATATCTAAGGCACAAGCGTAGGCTAAAAGGATTCTAATTGATTCTAATCTAGCTACCGGTGCATATGTCTCGTCATAATCAATCCCTTCTTGTTGAATATAGCCTTGAGCTACAAGTCTAGCCTTGTTACGAGACACAACACCATTCTCATCTAGCTTATTCCTAAATACCCATTTGGTTCCTATAATGGTAGAACTTCTAGGTGGAGGAACAAGTTCCCAAACATCATTGGCAACGAATTGATTCAATTCTTCTTGCATCGCAATGACCCAACTCTCATCCGTCAAGGCTTCTTTAACATTCTTAGGTTCAATCAAGGAGACAAAACAAAAGAAGTTGCTTTGGTCTTGGACTTGAGATCTTAGGGTCCTTTGATTTAAGTCACCAATGACATTATTGAGAGTATGATCCCTAGACTCCTTAATGTTTACTTCCTTTTCAACACTAAGGTCTTCAACTCCTATTTTTCTAACCTCTTTGGCTTTAACTACTTCTAATTCATCCAAGTCATCATCAACCAATGGTGGTGTCTTGGGTGAAGGAGGGGTTTCATCAAAGATTACGTTGAGTGATTCTTCAATAACCCCTAAGGTTCTATTTAGGACTATGTAGGCCTTACTAGTTTGGGAATAACCTAAAAGGATACCTTCGTAAGACTTTGGGTCAAACTTGGTAAGGTAGTCTTTGGTGTTGAGGATAAAGCACTTGCTTCCAAACACCCTAAAGTATTATAATGAGGGTTTCTTACCTTTAAGAATCTCATAGGGGGTCTTTCCTAGGAAAGGTCGAATAAGAATTCGGTTGAGAATATAAGTCGATGTATCTACGACATTGCACCAAAACTTTTGAGGCAACGATTGCTCATTTAACATCGTCCTACTCATCTCTTGGAGAGTCCTATTCTTCCTTTCAACTACCCCATTTGATTGTGGAGTGCGAGGAGCCGAGAAGTTATGGGTAATACCATGAGCTTCACAAAAGGCACCAAATTGCACTTCATTATCAAATTCCCTACCATGATCCGTCCTAATAGAAACAATTGAACATCCTAGTTGATTTTGAATTCTCCGACTAAAGATTTCGAAGTGATCGAAAGCTTCATTCTTAGATGCCAAAAATCTAGTCCAAGTGAATCTAGAATAGTCGTCAACTATAACTAGGGTATAAAGGTTACCTCCATAACTCCGTATGGCGGAAGGTCCAAAGAGATCCATATGTAGGAGCTCTAAGCACTGAGAGGTCGAAACCAAATTCTTGGATTTGTGACTTGAGTGAACTTGCTTTCCAACTTTGCAAGCATCACAAAAGTGACTATCAAACTTAATCTTGGGGAGGTGTCTTACCAACTCCTTAGAGACTAAAGATTGAATTAAACGCATATTAGCGTGACCTAATCTCCTATGCCAAAGAGTAGAACTATTATCTATAGTCGCAAGACATATGTTGTCTTTTGACTTCTTATTAACCTTCATGACATAAAGCCCATGCTTTCTAACACCTTTTCCAATGACTTTTCCATCTTTTACGATTTCACTGTCATGTTCCGAAAAGATGACCTTACACTTATTATCACAAATTTGACCTATACTTAAAAGGTTAAAGCCTAAGTTATCTACGTGCTCAACATTTTCAATGGTCATGGAGTCAAGAGAAACCGTACCTTTGCCAATGATATTACCACGTAGACTACTAGCGAATGTGACGTTACCTCCATCATATGCTTTGTAATGCGAGAACAAACTTCGATTACCCGTCATGTGTTTAGAACATCCACTATCCTTAATCCACTCATCGGGCTCCAAATCAATTCCCAAGCATATCTAGGTAACAATACACAAGATCAAACATTTGGTCCCCAATATCTCATGGGTCCAGAATTGTTAGTTCCAAACATCCCTTGCATTTGGTTGGGATGAATGAATGAGGTGGGGATTCCTCATGGAGAACAAAATGGAGGAGGGTAGTAATTCATGTAACCATTTTGTTGTTTATTACTTCTCCTAGGTGTGTTTGATCTAGGTTTAGAGTTATTATTATTCTTTCTAGGTATTGGAGTTTTTCTTCTAGTTCGTGAGTTGTTTTGATTGTCTCTTGTAGGCGTTGTCGTTCTACTTCTAGGCTTAGACTCATTCCGTACTCTAGGTGGAGTAGAAGATAGTCTAGATAAACTTCTATTTCCCATGAGAGGTTTACTTAACGGCTTATAGAACTTACTAATAGCATTGTCGTCAAGTATGGGTAATTGAACCTTATTAACAGTAAGATGCTTTGGTTTTTCATTTAACTTAGATTTTTCAGAATGTTCAGAGTTTTCACAAAAATCAACTTCTGGCCGCGGTACCTTATCTATGGCCGCGGTTCCATAGTGATAAGGAACCGCGCCATACAATGTGGAACCGCGTCCAGAAGGTGTTTTCGGTGAAAACCTGACTTGTTTTGGTTCACTAGTTGAGGCTTCATTTGAGTTAAAACCTAGACCATGTTTTTCCTTAGAATGAACTTGTTTGTTTAACATATCATCAAGAGCACTAGTACCTTTCATGAACTTTTCCAATTTAATGGAGGTGCTCTTGAGCTCATCATTCTCTAATCTAAGTTTCTCACAACTTAAGCAACCTAAATCAACCTCTTTGTTTTTCTCAAGTTTAGCCAATATCTCCCTAAGTTCATTGATCTCATTTTCAAGCTTAGTTTTGGTTGATTTTAAGGTTTTATTCTTTTCTATGAATTTAAGACTAAGTTTGTGTAAGCTATCATATTTGCCTTCAAATTCAATATCATCTAAAGTGGAACTATCATTGCTATAATATTCGGTTTCAGAATGTACCTTTTTAGAAGTGTGAGCCATAAGACATTTCTCCTCTTTGGGGTTGTCATCATCATCTTCACCGCTATCGCTCCAAGCGCCACTAACGAATGCCGTGTGGTTCTTATCACGAGCAGGCTTTGGACAATCACCAATGAAGTGATTTGGATCACCACATCTAAAGCAACTCCTATCACCTTTTTCGTTCTTGACAAACCGATTCTTTGACAATGGTTTCTTGTCATAGTTTGGTTGCCTAACGTGTTGACCTCGTCTCTTGAAGAACTTCTTAAAATCTCTCACCGCCAATGCATATTCCTCGTCATCACTTTCCGAGGAACTATCATGGTCACTTTGTGCCTTCTTGGCTTTAAGTGCAAGAGATTTCCTTTCACTCTTAGTTTTTACTAATTCCGAGTCCTTCAAAATTATCATCTCATGAACCTTCAAGTTTCCTATGAGTTCATCGAGTGATAAAGTTGAGAGATCTTTTGACTCTTCAATAGCCGTGACTTTTGCTCTCCACTTTGGATGTAAGGCCCTTAGAAACTTCCTAACATTGTTCTTGCTAGAAAAACCTTCATCAAGTGCTTTTAGACTAGTAATAATGGTGTTAAACCTAGCAAATTCACTATCAATAGTTTCATCTTCTAAGATGACAAATTGTTCATATTGTTGGACAAGAAGATCGATTTTACTTTCTTTGACTTGGCTATTACCTTGGTGGGTTAATAAAAGAGTGTTCCAAATATCTTTAGCGGTTTCACACATAAAAATTCTTTCATACACTTTCTTAGGCAAAGCATTATAAATCACCATTTTAGCCTCATTATTTTTTGAAAGTTTCTTTTTAGTATCATCATTAGCTTTGTCAAAAGTGACTAATTCTTTTGTTTTAGAAACTTCATTAAATTGAAAGGGTAAAAAATCACCATTGGTAATAACATGCCAAAGATCTAAATCTTTTGATTTCACATAAGTTTCAAATCTATTTTTTCTAATAAATAAAACTATCGGTTTCAAAAAGTGGTGGTCTTTGCATAGATTGCCCTTCTAGGTACTTGTTGGAATCCATAGATCGATTCAAGTTTTAAAATACAATATAATTTAAAAATTCTTGAGCAACCCGCTCTGATACCAATTGTAGAAACTAGAAGGGGGGTTGAATAGTTTCTTAAAATTTACTTGTTAAAATATGGTTTCCAAAAATCCTTTTTCAAAAAACTTAGGCTTGAGGAAATATGTGAAATCTTCTTATGCACAAATATGAACAATGATAGTGTAGCTAAACTAATACTAACAAAAATATATCTACAAAGAATAAAGAATAATAGTGTAGCTAATCTAATATTAACACATGTATATGCAAAAATAAATAATGAATGTAAAGAGTTAAGGGTAAAGAAAGATCAAACCGAACACCAAGGATTTATAGTGGTTCGGCAACGAAGCTCACTCCTCGTTCCTACTCCACTCCTCGAGTACTCCTTACTCGAGAGTTCACTACACAACAAGCTCCTTATGGTGGAGAAAACCGTACACGTCGCTTAACCAATTTCCGACTCTAAGCTAATAGTCGAGCCCTAATCATAGCTAGGACCAATCTACACAACTATACTTAGTACATACACAACTTCCAAGTAGACACAACTACTTGGATCTTCACAACTATGACACAACTACAAGTATATAAAAATTGATCTTCAATGGATCTTTGGTGGTGGACTCAACACTTCACTAGGATAGTGTTCTTCTCTTTGCACTTGGAGAGGAAGAGATGGAAGAACAAGATTCACTTCTTAAACAAGTAATAATCAAACAAATGATCAAAGATTTGAGTGATTAAAGAAGGGGTTTGAATCTGGAAATGAATGTGCAAAAGAGGTGAGGTGAAAAGCTGAGTATGGCCAACTATTTAAAGGATAAAGGAGCCAACGGCTAGTTCTGCCCGCGGTACCTTATCACAGCCCGCGGTACCTTTTCGATAAGGTACCGCCTAGGCGCTAAGGTACCACCGGACTAGACTCCGCTCCTTTTTGTTCTTTAGTGGTGGAGGTCTTATCTCGGTATAAAAATATCCTGAAAGGATATTCTTAACAGAATAAGAATATGCCATTTTCAAATTTCAAATAATTAATTTAATAAAACATTTTCTTAAAAATAAAGTTTAATAAAAACTTGTCACATTTAATAAAAAGTGAGTTTTAAGAAAAGATTAAATCACTTGATCACTTGATTAAGGTTAGTACTTGTTTATCCATACCTTAAGTGAAAATGGGTAAAATGAAAAATACTTGAACTCAAGAATTCGTTTTTCGTTGTTTTCGTAAATGCTTGTTTTTACATATTGTCGTAATCAAAACAAAGCGAGACCGAAAAATGCAAGTAACGTTTTTAGTCATTATCGCATTAACAAACACTAATGGACTTACTCATTGGGCTTAACCCACTTGGGCCCAACATATCAATATAGGCATGATATTAGAAGTATAATTGGGCTAATATAAAGTATTGGACTTTAATGGGCTTATTGGGCCTCAATATGGAATTGGATTGAAACTATTCAAAAATTTGACTAACACATAACACTATAATGTGTATGAAGAGATAAAAATCCCACTTGATCATCATCATACTTATGATATCATCATATATACATAGCCATTGTTTTTATAAAGTCATTGGACAAGAGTCTAAGACCGAGTATTATTTGTCTAGGTTTCCGTGATTGAAGCATGTACCGTACATCCGAATCGCCGATAACCGCCTTTCCCAATCAATGTGAGTTCATAGCCTCGCACTATTTTAAATATTTTTATGAAATGTTTTATAAACCCGCCAGGGAGATAGCGTGTTAGTTTTAATAAAATAGGACACCAGTTGTCCCGATTGTTTGCTTATTGATTTGGACTCGAATGATTGTATGACCTGATGAATGATTATATGACCCGATAAATGAAACAAAATGGATTATTATTAGTTAGGTTATGTCACTAAAATTTCCATTAGCATGAATTGTGAACTACTGGAATTTGGTAGACGCTAATGCATATAATAGTACTATTTGGGGAAGATCAACCCAGTTCGCGCCTTGAGGGTTGATCCCCGTCGTGCCACATTGATTGGTAAGCGAATTTATGTATGAGAAGATTTATATAAGCGTGATTATTGTGACGACACGCTGTTTTAGATGGGCAAATGAGTTTCGGGTTAACTACCCGTTGTTTGTTATATTAAGGTAGCAATGTCATGCAGCTTATAATTATCCAATAATGTAAATACTGCTATACGTATTGAATTACGATATATTGACTGTCAAGCAATATGGGGTCTTATTATTTATTTTATGTTCGTGTTTTGGCTTTACATAACCATATTCATATAACTGTTTTATATAATTCTATACAACGTTATAAGACGTATTGAATGATGTTTTTATGACATTGGTTCGTATAATGGTTTTGAAGGCAAAAGCCTATAGTATGATTTACAACAAAGATTTGTATAAAATGTTTTTGGCTTATTTTATGGCCTACGATAAAGAATTGTACAAAATGATTTTTGTTCATAATTTATACCATTGATATATTAATGGATTTCATTAAACTCTATGAATTCACTTGGCGTTTTCGCTGACCTTTTCTTTTAACATATTTTATCTCAGGTACTTGAAGGTAATTCTCGGGAAGACGACAAGAATTCATGGCCCACACTTAAATAACAATTTCCATTCAAATGCTTTGTAAAATTGTATGAAATACTATGACTTGGGACCTATGTAAATTTGATATTCATGAATGGAAAATGCTTTATTATTAAACGACGCGATTTTAAGCGTTGTCTATGATTTGAGTAATGTGCTATCCCGTATCACCAACGACTCTTCCGCTGAACTAAAGTATGAATATTTGGGGGTGTTACAGTTTGGTACCAGAGCTCTCGTTATAGAGAACGAAAGATTTTTAAAACCAAGGTTTTGAATAAAATATTTCAAAATCTTTTAATTATAAACATTTTTCTTAAAATGTCTAAAAATCTTTTGACTATAACGGTGCCGAAGAATTCCCGAGTTACCGACAAGGCCATACTGAGAAGTGTTATTTTAATATATATATATATATATATTAGGATTATATATATATATATATATATATATATATATATATATATATATATATATATATATATATATATATATATATATATATATATATATATATATATATATATATATATATATATATGTATTGTAAATTGATTACATGATTGTTCGATGATTATTTTAATACTTATACGAGGTATTTATACGACGTAGATTGTCACAAGAAACCCTAACTCCCGTAGCAAATCAATCAAGCTATTCCCGTAGGAATTCTAGTTATTCTAGTTCTGAACCAAGTTGTGGATATTTATGATCCCAACAAAATGGTTGATATTCGTAGAAATATTGATATTAGTTGATTGTGATCTTGAAGATGAATTGGCGAGATTAAATCTGATATCGATATCATGACGATCTTTCCTTATAGAGTGGAGTTTGACAAAACCTTACCACCTGCAAAGGTGTCATCTGATTCGGTGTCACCCAATTCTTAAATTGAAATCAAAAGGGTGAATGTTGCACTTGAGGCTGTCATTGGAACCATTACCCAAAAGCCTCATGCCACTAGTACATTTCCGAGAAGTCTAATTGAAGGTGTGAGTCATTTCATACTAGTGACTCATTTGATAAATATTATTGTAAGAGCTATAGGATTGGAAATTAAGTGTTGTTCATATCAAACTTTTATTGCCCTTTCAAGGCCTAAGAATAATGTTGAAAGTATTGGAGAATGAGGTAGGATGTCGCATTAAGTATATGTTGGTTGAAACTTGAATAAAGTAAAATTTAACTTGTATAGAATAAGAAATTGTTAAGAGGAAGTCGTTAAGTTCTGTGATTGAATTATAAGGTTTTAAATGATTGTTGGTTCGTGTTAAGGGTTGTTCCTAGGCCATTGTCCAATGACTAGGATGCCCAGTGTCTAAGAAATAAATTGAAGAAATCTTCTTCTGAATTGGGACCAATGGATCTTCCGGGACAGGTGGGACACCAAATGACTCTTGTGGATTGGTATTCATTATGGTATCTGTAACACTCTCAATTTTCGTATCGTTACAGCGGAAGGGTCTTTTAGAGTGTTACGGGATAGCACAATAACTCCAATCATAGACAACACATAAAAATGGTTGTACAAGGTTCAACATACATTCATTCGATAAAAAGTTTTAAAGTGTACAACAGGTCCCAAATTATACAGGTCATTAAGTTTACAAAACATAGATCGAATGAACATTTTTAATATTATGTGGGCCATCAGAGACGATCTCCATCCAGATTACCTTCAAGCACCTGAGATAAAAACATGCAAAAATCATATCAGCGAATGCCGAGTGAATTCATAGAGTTTAATAAAACCGTTATATAAAACAATCTTTGAAATCAGAACACAAGTATAATATCAGAAGTAAGTCCTCGTATTGCTAGTCAGGCAATATATAAATCAAGCATACATCTTAAACCGTCCATGAGACCGTAGCCTTAATATTACCATTATAGGTAATATTATTATCGTTATTTGCATCGTTATTGTATTGTATATAGGATTATTATTAGCCGCATGACATTGTTACCTTACTATGAAAACAACGGGTCGCGAACCCGACAAACAATTTGCCCTCTAAGTTAGCGTGTCGTCACAAAAATCACGCTATGTAAATCTTCTCATACATAAATTCGCTTACCAATCAATGTTGTACGACGGGGATCAACCGTCAAGGCGCGAACTGGGGTGATCGTCCCCAAATAGTACTATCATATGCATAAGCGTCTACCAAATCCCGGTAGTTCACAATTTATGCTAATGGGACTTTGAGTGACATAACCTAACTACTAATAATCCTTTTTATCTCGTTATTAGGGTCATAGCATCATTCGGGTCCATATCATTAAGCATACCATCGGGACTACTTGTGTTCTATTTTTATCAAAATCTAGCATGTTATCTCCCTCGCGGGTTTACAAATCATTTTATAAAACATTTAAAAGAGTGCGAGGCTATGAACTCACGTTGATAATGAAAGGCGGATTATCGGCTACGGGCGTGTTTCGGTCACGGAAACCTATATAAATAATAATCGGTCTTAGACTTTTGTCCAATAACTTTATCAAAATAACAATATACATATGATGATTTTGTACATATGATAATGATCAAGTGGGTTTATATATCCTTGTTTACTCATTTTAGTGTTTATGTATTGGTAACTTTTTACTAGTTTACTAGTTTTACCTATTTACATGTTTTAAGTCCAATAAGCTTATTATAAGTTCTTTATCTTGTATTAATCCATTTTATACTTGTATTATCAGTATTTATACTTTACATGTTGGGCCCAAATGGGTTAAGCCCAATAAGTACTTTTTATAAGTGTTTAACTTATTTAGTCCAATTATTAGTCCAATATGCTTACTTAGCTCGTTAATGTCCGTATGTCCTATAGTTCGGGTTTTATCGGTTTTTACTTGTATTAGATACTTATATATCAGTATATGACTTTTAAAAACTTTACATTAGACGGGTTTGATCATCTAAGTTTTAATTGACGAAAAACGTTAATTTTACGGTAATAGTCGAAAAATTCGTAAATATCATGTTTATAGTTTTTATAACTTATAAATATTATTCAACTACCATTTTTATAAATTGTCCATTTATTTAAACTTATACATATTTATATAAATGAAATACATAAGTTAGTGGGTTTTAATTTCACATTTTATACTATATAATTTGAGTGCTTATATAATAATAATAAATATTAATTCTTCAAAATCTGATTTTTATTTTCATCTTCACCATTTTTATCATATCTAGAGTTCTACAATGAATTAGAAGCTCATTTTTGGATGGCATGAACTTCATATTATGTGATACAATTAACTTAGTTATAGCTACTGCTCATTTTAAGTTTAACTATCTTTAACAGTCGCTACAAAACAGCCAATTCAGATTAGCACACTCATCTTGTTTTGATCATATCTCACTCATTTTAATGATTCCATTGCATGGCCAACTCTCACATGTGTATGACATCTTGTACTTACTGTAAATAAATTCCACCATGCAAATTTATCAGTTTAAGTTTTGGTTACATACTGTTTTTATACAGCCAACAAATTAAGCATGATTTTAGCCTTGTTTCTTATAGTTATTAATCTTTTTAAGCATATTTATCAACACTTGATCCCCACACAACATTTTTATCATCATATATTCATCATATAAATATAAAACAAGAAAGAAAATAAATTTGATCTTTACAAAAATAACAAGAGAAAATGGAGAGGATGATCTTCTTTACCAACCAAGAGTATATCTTGTTTTTGGAAGACAAGAACTTGATGAACACCAAATATATCTCCAATATCATCAAACACCAAGAAAGTATGTTGAGAAATCAGCCCTAGGACACAAGCAAATCACCTCCTTTGTTGTTAAAATGGCCACCAAGTAATCAAGGCTTCAAGGTAATTCCATAATATAGCTAGATAACAAGTATTTTGTGGCTAGAAAAGATCAAATGGGGTGTTTGTTCTTGAATATGGGACGGCAAGGGGTGGAGAGTTGAGAGAGTTTTTAGTTGATTTGCATGAAATAAATGGTGGTAAATGAGAAGGTTGATGGTTTTGTTAGTTTGGTGGGTAAAAACAAGCTTAAGTGTTAAGCTAAGCTTACACTTGTAAGCTACTAGTGTATAAAGATGCCACATCTTTGATGTGGTGTCTAGTTTGGCCGTCCCGTGTATAGTGGGGCGGGATAAATTATTTTGTCCCATCCCACTAATTTACGGGTACTCCTCGATTCTAGTTTCCTCGATTTGCGTGCCCTTGGGCCGTTTTACGAAAAACGTTTTTATAAATTATGAATCAACGGCACAAAACGAATCCAATAAAAATTGTCTCATCAAAAACGGAGTTTAAAAACGTAAATACGTAATCCTAAGGTTTCCGGTTTAATCGTAAAGGACACTAAATTATGCACGTAAGCCCAAATTTAAATCCGTAAATTGTGAGTTCATCAACCAACACAAAAATAAGTTTCAAAATATTATACGAGAAAATAATTCTCTACCTGAAAATATTAGATTGTCACAGCATTTCCTCCTAAAAGGGATCAACGTCCTCGTGGTCCATTTCATTTTGATGTCCGTTTCTTATTGAAATCGAAGAGGTGCGAATATTTCTTCCACATTTCATCCTCTCGTTCCCAAGTATATTCCGGTCCATGCTTTGAATTCCATCAGATCTTGACAATAGGTATCCGACTTTGTTTTAGTTGCTTTACCTCACGATCCATAACCTCTACGGGTTCTTCGAGAAAATTCAACTTCCCATCTATTCGAACCTTATCCAACGAAATTTTCTCATCACTCACTGCTAGACATTTCTTTAGATTAGATACATGGAATGTGTTGTGAACACAATGAAGTTCTGGGGGTAACTCTAGTTTATAAGCTACCGGACCTACTCTAGATAAAATCTTAAAGGGTCCAATATAATGGGGATTCAATTTCCCTCGCTTTCCAGATCTTATAACGCCTTTCCATGGCGATACTTTCAACATTACTCGGTCACCCACTTTAAACTCCATCGGTTTCCGCCGCACATCCGCGTAACTTTTCTGTCTACTACGGGCAGTCAACAACCTATTCTTAATCTGAACTATCATCTCCGTAGTCTCCCGGATCAATTCCGGTCCCGTGAGCTGGGTATCCCCAACTTCACTCCAACATACAAGAGATCTACACTTCCTACCATACAAAGCTTCAAACGGTGCAACCTTAATACTAGAATGGTAACTATTGTTATACGAAAACTCTGATAACGGCAAATGTTTATCCCAATTCTTACCAAAATCTAACACACAAGCTTTCAACATATCTTCTAGTGTTTGTATCGTCCTTTCACTCTGCCCATCAGTCTGGGGGTGATAAGCCATGCTCATGTCGAGATTCGTTCCCAAAGATCTTTGGAGAGATTTCCAAAAATTCGATGTGAAATCTAGGATCTCGATCTGAAATGATCGATACAGGCACTCCATGCTTGCATACAACATTCTCAAGGTATATACGAGTCAGCTTCTCCAGTGAGAACTTCTCTTTAACCGGAATAAAGTGTGCTGATTTGGTCAGTCTGTCGACAATAACCCAAATCGAGTTGTTCCCAGATGATGTTCTAGGAAGCTTGGTGATAAAGTCCATCGTAATTCGCTCCCACTTCCATTCAGGAATCTTTTGTTGGGTCAAAAAGTTGATGTGGCAGAAACTCAAAATCGAAGGACATTTACTCAAGCGTTGACAAGAGTAATATAGACGTTGACAAGAGCAATGTAGGCGTTGACAGAAGTCAACAAAAGTCAAACGCAGTCAACAAAAGTCAACGCTGATGGATTTGATGGAGAATTCTATTTGGGGAATATATTGAGTATATTATTTATGATATACATAATATATAGTTTATCTAAATAGAAGATTTAGATGTTTATTTGATTTTATCTCTTGTAGATTATGTTCCTTCCACTATAAAAGGAACAAGAGTCTTAGGTTTTTATTCATAACTTTCATTCACAATGTAAACCTAAAGCGTGTGTCGACTAGACGTGGGATTCAATGTATACACGTCTAGTGGTTGTTGATTATTAATATAATTAGCAATCCATTTGTTTTTAATTCATGTTATTCGTGCCTAAACACCTTGTTAATGTGTCGTGTTCTAATTCCGCTTTGATTGTATAATCATATGAACATGATGCATTCCTAGTTGCTTCAAAGATCCGGAAACCAAGGTTTCCACAATTGGTATCAGAGCCTCGTGGCTCGTGATGCTAGGATCAACAAGGTGTTCGTGTTTCGAGAAGAAAAGAAAAATCCGTCTAGGGTTTTTCTGGACGTTTTTGTGTGCGCAGCAGTATTCAAAAGGCCATAACTTTTTATTGAACCGTTGGATCGCCACGAAATTTTATATGTGTGTTCTACATACATATATCTAGATATCCACCGGAGGGATTGTCGAGATCTATTAGCAAGAAAAAGTTATTAAGCGTCGAAGTCAGCAGGGGTCATATGCTGTTTTCTGTGAACAGTTATAGTAAAAACGCGATTTCTCCTTCGTTAACCGTTGGATCGTCGTGAAATTTGATCTGTAGGTTCTTGACACTTATGTCTAGGATCTCACCGAAGGGATCTTCGATCTGAGCATTTATGAAGAAGTTATTCGCTGTCGAAGTTCACTGCAGTTTATCGATTTTCACATGAAATAATGATTTAGGGTTTATAAAACCCTAGATCAATTAGCCGCTGATGGGAGTTATTTAGACGCTGATAGATGTTGGTGTGACGCTGACAAGGCATGGATGAGACGCTGATGACGTCAGCGTTTGGGACAAGACCCTGACAAGGTTTAAAGTTGACGCTGACGTTTGTTATTTAGGCACTGACAGGCTTAATTTTGACGCTGACAGAATAAGTCAACGCTGATAGGTTGACAGTGTTGTCCGATATATGGTATTTCAAGCGCTGATAAGTATTGTCCGATATTGGACAATACATCTGGTAAAGATATTGGACAGAGAAGGATATTGGATAACACAAGGATTACTGCTGTTTGAGAAAATTGGTACGTTTTAAGCACACAAAAAAGGAGGTATATACACACGAAGGTACATGGAATCTCCATTTTAATATATAATATCATGATGATATTTATGGCTCGGATATTTTTAAAAGGGATTAATGAACTTAAAGCGAGTTAGCAACTTTTTATGGGAATTTGATGGATATTTTAAACTATGTAATTGGGATAGCCTTGCAAAAGAGTTATCCGTAAGAATATCTTTTACATATGGTATGAAGATGTTATTTCATTAAAATTCGTCATGAAGAGGTGTTGGCTTAAGGGGAAGAATTCTTATGGTAAGTTTGATGATTGAAGAAGATTTTCGCGAGTTTGTGTTCTATCATATCTTAAAGTCGTGCACTCCCAGTCATAGACTTTAAAGGTAACTTGTTCGTGCTTTACATGGTTGGTGATGAAGGCTTGTCATAACACTTGAAGGAGTTACATTATCGTGCTCAGTGTCTCACAAAGGATGAGAATATTGACAAGGGATCGAGGTCTACTTATAATTTGCCAGCTATAAGTTCTTCATCACGTGGATAGTGCAAGACATGGAACACAAGGTTGGGTTATTCTACTTCTACATCAAAAATATTATATTAATTGTTCTTCAAGATCATTACATAGAGCGTACATTTGGAGAATCTTCAAAGATTGCATACATTTTTACTTTCCTGTTGATGTGACAAAAAGGGGAAGAAATACATGCTACACTTGAGGGGAAGCAACTTGAAGATCATGTACAACTTACAAGAGATACACATAGAGTTTTGCCACCATCAACTAGGGGAAGATTGTTGGGTCAAAAAGTTGATGTGGCAGAAACTCAAAATCGAAGGACATTTACTCAAGCGTTGACAAGAGTAATATAGACGTTGACAAGAGCAATGTAGGCGTTGACAGAAGTCAACAAAAGTCAAACGCAGTCAACAAAAGTCAACGCTGATGGATTTGATGGAGAATTCTATTTGGGGAATATATTGAGTATATTATTTATGATATACACAATATATAGTTTATCTAAATAGAAGATTTAGATGTTTATTTGATTTTATCTCTTGTAGATTCTGTTCCTTCCACTATAAAAGGAACAAGAGTCTTAGGTTTTTATTCATAACTTTCATTCACAATGTAAACCTAAAGCGTGTGTCGACTAGACGTGGGATTCAATGTATACACGTCTAGTGGTTGTTGATTATTAATATAATTAGCAATCCATTTGTTTTTAATTCATGTTATTCGTGCCTAAACACCTTGTTAATGTGTCGTGTTCTAATTCCGCTTTGATTGTATAATCATATGAACATGATGCATTCCTAGTTGCTTCAAAGATCTGGAAACCAAGGTTTCCACATCTTTGGTTGTTGAAGTAGTCCTGATGGCTTTTGATGTTCAGCTTTAACTCTAGCATAAGTCAAGCATTGAAGAACATACATAGCAATATCAGCTTTCATATTCGGCCACCAGTACAACTTCTTCAAATCATACATCTTATCAGATCCCGGAAGAATGGAATACTTAGATTTATGGGATTCTAACATAATCAAGTCTCTTAAGCCTCCAAACTTAGGTATCCACATACGACCTCTTAAGCATTTCACTCCATCAGCTCTAACCTCTAAGGATCTCCTTCTCCTCGGAACCCTTCATTAACAAAATTTTCCTTCTTACAAGCTTCTATTTGCGCATTTCTAATTTGCTCGGGCAAATTATTGTGCACATTCAAGACTAGAGAACGTACCCTGATAGGCTCTCTATCTTTCCTGCTTAATGCATCGGCAACAACATTAGCTTTTCCTGGGTGATATTTTATATCACAATCATAATCACTTAACCACTCTATCCATCTTCGTTGCCTTATGTTCAATTCCTTTTGATCGAGAATATACTGTAGGCTTTTGTTATCGGTGAATACCGTACACTTGGTGCCATACAGATAATGTCTCCACAACCTAAGAGCAAAGACTACAGCTCCTAACTCAAGATCATGAGTAGTATAATTCTCCTCATTCTTCCTTAATTGCCTAGAAGCATAAGCTATCACTTTCTCTCGCTGCATCAAAACAGCTCCATAGCCTCTAAGAGATGCATCACAATACACTACCAAATCTTCACTCCCGTCAGGTAATGATAAAATTGGCGCACTACATAATTTTTGCTTCAATGTCTGAAATGCTCCATCTTCATCACTTCCCCAAACGAAAGGTTTATTCTTCTGGGTAAGCTTAGTCAAGGGTTTAGCTATCAAAGAAAATTCTTTAATGAATCGCCTATAATAGCCAGCCAATCCTAAGAACTGTCGCACTTCCGTTGGCGTTGTCGGTGCAGACCAATTCTTAATGGCTTCAACCTTTGCAGGATCAACATGAACTCCATCCTTGTTAATCACATGACCAAGAAATTGCACAGAATCTAACCAGAAATCACATTTCGAAAACTTAGCATACAACCTTTCATCCTTCAACAAATTCAAAACAATCCTTAAATGTTCTCTATGTTCATCTTCATTCTTAGAATAGATTAGAATATCGTCAATAAACACAATCACAAATTTATCCAAGTAGGGCTTACACACTCGATTCATTAAATCCATGAAAACCGCAGGTGCGTTAGTTAACCCAAATGGCATTACTTGAAATTCATAGTGTCTATAACGAGTTCTAAATGCAGTTATAGGAATATCTTCTTCACGGACGCGAAGTTGGTGATATCCTGACCGCAAATCTATCTTAGAATACACACTAGATCCTTGTAGTTGATCAAACAAATCATCAATCCTAGGTAAAGGATATCGATTTTTAATTGTCAACTTATTCAGTTCCCTATAATCAATGCACATACAGAAAGATCCATCCTTCTTCTTAACGAACAAGATTGGAGCTCCCCAAGGCGACGAGCTCGGTCGAATAAAACCTTTATCAGACAACTCCTTAAGTTGCTCAGATAACTCCTTTAATTCAGAAGGGGCTAATCGGTAAGGCGCACGTGCCACCGGTGCAGCACCGGGAATTAAATCGATACGAAACTCAACCCTCCTTATCGGTGGAAGTCCGGGTAAATCTTTAGGAAATACCTCAGGAAATTCACAAATAATAGATACATCTTCCAATCGTTTCTCCCTAGACTCATTCCTGGTCACTTGAGATAAGAATAACTCACAACCGTTCCTGATGTACTTTTGGACTTTAATACATGAAACGATTTTCAAACGGGATTCACCTCGATTACCATCAATTACTAACGTCCTATTCCTAAGAAGAATCTTGACCTTCTTCTCTCCACATAAAATAGTAGCATTATTCAACGACAACCAATCCATACCAATAATAATATCAAAACTACCAAATTTTATCAACATCAAATCAATCGGAAAGGAATAGTTCAAGAGATTTAGAGAGCATCCTTCTAATAGCTTATTAGTTTTCACTAATTACCATCAGCCAATTCCACCTCGTAACTGGTATTTATCTCAACAGGTTCAATGTCAATAAGGGCACTAAATTTAGTGGATACAAAGCTCCTATCAGCACCCGAATCAAATAAAGCAACAACATAATGATTGTTGAGTAAAAACGTACCGGTAACGACATTCGGATCCTCTTTCTTCACCTCAATTGTTCCAAGTTGATAGACACCACCCTGGGGGTTTCTTCCAGGTACAATCGCTTTCAACTTGGGGCATTCCGATTTCCTATGACCTTCTTCATTACAGTTGAAGCAAATGGTTCCCTTCTTACACCTTTCAACCTTGTGTCCAAGCTTTCCGCAATTTCGGCACTTCCAGCAGTCGCCAGCATGCCTCTTGTTGCCACACTTAGGACATCTATCATCGTTGCGTGGTGTATTGTTGGTAAGAGCATTTGCATTCCCCTTTCTCTGGTTCTGACGGCGATTGAAACTCTTCCTATTATCACCTCTATCTACACGATCACCGTCTCCCTTTATTTTCTCACCAACACGGGCTTCATCTTCCCTATCCTGAATTATCTATCCAATGAGTTGGTAAGCCATTCGAACAGCATCATCAATGGTCAGTGGTTTAGATGATGTCACGTCCCTCTGGATATTCTTGGTCAACCCTTTAATATATTGTTCAATTCGGATCTCTTCGGGTTCCACCAATCGAGGACACAGCAAGGCCAACTCATGGAATCGGTTTGTGTAACTATCAATGTCCACACCATTCATTCTCAGATGAATCAACTCTTGTTCTAACCTAATAATCACACTACGGGGACAAAACTCCAAAGTCATCCACTTCTTAATTTCAGCCCAAGGAGTAGCATTAGCAGCATCAATACCCATGAAAGCAATTCTCCCGTTCCACCAAGTCAACACACGACCTTTAAGAGTAGCCATAGCAAAAGTCACCTTATCTTCCTCCTTACACTTACTAATCCAAAACACCGACTCAATCTTCTCAATCCACTGGCTTAGTCCTACAGCACCTTCGGTTCCATTAAAAGGTAGAGGTTCACACTTCATGAACGTCACATAAGTACAGCCACCAACTTCAGGTGCATTAGTTCCAAGTCCTTCTACATTTCCTCCAGCATTAGCATTCACATTATTAGCATTCACATTCACATTAGTACCGCCAATTCCACTACCGCCAGCTCCACTACCGCCAGCTTCATTTCTAGAATTTGCCATAAATTCAGTCATAGATGCGGTAACTTGCTCCGTAATAATCCTACGTACATCATCCTCAGTTACACCTTTCTTGGGCGGCATAGTTCTATAATTGCACAATTTCAAAGTATTAAGCATTCACCCAACAAGGGATTCATATAATATGGATTGAATTCATAATCAAGATATAAATAAGGCACAATATGGAATTCAAGACAAGATACATATTTCATTCAATTTGAAACAAAAGCATTGTCTTAGTTACATCCCATATCAAAGTTTCTAGCACTATACACACTCAAAATTTGTGCCAAGTCTACTACTAACAAGTCGGTTTAGTCAAAGCTACAAAAGTACAAAAGATACAAAGGTCACTACTAAACACAGACTGGTCTACTGAGAACCGCCAGATGGTCCATCATCCATCGTCTTCTGTATCTTCGTCGGACGATCACTAGACACATCTTCAGCTGGGCGCTTACGGATCACTCTTCTTTCAACCATGTCAGCATAAAATCTACTATTCCAAACCACGGATATATTCAACTCCTTCCCAGCTTTCTCACGCATCGCACGAGCTACATTCAACTGAATCTCCATAGAATTCACCTTTTTCTTCATAGCAGCAAACTCACCACTTTCTAACACCGATAACCTCCTAAAAGCCTCATTCAAACCACGCTCTACATCAGTCAAATCCAAACTAAGCAATTCCCGCTCTTTCTCCCCAACCTTAGTCTTTGACTCCAAATAAGCAACTTGAGTCTGAACAACACCTAATCCAATCTTTGTCATACTACTCTTAACACGGGAAGCATCTAGATCACGTCTCAAGGCCCATGGTGCAAGACCATCAATATAAGTAGCCTCTCGAGTACTAGACGACTCTCCTATTACACGTCTACGAGTAGCAATACCATCAGTACCGTCAGGTGCATTGTCATCCTCATCCTCCTCTGATTCAGAATCAGATTCAGACGATTCAGACATTTCATCCCTAGGTAGCTCAACCTCAGAATCAGACAAATAAACTGGTGGGGGTAAAGGCTCGCCCTCTAGAACATCATAAGGATAAATAAGCTCAGCTTCCTCATCGTCATCCACCTCATCGTCTATACCTACATCCTCCTTGACATCCTCGTCGTCAATCTCATCATCTAAATTATCTAACCCAATCTCATCATCATCATTCTCAATATCAACATTATCAATCTCATTTTCCACCATATCAACCTGAGGGGCAATCTGATCTCCTAGTCCTATCTCGGGCTCGGGATCCTCAAATGGTTCCTCCTCATCATCCATATCATAATCTACTAAGTCTAAATAAGGATCATCATCTACATTAGGTTCGGGAATAGCATGGTTCTCTACAGGAATATTAGGGTCAGCCATGACAATCTGCATTTATATATATCTCGTATTAGGATAACATACTATTTAAACAATTACATACTGAAACCACGATATATACATATATAAAAATTAAAGTATATATATCAAAATATATATCTTCTCAATAGGGCTTGTTGGTAACGTCGAAGATCTCTGGCACCGTTATAGTCAGAAGATTTTTCAAATATTTTCTCAAATGTTCATTGTCAAAAGATTTTGAAAAGTTTTGTTCAAAACCTTGGTTTTTAAAATCTTTTGTTCTCTATAACGAGAGCTCTGGTACCAAACTGTAACACTCTCAATTTTCGTATCGGTACAGCGGAAGTGTCTTTTAGAGTGTTACGGGATAGCACAATAACTCCAATCATAGACAACACATAAAAATGGTTGCACAAGGTTCAACATACATTCATTCGATAAAAAGTTTTAAAGTGTACAACAGGTCCCAAATTATACGGGTCTATAAGTTTACAAAACATAGATCGAATGAACATTTTTAATATTATGTGGGCCATCAGAGTCGATCTCCATCCGGATTACCTTCAAGCACCTGAGATAAAAACATGCAAAAATCATATCAGCGAATGCCGAGTGAATTCATAGAGTTTAATAAAACCGTTATATAAAACAATCGTTGAAATCAGAACACAAGTATAATATCAGAAGTAAGTCCTCGTATTGCTAGTCAGGCAATATATAAATCAATCATACATCTTAAACCGTCCATGAGACCGTAGCCTCAATATTACCATTATAGGTCGTATTATTATCGTTATTTGCATCGTTATTTTATTGTATATAGGATTATTATTAGCCGCGTGACATTGTTACCTTACTATGAAAACAACGGGTCGCGAACCCGACAAAAAATTTGCCCATCTAAGTTAGCGTGTCGTCACAAAATTCACGCTATGTAAATCTTCTCATACATAAATTCGCTTACCAATCAATGTGGTACGACGGGGATCAACCGTCAAGGCGCGAACTGGGGTGATCGTCCCCAAATAGTACTATCATATGCATAAGCGTCTACCAAATCCCGGTAGTTCACAATTCATGCTAATGGGACTTTGAGGGACATAACCTAACTACTAATTATCCTTTTTATCTCGTTATTAGGGTCATAGCATCATTCGGGTCCATATCATTAAGCATACCATCGGGACTACTTGTGTTCTATTTTTATCAAAATCTAGCATGTTATCTCCCTCGCGGGTTTACAAATCATTTTATAAAACATTTAAAAGAGTGCGAGGCTATGAACTCACGTTGATAATGAAAGGCGGATTATCGGCTACGGGCGTGCTTCGGTCACGGAAACCTATATAAATAATAATCGGTCTTAGACTTTTGTCCAATGACTTTATCAAAAATAACAATATACATATGATGATTTTGTACATATGATGATGATCAAGTGGGTTTATATATCCTTGTTTACTCATTTTAGTGTTTATGTATTGGTAACTTTTTACTAGTTTACTAGTTTTACCTATTTACATGTTTTAAGTCCAATAAGCTTATTATAAGTTCTTTAACTTGTATTAATCCATTTTATACTTGTATTATCAGTATTTATACTTTACATGTTGGGCCCAAATGGGTTAAGTCCAATAAGTACTTTTTATAAGTGTTTAACTTATTTAGTCCAATTATTAGTCCAATATGCTTACTTAGCTCGTTAATGTCCCTATGTCCTATAGTTCGGGTTTTATCAGTTTTTACTTGTA
The DNA here is from genome assembly GCA_025667525.1 of Glebionis coronaria. NCBI lineage: Eukaryota > Viridiplantae > Streptophyta > Magnoliopsida > Asterales > Asteraceae > Glebionis > Glebionis coronaria. The sequence continues at coordinate 48,537,141 of CM046877.1, forward strand.
TTAGATACTTATATATCAGTATATGACTTTTAAAAACTTTACATTAGACGGGTTTGATCGTCTAAGTTTTAATTGGCAAAAAACGTTAATTTTATAGGTAATAACCGAAAAAGTCGTAAAAATCATGTTTATAGTTTTTATAACTTATAAATATTATTCAACTACCATTTTTATAAATTGTCCATTTATTAAACCTTGTACATATTTATAGAAATGAAATTCATAAGTTAGTGGGTTTTAATTTCACATTTTATAATATATAATTTGAGTGCTTATATAATAGTATTAAACATTAATTCTTCAAAATCTGATTTTTATTTTTATCTTCACCATTTTTATCATATCTAAAGTTATACAATGAATTAGAAGCTCATTTTTGGATGGCATGAACTTCATATTATGACTACAATTAACTTAGTTATAGCTACTGCTCATTTTAAGTTTAACTATCCTTAACAGTCCCTACAAAACAGCCTATTCAGATTAGCACACTCATCTTGTTTTGATCATATCTCACTCATTTTAATGATTCCATTGCATGGCCAACTCTCACATGTGTATGACATCTTGTACTTAGTGTTAATGGATTCCACCATTCAAATTTATCAGTTTAATTTTTGGTTACATACTGTTTTTATACAGCCAACAAATTAAGCATGATTTTAGCCTTGTTTCTTATGGTTATTAATCTTTTTAAGCATATTTATCAACACTTGATCCCCACACAACATTTTTATCATCATATATTCATAATATACATATACAACAAGAAAGAAAATACATTTTATCTTTACAAAAATAACAAGAGAAAATGGAGAGGATGATCTTCTTTACCAACCAAGTGTATATCTTGTTTTTGGAAGACAAGAACTTGATGAACACCAAATATATCTCCAAGATCATCAAACACCAAGAAAGTATGTTGAGAAATCAGCCCTAGGACACAAGAAAATCACCTCCTTTGTTGTTAAAATGGCCACCAATTAATCAAGGCTTCAAGGTAACTCCATAACATAGCTAGATAACAAGTATTTTGTGGCTAGAAAAGATCAAATAGGGTGTTTGTTCTTGAATATGGGACGGTAAGGGGTGGAGAGTTGAGAGAGTTTTTAGTTGATTTGCATGAGATAAATGGTGGTAAATGAGAAGGTTGATGGTTTTGTTAGTTTGGTGGGTAAAGACAAGCTTAAGTGTTAAGCTAAGCTTACACTTGTAAGCTACTAGTGTATAAAGATGCCACATCTTTGATGTGGTGTCTAGTTTGGCCGTACCATGTATAGTGGGGTGGGATAAATTATTTTGTCCCATCCCGCTAATTTACGGGTACTCCTCGATTCTAGTTTTCTCGATTCTAGTTTTCTCGATTTGCGTGCCCTCGGGTCGTTTTACGAAAAACGTTTTTATAAATTATGAATCAACGACACAAAACGAATCCAATAAAAATTGTCTCATCAAAAACGGAGTTCAAAAACGTAAATACGTAATCCTAAGGTTTTCGGTTTAATCGTAAAGGACGTTAAATTATGCACGTAAGCCCAAATTTAAATCCGTAAATTGTGAGTTCATCAACCAACACAAAAATAAGTTTCAAAATATTATACGAGAAAATAATTCTCTACCTGAAAATGTTAGATTGTCACAGTATCTTTTAAAAATCCCTAACTTAACTGAGACATCAGTTGGTAGGATGAGTTCTTGGAATTGTATGACATTGTGACACGTAATGTGTTACGGTACAATTTTTGACTTGTTTGTGATTAATGAAAATACTACCTTTGATTGCTAAATCCTACATGTATCGATGTTATCTATCCAGGATTGCTTCATCCTAATGTTCGCATTAGTGATGCAACCATTGAACAAGTACTCATCTTGATTTGAGTTACGTTGTGGATTATTCTTTTTGAGTGCCATCGAGGTCATGAACCTCATGATTAATTGGCTAAGCTCATTTCCTATTATATTGTAGTTAGTTCTTGGTGAACGACTTTTCATCACTCTTTTGTAGATCACTCATTGTTTTTATAAGTTAAAACAGTATTCCTTGAGAAAAATTGAATTTCCATCACCATATGGATTATTTAAAGTGAGACTTATAAGTAATCGTTATCGAAATAAAGTTGTTTATGAAACACCTTCGAAAACTTAATTGTTTACATAACAAAGAACGTCTCTGTAAATTCATTTTGATTCTTGTTTCAGAATTAAGCATGAAAATATATATTTTAAACATGATGACAAAGTTTTGACGAACTGAGTATTGCATCGTTAATCCTAAAATTGTATACAGTTGCGCGCCTACATACAATTTGGAAGGGACCATGCAAGGCTGATTAGTAGTCACCATGAAATTGTTAATAAACACTACATTTTCTTTCAAGATATGAAAGATTAAATTTTATGAGATCTGCAAGAAGTGCAAAATAGGGATATATTGTTAGGGACACCTACATATGTGCCCGTACTATTTATTCTTCGGATTCAAATTTACTCATCTTTGGATATTGTCTTACTTGACAATTGACAACCCTTTCTTGTCCTATTCTTTCATGGCAAGATTCTTGGGAAACTTTACAAATTATCGAGTATTAATACCCGACTGGGTGTATCGACGTTTCTATCATTTCTTTTGATTAGATTTCATTTGAATGACCTGGGTAACGATCCGAGGAGCTTTCGAATGCGTACCCAATTCATGAAAACATAGGATATATTCATATTCGTTAATTTTTTCGTCTTTATCTGACTTGAAATTCTCTCGTGTAGATTATGTGTAGACCTTACTCTTTTAATGTTAGTTATGTCTCCAAATATCCTTGATTTGTGAAGGATTACGAGTTATTATTAGTCTTTTGAGAAGTTCACATCTTATCAACGACAATAAAACTGAAAAGTTGGTAGTGCCAGTAGAATGGATTGATTGATTATGACATAATGTCATTGTCTTAATTGATGGAAACCCGTGTACAAATCCCCTAAAAGATAAGATGTTGATTATCAAAAGTGATCTAAATAATTCTTGATGGATGACCATATCCTGCATTTAGACTTGAAATTTTACCATGAATGGTTATGAACTAGTCATAGATCTTGTAATCTAGAAAGAACTTAAACTAAATTTATTAAAAGATGTTCCTGCTATTTGAAACTTTATGAGGTATTTGCTAATGAATTACCTAGACTTTCGCCATTAAGGCAAGATGAATTTGGTACTGATTATATTCCCAGTGTTGCACATGTGGCATGTGCACTATACTTCAGCACCATCTGAATCGAAAGTGTTACTGTACAACTGAGAGAGAGTTATCGGAGAAAGCTTTTATTCTACCGAGCTTTTCATCATGAAGAGCTATGGTGTTATCATTCCTTATATTTATTAATTGTCGTGAACTAAGTAAATTGACGATCGAAATCAATATCCATTACCCAAGATGATAGATTTGTTCGATCATTTACAAGGTTCTAACGTATGTTCTAAAGATTTGATCCACGTCATGGTTATCATCAAATTCGCGTCCGCGAAAAAGATTATTTTCACTACATCCAGAACTCGTAATGCACATTATGAGTTTCACGTGATGTGGTTTGGATTGACTAATACACATGTAGCATCTATAAATTTAGTGAATCACGTGTGTAGGCTGTAATTTGATAAATTCATGCTCGTGATCATTAAGGACCATTTGTTTGTTTATAAGAATAAGAAGGAGTTAATATCATTTATAGATTGCCCTGAGTTGGCTGAGCAGTGAAAACATGTACCTTGAATAATTAACATGTGATTAAGGACTTAATCCTTTATATTATTTGACCATGTGATTAATAGATAATGAAATCTAAATTGACTCTCCAAAGATTAGAGCCATTAAGGCTTTGGGTTTCACCAAAAAGAAAGCGCAAATATGTTTTGACAAATATTTTATCAAAGGATTTTTAAAGAATCATTCCCTTATACCCAGAACATATAACTAAACTCCTTTAGGGATAAATGTTTGTGCATACCTCAAGACAACCTAAGACGGATTGAGGAAACCATATAAACCATGACTTGAAATTTGAAACGATAATTTTTGCTTTTCAACTAATAAAATTTTGACCAAAGTATAAAAAAATATTTTTCGAACATTTACGGATCTTATTAATTATTTCCAATAAATCAACAAAAATCGTGTTAATTAAGTTCAAATTTATTTTGAACATTTTTCAATAATTGGATGAACTGAGAAATTTAAAATTTTTTACGTTGACGTTTCATAAAAATTAAATATTTATTATTTAATTACTTGTAATAATTATCGATGTTTTAGACGTCGGATTGAGCAAAACTGATAAAAATAATAGCTGAGACGATACTAAAACTTAGAAAATATGAAGAAAGAATTTCTGAGTGAAATTTGGTCATGATAATTATTTTACCAGGAAGGGTGAATGTAGATACTGACACATTATATAGAAAGGATAAAGAATCAATTAGGATGTGTTCCTTAATAATGACTGTGCAAAATAAATTGTCGAACAATTTAAAAATAACTGATGCTTGTAAAAAGGAGAATATAGATAATAAAAGGGGTTCGCGGATAATGTGAACCATTATAATTGAGAAGCCGATGGCGTTAAATGTATAAAAGGCCGTTTGTGGTTGCCTAAATATGGAGGTTTGTGAGATTTAGTTATGTTGGAATCTCATAAGTATAAGTATTCTATTCATGTCATTTCTGATTAAATGTATCTTTATCTGAAGAAGTTTTACTGATAGCAAACTATGAAGGCAGACATCGCCTCATACATTAGTAAACGTCTAACTATTGCAAAGGTCATCATCTGACTTTGATTCGATTTGGGTCATCGTCGACAGACTGACCAAATCTGCTAATATCATTCATGTTAATGATAGTTTCTCGATGAAGAAACTGACTCTTTTGTACTTAAAGGAGTTGTGTAAACATAGTGTGCCTGTATCGATCATCTCTATCAAGATCCTCGCTTCGCATCGAATTTCTAGAGATTTGCTCTGAAGTCATTGGGAACGAACCTTGATGAAGTACTGTTTACCACCCCAATCGAAGGGACGAGGTAAAGTAATGATACAAAACACTAGAAATGTTGTTTTATGCTTGAATGATTGACCTTTGGTAATGAACCATATAATCGTTTTTCCTTTGGAGAGATTATCATTGATAATTATCGTATTAGGATCGAGATTGAATCTTGTGAGGATCTAAATATTAGAGCATCTGAAAGCAGGAGTTGGGATGAAGACACCCGACATACACCCATTGTGAGTTGGACATGTCTTTTAGGTTTAGGGTTGCCTATGATGACAAACCTAACCTTACAAAATACCCAACCCGCGAGACCTGAATGATTGTTGATGTTAGGATCTGATTATTGACTGCCGGTAGTGGGCAGGAGGTTATGTGAATATGAAATGTAGATCTTGAAGTGCCGGATGGGTAGCGAAGTTATGCCAAAAATTTTCACCATGAAAAAATGAATTGATGATCTGAAAGATCATGGGAATTAAGTCCCCATTGTATGGGACCATTAATATAACATAAAAAAGTTGGTTTGAAAGGCATATGAGCTGGATCTACCCTAGGACTTCAAGGGATGTGTGAATTATGTTTCGTATATCGAACTTGATAAAATGTCTATCAAGTGAAAATCTGATTACTTCTTGATGAAGTTTAGATCGGCGAAAAGTTGCATTCATCAAAAACCCGTGAACATCATGGATAGAGAAAGTAAGTCAAAATTAAGCCTGATCGTATTCCCGTAGTTATGTTTGATGAAACTCGCGTATTGTAATGAATTACACTTGAGAGAAAAGACTGAATGTGGATGAAATACCCACATGGCTCTAACTCTATAAGAAGCGAGTAGTAAGATAAATTGACCTTTGAGGACAAAGATCCTGTTTAGGGGTAAATGCGGTGACAATCCGTCAATTTATGATCGATATTTTATTCTCAAGTATTATTTAAAAATATTATTTTAATTTTATATTATGAACTCACACATTTTTGGGAAGAAATTTGGGTTTACGTCTTGAAGTAGCATCGACTACGTTTAAACCGGAGAATTCTACGTTACGTGCGTATGTTTACATACATCGTTTTTGGTGACAGTCAGACATTCAGAAAAATAAAATTTATTCTTTAATATTATTTTGGGATTTTAATTTGTGTTGGTTCATAAACTCACAAATTTATGAGATGAGATTAGGACTCACGTGCACAATTTAACGTCCTTTACGACTAAACCAGAAACCCTATGATTACCTATTTACCTTTTTGAACTCCGTTTTTTATGAGACAATTTTTATTAGAGTCATTTTGTACCGTTGATTTATAATTTATAAAAACGTTTTTTGTAAAACGACCCGAGGGCACGCAAATCGAGGAAACTAGAATTGAGGAGTACCCGTAAATTAATAGGGGATGAAACAAGTTACACTTGTCCTACCCCCACTAATAACCGGCCATAACAAGCCACACAAACCCTTCGGTGTCAAGTTTTGGCCTAAGCCATGGACACTTGTCCTTCTCTTGTTACAAAACCACTTTACAACAAAACAAGCTAACTAAACTAGCTACTTCATTTCCCATCTCATGCAAATCTCAAAAACACACAATCTCTCTCACTCTCTCCATTATTGCCGTCCACTATAGCACCACCACACCACCACCATAAAAAATTTAGCCATAAACCAAGGCTATAATCAACATATGTTGAAGCCTAGTTGAAGTTATGATGATTGGAGGTGATTTTAACAACTAAAAAGGAGTTTATATGGAGTTCCTAGGCTGATTTTTATTAAGATATTCATCCATTTGAAGGACCCAAGAAGTTCATTTGCCAAGTTGAATGTTTTGTAACAAGGAACCAAGCCTTGTTCATCAAAAACCTCATCATTTCATCACTTTGGTGGTATAGAGATTATTTCTTCCTATCATCTTGTTATTTTGAATATGTAATCTTTTATTTTATTCATTTATTTATATGTATATGATTATTAATGATGATAAAAAATATTATGTGGGGATCATGTGTTGATAAACTTGATTAAAAAGATTAAAATCTACTTGAAAGGATGTTAAAATCATGGCTAAAAATGTAGGCTGTATAAAACAGTAAAGAACTAGATGATAACTTGTTAAAGTGGCATGGATGAATTGATATACAGTAAGTTATAAGACTTTTACACATGTGAGAGTTGGCCATACAATGGAATCCTTAAAATGAGTGAGATATGATCAAAACAATATTGAAGTCCAAATCTGTTTTGTCTGTTTAGGACGAACTGTTAGAGACATTTAGATGTTGATTGAGCAGTAGCTAAAACTGAGTTAATTGTAGCACATATGATTTAGTTTTGGTGTCCAAAAATGAGCTTCTATCTCCTTGTAGAACTCAAGATATGGTAAAAATGGTGAAAGTGAAAATAATAATCAGATTTGTAAAATAAATGTATATATTATAATATGAGCATTCAAGTAAAACTAATATAAAATGTTTACCTAAAACCCACTAACTTATATATTACATATAAATAAGTATTTACTTTTATAAATAAACGAGACATTTTATAAAAATGGCAATTTGATAAGTTTATAAGTTATAAAACTATATACATAAGTTTTACGTCTTTTCGGCTAAAACCGATAAATTAACGTTTTCGTCAATTAAAACTTAGACGGTCGGACCCGTCTAATGTAAACATTTTATAACTCATATTATGATGTATAAATATATTTTACAAGTAAAAACTGATAAAACCCGAGCTTTATAACATATGGACATTAACGGGCCAAAGTAGCCTTATTGGACTATTGACCCAACTAGTTTGGATAAACACTAATGGACTTACTCATTGGGCTTAACCCACTTGGGCCCAACATACGAGTATAGTCCTGATATTAGAAGTATAATTGGGCTAATATAAAGTATTGGAATTTAATGGGCTTATTGGGCCTCAATATGGAATTGGATTGAAACTAGTGTAACTAGTCAAAAATTTGACTAACACATAACACTATAATGTGTATGAAGAGATAAAAATCCCACTTGATCATCATCATACTTATGATATCATCATATATACATAGCCATTGTTTTTATTAAGTCATTGGACAAGAGTCTAAGACCGAGTATTATTTGTCTAGGTTTCCGCGATTGAAGCACGTACCGTACATCCAAATCGCCGATAACCGCCTTTCCCAATCAACGTGAGTTCATAGCCTCGCACTCTTTTAAATGTTTTTATTAAATGTTTTATAAAACCCGCCAGGGAGATAACGTGTTAGTTTTAATAAAATAGGACACCAGTTGTCCCGATTGATTGCTTATTGATTTGGACCCGAATGATTGTATGACCTGATGAATGATTATATGACCCGATAAATGAAACAAAATGGATTATTATTAGTTAGGTTATGTCACTAAAAGTCCCATTAGCCTGAATTGTGAACTACCGGGATTTGGTAGACGCTTATGCATATAATAGTACTATTTGGGGAAGATCACCTCAGTTCGCGCCTTAACGGTTGATCCCCGTCGTGCCACTTTGATTGGTAAGCGAATTTATGTATGAGAAGATTTATATAAGCGTGATTATTGTGACGACACGCTGTTTTAGATGGGAAAATGAGTTTCGGGTTAGCTACCCGTTGTTTGTTATAGTAAGGTAGCAATGTCATGCGGCTTATAATAATCCAATAACGAAAATACTGCTATACGCATTGAATTACGATATATTGACTGACTAGCAATATGGAGTCTTATTATTTATTTTATGTTCGTGTTTTGGCTTTACATAACCATATTCATATAACGGTTTTATTTAATTCTATACAACGTTATAAGACGTATTGTATGATGTTTTTACGACATTGGTTTGTATAATGGTTTTGAAGGCAAAAGCCTATAGTATGATTTACAACAAATATTTGTATAAAATATTTTTGACTTATTTTATGGCCTACGATAAAGAATTTTACAAAATGATTTTCGGTAATAATTTATACCGATGATATATTAATGGATTTCATTAAACTCTATGAATTCACTCGGCGTTTTCGCTGACCTTTTCTTTTAACATGTTTTATCTCAGGTACTTGAAGGTAATTCTCGGGAAGACGACAAGAATTCATGGCCCGCACTTAAATAACAATTTCCATTCAAATGTTTTGTAAAATTGTATGAAATACTATGACTTGGGACGTATGTAAATTTGATATTCGTGAATGGAAAATGCTTTATTATTAAACGACGCGATTTTAAGCGTTGTCTATGATTTGAGTAGTGTGATATCCCATAACACCAACGACTCTTTTGCTGATCTAAAGTATGAATATTTGGGGGTGTTACAGATGTAGTACTTCCCAATTATACCAAGACTAAAACGATTCTTTAAGATACCAAGTATTGCATAAAACATGAGATGGCACGCAACAAGGAGGATAACAGATGGTGTTTTACGTCACCCTGCAGATTCACAAGCATGGCGTACCATAGATGAACAATTCCCCCAAATTGCAGATAATCCAAGAAATATACGGATGGGAATATCGGCTGATAGGGTTGACGTCAACTCAGGTAATAGGCATCACAGTGTATGGCCAGTTTTATGTGTCATATACAACCTTCCTCCATGGTTGTGTATGAAACTAAAGTTTATCATGCTTTCGACCCTTATATCGGGATACTCGGGGAAAGATATTGATGTTTTCTTAGAACCGTTAGTTGGTGATTTGTATACCTTATTTGAAGATGGTGTTGATACATTTGATGCGTCAACGAAAAAGAACTTTAAGCTTTGTTCCGTTGTGTTATGGACGATAAATGATTACCCAGCACTGGGTACATTATGTGGCTGCCCATACAGTGGATTCAATGGTTGCGTGGTATATGGGAAAGATACACATTGTGCAAGACTTTCGGCCTCAGCTAAGCAAAGTTATGCTGGTCACAGACGATATCTACCATACAACCATCCATTCAGAAAGCAAATGAAATCGTTTAATGGACAAAAAGAACTTGCAAGTGCTCCAGTACCAAAGACATGGGAAGAAATATACAACGAAGTTCAACATATTCAAAATAAGTGGGGAAAAGTTAAGAAAACTAACATTAACGCATCGGGAAACCATGAAGATACAAGAGACAGAGGTTGGAAAAGTCAAAAGAACAAAAGAAAAGCAACAGAAGACGAGGGTAGTTCAAACCAACCTATTGAATCGTATTGTAAGAAATTCAACATTTGGTATCGAAGGCTAAGGTATTTGTTATTCCCATTTAATCCATAACACAAGATTCTTAGAGAGAGAAAGAGTAGAAAAGTAGAAAGAGAAAGTAGAGAGAGAAGTGGAAGGTTTACACTAAAACTATGTGTTTTATGAAATGAACCAACACCCTCTTTCACATGTGAAAGAGGGTTATATACCCCACGAACCAATGGGCTTTCCATGGGCCGTGGGTTTGTGACTTGGGCCGGGCTTGGCTTAGTCTTGGGCTTACGCCCCTAACTTAGACAATATTAGCTTTAAGTCCAAGCCCGGTTTTCCCGACTAACCTATTACAATACAAGATCTTTTAACGACTAAGATGACCTATTACATTCTTGTTCGACTATATAAAATATAGGGCTAACAATCTCCCCCAATGTATCGGTCATCTTAAAAAGCTTAAAAAATCATAAGATGATTGAGTGAATACATTCTTGTAGCAGAGATCTTCCTGCTTTGGTCTTGTATCTTGGTCTTGATCTTGTTTGTAACAGCTTTGTTCCTTCATGCTTTAGTGATCTTTATCTTGAGCCTTTGTCATTTGACTTTGAGTGCTTGAGATCTTCATCTGTACTCCTTGTGACTAAGATGACCTATTACATTCTTACATTCTTAGGTATCTTGATTATCGCCATCTTGTGCTCTTGTGACTTCTGAATCGACATCGGTTGCACAGCTAAGCCACCTTCTTGATATGAAGCAACATATATAGACAGGGATGAAATGGATTTGAACATTTCACCCTAACTCGGTAGCGTTTTACCTCCGGTCGGTGGAGACCGTTAGACGGTATTAAATACCGTACCTGTGATCAGATAGATTCGATTAAGAACCTCCTTGACAGGGTTTCCCGGCGGTAGTAGCCAGTTCTCTTTACTCGACCGTCTCAAAGCAGACTGCGAACGTAAAGAGTGAATCATAAGGATAAATTATCCGTCTGATTAGAGTCGTCAATTCAGATTTCTTGGAACAAGTTTGATTCTAAAAGAATCGCACCATAGTTGCTTTCCAGTTTGTCTCAAGCTTGATTCATAGAGAATCTTGCGAGTTACCTACCGCAGCGCTGTTTGATGTTGACACTGGAAGGATTTCCATTCGTCACTGTGAACACTAATGAGTGTCACTCTGAATGTTCTGGCAAGACCACATGGATTTTGCGAAGAAACCTGGAATCAAGTTTGAATCAATTAAGAATCCAAACTTAGTTGCTTTCCAGTTCTCACAAGTTTGATTCGTGTAGAATCGCACAAGTTACCTACCATGAGCTTGTTTGATGCTGGCTCAAGCAGGATTTCCATCTTCATTGTGAATCGTATCACTCAGATGTTCTGGCAATATCACAAGGATAATGCGTAGGACTCGATTGTGTCCTAATGAGATGATAAATTAATCTATTTTGGCTCTAGACTCAATAAGTTCATTTTGGTAATCGGAGGCTGGAGCAGACTGCCACCTTTTCAATATTCACTGACTCGGAGTGAGAAAGTCAATAGATACGTGTTGATCTCTGTGACAATGAGACAAGTTTCTTTTGAGAGAAACTCGAATGGCTGGGAAGGGTTGTGCATTGCATCACTGGGTCCATGATGACTTGTCTTCAATAGATGTATTGACCTGATTTCTGCCTAAGTTGCATAGAGTATTCAACTCCTTCAATGCTTACCAATACGTCATCATTAGCACCTTGTTGTGATTGTTCCAGTGCTAACTTAAGTACTTGGTCCGCATTCAGCTTCATTCCACTCCATCTTTCCTAAGGACAACTATTTCTAGCTATGGAATGTCCTTAGGTAGATCCCTCCGGTTCTGGTTGGATCATAGGACTTAGTTTCCTATCCTAAACCACCTTTTGACTCCATCGTTCCGTCGTGGATAGTAGGTTGTTTTGGGTAAAGATCGTAACCATAAAACCATTGAAAACCATTCAAAGTGCTTGATAAAAATCAAAACTTTTAACACTTTGAAAGTTTTATCTTTTCGAAAAGCTCCCCCTACACAGATGCATCGATATACGAAATAGTTTGGCATGTGAAGGAAAGAGTTGCACTTAAGTCTTTAAGATCACATGTTGCGATATATTATATTTTAATCACATTTTCTCCCCCTATCTCTAATATAAAAACATCATATTAGAGATGTTAATTTGATTAAAATATGACAATTTTTGAAAACCGATTGGGAGAGAAACATGTGTGCACGCATGAATCATGGAACATGTTCAGTCGGGTCGCTCCCCCTCAACAATATATGTGTGTCTTGAGACAAAATTTGACAAAATTTTAGAAAATGTGGAACATGTTCAGTCGGTTTTAAAATAATCAGGATAGAAGACTTCTCTTCTATTGATTAGGGAAAGCGCACTGAAACGTACACTTCCCTTTCGGGTCCGTTTTTCATGAGATCAAAACTTTGATTGTTTTGTGACTAGCTCATGACCGAGAAAGATAAATTTCCCGTTGTGAAGGATAAGTTATCATCCGTGATAAACTTTCCTTAAGTTGAAGTTCGAGTTCTAAGCTGACATTTACTTAGAAATCGTTTTTCATGAACTTAAAAACTTTGAATGTTTTTATGAGAAGCTCATGACCGAGAAATATGAATTTCTCGTTGAGAAGGATAAGTTATCGTCCGAGATAAACTTTCCTTAGTTGAGGTCCGAGTTCTAAGCTGTGATGCGCCTAGAAGTCATTGTGAGAGAATATAAAGCAGCTTCATTTGCCAAAACCTCCAAGTCTTCTGGAGTCATATACTTCATACCAAGACGGCCAACGAGATACGCAAACCTATCTTTCGATAGAGCTTTTGTAAACAAGTCTGCCAACTGGTACTCAGTTCTGACAAAGTATAATTCCACGATGCCGCGTTCCACTTGTTCCTTGATGAAGTGATATCTGACGTCGATGTGCTTGGTGCGGGAGTGCTGAACCGGATTGCAAGATATGGCTATGGCCGACTTTGAGTCACAATACATAGGTATTTTATCAAAGTGGAAGCCATAATCCGTGAGTTGAGTTATCATCCAGAGGACTTGAGCACAACACGCGGATAGAGCCACATATTCTGCTTCAGCTGATGAGAGCGAAGTGCAATCCTGCTTCTTTGACGACCAGCTGACAAGCTTGTCTTCCCCTAGAAATTGTATGCTACCAGAAGTGCTTTTACGACTATCAAGACAACCTGCGTGATCAGAATCTGAAAAAGCCGTTAGATGAAAACCGGTTTCCCTCGGATACCAGAGTCCCATGTGAATGGTATTCTTAAGGTACCGAAAGATCCGTTTAACCTCTTTGAGGTGCTTTTGAGTAGGTCTGGCTTGATATCGTGCACAATAGCATGTGGCATGATGAATATCAGGCCTGCTGGCTGTAAGGTACATAAGTGACCCGATCATACTGCGATAGCGCGTTTGATCTACGGGATATGAGTACAAGTCAGCGTCTAGGGATGTGGTCGACAATGGTGTACCAACGCGAGCACATGAGGTCATACCATGCTTTTTAAGTATCTCTTGGGCATACTTAGCTTGGTTAATGAAGATACCACGTGGGGATTGATGAATCTGGAGTCCTAAAAAGAATTTTAGCTCCCCCATCATTGACATTTCAAATCTGCTGTGCATTAATTTTTCAAAACGTTTTGAAAGTTTTGGGTTCGTAGAACCAAAAATAATGTCATCAACATAAACTTGCACCAGCATTATGTCATCCCCATATTTATTAGTAAAGAGAGTAGGATCAATAGAACCTTTGGAGAATCCTTTGGACACCAAGAAGTTTGAGAGTTCTTCGTACCATGCCCTGGGAGCCTTTTTAAGTCCATATACAGCCTTCTTGAGACGATAGACTTTGTCAGGATGATGAGGATCGATGAATCCTTCCGGCTGATTCACATACACTTCTTCCTTCAAATGACCGTTTAGAAAAGCAGTTTTAACGTCCATCTGAAAAACCGTGAAGCCCTTATGTGCAGCATAAGCAAGGAATATCCTGACAGCTTCCAAACGAGCGAATGGAGCGAATGATTCATCGTAGTCTATGCCTTCTTGTTGACGGTATCCCTTAACCACAAGACGAGATTTGTTTTTGATGATGGTTTGTTCTTCATCCAGTTTGTTTTTCCAGATCCATTTGAAATCTAAAATTGACATTCCATAGGGTCGGTCAACAAGTTCCCAAACATTTAGGCGTTCAAATTGATGAATTTCGTCTTGCATTGATTCAATCCACGCATGATCAGTCATGGCTTGTTTGATGTTTGTAGGTACAGTTGAACTCACGGTGAGTGCATACATACACACATCGCCATCGGTTTCGAGTTGTCTGCGTGTTCGAACTGGTTGTGAAGGATTTCCAATGACTTGCACCAATGGATGATCACGTGTCCAATGGTGAGTGGATGGATATGGTTGGTAGAATGTATGCATGTTGGACGGATCAACATGTTGAGTAGAAGACTCTCCGACTTCGAGTACCGGTGTACCGAACGGATTGATAAATTCTTCATCATCAAGTTGTGCATCGACTGCTTGATTGTTGTTTCCTCCTTCAGCATTGACGGTTGGTGATGTTGGTTGTATGACAGTTTCTTGAGTTTGTTGAGTATCCACTGGAATTGTCTCTTGAGCAACGGTTGTTGAAGTAGAAGCAGTTGTGTCTTGTTGATTTTGTTCAGGTGCATCAGCAGTATTGACAGCGGAAGGCTTTGACACAACTTGATTGTTTCCATAGTAATATTCATCAAATATTGGATCATATAAATCAACCAACTCATTCATATGTGTCGTATCCGTCGAGTCTGCTGTAGGAGTACTTTGTTGACATTCTTGCACGGGACGTACACTGTTTTGTGTAGGTGCCATTGCTGGAGATTGAGGTGCGGGACTTGAGCTGTTGTGATCAAGTACCATTAGTGGCAATTCGTCAAAGTTCACATGAATTGTTTCGACAATAATCTTTGTTCTCTTGTTATAGACCCGATATCCTTTCGACAATGTCGCATACCCCACAAAAATACATGCATCACCTTTTTCTTTCATCTTGTCGAGATTCTCACCGTCTTTAAGAATGTAGCATAAAGATCCAAATACGTGAAAGAATTTGACAGTAGGTTTCCTGCCATTGATGATGTGGTAAGGTGTTTTTTCATGTCTAGGGATAATGAGAGAACGATTCTGAGTATAACAGGCAGATGCAATTGCTTCAGCCTAGAAGAATAGCGGTAATTTTGAAGCAGAAAGCATTGTTCGAGCAGCCTCAACCAAAGTACGGTTCCGTCTTTCGACAACGCCGTTTTGTTCAGGAGTTCGAGCAATTGACGTTTGATGTTCGATGCCTTCTTCTTGAAAGTAAGATTGCAAGTTCTTGTTCAAAAATTCAGTACCCCTATCCGTTCTTACGGTTAAGACTTGAGCTTGAAGATTTCGTTGTATCATCTTGAGAAAGTTTTTGAGAACCTCTGGTGTTTCATCTTTGGACCTTAAGAAGAAAGTCCATGTGTATCTAGAGTAATCATCAACAATCACTAGAATATACTTTTTCCCGTTAATACTCTCTACACGCATGGGACCACATAAATCCATGTGTAGAAGTTCCAATCGTCCTTTTGAGCTAGGGGTAGTCTTTGTTTTGAAAGACTTCCGTTTTGCTTTCCCCAACTCACAAGAAGAACAAAGATGGTCTTTGACGAATTTCAACTTAGGAAGACCGGTCACAATATCATTCTTCGAAAGCAAGTTGATGGTGTCAAAGTTGAGATGTGACAATCGTTGATGCCATAACCATGCTTGAGATGATGAAGCTTTAGCCATTAAGCAAATTGGATTTGTGGAAGATGTGTCTTGAAGAGTTACTGTGTAGAGATCAGAACCACGAGAACCTGTAAGAAGGTCATTCCCATCATAGTCTCTAACATAGCAAGTAGATTTCCGAAAAGCCACTTCCAAATCCGCATCACAAAATTGACCAACCGAGAATAAATTGTGATTCAGTCCCTCGACGTAATAAACCCGTTTTATAGTGATATTCCCTTGAACCAAGTCTCCATATCCAAGTATCGGTGCAAATTGATCATTTCCAAACCGTACCGTACCCAGAAACTTCTCCACAAAGTTAATGAGAAGCTTGAGATTGCCCGTCATGTGCTTTGTGCACCCGGAGTCCATTATGAATAGGATGAGTTCGACGAGCTGCAGAAGAATTAGAAGACAATGTAGCATTTGACAAATGGGAGCCCTTGATAGAAACGGGTTCCAAAATAGTAGTGGACCTAGATTCTAAAGGCAAGCTAACATTCATAGACCCAATTAGAATGGGGGTTGTCTTAGGTACCCATTTGTATCCGGGTGGTGTAAATCTTGAATACCCCCGTGTACATGTCCTAATCATGTTCTCATAAAGCTTCTTTAACCTGCTTTGTTTACGTAGAGTAGTGGATTCTAACGCACTTAGTTTCTTAAGTGGTTGCTCAGTGGATTGGTTCAAAGTTCTTGTGGGTTTACTAGTACTAGTGGGCATACAAATAGGCTTCCTAGTTCTAGTATTCACGTCATTATAATTAAGAGCACAAGCATCATGATTGAAAGTACGAACACATTTGCCACATCAACACAAACAAATTCAACATTCGAGGTCTTAGCATTTAAACTGTCATTACATGCAGTTACAGATGTTTTATTCTTAGAAAACTTAAGATTCCTACGGTGATCTTCTACTTCATTCTTCTTCCCTTGACTATTGTTAGGCATGACTCTATCTTCAATTCTAGTGCTCTTAAGCTGTGGTCCGCTAACACTAGTAGTGGGATTTACTCCTGTAGAAGAAGACACACGTTGATTAGTTTTCCTAGTATTCTGAGGTAACTGCGTTGTTCCAGTTTGAGTGGACCTAGTGTTCATCTTATACATTCCAGGTGCTATCACATTAGTGCTCTTATCATTTCCTATCTTAGGCAAAGTCTGTGGGGATTGTCCCAAAATAGATGATTTAGGGCGTTTAACCGCATTCGATTGACGAACAGCGGATGGTTTACCCAAAACAGACTTTCCTTTCATTTTCTCAATGAGTTTCTGTAACTCACTTATGGCTATGTCCCTTTCTTTTAGCTGATCTTTCAAATCATTTATTTCGAAATCTTTTTCATTTAGTAGACGAAACGAAGAAGCTGACATTTCTTGACACTTTTTATGATTATGAGATTTTTCACCTTTTTGTAAAGCAAGTTCAAGAGAAATGGAGTGTTTCTCAAGTAGAGAAAAACTTTTCGAAAGTTTGTTATATGACTGAATTTGTTTCAAAAGCTCTACTTCAAGATTGCGACATTTCGCGTCCGATTCTGACACTAGACATGCTACACGACAATATTGATCAAGATCGGTATACACACCAAGTATAGCATTCATATGGTCAGCATAAAAATATTCCTTAGAAAGTCGATCAATTTCGTTAGAAAGTTGGTGTTCTTGTGTCTTTAATTTAGTTTGAAGAAAATCAACTTCATCTTCAAGAGATTTAACATAACTTAAATCAGTTAACATTTCCTCAGTGAGATCTGTATAAAACATTTCCACATTTTTTGAAAGATCATCAATGGTTGGAACAATACATTGTTGAATGACGACTTCTACTTGTTGGTTAGGTTTAATATTCCAAATGGTATCCCTAGAAACTTTTTCATAGTCGACGACACCTTTGTACAAATTTAAAACCCCTTGTTTTATAAACTCAAATTGCTGAACACTTTTGCTTTTCTCATCCCATTTACGTTTTTCATCCAAAATTCGCTTTTCTAACAAAATTGATTGCTTTTTGAAACTCCTTTTTAAAGAAACTTTCTTTTGTGGTTCATCACTTGGTGGTGGAACACTATTATACATCTTTCGGTCTTTTGAAAGTTCTTTTTGAGGGACAAACTTAATATGATTGTTAGAATCAGAAAGGTTTATTAAATCACCTAAGTTTGATCGACTTTCTTCTTGTTGACGAATGATTTCGTCGCAGTCAGGGGAAAGCATAAGAGCAAGATTATCAACATAACAACCGATATCATAAAGAGCAGGCTTGGTACTTTGAGCTTTCTTGAGATATTCAGGCTTGACAAAACTCGTTTTCATATTTCTATTGAGCATATTCATAGTTTGAATAGACTGACCCGTTTTGTAAACAATGTTGTTTAACGTGTCGACTCTTTTTTCCAAAGCAAGAATTTTTTCAAAATCCTTTTCTTCACGAGTTTTATAAAGCTCAGTTTGTTCTTTGTTAATCGACTCTAATTCAGTGATTTGGAGTTTATGTAGCAGCAGTTGTTCTTCAAGTTCCGATATCTTCTGTTTTGACATATGAATTTCGTGTGTTACTTCAGAACAATATTGTTCGTTGAGCACCTTACGTTCATATACCAAACCATTAGCTATTGCAACCCGTCGATCAGCTTCTTTTACATAATCACACTCTTTAAGCCTGTCTATCTCCTCGGCTAAGGATGTGTTTGCTTGCTTCAAACGTTTATTAGCATCTTTGTTTTCCTCAATTTCATGTTTTAAAGAATCAATAATAGACGCAAGCAAATCACGGTCCTCATCCGAGTCAGTATCCTGAACAGCTTTTCCGTCATCATTACACATATGCTGTGAATCCGTAGAGATATTGCTATCTTCCGTGTCCATTACATATGTGTCATTGATGCTTTCGGGTTGCTCAGGATGCCGTCGTTCATTAGCAAACACATTATAGTTATCATGTGATGGTACCTTTTCAAGTGGCTCAGAATCATAGATGGGTCCAGAAGTATCATCAGTCTCTGGGATCAGTTCTTGAATCTTTGCCATGTACACATAATGTGCCTCTAACTCTTGATCATCGGCTTCATCATCAGTGTCATCACGCCAGTCAACTTCATCTGCTGTGAGTGGAATTCCTGCTTCTTCTTTCTTACACAGCAGCATCTTTTCCTTGTGATACCCTGAGTCCTTAACCCGTTTTGGCTTCTTGCATTCCCTAGCCATGTGCCCAAAACCCTTGCAGTTGAAGCATTGAATCCCAGTCTTTTGCACAACCGGAGTGCCTACAGTGTCTCTAGCCCCAACTTGATTCAGCATCCTCTGATTATCATACCTAGCATCACGATCATACCTAGGTGCATGATCAACTTCCTTATATCTAGCATTGGATGATGATCTGAGGTTGTTGTTGGTAGGTTTGTAGATCTTCTTATAAGTTGTGGTGAGTAAAGACATGAGTTCCTCAATCTTCTTGTCCCTTGAAGTTTGTTCATCATCACTGTCTCCATCTGACTCGGTGTCATATTTTGGAGGTGGAGTGGGGACAATTGCTTTTGCTTTGTGTTTAGCAGCAGCTGGTGGTTTGATGGATGAGCTAGATGACTTTGAGGAATGAATAGGTAGTTGTTGATGGGGAACGGGTTTTGTTGAAGTAGCAGCCACAAAAGCAATAGAGTTCGCAGATCGTTCTGACTTTTCAGCCCTAAGTTCATTCACTTCATTCTGATGTTGTTTCAATATGTCATAAAGTTTGTGGTAAGATATAGTCTTGATATCCTCCCTTTGTTTGACCAAAGTCACAAACCTTTGCCATTCCGGTTTCAGTTGAAGTAGAAACTGAACATTAGCATGATGATTGGAGATGGTGCACTGATTTCTGACAAGCTCATTCATCATTTTGTAGAATCTCGAGTAATATGAGTCAATGGATTCACCATCTTCCGA
Source organism: Glebionis coronaria (assembly GCA_025667525.1). Lineage (NCBI taxonomy): Eukaryota > Viridiplantae > Streptophyta > Magnoliopsida > Asterales > Asteraceae > Glebionis > Glebionis coronaria. The sequence continues at coordinate 48,557,145 of CM046877.1, forward strand.
TGTGAATTTTCCAAACTCCCAAAGTAGATTAGTCTCGAGATCTTGAACGTTGATCGACTCACCTTGCTTTAATCGATGAATTGCATTCCACATTTCCATAGCATTAGGACATGCATCAACTGTGGAATAGATATCGTTATCAATTCCAGTAAGTATGAAGTTTACAGCATCAGCTTCAGCTTGGAGGAGTTTCTTTTTCTCAGCAGAACATGTGTCAAAATCCTCCATAGCTCGTATAGTTGATGAAGTACCATCCTCTGCCTGTGTGGCAATTGGTCTGAATTCAAAAACTGGAGGTGGATTCTCAAGGCAGTGACGAAGAGCAGTTCGGTTTTCTTTTCCGTCAAGAAATCTGAGAAAACGAGATCTCCATTGAACGTAACAACCGGCAGTGAGCACAGGTGGATTACCGTTGCCACCTTGTTCCAAACGAATTTGATTAGCAGTTGCAATGTTGATGTTGTTGTTAGACATTGTGAATACTTGTGAATGAATTACAGATCTTAGTGGATTTGTTGTGATGAGGTGTGGTTGAAATTTCGTAGAGTTCCGAGAATCTTCAGTCCGACAATAAATTCCTCAGTCCGACAAAACGGTAAGCCGAAAAATTTTGTATCGCCAAATTTTGAAATTGAGTTAGAAATAGCCAAAAACTAGTAGGGAAAAAATTTGAATTTACTTGACCTAAAAATTGCTCAAACAAAATTTATCTGTTCATCGCAATGTGACCCATCGCACTCTTAGATAGCACTCTGATCGCACTCGGATCGTACTCTATGATCGTGGTCTGATCGCACTCTGATCGTACTCTATGATCGTGGTCTGATCGCACTATGATCGTACTCCAAGATCGCAGTCGGATCGTACTCTTGGATCGTAGTCACTTGATCGTACTCTGATCGCAACGATGGATCGTAGTCACTGGATCGTACTCTGATCGAAACGATGGATCGTACTCAGTGATCGCAACGAGGGATCGCACTAAAGATCGTAGTGAGTGATCGCAGTGAGGGATCGCAGTGAGGGATTGTACTATAGATCATACTGAGTGATCGTGATATTGGATAGCAAGTAGAAACCCCCAGGGTTTATGCAATCGCAACAATCAGATCGTACCAAGGAATCAAAAATACCCCTTTTCTCGGATAGTACAAGAACACACCAAATTCGTGATTTTTAGCCTAAAAATGAATCAAGCACCCAAAAATTTTGTGTTTTTAACAAAAAGAACAATACCAAATCACTACCAATAGTAAATAGATGATTTGTATCAAGAATAAGCCATAAAAACACAAGAAAAATTTTTGGTACGTGATTTTTTGGATCAAAATAGGCACGAAAAAAAATCAAGAACAAAACACACGAATCTTCAATCACCTATCCACTATAGGCTCTTGATACCAAATTTTATTCCCATTTAATCCATAACACAAGATTCTTAGAGAGAGAAAGAGTAGAAAAGTAGAAAGAGAAAGTAGAGAGAGAAGTGGAAGGTTTACACTAAAACTATGTGTTTTATGAAATGAACCAACACCCTCTTTCACATGTGAAAGAGGGTTATATACCGCACGAACCAATGGACTTTCCATGGGTCGTGGGTTTGTGACTTGGGCCGGGCTTGGCTTAGTCTTGGGCTTACGCCCCTAACTTAGACAATATTAGCTTAAAGTCCAAGCCCGGTTTTCCCGACTAACCTATTACAATACAAGATCTTTTAACGACTAAGATGACCTATTACATTCTTGTTCGACTATATAAAATATAGGGCTAACAGTTGTTGGAAATACGTTTTACGTATTAAGAAGGATCGGTCACTCCAACGATAGTCCATGTAATAGCTCGTAGTTTAGTTAACTTTCGTTATTTAACAAACAAGTTCAAGCCTAGCCTACAACTTGTGTAGGCCGGCCCAAACGTGTAAACCCAAGCCCATTACAAGGCTTGGGTATATAAACCCTCTCCTTTGATGGAGAGGGGTGTGGTTTTCTTATTTTACACATAGTTCTTTCTTAGTTTCTCTCTCTAAAAGTGTGAAATCCACCATCTTTCTATCTCTTTCTCTCTCTAAATACATAAGCATAGATTTACAAATCTACAAATGGTATCAGAGCTTGGGATGAAATATAGGTTTGTTTTTGTGTTCTAAACATTTCGTAGATTGTTGGTTTGTTTTTAGCCGAATCTTCAAATTTTTTTGGTGTTGGATCGAAGTTTAAAGTAGTGTAACATAGGGATTCGTGTTAAACTGTTCTTGGTATCTTGGTTTTCGCTAAAACATCATCTTTCTTGGATCAAAAGTGCAAAAAAGTTTGTGTGTTCTTCATTCCGAAATTTAAGCAGAAACATCCATCGGAAAGTAAAAATTGTACTTGGGCTTCCATCGCAATAACCTTACCATCGGAAAGGGTTTGGTTCTACTTTGCGATCGTGGGTTTTATTACTTATTCCGATCTGGACATTCCGATCGTGCTTTGCGATCTGGGATTCCGACGGGTATAAGGAAGTATTTTAAGTTGTTACTCTGCTTGAATTTTGTCAGCTACTTTGCGATCTGAACATTGCGATCTGAGTATTCCGATAGGTTTTGCGATCTGAGTATTACGATAGCTCTTTGCGATCTGAACATTTCGACCGCTCTGCATTGCGATCTAGGCATTCCGATACCATCATCATTCCGACAGTGTTACATTACGATCTGGTATTCCGATCTGGTATTACGATCTGACATTCCGATCTGGCATTCCGATCTAGACATTCCGACAAACCAAAAATTATTCCATAAAAAATTTCGAACAAACGTGTGTAATTTTGTCTTGGAATTTTTGGTTTATCGAGAACATATTTTAAGGGATTTTAACATTGTTTCTCGACTTCAACACAAAAACACTTAACCTTATTTCATTGTTCGATCAACTTTGTAAATCTTAACTTATTGAAATGGAGTATACATCTCTTACGGATAAGTCCATCCTCTCGGGTACGGATAATCGTCCACCAATGTTGGTGAAGACTATGTATGAGGAATGGGCTTCCCGAATGGAACTTTATATGTTGAACAAGGAGAATGGACATCTAATTTGGGCATCGGTGCTCAATGGACCATTAGATTATGGTACAGTGACGGAAGGTACGACTACTCGTCCTCGCACAACGGGTGAGTTGACTGGAGATACGAAGATTCAAGATAAATGTGATAAGTATGCTACAAACATCATTCTCCAAGCCCTTCCTCCAGATGTCTACAAACTCGTCAGCAAACATAAAGTTGCCAAAGAGTTATGGGATAGAATTCGTGTTCTCATGCAAGGCACCTTGTTAACTAAACAAGAACGAGAGTGTAAGCTTTATGATACTTTTGATAAGTTTGCCTATGTGCCAGGGGAGACTCTCAATGACTACTATCTGAGATTTACCCTATTGTTGAATGAGCTAAATATCTATGGCATGGCAATTCCTACCTTTCAATTGAACACCAAGTATTTGAACACTCTTCCTTCAGAATGGAAAAAATACGTGACGGATGTTAAATTGGCTAAGGACTTGCATAACACCAATGTGGATCAACTTCAAGCTTTTCTTCAACAACACGAATGCCATGTCATCGAGGCTCGGTTGTCTACACCTCAAGTTCATGATCCACTTGCAATGTATGCTTCTCAACAAAACATGGCTTTTACTTATCAACAACCATCATACTTGCAGCAGCCACCACCACACATCTATCAGCAACCACAACAACCATCTTATCAACCACCAATGATGCCACAGCAAGAATATCAACAAAGTGTTCATCAACAATCTTTTCAACAGCAACCACCATATCAATCATCACCATCACAAGCCAACACTTCTCCATTGGGCTATACTCCTCAGCAAGGATATTTTCCAATAGAAGCACAACCAGCACAAGCTTTCTACTCTAATGAACTTCCACCAATCCAAGCACCGGTCTTTACTCCAAATGATACGCCAGCTGATGTTCTAAACCATCTCACCGCCTACTTGTCAAAACTTGTTGCAACTAGAGGATTTACACCAACAAACAATCAGCTCCGCACCTCATCAAATCCTCGACAACAAGCCACTGTTCAAGATGGTCAAGTGACGGTGCAACCTATTCAGGGAAGGCAAAATTCATATGGACCTCCTACAAGGACTGGGAACAATCAAGCTGTGAATTCTCAAGCTAGTGGAAATGGGAGTCCTATTGGTCCTAAGAAGGTTGTGACTTGCTACAATTGCCGAGGAAAAGGTCACATGGCTAGGGAATGCACTCAGCCGAAAAGGAGAAGGGATGATGCATGGTTTCGTGAGAAGATGTATTTGGTTGATGCTCAGTCTAAGGGGAAGATTTTGGATTCAGAGGAGTTAGCATTTCTTGCAGACCCAGGGGCAGCAGATACTGAAGGCATTGCAGTTGTTTCCACTTCTAATGCAGCTTATCAAGCAGATGACCTTGACGCATATGATTCTGATTGTGATGACATTCACTCCGCCCAAGCTGCTCTCGTTGCTAATCTCTCTCACTACGGTTCTGATGTCATCAGTGAGGTACCAACCACATCTAATAATATTGATGATAACCAACATCAAGTTGGGCATGAAAATGACAACCTCGAACAGCATTCGGGAACTAGTAACTCAAATGATGTGGTACCCAATTCTACATATTTGAGTGAACCTCAACCAAATGCTACGACGGGTATGGAATCTTATGCTCAACATGATTTGGTCATGGTGCCTAAACATATTACTGATCAAATGCATATGGCCCTCAGACAATCCGTAGATACGAATTCCACCCTAACTGCTGAGCTTGCGTTGCATAAATAAAAGGTCAAAACTTTTGAAATGGTCCCTCAAGCAGAGAAAATTACATGTTCTGAATTTGACCAATTTTGTTTTGAAAAGATTGAACACTTGAAAGAAATAGAATAATTGAAAGCTAATCTTTCTAATGAATTAAAAGAAAAGGAGTCGGTTGTCAATGATTTTCAGAAACTTAAAATGGATTTCGAAACTCTCGAGTCTAAAAAGGTTGAATCAGAAATTAATGCTACCAAACTTCTTAAATTCAAAGAACAACAGCTTTTAAAACAATACGCTTCCACAGAAAAGGTTCATCTTTTAACTAAATCATTTCAAGAATTCGAACTTAAGCGTCTTCAAGATTTACCACCTAATCCTGGTTATGCAAAACAAGCTCAGGAATACATTCCCGGTCTCTATGATATGACCATAATTGGAAAATCGAAAGAAGCACCTTTTTTTCGTAGTACTGAGGAGACACAATCACTTGGGGATGAAACTCATTCTAAAATGCTTTCAAAATTCCATACAATTGATTATGATCAACATAACAAAGATCAATTTTCGAAAAAGACACGCATTCGCTTACAAAAGGAATTAGCAGAATTAACAGTTCTTGTGCCCCAAAGTTTGTCAAATGAAAACCTTCCTAGTTCGTCTCCTACACTCGTCAAAAAGGATTTAACAAAGTTAATTCCACCGGTAAGTAAGGCGTCTGTTAACTTAAATACGGTTCACCAACACTTGGCCGATTTTGACAAGGTCATTTTGGAACGTACGACGGCCACGGCCATAACGGAAAGTGAATGGAACTTTGAGCACACTAGAGCTGCGTTTCGAGATGAAATTGTTCCGTTTGTAAAGAATGTTAAAGCTTGTCTTCGTAATATTGATCAAGATTTGTTTTTGGAAATAGAAGAAGTTAGACGTGTTTTCAATGAAATGGAAGATGCTTATGAAAACAGTTTACTTGAAATAGAACGGGTTTCACGCCATAATGATCTGTGTGAATACAAGTGTTGATAATGATACTATTGTGCATAGTGTTGAATCTGTGGATACTGTGGTAGATAGTACTTGTCACGAATCTGACGCTGAATTTTTAAAGCTTCAAGATTCATATTCATCGCTTTCAAAACGTTTTGATGAGATTCAAACACATTGTATTTCGCTTGAATGCAAGCAACAATTTATTCAAGAAATCTTTGAAACGTCATTCGAAGGTGTTAATATCGATGATGCAAATTTTGAAAAGAATTTTCGATTGAATTTACAATCAAAACAGCGTCAGCCAAGTGACAAAGTTTCTAACTCTTTGCCGATAGAAATAGAGAAATCTGAGGAGCTTAACTGTGTGAACGTACTTGAGGCCGCTGAGAATTTTAAACTTGATCTAGATAATCGAGTTTCCAAGATTTTGTCCAAAGTTGATAACTTAAAACAGAAAAATACACGACTCTTCGATTCAGTACAGCCCGCATGTGTTGATACCACTACACAGAATCAATCATTGATTGAACAATTGAATCGAAAGTCGATGGAAATATCTGATTTGAGGGAACAAATTTGTGATAAGAATCTGGTCTTGGCTAAGTTAAAGGAAACACTTCGTACTTTAAAAGGTAAGAATGTTGTGGATAACGCAGCCAGTGTCTCAGCATCGTCCTCTAGTGCAATCCAAAGGAACCTTATAGCCGTCACACCACTTAACAAGGGCCCTAGGACTAAACCATCTCAAACTTTGGTCACTAAAGATAAGGCGGAATCAAAACCAGCTTCTAATATTCCCGTGTTGCCTTCTACAGGAGTAAGCACCACTACTAAGGCTCAAAGATCTAAGCTTAAAAGAAACAAGAAGAATGATAGGATCTTGCCCCCATCTAGTAGTCAAGTGAAGAAGAAAGTAGAAGCCCATCCTAGGAATGTTATTTCTGTTTTGAATAAAAAGAATCATGTAGCTAAACCTAAAGGCTCTGCGGTTGTGCAGCGTTCTAAGCCTACTGTGAATTCTAATTTGAAATGTTGGAATTGTAATGAATGTATGTTTTCTAGTCGTCATGATTCTTGCATTATTGACCATGTGAATGAGATGTATGCCCGGAAAAATGGATTAGAATGGAAACCGACTGGGAAAGTGTTAACCCAAGTTGGTTGGATGTGGCGCCCCACTGGTAGAACTTTCACTATAGTAGGAAATACGTGCCCTTTAACTAGGTTCACTCCCACTGAAGTGAAGAAAGCGTGCCCTTTAACTAGGAGTACCAAGGCTACCAAAACACAAGCGTGTCCTTTAACTAGGAACACCAACACTACTGTAGGAACAAAGTGCCCTTTAAATAGGTCTACTCCCACTGTAGTGCCCGCAAATAATCCAAAACCGAAGAAAGTTGGAACAGTAAAACCTGTTAGTGCTAAAACTCACATTAGAAAACGCAGGAAATCTAAGGGTCTCAAAAATGTTATCAGTTCTGATAATTCTATATCTGTATCTGCTAACACTCCAGAACCAATAGTTTCCAATGCATTGTCTACTGTTGTTATTGAAAACAGGTGGTCCAAATTGTTCTCTGGTATTTGGACTCTGGTTGCTCCAAGCATATGACCGGAGATCGCTCTCAACTCAGAAATTTCGTCAGCAAGTTTCTTGGTACGGTTAGATTTGGAAATGATCATATTGCAAAGATAATGGGTTATGGTGAATATCATATTGGGAATGTTATAATTTCAAGAGTGTATTACGTGGAAGGTCTCGATCACAACTTATTTTCTGTGGGACAATTTTGTGATGCAAACCTAGAAGTTGCTTTTCGAGAGCATACCTGCTTCATTCGTAATTTGGAAGGGGTTGATTTACTGAAAGGTACTCGAGGCAATAATTTGTATACTTTGTCTCTACAAGACATGATGGCCGCTTCTCCCGTATGTCTTCTCTCCAAAGCATCGAAGACTAAGTCATGGTTATGGCATCGACGGTTATCTCATCTTAACTTTGACGCTATTAATCACTTGGCGAAAAACGAACTTGTTCGTGGTCTTCCTAAACTATCATTTCACAAGGATCATTTGTGTTCCGCGTGTACAATAGGGAAAATCACTAAGAAGTCATACAAACCCAAGACGGAAGACACTAACCAAAAGAAACTTTATCTTTTGCATATGGATCTTTGTGGGCCAATGCGTGTTGAAAGTCTTAGTGGCAAAAAGTATATCCTCGTTATTGTCGATGATTACTCTCGGTTTACATGGGTGAAATTTCTGAAAGAAAAAAATGAGGCACCTAAATTCATCATCAGATTTCTCAAGATGATTCAAGTGCGTCTCAACACTACTGTCCGACGCATTCGTACAGATAATGGAACCGAATTTGTGAATCAAATCCTGCGTGATTATTATGAAGAAGTTGGCATCTCTCATGAAACATCTGTTGCACGCACTCCACAACAAAACGGTGTCGTTGAAAGGCGAAATTGCACACTTATGGAAGCTGCTCGAACGATGTTAATCTACGCAAAGGCTCCATTGTTTTTATGGGCCGAAGCAGTATCTACAGCAGTGTACACCCAAAACCGGTCACTAATTCGTAAACGCCATGGTAAAACACCTTATGAGCTTCTTCATGGAAAAGTACCAGATTTATCATATCTTCATGTATTTGGTTCTCTTTGCTATCCAAATAATGACGGTGACAATTTGGGAAAACTTCAACCAAAGGCTGATATTGGTATTTTCATTGGTTACGCACCCGCAAAGAAGGCATACCGCATCTACAACCGTAACTCTCGCAAAATCCTTGAAACTATGAATGTTGATTTTGATGAGCTGACAGCAATGGCTTCTGAGCAAAGCAGCTCTGAACCCGCACTTCATGAAATGGGACCCAGTAACATTAGTTCTGGTCTTGTCCCAAATAACCCTACTTCATCATCATTTACTCCACCTTCTAGGACTGAATGGGATACGTTGTTTCAACCGTTCTTTGATGAATTCTTTACTCCTCCAAGTATTGTTGCTCCAGAACCTGAGGTAATAGCTCCGGTAACCGAAGTTGTCGCTCCAGCAACCGAAGCACAATCAGATACATCTGCACCTATAATTGGTCAAGATATACCATCAACAAGTAGTTCTCAACCAACACATGTTTCAACTACCCATGTCATGCCGATTGATGATGAAGAGGATGACGATGATCACGATTTGGAATTCGCTCAAATGCGTGAACTTCCATTCTTTGGTGTACCAATTCCCGACCCTAATCAAGCCGGGTCGTCCACCTCAGAGGAAGCTCCTTCTACAGTTTACTCCAATCCACGGATTCGTGAACATGACAGCAAGTGGACAAAGGATCATCCTATAGATTCTATTATTGGTGACCCTAATCGTCCGGTATCCACACGAAGTCAGTTACAAGAAAGTGCAATGTTTTGTCACTTTGATGCTTTTCTCACTGAAGTTGAACCTAAGACATGGAAAGAAGCTTTTACTCAATCCTGTTGGATAGAAGCTATGCAAGAAGAACTTAATGAGTTTATACGTCTTGAAGTATGGGAACTTGTCCCATGCCCGGATCAAGTGCAGTTACTCACTTTGAAATGGGTTTACAAGGTGAAACTCGATGAGTTAGGCGGAATATTGAAAAACAAAGCTCGACTAGTAGCTCGTGGATACAAGCAATTATTGGGCGTCGACTTTATGGAATCCTTTGCACCTGTTGCCCGTTTGGAAGCTATTAGACTATTCCTCGCTTATGCAGCCCATATGAATATGATTGTCTATCAGATGGATGTGAAGACAGCATTTCTTAATGGTGAAATCAAGGAAGAAGTCTATGTTCAACAGCCGGATGGTTTTGTGAATCCTAATTATCCTAATCATGTGTACAAGCTTAAGAAGGCTCTCTATGGGTTGAAGCAAGCTCCACGCGCATGGTATGATCTATTGTCACAATTCCTCATTACTCAAGGCTTCTCAAAAGGCAAGGTGGATCCCACGCTGTTCATTCAGAAACGAGGTAAAGATATGATTATGGTACAAATATATGTTGATGATATTATATTTGCAGCCTCGACCCAAACCTTATCGGATGAGTTTGGGACACTCATGTCTTCCAAGTTTAAGATGTCAATGATGGGCAAGGTATCATTCTTCTTAGGTCTTCAGATATCTCAGAGTCCCAGAGGCATCTTTATTAATCAATCCAAGTATGCCCTTGAATCGCTTAAGAAATATAAGATGGAATCTTGCGACCCCGTGGACACTCCAATGGTGGAGAAATCTAAGCTTGATGCAGATCCACATGGAGTTGCCGTTGATCCGACACTTTATCGTGGAATGATCGGTACTCTTCTGTATATCACAGCCAATCGACCTGATCTTCAGTTTGCTATATGTATGTGTGCCAGGTATCAAACTAGGCCTACTGAGTTACACTTAGCTACTGTTAAAAGGATCTTTCGATATCTTAAAGGAACCATTAATCGGGGACTTTGGTATTCGAAGGACTCTTCTATTGCACTAATGGCATATGCAGATGCGGATCACGCGGGTTGTCAAGACACAAGGCGTAGCACGAGTGGAACTTTGCAACTATTAGGAGATCGACTAATCAGTTGGGCATCGAAAAGGCAGAAAAGCGCTGCAATTTCAAGTACGGAAGCAGAATACATAGCTATGTCCGGTTGCTGTGCTCAAATTCTTTGGATGAGATCGCAATTAACCGTCTATGGTCTAGGTTTCAACAAGATTCCGATGTACTGCGACAACAAAAGTGCAATTGCCTTATGCTGCAACAATGTTCAATTCTCTCGGTCGAAGCATATTGACATTCGCTACCACTTCATCAAGGAGCAAGTGGAAAATGGAGTAATCGAGCTTTACTTTGTCCGATCTGAGTATCAATTGGCGGATATTTTCACAAAGGCTTTAGATCGCGCTCGAATTGAATTTTTGGCCGGCAAGCTAGGAATGAAAACCTTCTCGCCTGAGACTCTTAAGGAACTAGCAGATGAAGCGAAAGAATAGTGGTGGTAAAACTATTCTCCGTATCCTTGGTGATCATTTGTATATATTGTTTATATTTTTATCCTCAAAAGCAAAATACAAAAATATAAAACCATATAAAAACCATAAAAATTGAAAAATTCAGAAAAATCCAAAAATATTTTTACTTTATTTTTCAAAGGCATGTCTTTTGGTACGATAATATTTACGGCCTTAGAAATGTTGATTAATATCGACACGGCGCCATAAATAGAGTTCGTACAAAAGTTGTAAATATTTCATAAAACATGCCTAAATGGCTTGTAGTTATTTCAGACTGCAACCCGGTTTTCACATTAAAGTCGAGTATTTCTTATGAAAGCTTTGGCTCTCAACGGGAATTAATTTTCTCGGGCAAGGTTTACTTTCAAACCTTGTAAGGGATCAAGTTTACTTTATAATTTGGTCTAACACAAATATATGTACGTTTTAGTGCATCTATTTGTTAAAACAAGAGAAGTCTTGTTTTTATGAAGCTATCATCTCTACAACCATGCTATCTACAATTGGTATCTACATACTCGACGATGCGACTACTCAACCAACGACTACAACTCTTTCAATAGAACACGGGTCAACAATTGAGGGGGAGCAATTGTCAAGCATTCTGAATCTTTGATGCCGAACGTGCCAAGTTCACAAGTTGGTGTCAAGACAACAATACCAATCGTACATGTGGTGTCAAGAGATGACTTCAGACGTGACGAGGCGACCAACATATGCTGACAAGAACCATTTGATCTTATCATATGATGTTCTCATCTATCAGGTCCAACCTTGTCAATTCTTTTCTAATATGGTGAATATGTGATCATATTACAAATCGATATCATATCTCATACATTTGATATCATGAAGATGAAATGGACTTGCATTTTTCTTCCCAAAACCTTTGTTAAAACTTCATTAAATCAATTGATATTAAAAACATCGATTGGGTTAATATTTTTAATATGGGGGAGAAAATGTGATTTAATATGGGATATTATCACAAATGGTTTGACTTAATGTGCTGGCTCATCCCGACATGTGCGAAATGTTTTCGAATATCGTGGCATATGTTAAGGGGGAGCAAAATGGATTTTCATGGTGACATATACTTACCCAAAACCCATTTAATTCACGACGATGAAGATTGTGGTGACATAAGGATGGTAGGATAGGTTAAGTCCTATGATTCTTCCAGAACCGGAGGAATCTTCCCAAGGACATTCCATAGCTAGAAATAGTCGTCCTTAGGAAAGTTGGAGAAAGATTGTGAACGTAGCTGAATGCCGACCAAGTACTTAAGTTAGCACTGGAACAATCACAACAAGGTGCTAGTTATGACGTATTGGTAAGCATTGAAGGGGTTGAAGAATGAAAAAGAATTGTAAAGATAAAGGGTGTAAAGAAAGAAGCCCTCCTTACAACTTTAGGCAGAAACCGGGTCAATACATATGCTATTAAGATCATTGTTTAATGATTCTTGATATTGAAGACATACATCATGGACCCAGTGATGCAATGCACAACCCATCCCAGCTAACTCAGATATCTCTCAAAAGGTATTTGTTTTAATCACACGGAGATAACGCATTATCTATTGATTTATTCACTCCGAATAAATTGGTATTGAAAAGGTGGCACTCCTCTCCAGCCTCCGATCACTAAAATACATAATGCACGATCGAGTCTAGAGCCATTTGAGATCATCAAATATCTCATTAGGACACACTTCCATATTTCCTTGCTTCTTCACACACTGTGAAAAGTAAGAAAGATTTTAAGAGTCCTACGCAAAATCTTCATGATCTTGCCTGAACATCCGAGTAATACGAAAGTATTTACAATGAAGATGGAAATCCTTCTTGAGCGAATATCAAAAAGCTCATGGTAGGTGACTTGTGCGATTCTTTATGAATCAAACTTGTGATAACTGGAAAGCAACAGCTGTTTAATTCTTAACTGAACTTAAACACGTTCCAGGCCTCTACGCAAAATCTCAGTGATCTTGCCAGAACACTCAGAGTGATACCTTAGTGTTCACAGTGATGAGTGGAAATCCTTCTAGTGTTAACCTCAAACAGTACTTGGTAGGTAACTTGCAAGATTCTATACGAATCAAGCTCGTGATAACTGGAAAGCAACGATGTGCGGTTCTTAATTGAATTTCACTTGTTCCAGGAACATGAATTGACGGTTTCAAATCATGCGGATACTTTCATCCAAATGATTCACTCTTTACGTTCGCAGTCAGCTTTGGACGGTCGAGTAAAGAGAACGGGTTTACCCGCGAAATCCTGTCAGGAAGTTACTTAATTGAAACTATCCGTCACGGGTACGATATCTAATATCGTCCAACGGTCTTCACCGACCGGAGGTAAAATGCTACCGATTTAGAATGAAATGTTCAAAGCCATTTTGTTCGTGTCTACTTATGTTGCGGTATTTGAAGACGGTGGCGTTGCGGAATCCAAGAAGAAGTCGTCCCCGCATGCTTATACTTTATGCACTTAATATCTCATCTAATTCAAGAAAGCCTAAAAGTTAAGTCTTCCGCTGTTTCAAACTCTGAAGCTTTCAAGAATTACGAAGGTATAAGTATGTGGGACGTGAGGTCACGAAGAGGCGAAGATCACAAGTGATGGATGCACAAGATCAAGGCAAGAGATTAATGCTCAAGATTGATATCAAAGATCACATCAGCATGTTCACCAGAAAAAGAAAAAGAAAAGAAAGACGAAGACTACGAGCTCAAGACAAGCATAGTATGCTAGGTTTATTTCATTATTTTAACTCGGGTAACGCCCTTGTTTGGAGTGACCTCCCTTAGGGGGATATTGTTGGAAATACGTTTTACGTATTAAGAAGGATCGGTCACTCCAACGATAGTCCATGTAATAGCTCATAGTTTAGTTAACTTTCGTTATTTAACAAACAAGTTCAAGCCTAGCCTACAACTTGTGTAGGCCGGCCCAAACGTGTAAACCCAAGCCCATTACAAGGCTTGGGTATATAAACCCTCTCCTTTGATGGAGAGGGGTGTGGTTTTCTTATTTTACACATAGTTCTTTCTTAGTTTCTCTCTCTAAAAGTGTGAAATCCACCATCTTTCTATCTCTTTCTCTCTCTAAATACATAAGCATAGATTTACAAATCTACAACAGTATTGGAGGCATAATCCTATTCCACATTGTATTGACTTTATGCATGTAGAAAAAAATGTTGGGGAGAGTTTTGTTCGAACTTTGCTAAATGTTCCTGGGAAGACGATAGATGGATTGAAGGCACGAATGGATCTGGCAGCTTTGTGTATAAAACAAGAGCTTTTTGCTAGGCTAGAAGAAGACAAAACAACACTACCTCCAGCAGGCTACACGTTAACTAATGCTGAAAAAGACAAATTTTATGAAACGTTAGCCAACCTCAGAGTACCACATGGATATTGTTCAAATTTTTCTAGTTTGGTCAACCTAAAGGAAAGGAAGCTCATTGGCCTTAAGTCACATGACTATCACATGCTGATGCAAGAGTTTTTACCAATTGCAATACGTTCAATCATGCACGCACCCACACGATATGCTATTATCAGGATTTGCTTTTTCTTTAAATCTATATGTAGAAAATAAATCAATGTGGAAGAACTAGATGTGATGCAACAAGAACTAGTTGTGACACTGTGCCTACTTGAGAAGTTATTTCCTCCGTTATTTTTTGATATTATGATACACTTGACTGTGAACCTAACTAGAGAGATAAGATTATGTGGTCCCATATGCTTTCGGTGGATGTACCCATTTGAAAGATGTATGAAGGTTATTAAAAACCATGTTAGAAACAGAAACAGACCAGAGGGATGCATTGCTGTGGAGACCATTACGGAAGAAACAATAGAGTTTTTTTAGCGAGTATCATAAAACAATAAAATCTATTGGTTTGCCACCTGATAAAGATATAACCAATGAAAATGAGGATGAAATGCCATTGTCGACCGGCACACCATTAGAAATGAATGGGGAACTATTTACAAAAGCTCATTTGTATGTACTACAAAATACAGATGAACTTTTACCCTATATAGAGTAAGTATTACTAACACATGTCTATTTCATTGATATAAATATTCTAAAAAAATAAAAAATCAAATACGTTGTTTTTTTTTCAGGCGACACAAGAATTATTTGCAAAAAAATAACCTTGGTAAACGAATAGCATTGCTGGAGGCTGAGCATTGTAAAAATTTGGCTAAGTGGTTACATGATGAGGTAATTTCTTGTATGATGTTTATAATTGTTTGTTTTAACATCTCAAAAACCAATACTAGTAGTAGAGTATAATAAATAAGCACTTACAACGTAATGAGGCCATCTCCAACTTTTAGTAGTAATTAGAAGCATTGTCATTAGCTAGGAAGAGGTCCACCATCACACCATTTTTTTATCTGAAACACTATTATTTAATTGTTGAAATTCAGGTTTTGAGAGAGTTCGCAATATCAAAAGATAGCGTATCAGATACTTTTAGGTGGATATCATTTGGATCACGCGCCACCGTAGTGAAATACGATGCATATAACATCAATGTGTATACATTTCGTATGAAAATAACTGATGGCAAAGTTCACCAGAACATTGGGGTTTGAGTTGAGGTAGAAGATACTCATATATCCAAAGAAGTTCAAACAAAAAAAATTATTTTATTATGGGGTTTTATAAGAGATATGGGTACTAGATTACCATTTAAGGAGAATTCCTCTTTTTCAAGTGTGATTTGGTTAATCACAAGAAACATGCGGTCAAAACAGATAAGATTCTTGGTTATACATTGGTGGACCTGAATAACTTAGGCCACAAAGTTGATCCGTTCATATTTGGCTCAAAAGCAGGACAAGTGTTTTATGTCCAAGACCAGGTACAAAAAATATGTCTATTGTCTTCAGAACACCTATCAAGAATTACAAAGATACATATGATGAAGTCAATGAGGAATTTAGTACAGTTATTTACCAGAACAATGATAACACTTTGCCAGGTGTACCTGTAGGTGATGATTTACATAGTGACTACTATCGAGCTGATGGTGAAGGAGTAGTCATACGAAAAACCAAGTCATTTTTTCTGCAAAAACACTTGTAATCTCTTTTATTTGAATATAAATTTTCTTTAACATTCAGTGGTTCTTTTAATTATGTTTTTATCAAATTTAGGTTTCAATTGTGTCCTGCTGATATAGCTAATTACATGTAAGTTTTCATAATCTGTCAAATTGAATTCTGTCATACTAGTGAAACTTTGTGTTCAAAATGAGTGTTCAAATTGGTGAGATGAGTTGCATATCTGTTTATATATCTAGTGACATACTACATAGTATTTTTTACTCTATATTTGTGTCTACAGTGTCCATAAAAATTTTCATAATATGTCATAGTGAATTATGTCGTAATTGTGTCGTTTGTGTTCGACTATAGTGTTCAATTTGGTGATTGAGTTGCAATTACTCAACTGCACAATGTACATATAACTATTGCATCAGTTTGTAAGGCTGGTGTGGATGTACATCAGCCTAGGTATAACTTGCAACTCCACTAGTGATTTGGCTTGTGAATGCGTATTTTATTGATTATCCAACTTATTTAAGTCTTTTGTTGCTCACCTTTATATTTTAGGTTGGTTGCATGCCCTCAAATTGCTTAAAGTTCATTATTCCTTTGTAAATTTGATATCCTGCTCAACATAAGTGGTGTTTGGGACTGTATGTTAAACCATTATTGACAACATGATTTAAACCTCATATTGGTTGCACACCTAGGGTTTAGTTAAAATAGGTTAAAGTTGGTTTTAATTTCAGTCTTTATTCACAAATTTTGTGATTAGCATGTATTGCAAAAATCTACTCGTAACTGAAGTGCATTATGTATATATAGCTATTGACATAATGAGTATAAGGTTGTGTCTGCAAGAGTATAAGTTTGTGTCTGCAAGAAGTTTGAATATTCTATAATATAGAATTTTTTCATACTTGGCAACTTTGTGCTCAAATTCATACTTAAATCAGTTCATGTACCTTCTTTAATTTCATACACACAACACATTCTGCTATCTTAACCCCCAAAAATAACAACATATACTGATATTAAGCATAAATATAAGTTAAAGATCAATTTAAGATGTAATATATACCAATTAAGATAAACACAATAGCAGGCTATTCAACAAAATTAAACATAAATGTCAAACGTTTACCATTAGACCACCATATTACATATGCAGTAACAAAACATGGATACATAGTACATTAACTTAAACAAAATAACTGGATTAGACACGACATACCCAAACTGCATATTGATGGTAAAAAACAACACAAACATATGTGCCGATGCACAACAATCATCAAACATTTTCTTCTTCTGGTGGTGGAGCATCCAACGAAGCAATCTCGGCTTAGCATCGTTCTTAGCTAAGAGATACTTGATAGCCGAATGGTCGGTATACACGATGCTTTTAGTTAAGACGAGATAAGGTCGGAATTTCTCAAAAGTATAGACCACGGCAAGGAATTCCTTTTCCGTTGTGGGGTACTTTAATTGAGCCTCATCATCGTCTTACTAGCATAATGGATAGGACGGAAATGCTTCTCATAACGTTTCCCTAAGACGGCCCCTATAGCATAATCACTTGCATCGCACATGATTTCAAAGGGTAATTCCCAATTAGGAGCAACAAGAATGGGAGCTTCGGTAAGTTTCCTTTTAAGATTTTCGAAAGCTCTAACACAATCCTCATTGAAATTAAAAGGAGCATTGTAACACCCCACTTGGATAAGTGGACCGTTACGTGTATTTATGGCGTGTCATCAAAGCATAAGGTAAATGTTCTAAAACATTAACTGACCATAAAGGAATACCGGAATCAAACATCGGTAATCCAAACATAAGCCCAAAACATGAAAAGTAAAATACTGAAGGAAAGGACTAAACAATGTCCAAATGAGCAGAATAATGTAAGAAATGCATAAAGTAAGAAGTCTGGATAGCTTCCATCCAAAATGCACATGCTCTCAGAATCCTAAGAGCGTCCTGGTGTACCTGCCGTTAGAACATGAAAGGAACTACGACTGAGCATAACGCTCAGTGAACGGATATAAGCATGATAGGGAATTACTAAAATGGAACAGATTATAAAATACTGGAGCTGTAAGACTGATAAGTAAAGTTGCAGCGGAAATCTGTGTATAATCTGTAAAGCCTGATTTATAAATAATAAAGCTGAACTGTTATCTGTTAAATCTGAAAACATGCATTTACTGTAATTTAATTGCCAGAGCTTATATAGGTCATGTGCTGTAACAACGTTGCATGAATAACTGGAGGAATGACCTCGTCATGCTGTAGAGGGGTGACCTCTAAATAACCGTGCTGGGTGGAGGGATCAGCTCCAATGTGAAGGATGTAGAGCACACACCACATTCACCCTGCTAAACTGTAAACTGTAGCCTAGGATGCATCCATACGCCCCACTAATAATACAGATAAAATGGCCAAGCTGAGCTGAGTGGGACGATGCAGGATATCACTCTCCTGCATGTGAGTCACGACACCGGTGCCTCTAGTGCCGTGGTTACGGTACCTCCGTAACTAGTACATAAACTAATCATGCTTGTATATAATGCTCAGGCGATTTATTTTATTATAAACATGATTACTGATAAACTTAAACATATACTGGGGAAAACATTTGGCTGCAGACGGGGAATCCTAATCATGCATAGGAAAGGAAATCCTTACTGAAAGGACGGAAAATCTGTACCTCTTGTCCAGTAACTGACTGAATGGAAGACTGAACGAAACTACTCGGGCTTCACGTAAGCTATAATAATAATAGACGCGAATAAGTGATCTGATCTTTATTTATTTATTTCTGAAATTCTGTACGTATTTTAACTGATTAATCTGATCTTATAATAATTCTTCCTAATATGTTAATGACCTACTAATAGTTATGATACAAACGTGTTCCAACGTTATTTAATACTATAATAATTAACTCGTTAATACATAAGGTTTCTAATTAGAAAGTTTCTAAAACAATTTAATTTGTATAATAAATTTATACCCTTTTAAAATATTAGAAACTATTTTAATTTAATCATTTAAATACAATTTAAAACATTTATAAAACAAGTAATAAAAGGTATAAAATAATTAAACAATATCTAATAAAATCTGTCTATATGAAATAGCTACAGAAAAACTGTCACTAAAAACTGTCACCAAAAGTATAAACTTCAAAAACTGTCAATAGACAATTCTGCGACAGAAAGTTCTGTCGCAAAACTGTCGCTAATTTCCTTTAAAATGCCATTGTTTTCTATCTATATCTTCCCACTGATTTGTTACTACGTTCCCACTGTTATAGCATTATTTCCCACTGCTGTCCTTATTTTTTTTTTTGTTCGTAACCTGTTTGAGAGCAGGGAAATACTACTCCCGTTTTTTTTTCTTTGGGGGGCTGGGCTCCAAGGCCCAAATATCTTTCTTGTTCTTTTCTTTAGCCAAACCGACCCCTTTTACATTTATACATTTTTTTTATACGCGTGACATAATTATAGCTCGTGTGCGTGTTTGAAATTTTCAGAAACGTAAAACTCCGTTCCGTAAAATAATACTTTCGTAGTGTTCTTCTGAATTTTAATAATTATTTTTCTGAATAATTATCTTCTGTAATATTTAAATAAAACTGAGTGCGTAATTACTGGTAACAATTAATTATTTCTGTATAATACATATGTAATATTTTTCTGAAACTTAATTTCTGAAACTTAATAGTTATTTCTGAACAGTTATTATTTATAAAATTTAACCGAAACTGAGCGTGCGTATTTAATATTCGGGAATTCTTGAAATACGGGTTTTACAATTCTTCCCCTCTAAAAAAAATAATTCGTCCTCGAATTAAGGATACGACTGTACTGGGTTTTACAAGCATCCTTCTCGAGAAGGTGTGCCATAGGTCGAGAGATTTTCGAAAAGTCTTTGATGAAACGACGATAAAAGCCCGCGTGGCCTAGGAAACTCCTAACCCCCTTAACGGTTTTAGGATGAGGTAACTTGGCGATGACGTCTACCTTAGCTTTATCGACCTCAATCCCCGCTTTCGAGACCTTATGTCCTAAGACGATTCCTTGTTTACACATAAAATGACATTTTTCCCAATTAAGCACAAGATTGGTTTCTTCACAACGTTTTAACATTTGCTCGAGATTAGATAAACACGACGCGAACGAATTGCCAAACACCGAAAAGTCATCCATAAACACTTCCATCGACTTCTCGATCATATCGTGAAAAATGGCCATCATACACCGTTGAAACGTACCCGATGCATTACAAAGTCCGAAAGGCATCCTACAATAAACAAACGTTCCATAAGGACACGTAAACGTAGTCTTCTCTTGATCACGAGGGTCAATAGGGATTTGAAAGTAACCGGAAAAACCATCTAAAAAGCAATAGAATTCATTTCCCGCGAGTCGCTCCAACATTTGATCCATGAAGGGCAAAGGAAAGTGGTCTTTACGAGTGGCGTCATTTAACTTTCGGTAGTCAATACACACCCTCCAACCGGTCACAACACGAGTGGGAATTAACTCGTTGTTTTCGTTGGGCACAACGGTCATTCCTCCCTTTTTTACGGACACAATGGATTGGGCTCACCCATGGGCTATCGGAGATAGGATAGATCATTCCCGCGTCAAGGAGTTTCAAAACTTCCTTTTTTATGACATCGTGAATTTTGGGGTTTACCCTTCTTTGACTTTGAATTGCGGGTTTGTAGTACTCCTCCATTAAAATCTTGTGAGTACAAAATTTTGGGTCAATACCCTTAATGTCGGAAATTTTCCATGCAATTACCCCTTTATGAGCTTTAAGAACTTTCAAGAGCTCGGTTTTTTCATCATTAGCAAGACATTTTGCAATAATAACCGGCAACTTGTCATCACCTTCTAAGAATGCGTATTCAAGGTGAGATGGAAGATCTTTCAATTCAAGGATAGGTGGTTCCTCGATTGAAGATTTTTGCTCAACACTCATAACTTCCATCGGCGGAGGAAATGCTGGAATAGAAGTATCATCACTAATAAACACCTCATCTTCATTGTCGATTTCATTTGAAGTAAAATCGCCTCCTTGGAATGGAGTGAGATTTGGTGTGGAATTAGCAAGAATCGGATCCAAAATAGTGGGATTGCCACTTGACGAGCTATCGGAAAAACCTAACACTTCTTGTGAAAACTCATCGCAAACCACATCAACTAAGTCGATGTGATTGATGGTAGCGATTGCATAAACATGAGAAGGTTTTGAGTTTTGAGTAGCGTTTATAACAAGTTCCTCTTCGTTGAATCTCAAAGTGATTGTTCTTGCATGAACGTCGATAACCGATCTCGAGGTGTCTAAAAATGGACGACCTAAAATTAGAGTAACTTGAGGATCCGCGTGGATGTCAACTACTATAAAATCGTGGGATAGTAGAACTTCCCCACTTTCACGAAAACATCCTCGGCTACTCCACATGCTCAAATCGTAGAATGATCGGCCATCTCGATAGACATGTTCGAAGGAGTAAGAGCCGGAAGCGAAAGCGATTTCCAAATGGAAAATGGCATCAAATTAATGCTCGCACCAAGATCGGCCAAGGCGAGGCATTCTTTCATATCTTGCATGTCACAAGGAATGAGAAACTTTCTGGGGTCACCAACGTTTTCCGGTATGTGTTGATCCCAAACTTAGATTGATTTAGCTTTGTGTATACGAGATTAGAGCAAGTTATACACGTAGAGAAACTTTGTTGTATTGAACAAACTAAGTGTTATGCGGAATTTAACACTTAGAATAAAGAACAAAACAAAGTAAACAAAACTTTCACTTTGATTAATAATATCAATGAATGATTACAATGAAAGTGTTATGAGATATGTGGAAGAGGTGTGTGAAAAAGATGTGTCTTATGTCTAACCCTAAGGCCTCCTTTTATAGGTTTAAGGAGTCTTGTACAAAAAGATAAGATCCACTATTTTAGGAAGAGACATAAGATAAACATAACTTATTGACTAAATCTTTTTAAACATTAAGAATATATTCTGAATTCTTATCTTCATATTTTGTCCACCAGCTTGAAGAATTCATCATTGGCAGATTTAGTCCTTGTCTTTATGTTATGATTCTTCTTGTCAACGCCTTGATAATTCTTATCAGCGTCTCACCTGTCAGCGCCTCGTTTACTCTTGTCAGCGCCCAATTTTCTCTTGTCAGCGTTCCAGTGACTTAGCTAATTTTATTCCCAACAATCCTCCCCTAAACTTGATATCTACTCTAGTAATCAAGTTTCTGAATAAAATAAAACATACAGAGAGGATTCTTACAAATATACTTATCCCTGAACTTGAGTAATAATAAATCTCGAAAAGTCAATCACTCAAATCACTTGTATAGTCAGCCTTCACTTGGTCTTAATCATCTTCAGCACCTGTAGAGTCTTTGAAGATTTCTTTATTACTTTTGTCACTCAAATTTGATTGCTCCTCCCCTTTTTAAGACTCCTCTCCAAGATCAATATACAAGGACGGAACTAAGGACGTCCTCCTTGCATTAGCTTCCAAAACAACAAGTCTATCAGTTCAAAACTATGATCCTTGACAATTTGTACCATTTCTGTATTATGCTTTTACAAGCTAATACAGATTTTCGTCAATTCCATTAATGTCAAAGGTTTCATACTGTCCTCATCCACATTCGGGAAATGAATCCTCAATGTTGATTCATAGGAAATAGGGATGGACTTACTGATGATAAGACTGACTTGACCTGCATTAAAGCTAGTGCCAATAGTCTCAGCCATCGCCATAACACTATACACCCTTGTGAAAGTGATCTCTGTTGCTACTAGATGTCAATCACTAGGAAAAACATCTTAATGATCATTAGGCTTCCAGATATCCAAAAATTTGAAAAATGTAAGGGTGATGAAATGTTTTAGGTCTATAAAGAAGTTTAAAAAAAATGACATCAGCTAAGATGGCATAGCATAACATGTACTTCAGAATGCATAAAACCTTAGTTAAAACACAAACAAAGGTAATAATCCTAAGGAAATTAACTAGTCTCTAATAAGCAAGAGTGACAAACACTGTTCATGCATACACTCATGCAAAAGCATGATAGACACACATGAACTCTAGAGTCCTTTGTTCACAAATGCCCCAAAGAGAAAGTTAACTCATATAAAACCTTTGCAACTCCCCAAGTAACCCAAAAATATATCTACCCCAAGTCACCCATACGACCACACCCAATGCTACAGTGCCTCAAGAGATAGAAATTCCAACAATTCTTAAAAAGAAAAGCCTTCATGATTCCTAACACTTACTCACCAGTGGACACAATCTAGAATTGTGCAAGAGTACTCTAAGAGTACCCAAAAACCTAAAGGTTTACCTCCCCTTAATAGAAGCATACAAATCATTATATGTGAAGAAGTAAAATTTTATCTCAAGATAGGAATGTAAACACTCCAACCATCATAAATAAAAGTTTGCAATTCTGTATCCATCCAAATGTAGCTCCATTTTCCTACATAATTAGATAAAAACCACAAAAACACACACCAACAGAAGCTACCTTTCCCACGACAATGGGTAGAGATAACATGTTAGTGGATAAAAATAATATTAGTGGAAAGACCAACAATGCATGTTCCTTGAGCATCCACTATCCCAATATCCTTGATCATTAACCTGCTTTTGGATAGGCTGCTCAAAAAGAAAACAAATTAGTTTTCTTTGGAGATCCAATCCTTGTCAGACTTGGATCTGTCTGGTTATTCAACTAAAGTGGTCTTATTCTTTACCACAAATCCCTGTTCATCCCTTTTTGCCCCGAGTACCCAATTTGTTCCAATGATACTAGTAATGACCTTCTCAAGATATTTAAATCTACTGCAAGTCATTGAAATACCATTAAAATTAGAGTTTTGCTCTTGTTTAGGTTTCCATGTTAAGTGGGATGATGCTTTAGACCATTGATCCTTAGTAACCAAGTATCTTTGTTTATATGGTCTAAAATAAGGTCTCATACCAAACTTGGAGCTGTCAGCGCTGCATTTGTTCCTGTCATCGCTGAATTTTTCCTTGTCAGCACTGAATTTGTTCCTATCAGCGCTCAAATTAGGGTTTGCTACAGGAACATACTGTCTGTTTGACCAAGTGTTGGTCTTTTGAAAGGGCCTTTGTCCATGGGTGTTAGCTGCCTTAGAGAAGAAAGGAGCTGGTCTAGTAGCCTGTGGTCTAGTGTGGACAAAAGGTCTATGGTTGACATTGGATGACCTATTGTCAGCGAATGAATTGTATTCACTCACACAATTATTTGCCAAATGTGAGAAGCTCCCACATGAGTAACAAGCCTTTTTGGACACAAACTTAGGCTTAGACTGATAAAACCCTGTCCCATTAATATTTGCTTGGCTTTTGAATGATCTAGGTTTCCTATACATTTCGGCGTATTTAACACTAGGTTGTTTCTTAATTGGGGAGCCAAGATTAATAGCTTTTCCAGTGATGGGATTGGTCATAGTGATAGGTGTAGATACTACTGGACTCTCAATGGGTGTAGGCACAAATGGACTCTCACTAAGTATCCCACCTTTAACAAATAAAGTGGGGTTGGCCTTTTTCCACTCTTCTAGGTCAATAACCTTTTGTTGATATTCCTCAACTGGGGAAAGAACTCTAGGTGGAGGAATAAATTCCTCTTCTTGGAGTTCTGGAATACCAGTCCAAGATAAGTCCTTTCTTTGGACACCATAGAAATCCCCAGCAGGTGGTGGAACGGCAACATATTCTTTCAACCCAATCCCAGACATATCTCTAGAATCCCTTTGTTCACTAACACATGTTTCTAGGGTTTGTGAGGCCTTATCAAATCTTTGAATTTTAAGGTCTACATTATCCTTATTCTTGATAGCCTCATCTAACTTAGCCTGTAACTCAGCATTGACTCTGTTCATGATGTTTCTAATATCCATACTAGAGTTTAAATCATGTTTTAAAATATTGATTTGATCTTTTAGGTCAAACTCCATTTTCTTATACTCAACTACAGTCTATTCAGTTTGAGTAAGAGCAAGTTGATAGTTAGACAACTTGCATCTCTCAGTACTCACATCTGATAACAGTCTTAAAACCTCTTTATTAAGTCTTTCAGTATTTAACCTACAAGAAGAGTCATCACATACCTCATTATCAGATGACGAAGATGAGTTGGAACTTAAAGTAGATTTGGCCTTGACTTAAAACATCATCAGATTCTTCTTCACCTTCTTCCTTAGCCTGGTTCACCTCACGGTATTGGATCTCGTTCTTCAAATCAAAGTTTCTCAACAAGCTCTGATACCACTTGTTGATCCCAAACTTAGATCGATTTAGCTTTGTGTATACGAGATTAGATCAAGTTATACACGTAGAGAAACTTTGTTG
The DNA here is from genome assembly GCA_025667525.1 of Glebionis coronaria. Lineage (NCBI taxonomy): Eukaryota > Viridiplantae > Streptophyta > Magnoliopsida > Asterales > Asteraceae > Glebionis > Glebionis coronaria. The sequence goes on from CM046877.1 coordinate 48,582,504, forward strand.
TATTGAACAAACTAAGTGTTATGCGGAATTTAACTCTTAGAATAAAGAACAAAACAAAGTAAACAAAACTTTCACTTTGATTAATAATATCAATGAATGATTACAATGAAAGTGTTATGAGATATGTGGAAGAGGTGTGTGAAAAAGATGTGTCTTATTTCTAACCCTAAGGCCTCCTTTTATAGGTTTAAGGAGTCTTGTACAAAAAGATAAGATCAACTATTTTAGGAAGTGACATAAGATAAACATAACTTATTGACTAAATCTTTTTAAACATTAAGAATATATTCTGAATTCTTATCTTCATATTTTGTCCACCAGCTTGAAGAATTCATCATTGGCAGATTTAGTCCTTGTCTTTGTGTTATGATTCTTCTTGTCAACGCCTTGATAATTCTTATCAGCGTCTCACCTGTCAGCGCCTCGTTTACTCTTGTCAGCGCCCAATTTCCTCTTGTCAGCGTTCCAATGACTTAGCTAATTTTATTCCCAAAAGTATGTGGTTAAGATAAACCGAAGAACAATTAGTAAGCTTTGAAAGCTTTTCTTATCACTCATCATAATTTTAAAAGTGGAAGCGAAACGAGGCATATATAACAACGTGTCGGCTAAACTCATATCAAAATGCACTTGTTGAAACATTTTTATAAAAATCTCGATTTTTTGTTTGTTACGTTCTTGCAATTTCTCTTTGTTTCGTCTCGAAGGGTAAGGTAAGGGTGGTGTGGGTTGGACATTAGGCAACGGCCTTGGAATCTTGGGTTCCATGATTGGTATTGATTCAACCGTAGGTGTGGTATGAGTGGTACTTCGTGGGCTTGTGATATGCTCCTTTTCGACCATCACCTTGGGCTCTTTCTCAATTTCCTTCTCCGTAGAAGTACTTGGACGAGAGATTGGTTCCTTGAAAGTTTTACCACTTCGTGTAGTAATAAACTTCATTTCTCCCTTTGGGTTTGCAATGGTATCACTAGGAAGACCACCCGAGGAAGAGGGTTTACACATGATTGCTTCAAACATTTTTGCCATTCGGTCTTCAAATTTTGATTGCCTTAAATCCGCTTTTAACAATTCTTGCTTAATCTCATGTTGTCCTCGTTCCATCTTTTGTTGATTTTGTTGAAAACGTTGGACATTTCCTTCCATTTTATTAGCATGAGTTTTAAGTTCATTAGCAAGTTCGTTTTTAAGCTCGTTTTTCAACTCGGATCTTAAGCTAATCATCTCACGTTGCATGTTATCAAACTTAGCATCATTTGCTTTAGCATAATCCAAAAATTCTCCTTGAAGATTTTTAGAGTGAGCATTTTGAAAACCTTGTGTAGTGTTTTGAAAATCACGGTTTTGGTTTTGATTAGTAACTTGTCCATTCCCACTTTGATAATTCCCTTTGTTGTAGTTACGTGAATTGCCTTGATAATTACCACTTTGGTTGTTGTTTCGATAGTTATTAGCATTTTGATTTGGTGGAGCTTGATTTGGGCGGGAACCTTGGCCGTTTTGGTTGTAAGTTCCCGTTGCTACGTAAGAACTCGAAGTGTTACCACCTGATGCGAAAAATCTAGTTTTCCCAAAATTAACCTTTACTAGATTATGACACGGGCAGTGTACCCTTGTCAGTTGTAAAATAGTATTAGCAAATATCGGGTTCGAACACAGGGACTATTTATAGTTGGAAGTGTTAGTTTATAAAAACGCGTAACGAGTAACAAGTTGGTTTTAGTCTTAGTGAAGACTTGCTTATAGTAACAGTAAAAATATTTAAGATTTCAAATATGAATAAAAGAAACGCTTGCTTGGACCGTTAATGAATATGCGTTATCTCTTAGGTATGAAAATATCGATAAACTTCTAATGTAAAATCCTAAGTTCCTTTCGAATACCGGATTTCTCCAATTCCCTAACCATGCAACGATTCCTTTCGAATACCGTTAACACCTCAAGATATTGTGCATAAAGTTCCAAGCTGATGTGTGAGAATTAATTTATAAGCTTCCTTTCGAATAGCTTACCAACTCCTAAACCGATTTCTCTTAATTTAGTAGCTAGCGTTTGTGTGAATAACTACTTGTAAAAATTGTTGTTAATGACTCCTTTCGAATATCATTCACTTATAATCAACTAAAGACAGGCCGATTAATTCGTTCCTATTTTAGTAAACATTACGGATTCCTTTCGAATACCCGTTTTTAGATTACCAAACAAGAGTATAAACAATTTTAACAAGATAATTAAGTTATTAACCCAAACGGATCCCCAATTAATCTCAACACATCAATCGAATTTCAAACCCAAAACCTAACACATAAACATCACATAATCCTAGCAAACGTATTAAGAAATTAGCTACTCATGATCGTAACAAACACAATTAAATATGTAAAAGACATACTTCAAATTGCAATTAAAATGATAGAAGATTCAATACCAAACTGAGAAATAGGTTCCAATGATCTCCCAAATTAACAAAGTAGAAATTGAAAACAACGATTGTTCAACAGAAAATTATGATTATGATGATGTGTGATGATAGATGATGCTTCTGTGTATGATGGTAATGCTTGTTTTTTGATCTTCCACTCACTCCTTTGTTAAATATTCCTCCTGCTAGTTTAAAAAAACGTTCAGCCATAATGTCCCACTAACTCTTTGGGCTCCCCCTTAATTAGGAATAAAAACACAATTTCGTAACTGCATCTGTTGCGCCGCAACTTATGTGTCTTGCGCCGCAACTAGTGATCCGCAAGCACCATGATCTGTAGCCCCTTCAATTGCGCCGCAATAGGTAGGAGTTGCGCCGCAACTCGGCTTCCGAGGCTGGTACTGATTTGGGTGTCAATCACTTGCGCCGCAGTAGGTAGGAGTTGCGGCGCAACATTAGACCAATTGATCCCTGACTTGTTTGCTTAGCTCCTTTTGGTCCCAAATCGCCTCCAATAACTCCAAACATAACTCCAAACATAACAAATCAGCATCGTGTTGAATCTTTACAGCAACATGAGCAGATTTGATGAGCCTTTACCAAGTAGCTGCTCGCTCTTGGGCTAGCCAGTCTTTCTGGTGGAATAAGCATCACCCTGGGAGACTAGAACCCAGCCCAACTCTTAGAACGTGAATCAATGGTGAGTGGGGGTACCCTGATGATTTTAGGCAAACCATCACAGCCGTCAACGGATTTGATATGTCTTTACCAGAAGCCGTACCCTTCTGGACTCGCCAATTCTTAGCAATGAAGCATCGGTGAGTTGAACACCCTATAGCTTTAAGCAAGCTATTACAGCTATCAACGGATTTGATAAAATCTTTACCAAGAGCCGTACCCCCTTGGATTAGCCACTTTTCAGTCTAGGACCATGGCAAGTGAAAACCATCCAGTTTTGGGTAACCTGGCAACCATCAACGGATTTGATGTGTCACACCAAGAGCCGTACCCTCAAGGTGAATCAACTCTTTCTTGTCGGTAAGACATGGTGAGTTGAGAACCTATAAAACACACTTTACACAAAATATAAGCAATACGGGGTCTATCCATTACGTTTAGGACACAAAACATAACAAATATCGCTATGAAAAACTCGTATAAATGAGCGATATCAAACCCCCCATACTTAAGCATTTGCTTGTCCCTAAGCAAATCCGACTCAAACCGTAATGGATATAGGGGACAAAACTAAATAATTTCCCGACTCAAGGTGTTTTATTCCTTTTTTTTTTTTTTTTTTTTTTTTTATTTTTTTATTACTTAAACACTTATACAAAACCATACTTTTAAAACTCCTAAGTTACTAAAATAACTAGAATCAGCAAAAATAACCAAAATAAGAGAAATTAAAAGAGAAATGATACAACAAACCGGGGTTTAATCCGGAAGTGCTCGTTTTTTCCTCGAGTCATGAGCTTGACTCCTCGTTGTGCCGAGAATCTAGAACGGGTAAAACCCATCCTCCATCGTCATACCGTTCTCCTCATCTTCCTCATGATAAAGTTTGACTCTTTGACCATTAACGATAAATGATCCGCCCTCATCCGTTTCTAGCTCCACATATCCACCCGAAAAGACCCGTCTCACCAAGTAAGGACCCGTCCACTTTGATCTCAACTTAGGTGCTTTAAATTTGTACTTCGATTGAAACAAAAGCACCTTGTCCCCTTCCTTAAACTCTTTCCGCCTAATTTTCAAATCATGGACCATCTTAGTTCTCGCTTTATTAAGAGCGGAATTCTCGTATGCGTTCCATCTTAACTCGTCTAACTCATGGAGTTGTAGAAATCTGGTTTCGCCACTAGCTAGTAAATCCATGCTACACTCTTTAAGCGCCCAATACGCCTTATGCTCTATCTCCATGGGTAAATGACACGTTTTCCCATATAGCATCTTGAACGGGGTGGTCCCTATCGGAGTCTTGTAAGCTGTCCTAAATGCCCATAATGCTTCATCCAATTTCTTTGACCATAAAGACGGGTTATTGTTGACCGTCTTCTCCAAAATCCGTTTAATCGCCCGATTGGTGTTTTCGACTTGCCCACTTGTTTGAGGGTGGTAGGAAGTCGAAAACCGGTGTTGTACCCCATATTTCTTCAAAACTTTCTCCATTTGGGCGTTTGCAAAATGGGTTCCCCGATCACTTATCAAAGCTTTTGGCATGCCAAACCTACAAAACAAACTTCGTAAAAAATCAATAACAACGTTAGCATTATTAGTAGGTAGTGCCTTTGCCTCGACCCATTTAGATACATAATCCACCGCCACCAAGATGTAGACATTTTTGTTCGACGGTTTAAACGGCCCCATGAAATCAATTCCCCAAATATCAAAAACTTCGCACACTTGTATACTTTGTTGCGGCATCTCGTCTCGTTTTGTAACCGTACCTTGCCTTTGACACGAATCACATGTCCTCACTAAGGTGTGTGCTTCCTTAAAAATAGTAGGCCAATAGAAACCCGCATCAAACACCTTCTTTCCCGTCACGGTTGGACCATAATGCCCTCCCGTTGGACCATGGTGACATTCATCGAGAATTCGCCTTGTATCGGCTCCATAAACACACCTTCTCACCATTCCATCGGCACACATTCTAAATAGAAACGGCTCCTCCCAAAAGTAATACTTGGCATCCGAGTATAGCTTTGTCCGTTGTTGATAAGTAAGCAATCTACTAACGACTCCACCCGCTAAATAATTGGCTATGTCGGCGTACCAAGGACCCCGTTCACCAACTGCTTTTCCAACAAATGCCAATCTTTCATCCGGAAAGGTGTCTCGAATATCCTCCTCATTCAAAGCTCCAAGACTCGGATTCTCCAAACGGCTCAAATGATCCGCCGCCACATTTTCTCTACCCCGCTTATCTTGGATCTCCACATCAAATTCTTGCAAAAGTAAGATCCACCTAATCAATCTCGGCTTCGCATCTAACTTTGAAAACAGAAACTTCAAGGCCGAGTGATCCGTGAACACTACCGTTTTACTCAATACCAAATAAGACCGAAATTTATCGAATGCGAACACAACAGCTAGTAATTCCTTCTCGGTAGTGGTATAATTTTGCTGAGCTTCATTTAATGTCTTGCTTGCAAAATAAATCGGCCTAAAATGTTTCTCAATCCTTTGACCCAATACCGCCCCTACCGCAAAATTGCTCGCGTCACACATCAACTCAAAGGGTAGATCCCAATTTGGCGAGATTAGAATGGGTGTGTTCGTTAATCTTTCCTTCAACAATTCAAATGCCTTCATACAATCCTCCGAAAATTCGAACTTTGTATCCTTCTCTAACAAACGAGTCATCGGCCTAGTTATCTTTGAAAAATCCTTAATAAACCGCCTATAAAACCCCGCGTGTCCTAGAAAGCTTCTAACTGATTTCTCGTTCGTTGGAGGTGGTAACTTTGCTATAACTTCAATCTTTGCTCTATCAACCTCAATTCCCGCCTTAGAAATTTTGTGCCCCAATACTATTCCTTCCTTCACCATGAAATGGCATTTTTCCCAATTAAGCACCAAATTTGTTTCTTCACACCGTGCTAGCATCTTATCTAAACTTTCTAAACAACCATCAAATGAACTCCCATAAACCGAAAAATCGTCCATAAAAACCTCCATAGAATTCTCAACCATATTATGAAAAATCGCCATCATACACCTCTGAAATGTTCCCGGTGCATTACATAACCCGAATGGCATCCGTCTATAAGCAAAGGTACCGAAAGGACAAGTAAATGTTGTTTTCTCTTGGTCCTCGGGGTCAATTGGAATATGAAAATAACCCGAGAAACCATCAAGAAAACAATAAAACTCGTTTTCCGCCAACCTTTCTATCATTTGATCCATAAATGGCAATGGAAAATGATCCTTTCGAGTCGCCTCATTTAACCTCCTATAATCGATACAAACCCTCCAGCCCGTCACTGTTCTTGTTGGTACCAATTCGTTCTTTTCATTCAATACCACAGTCATTCCACCTTTCTTGGGCACACAATGGACCGGACTAACCCAGGGGCTATCTGCTATCGGGTAAATTATACCTGCATCCAAGAGTTTAACAATTTCCTTTTTGACCACATCTTGCATATTCGGGTTAAGTCTCTGTTGTCTTTGGACAACGGGTTTACATTATCTAAAAAGTTGATTTTATGTTTACAAAAATCAGAACTTATACCCGGAATATCAGAAATACGCCAAGCGAAAGCCTTTTTATGGCTTTTAAGGACCGTTAGTAATTTAACCTTCTCGTCTTCCAAAAGTGAGGACGAAATAATAATTGGGAGACTAGAATTACCATCTAAGAATGCATACTCTAGATGTGCCGGTAATTGCTTAAGTTCCAAATCCTTCGGGGGATCCTCAATAGAAGTTTTGATCCTCTCCCCGTCGTTAACTACCAACTCCTTCACTTCATTCGAGCTTTCCTCATCATTCGCCTCTTCTTTAACAATGGAATTCAGCATTTCCATTTCCGCCTCTGCTTCCAAAATGCCTTCCCAATCGAGGTCATAAGCTTCATCTATAACATCAATTCTAAAACAAGATTCATCAGTAGAATATGAATGTTTCATTGCTTGATTCAAAGAAAATGTTGCCCTTTCATCACCCAAACCCAAAGAAATTTCGGTATCCCGAACCCGGATGATAGCATCCGCGGTGTTCAAAAATGGTCTACCCAAAATGAGAGGAACTTTTTCATCCTCCTCCATTTCAAGAATAACAAAATCCACGGGATATAAAAATTCTCCAACCCGTATGAGCATATTTTCGGCAATACCCAATGGATATTGATAAGATCGATCGGCCAATCTTATGCTCATACGTGTTGGGGTTAAAACATTTGAAGACAATTTAGTGTAAATAGAGTAGGGCATTAAGTTAATGCTTGCCCCTAAATCCGCTAATGCACTAAAAGTAAATGTATCGTTAAAAGTGCAAGTTAAAAGAAAACTTCCGGGGTCTTCAAGTTTCGGTGGAATAGACCTCTTCACAATTGCTGAACATTCGGCATTTAAGAACGCGGTGATTTTCTCCATGTAATCACCTTTCCCGCTCACGAGTTCCTTCATGAATTTTGCATAATTTGGCATACCCGCAATAAGATCAACTAAAGGAACATTAATCTTAACAGTTTTCATTAACTCGATGAATTTCCCGTATTGTTCCTTTTTCTTTTCTTTTCGAAGTCTATGCGGATATGGGATATGTGGCTTGTATGGCCCTTTTGGTTCGATTTCCGGTTCTTTTTCTTTATTATCACCCTTTGGTTCCTTCCCAGGTTTTGACTCCATTTCTATCTCTTCCTCGTCGTCCGAATCACTATCGATGGGTTCATGGTTCTTTTCGAAGTCTCGGATCTCGAGTTGCGGCGCAACTACATTATCTTGCGGCGCAATTGGTTGGTCAATTACAATCGGGTTCCCCACGGAGTAGGAGTTGCGGCGCAAGTCCCTGTTGTTGCGGCGCAAGATGTCTGTTTCAGCTGAAATTTCCGTTTTGTCTTTGTTCAGCACCATTTTTCGGTCCCCCCCATACTTAGGTCCAGACCTAGTCTCCACAACGTTCACTTGCTCATCACGATTATTTGGTGGTACATACTTCGACCCTTGGTTCGATGATCCTCCGGTGTTGTTTTGATTTTGCCTCGGATTTGGTTGGGTTGAACTTGGCATTTGACCCGTTGGTCGGTTCGAGAACTTTTCACTTAATCTTTCAAATTTTCGCTCCAAGTCTTGCATGTTAGCTTGGGTGTTCCGTTGGTTTTGCTCCCATTTTGCGGTGAATCCTTTCATGGAGTTAGCCATAATATCATTTGCCGCCTTTTGGGAGTAGACAAAATCTTTCATCATTTCCTCAAAATTCTGTTCGGTATGCTCCTCCTTTTGTTTCGATTGGTTTGGTTGAAATCTCGCCTCATTTCTGTTTCCCTGATTCTTATTTCCATACCCACTATTTCCCCGGTTTTGATACCCATAGTTGGCATAGTTAGCCTCCTCAGATTTCGGCTCACAATCATCCGTGTAGTGAGGTCCCCCGCATTTCCCGCAACCGTTCTTCACTAAGTGTACATCTTTTTCCAAACGACCCATTCGGTTTTTCATTTCATTACCCAAGGCTTTAATCTCGTTCACCACTTCTTTGTTGCTACCACTACTACCTCCTTCTTCAACTTGGTTCACCGTTCCTCTAACTCTCCTATTCCTATTAACCCGATCCCTAGCAATATGAGCTTGAACTTGGTCTTCCATCATTCGGTGAGCCTCGTTTGGTGACTTGTATAGGAAACTGCCACCACCCGCCAAATCCAAGTCGTGTTGAGAACGACTATCCAAACTGTAGTAGAAGATATCAATAACTTCATCTTTATCTAACTCGTGCCCATGGCAGTTCCTTAACAATTCCTTAAGCCTAATCCAAGCACTTGTTATGGTCTCGTTGTCCCATTGTTGAAAAGAACGGATTTGGTTCAATAGCTTCCTGCGCAAGATGGGTGGAAAAAATCTTGTTACAAAAAGCTCCCTCATTTCTTCCCAAGTTGCAATCGTACCCGGCTCTAATTCATTAAACCACGTTTTCGCCTCTCCCGTGAGAGACGATGGAAACAAACTTAGCATAACGCTTTCCTCGTGACCCGCTCCATATCGAAACATTCTACATGTCTCTATGAAACTCGCCACATGCTTGTGCGGGTCGGACTTGAAATGTCCGTCAAAAGTACTATCTTGAATCATCTTTAAGTGATGACCTTTAACGGAAAAGTCATCCCCCAAATCCGGTACCACAATGGCCGACCCATTCGTCTGTGGTACTATCCTATTCCTATCGATCATCGGTATGTCAAAAGGATTGGGTGGGTTGTTTCTTAGTATACCATCATCTCCGTTTTCTGACATTTCTTCTTCAAAAACTGGTTCAACTTCCTCCTCGGAGGATATGCTTTCACTATAAACTACCGAAGCGGCTGCTCCTAAACCCCGTTTCCTCAAAAGTTTTTCCGGATCCGAAAGAGGACTTTGCACTTGTTTCCCTTGGGATCTCAAGTACATACACAATCAATAATCCTGAAAATCACAACACAAACAAAAAAAAAACACCCGTGAAAAATATTCAAACAAGTAATCAAACAATAAACTAAAAACTTCAACTAAATCAAGTCCCCGGCAGCGGCGCCAAAAACTTGATGCGAAAAATCTAGTTTTCCCAAAATTAACCTTTACTAGATTATGACACGGGCAGTGTACCCTTGTCAGTTGTAAAATAGTATTAGCAAATATCGGGTTCGAACACAGGGACTATTTATAGTTGGAAGTGTTAGTTTATAAAAACGCGTAACGAGTAACAAGTTGGTTTTAGTCTTAGTGAAGACTTGCTTATAATAATAGTAAAAATATTTAAGATTTCAAATATGAATAAAAGAAACGCTTGCTTGGACCGTTAATGAATATGCGTTATCTCTTAGGTATGAAAATATCGATAAACTTCTAATGTAAAATCCTAAGTTCCTTTCGAATACCGGATTTCTCCAATTCCCTAACCATGCAACGATTCCTTTCGAATACCGTTAACACCTCAAGATATTGTGCATAAAGTTCCAAGCTGATGTGTGAGAATTAATTTATAAGCTTCCTTTCGAATAGCTTACCAACTCCTAAACCGATTTCTCTTAATTTAGTAGCTAGCGTTTGTGTGAATAACTACTTGTAAAAATTGTTGTTAATGACTCCTTTCGAATATCATTCACTTATAATCAACTAAAGACAGGCCGATTAATTCGTTCCTATTTTAGTAAAAATTACGGATTCCTTTCGAATACCCGTTTTTAGATTACCAAACAAGAGTATAAACAATTTTAACAAGATAATTAAGTTATTAACCCAAACGGATCCCCAATTAATCTCAACACATCAATCGAATTTCAAACCCAAAACCTAACACATAAACATCACATAATCCTAGCAAACGTATTAAGAAATTAGCTACTCATGATCGTAACAAACACAATTAAATATGTAAAAGACATACTTCAAATTGCAATTAAAATGATAGAAGATTCAATACCAAACTGAGAAATAGGTTCCAATGATCTCCCAAATTAACAAAGTAGAAATTGAAAACAACGATTGTTCAACAGAAAATTATGATTATGATGATGTGTGATGATAGATGATGCTTCTGTGTATGATGGTAATGCTTGTTTTTTGATCTTCCACTCACTCCTTTGTTAAATATTCCTCCTGCTAGTTTAAAAAAACGTTCAGCCATAATGTCCCACTAACTCTTTGGGCTCCCCCTTAATTAGGAATAAAAACACAATTTCGTAACTGCATCTGTTGCGCCGCAACTTATGTGTCTTGCGCCGCAACTAGTGATCCGCAAGCACCATGATCTGTAGCCCCTTCAATTGCGCCGCAATAGGTAGGAGTTGCGCCGCAACTCGGCTTCCGAGGCTGGTACTGATTTGGGTGTCAATCACTTGCGCCGCAGTAGGTAGGAGTTGCGGCGCAACATTAGACCAATTGATCCCTGACTTGTTTGCTTAGCTCCTTTTAGTCCCAAATCGCCTCCAATAACTCCAAACATAACTCCAAACATAACAAATCAGCATCGTGTTGAATCTTTACAGCAACATGAGCAGATTTGATGAGCCTTTACCAAGTAGCTGCTCGCTCTTGGGCTAGCCAGTCTTTCTGGTGGAATAAGCATCACCCTGGGAGACTAGAACCCAGCCCAACTCTTAGAACGTGAATCAATGGTGAGTGGGGGTACCCTGATGATTTTAGGCAAACCATCACAGCCGTCAACGGATTTGATATGTCTTTACCAGAAGCCGTACCCTTCTAGACTCGCCAATTCTTAGCAATGAAGCATCGGTGAGTTGAACACCCTATAGCTTTAAGCAAGCTATTACAGCTATCAACGGATTTGATAAAATCTTTACCAAGAGCCGTACCCCCTTGGATTAGCCACTTTTCAGTCTAGGACCATGGCAAGTGAAAACCATCCAGTTTTGGGTAACCTGGCAACCATCAACGGATTTGATGTGTCACACCAAGAGCCGTACCCTCAAGGTGAATCAACTCTTTCTTGTCGGTAAGACATGGTGAGTTGAGAACCTATAAAACACACTTTACACAAAATATAAGCAATACGGGGTCTATCCATTACGTTTAGGACACAAAACATAACAAATATCGCTATGAAAAACTCGTATAAATGAGCGATATCACCACCGGCGGTAATGCACTCGGAAAGATCATGAGCTCCACCACAAGACAAACAACTCTTATCAACCGCTTTAACCGAATAGGAATTCAAAGCATCTTGTGCTTTCCAATGAGTCATAAGATTTTAAAACCTATCGAAAAACCGATTTTCCTTATTAGCTTCGTCATGTAAGGCTTTAATGCTACGAAACGATGACGACGATGAAGAACCTATATTCGCAACACTCGGTGTGTTCCGAGGGTTGTAAACCTTAGATCTATTCTCGATAATATTTAAAGCTTCATCGGTCGTTTTGCACAAAAAATTACCACCCGCGGCGGCATTCAAATAATCTCGTTCATGATCATTAAGCCCATTATAAAAAGTATCAACTTGATGCAATTCCGAAAAATCATGGTGTGGACATTCATGTAACATTTCCTTAAATCGTTCCCATGCCATTGAAAAACTCTCATTATTTCGTTGTACAAATCTTGAAATCTCATTTTTCAAATGTGTTGTTTTAGATGGTGGGAAAAATTTGTTCACAAACTTAGAAACGAGATCACCCCATGTCAAAATTGAATTTGGCGGTTCTTTCTCAAGCCAAATTTTAGCGAGTCCATCTAACGAGTATGGAAACAACATCATCTTAATGGCGTCATGTGGAACATCCTCAAACTTGCTAGTAGCGGTGAGACGATTAAATTTCCTTATGTGGTAATGCGGGTTGTCTTTCTTATGACCTCTAATCTTATTAACTTGCAACATCGACATTAAACCCGTCTTAATCTCGAAATTCTCCGCAAGGATAGCAGGAATCACAATGGCTTCTCCAAAACCCTCAGTGGGTGCTTGAAGCAACTCCATCATAGTACGATTAGCCATGACGCCTTCTTGTTCTACAATGGGTTCAACAATTGGAGTTTGTTCTTCAATCAACGTCTCTTGATTTCCTTGATTTTGACGACGTTTACGAGCTCGTTTAACTTGACCACGAGTTAGCATAAACTTCACGTAGAATGGGAGGTGAGCAAAGAAGATTCTTTTTGGGTGTTTTGTGAATTTTCAAATTTTTTTTTTGTTCTTGATTATTTTTAATTTTTTTTTGGATTTTGGTGTATCTTCGTAGACAACAATCTAACAAATCTCTCCTCGAATCAAACTCTTGATTAAAGAATCCTCAAAAGAATGAAAACGATCACGTGGAGTGAACGCCTTCGAATGACTTTAGAACTTTTGGTGAAAACCAAATTGTTCAAGAGGGTTTAATCACAAAGAAAACCAAGCAAATATATTATACGTAATAATACTTTGGGCGGCAAAACCCTCGATTAGCCTTCAATCTCAAAATACTCACAAGCAAGCGGGGAAACGAGGCGGCGCGAAGCACTTAAGAGCCTTTTTCCTTAGGGTATATTTTATAATACCCGCCTTATACCCACCTTATAGTTTGTATTTTTCAAAATCGAGCTTCACGAAAGTATTTATCTATTTTTTCCTTTTTCTTTTGTTTGAGATTCGAATACAATAATTAGGAGATCAAATCCCAATTAAGGTTGTGTTTTCACAATTTTGGAGATATTTTGAATTGATTGTGATACTTAATACAATATAGTAATAATAATTTCACAAGAAAAACCAAAAAACCGATAATACGTATTAGTAGATTTCCACTAATACAAATACTATTTATGGTTAATATTAAAAGCAACAAGACAAATTAATCACGACACAAAGAGCGTAAAGTAGGGAAAGTATTAAGTGATGATTTAGGAAAATCAAACACTAATGACCCAATGAAGTTCGTTTCCCAAGGAGGTATATGTGTGTGAATAATTCGTAATTGGTTTGAGATTAATATTGGATAGAAGGGGATGAGAAAATAGAATGACGAAGACGTGAAATTAATTACTACTACGACTAAACGTAAAACCGTAAAAAGTACAAAAATAAAAATTAATTCTAAAAATTCCCAAAAATTTACCAAAAATCAAAATAAATAAACTAAGAGTTTACCAATGATCAAAACTTTTACAAACCTTTTAATTAATTAAATATTAATTTTTAAATGCTAATAAAAGCCCTAAAAATCAAATTAATTATCAAAAATCCCAAATAAAGATTTTTCAATTGGTAAACCTCTAAAATGACCTAAAAAGATTAAAAACTATTTTTATAAATTTTTAAACTAATAAAAACTATTTAAAATGATTTAAAAACTACTAAAACTTAAAATAATTATAAAAATTAATCTAAAGATGATAAAATAAATCTAAGAGTTGCAAAAATCCTATTTTAATGTATTTAAGCTAAGAAAAATATAAAAAGTGCAAAAATGTGAAATTTGAAAAATAATAATAAAATAATATTAAAATAATATTAAAAATCCAAAAATTCTAAAAAATTCTAAAAACTTGCAAACTAGTTTATTTTAACCTAAATAATCAGAAAATGAAAGTGATTTACCAAAATACCCCTAATGGGCCCCCAAATGGGCTAAAATAAAAAACAGTCAACTTAAATGGGCTTTTGGGCCCAAAAAGTCAAACTAGGCCCAAATGACCTGAAAAAGCCTTATCTAACTCAAAATTTAATTCTAAGCACAAAAGTCTGAAGGCCCAAAAGCTGAAAATGAGCTTATCATAGCTTAAATAACAAACAACTTATTCTTATTGGGACAATAAGCCCATTAAGCAATAAGCCAATGCCATAAGCTCTGCTTAAACACACAACCTTCTTTTGAGATGCCTAAGAGATCTCTAAAAAGAAATTTTGAAAAAGCTCACTCAATAAGCCAGAAATAAGCAAAGAACAATTCCACAAAACGACAAAATTGTCGGGATAGAGTTCTAGGCTGTTTTAGAAGCTCTAGTTTGTTGCAAAAGCTCACAAATAGCTTAACTAAGACTAATCAACAAAGAAAATCCCAATAATCCAAGTACAATAAGCTGTGTGAACCAATAAGCACTCTTTTAAAATAAGAAAACTTAATTTCCTAGTGAAAAGCTCTTATCAAGTTTTGATTTCTTCTAGTAAAGCTTAAAAGGTGAGATAAATGATTTCTTCTAGTAAAGCTCTAGTTTGTTGCAAAAGCTCACAAATAGCTTAACTAAGACTAATCAACAAAGAAAATCCCAATAAGCCAAGTACAATAAGCTGTGTGAACTAATAAGCACTCTTTTAAAATAAGAAAACTTAATTTCCTAGTGAAAAGCTCTTATCAAGTTTTGATTTCTTCTAGTAAAGCTTAAAAGGTGAGATAAATAATGAAAAGTACAATAACTAAGTTGTGGCACGTTTCAATAAGCTAAAATAATCTGATAAGCACTTTTTGCCTTGGTCAACGAAAGTCAACTCACTCCAAAAATCACCAAACTTGCAGAACTTGGTTATGAGATGTGAATAAGCCTATTAGAAGCTGTTTTGGATCAATTCTAGAGGTCTAGACCAATGAACTTAGCAAAACAGTTGTCTTACTAAGCTTGTTTTTGGCTGATTAAGCACTATAAGCCAATGGGCTTATAAGCTTGTGAGATAAGCAGCAAACAAAAGGCACACACCAAGTAATGTACAAGGAACCAGTTAAAAGCATAAAACAACAAAAATCAATCCAATTGCATCAAAATCACATAGCATGCATTTGCTGATCTATTCGACCAAAAGTTGAAATTCAATAAGCTATAAACAACTCAATAAGCAACCAAACTCTAAAACCAGATGATGCAGAGTTGCACAACCAACAAATCTATAAACAAACCAAGTTTCACACCTTAATTAAACAAACAAACAAATTAAACCTACTGATGTGTTTGACTGAAAAATGTGTACAAAAACTAGCAACCTATGATTTTTAGTTATACTATGTTTTAGGCTTATCCAACACTTGAAACAACTTTCATACCAGCAAACAAATAGTTATAAACCAAAAGGAGCCAAGCTCCAAGGACCTAAGGCCTTTGAAACAGCAGACACAAACACCCCTTAATCAATCCAATAACACTCAAAACTGATTTTAACCCCTATAATCAACAAGATCTAGATGATAACACGTCTATTATAACCTATGAAGCAGATAAGAGCCAAATAAACAGTAATCTAACCAACAATTCCACAAATCACATATTTATCAAATATTTGACAAAAATATAAAAAAGGTTATAGAAAACAAACCTCCAAGACTTACAATCCAAGCCATGGATTGTTTGAGCTTAGGTGCTAGCTAAACAAGCACCAGCTTCCACTTTTGTACCTGCAAAATCACAAGAAAAGAAACAAGCAAAAAATAACCAATGATTTTTTTTACTTTTTCACAAAACCTTCACAAATCCTTTTGAAAACTTTTCCAAAACGAACTTACAAAGAGATAATCAATGGGACTCAGACTTGATATGCTTTTACACCAACTTTTAACAATTAAAAAGGAATTATATTTTCAGAAAAAAACCAACTTTTATTTGCCTAAAAAAGAATTACAAAGAGTAATAGCAAGCCTGGAACAAGGGACTCTCACAAGTTGAGGTCTCCTTATATAGGACTAATGGACTATTCTAGAATGTTGAAATACATGAAAACCCTAGCTATGAAATCTCAAATTTTCCCTTGAGTGCTTGATGGCGTTTGATGTTTGTGAGCTGTCCAAATGAATCAAAGACGTTCATTTTAGCTTGCTAGTTAAGCAGTGAGTCTTGACTGTTGATTTGGCCACGTGTCTTTACTTGGAGATGAGGGTGTGATGTGATTGGGTAACGGGCTGGGGTGTGGGGTCCTTTGGTGAGTGGAGAAGAAGGATTTAATGTTGGGATGGGTTTCAAGTGAGGTGAATCACACGGGGGAACAACCAATTTCATTTTACCCTTTGTTGGTAAAAAGTAAAATTTGGGTTCATACGTGCTACATTAACTCTTTTTGATCCGTTTTTAGGGGAAGGTTATTGTTTGGCGCATGTTTAGGAGTTTAAACTTCTAACTTGGCAGCTTTGGTCCTTGTCTTTTGGGAAAAGAGGCAAAACAGGTTTTTCAGCCTTAAAAACGTGTTTCCTTCACATTTGAAGTTTCCTTTTTCATACTTTGCCCCAAAACTTTGGCAAAAGTATTTCAAGGGTAATTTTTGCCATTTTTGAATATTTGAGGGACTGATTTTGGACATTCTTGATCTTTAAAGGTCTTCATAGTATCTTTGACATCATGAGGGACCATATTTAACAAATTAGAATTGATGAGGGACTAATCTTGCCAATTCTTGAAAGTTGAAGGACCATTTTTGTAATTTTGACAAACTTAAGGGACCAAACTTGTAATTATGAATATACAAGGGTTTCAATTGTCATTTCTTCATATTTTCAGGATCAGTCTTGTACATCTTCAAGTCTTCAAGGGTTAATCTTGGATAAATCATGAACTAGGGCCCGGTTCTTTGTACGGCTTCGTTCTCATGTCCGTTTTTCCTTGTTTCTTGTGATCTTTTGTCTTTTTCACGATATCCATACCTAAAACACACAAGTAAACAAATACAAGTATATATATGGTATTTTATGACATTTTAATGCAAGTAAACAAAAGAACGATGAGATCATGTATAAATGTCATCTCATCATGTATGCTTTTGACAAGTTCCGCCCCTATCTTGTCCTTTCTACCACCATCGTGTACACCGATCATTCCGCGTTGAAGTACTTGTTAACTAAGCAAGATTCTAAGCCAAGACTTCTTCGTTGTGTTTTATTCCTTCAAGAATTTAAAATTGAAATTCGAGATAAGAAGGGAGCCGAAAACCTAGCCGCGGATCATCTAAGTAGACTTGAGGACCCTTATTAAGGGGATCATCCGAATCAAGAGATCAATGACTTTTTTCCCCTTGAGGCCTTAATGTCTATCAATTCCAATCTTGATGACACCCTGTGGTTTGCGGACATTGCAAACTACTTAGCGGGTGGTATTCTCATCGAAGGGTTAACATCCTAACAAAAGAAGAAGTTCTTTAAAGATATTAAGACTTACTTTTGGGATGACCCTTATCTCTTCAAACAATGTGCTGATCTGATTATTCGTCAGTGTGTTGATGGACCTGCAGCTTTCGACCTTCTCAAAGCTTGCCATAAAGGACCCACCAGTGGTCATTTTGGTCTAAATTACACCGCGAAGAAAGTATTCGACTCTGGATTCTATTGGCCCACCATTTACCGTGACGCTCACGAGATGGTTAAAAATTGTGATGCTTGCCAACGCCAAGGCAAGATCACACATAAAGATGAGATGCCTCAAAATTTCATACAAGAATGTGAAATGTTGATGTATGGGGCATCGACTTTATGGGGCCGTTTCCATCATCTAAAGGGAAAAAGTACATCCTCGTAGCCGTTGACTACGTTTCCAAATGGGTTGAAGCTAAGGCTCTCCCTACGAACGATACGAGGGTGGTTGTGAACTTTTTGAAGCAACTTTTTGCTTGATTCGGTGTTCCTCGTGCTATAATCAGTGACCGCGGGACTCATTTCTGTAATGATCAATTTGCAAGAGTCATGTCTAAGTATGGTGTCAATCACCGTCTTTCCACCGCTTATCATCCTCAAACAAATGGTCAAGCCGAGATATCTAACCGTGGATTGAAGAGAATTCTTGAGCGTACTGTGGGAGAGCATCGAGCCTCGTGGGCCGATAAGTTAGATGATGCTTTGTGGGCTTTCCGTACCGCTTATAAGACCCCGATTGGTTGTACACCTTATCGTCTTGTGTACGGGAAAGCATGCCACCTCCCTATCGAGCTGGAACATAAGGCATACTGGGCATTGAAGTGGGCCTTTAAGTAGGCTAACCGAGAGTTCCACGTTGGTGATCAAGTCTTACTCTTTAACTCTCGGTTGAAAATCTTATCGGGCAAGTTGAAGAGCCGTTGGTCTGGTCCATTCACCGTCGCCAAAGTATTCCCATATGGCACAATTGAGCTTTCTCAACCAAATGGGCCCAATTTTAAGGTGAATGGCCAGCGCGTGAAGTTGTACTTTGGTGAGGACATCTCTCATGAGATGATTCCATCCCTCACCATGTTTCCCTTGAATTAAGTTCTGGGTCGAGTCAGGCTCGTGACTCGGTTACCAAAAACAAGCGCTTCTCGGGAGGCAACCCGTTGATCTATCCTTTACCGTTTGCATAATAAGTGTAGGGGGAGCCCCGTATGTGTTTGTTGTCTTGTTTCTTATTCTGTGCAGGGATTCAAGCTTCAGAGAGTACTTTTGATGACTTTTGACGAACCGTGATCCCGTGTACCCGTCTTCCTGGTTCTATCCTAAACTATCGTGATTCAATATTTCATATCTTATATGTTCACATTGAAATCACTATAGTTGTCCTTTCCTTAGCAAAATTTAAACAAAGTGCACAATGTCCTAAGTGTAGGGGAGTTTACTCCCACATGCTTAAACATTGAGGACAATGTATATATCAAGTGTAGGGGGGACTTCTATCGAAGTAGGTGGTCTTTTCCATAAATTTTCCCTCATTTTTACCGGAAAATTTGATTTTTCGACATTTTTCAAAATTTTTAATCTATTTTGGCCTTGTAGTTTTCCTTTTTTATCGTTATTTACTTTCTTTGCTAAAAATAAAGTTTAATAAAGTGGTTTTTAATTTTTCAAAGTCGTAAATATTTTGACTCAACCCGAGTTTACTTATCTAAGTTTACTCTAGCTAGTATCCTTAACGTGTTTAAGTCAAGTTTTGCTAGGCTTTTATATAGGGAACTTTAAAACGCGAAAGTCTTAACTCTCACGGGTTAAGAACGAGAACTTTTCGCAAGTTCCTATAATTGATCCTAGAGAGTCGTTTATCAAGGGAAGTTTAAAATGCGATTTTTAAACTTGAAATAGTCTAAGAATTTGAAAGATCCTATAGATGACTCGAAACCCAGAACTTTGATTTAATTGGATAAGTATCCACGAGTCTCATTCCTTGAGATTTTAAATTGTGGAGAACGAGAGATGATAGAGTCAATTATAAGTTCGATATTCTTTCAAGAATTTATGTGAGTTAATTATGAGCTTCTTCTCCCATCGCTTGCTAATAAATTTATCTGCAATAAATAAGGTTGTACGATTTGAAAAGTTACTTAGCTTCTAGCCCAAGATCGTTTAAAAGTAGCTCGGTATTAATTAGAGTTCATAGCCAAGGCATAACTTATTGAAGCGGGATGCGAAGATTGGCGAGTCCGAAAAGGCCCTAACAAGGCATGAGGGCAACATTTTGTTGCTAAAGATCCAAAAGTGATGTGAAGAATCGATTATCAAAAATCAATATGAAGGATCGAGACACACGACGGAAAGTATAAACTCCCCAAAAGATCATGGAGAAGTCTATCCAAAAATTCCCTAACAAGGTATGAGGATAAATAGATCCAAGTCCTAAAAGGGGGCGGATCGTTGTATATCAAAGTCCAAAATAATGATTGGAGAAAAATGAAGAAGTCGTGGTCCAAATATGAAGAATCTCTCAAAAACTTCAAGTGAAGAAATTCCTATCATGAAGAGAATACCATAATTTCAAGAACGTCTCTCAAAGATTCGAAGTATGAAGTCGCTGCCAAATATCGGTCCGAGAAAGGTCTCAAATGGTGAAGCGAGTTACGCCAAGATATGAACTTTAAGAGGTCCCGAGAAGCAGTTTTAAAAGATTTTGTCCTTTAGCTAACTATTGATTAAATCGTCCCACTTTATTTTCAGCCTAAATAACTATCAAAATAAGTCAAACAATGCATCCTCGTGATCATTCAAGACAAAATTAAAATATAAGAGATACACCTAGGAATAAGGGAGTCTAAGTAAATAATTGGCCCACATGAATTCGTGTTAGTTTGCTAACTTATAATAACAATGATCTCGTTTTTAAGCTTGGTTTGAGGAACGTGAAACTTGAGGATGATGAACATTTATGACAGCCAAAACCCCAATGTAAGTCTTTGATTTCTTTACTTGTTTTTATCTTTTTATTTTCCTTAACATTTAGTATTTAACAAAGGCCAAGGTGGGTTATTTATGATGGAAAATGTAAACCATGCTTTAAAATTAATGCATTGCATGAGGGCATTGCAATGGTCAAGTGTAGGGGATTTAATAAGCGTGAAAACACTTATCCTTTTACCACTTGTTTCCAATAATAACAAGACCAAAACGTATATTTTATGTCGTAAAAGTCGGAATTATGCGTGGTTTGTGTTTTTATTGTGTTTTAGTACCAAAAGATGAAAAAGGAATAAAACACGGGCTTTCACGGGCTTTTATCGAAGAAAACGAGAAAAGACGAAGTCAAAAGATCAAGAGTGCAAAAAGAACGGAATTCCAAGGCCTATTCTGAAGATTTATCGAAGAAAAAAGTCTAAAGACGGAAGTTTAATGAAGTCGAAGAACTCAAGTCTAATTATAGAATAAGATTATAAGACGAGTTCAAATTATATCGACAAATCCCGATACGACATCGAGAAAGACAAATTAAATCGAGTCGAGACGAAAAGAAAGAAAGAAGGAAGCACACATGCACTCCCCACTCCCTATATATACCCTCCTAATGGCACATTAGGAGGGTGTTAGTTTTTTTAGCTAGTTATTTTCCTTTCTTTAGTTTTCATTTTAGAGAGAGAAAGTGTTTAACTTTCTCTCACTAAACTTCATCTTTTCTTTCAAGTTAAGCTTTGTTTAATCTTTGTATTAGAGTTTCATTAATTAAAAGTTCAAGTTTAAGCATTTAATCTTTTATCTCTTTCTACCTTTCTTGATTTCACTTTGATTTTGATCCGAATTTTTATACTTCGTGTGTGATTTTTATGTTTTAGTGATTAAAAAGATAATCTTTTGATTCCTTACTAAGCTTTTATACGGTATACGCTATAAGCTTGTTGTGCTTATTGGCTTATTTCATATATATAGCTTATTTCTTTTCGGTTTTCTTAAAAAGTTTAGTGTTTTTAAAAGGTTCTGTAACACCCCCAAATTTCGGTCATAACAGCGGAAGGTTCATTGGGTGTTATTATCATGGTTCAATCTCATAATCATAGAAAACGGCTCAAAACGAGTCGTTTTAATAAAACCTTCCATTCATTTTCATTTAACAATAAAACATTTCACATGGTCCCAGATAATTCAAGAGTTTACAAACAATAATAAAGGATAAAATTTATTTGAATGGATATAATTTATAAAAGCGGGCCAAAACATTTCAAATCAGCAAGCTTCACGAAACCGCCTTTCTTGAGTGCCTTCCCAATGGACCTGAGATAAAACATGCTAAAAAGTCAGCAAAATTTGCCGAGTGAATCTATAGAGTTTAATTTAAATAAAGAGAACACAAGTATTCAAAAATAACCTTCCATGGTTAATAATTTATCAAAGGCAATTATGTTGTACGGACATAATAATCGTGTCATTACATAAGTCTCGTGACATTGAACGTTAACATATATTATTTCAGCCCAACACACCTAGCCAAGTGCGTATATTTCTCTTATACAATGCATCCGATGTTTCATTACTAGTGCATCACAACACCACGCGAGAGCTAGTCGCGACCGGATTGGGCGTCACCCCGATAGATCTATCCATAGCATTAGCGTTATCTCGATTAACAATTCACGATTCATGGGTCTTTTAAGGCTAAACAAACTTATGTAATAACTTCCATCTAAACATACAATTAAGTTCTTTGTGTTCAATTTTAAAACAATCATGAGTTTACGACAAATTATGGTTGTACATTTCAATTTCAATAATTACTTTTCAAGTAAATAGGGTTCCCAGAACTTCTCGTTGCACCCATACTTTTCCAATAAGTAGGGTTTCCACAACTTCTCGTTGTACCCTTTTATTTTAATAAAACAAGCATGTTATCCCCCTCGCGGGTTTTATAAAACAAGAAAACATGTTAAAAGCGAGGCTATAGACTCACCTTAGCCAATAGTGGTAATGAGACGATCGCCGACGATTAGTGATGCCCGTTTAAACACGAAAATCGCAACCTACCAATTAAGGCGCGTTCGTTAATAATCGAATTAAGTATAAATAAAACTTAAATAATATAAAAATCAAAATTAAAAAACCAAGACAATCCCGAAAAATTTAATAATACAAGTGTTATTACTATACCCTTTTATTCAATACTATTCTTTTAAACACTTGCACTCACGATAATGACCCGTCTTAAGACGCCAAGTCAACGCAAGTCAAATTATCATTTTACTTCCCACGGACCAGTCACTAAGTCAATTATATAATGACTTAATACTTGAGTAAATCACCATATCCAATGACGAATACTCAACTCACGCCACATAATTATTGAACTACGTGTCCAAAATACCAATCAGCATGTACACTCCAAATGTACACACCAATCTACCCTATCTACACTTGTCCGATTTCGACGAAACTTGGTCACAAACTCACACATAATATGAATAAGACTCAGTTTAAGTTTCATTCAAAAATTATACTTCTTAGACCTTCTGCCCGACACACCTTCGTGTTATAAAAACCGGACAGTTTTACGCATTTTATTTGTAAAACCATTTTGACATATCTAAACAACTCCATTTATAAAACCGACATTCGGGTTTGAAAATAGACTTATGACCTAAGGTTTAGCAACTTACATCAGTCCTTGAACATTTTTAAAACTCATTCTATAGTCTCCGAGATTCGATCCAAATATCGATGACAATTTTCGGATTGTGCCGATACCCGTCTCCCGGTACACAAATACTAAAAGTAGCATAACTTTTCGCTCGTTTGGAGCTAGAAGCTCTACTTTAGCTCAAATCGAAGCTAACGAAATTCTCTACGACCTTATCTTATTGGTTTAACAAGCTTATTACAGTAAGTAATTCAAAAATGGCCTTAAATTTACTGCCCAAAATTGACCATCAAAAAATCATACCAAATCACCATTTTGACCCATTTCAACAATTTACATACTTCTAATATCATCCTAATATTATCATAACACATCTAACTAACTCCTAACACCCTCAAATTCAAATTAATAAAAATCAAATATATATAAATCATGCATGCAACAACAATCCCACTCAAATATAATAATAATAACAACATACATAACCATAAAAATGGCTCAAACATGATGTTCCTCACCAAAAATAAAAAAGAAAAATGAAGTGAATGCATGTGGGAAAATTTTATACCAATATGATCCTTGTTGAATTTCTAGGATGGGTCTTTGATTAGATTTGAGTGAATCAAAGTAGAAATCAAAAATTTTTGAAGTATATAGGGAGGGGGTGGACGGCATACATGAAGAACAAGAGAGAGATATTTTATTTTTTTTAGTTTAAATGATTTTTAAATGAAAATAAGATAGTGGAGAACATTTATATAGTCCAAGGTTAGGGTATATTTTGTCAATTTTGCATAGTTTTGGTCCTAAATGCAATTAAATAGTTGTAAGGGTAGAAAATGTAAATATTAAATTTTGGAAATATTTACGGGACTCGGGTTTCGTAAAAATACTTTTTAAAAGTTAAAACGCTTCTTAAAAATAATAATATCACTTCGACACGACTTAAAACGTAACTAAATCGAAAACGTCGAAAATATAAAATATCGAGACAATCGATAGTAAAACGTAAATTTTTGGGCATCCGTCGGTATCGCGATCATTAGTAGTTCTCGTCATTCGTTAAAACGTAAAACACGAGAAATAAAAATTAAATGTAATAAATACAATAAAATCATTTATATGATAATTTGAGAATATAATATTGATACTTAATGTATTTCTTGTCAGTTTTCATCGAAACGACATTCTTACGTTAAGTTTCAAACTATAACCTTCTCGGTAATCGAAAATTTAAAATTCTCATTAAAGTAACCATATATTACGTAATAGTCGAGATTAAAATATCGACCTGAAATTGACGGATTGTCACATTATCCCCACCAAATTGGGATCTTCGTCCCGAAGATCAACTTGCGTTCTTCCTCGATCGCTCGTTGAAAACAAAGAGTTAAATGTATTTTGGTCCTCGTCTGGAGTTACATCACACATGACAATAGGAATTCGACTTTGCTTCGGTTGCCTAACTTCTTACTGATAGTATCAACAAGTACTTAGATGAAATGCAACTTACCGTCAATTCATACTTCATTAAGAGTAATAAGATCTTCGTCGGAAAGAAATTTCCTTAGGTTCGACATATGAAAAGTATTGTGAATTTCTTGTAATTCTCGAGGTAATTTAAGTTTTCATGCCGTCGGACCTACCATCGATATCAGCTCGAATGGTCCAAACTAACGGGGACTTAACTTCCCACGTTTTCAAAAATATATATAACACCTTTTTCATGGTGATAACTTTTCCACCTACCTCGAATTTCAAAGGTTTTCATTTCACATCATCATAACTTCTATGTCTACTACGAGTGGTTCACAAACGATTCTTAACTAGCACGATCGATTTATTATCGAAATAAAAAGAGCAGAGTCAATCAATCAACATTGACAGAAATCTAGTCATATTCATACTGAGTTTTCGAGAGCTTAACAATGAATCCATTGTAATTTGCTCCTACCTCACGAATGATGACAAATAACATAATCGTAATCACTTAAAGGCTAAGTTACCTCTTTATTCTATAATAGACTGTAGGCTCTTACTATCGGTGGATACCGTACATTAGTGCCATACAATTTATGTCTCAATAGACGAAGAGTAAAATCATCGCACCCAATTACAAGTAATGGGTTGTGCAGTTTCCTCATTCTTCCTAGGTATCCTACAAGCATATACAAATCAAAACAACTCCAATTCATAAAGGAGATGTATCACGATCAACAACAAAATCTTTACTTCCTTCGAGTAATGATGAGATCGGCGTGCTGCAGAACTTTCTTTTCATGGTCTGAAAAGCTTTCTCTTCATCAATGCCACACACATACGGTTCATTCTCTGAGTTAGCTTAGTTAATGGTTTTGATATCAAAGAGAAACCTTTAATAAACCTTCAGTAATAACTAGCCAAACCTAGAATTTGTCGTACTTCAGTTGGAATAATTGGAACATTTAAATCTTCGATGGTTTCAATTTTCGCAGAATCAACATGTATGCCACTTTTGTCAATCACATGACAGAGAAGTTGTACAGAACAAAGCCAAAAATCACAATTTAAAATTTTTGGGTACATCTTTTCGTTCTTTAACAAGTTCAAGATAATCCCTAAGTGTTCGGCATGTTCTTCCTCGCTCTTCGAGCAGATTAGAATATCATCAAAGAAAACGATTTCGAATTTATCAAGACACGGCTTACAAATACAATTCATTAAGTCAATGAATATAACAGGTGTACTGGTCAAACCAGAAGGCATAACCCTAAACTCATAATGATCATCACTCGCGTATGCGAAGTTGATGATAAGCAAGACAAAGATCAATCTTAGAGAAAACACCAGAATCTTGGAGAAAACACGAGAGTTTTGAAGTTGATCAAATAGATCTTCAATTCTTGGAAGCGGATAACAGTTCTTGACCGTTAGCCTATGCAACTCTCGGTAATGGATACACATACGAAACGAGTAATCCTTCTTCTTAAGGAATAGAATAGGAGTTCTACAAACTGACGAGCTCGGTCGAATAAAACATCTATCAGATAGTTCTTAAAATTGCACAAATAATCACTTCAGCTCAGATGGTGCTAATAAATATGGCTCATGTGCCACAGTTGCAGCACCAGAGATTAGATCAATTAGGAATTCTAGTTGCCTTGGAGGCGGAAGCCTTAGCAAATCTTCCAGAAACACTTCAGAATAGTCACAAATGACTAGAGCATTTTCTACTGACTTTCTTACGATTCCTTCTACGTTACTTAAACTATGAATAATTCACAACCTTTTGATATACTTACGAGCTCTAATGCACGAAAAGAATTTTCAATTTGGAATTATTTTTCCCTTCGGTGACCTTGTCAGTCTTGCCTTGAATTATGTGTCCCATGAGCTAATCAGCCATGCAGACAAGTTCACAAATAGCAATTGGCTTAGAAGAAGTCACATCACCGCATATATTCCTGGTCAGCCGTAAATATACTGCTTGACCTTGACGGTTCGGGTTCCAAAATTCTTGGACATAAAGGAGTCAACTTAGGGAAACACTTGATATATCTACCAATGTTAGTTCCCTTCAGTTTCAGATTGTACAACACTTGCTCCATACTTTGGAAATACTTTGAGGACAAACTTCTACCGCTTCTTCACCTTAGTCCATGGTGTCCCATAAGTAACGATACATATGGAAGCAAGTCTGCCATTCCACCAAATTAATGCACGACCTTGGAGAGTAGCGATTTCAAACTACACCTTATCCTCCTGATTAGGGTCATTGATTCGAAAGACTGACGCCAGCTTTTCAACAACTGACACAATCCTCCATCATCTTTAGTCCCCTTAAGAGTCTACGGTTTGCAATTAACGAATGAAGTGTAGTTATAGCCTCTAAATTCGGGCACATTTGTTCCATCCGTACCACGAACATTATTGGCTCCAGTTCAGCTCCACCGGTTCCAGTTCCACCAGTTTTTAGCTTCAGCTCCAGATCCAGATCCATCATTCATGTTGGCCATGAATTCAACTAAAGATACAGCAACTTATTCACTAATAACTTGGCGCATTTGTGCTTCAGTCATAGCTTTCATTGACTACATGATTCTTGTGCAACACAAATCAAATCATAATGAGTATTCATTCAATGATTGCGTTATACCACAGGAATCTACAAGAGAAAAGCAAAGAAAGATAATAATAGAACGATGTAGAATTAGGAATCAAAAGATAGTCATTCCATTGATCACAAACTAGTACAAGTCGTATTGTCAAACATTAGGGATAATCATCGTCTAATGCCATACAACTTAAAATACTAGTCCTACTAACTGTTGTCACAGTTTAGTTAGGGATTAATGAGAAGATACTACAATTGATAAACTAATCTACTAAAAGTTACTAGGTATTTCACAAGGCTAAGAAAGCTCCTCGGTCCCATTAGAAAAAGATTTCTTCAGTGTCTTTCAGAGACACTTGTTATCCTCCTCAATTGGTGGTTTTGGAACAGCCCCAATACAACCATTTCACGATTATGGAATTAAAGAAATAAAATCAAAGAATGAATCGAGCAAACGAATTATGAATCAATAAGAGTTTAATCACGCAGATGCTATATGCTTAAGCCCACACCTTTATGAATCATTATCTCCATGGATTGATCAAGTCCTTCCGAATAAGATTCAGAAATTTGTAGTTCAACAATTTATAATTTCCTTGTTCAAATAAATGGCCAATTTATTTCAACGATTATAAATCACTTTATTCAAGCATCGCCAGCTCAACGCGAAAGATCAAGATCGAAACAAATGAGGAACTGATTTAACAGAAATGATCACTGATACGATATGGAATCCTGGTTGGCATGTGAATACCATACAAATCAATCTCAATTCCTAACAATCAATAGTACCATCTCAGACAAACGTGTTTTTATCAAAACAGTATAGTGTCAAAGATTAATGAAAATGCAAATTAAATTTGCTAAACGAAATGAACGAATCGATAAATCAAGAATAAGAATCAAAGAAATCAAAATCCTTGTAACCAAAAGAATATCAGCAAGAATATTAACCTTCGTTGGGATCATGTCTATCCACAACTTAGTTAATCTCGAGAATAACAGGATTCATTTCAGGAATAGCTTCAGCGCTAGCATTAAAATGACTAGGGTGGATTCGTGACAATCTACGTCGTATAAATATCTCGTATAAATATAAAATTATCGTTTATAATTAAATAAATGAAAACATACCTTGTAATTCACAAGTTCAAATAATCGATAAAGATTACAACATATATATAATCCCATATATACATATAAATACTTTCATTCTCGTCCATTGGAAACTCGGAGGTTTCGCTTGCAGCAGTTATAGTTAAAAGATTTCAAAAATTCATTTTTGGAAAATCTTTTCGTTCTCTATAACTTGAGCTCTGATGCCAATCTGTAACACCCCCAAATTTCGGTCATAACAGCGGAAGGTTCATTGGGTGTTACTATCATGGTTCAATCTCATAATCATAGAAAATGGCTCAAAACGAGTCGTTTTAATAAAAACTTCCATTCATTTTCATTTAACAATAAAACATTTCACATGGTCCCAGATAATTCAAGAGTTTACAAACAATAATAAAGGATAAAAGTTATTTGAATGGATATAATTTATAAAAGCGGGCCAAAACATTTCAAATCAGCAAGCTTCACGAAACCGCCTTCCTTGAGTGCCTTCCCAATGGACCTGAGATAAAACATGCTAAAAAGTCAGCTAAATTTGTCGAGTGAATCTATTGAGTTTAATTTAAATAAAGAGAACACAAGTATTCAAAAATAACCTTCCATGGTTAATAATTTATCAAAGACAATTATGTTGTACGGACATAATTATCGTGTCACTACATAAGTCTCGTGACATTGAACGTTAACAATATATTATTTCAGCCCAACACACCTAGCCAAGTGCGTATATTTCTCTTATACAATGCATCCGATGTTTCATTACTAGTGCATCACAACACCACGCGAGAGCTAGTCGTGACCGGACTGGGCGTCACCCCGATAGATCTATCCATAGCATTAGCGTTATCTCGATTAAATTCATGGGTCTTTTAAGGCTAAACAAACTTATGTAATAAGTTCCATCTAAACATACAATTAAGTTCTTTGTGTTCAATTTTAAAACAATCATGAGTTTATGACAACTTATAGTTGTACATTTCAATTTCAATAATTACTTTTCAAGTAAATAGGGTTCCCACAACTTCTCGTTGCACCCATACTTTTCCAATAAGTAGGGTTTCCACAACTTCTCGTTGTACCCTTTTATTTTAATAACAAGCATGTTATCCCCCTCGCGGGTTTTATAAAACAAGAAAACATGTTAAAAGCGAGGCTATAGACTCACCTTAGCCAATAGTGGTAATGAGACGATCGCCGACGATTAGTGATGCCCGTTTAAACACGAAAACCGCAACCTACCAATTAAGGAGTGTTCGTTAATAGTCGACTTAAGTATAAATAATACTTAAATAATATAAAATCAAAATTACAAAACCAAGACAATCCCGAAAAATTTAATAATACAAGTATTATTACTATACCCTTTTATTCAATACTATTCTTTTAAACACTTGCACTCACGATAATGACCCTTCTTAAGACGCCAAGTCAACGCAAGTCAAATTATCATTTTACTTCCCTCGGACCATATCCAATGGCGAATACTCAACTCACGCCAGATAATTATTGAACTACGTGTCAAAAATACCAATCAGCATGTACACTCCAAATGTACACACCAATCTACCCTATCTACACTTGTCCGATTTCGACGAAACTTGGTCACAAACTCACACATAATATGAATAAGACTCAGTTTAAGTCTCATTCAAAAATATTACTTATAAGACCTTCTGCCCGACACACCTTCGTGTTATAAAAACCGGACAGTTTTACGCCTTTTACTTGTAAAACCATTTTGACATATCTAAACAACTCCATTTATAAAACCGACACTCGGGTTTGAAAATAGACTCATGACCTGAGGTTTAGAAACTTACATCAGTCCTTGAACATTATTAAAACTCATTCTATAGTCTCCGAGATTCGATCCAAATATCGACGACAACTTTCGGATTGTGCCGATACCCGTCTCCCGATACACAAATACTAAAAGTAGCATAACTTTTCGCTCGTTTGGAGCTAGAAGCTCTACTTTAGCTCAAATTGAAGCTAACGAAATTCTCTACGACCTTATCTTATTAGTTTAACAAGTTTATTACAGTAAGTAATTCAAAAATGGCCTTAAATTTACTGCCAAAATTGACCATCAAAAAATCATACCAAATCACCATTTTGACCCATTTCAACAATTTACATACTTCTAATATCATCCTAATATTATCATAACACATCTAACTAACTCCTAACACCCTTAAATTCAAATTAATAAAAATCAAATATATATAAATCACGCATGCAACAACAATCCCACTCAAATATAATAATAATAACAACATACATAACCATAAAAATGGATCAAACATGATGTTCCTCACCAAAAATAAAAAAGAAAAATGAAGTGAATGCATGTGGGAAAATTTTATACCAATATGATCCTTGTTGAATTTCTAGGATGGGTCTTTGATTAGATTTGAGTGAATCAAAGTAGAAATCAAAAAATTTTGAAGTATATAGGGAGGGGGTGGACGGCATACATGAAGAACAAGAGAGAGATATTTTATTTTTTTGGTTTAAATGATTTTTAAATGAAAATAAGATAGTGGAGAACATTTATATAGTCCAAGGTTAGGGTATATTTTGTCAATTTTGCATAGTTTTGGTCCTAAATGCAATTAAATAGTTGTAAGGGTAGAAAATGTAAATATTAAATTTTGGAAATATTTACGGGACTCGGGTTTCGTAAAAATACTTTTTAAAAGTTAAAACGCTTCTTAAAAATAATAATATCACTTCGACACGACTTAAAACGTAATTAAATCGAAAACGTCGAAAATATAAAATATCGAGACAATCGATAATAAAACGTAAATTTTTTAGCATCCGCCGGTATCGCGATCATTAGTAGTTCTCGTAATTCGTTAAAACGTAAAACACGAGAAATAAAAATTAAATGTAATAAATACAATAAAATCATTTATATGATAATTTGAGAATATAATATCGATACTTAATGTATTTCTTGTCAGTTTTCATCGAAACGACATTCTTACGTTAAGTTTCAAACTATAACCTTCTCGGTTAATCGAAAATTTAAAATTCTCATTAAAGTAAACATATATTACGTAATAGTCGAGATTAAAATATCGACCTGAAATTGACGGATTGTCACAGGTTCGATTCATAAAGTTTGCTATTTTGAATTTTAAAAGTCTTCAAATTAATTCTTATTGAGTTGTTTAAGATTCGGTTAAGTATACTTTTTGGAAGTGCTTATTGAAATTTCAGCTTAACTCCATTTTCGGATTATTTTGATGTTCATCGCAATATTGAGGGTCTTTACACATTCCGACAGCTTCTTTGTATCGCAATAACCATTTGTGGTT
This sequence comes from Glebionis coronaria, assembly GCA_025667525.1. Lineage (NCBI taxonomy): Eukaryota > Viridiplantae > Streptophyta > Magnoliopsida > Asterales > Asteraceae > Glebionis > Glebionis coronaria. The sequence continues at coordinate 48,614,346 of CM046877.1, forward strand.
TTACTTTGCGATCTAAGGTTTTTCCCCCTTATTCCGATCGGGATTGCGATCGCTCATTGCGATCGCATATTCCGACGGGTCTTAAGGTTATTTCAAGTCGAAACGCTGCCCAAATTTTGTTAACAACATTCCGACGAGATTGAACCTTGTATTTCCATCTGGACATTCCGATAGAGTGTATTGCATCAGAAGTGTTTCTATTATTCCGATCTGAACATTCTGATAGACATACATTCCGATAGATTCAACTTTGTTACATTCCGATGGTTATTCAGATGGATTATTCCGATGGACTTTACTTTGATATTCCGATGGGTTTGATTGCATTACATTCCGACATATTGGGTTTATTAGTATTCCGATAGTTTAAGTTTTTAAGTTTTATAAAGTTTAAGTTTCAAGTTCATTATGTAGATATATCAAGTGTTTTTCTAGTAATTTTTAGTTTAATTTTTAAGGCTTTATTTTTACTCAACGACATTTTCATATTTACTTTTAGTTTAAAATAGATAATCAAACAACCCATTTTATTTTCCACCAAGAACGACTGAGTCGCACTAATTAACGGTAATCAATTCGAAAAGATCGGGTTAACGAACTTTCATACGAGGAAAACCCTTGTATTAGGTTTATTCCGACGACTTTCCGACTGATATTCCGACATCTTTCCGATCCTTTATTCCGATCAACATTCCGACAACCGAAAATTATTCCTTAAAATTTTTGAACAATCGTGTGTAATTTTGACTTGGAATTTTGGTTTATCGAGAACATTATTTAGGGGATTTCAACATTTTTTCTCGGATTTAACACACAACAACAAACACATTTACTTTCTCTATATTTGTAAATCTTAACTTATCGAAATGAAGTACACATCTCTTACGGATAAGTCCATCCTCTCGGGTACGGATAATCGTCCACCAATGTTGGAGAAGTCTATGTACAAGGATTGTACTTCCCGAATGGAACTTTACATGTTGAACAAAGAGAATGGACATCTCATTTCGGCATCGGTGCTTAATGGACCATTAGATTATGGTACAGTGACGGAAGGTATGACTACTCGTCCTCGCATAACGGGTGAATTGACTGGAGATATGAAGATTCAAGACAAATGTGATAAGTATGCTACAAACATCATTCTCCAAGCCCTTCCTCCAGATGTCTACAAACTCGTTAGCAAACATAAAGTTGCCAAAGAGTTATGGGATAGAATTCGTGTTCTAATGCAAGGCACCTCGTTAACTAAACAAGAACGAGAGTGTAAGCTTTATGATACTTTTGATAAGTTTGCCTATGTGCCAGGGGAGACTCTCAATGACTACTATTTGAGATTTACCCTATTGTTGAATGAGCTCAATATCTATGGCATGGCAATTCCTATGTTTCAATTGAACACCAAGTATTTGAAAACTCTTCCTTCAGAATGGAAAAAGTACGTGACGGATGTTAAATTGGCTAAGGACTTGCATAACACCAATGTGGATCAACTTCAAGCTTTTCTTCAACAACATGAATGCCATGTGATCGAGGCTCGGTTGTCTAAACCTCAAGTTTATGATCCACTTGCCATGTATGCTTCTCAACAAAAAATGGCTTATACTTATCAACAACCATCATACTTGCAACAGCCACCACCACACACCTATTAGCAACCACAGCAACCATCTTATCAACCACCAATGATGCCGCAACAAGCATTTCAACAAAGTGTTCATTAACAATCCTTTCCATATCAACCACCATATCAGACATCACCATCACAAGCCAACACTTCTCCAATGGGCTATACTCCTCAGCAAGGATATTTTCCAATAGAAGCACAACCAGCACAAGCTTTCTACTCTAATGAACTTCCACCAATCCAGGCACCGGTCTTTACTCCAAATGATACGCCAGCTGATGTTCTAAACCATCTCACTGCCTACTTGTCTAAACTTGTTACAACTAGAGGATTTCCACCAACCAACAATCAGCTCTGTACCTCTTCAAACCCTCGACGACAAGCTATTGTTCAAGATGGTCAAGTAACAGTGCAACCTATTCAGGGAAGGCAAAATTCATATGGACCTCCTACAAGGACTGTGAATGCTCAAGCTGTGAATTCTCAAGCTAATGGAAATGGAAGCCCTATTGGTCCTCAAAAGGTTGTCACTTGCTACATTTGCCGAGGACAAGGTCATATGGCTAGGCAATGCACTCAGCCGAACAGGAGAAGGGGTGAAGCGTGGTTTCGTGAGAAAATGTATTTGGTTGATGCTCAGTCTAAGGGAAAGATTTTGGATTCAGATGAGTTAGCATTTCTTGTAGACCCAGGGGCAACAGATACTGAAGGCATTACAGTCGTTTCCACTTCTAATGTAGCTTATCAAGCAGATGATCTTGACGCATATGATTCGGATTGTGATGACATTCACTCTGCCCAAGCTGCTCTTGTTGCTAATCTCTCTCACTACGATTCTGATGTCGTCAATGAGGTACCCACCACAACCAATCTTGGTAATGATGATAACCCACATCAAGTTGGGCATGAAAATGACAACCTCGAACAACATTCGGGAACTAGTAACTCAAATGATGTGGTACCCAATCCTACACTTTTGAGTGAACCTCAACCAAATGCTACGACAGGTATGGAATCATATGCTCAACATGATTTGGTCATGCTGCCTAAAGATATTATTGATCAAATTCATATGGCTCTCAGACAATCCGTAGATACGAATTCCACCCTAACTGCTGAGCTTGCGTTGCATAAAGAAAAAGTCATAACTTTTGAAATGGTCCCTCAATCAGAGAAAATAACATGTTCTGAATTTGACCAATTTCGTTTTGAAAAGATTGAACACTTGAAAGAAATAGAATCATTAAAAGCAATCTCTCCAATGAATTAAAAGCAAAAGAGTCGGTTGTCAATGATTTTCAGAAACTTAAAATGGATTTCGAAACTCTTGAGTCTAAAAAGTTTGAATCAGAAATTAATGCTACCAAACTTCTTAAATTCAAGGAACAACAGCTTTTAAAACAATACGCTTCCGCAGAAAAGGTTCATCTTTAATCATTTAAAGAACTCGAACTTAAGCGTCTTAAAAATTTACCACCTAATCCCGGTTATGCAAAACAAGCTCAGGAATATATTCCCGGTCTTTATGATATGACCATAATTGGCAAATCGAAAGAAGCACCTTATGGACGTAGTTCTAAGAAAACTCAGTCACTTATGGAAGAAACTCATTCTAAAATGTTTTCAAAATTCCGTACGATTGATTATGACAAGTTTAATAAAGATCAACTTTCTAAAAATACAAGTATTCGCTTACAAAAGGAATTAGCTGAATTGACAGTTCTTGTGCCTTAAATTTTGTCAAATGAAAACCCTCCTAGTACGTCTCCTACACTCGTCAAAACGGATTTAACGAAGTTACTTCCACCGGTAAGTAAGGCGTCCGTTAACTTAAAAGTGGTACACCAACACTTAGCCGATTTTGACAAGGTCATTTTGGAAAGTACGACGGCCACGGCCATAATGGAAGGTGAATGGAACTTTGAGCACACTAGAGCTGCGTTCCGAGACGAAATTTTTCCGTTTGTAAAGAATGTTAAAGCTTGTCTTAGTAATATTGATCAAGATTTGCATTTGGAAATAGAAGAAGTTAAACGTGTTTTCAATGAAATGGATGATGCTTATGAAAACTGTTTACTTGAAATAGAACAGGTTTCTCGCCAAAATGATCAGCTTCTAAAACAAGTGATGTCTCATGATATAGTTTCCATATGTGTGAATAAAAGTGTTGATAATGATTCTATTGTGCATAATGTTGAATCTGTGGATAATGTGGTAGATAGTACTTGTCACGAATCTGACGCTGAATTTTTAAAGCTTCAAGATTCATATTCTTCGCTTTCCAAACGTTTTGATGAGATTCAAACACATTGTATTTCGCTTGAATGCAAGCAACAATTTATTCAAGAAATCTTTGAAACGTCATTCGAAGGTGTTAATATCGATGATGCAAACTTTGAAAAGAATTTTCGATTGAATTTATAATCAAAACAGCGTCAGCCAACTGACAAAGTTGCTAAATCTTTGCCAATAGACATAGAGAAATCTAAGGAGCTTAACTGTGTGAACGTACTTGAGGCCGTTGAGAATTTTTAACTTGATCTAGAAAATCGAGTTTCCAAGATTTTGTCCAAAGTTGATAACTTAAAACAGAAAGATACACGACTCTTCGATTCAGTAAAGCCCGCATGTGCTAATACCACTACACAGAATCAATCATTGATTGAACAATTGAATCGAAAGTCGGTGGAAATATCTGATTTGAGGGAACAAATTTTTGATAAAAATCTGGCCTTGGCTGAGTTAAATGAAACACTTCATACTCTAAAAGGTAAGAATGTTGTGGATAACGCAGCCACTGTCTCATCATCGTCCTTTAGTGGAATCAAAAGGAACCTTATAGCCGTCACACTATTTAATAAGGTCCCTAGGACTAAACCATCTCAAACTTTGGTCACTAAAGATAAGGCGGACTCAAAACCAGCTTCCAATATTCCCGTGTTGCCTTCTACAGGAGTAAGCACCAGTACTAAGGCTCAAAGATCTAAGCTTAAAAGAAACAAGAAGAATGATAGGATCTTGCCTCCATCTAGTAGTCTAGTGAAGAAGAAAGTAGAAGCCCATCCTAGGAATGTTATTTCTGTTTTGAATAAAAAGAATCATGTAGCTAAACCTAAGGGCTTTGCGGTTGTGCAGCGTTCTAAGCCTACTGTTAATTCTAATTTAAAATGTTGGAATTGCAATGAATGTATGTTTTCTAGTCGTCATGATTCTTGCCTTATTGACCATGTGAATGAGATGAATGCCCGGAAAAATGGATTAGAATGGAAACCGACTGGGAAAGTGTTAACCCAAGTTGGTTGGTTGTGGCGCCCCACTGGTAGAACTTTCACTATAGTAGGAAATATGTACCCTTTAACTAGGATCACTCCAACTGAAGCGAAGAAAGCGTGCCCTTTAACTAGGAGTACCAAGGCTACCAAAACACAAGTGTGTCCTTTAACTAGGAACACTGACACTACTGTAGGAACCAGGTGCCCTTTAAATAGGTCAACTCCCACTGTAGTGCCCGCGAATAATCCAAAACCTAAGAAAGTTGGAACAGTAAAACCTATTAGTGCTAAAACTCACATTAGAAAACGCAAGAAATCTAAGTGTCTCATAAATGCTAGCAATTCTAGTAATCTTATATCTCTATCTGCTAACACTCCGGAACCAATAGTTTCCAATGCATTGTCTAATGTTGTTATTGAAAACAGGTGGTCCAAATTGTTCTCTGGTATTTGGACTCTGTTGCTCCAAGCATAAGACCGGAGATCGCTCTCAGCTCAGAAATTTTGTCAGCAAGTTTCTTGGTACGGTTCGATTTGGAAATGATCATATTGCAAAGATAATGGGTTATGGTGAATATCATATTGGGAATGTTATAATTTCAAGAGTGTATTATGTGGAAGGTCTCGGTCACAACTTATTTTCTGTAGGACAATTTTATGATTTCGAGAGCATACCTTCTTCATTCGTAATCTGGAAGGGGTTGATTTATTGAAAGGTACTCGAGGGAATAATTTGTATACTTTGTCTCTACAAGACATGATGGCCGCTTCTCCCGTATGTATTCTCTCCAAAGCATCAAAGACTAAGTCATGGTTATGGCATCGACGGTTATCTTATCTTAACTTTGACGCTATTAATCATTTGGCGAAAAACGAACTTGTTCGTGGTCTTCCTAAACTTTCATTTCACAAGGATCATTTGTGTTCCGCGTGTACAATAGGGAAAAGCACTAAGAAACATACAAACCCAAGACGGAAGACACCAACCAAGAGAAACTTTATTTGTTGCATATGGATCTTTGTGGGCCAATGCGTGTTGAAAGTCTTAGTGGCAAAAAGTACATTCTCGTAATTGTCGATGATTACTCTCGGTTTACATGGGTGAAATTTCTTACAACAAAAAATGAGGCACCTAAATTCATCATCGGATTTCTCAAGATGATTCAAGTTCGTCTCAACACTACTGTCCGACGCATTCTTACAGATAATGGAACCGAATTTGTGAATCAAATCTTGCGTGATTATTATGAAGAAGTTGGCATATCTCATGAAACATCCGTTGCACGCACTCCACAACAAAACGGTGTCGTTGAAAGGCGAAATCACACACTTATGGAAGTTGCTCGAACGATGTTAATTTACGCAAAGGCTCCATTGTTTTTATGGGCAGAAGCAGTATCTACAGCAGTGTGCACCCAAAACCGGTCACTAATTCGTAAACGCCATGGTAAAACACCTTATGAGCTTCTCCATGGAAAAGTACCAGATTTATCATATCTTCATGTATTTGGTTCTCTTTGCTATCTAAATAATGATGGTGACAATTTGGGAAAACCCCAACCAAAGGATGATATTGGTATTTTCATTGGTTACGCACCCGTAAAGAAGGCATACCGAATCTACAATCGTAAGTCTCGTAAGATCCTCGAAACTATGAATGTTGATTTTGATAAGCTGACAGCAATGGCTTCTGAGCAAAGCAGCTCTGAACCCGCTAATAAGTGTGAAAACACTTATCCTTTTACCACTTATTTCCAATAATAACAAGACCAAAACATGTGATTTATGTCGTAAAAGTCGGAATTATGCGTGGTTTGTGTTTTTATTGTGTTTTAGGACCAAAAGATGAAAAAGGAAGAAAACACGGGCCTTCACGGGCTTTTATCAAAGAAAACGGGAAAAGACGAAGTCAAAAGATCAAGAGTGCTTAAAGAACGGATGTCCAAGACCTATTCTGAAGATTTATCGAAGAACAAGTCTAAAGACGGAAGTTTAATGAAGTCGAAGAACTTAAGTCTAATAGAAGAAGAAAATTAAAAGACAAGGTCAAATCCCGAGACTACAAAGACGAAGAATTAAAGTCGAGACGAGAAGAAAAAGAAAGAAGAAAGCACCACACATGCCTCCCACTTCCCTATAAATACCCTCCTAATCACATTAGGAGGGAGTTAGCTAGTTTTTATTTTTCAAGTTTCTTTCTAGTTTTTAGAGAGAGAAAGTCTTAAACTTTCTCTCACTAGTTCATCTTTTTCTTTTAATCTTTCAAGATTAAACACTTTTGTATTGCTTATTTCATTAATCAAAGTTCTATTTTAAGCTTTTGATCCTTATTCTCATTCTACACTTCTTGATTCATTTACCTTTGATCCGATTTACATTCTTCATGCTTATGATTTGATGTTTTCGTGATTAAAGGATTGCTCTTTTTAGTTTACACACAAGCTCCTTCGTCTAAACCATAAGCTCGTAATGCTTATTGGCTTATTCGAGTCTTAGCTTATTGAGTTTCGGATTTCTTCAAGGTTTTTAATGATTTAAAGTTCATTTCATAAAGTTCTTGATTTTAAGTTTTGAAAAGTCATCGAATTTGAGCTTTTTGGGATCGTTTAAGATTCGTTTAGAATTGCTTATTGCATTTGCTTTTCGAGATTCACTCTTGCCACGAATTTCGGAATCAGTTACATTCCATCGCAATCTTAGGGTTTTGACACACATTCCGACAGTTTACTCCACATTCCGATAGGTTTTGGTTTTTGATCGCAATAACCCATTAGGGTTTTACTTTGCGATCGGTTGGATCTTCCTCCTTATTCCGATCTGGGTTGAGATCGCTTATTGCGATCGCATATTCCGACGGGTCTTAAGGACTTGGTTAAGACGAAGTGCTGCCCATTTTTCGATAGAGTCATTGCGACAGCATCATTCCGATAGGCGTGCATTGCGACAGTAGTGTTTTCTTAAGTATTCCGATCTGAACTCGATTATTCCGATGGTTAATGTTAGTGATATTCCGATGGTTGCTATTTTGGTGTATTCCGATGGACATGAATTGTTTTATTACGATTGATTAAGTTTTTAAGTTTTTAAGTTTTTCAAAGTTTAAAGTCTCAAGAATTTTCTTAATTAACTTCTATTTTAATTTTGTCCAAGTTTCAAATTTACTCAACGACACTTTAATTACTTGCTAGTAGTTTAAAACAAACAAACCAAATCATTCTCTTGATTCATCAAAAGACAATTGAGTAGCACTTAAGACCGGATTTCAATTCGAAAAGGATTCGGAACAACGAAATTATATTATACCTAGCCAAAAGCGAAGTATTAAATGGCGCCGCTGCCGGCTCTTTTCGTTAAGATAAACGGTTTCTAGTGAGAGACGCATTGAATTTTGGGATCCGTTCTTTGAACGTTATTTTCCTCGCTTCAAACAATTTCAAAAATCCATAAAAAATATAAAACTCTTCAAAAATACAAAAACATTAAAAAAAACCTATAAAAACCAAAAAGATTATATAGATATTTCTTGTGTATATTTTTCTTCTGCAGGTGCATGCGTACTAGATCTACAAACTATTCTGAGCCCGAGAATCGTGAAGATTTAGATATGGCTGGTGTTAATAACAACAATAATCACCCACCTCAAAACAATTTGAATAACAACAACAACAACAACAACAATGTCCTTCTACCTGATTTACGAACCATGGAGGAATTGTGTCAACCCACCATGAACGGACGCGGAGGCCCGATTGCGCCAATGCACGTCACGGCTCAGGAGTTTTCGTTGAAGCATCACATGATCCAGCAAGTGCAAACGAACCCGTTTCGTGGAATTCCGGATGATGATGCCAACAAACACCTCGACAAATTCATTACCTTTACCCAAAGCATGAAGTGCCCCGGTGTTTCTATGGATGACCTTCGCCTTCAACTTTTTCCACACTCACTTTCTCACCACGCCGAAAAATGGTTTGACCGTCTTCCTAAGAATTCTATTCATACGTGGAACGACATGACTCAACGCTTTTTATCGCGCTACTTTCCCCCATCCATGGTCACTAGCCTTCGTAACCAAATCAGTGGATTTATGCAAGAGAATGATGAATCGCTTTTCGATGCTTGGGAACGTTACAATGATTTGATCGACCGCTGTCCTAATCACAATATGCTCCCCGTCACTCTCATTGACACCTTTTACAATGGTCTCACTTTTCGTGATCGTGACACGATCAATGCCGCCGCCGGTGGTACTTTTATGAAAAGGAGACCGGAGGAGTGTCGAGAGTTGATTGAAAACATGACTACTCACCACAAGAATTGGGATTCTTCCGCATCCTCAAGATCTAATCAGAGAGTCAATGTTTCATCTACTTCTACCACCACCAACTCATCTGTTTTGGGACGTGCTCTTCTTGATATCAACAAAAGTCTCCAAATTTTGACTTCTAACCAAACTCAACAAGCTAAAGCCATTGCTCTTTCATGTGACACATGTGGTGGTCCTCATTCCTACAATGAGTGTCCTTCTACTCACGGCAATTATTCTGAAGACGTTAACGCAGCTTACGGCACTTATCCCACGGGAGGCTATCAAGCTCGACCTCAAGGAGACCGTAACTTGCTAAGTTATCGCTCCAACAATTATCTTGCTCCTCCCGGTTTCCCTCCTGCAAACCAGAACCAACAACAAAGCTACAACCGAAACAACCAATCCCAACCTCGTGCTCAAAATCAATATCAATCCCAAAGAAACCCATACCCAACTCAAGGAAATTCTCAAGCTCCACCTCTCAATCAACCGATGGCCGTAAGTCAAGACGTCGAGACGTTCATGAAGACTAATCGTGAGATGGTGACGAATCTTCAGAGTCAATTTGTCAACTTGAAGAATGACATGGTGAAACAAGGGAGCGATATTCGAGCCGAGCTAAGGAATGACATGGCCAAACACAGCAATGATATTAATGCAAACATGCAAAACTCGTTTAACAATCAAGCTCTTCACCTTCGTGATATGATTGGTTCGCTCATCCAAAGTAATCAACCCTCTTCTTCGGGTACTCTTCCGAGTAATACCGTTGCGAATCCAAGAGGGGAGATGAAAGCAATCACCACTCGTAGTGGAAAAGGTTATATGGAACCCGAGTTTCCTACACCTCCACCCGTGATTGTGACCAAGGAAAAAGAGCAACTTTCCCCACCTCCTTCACCTTCTATCCCCATTTCCCCACCACCCGTGGTTGTGAGTGATCCTATTCCCTTAAAGCCTTCTTCTTCATCCAATATACCTTATCCTTCAAGGTTGAGGAAAGAGAAGCAAAAGAGCAAGGATGATATTCAGGTTTCGAACTTCCTTAAAATGTTTAAACAACTGAATTTTAACATCTCCTTTGCCGAGGCTCTCGCTCACATGCCCAAATACGCTAAGATGTTTAAAGATCTTCTAAGTGATAAAGAGAAACTCCTTGACATTGCTCAGACCCACCTTAATGAGAATTGCTCCGCAGTGCTCTTAAGGAAATTGCCCACCAAACTTGGTGATCCGGGTCGCTTCTTGATTCCTTGCAACTTCCCGGGTGTAGAGAATTGCATGGCCCTAGCCGATCTAGGTGCCAGTATAAACCTAATGCCTTTAAGTGTTTGGAAGCAATTATCTCTCCCCGAGCTAGTACCCACACGAATGACTTTGGAATTAGCCAACCGTACGGTTGCTTATCCAGTGGGGATTGCCGAAGATGTCTTTGTTGGCGTCGATAAATTCACCTTCCCGGCGGATTTTGTCGTCGTTGATTACGAAATGGATCCCCGTGTTCCATTAATCGTTGGACGTCCATTTCTGAGGACCGGTCGCACTCTTATTGATGTAGCCGCAGGCGAAATAATCATGAGAGTTGGTGACGATCAAATTGTCTTCAACATGGGTAAGATTTCTCAGCAACCTTATTCGTATGAGAGCGTTAATGCTATTGATGTTCTCGATGAGGCTTGTGAAGAACATTTTCATGATGCTTGCAAAAGTACTCATTCTCTACCCAATGTTGAGACCGTTGCCTCAATTGCTCCAGCATTGACTCCTTTCGGAGAAAGTGATTTGGATGACTTCGAAGCTAGCTTGGGTCCTCTCGATATTAAGTATGATCATTTGTCCACAAATTGGGATGAAGACATAAGTACTATTGAGAGACTTCTCAATGAGGACCCGTTCTCTCCTCCTGCTCCTAAAGAGGTGACTAATGATGATCCATCGTTAGTTTCACCATCCATTGAGGATCCTCCTACTCTTGAGCTTAAGGACTTACCGCCTCATCTTGAGTACGTTTTTCTGGAAGACGACGAGAAGCTACCGGTCATCATCGCAAAGGATCTGAAAGAAGACGAAAAAGCCCGACTTGTCGCTGTGTTGAAGAAGCATAAACGCGCTATCGCTTGGAAAATCTCCGACATCCGTGGAATTGATCCTCACTTTTGCACACATAAAATTCTCATGGAGGACGACTTTAAGCCCACAATTCAAAGTCAACGAAGGGTGAATCCTAAAATCCATGAAGTCATCAAAAAAGAGGTTATCAAACTTCTTGATGCGGGTATGATTTACCCTATTTCGGATTCACCATGGGTTAGTCCAGTCCATTGTGTGCCTAAGAAAGGCGGAATCACCGTTGTGCCCAATACAAACAACGAGTTAATTCCTACCCGTCTCGTTACTGGGTGGAGAGTTTGTATAGACTACCGCAAACTCAATGATGCCACGAGAAAGGATCATTTCCCTCTACCTTTTATGGACCAAATGCTTGAACGTCTAGCTGGTAATGAATATTACTGCTTTCTGGATGGTTTCTCGGGTTATTTTCAAATACCCATCGATCCCCAAGATCAAGAGAAGACAACATTCACTTGTCCCTATGGCACCTTTGCTTATAAACGAATGCCTTTTGGCCTATGCAATGCCCCCGGGACTTTCCAAAGATGCATGTTGGCTATCTTCCATGACATGGTTGAGCAAACCATGGAAGTCTTCATGGATGATTTCTCGGTCTTCGAGGATTCCTTCTCTGCTTGCCTTGCCAATTTGGAACGTATGCTTAAGCGGTGCGAAGACACTCGCCTTGTTCTGAATTGGGAAAAATGCCATTTTATGGTAAAAGAAGGCATTGTGCTAGGACAAAAAATCTCTAAAGCCGGTCTTGAAGTTGACCGTGCTAAAGTAGATGTCATAGCCAAATTACCTCCACCTTCAACCGTGAAGGGTGTGAGAAGTTTTCTGGGTCATGCGGGCTTCTATCGTCGATTCATTCAGGATTTCTCTAAAATCGCTCGCCCAATGACCCACCTCTTGGAAAAAGATACTCCCTTTATCTTTTCTAAAGAGTGCCTTGAAGCCTTCAATCTTCTTAAGGATAAGCTCACTAAGGCACCGGTCTTGGTCACCCCTAATTGGGAGCTGCCTTTTGAATTGATGTGCGATGCTAGCGACTTTGCTATTGGTGCGGTTTTGGGCCAACGTGTGAATAAACACTTCCAACCAATCCACTATGCTAGCAAAACAATGACGGGGGCTCAATTGCATTACACGACAACCGAAAAAGAGCTTTTAGCTGTTGTCTATGCTTTTGAAAAATTTCGCCCCTATCTTGTTTTATCCACCACCATCGTATACACGGACCATTCCGCGTTGAAGTACTTGATGACTAAGAACGATTCTAAGCCAAGACTTCTTCGCTGGGTTTTGCTCCTTCAAGAATTCAACATTGAAATTCGTGACAAGAAGGGAGTCGAAAACCTGGCCGCGGATCATTTGAGTCGACTTGAGAATCCATATCAAGGGGATCATCCGAACAAAGAGATCAATGACTCTTTCCCCCTGGAGACTCTAATGTCTATAAATCTCAATTTTGATGACACCCCGTGGTTTGCAGACATTGCAAACTACTTAGCGGGTGGTATTCTCATCCAAGGGTTAACATCCCAACAAAAGAAGAAGTTCTTGAACGATGTTAAGACTTACTTTTGGGATGACCCTTATCTATTCAAACAGTGTGCTGATCTGATTATTCGTCGATGTGTTGACGGACCGGCAGCTTTCGACATCCTCCACGCTTGCCACAAAGGACCCACCGGTGGTCACTTTGGTCCCAACTACACCGCTAAGAAAGTGTTTGATTCTGGATTCTACTGGCCCACCATTTATCGTGACGCTCACGAAATGGTTAAGCATTGTGATGCTTGCCAACGTCAAGGCAAGATCACACATAAGGATGAGATGCCTCAAAATTTCATACAGGAATGTGAAATCTTTGATGTATGGGGCATCGACTTTATGGGGCCATTTCCATCATCCAAAGGGAACAAGTACATCCTCGTCGCTGTCGACTACGTCTCTAAATGGGTTGAAGCTAAGGCTCTTCCTACGAATGATGCGAGGGTGGTTGTGAACTTTTTGAAGCAGCTTTTCGCTCGATTTGGCGTCCCTCGTGCTATCATCAGTGACCGCGGGACTCATTTTTGCAACGATCAATTTGCAAGAGTCATGGCAAAGTATGGTGTCACTCACCGTCTTTCCACCGCCTATCATCCCCAAACCAATGGGCAAGCCGAAATTTCCAATCGTGGCTTGAAGAGAATTTTGGAGCGTACTGTGGGAGAGCATCGTGCCGCGTGGGCCGATAAGTTAGATGATGCTCTGTGGGCTTTTCGTACTGCTTACAAGACCCCGATCGGTTGTACACCCTATCGTCTTGTGTACGGGAAAGCTTGCCACCTACCCATCGAGCTGGAACACAAGGCGCATTGGGCCTTGAAGTGGGCTAACTTCGACATCATCAAAGCCGGTGATCATCGCAAAGTTCAACTCAACGAGCTAAATGAACTGAGGAATGCAGCTTATGAGAACTCGCTGATCTACAAGGAGAAGACGAAGATGATCCACGATGCTAAAATCAAGAACCGAGAGTTCCACGTTGGTGATCAAGTCTTACTCTTTAACTCTCGGTTGAAGATCTTCTCTGGCAAGTTGAAGAGCCGCTGGACTGGTCCATTCACCGTCGCCAAAGTCTTTCCGTATGGGACCATTGAGCTTTCTCAGCCGAATGGGCCCAATTTCAAGGTGAATGGCCAGCGTTTGAAGCTGTACTTTGGTGAGGACATCTCTCAGGAGATGATTCCATCCCTCACCATGTTCCCCATGAACTAAAATTGGGTCGAGTCAGGCTCACGACTCGGTGAACAAAAACAAGCGCTTCTCGGGAGGCAACCCGTGTTCTATCCTTTACTGCTTTCATAATAAGTGTAGGGGGAGCCCCGCATATGTTTGTTGTCTTGTTTCTTGTGCTGTGCAGGGATTAAAGCTTCAGAGAGCATCTTGATGACTTTTGACGAACCGTGATACCGTGTTCCCATCTTCCCGGTTCTATCCTAAACTCTTGTGATTCAATATTTCATATTCTATATGTTCACATTGAATTCACTTTAGTTGTCCTTTCCTTAGCAAGATTTAAACAAAGTGCACAATGTCATAAGTGTAGGGGAGTTTACTCCCACATGCTTAAACATTGAGGACAATGTTTATCTCAAGTGTAGGGGGACTTCTATCGAAGTAAGTGGTCTTTTCCATGAATTTGCCCTCATTTTAACCGGAAAATTTGATTTTTCGACATTTTTCAAAATTTTTAATCTATTTTGGCCTAGTTGTATAGTTGTATTTGCTTTTGTTATGTTTCCTTTGTTAGAATAAATTTTTAATAAAGTGGTTTTAGATTTTTCTTAGTCATAAACATTTTGACTCAACCCGAGTTTACTTGCCTAAGTCTACTCTAGCTAGTATCCTTAACGTGTTTAAGTCAAGTTTTGCTAGGCTTTTATATAGGGAGCTATAAAACGCGAAAGTCTTAACTCTCACGGGTTAAGAACAAGAACTTTTCGCAAGTTCCTATAATTGATCCTAGAGATTCGTTTATCAAGGGAACTTTAAAATGCGATTTCTAAACTTGAAAAAGTCTAAGAATTTGCAAGATCCTATAGGCGACTCGAAAACCCAAAACTTTGATTTAATAGGCTAAGCATCCTCTAGTCTCATTCCTTGAGATTTTAAACTGTGGAGAACGAGAAATGATAGAGCCAATAATAAGTTCGGTATTCTTTCGTGAATTTATGTGAGTTAATTATGAGCCTACTCTCCCTCCGCTTGTTAATAAATTAATCTGCTAATAAATAAGGTTGTACGATTTAAAAGGTTACTTAGCTTCTAGCCCCAGATCGTTTAAAAGTTGCTCGGTAATGACGAGAGTTCATAGCCAAGGCATAACTTATGAAGCGGGGCGCAAAGATTGGCGAGTCCGAAAAGGCCCTAACAAGGCATGAGGGCTACATTTTGTTGCTAAAGATCCAATAGTGATGTGAAGAATCATTTATCGAAAATCAATATGAAGGATCGAGACACACGACGAAAAGCAAGAACTCCCCAAAAGTCATGGAGAAGTCTATCCGAAAAGACCCTAACAAGGTATGAGGATAAATAGATCCAAGTCCTAAAAGGAGGCGGATCGTTGTATATCAAAGTCCAAAATAAAGATTGGAGAAAAATGAAGAAGTCGTGGTCCAAAGATGAAGAATCTCTCAAAAACTTCAAGTGAAGAAATTCCTATTATGAAGAGAAGACCATAATTTCAAGAACGTCTCTCGAAGATTCGAAGTATGAAGTCGCTGCCAAATATCGGCCCGAGAAAGGTCTCAAATCGCGAACCAAGTTATGCCAAGATATGAACTTTCTGATATCCCGAGAAGCAGTTTTAAAAGATTTGGTCCTTCAGCTAACTATTGATTAAATCGTTCACCTTATTTTCGGACTAAATAACTATCAAAATAAGTCAAACAATGCATCCTCGTGATCATTCAAGACAAAAATAAAATATAAGAGATACACCTAGGAATAAGGGAGTCTAAGTGAATAATTGGCCCACGTGAGTTCGTGATAGTTTGCTAACTTATAATAACAATGATCTCGTTTTTAAGCTTGGTATGGGGAACGTGAAACTCGAGGATGATAAACGTTCATGGCCGCCAAAACCCAGTGTAAGTTTTTAATTTCTTTACTTGTTTCTATCTTTTCATCTTTAGTACTTAATAAAGGCCAAGGTAGGTTATTTATGATGGGAAATGTAAACCGTGCTTAAAATTAATGCATTGCATGAGGGCATTGCAATGGTCAAGTGTAGGGGATTTAATAAGTGTGAAAACACTTATCCTTTTACCACTTATTTCCAATAATAACAAGACCAAAACATGTGATTTATGTCGTAAAAGTCGGAATTATGCGTGGTTTGTGTTTTTATTGTGTTTTAGGACCAAAAGATGAAAAAGGAAGAAAACACGGGCCTTCACGGGCTTTTATCAAAGAAAACGGGAAAAGACGAAGTCAAAAGATCAAGAGTGCTTAAAGAACGGATGTCCAAGACCTATTCTGAAGATTTATCGAAGAACAAGTCTAAAGACGGAAGTTTAATGAAGTCGAAGAACTTAAGTCTAATAGAAGAAGAAAATTAAAAGACAAGGTCAAATCCCGAGACTACAAAGACGAAGAATTAAAGTCGAGACGAGAAGAAAAAGAAAGAAGAAAGCACCACACATGCCTCCCACTTCCCTATAAATACCCTCCTAATCACATTAGGAGGGAGTTAGCTAGTTTTTATTTTTCAAGTTTCTTTCTAGTTTTTAGAGAGAGAAAGTCTTAAACTTTCTCTCACTAGTTCATCTTTTTCTTTTAATCTTTCAAGATTAAACACTTTTGTATTGCTTATTTCATTAATCAAAGTTCTATTTTAAGCTTTTGATCCTTATTCTCATTCTACACTTCTTGATTCATTTACCTTTGATCCGATTTACATTCTTCATGCTTATGATTTGATGTTTTCGTGATTAAAGGATTGCTCTTTTTAGTTTACACACAAGCTCCTTCGTCTAAACCATAAGCTCGTAATGCTTATTGGCTTATTCGAGTCTTAGCTTATTGAGTTTCGGATTTCTTCAAGGTTTTTAATGATTTAAAGTTCATTTCATAAAGTTCTTGATTTTAAGTTTTGAAAAGTCATCGAATTTGAGCTTTTTGGGATTGTTTAAGATTCGTTTAGAATTGCTTATTGCATTTGCTTTTCGAGATTCACTCTTGCCACGAATTTCGGAATCAGTTACATTCCATCGCAATCTTAGGGTTTTGACACACATTCCGACAGTTTACTCCACATTCCGATAGGTTTTGGTTTTTGATCGCAATAACCCATTAGGGTTTTACTTTGCGATCGGTTGGATCTTCCTCCTTATTCCGATCTGGGTTGCGATCGCTTATTGCGATCGCATATTCCGACGGGTCTTAAGGACTTGGTTAAGACGAAGTGCTGCCCATTTTTCGATAGAGTCATTGCGACAGCATCATTCCGATAGGCGTGCATTGCGACAGTAGTGTTTTCTTAAGTATTCCGATCTGAACTCGATTATTCCGATGGTTAATGTTAGTGATATTCCGATGGTTGCTATTTTGGTGTATTCCGATGGACATGAATTGTTTTATTACGATTGATTAAGTTTTTAAGTTTTTAAGTTTTTCAAAGTTTAAAGTCTCAAGAATTTTCTTAATTAACTTCTATTTTAATTTTGTCCAAGTTTCAAATTTACTCAACGACACTTTAATTACTTGCTAGTAGTTTAAAACAAACAAACCAAATCATTCTCTTGATTCACCAAAAGACAATTGAGTAGCACTTAAGACCGGTTTTCAATTCGAAAAGGATTCGGAACAACGAAATTATATTATACCTAGCCAAAAGCGAAGTATTACCCGCACTTCATGAAATGGGACCCAGTAACATTAGTTCTGGTCTTGTCCCAAACAACCCTACTTCATCATCATTTACACCACCTTCTAGGACTGAATGAGATACATTGTTTCAACCGTTCTTTGATGAATTCTTTACTCCTCCAAGTATTGTTGCTCCAGAACCTGAGGAAATAGCTCCGGTAACCGAAGTTGTCGCTCCAGCAACCGAAGCACAATCTGATACGTCTGCACCTACAATTGGTCAAGATACACCCTCAACAAGTAATTCACAACCAACACATGTTTCAAATACCCATGTCATAACTATTGATGATGAAGAGGATGAGGATGATCACGATTTGGAATTCGCTCAAATGCGTGAACTTCCATTCTTTGGTGTACCTATTCCCAACTCTAATCAAGTCGGGTCGTCCACCTCAGAGGAAGCTCCTACTAAAATTTACTCCAATCCACGGATTTGTGAACATGACAGCAAGTGGACAAAGGATCATCCTATAGATTCTATTATTGGTGACCCTAATCGTCTGGTATCCATATGAAGTCAGCTACAAGAAAATGCAATGTTTTGTCATTTTGATGCTTTCCTCACTGAAGTTGAACCTAAGACATGGCAAAAAGCTTTTACTCAATCATGTTGGATAGAAGCTATGCAAGAAGAACTTAATGAATTTATACGTCTTGAAGTATGGGAACTTGTCCCATGCCCGGATCAAGTGCAGTTACTCACTTTGAAATAGGTTTACAAGGTGAAACTCGATGAGTTAGGTGGAATATTGAAGAACAAAGCTCGACTAGTAGCTCGTGGATACAAGTAATTATTGGGCATCGACTTTATGGAATCCTTTGCACTTGTTGCCCGTTTGGAAGCTATTAGACTATTCCTCGCTTATGCAGCCCACATGAATATGATCGCCTATCAGATGGATGTGAAGACGGCATTTCTTAATGGTGAAATCAAGGAAGAGGTCTATGTTCAACAGCCGGATGGTTTTGTGAATCCTAATTATCCTAATCATGTATACAAGCTTAAGAAGGCTCTCTATGGGTTAAAGCAAGCTCCACGCGCATGGTATGATTTATTGTCACAATTCCTCATTACGCAAGGCTTCGCTAAAGGCAAGGTGGATCCCACGCTGTTCATTCAGAAACGAGGTAAAGATATGATTATGGTATAAATATATGTTGATGATATTATATTTGCAGCCTCGACCCAAACCTTATCCGGCGAATTTGGGAAACTCATGTCTTCCAAGTTTAAGATGTCAATGATGGGAAAGGTATCATTCTTATTAGGTCTTCAGATATCTCAGAATCCCAGAGGCATCTTTATCAATCAATCCAAGTATGCCCTTGAATCTCTTAAGAAATATAAGATGGAATCTTGCGACCCCGTGGATACTCCGATGGTGGAACGAACTAAGCTTGATACAGATCCACATGGAGTTGCCGCTGATCCAACACTTTACCATGGAATGATCGGTACTCTTCTGTATATCACAGCTAGTCGACCTGATCTTCAGTTTTCTATATGTATGTGTGCTCGGTATCAAACTCGACCTACTGAGTTACACTTGGCCACTGTGAAACGGATCTTTCGATATCTTAAAGGAACCATTAATCGGGGACTTTGGTATTCGAAGGACTCTTCGATTGCACTTATGGCATATGCATATGCGGATCACGCGGGTTGTCAAGATACAAGGCGTAGCACGAGTGGAACTTTGCAACTACTAGGAGATCGACTAATCAGTTGGGCATCGAAAAGGCAAAAAAACGCTGCAATTTCAAGTACGGAAGCAGAATACATAGCTATGTCTGGTTGCTGTGCTCAAATTCTTTGGATGAGATCGCAATTAACCGACTATGGTCTAGGTTTCAACAAAATTCCGATGTATTGCGACAACAAAAGTGCAATTGCCTTTTGCTGCAACAATGTTCAATTCTCCCGGTCGAAGCACATTGACATTAGCTACCATTTCATCAAAGAGCAAGTGGAAAATGAAGTGATAGAGCTTTACTTTGTCCGATCTGAGTATCAATTGGCGGATATTTTCATGAAGGCTTTAGATCGCGCTCGAATGGAATTTTTGGCCGACAAGCTAGGAATGAGAACCTTCTCGCCTGAGACTCTAAAGGAACTGGCAGATGAAGCGAAAGAATAGTGATGGTAAACTATTCTTCGTATCCTTGGTGATCATATGTATATATTGTTTATATTTTTACCCACAAAAGCAAAATACAAAAATATAAAACCATATAACAATCATAAAAATTGAAATATTCATAAAAATCCAAAAATACCTTTTTACTTTATTTTTCAAAGGCATGTCTTTTGGTACGATAATATTTACGACCTTAGAAATGTCGATTAATGTGACACCCTAGAATCGAGGTCATTAACGATACCCTAAATTACGCTAATTTTTGAAATTTTTGATAAATTTTAATTTCTATAATTATAAGTATTTTGGTTAAGACCGATGTTCGAGGTTATAATTTTTACGGTTGACGTTTTGAGAAGGACGATGGCGATTACGATCCCGAGAGATGCCCAAATTTTATATAATTTTTGACGATTTATCGATGATGTAATTTTTCGAGAATTTTATTTACGGTTCGTGTTAAGTTGAGTCGTGTGAGTTTTATAGCCTTCCAAGTACATTTAAAGTATCCCAAAAATATTTTGGAGCGTTCGGGAAGATTTCCGACTCCCGTAAAATTTTCAAAATTGACAAATGAGTCAAACCCGCAAAGTTTTGAGGTCGTTTTCTATTTAAGGACAAAAGAATCCCAATATTGCACAAAGGTCCCTCCTAACTATCAAAAAGGGCCAAAGTGAACAAACACATAAACACACACAAAATTTACAAAGAAAAATCAAACATCACTCCCTCTTGTCTCTCTCAAACTCACGGCACACCCAACCCACACAAAAATCCACCTAAAATCTTTTCTACTTGATTTTTCAAAAATCTAAGGTTAGACCACGCTTAGTTTGGTCATTACCCACCTATTCATGTGCTCAAATCCAACATGCATTGATAAAAATTTTTCAAGATTTTTCATATGATCCAAATTCGTTTTTGTGGCTATTTGAGCTAATGCATGTTGATATTTAGTGTTATGGAAGTATAAACACCATGAAAACCCACCAAAATTAATTTGGTTGTGGTGATTTGGTCACCCAAACCCCACGGCAAAGGGGGTGTTTGGGGAGCCATGGTGGTTGTTGAATTTGCATGTTATATTTGTGTTTGGTTTGTTGTTTTAGGAAGATTCATATAGGTTTTATTACTTGCATGTCTATTTTCTTTGATTCTTGATATTGAGATTGGTTGATCAATAGGGGTAGGATGGAAGTTTGATGTTAGGATATGTTTGGGAAGGCTTAGGATGATGTTTAGTGTTGGTTAGAAGTCTTGGAATCGAGTCTAAGCATGTTTTTGGTATAGTCATTTTTAGGCAGAAACATTTGGTCTATTTTGGAAAAATGATTTTTGTTCCAGGTCTTGAAAACTAAATATAGTGATAGAGGGTTTTTCTAGCTTTAATTTGGTATAAGGTAGAGCCCGTGACTCAAAACGAGCTAAAAGTTATGACATTTTAAAGATCGGGTACCGGGAGACGAGGACTTTCACAATCCGGATTTGTGCAAAGTTTTAGTCAAATCCCGAGGGTCACAAGTATAATTTGGTGAATGATCAAGGGTCAAAACTTGGTCCCTAACCTGTACAAATGAGTCTATATGTTGACTTATGAGTCAAGAAGTCAAAGGTATTTTTCATATAGGTCAAAGTGGTCAAAATTGGTCGAAGCGCAATTTCAGCCCGTAAAATGTAGTCGTGGAAATGAGTTGCGTAACGGGTCGTAAAAGTGAAAACTTTTGTTGGGCTTAAAAACATATTATCTACAGGTCATATAGGATTTTTGGAAATTTTGTCAAATTTTATAAGCATGGTTTAATAAGGTAAAACAGCCCGTACTTTAGTCAAGTACCGGCGAGAACGTGTAAAAATGGACAACGTAGGTTATAAGAATGAATGGTATAAAATGAATGATACTTGTTGTTTTTGTTTTTGGCGTGAGTTATATTGGTCTTAAGTGACTTATATATATGTATTTTATACAGTACCGTAAGTATTTAAATGAGATTACTCATTACGCGTTATTTGTGATAGGTGTTGATTTACCCGGGCATCCGTAACATCGTCAGTGAACACTCCTCGAACTACCGACTACTTAATATCTAAGGTGTGAATTTATAGCCTCGCTTATACTTATTTCAAATTGTTTTACCCGCGAGGGAAATGCATGCTAGTTTTTAAAAGGAACGTATATCATGAATGATTGTTAGACCCGAAAGTCGCCTTAGAAATTGTGTTGAGTACCAAAGTTGCAAAAGTCCCTAAATTCATGAACTATTAACTATTGTCTTGCCCTTGCGAAGGGGGAAATAGCCGCTTATGCAATTTGTAGTACTACGGGGTTAACGACCCAATGCTAGCCGAGAAGCTGTACTTATAGTAAGTTCTGCGGTAGATTATTTTGTATGAGAAATAAGGTATAATTGCAACTGATGCCTTTAGAAGGGGCACTGGTTTCATCTGAATCATGCCGGTATATTTACGCGGGTGATTGAGTTAACGGATTAGTGTCATGAGCTTAAACACAATTGTCAGTATCCTGATTATAGTTTGTTTGATCGACAAGACTATAAATGATCACGAATGGTTTTTATTATATATACGTTCAAATGGATTGAAAAACCTATGAATTCCACTCAACGTTTTCGTTGACCAAATTTTTGGCATGTATTTCAGGTAACCGCTGAGCAGTAGGATGGAGCATGCATGGGATGGATGTTGTGTGATCGGCTTGGTGTCCGCTTGTTTTTCCCTCCTTTTCTACTTAAACAATTTTTATGTTTAATGTCATGTGGTTGTAAAACTGAAGTTTTTGGGGTTGAGATTCATGGGGACCGAAACGCTAAACTCTGTGCACTATTTGGGGTTGGAAAAACTGTGGACATGTATCATCTAACAATTTTAATTTGAATTTTTAAGTCGACGTCTTTTTAGCGTCGTTTGATATCTCTTGTGTGCAATGAATACTGTGTAGCACCCATTGTTGTAGTTCCGCTGCGCATAACAATTGTGGGGGTGTTACAGATTGGTAATCAGAGCCACGAGTTATAGAGAACTAGGTCGTTTTTAAAAATCCTAAACTATAACTTTTGGTGTCGTAAGAAAGGGTCCAAGCACACACAACTATCCTGCATGGCTCCGGTAAGATTTATTGTTGTATTTATGGCATTTGACGTATACTTTTGAGTAAAGTATATATGTGGGTAATTATTATATAAGTATGGAATTACTATATGTAGACGTTAAATTTTACGTGAAATATCCGACCTCGTAATTTTCATATTTATCATGCATGAGCATCATATTATTACATTTCGGGCATATGTACCACCTTTGCATTGCATTTGCATGCATATATTTATAATTATTGTATAATTACTTATGTACTCTCCGAAATTCGCTGTTATTGCAGGAATGGCCGAGGTACCGCCCAACGATAACGGGAACGATTACGTCGTAGGTCACGAAGGGGGACCGTTACCTCCGAACCCGCCGGACAATAATAATGGATGGATCGCTCCAGAAGACGAAATAGGGCCGGAAAACGACAATGGCGAAAGTGAGGTGGATAATTTCAGCATGAGTAGTGACGACAATGAGGATTCCGAAGAAGAGCCCGAGGAGCTATTGGATGATGGCATTCCCGAGGATGCCGTAGGCCAGACCGAACCCGACTTGTTTCAAACCCCGAGTTCGCCGAAGGGTTATGAGGTACCACCGACCGGTCGTTATGAGCAGCAACCTTTTGATCGCCCGATGGACAATAGTAATGGGAGCAGTGGAGAGTCATCCAAGTCGCCATCGATTCATGAGAATATTGCAAGGGTTTATTTTCCGAGACCGAGTCACTACTGGGATCCCGCAGGTCGTTTGGGGAGGATGGAAAGGTTAATGTATGAGCGGTTTGTAGTTGAGACTAGGGTGATTAAGAAGTTTGATAAGACTGAAAGGGAGCATCAAAGATTGTTGGAAAGGACTTCAAGGATTGCGTATGATGGGATGATGAACACAAGTGCCATCAACAGTTTGAAATCAATGGTTGCGAATTTAAGTGCAAGTCTTGATCGTGTGAGGGAAGATCAGATGAGGTTGTCGAGGATGCAGAGTTGGGAGCATCGTGTGAGGGATTCATTGCCCCCGGATTGGAGATTCGTGGACGATGTGGAGATGGAGGCAAATGACTTCATGGTTCAGCCGTCTACTGGAGGTGCTTGTATTTCGGTGGGAAGTCAAGGAGCGATTGAGCATGGATCCACATCAGGGACGAGAAAGGAAACAGAATGTGGGCCAGATGAGAAAGGAAAGGGAAAAGTGGATGATGTGGACGAGGACGTGAGTGATGAGGAAACCGAGGACGACGACGAGCCGCCATCCAAGAGGCAGTGTGGATCACCACATGCCTAGTTACTTGTTTTGTATTTTCTTTGATCATTGTAATAGAACTATTTTAGACCTTTGTATGATGGTATTATGACGAGAAACTCAAGTACTTGATGTTTTGTGGTGAATGATTGTAGTGGCATTACTTGTCACGATTTTGGTTAACTATCAATACAATCTATGTTACCTTTCATGATCTGTGATATGTCTTAAATTTGATCTTTTGTGGTGTGAATTGATGAATATTAGTAACTCCGTAGTGATGTGTCGTTGTATGTATTTTATGTCTGGGAAACTTGATATGAATACTTACATTGTTTTTCTATTTTTCGTGTCTTGCAGAAAGAGATATTCGATAAAACAATGCCTCCAAAGTTGACTGCCGATCGTGTTAACAACATGATTCAGGAAGCGATAGCTAATGCGTTGCAAGCAGACCGAGCTGGGAGAAATCAGGATCCAGGAAGGAACGCGGGGAGACAACCAGCCCCAAGAGTGTGTACCTATTCAAGCTTTATGAAGTGTGGTCCTACGCAGTTCCGTGGATCGGGTGGAGCCCTAGAACTTAGGCGATGGTTGGAAAAAGTTGAGAGTACGTTTGAAATCAGTGGTTGTGCAGAGGCGGATAAAGTAAAGTTTGCAGCAGCTACATTTCTGGATGATGCGTTAAGCTGGTGGAATACCCAGGTAGCTACGGTGGGATTGGCTGTGGCAAATGCGAGAACGTGGAATGCAACCAAAGCCTTGTTGACCAAGAAGTTTTGCCCAGAGGAGGAATTGGGGCAATTGGAGGACGAATTGAGGCATTTGACCTTAAAGAACAACGATATAGCTGCTTACACCAGGAGATTCAATGAGTTAAGTCTTTTGTGTCCGGACATATTTGCCAATGACGCCAAGAAAATGAAGCAGTATATAAAGGGTTTATCTAGCAACATCAAGGGTGAAACAACTTCGTCGAAACCTGGAACGTTTGACGAAGCGGTTCAAATGGCACACGCTTTGATGGACGTTAAGCTTCAGGACAAGCAGAACTACATTGCTGAGGGCAACAAAAGAAAATGGGAGGCAGCACAAGGCAATCAATCCCAAGGCCAGAACCGAGGAGGAAACCGAAACAACCAAGGGCCGAACCGTAATCAGCAGTTTAATCAGAGAAGGAACGAAGGGATGAGGGCCGTGACGAACCCTAGAGGTGTGAAAGTGAATCCCCATTGTGGAAAGTGCAACTTGTATCATGTTGGAAACTGCCCGCCGGCATGCGGCAAGTGTGGAAAGGCAGGTCATAGGACTGCTAGTTGTCGAACGGGAGGAGTAGCCACTGGGGCTAATGCTATCAGGATGAGAGGATGTTATAGCTGTGGAGAAAGAGGGCATGTGCAAGCAAATTGCCCGAAGGCAGGGAACAGACGGGGAGGAAATAATGCGGCAGCTGTGTATCAAGTGGGAACTGCTGATAAACCACAAGGTCCCAATGTGGTTACCGGTACGTTTTTGCTAGACGCTTGTTATGCTAGTATTTTATTTGATTCTGGCTCCGACAAGAGTTTTGTAGACGTTAGATTTAGTCGTAATATCGATAGAGAACCGGTATTGTTAACGACTAGTTATAATGTTGAATTAGCCGATGGAAAAATTGTTAGTACGAATTCTATACTGAAAGGGTGTACCTTGAAGTTAGGAAACTACGCTTTTAAAATCGACTTGATGCCTATAGAGCTAGGATCGTTTGACGTGATTGTGGGAATGGATTGGCTAATGGCGCATAGTGCTACAATCGTCTGTGGTGAGAGATTGGTGCGGATTCCGCTGAGGAATAGGGTTTTGACGGTTAAGGGAGACGAATGCACTTCTCGTTTGAAGGTGATTTCGTGTTTGAAGATGATGAAGTACGTAGAGAGCGGATGCGATGTGTTTTTGGCACAAGTTTCGAGCAATGGTGATGTAGAGGCGAGGATTGAAGAGGTACCAATTATTCGCGAGTATCCGGACGTTTTTCCAGACGAGTTGCCAGGTTTACCGCCTAACCGTGAGGTCGAGTTTCGAATTGATTTAGTGCCAGGAGCTGCGCCGGTCGCACGAGCACCTTATCGTTTAGCACCATCTGAGTTAAAGGAGTTAGCGGATCAATTGAAGGAGTTGATGGACAAAGGATTTATTAGGCCGAGCTCATCACCTTGGGGAGCGCCAGTGTTGTTCGTAAAGAAGAAGGATGGTTCGTTTAGGATGTGTATTGACTATAGAGAACTCAATAAGCTGACGGTTAAGAATCGGTACCCATTACCGAGGATTGATGATTTGTTCGATCAATTACAAGGTTCCAGTGTATACTCAAAGATCGATTTAAGGTCAGGGTATCATCAACTGCGTGTAAGAGAGGATGATATTCCTGTAACTGCCTTTCGTACGCGGTATGGACACTTTGAATTTCGAGTGATGCCGTTTGGGTTGACAAACGCGCCTGCTGTATTCATGGATCTTATGAATCGCGTGTGCAAGCCGTATCTAGATAAGTTTGTTATTGTTTTCATCGACGACATACTTATTTACTCTAAGAGTAAGGAGGAGCACGAGAAGCACCTGAGAAAGATTTTGGAGTTGTTGAGGAAGGAGAAGTTGTATGCAAAATTCTCTAAGTGTGAGTTTTGGTTGGAATCAGTGCAGTTTCTAGGTCATGTGATTGATAAGGAAGGAGTTCGTGTAGATCCTGCTAAGATCGAAGCGATCAGGGAATGGTCAGCACCGACGACGCCGACTGAAGTTCGACAATTTTTGGGTTTAGCTGGGTATTATCGAAGGTTTATTGAAGGATTTTCGTTGATTGCGAAACCATTGACGCGGCTTACCGAAAAGAATAGGGTGTATGAATGGGGAATTGAGGAAGAGCTTGCTTTCGAAACGCTCAAGGATAAGTTATGTTCCGCGCCGATTTTATCATTGCCTGAGGGAACCGAAGACTTCGTGGTGTATTGTGATGCGTCTCGTAAAGGTTATGGAGCAGTATTAATGCAACGTGAAAAGGTGATAGCTTACGCGTCGAGGCAATTAAGGAAGAACGAGGAGAACTACACGACGCACGATTTGGAATTAGGAGCGGTAGTTTTTGCGTTGAAATTGTGGAGACACTATCTGTATGGGACAAAGTGTGTTGTATTCACTGATCACAAGAGTTTGCAGCACATTTTAGATCAAAAGGAGTTGAATATGCGACAAAGACGATGGGTTGAACTATTGAGTGATTATGACTGCGAAATTCGCTATCACCCTGGGAAGGCGAATGTTGTAGCGGATGCTTTGAGTAGGAAGGAACGGGAGAAACCTTTGAGGGTTAGAGCTTTAGTGATGAGTGAGAGCGTTGACTTAACCGAAACCATACTGAAGGCTCAGGAGAGAGGATTGATGAAAGGGAATGTTGAAGCCGAGAATTTGGGACGAATGTTGAAACCTCTTTTTGTGATTAGATCTGACGGACTAAGATATTTTGAGAATCGGATTTGGTTACCACTGTGTCCATCTGAGGAAGGAAAGCCTGGAGTTCGAGAATTGGTTATGAATGAGTCGCATAAGTCGAAGTATTCGATACATCCTGGATCGGATAAGATGTACCACGACCTGAAGAAAGTTTATTGGTGGCCGAATATGAAGGCAGATATTGCTCGTTACGTCAGTAAGTGTTTGACTTGCGCGAAGGTTCAGGCAGAACATAAGAAACCATCTGGATTGTTGGTACAACCGGAAATCCCAGAATGGAAATGGGAGAAAATCGCAATGGATTTTGTGACGGGTTTACCTAGGACTCCTAGTGGAAACGATATGATATGGGTAATTGTGGATAGGTTGACGAAATCTGCTCATTTCTTACCTATGAAGAAGACGGACAGCATGGAAAAACTCGCCAGCGTGTACGTGAAGGAGATCGTCTGTAGACATGGAGTGCCGTTATCGATCATTTCGGATCGTGACAGTAGATTTACGTCGGAATTTTGGAAGTCGCTTCAACGTGCGATGGGCACTGAACTGAGTTTAAGCACGGCTTATCACCCGGAAACTGACGGCCAGAGTGAACGAACGATTCAAACGATGGAGGACATGCTCCGAGCATGCGTGATTGATTTTGGAGGAAGTTGGGAACGCCACTTGCCTCTGGTGGAATTTTCGTACAATAATAGTTATCACGCGAGTATCAAAGCGGCACCGTTCGAAGCATTGTATGGAAGGAAGTGTAGATCGCCCGTGTGTTGGAGTGAAGTAGGGGAAAGTCAATTGACTGGACCCGAAATGGTGTTAGAAACGACAGAGAAGATCGTGCAGATCAAGAACCGACTACTTGCTGCGAGAAGCCGACAGAAAAGTTATGCTGATAAACGAAGGAAACCGTTGGAGTTTGAAGTTGGAGATATGGTTATGCTCAAGGTATCGCCGTGGAAGGGTGTAATTCGTTTTGGGAAGAAAGGAAAGTTGAGTCCGAGGTATATTGGACCGTTTAAGATCGTTGAACGAATTGGACCAGTAGCGTACAAGTTAGAATTGCCGACCGAGCTTAGTGCTATTCATGACACGTTCCACGTATCGAACCTGAAGAAGAGTTTGGCGGACAAGGAATTGGTGATTCCTTTGGACGAGATTCGACTAGACGACAAAATGCACTTTGTGGAAGAACCTGTGGAAATCATGGACCGGGAGGTCAAGCGGTTGAAGCGTAGTAGGATTCCCATTGTGAAGGTCCGATGGAATTCTAAGCATGGACCGGAATACACCTGGGAACGTGAGGACTTTTTCAAGGAAAGGTATCCTCATCTGTTCCAGTAAGACGAAATGTGAGTCCAAGAAGAGGCGAGCGCCGGGACGTCGCTCTCTTTAAGGAGGGGTGGATGTGACACCCTAGAATCGAGGTCATTAACGATACCCTAAATTACGCTAATTTTTGAAATTTTTGATAAATTTTAATTTCTATAATTATAAGTATTTTGGTTAAGACCGATGTTCGAGGTTATAATTTTTACGGTTGACGTTTTGAGAAGGACGATGGCGATTACGATCCCGAGAGATGCCCAAATTTTATATAATTTTTGACGATTTATCGATGATGTAATTTTTCGAGAATTTTATTTACGGTTCGTGTTAAGTTGAGTCGTGTGAGTTTTATAGCCTTCCAAGTACATTTAAAGTATCCCAAAAATATTTTGGAGCGTTCGGGAAGATTTCCGACTCCCGTAAAATTTTCAAAATTGACAAATGAGTCAAACCCGCAAAGTTTTGAGGTCGTTTTCTATTTAAGGACAAAAGAAGCCCAATATTGCACAAAGGTCCCTCCTAACTATCAAAAAGGGCCAAAGTGAACAAACACATAAACACACACAAAATTTACAAAGAAAAATCAAACATCACTCCCTCTTGTCTCTCTCAAACTCACGGCACACCCAACCCACACAAAAATCCACCTAAAATCTTTTCTACTTGATTTTTCAAAAATCTAAGGTTAGACCACGCTTAGTTTGGTCATTACCCACCTATTCATGTGCTCAAATCCAACATGCATTGATAAAAATTTTTCAAGATTTTTCATATGATCCAAATTCGTTTTTGTGGCTATTTGAGCTAATGCATGTTGATATTTAGTGTTATGGAAGTATAAACACCATGAAAACCCACCAAAATTAATTTGGTTGTGGTGATTTGGTCACCCAAACCCCACGGCAAAGGGGGTGTTTGGGGAGCCATGGTGGTTGTTGAATTTGCATGTTATATTTGTGTTTGGTTTGTTGTTTTAGGAAGATTCATATAGGTTTTATTACTTGCATGTCTATTTTCTTTGATTCTTGATATTGAGATTGGTTGATCAATAGGGGTAGGATGGAAGTTTGATGTTAGGATATGTTTGGGAAGGCTTAGGATGATGTTTAGTGTTGGTTAGAAGTCTTGGAATCGAGTCTAAGCATGTTTTTGGTATAGTCATTTTTAGGCAGAAACATTTGGTCTATTTTGGAAAAATGATTTTTGTTCCAGGTCTTGAAAACTAAATATAGTGATAGAGGGTTTTTCTAGCTTTAATTTGGTATAAGGTAGAGCCCGTGACTCAAAACGAGCTAAAAGTTATGACATTTTAAAGATCGGGTACCGGGAGACGAGGACTTTCACAATCCGGATTTGTGCAAAGTTTTAGTCAAATCCCGAGGGTCACAAGTATAATTTGGTGAATGATCAAGGGTCAAAACTTGGTCCCTAACCTGTACAAATGAGTCTATATGTTGACTTATGAGTCAAGAAGTCAAAGGTATTTTTCATATAGGTCAAAGTGGTCAAAATTGGTCGAAGCGCAATTTCAGCCCGTAAAATGTAGTCGTGGAAATGAGTTGCGTAACGGGTCGTAAAAGTGAAAACTTTTGTTGGGCTTAAAAACATATTATCTACAGGTCATATAGGATTTTTGGAAATTTTGTCAAATTTTATAAGCATGGTTTAATAAGGTAAAACAGCCCGTACTTTAGTCAAGTACCGGCGAGAACGTGTAAAAATGGACAACGTAGGTTATAAGAATGAATGGTATAAAATGAATGATACTTGTTGTTTTTGTTTTTGGCGTGAGTTATATTGGTCTTAAGTGACTTATATATATGTATTTTATACAGTACCGTAAGTATTTAAATGAGATTACTCATTACGCGTTATTTGTGATAGGTGTTGATTTACCCGGGCATCCGTAACATCGTCAGTGAACACTCCTCGAACTACCGACTACTTAATATCTAAGGTGTGAATTTATAGCCTCGCTTATACTTATTTCAAATTGTTTTACCCGCGAGGGAAATGCATGCTAGTTTTTAAAAGGAACGTATATCATGAATGATTGTTAGACCCGAAAGTCGCCTTAGAAATTGTGTTGAGTACCAAAGTTGCAAAAGTCCCTAAATTCATGAACTATTAACTATTGTCTTGCCCTTGCGAAGGGGGAAATAGCCGCTTATGCAATTTGTAGTACTACGGGGTTAACGACCCAATGCTAGCCGAGAAGCTGTACTTATAGTAAGTTCTGCGGTAGATTATTTTGTATGAGAAATAAGGTATAATTGCAACTGATGCCTTTAGAAGGGGCACTGGTTTCATCTGAATCATGCCGGTATATTTACGCGGGTGATTGAGTTAACGGATTAGTGTCATGAGCTTAAACACAATTGTCAGTATCCTGATTATAGTTTGTTTGATCGACAAGACTATAAATGATCACGAATGGTTTTTATTATATATACGTTCAAATGGATTGAAAAACCTATGAATTCCACTCAACGTTTTCGTTGACCAAATTTTTGGCATGTATTTCAGGTAACCACTGAGCAGTAGGATGGAGCATGCATGGGATGGATGTTGTGTGATCGGCTTGGTGTCCGCTTGTTTTTCCCTCCTTTTCTACTTAAACAATTTTTATGTTTAATGTCATGTGGTTGTAAAACTGAAGTTTTTGGGGTTGAGATTCATGGGGACCGAAACGCTAAACTTTGTGCACTATTTGGGGTTGGAAAAACTGTGGACATGTATCATCTAACAATTTTAATTTGAATTTTTAAGTCGACGTCTTTTTAGCGTCGTTTGATATCTCTTGTGTGCAATGAATACTGTGTAGCACCCATTGTTGTAGTTCCGCTGCGCATAACAATTGTGGGGGTGTTACAATTAATATTGACACAGCGCCATAAATAGAGTTCGTACAAAATTTGTAAATATTTCATAAAACATGCCCTTATGGCTTGTAGGTATTTCTGACTGCAGCCCGGTTTTCACATTAAAGTCAAGTATTTCTTATGAAAGCTTTGGCTCACCACGGGAATTAATTTTCTCTGGCAATGTTTACTTTAAAACCTTGTAAGGGATCAAGTTTACTTTATAACTTGGTCTAACACGGATATATGTACGTTTCATTGCATTTATTTGTTAAAACAAGAGAAGTCTTATTTTTTATGAAGCTATCATCTCTACAACCATAGAAATCTACAATTGGTATCTACATACTCGACGATGCGACTACTCAAACGACGACTACAGCTCTTTCAATAGAACACGGTTCAACAATTGAGGGGGAGCAATTGTCAAGCATTCAGAACCTTCGATGCCGAAAGTGCCAAGTTCACAAGTTGCTGTCAAGACAACAATACCAATCGTATACGTGGTGTAAAGAGATGACTTCAGACGTGGCGAGGCGACCAACATATGCTGACAAGAACCATTTGATCTTATCATATGATGTTCTCATCAATCAGGTCCAACCTTGTCAATTTTTTATGGTGAATATGTGATCATGTTACAAATCGGTATCATATCTCATACATTTGGTATCATGAAGATAAACGGACTTGCATTTTTCTTCCCAAAACCTTTGTTAAAACTTCATTAAATCAATTGATATTAAAAACATCGATTGGGTTAATATTTTTAATATAGGGGAGAAAATGTGATTTAATGTGGGAAATTATCACAAATGGTTTGACTTAATGTGCTGGCTCATCCCGACATATGCGAAATGTTTTCGAATATCGTGGCATATGTTAAGGGGGATCAAAACGGATTTGCATATCAAAATGGATTTTCATGGGGACATATACTTATCCAAAATCCATTTATTTCACGACGATGAAGATTGTGGTGTCATAAGGATGGTAAGATAGGTTAAGTCCAATGATTCTTCCTAAACCGGAGGAATCTTCTCAAGGACATTCCATAGCTAGAAATAGTAGTCCTTAGGAAAGATAGAGAAAGATTGTGAACGTAGCTAAATGCCGACCAAGTACTTAAGTTAGCACTGGAACAATCACAACAAGGTGCTAGTTATGACGTATTGGTAAGCATTGAAGGGGTTGAAGAACGAAAAAGAATTGTAAAGATAAAGGGTGTAAAGAAAGAAGCCCTCCTTACAACCTTAGGCAGAAACCGGGTCAACACATATGCTATTGAAATCATTTTAATGATGCTCGATATTGATGATAGACATCATGGACCCAGTGATGCAATGCACAACCCATCCCAGCTAACTCATATATCTCTAAAAAGGTATTTGTTTTAATCACACGGAGACAACGCATTATCTATCGATTTATTCACTTCGAGTAAATTGGTATTGAAAAGGTGGCACTCCTCTCCAGCCTCTGATCACTAAAAATCCAAAATGTATGATCGAGTCTAGAGCCATTTGAGATCATCAAATATCTCATTAGGAATCACTTTCATAATTCCTTGCTTCTTCACACACTATGAAAAGTAAGAAAGATCTTCAGAGTCCTACGCAAAATCTTCATGATCTTGCCTGAACATCTGAGTAATATGAAAGTATTTACAATGAAGATGGAAATCCTTCTTGAGAAAACATCTAAAAGCTCATGGTAGGTGACTTGTGCTATTATTTATGAATCTAGCTTGTGATAACTGGAAAGCAACAGTGGTTTAATTCTTAACTGAATTTAAACACGTTCCAGGTCTCTACGCAATATCTTAATGATCTTGCCAGAACACTCACAGTGATACCTTAGTGTTCACACTGATGAGTGGAAATCCTTCTAGTGTTAACCTCAAACAGCACTTGGTAGGTAACTTGCAAGATTCAATATGAATCAAGCTCGTGACAACTGGAAAGCAACGATGGTGCGATTCTTTAATGAATCAAACTTGTTCCAGGATTCAGAATTGACGGCTTCTGCGACAATCCGTCAATTTATGGTTGATATTTTATTCTCAAGTATTATTTAAAAACATTATTTTAATGTTATATGATGAACTCACTCATTTCTGGGAAGAAATTTGAATTTATGTCTTGAAGTAGCATCGACTACGTCTAAACCGGAGGATTCTACGTTACATGCTTACGTTTACATACACCGTTTTGGTGAGACATTTCAGAAAATAAATTTATCCGTGAATATTATTTTGTGATTTTAAATTTGTGTTGGTTCAAAAACTCACAAACTTACGAGAAGAGATTAGGACTTACGTGCATAATTTAACGTCCTTTACGACTAAACCGGAAACCTTAGGATTACGTATTTACGTTTTTGAACTCTGTTTTTGATGACACAAATGTTATTAGATTCGTTTTGTGCCGTTGATTCATAATTTATAAAAATGTTTTTGGTAAAACGACCCAAGGGCATGCAAATCGAGGAAACTATAATCGAGGAGTACCCGTAAATTAGTGGGATGAGACAAGATAAATCTTGCCCTACCCCACACATGGGACGGCCAAACTTACTCCACCACACCTCATGAGGTGTAAACATTTGGTTACAAGTGGTTACACTTGTTAGCTTAAGCTTAACAAGTAAGCTACTAGCTAACAAAAGCACCAAAACCATTTCCACTCAAACCATTTTATTTCATGCAATACCACTAAACTCACACACATATCTCTCTCCCACTCCCTCCTTGTGTCGTCCAAAACCATCCTCAAACACCCCTATTTGATCTATTTTAGCCATAAAATCATGTGTTATTCATACACATGATGATGCTCCTTTGAAGCCTTGAAGATTGGAGGTGATTCTAACATCCAAGGAGATGATTTGGTGATGTCCAAGGGCTGATTTCTACAATAAGTTTACAAATATTGGTGGTCTTCAAAGTTGGTGTTGATCTATCACAAGTTTTTCCATCAAAATCCAAGCCTTGATCATAAACTACTCAATCTTGGTGGTATAGAGATTGTCCTTCCTATCCTCTTATTATTTTGATTATCTAATCTTGTATTTTCTTTCCTATTGTATATGTATATGATGAATATATGATGATAAAAATATTGTGTGGGGATCAAGTGTTGATAAATATGGTTAAAAGATGGAAAACCATAAGTAACAAGGTTGAAATATTGCTTAAAATGATGGCTGTATAAACACAGTAAGTAACCAAATGATAAACTGATAAAATGGCATAGTGGAATCAATTTACAGTAAGTATTAGGTGTTATACACATGTGAGAGTTGGCCATGCAATGGAATCATCAAAATGAGTGAGATATGATCAAAACAAGATTGGAGTGCAAATCTGCTTACACTGTTTTGGGCGAATTTATTAAAATACTTAGATGTTGATTCATTAGTAGCTATGAAGGAGTTAAATGAAGCACATATCATTTAGTTTCTGTCATAAAAATTTGAGGTCCTATCTCATTATCGAACTCTAGATATGGACATTTTAGTGGACTTAAAATTTAGGACTAATTTTATAAATAAATAGTATATAATATAAGCACTCAAAAATTTATATAAAATATATATATATAAAACCCACTAGTTGATAATAATTATAAATAAAGAGTTATATATATTGATATTAAAATGGGACACTTTATTAAACTACAAGCATAAATGTTTTTCCAAGTTATAAAACTACATACCTAAGTTTTACGTCTTTTCGGCTAAAACCGAAAGATTAACGTTTTTGTCAAATAAAACTTAGACGGTCGGGCCCGTCTAATGTAAACTTTTATAAACTCACATACTGATATATAAACTTAGATAACAAGTAAAAACCGAAAAAACCCGAGCTTTACAACATGTAAACATTAACGGGCCAAAGTAGCCTTATTGGACTATTAATCCAACTAATTTGGCTAAAAACTTATAAACTTACTTATTGGGCTTAACCCACTTGTGCCCAACATGTAAAGTATAATACTGATATTAAAAGAATAATTGGGCTAATAAAAAGTATTGGGCTTGTAATAGGCTTATTGGGCCTAAAACATGTAAACAAGCTAAACTAGTGAAACTAGTATAAAATGTTACCAACACATAAACACTATAATGAATGAGTAAATGAGAATGTATAAACCCATTCGATCATCATCATATATATAAAATCATCATATGTATACATAATTGTTATTTTATAAACTCATTGGTCAAGAGTCTAAGACAAGTATTATTTGTCTAGGTTTTCGTGATTGAAGCACGTACCGTACATCCAAATCACCGATAACCGCCTTCCCACATTAATGTGAGTTCATAGCCTCGCACTCTTTTAAATGTTTTTATGAAATGTTTATAAACCTGCGAGGGAGATAACATGTTAGTTTTAATAAAAATAGGACACCAGTTTTCACGATTGTTTGTTTATTGATTTGGACCCGAATGATTGTATGACCCGATGAATGATCATATGACCCGATGTATGAAGTAAAATGGATTATTAAAGTTAGGTTATGTCACTAAAAGTCCCATTAGCATGAATTGTGAACTACCGGGATTTGGTAGACGCTTGTGCATATAATAGTACTATTTGAGGACGATCACCCCAGTTCGCGCCTTGACGGTTGATCCCCGTCGTGCCACATTGATTGGTAAGCGAATTTATGTATGAGAAGATTTCCATAGCGTGATTTTTGTGACGACACACTAACTTAGATGGGCAAATTGAGTTTCGGGTTAGCTACCCATTGTTTGTTGTAGTAAGGTAACAATGTCATGAGGCTTATAATAATCCAAATAACGAATTACTGCTATACGCACTGAATTACAATGAATTGCCTGACTAGCAATACGGGGTCTTATTATTGATTTTATGTTCGTGTTTTGGTTTTACATAACCATATTCATATAACGGTTTTTATTTAACTTTATACAACGTTATAAAACGTATTGTATGATGTTTTTAGGACTTTGGTTCGTATAATGATTTTGAAGGCAAAAGCCTATATTATGATTTTTGATAAGGATTTGTATAAAATGACTTTGGCTATTTTATGGCCTATTACAATGATTTGTACAAAAATGATTTTCGGTAATAGTTATATACCGATGATATATTAATGGTTTTATTAAACTCTATGGATTCACTCGGCGTTATCGCTGACCTTTTCTTTTAACATGTTTTATCTCAGGTACTTGAAGGTAATTCTCGGGAAGACAACAAGAATTCATGGCCCGCACTTAAACAACAATTTCCATTCAAATGTTTTGTAAAATTTTTATGCAATAATATGACTTGGGACCTATGTAAATCTGATATTTATGAATGGAAATGCATTATTATTAAACAACACGATTTTTAAGCGTTGTCTATGATGTGAGTAATGTGATATCCCGTAACACCAACGAGTCTTCCGCTGTATTGAATTGTGTATATTTGGGGGTGTTACAGTTTGGTACCAGAACTCTCGTTATAGAGAACGAAAGATTTTTAAAACCAGGGTTTTGAATAAAACATTTCAAAATCTTTTAACTATAAACATTTTTCTCAAAATTTCTAAAAATCTTTTGACTATAACGGTACTGAAGAATTCCCGAGTTACCGACAAGGCCAGACTGAGAAGTGTTATTTTAATATATATATATATAACTTGGATTATATATATATATATATATATATATATATATAGAGTAAAGATCCAATGAGAAGAAACTTAAAATAAGAAGTGGTGAGAAGAGACTAAAACCACACATTTGAGATGTAACGACTTGCATTAGATGCATTTATATTCATGTAGATGAACCATCTTGAGTTTCGGAAGTTAATTTGATGTGTAGATGATACAAATTAACTTTCATGATTTTTGCACGTGCAGAGGAACAAAAATATTGATAAATCATGAAATGCATCTAATATACGTATATGCATCTAATTAAAAGCTATCAAACATGCTATGATGCATTAGAATGCATCTAAGATTATAAAGATGCATCTAATATAAGTGCATGCATCTCGAATATGCGGTTATAGTTTCTTCTTATCCTTCTTATTTTAAGGTTTCTTCTCATTTGATTCTTACTATATATATATATATATATATATATATATATATATATATATATATATATATATATATATATATATATATATATATATATATATATATATATATATATATATATATATATATATATATATATATATATATATATATATATATATATATATATATATATATATATATATATATATATATATATATATATATATATATATATATATATATATATATATATATATATATATATATATATATATATATATATATATATGATGTAATTTGATTACATGATTGTTTGATGATTATTTTAATATTTATACAAGGTATTTATACGACGTAGATTGTCACAAGAAACCCTAACTCCCCTAGTAAATTAATCTAAGCTATTCCTGTAGGAAATCTAGCTATTCGATCTAAACCAAGTTGTGGATATTTATGATCCCAACAAAATGGTTGATATTCGTAGAAATATTGTTAGTAGTTGATTATGATATTAAAGAAGAATTGGCGAGATTAAAACTGATATCGATGTCATGACGATCTTTCTTTATAGAGTGGAGTTTGACAAAACGTTACCACCTAGAAAGATGTCATCTGATTCGTTGTCATCCAATTATTAAATTGAAATCGAAAGGGTGAATGTTGCACTTGAGGCTGTCACTGGAACCATTACCCAGAAGCCTCATGCCACTAGTACCTTTCTGAGAACTCTAATTGAATGTGTGAATCATTTCATACTAGTGACTCATTTGATAACTATTGTTGTAAGAGCTATAGGATTGGAAATTAAATGTTGTTCATATTGAACTTTTATTGCCCTATTAAGGTCTAAAAATAAGGTTGAAAGTATTGGAGAATGAGGTAG
Organism: Glebionis coronaria; assembly: GCA_025667525.1. Lineage (NCBI taxonomy): Eukaryota > Viridiplantae > Streptophyta > Magnoliopsida > Asterales > Asteraceae > Glebionis > Glebionis coronaria. The sequence goes on from CM046877.1 coordinate 48,653,186, forward strand.
GATATTGAATTGAGTATAAGTTGATTGAAACTTGAATAAAGTAAAATTTAACTTGTATGGAATAAGAAGTTGTTAAGAGGAAGTCGTTAAGTCATGTGATTGAATTATAAGGTTTTAATTGATTGTTGATTCATGTTAAGGGTTGTTCCTAGGCCATTGTCCAATGACGAGGATGCTCGGTGTCCAATAAATAAATTGAAGAAATCTTCTTCTGAATTGGGACCGATGGATCTTCCGGGACAGGTGGGACACCTAATGACTCTTGTAGATTAGTATTCATTGTGGTATCTTTTAAAAATAATCCCTAACTTAACTGGACATCAGTTGGTAGGATGAGTTCTTGGAATTGTATGACATAGTGACACATAATGTGTTACGGTACAATTTTGACTTGTTTGTGATTAATGAAAAGACTACCATTGATTGCTAAATCCTACATGTATCGATGTTATCTATCTTTTCTTGCTTCTTCCTAATGTTCGCATTAGTGATGCAACCATTGAACAAGTACTCATCTCGATTTGAGTTACGTTGTGGATTATTATTTTTGAGCGCCATCGAGGTCATGAACCTCATGATTAATTGGCTAAGCTCATTTCCTATGATATTGTAATTAGTTCTTGGTGAACAGCTTATCATCACTCTTTTGCAGATCCCTCATTGTTTTTATAAGTTAAAACAGTATCCCTTGAGAAAAATTGGGTTTTCATCACCATATGGATTATTTAAAGTGAGATTTATAAATAATCGTTACCGAAATGAAGTTATTTATGAAACCTCTTGGAAAACTTAATTGTTTCCATGATAAAGAACATATCTGTAAATTCATTTTGAATTAAGCATGAATATATATTTTAAACATGATGACAATGTTTTGACGAACTGAGTATTGCATCGTTAATCTTGAAATTATATATAGTTGCGTGCCTACATACGATTTGGAAGGGACCATGCAAGGCTGATTAATAGTCACCATAAAATTGTTAATAAACATTACATTTTCCTTGAAATTGTGAAGGATTGAAATTTTATGAGATCTACAAGAAGTGCAAAAATAAGGACATATTGTTAGAGAGACCTACATATGTGCCCGTACCATTTATTCTTCTGAGTCGAATTTACTCATCTGTGGATATTGTCTTAATTGACAATTGATATCCCCTTCTTGTCCAATTCTCCCGTGGCGAGATTCTTTGGGAAAATATCTGATTACTGAGTGTTGATACCCGATTGGATGTATCGACGTTCCTATCATTTCTTTTGATTAGATTTCATTTGAATGACCTGGGTAACGATCCGAGGAGCTTTCGAATGCGTACTCAAATTATGAAAACATGGGATATATTCATATTCATTAAATATTTTCGTCTGTATCTGATTTGAAATTCTCTCGCGTAGATTATGCGTTGACCTTACTCTTTTAAGGTTAGTTATGTCTCCAGATATCCTTGAATTATGAAGGATTATGAGTTATTATTAGTCTTTTGAGAAGTTCACATCTTATCGACGGCAATAAAACTGAAAAGTTGATAGTGCCAGTAGAGTGGATTGATTGATTATGACATGACGACATTGTCTTAATTGATGGGAACTCAAGTAGAATTCCCCTAAATGATAAGATGTTGATTATCAAAAATGATCTAAATAATTCTTGATGGATGACCATATCCTGCATTTAGACTTGAAATTATACCGTGAATGGTTGTAAATTAGTCATAGATATTATAATCTAGAAAGAACCTAATATGATTTTATTAAAAGATGTTTCCGTTATCTGAAACTTTAGGAGGTATTTGCTGGTGAATTACCTAGACTTTCGCCATTAAGGCAAGTTAAAATTGGTATTGATTATATCCCCGGTGCTGCACTTGTGGCTTGTGCACTATACGTCAGCACCATCTGAATTAAAAGAATTACCGTACAACTAAGAGAGTTGTCGGAGAAAGCTTTTATTCTACCAAGCTCGTCATTATGAAGAGCTATGGTGTTATCATTCCTTATATTTGTTGAATTACCGTGAACTAGGTAAATTGATGATCAAAATCTATATCCACTACCCAAGATGATAGATTTGTTCCATCATTTACAAGGTTCTAGCATATGTTCTAAAGATTTGATCCTCGGCATGGTTATCATCAACTTCGCGTCCACGAAAAAGATTATCTATTCCAATCACCACATCCAGAACTTGTAATGAACATTATGAGTTTCATGATATGTCGTTTGGATTGACTAATACACATGTAGCATCCATAAATTTGGTGAATCTCGTGTGTAGGCTGTAATTTGATAAATTCAGGCTCGTGATCATTAAGGACCATTTTTTGTTTATAAGAATAAGAAGGAATTAATAATCGTTTATAGACTGCCCCAAATTGGCCTAACAATGACTACCTGTACCTTGAGTATTTAACATGTGATTTAAGACTAAATCCTTTACATTATTTGACCGTGTGATTAATAGATAATGGAATCTATATTGACTCTTCAAAAATTTGAGCCATTTAAGATTGTGGGTTTTACCAAAAAGAAAGTGCAAATATGTTTTGACAAATGTTTTATCAAAGGAATTTTTAAGGAATTATTTCCTTATATCGAAATCATTTAACTAAACTCCTGTTTAGGGGTAAATGTGTGTGTATACCTGAAGACAACCTAAGAGGGATTGAGGAAACCGTTTAAACCAAGACTTAAAACGACAATGCTTGCTTTTCAATTAAGAAAATTTTTGACCAAAGTAAAAACAAAGATTTTTCAAACATTTACGGATCTTATTAATTATTTTAATTATTTTCGATAAATCAACAAAAATCTTGTTAATTAAATTCAAATTTATTCTTTTGAACATTTTCCTATAATTGGACAAACCGAGAAAATTTAAAAATTCACACGTTTATGTTTCATAAAAGTTAAATATCTATTATTTAATTACTTGTAATGATTATCGACGCTTTAGACGTCGGATTGAGCAAAACTGCTAAAAATAATAGTTGAAACAAAACTAAAACTTAGAAAATATGAAGAAAGAAATTTCGAATAAATACGGTCATGATATTTATTCCATCAAGGAAGATGAACTTAATTACTAACATGTTATATAGAAAGGATAAAGAATCAATTATGATGTGTTCCTTGATAATGACTGTATAAAATAAATAGCCGAGCAATTTAAAATATAGCTGATGCTTATAAAAAGGATAATATAGATAATAAAAAGGGTTTCGCGGCTAATATGAACCATTAGAATTGAGAAGCTGATGGAGTTAAATGTATATAAGGCCACTTGTGGTTGCCTAAATATTGAGGTTTGTGAGATGTAGTCATGTTGGAATCTCGTAATATTAAGTATTCTATTCATGTCATTTCTGATTTAATGTATGATTATCTGAAGAAGTTGGACTGATGGTAAATTAGGAAGGCAGACATCGCCTCATACATTAGTAAACGTCTAAATATTTCAAAGGTCATGATCTGAATTTGATTCGATTTGGGTCATCGTAGACAGACTGACCAAATCAGCTAATATCATTCATGTTAATGATAGATTCTCGATGAAAAAATTGACTCTTTTGTATTTAAAGGAGTTGTGTAAACATGGTGTGCATGTATCGATCATCTCTATCAAGATCCTCGCTTCGCATCAAATTTCTAGAGATTTGCTCAGAAGTCATTGGGAACGAACCTTGATGAGAGTACTGTTTACCACCACAATCGAAGGGACGAGGTAAAGTAACGATACAAAACACTAGAAGTGTTGTTTTATGTTTGAATGATTGACCTTTGGTAATAAACCGTATAATCGCCTTCCTTTGGAGAGATTATCATTGATAATTATCGTATTAGGATCGAGATCGAATCTTGTGAGGATCTAAATATTAGAGCGTCTATAAGCAGGAGTTGGGATGAAGACACCCGACATACACCCATTGTGAGTTGGACATGTCTTTTAGGTTTAAGGTTGCCTATGATGACAAACCTAACCTTACAAAATACCCGACCCGTGAAACCTGAAATGATTGTTGAAATTAAGATCTGATTATTGACTGCCGGTAGTGGGCAAGAGGTTATGTGAATATGAAATGTAGATCTTGAAGTACAGGATGGGTAGCGAAGTTATGCCAAAATTTTCACCTTGGAAAAAAAATGAATTGATGATCTGAAAGATCATGGGAATTAAGTCCCCGTTGTATGGGACCATTGAGATAATATAAAGAGTTGGTTTGAAAGGCATATAAGCTGGATCTACCATAGGGCTTCAAGGACTGTGTGAATTATGTTTCGTATATCGAACTTGATGAAATATATATCAAGTGAAAATCTGATCGTTTCTTGATGAAGTTTGGATCGGCGAAAAGTTGCATTCATCAAAAACCCGTGAACATCATGGATAGAGAAAGTAAGTCAACATTAAGCCTGATCTTATTCCCGTAGTTATGTTGGATGAAAATCGCGTATTGTAATGAATTACACTTGTGAGGAAAGACCGAATGTGGAGGAAATACCCACATGGCTCTAACTCTATAAGAAGCAAGTAGTAAGATAAATTGATCTTTGAGGACAAAGATCCTGTTTAAGGGTAAATGCTGTGACAATCCGTCAATTTATGGTTGATATTTTATTCTCAAGTATTATTTAAAAACATTATTTTAATGTTATATTATGAACTCACTCATTTCTGGGAAGAAATTTGAATTTACGTCTTGAAGTAGCATCGACTACGTCTAAATCGGAGGATTCTACGTTACGTGCTTACGTTTACATACACCGTTTTGGTGACAGTCCGACATTTCAGAAAATAAAATTATCCGTGAATATTATTTTGGGATTTTAAATTTCTGTTGGTTCATAAACTCACAAATTTATGAGAAGAGATTAGGACTTACGTGCATAATTTAACGTCCTTTACGACTAAACCGGAAACCTTAGGATTACGTATTTACGTTTTTGAACTCAGTTTTTGATGAGACATATTTTATTAGATTCTTTTTGTGTCGTTGATTCATAATTTATAAAAACGTTTTTCGTAAAACGACCCGAGGGCACGCAAATCAAGGAAACTAGAATCGAGGAGTACCCGTAAATTAGTGGGATGAGACAAGATAAATCTTGCCCCACCCCACACATGGGACGGCCAAACTTACTCCACCACACCTCATGAGGTGTCAACATTTGGTTACAAGGGTTACACTTGTTAGCTTAAGCTTAACAAGTAAGCTACTAGCTAACAAAACCACCAAAACCATTTCCACTCAAACCATTTTCTTTCATGCAATACCACTAAACTCACACACAATTCTCTCTCCCACTCCCTCCTTGTGCCATCCAAAACCATCATCAAACACCCCTATTTAATCTATTTTAGCCATAAAATCATGTGTTATTCATACACATGATGATGCTCCTTTGAAGCCTTGAAGATTGGAGGTGATTCTAACATCCAAGGAGGTGATTTGGTGATGTCCAAGGGCAGATTTCTACAAGAAGTTTACAAATATTGGTGGTCTTCAAAGTTTGTGTTGATCTATCACAAGTTTTTCCATCAAAATCCAAGCCTTGATCATAAACTACTCAATCTTGGTGGTATAGAGATTGTCCTTCCTATCCCCTTATTATTTTTACTATGTAATATTGTATTTTAATTCCTATTGTATATGTATATGATGAATATATGATGATAAAAATATTGTGTGGGGATCAAGTGTTGATAAATATGGTTAAAAAGATGGAAAACCATAGGTAACAAGGTTGAAATATTGCTTAAAATGATGGCTGTATAAAAACAGTAAGTAACCAAATGATGAACTGATAAAATGGCATAGTGGAATCAATTTACAGTAAGTATTAGGTGTTATACACATGTGAGAGTTGACCATGCAATGGAATCATCAAAATGAGTGAGATATGATCAAAACAAGATTGGAGTGCAAATCTGCCTACACTGTTTTGGACGAATTTATTAAAATACTTAGAGGTTGATTCTTCTGTAGCTATACAGGAGTTAAATGAAGCACATATCATGTAGTTTCTGTCATAAACATTTGAGGTCCTATCTCATTATAGAACTCTAGATATGGACATTTTAGTGGACTTAAAATTTAGGACTGATTTTGTAAATAAATAGTATATAATATAAGCACTCAAAAATTTATATAAAATATACATATATAAAACCCACTAGTTGATAATAATCATAAATAAAGATTTATATATATTGATATTAAAATGGGACACTTTATATAAACTACAAGTATAAATGTTTTTCCAAGTTATAAAACTATATACCTAAGTTTTACGTCTTTTCGGCTAAAACCGAAAGATTAACGTTTTTGTCAAATAAAACTTAGACGGTCGGACCCGTCTAATGTAACCTTTTATAAACTCACATACTGATATATAAACTTATATAACAAGTAAAAACCGATAAAACCCGAGCTTTACAACATGTAAACATTAACGGGCCAAAGTTGCCTTATTGGACTATTAATCCAACTAATTTGGCTAAACACTTATAAACTTACTTATTGGGCTTAACCCACTTGGGCCCAACATGTAAAGTATAATACTGATATTAAAAGTATAATTGGGCTAATGAAAATTATTGGGCTTGTAATAGGCTTATTGGGCCTAAAACATGTAAACAAGATAAACTAGTGAAACTAGTATAAAAATGTTACCAACACATAAACACTATAATGAATGAGTAAATGAGAATGTATAAACCCACTCGATCATCATCATATATATAAAATCATCATATGTATACATAATTGCTATTTTATAAAGTCATTGGACAAGAGTCTAAGACAAGTATTATTTGTCTAGGTTTCCGTGATTGAAGCACGTACCGTACATCCAAATCGTCGATAACCGCCTTCCCACATAAATGTGAGTTCATAGCCTCGCACTCTTTTAAATGTTTTTATGAAGTGTTTTATAAACCTGCGAGGGAGATAACATGTTAGTTTTAATAAAAATAGGACACCAGTTGATTCATTCTTTACGTTCGCAGTCAGCTTTGGACGGTCGAGTAAAGAGAACGGGTTTACCCGCGAAATCTTGTCAAGGAGATTTTTAATTAAATCTACCTGCCACAAGTACGATATTTTATATCATCCAACGGTCTTCACCGACCGGAGGTAAAATGCTACCGAATTAGAATGAAATGTTCAAAGCCATTTCGTTCGTGTCTACTTATGTTGCGGCATTTGAAGACGGTGGCATTTCGGAATCCGAGAAGAATTCGTCCCCGCATGCTTATACTTTTCGCACTTAATATGTCATCTAATTCTAGAAAGCCTAAAAGTCAAGTCTTCCGCTGTATCGAACTCTGAAGCTTTCAAGAATTACAAAGGTATAAGTATGTGGGACGTGATGTCACGAGGAGGCGAAGATCACAAGTGAAGGATGCACAAGATCAAGGAAAGAGATTAATGCTCAAGATTGATATCAAAGATCACATCAGCATGTTTACCAGAAAAGAAAAAGAAAAGAAAGACGAAGACTACGAGCTCAAGACAAGCATAGTATGCTAGGTTTATTTTATTATTGTAACTAGGGTAACGCCCTTGTTTGGAGTGACCTCCCTTAGGGGGATATTGTTGGAAATACGTTTTTACATATTTAGGAAGATTCAGTCACTTCGATAATATATTAAGTAGTAACTCGTAGTCTAGTTATCTTTATATTAATTAACAAGGAAAGGCCTAGTCCATGTTATGTATGGACGGCCCAAATGTAAGCCCAAGCCCATCTTATGGGCTTGGTATATAAACCCTCTCCTTTGATGGAGAGGGTGGTGATTTCATTTTAATTTACACATAGTTTTTAAAATTTCTCTCTCTAGAAGTATGAAATCATCTATCTTTCTCTCTCTAAAACCTAAGCAAGATTTACATATCCTACAGGTAGCAAGTGTGCTAAGGTGCAAGCATATCTCCATTGTGTCCAAAAATCTTTCCTTTTATTTCATCAGATGGATACTAAGATGGCTTAAAAAGTGCAATACCGGGGTCGAACACCTTTTCCTTTAGGGGAAAATAAGACTCGGGCTCAATAGAATTTGAAGAAGATCCGCTCATAAATTTCACAATCTCATCCTCAGAGGGAGGATAGAGAGGTGTCAAGACATAAGTACTGCGGATATCGGTGTCGGACGGCTTCTTCTCCTTTGCAATGGGTCTCTTCATATCCAAAGGAGGATAAAGACCATAATCTTCAAAGTCCAAAGGAGGAGCATCACTCTCATTTGGGAAGTAAGTGTTGAGAAAAGTAGCAAAGTCTTCCTCAAATGAGTAGTCATCCAAAGTAGGATTAAGCATTGTTGGCGGAGGATCTTCATCAAAAGTAGGAGTAAGGTCATTATGTAAAGAATCACTCGAGAGAGTATCAGCATCATCAAAATCATCATAAGTGGGCATGTCTGGATACTCAGAAGTAAAATTATCATAATCATCCCCATCGGAACTAGAATCGTCATCATAAGCATCAAAGATCGTTGGAGAATCATAAATTGGTGGAGGATCAGAATTGGAGAGAGAATCATCCATATCATATTGGAACAGTGGATTATCATAGCAAGAATCGAATAGAGGATTGTTGTAGATGAAAAAATCATCAAGCACATTAATCATATTCGTTGGTTCTCTTCCATTTGATTTGGTTGTGATCTTCCCCATTTTCAAAACTTGTGCCTCATTCCCGACTCTTAAAATGAGCTCACCTTCAGCAACATCGACTAATTCTTTTCCGGTTCTCAAGAATGGCCGACCAAGTATTAAAGGAATACGAGGGTCCATTTCATAATCAACAACAACAAAGTCGACCGGAAAAGTGAAGGTGCCAACTGTAATGAACACATCTTTGGCAATACCAAGAGGGTAAGCGAGAGTGCGATTTGCAAGCTCAAGAGTCATCTTCATTGGTGTAAGATCGGGTAGTGATAACTTTTTCCAAACACTTAAAGGCATCTGATTTATACTTGCCCCGAGATCGGCTAAGGCAGTAAATTCTTCGATTTGGTTAAAAGTACATGGTAGAACAAAACGACTGGGATCTCCAAGTTTCTCCGGAAGTTCTTTAAGAAGGACGGCAGAACAATTTTCATTCAATCGAGTATTAACAAACTCGGCCATCTTCTCTTTCTTATTAAGTAATTCCTTAAACATCTTAACAAATTTAGGCATTTGGGCTAGAGCTTCAACAAGGCTAAAGGTGATGGTCAGTCCAGAAATCTTCTTCAAATAGTTCGACACTTGAATGTCATCCTTGGTTTGCAATTTGGCCTTGTCTAAGCGAGAAGGATAAGGGATATTGGGTTTATAGGTGGAAGGTGTAGAAGGTAAAGGTTGAGATGTTGAAGGTTTAAAGGTGGAAGGTGGGGTTGGTGAAGTGTGTTTCTTGGGTAGTTCTTCATGCATAGGTGGAGACGGTAATGGAGAACTAATACTAGGCGTGGGAGTAGGAGGGATAAATGGTGGTGGAGGAGGTGTAGATGGAGTAACTGGGGGAGGGATAGATGGTCCTACTAAGGTTGCTCCACTGCGTGTAGTAATAGCACTCACATTTGCTCTCGGGTTGATGACGATATTTGAAGGTAGAGAGCCCAAAGTAGAGTGTTAAGTAGTTGGTATAAAACTAGCCAGCATATTCTTAAAATCATTTGTTTGAGTGCTAAAAGAGGTTTGTATATCATGTCGAAGCTCGGATCTAATATCATTCCCTTGCTTAGTGATATCCCCTTTCAAGTTGATAATTTGGCTTTGTAGATTCTTAATTTGCTCTCCTTGGGTTCTCATAAAAGCTTCAACATCTTGATAAATGGGTGGGGCTTGTTGAGCGGGTGGGTGATAAGGATTAGAAGCTCGAGGTGGGTTTGGGTTGCTTCTATTGTAGTTGTTGGAGTTGTGGTTTTGAGGAGAAAAACCGGGTGAAAGAAAGTTGTTAGAACGGTAACTTAGCAAGTTACGATCACCTTGAGGTCGAGCTTGATGGTTTTCCGTTGAATAGTTACTATAAGTTGCATACACGTCTTCCGGATTGTCATGAGTAGAAGGACAATCAGTGTATGAATGAGGACCACCAGAGATCTCATAAGAAGTTGCAACAGCTTTAACTTGTTGTTGATTTGTAGCCAAAAGTTGCATGTTTTTTCTCATTTCGACCATTGCGCGGGTCAATTCGGTGATATCAGGGTTTGAAGAAGTAGAAGAAACATTGACTCTCGGGTTATTCCTTGAAGATGCGGATGAATCCCAATTTTTGTGATGAGTAATCATGTTCTCTATAAGCTCTCTACACTCCTCGGGTCTTCTTTTCATAAATGTGCCACCGGCGGCTGCATTAATTGTATCACGATCACGAAAAGTTAAACCATTGTAGAAAGTATCAATCAAAGTAACGGTGGCATGTTGTGGTTTGGACATCGATCGATCAAAACATTATAGCGTTCCCAAGCATCAAAAAGTGATTCATCGGGTTCTTGAGTAAATCCACTAATTTGATTTCGAAGGCTCGTGACCATGGATGGTGGAAAGTAGCGCGACAAAAAGCGTTGAGTCATCTCATCCCAAGTATGAATTGAATTCTTTGGAAGACGATCAAACCATTTTTCGGCATGGTGGGATAAGGTGTGTGGAAATAGGTGAAGGCGAAGAAAATCCATAGTAACACCGGGCAATTTCATGCTTTGAGTAACGGTAATGAATTTGTCGAGGTGTTTGTTGGCATCATCATCCGGTAATCCGTGAAATGGACAAGTGTTCTGCACTTTTCGGATCATGTGATGCTTCAACGAAAACTCCGGAGCCGTGATTTGCATCGGCGCAATCGGTCCTCCTCGACCATTCATCGTAGGTTGACAAAGCTCCTCCATCGTTCGAAGGTCGAGTGGTGGAAGAACATTGTTGTTGTTATTATTGTTGAGGTGCGGTGGGTTATTGTTGTTGTTCACACCTGTCATATCTAAATCTTCACGAGTCTCGGGCTCTGAATAAGTTGAAGATCTAGTACGCATACACCTGCAAAAGCAAAAGAAAAAGATACCAAAGAAATGGACAATCAATATATACACTATAAAAATAAAAATCTTTTTAGATTTTTGAAATTTTTTTAATTTTTATGGATTTTAACAATTTTTGAGCAAGAAAAATAACGTTCACGAGTGAACGGATCCCAAAATTCAACACGTCTCTCACATAGAACCGTTAATCTTTACGAAAAGAGCCGGCAGTGGCGCTATTTAATACAAGGTTTTTGCCAAGTATAAAAATGTGTTTGTCTCGATTCAATTCGAATTGATTACTGGTTATAAGTGCGACTCAGTCGTTCTTGGTGTAAAATAAAATGGTTTGGTTATCTATTCTACTTAAAAGGTAAATGCGCAAAATAATAACAATAAGCTAAAAGCAATTAACTAATTAAAAGAAAACAATATAAATAATAAAACGTGAATTTAAAACGAAACAATTAATAAAAATAAAACTAAAAGACGAAATTACCTATCGACTCTAAAATAAAGTTTACGTAATGAAAAAGGAGAGAATAAAACTAAAATGGTACTTTAAAGCTAAACGAGGCAAAACCTAAAGCGGGAACTAAATAAAAGATCAAACTTGAACTTTACGAGAAAATATTAATTTTAAATTAGACGAAAAATTCAACTAAAAATACCTAACTTTCAAAATTAAAATTGGAACAACTTTCAGATTAAACTAAACAATTACGGAACAATACTAAATAATAAACAAGCTAGCAGGCAGCTAGCTCAAGCTAGCATGCTAGCTGCTCACTTTTGGCGCGAAACTAAGTAACCAGGCAGGCACACAGGTCCCTTATTTCGCAAAAGCTGCAGTGGTCTTCGCAATATCTGTTTTTTTTTTTAAAAATTTAGAATATCTGTTTTTTCAGAAAAAAAATTCGGAATGTCTGTTTTTTTCGCAAAAACAGTTTCTTCGGAATACTAGTATTTTCGGAATTTTGAACTTTTCAGAGAAACTAATTATTTCGGAAAAATCAACTATTTCAGAGAAACTAATTATTTTGGAATAATTGATTTTCAGACTTTTTACTTTTTCAGAAAAAATAAGATTTCAGAGAAATGGCATATATTCGGAAAAGCAATAATTTCAGAAAAAATGACAAATTCAGAGAAAACTTCGGAATGATAAATCCTAATCCGAAAAACTAAAAAATCAGATAGACAGATACAGTAATATAAAAAATTTACGAGATAAGCTAAAAATAAGCACAAATCAAGTAAGCAATTAACTAAAACTTAATCTAAAACACTTTTAAGAAAAACTAATTCAACCATAAATCAAAAACTATAAAAACGCTAATAAAACTAAAAATTAAAAATCAACTTTTAATAAAATAAACTAATAAAAACACTTAACTAAAATCAAATCAAACACACAATAAGCTATAAAATCAACAAGCTAACACAATCAAAAACATATAAACATAACAATTAATCAAATAAGCATAACAATAAGCACATAAACATAAAGATTAACAAAAATAAGAAAGGTAGAAGGAGAGATTAATATAAAACTTGATTAAAATTAAGATTCAACAATTAAAAGTAAAGATTAAACTTACAAATTTAAGGTGCAAAACAAGGTAATTAAATGACAATTAAGTAAATGACATTAAGAAAAGTGCAAGTAATTAAAGGTGGAAAACTAGTTTGTCAAGTTAGCCAACACCTCTTAACGTGAGATTAGGAGGGTATTTATAGTGATTAGGGAGGTTAAGCATGTGTTACTTCCTTCTTTCTTTCTTTCTCGTCTTTTCGTCTTCTAAATTCTTCGACTCTTTCGACTTTGTCTCGGGATTAATAAACTCGTCTTGTAATTTCTTCATTAATTTAGACTTGAGTTCTTGGGCTTTTATTAAACTTCCGTCTTTAGACTTTTTCTTCGATAAATCTTCAGAATAGGCCTTGGACTTCCGTTCTTTTTGCACTCTTGATCTTTTGACTTCGTCTTTTGTCTTTCGATAAAAGCCCATGAAAGCCCATGTTTTCTTCCCTTTTCACATTTTGATACTAAATCACATCAAAAACACAAACCACGCATAATTCCGACATTTACGACATAAAATACACGATTTGGCTTGGTTATTAATATAATTAAGTGGTAAAAGGATAAGTGTTTTTACACTTATTAAATCATAAAGACAGTTGGAGCATTAGCGAGTCTGAATGGCATGACTACTAACTCGTAATGCCCATAAGGTGTATGGAAAGTAGTCTTGGAGATATCCTGCTCTTTGACCTGTAACTGATGGTAGCAGGACCTCAGATCGATCTTCGAGAAATGCTTGGCGCCTGAAGTTGATCGAATAGGTCATCAATACGCGGAAAAGGATAACGATTCCTGATCCTGATCTTGTTCAGCTCACAATTATCTATATATAAACGCATGTTGCCGTCTTTCTTCTTCACGAACAGTACCGGTGCATCCCATGGTGATGCACTGGGATGGATGAAACCTCGTTCCAGAAGTTCCTGAAGCTGATCTTTTAGTTCCTTAAGCTCTATAGGAGCCATACGGTAAGGAGCTTTGGAAATCGGCTCTATACCTGGTATGAGCCCGATTCTAAACTCGACTTCACGAACAGGTGGTATGCCCGGAAGTTCATCTGGAAATACGTCAGGAAACTCTGACACAATAGGCTGATCTTGGATTGATGGAGACTCGGCAGTAATGTCATGAAAATTGGCTATGAAGCCCTGACAGTCGTGTGATAGCAATGCACGCGCCTCCATGGATGAAATAATCTGTACTGACCTCCCTGGCATAAAACCATGGTGTATGTACTCTGGAGATTTAACATCACCAAAGATAACTCGGTAAGTGTGGCAGTCAATCGTGGCCTGGTGTTTGGATAACCAGTCCATGCCTAAAATCAAGTCAAAATCACACATGTCCAAAGGAACTGCGTCAACTCTGCGGATCTTGTCATCAAATTCTAGGGGAAGATCTTTGTACACCTGAGTGATTCGTACAGAGTCCCTAAGTGGCGTGGAAATACATATGGAATTATCTAATGGCATCGGGGAAATCCTAACATGTACAGCAAAGGTGGTGGATATGACTGAATGCATCGCTCCAGTATCAAATAGATCACATGCTGCCAAACCATTCATAAAGAGATTTCAGGTGATGGTACCTGAAGTCTTATTCGCCTGATCTTGAGTAGTAGTGAACACGCGACTAGACAAAGGAGGTGGCTTAGTGTCGGCGTGTCCAAAGGTGCCTTCTATCTCACCTGGCGACAGTCCTTCTGCTGATGGCCTTGTTGGCCACACTTGAAACAACCACCAGTACCTCGACGACAAATACCAAAGTGTCTGCGCGAACAAGTAGGACAGACAGGATGCATGAATCCTTCAGCAGGCGCCCTAGTTAGCTGAGAGCCTGTTTAAGGATTACATGCATGAGACATGATTGTGGAACATAAACATGATTACATAGAAGGTGTAAAATTTACCAGATGAGGTAGAACGGTTAGGTTGTGAACCCCTACAGTCTAGATCCATGCCGTTACCATTGTTCCTGAATTAACAATTGTTGGAGTGCCAGAATACCATAACATAAAATAGTTGAGCATGAAAGAAGGTTAATGTAGGGACCTGCTGTTGTTCGAGTTGTTAACGTTGTCACGGTAACTATCGTTACCGCCACGCCTCTCAGAACTAGAACGGTCGTTAGTCTGACCGTTTCCCTTGGATGCTTGCTGCTGAGCGGCCGTAAGCTTACGATCGTCAGTTTTCTGCCTGGAATATAATATTGAACAGAGGATTATATGAAATGAATACTACTGATGGAATGAATTGTTTACAACTGGTGATTGAAGATACCTCTTCACTGCTCTGTCATCACCGAACTCCTCTCATTCCTGAAGCATCTCGAGCTTACGGGCTGCATCGGCCACCTGTGCCACTGTAGTTAAAGTAGCACATACTAAGTTATTGGCAACCTAAGTGCGCAGTGCCCAGCAAAACTTCTCAGCCTGCTCCGCAGTAATTCCTGCGGCTAGACCCAGAAATCCTGCTAAACAGAGAAACCTTTGCATGAATTCATTGCTGTTTTCACCAGCAATCTGCCGAATGTTGTGGTAGTCCCTCTTGAACCTCTCTTGCTCAGCATGTGGAAAATATTGATTAAGGAAGAGCTCCTTAAACCGGTCCCATGTTAGCTGGGCAACCCAATTGTCACCACCGTTGGACTGCTTGACCTATTTCCACCACTGCAGCACATCACCTTCAAACTTATAGCAAGCCAGTCTTTCCTTGAAAACTCCATCACAACCCATTGCATCAAAAATCTTCTCGATGTGAGAAATCCAAGCTTCAGCCTCGTTGGGGCTGTTAGTCTGCTCAAACGAACGGGGTCGCTGTTTGTTTAATCTCTCCAACCAAGTCATAAGAGTAACCGACGGAGGATTAGGAGGATTGTTGTGATTGTCATGAGCCTGGAATTACGTCTGAACTTCATCTCTGTTTTCATTGTGAAGTTGGGGAAGGAGGGCTTCAGAGCTGCATTGACAACTGCTGTCAAATCTGGAGTATTGCGATTGTTCACCATCTGACAGTTTAAAACAACAAAATGCAACATAAATCATAATAAAAATTTCACGTTTGGTCCCTATCGTTTACCCCAAATATCAAGTTTAGTCCCTATCTCAAACTAAGTGCACAGATAGTCCCTATCGTTTACACTTTGGATCAGAATTGGTCCCTATCTCAAACGGGAGTTACTTT
This sequence comes from Glebionis coronaria, assembly GCA_025667525.1. Lineage (NCBI taxonomy): Eukaryota > Viridiplantae > Streptophyta > Magnoliopsida > Asterales > Asteraceae > Glebionis > Glebionis coronaria. Next base: position 48,668,952 of record CM046877.1, read on the forward strand.
TGCTCGTTAAGTCTTGTAAGTGGAAGGGTATTTTGGGGCATTCACTTTTTTCCCATGCATTAAATACAAACACTTGCTCCATTTCTTCACATTCGATCACGACTGATAATCAAAACACTCCCTCCCTCCATTAAACCTGGAAACAAAAACCCCAAATTCAATCACTGTTTTTTCTTATATCCCCCAAAATGGATGGTTCTGGTTGGAAGATTAAAGAGGGGTTTGGACCTTATAAGATGCCTATTGAATACGGTAATACTAATTGATCTATTTGCCCTAATTTTTTTCATTAATTAATTAAGAATGTAATTGATGTAATTAAGCATATTTAAAGGTTTTTTTTAATTGCATTTTGCAGAAAAGGACCCTGCTCTTTTTTCCCTAAAAATCCATCATGCTGGTAAGATCATTTGTGTTAAGAATAGAAGGAGATATGTAAATGGGTTAGTTAGTTATGTCGAATGGGTTGATATAGATAGGTTTTCAGTTCATGAGTTGAATGTTGTAATGTGGGAATTAGGATATGTTAAACAGGAACCTATATACTATCATTATATGATTCCTGGGACTGACCTTGATGTGGGATTGAGAGCTTTAGGTAATGATCAAGATGTGATTGGGTTAGCTAAGTATATCCCCAACAACAAACTAATTATGGTCTACTATGAACACTTAGTGTCTGTGGTAGACACCTATGTTGGCCCCCTCCTTCTAGTAGTGTTGTTATTGAGGAGATAAACCCTAGTTTGATCCCTAAGAATGTTTTGTATTTAACATACCCCAACCAACACTCTTCTACTTCAACACATACACCCTCCACCAAACAGCCTTCTAGTTCAATTCCTACACCCTCACCTCATCAGCCTTCTAGCTCAACTCCTACACCCTCACCTCAACAGCATGTTACCTCAACTCCCACACTCTCCAACAATGAGTCTTTGCCTACACACCATGAGACTGTGGAAACCATATATGAATAGTTGTTGAACATGGAGTATAAGTTTGATCCATTTGATGATATAGCTGTGAATGAACCAGAAAGTGATAGGGTGGTGAATGAACCACAGACTGATAGGGTGGTGAATGAAGCAGAAAGTGATGTGGTGGTGAATGAAGCAGAAAGTGATAGGGTGGTGAATGAACCAGAAAGGGATATGGTTGTCAACAATGAACCAACAGAAACATTGTTTGAGGGGAAAACAATGGTTGGAAATGAGGAGGGCAGTAGTACAGACAATGATTATAGTGATTCAGAGGATGATGAGGATTACTTTGTAGATGAAGACGCATTTTTAGAAGAGGTAAATGTAGACATGGATGATTATCACTTTAACATAGATGCAGATGTAGAGTGGGTTAGGCATGATAAGGAGGTACAAGTTGTTACTGAATTAGATCCCAGTGAGGTAAATGTAATTGATAATGACCAGTTTGATAGTGGAACAGATTCAGAGGGTGAAGGGATTGAGCATATTAGGAGAAAAAAGCTTAGAGAGGTCAAAAAAGCAAATAAGAGTGAAAATAACACTGTCTTCAAACATTATTTCTATGTTGGCCAATGTTTCTCAAGTGCAAATGTTGTAAACGAAAGGGTTAAACTTCACTCTATTTAAACTAGAAGGACTTTGTGGTTGGCAAAGAATGATAAACAGAGAATTAGAGCAAAGTGTGTTGGAAAAAATCCTGTATTTTTACTAGAGGGTGAAGGGGCTAGTAACACTGAAGATGTTGGTGCAAGTGGTAAAGGTCAAACAAATGTTGGGCCTAATAAGAAAGTAGGTAAAGGTAAAACAGATATTGGTGCAAGTGGTAAAGGTCAAACAGATGTTGGGCCTAATAAGAAAGTATGTGGTAGAGGAAGGCCCAAACAACTTGCACCAGATGAATGTCCATGGGCTTTGCAGGTTACCAAAGTTAAAAACACAAAGTCATGGGAGGTCAGGACATATAATAATGTCCATAGCTGCTTGCAGACAAGGATAGTAAGTGCTTGTACTTCCAAGTTCTTGAGCAAAGGCATCATTGACCAAGTTGAAAAAAACCCAAACATACCCTTAAGAGCTCTTCAAGATGAACTGCAAAAGAAGTATGAGTTAGGTGTGTCTATTCAAAAAGTAGGTAGAGCTAAAACAGCAGCTGTAAATCAAGTCAAAGGTGATTATAAGCACGAGTATACCATGTTTAGGGATTACTGTCTTGAATTAAGAAGGGCTAATCCAGATACAACAGTAAGGATTGAAGTTGAAAGAGATGCAACTACTGATTATAACACAAGAATTTTCAAGAGGATCTATGTTTGTCTAGGCCCCTTAAAGAAAGGTTTCAGATCTTGTGGTAGAGAGTTGTTGGGACTAGATGGTGCATTTATGAAGGGACCATATCTAGGCCAACTACTCACTGCTATTGGGTTAGATGCAAACAATGGCATTTATCCACTTGCATATGCCATTGTTGAGAAAGAAACAACATGTTCTTGGACATGGTTTTTAGAATGCCTAGGTGATGATCTTGGGTTGATAAAGGAATCAAATTTCACCTTTATTAGTGATAGACAAAAGGTATTTTGTCATTTTACTACATTTGACTTTTTTATTCAATCTTGTGGTCCCTATGATTTTAACTCACCAATACTTTATCTTTTTTCTACAGAGTTTATCCATTGCTATTGCAAATGTTTTTCCTTATGTAGAGCATAGATATTGCCTTAGGCATATCCATGAAAACATGAAAAAACAGTGGAGTGGACTAGCTTATAAAGAGCATTTGTGGAGATGTGCTTCTGCAACAACTGTTCCATACTTTGATACTGTAATGGAAGCATTGAAAGAGTTTGACAAAGAAGCTTTTGAATGGTTGGCTAAAATACCAGCTCACAGTTGGGCTAGATCACATTTCTCAGGTTAAAAGCCATGTTGTTTAATATTCTTTCAGCTTAATTTGTAGTTAAACAGACACTAATTACTCCTCATTATAATGATAACAGGTAGAGCAAAATCAGACATCTTGTAGAACAATTTATGTGAGTGCTTCAATGGTAAGATTTTAGATGCTAGGGATGCACCAATAATCACAGCCTTAGAATACATTGGGGAGTACTTAATAAGAAGAATGGTTAATGTTATTGCTGTGATTAAGAAGTCTGATGGGCCACTTACCCATGCTACTACTAAGTTATTGAGTGTAGCCATTGAAAGGGCAAATAGGTACACAGTTGGGTATAATGGTGGTGAGGAGTATGAGGTTAAGAGCATGTATAGTACTCAGTGTGTTGTTAATGTAGTTAAAAAGGTATGTAGTTGTAGGAAGTGGGAGTTAACAGAAATCCCTTGTGCACATGCTATAGCAGCCAGCTTCAACATGTCACTTAATGGACATCATGTTAATATCCAAAAAGAATGGGTGGATAAGTGTTATTGGTTAGCTACTTGGGAAAAAACATACAGTTACACTCTAGGTTGTTTGAATGGTAAGGTCATGTGGCAGAAAAGTCAAATAACTACAACACTCACCCCACCAAAGCATAATACTCCAGTTGGTAGGCCAAGGAAAAATAGGAGAAAAATAAGGGATGAGAAGGCTCAAATGGTGAAGGATGGAAGGTTGTCAGGGGCCTATAAGACAGTGACATGTGTATCTTGTGGAAATAAAGGGCACAACAAAAGGTCTTGCAAAGGGCAAGAGGACCCAAATATTGCTAGAGGATCAAGTGCAGCAGGATCAAGTGCACCTGCAAAAGGCTCAAGATCAAATGCATCTGCTGCAACAGGATCAAGTGCACCTACAAGAGCAAAGAAGAAAACACCATCTGATGCAGCAGGATCAAGTGCACCTGCAACAGTAAAAAAGAAAAGAAAATCTGATGCAGCAGGGTCAAGTGCACCTGCAAAGAAGAAATAGGCTACAAACTCCAAGAAGAACTAATGCCATGTTTTTTTAAGCAATGTTTGTAATCTGAACAAGTATCATGTATGTAATCTGAACAAGTATCATCTGATCTATGTTTGTAATCTATGTTGGTAATCTGAACAAGTTTCATTAATGCTTCAATGATTTAGTGCTTTTTTAACTTCTTGTGTTTCATGTATGCTTCATCTGAACAATGTAAACAAATAACATACTAAACTTGAACTCCATTCCATTAGCCAACATTAATTGACCACACCATCATCTATGGTCAATTTGATGTTCAAGGATTACATAACAAGAAAGCAGATAAAAATAACACAATACATGAAAAAACTAACAACCATGAAGACAACAACCAACCATCAACACCACAAGCTTCAAACAACAGCCTTCCCCTTCCCCTTCCCTTGGTTACCAGCAGCCCCTCTCTTTCCCATATTAGTGACAATCTGCTCCCAAGTGGCCTTGTTGGGAAGTCCTAGCACAGCATTGTAGATAGGAGTTGGGCTTTTGATGATGTTTGTGGCAACATAGGTGACATCAGGGCCTTGCTTTTTCTGGATGACTTCTTTGCCTTTCAAAGTGTCCTCATAAAACTCTAGTGACTCAGAGCTTTCATCATCATCAGTATCCTCATAATCAACAAAAGGGCTACCAAAATCCTCATCCCATGTATCCCAGTAATCCTTATCAGCATGATACTCAGCCTCATCCATATAGCCATAGAATTTTAGGGCTTTAAGTGTGATTGACCCATTCCTGAACCTTTCTGCAACAGCCTTGGTAACATAAGTCCTAGGCCTTGAACTGGATCCAATGGGAGGAAGAGGAAGTGCTCTGTGCCTAGATGATCCTTCACAGCCCTTATCATCATCTTTCCACTCAGCATCACCACTTGGACAATAGACAGCCTCACTGCTAGTGTCACTCAACACAATGACCTCTTTTTTTGACATTTTTTGAATTTCAGATAGGATTAGAAAGATAGAAATGGTGATGGAGAAGTGATGTGTGTGGCGTTGGGTTATATAAGCAAGTAGATGAAGGGGGTGGGGTATTTACTCTTAACCATTCAATGCCCTCAACCCCTCAACTCCTCAACTACTTATCTGCAAAAACAGAGTTAGTAAATGAGTATGCAAAACAGAGTTAGTAATAAAACTTAGTAAATGAACAAGACAAAACAAGAACTTCTAGAAGAGATGGAAAAGATTTTTCATTAATAACCCTAAAATCCATCTTACATGTTCATCAGATTAGCCTTTACATTTTTCTTAGGCAAATTTGGAAAAAAATAAAACTAAACCAAACCGTAGCCAACTAATCAACAAGTATTTTTTTAGAAAACAAACTTCATTACTAATTTTTTTGATGGAATCTTCATGCCTATTTCTAGTCCTAAGCAACCCAGGTATGATTTGAACAGCTCGAGGACACATTCGTGGATCAAACCAATCAATCCACCTACATGCTGGTCCTTGGAATTCGCAAGCATAGAAACGACGACCTGGATGACGATCTGACCAAGAAGTCTTGACTGTAGCAACGCGACCACATGAGCAGAAAACCATTTCTTCTTTTTGATTTTAGGGTTTTGATACTGGATTGATGAAAAGGTAGGTGTGATTGTGTGTGAGGTGTTCGTGTATTGTGTGTGTGTGTAAAGATTGGGTTTGGTGATAATTAATGCATGGGAAAAAAGTGAATGCCCCAAAATACCCTTCCACTTACAAGACTTAACGAGCAAAAGTAACTCCTGTTTGAGATAGGGACCAATTATGAACCAAAGTGTAAACGATAGGGACTATCTGTGTACTTAGTTTGAGATAGGGACTAAACTTGATATTTGGGGTAAATGATAGGGACCAAACGTGAAATTTTTTCAAATCATAAATCTGAAATGAGATAACATAAGAATACATGAACAATGTATAAATCAAAGAAGCAGTTTATAATGCATGAAACAATGTAAAAATGCATGATGCACTTTATAAAACTTTTACATGAACGGAGTGAACGCCTATGGTCAGTTCACTCAAAACAAAAGACATGGCGCGGGGACGCCAATGGGTCGGTCCCAAAGTTAAAAGTTTCGATAAAAGCACATGGGACTTACCAACCATTACTTAGTCATAAACCTGCTACAGTGATATGAATGCATGAAATAAAATGAAAATGAATGAATGCATGAAAACCAACTATCAGTTCTAGGAAGACACTAGTGACTACCCGTAAGTCACAGGTCATGTTTTATAGAGCTACTAGTCAAAACCTTGGCTCTGATACCATAATTGTAACACCCCATTTAATAGGATAGGATGCTACAGTAAATTATGGCGTATCATCAAAGCATGTAAGGTAAATGTCTAAACATTAATGACCATAAATAGAAATACCGGAATCAAACATCGGTAGTCTAGTAACTCACACACAAACAATGTCCTACTTGCGTCCTTGGGTACCTGCCGTTTGGGAACATGGAAAAGTAGACGACTGAGCATAACGCTCAGTGCACAGATATACAATAAAGCATGGAAGACATAGACTATGAAAGCATATAAGGAATATAAAGCATGAATGGCTGCGGAAATGAATAAGTCCTGGAAAAAAACCTAGTTGTCTGTCATGTTAACTAGTTTTAGTTCTGAAAACATAGCTTATGTTACTTATGAAAATCTGTATTATTTAATGTACCAAAATAACCAACATATTTCATGAGGTCAACAACGTGCATGAATACTTAGAGGGGAGACCTCATCATGCAATTAGAGGAGTTGCCTCTAATTAACTGGCAAGTGGGTAGGAGGGATCAACTCCTTGTGAAGGATGCAAGGCACACACCACATTCACCATGAAATCCTGACTGAAACATGTAACTAGTATGTACTCATACGCCCCACATGATAATATAATAAAAATGGCCAAATAACTAAAAAGGGACGCCACGAGCTATCACTCCGTCGTGGTGAAGTCATAACACTAGTGCCTCTAGTGTTATGGTTATGGTACCTCCATAACTAGGTGAAACTGGTCATGCATGTACATGACTAAGGTAACTAATAAACATAAGCATTTAATCTGTAACTACTAGGGAAAACAGTTGGCTGCATATGGGAAATCCTAATGAACGAAGAGATTGTCCTTACTGAAGGACGGGAAATCCGTACCTTATGTCCAGTAGAAGCTAACGAAAACGATGAAGACTAATTCGCCTCGACGGATAACACTACATAAGAAATATGGACGTGTATGATTTGTCTGAATTACATGTGTTTTACTGGTTTCATGTGTTATTAGCTTGTTATACGTATTCTGTCATGTTTTACTGTTACTGTGTTCAACTATGGTTATTCTGATGTTTTGTTGTGTTTTATTCATGTATTAGTGTATTATAATACTTGTATTGTAATACTAAGTAACTTTCTAAAAATAGCAGATTTCCATAAATAGTAAGTTTCTAAAAATAGAAAGTTTCCAAACATAGTAATTTTCCATAAATAGAAATAAGCTGACTTATAAATAATAATTAAAATTTAAATAGCACAATACAAGTCTTGGTTACAGTCCATTAATTAAATAACTGGTTAATTTAAGTAAACTATACATTATATTATTTTAATTAAAATACATGTTTTAATTAAAATGACTAAGTATAAATACCTTAGGTTTTACATGAATTAATTTAATAAATTAATTAACCTAATGTTTAATTTAACATGACTTATAAAAATAGTTTTCATGAAAAACCCGAATCCCGAGCCCGTGTTTAATATAAGCCGAACCAAATAAGCTATAAGCAATTCCCACCGAGACCTTGGAGGGGTCTCGGTTGACACTAAATAAATCAACCAAACATGTATCCATACCCCGACCTAGTGTCGGGGTCCCTTGTCTCGAGTCCGAACAACAAAAACCAACCGAGCCCCTTACGGGGTCTCGGTGGTGCCTCGGTGCACACAACCGAACAAACAAACACACACCCCGACCCTTGGCCGGGGTTCTTACTGCGTCCGAGCCTCAAACAAACCAAGCTGAGAGTCTTGTGACTCTCGGTGGTGGTGTTAAACGCAAGCCGAGCCCCATTGGGGTCACGTTTGTCTCGGCCGAACCAAACCAAACCCTCGACATGAAATTAATTAATCTTACGTTTACTTTTACATGTTCTTGATGATTAATTAATTTAAAACAAGAAATCAAAAAAATTAAATAAAAAGGAAAAAAGTTTGATTTATACCGAATGCGTGAAAAGAAAAAGGGAATGATCACGAACACAAAACCAATAAAAAAATTTGTCCGGTTTCTCCCTTGTGCTTGATGTGGCTGGCGGCTAGAAAGAACAAGGAGGCGGAGAGAAACTTTTTTTGTGAAACCTAAATTATGATTATGTTTCCTGTGTTTTAATTATTTAACTTAGGTTATGGGCCAAAGCCCACCTTTCCTTCTTTCTTTGTTGTAGCCGCGACATAGGGGAGCCCAACAAGGGAACCCGAAGTTTTTCATGTGTTAAATAATTAGTCGTGTATGCTCGTGATTTAATATTCATGATTTTGGTATTTGTGATCGTGTCACATTTATAATATTCATGATTGTTCGTTATTTATTGTCGTGACACGTGCATTAATATTATAAATGGAAAGTTTAAATTTTACCATGTTTTCGTAAGTTATTGTTCCCGTGTACTGTTCATAGGTTTTTAATGCGGGTTTTACAACTCTAGTAGTAATCGTCTTTGAAGATCCAAACACTCTAGTAGTAGCCGTCTTTGAAGATCGAGACACTCTAGTAGTAGTCGTCTTTGGTCATAATGTTTGAATTTGTCTGCTTGTTTTTCTCTGATTTTTGTTTGGTTGTTAGTTTTTAGTTTACTTTTTTGTTTGGAAAGCTCTCAACGGTCACCGTTACGACATCGTGAGTTTGAGACGGATCTTATTAATAAGGCCCATTGGTTCTGCACAATTGTTTAGGCTCGTTTATTATGTATGGTTTTTCTATTTTGTTTCTTTATTGTACATTCTTTTCTTAATTTGATTATTAATTTCCAATATTTTCTCTTTGATTTCTACAGTCTCAATCCGTAAACAATATTGGTGAAAAAGAAGACTCTTAGCGCGGATATCAGGAGCGAATCGACAATATGGAACGAGTAGGTGCCAAAAAAGGCTTCAAGTTCGTAAAGAGTTGGATAAGAGGAGCATTGATTTAGATTCTTTATTGTTTCTTTCGTGCGGCGACATGGTGGAATCGAGTTTCCATTGTTTGGTCATGTGTAGTTTTGCTATGAGTGTGTGGGAAAAAGTTTATCTCAATCATTCATCTATAATATGGCAAGCGGTGATTTGGACACCCGGATACTCATGTTGGAAAGAAAGAAAGAGTTCTTTAGTAACTTGTTGTCTTTATAAAAAGTAATTACCAATGTATGGCAAGTTTAAAAATATTATCTATTCTATAGCATTTTTTGCGATATCTATTACTACTATTAAAAGAGGGTTTCTGGTGACATCATCTTTGGCTAGGTGGATCTCTTTATTTGGTTAATTGAATTAAAAATGATTATTTGATGATGTAATAAATATACAATTAATCACTTTTATTAAAAACTATTAATAGCCCATTTTGTAACAAAAATTAAAAGCCCATATGCCCGAGGCTTCTTGAAGACAGAGTGCACCATTTTCATTGGAATATGAGAAAGTGCCGTAATTTTATTTTATTTTTGATATTCTCATTGGTTATAAGAAAGGGGCTACTGTTATCTATGTTGCATTTGAAATTCAAACATGAATTCGAAACATCTATTGAACATCCCATTCATGTTTTTCTTGATGTTCGATCTCCAGTCGATCTTTAATCTTACACTTACACGAACAAGTATGGTGTTCGATTAAAGATCTATTTTCATGTTTTTTTACAGTAATTTGTGTAATTTGGTGATAGATTCTACAATTAAATTCATTACAAAAGGTACACAACTCTTCTCCTTCCAAAAACCCCCTGGCTTATTAATGTCTTTTCTATAATGTTTAATTTTTTGTTTACTCAATAAAGGGTTTAAATGAATAACTTTCTGAATGTTTTGTATCCGAGGGCTAAAGGATGTAGGCTGCAAGTAAAAGAAATTATAATTTTTGTTTACTTTTTACCTATTGAAAGTTGGAACATAACTAAGGGTCCTTTGTTATGTCTCCACTCTTAGTAATATCAGATTAAGTAACTACACATGGCTTTATGAGAAAAACATGTCAGTTATTCATTATAAATATTACGTGTATTATCTTAGTAGCTTGAACAAAGATATGTTTTTGTAATTCATTACTTTAGCATAACAAATACTACAGCTGCTTTTTCTTTTTTCAATTGAAGTGTTTTGTGTTTTTTAGTAGGTTAGATATTGTATATCACAAATACAAACTTTGTGCAAGTAAATCATTGGCTTATTTTGTTGCCTTGCATTTTTTTTGTAGAGATATTGGATGCAACTGAAGAGAAAAATGGGTGTTATATCTCATGGACCGCATAGTACGTTGTTTTAAGTATTACATTACAATTTAAATCACCTAGGGCTGTATGTTTTAATAAAGATATCTTATGGTCGGCCTGTAATTATCGGTTTAAATACTTGCTGGAGAAAGACTACCAGAATGTTTCTAATTGCGATTATTTGCCCAATATGGTCATTCTTGCTAAAATTAATTGAAAGTTACATCATATGTTAATGTTGATTTACCTAAAAGATAGTGAGATAGGAATTAGACACGAAGGTCGATGCAAAGTTTTCACATAAGTAGGAAGATTTTTTATTAGCTTTGCCAGTGTTTTTGATTTAGAGTTTCTAAGAAATATCTATGATAGTAGATGCTAGCCTTTAACATTTCCAGGCATGGTGATCAAACTTCTGCGACGTGACAGTAGGAGCACATACCTTATACATGCTTATTTGACATATGGTAGCAGTGACAAAGATGTACCTTCTATAGGGGATGAAGATGAAGGGCCTTTGACAGTAAGTGAAACTCATTTGCAACTAGCTTGGTTTAGACTTGGTTGTGTCCTTTGTGGACAAGTATTTTACGGTGTTTGAGGGTGGTTCTTTCGCCGGGTGATGGACATTGGTTTACTTAGTGAGATTTGAACACTTATACACAAGGCACGAGAGGTATACCTTGGACTTCTTTTGATCGTATGACCCGTCTCCTTTTAGTAAATTATCTAATTCTACCCATTTTACCCGTTGGCAATAAGATATTACCAAAGCTGACCCATTTTTGCACACCATTTGAGAATCAGTGGCGTAAAATGACGGGTTTTCAATGATTTTTATTTTATTTTAATAAGAAGTGCATACCCTTTTTTGTTTGTTAAAAAAAGTGCACAGTACACTCTTTGACAAAATTTTGCGTCTGCCACTGCATGGGACGAATATGGCTTCCCTTGGTATCATATTCATGAGGACGAGTCTTTCATATAGACCATGTCTGAAGGTGTCTGATCAATTTTTGCAGTGTATGTTTTTCAATATTAAAAATGGTATATTACAGTGTATGTTTTTCACTAATAAAAAGAAACGAGTGTCATGAAGCTGCTTGATCACTTTCTCTTTGGTTAGTTGAATTTTACAATCTTTTAGAAATCACAATGGATTCAACATTGCATGATTCTTTATGATGACTCATGTGCATGATTCTTGTATGATTTTCCAAAAGTTTTGTAACTATTTAACTACATTAAATAGAACATTAATCCCACACATTTTAACCAAATTAAGGAAGAAATCTAAGAATAATTATAAGTGAACTACAAAAACAATTCAAGGAGCACCTGGACCACTTGTTCTTGTTTGTAGTGCATCAGCAGTAGTTACCTTGCTGACTCAAATGCATGATTTTTGGATGACGTGATGATTCCTTATGAATCATGCATGATTCACTGATGAATTCATTATGAATCATGCATGATTCATTATAAATCATGCATGATTCATTATGAATCATGCATGATTCATGAATCATGCATGATTCATAATGAATCATGCATGATTCATCAGTGAATCATGCATGATTCATTTTGAATCATGCATCATAATGAATCATGCATGATTCATAATGAATCATGCATGATTTTCCAGAACTTTTGTAACAGTTTCACATTCAATTGAATATTATATGAACATTAAACAAAGTACTTTAATCTCAGAGTTTTAATACAGTTAAATCAAATTAAAGAAGAAATCTAACGAATATTATAAGTGTACTACAAAACAATTCAAGGAGCACCCACACCAATTGTTGTATTTCTTGCTTCCTTTTCAGCAGCAACCGCAATAGATGCATTCTTTGCTGCATTTGCAGCAGCAGCCGCAGCACCCGCACCAGTTGTTCCTGTTTGTAGTGCATCAGCAGTAGTTGTATTCCTTGCTTCCTTTTCAGCAGCAGCCGCAATAGTTGCATTCCTTGCTTCCTTTGCAGCAGCAGCCGCAGCAGCAATCTTTTGTACTTTAGCAATGTATTTTGGATTTTCCGGACATGTTGTTTTTGTATGTTTGTTAGTCTTCACTCCACATTGTCCACACTTCCGCGCTTGCTTTTTTTTAGCATTGATAGCTACTTCTCTTGCACTTTTTCTACGTTCTCCTTTCTTAGCACCTCTTATTGAAGCAACATGAAGATTGTTTACAGTATTCTTATTCCGCTTTTGAACTGCATAAATATCTTCAATCATGTCTACCATTTTCTGTGAAGGAGGCCTTGGCACTAGAACCTCAAATTCCTTCTTTATAGTTTTGAGCTTTTCCACAAATTGCGACAACTTTTCTTTATCTTTACTCAACAAAAACAAACACTCATCTACTACATAATTAGCCTCATTTGTTAATATTTCCATTTCTTTGTTTTTCTCTCCATATCTGTTTGTGCTTCTTCTTAATGAAACTGGTATCAAATCCCTCCTCCAACGCCTTAAAACGTACTTCTCCGGAATCATTTGAACATTACGGTTCTTCAAAACACAAAATACATGTCTACATAAAAATCCGTAACGCATGAAATGTCTACAGGTACACTCAACTGATCTATCTTCAAGAGAACGCAAAACCTTGTTTTGATGCCAAAAAAAACATATTAATACCTGATTCTTACTAAGTCATGCATGATTCACTAATGAATCATGCATGATTCACTAATGAATCATGCATGATTCACTAATGAATCATGCATGATTCACTAATGAATCATGCATGATTCACTAATGAATCATGCATGACTCATTATGAATCATGCATGATTCAATAATGAATCATGCAAGACTCATCAATGAATCATGCATGATTCATCCATGAATCATGCATGCTTCATCAATTAATCATGCATGATTCATTGTTGATTATATATGAATTATGCATGATTCATTGTTGATTATATATGAATTATGCATGATTGTTAAAAAAAATCCACTAACCTTGTAGTCTATTACTTTGTCTTCTTCCTGCATAACCATCTCTTTTCCTTCTTCTGTGAATAGTGTCCTATAAGGACCCGCCTTTGTGTCTCTAACTAAAACCATCTCAACTCCCTCGTCCTTTTTAAACTCTTCTATTTGACAAGACCAAATAGATTCATACATTTCTGTTTGAACAAGCAGAAATATTGTCCTTGTATAAACTTTAGCCGCATGTCTTTCCATTTCTAACATTGTTTTATATCTTGGGGCAGCATCAAAAGTTCTAAAATCTAGATGTTCTTGTCTATTCCTTTGCCTTTCCATTGCTGATTCATAGCACATCATGAAGTTGACCAATGTTGACCCGTGATTTGTGAAACCTTTAAAAAACGCGTTTTCACTCTGTGATCTTGAAGTAGTTCTCATTAAGCCAAACAGAGGTGACGTAATAAAATAAGCTGGTAACCACATTTTTCGAAGGTCATACATCTTTGTCATCCACTTGTGTTTTTCCAACTTAAAGTCTTAAATAAGTATTGACCATCTTGCTTCAAATTCTTTTGGCTCTATAATCATATTACACACCAATTTGTTGAAACGTTCTTTGAAATTAGTTTTATCATAAATTTCTTCACATATCTGTAAGTAAATCATAATAGATTATTTATAAGAATCACGAATGATTCAAAAAAGGTTATGAAAATGGCAATACCTTTGATGGGATTTTTTGCATGATATGCCACATGCATAATCTGTGTTTTGATTCTTTCAGAACAGCTTCAATTTCCCTTTTCATTACCCCATCTTGATCCGTTACAATCATTGTTGGTTGTTTTTCGAGAGCAGTCATGAACGATGTTAGAAGCCACGTATAAGCTTCTGTGTCCTCTCTTAGTAGCATTCCCGATCCAACATTCACGCACTTTCAGTGATTATCTATTCCAGTGAATGGAACAAAGACCATATCGTACCTGAAAATAATGTATGATTACAAAATAAATAACAAATTATGCAAAAAATACAGAGTCAACATGAATGATTTATGATGAATCATGCATGATTCATCTTGAATCATGCATGTTGAATCATGCATGATTCATGTTGAATCATGCATGATTCAGCATGAATCATGCATGATTCATATTCAACAGAATCATAAATAACTTACTTGTTTGTTCGGAAGGTAGCATCAAAAGATATAATATCTCTTAACTCTTCATAGTTGCGTTTATCTACTTCGTCCGCCCAAAACATTGAAACTAATTCGCTGTTTTCAACCTTATACTGAAACGTAAAGCCTAGAACAAACTTCTTCCTGTTTTCCATCTTATTTATAAGCATCTGCGCATCACTTTCTCCTATATATTCATTAACATCCCTTATCTGATTCTTAAAATCATCACTAGTTCCATGCACATACTCATCACCCCCTTTGATACTAGAATACACGGCATGTGCCTTGGTTGCCCCAAGTTTCATTGTTTAAGCTTTCACAACAAACACTCTTTCTGCATGAGTCATTTTTCTTTGTTTCTTTGTTAAATGCTTATACTCTTTCGGAAGCATTTGATGGTTGTGCTTAGCAAAAAATTTGGTTATTTCATACTTTCTCTTAACATAATCCAAATCAACCTTTATTTGTGCCTCACAACCTGTTACACGATATCTTGTATTCCTTGTTTGCTTTCCACTGTTTGCAAGATCCAAGGTGTTAACATTTACTGTATATCTTTTGGAACCCCTTGCCGGTTACACATGATGTACTTTGATTTAACGTTACCACTCCTATTTCTTTTTTGCGTGGACTATTTAACTTCAAATCCTGATTTTTCAGCATAAGCAGAATAAAACTCAATTACATTCCTCCATTGTATCAAATCTTTTTCCCTGCTTAGGTAACAACTCGTCTGGAACAATTGGTTCCCAATATACAGATCCTCCGGGTGTCTCACTATGAATGTATAAACTTGGTCTTGGAGTGCTGGTAGAACCTGTTAGAGAATAACAATTGTTAAAGTGCTGGTATAAACTTGGTTAAAAAATTTTAATAATACTAAAAATTATTCATCATGAATCATGTATGATTCATCATGAATCATGTATGATTCATCATGAATCATGCATGATTCACCATGAATCATGCATGATTCATAATGAATCATGTTTCATTCAACATGAATCATGTTTCTACATGAATCATGCATGAGTTTACATGAGTCATGCATGATTCATGATGAATCATGCTTGATTCCACATGAATAATGCTTGATTCTACATGAATCCTACTTGATTCCACATGAATCATGCTTGATTCCACATGAATCATGCTTGATTCCACATGAATCATGCATGATTCCACATGAATCATGCATGATTCCACATGAATCATGCTTGTTCCACATGAATCATGCATGATTCCACATGAATCATGCATGATCCACATGAATCATGCATGATCCACATGAATCATGCATGATTCATCATGAATCATGTTTCATTCAACATGAATCATGTTTTTACATGAATCATGCATGATTTTACATGAATCATGCATGATTTGTGATGAATCATGCTTGATTCTACACGAATAATGCTTGATTCCACATGAATCATGCATGATTCCACATGAATCATGCATGATTCCACATAAATCATGCTTGTTCCACATGAATCATGCTTGTTTCACATGAATCATGCATGATCCCACATGAATCATGCATGATCCACATGAATCATGCATGATCCACATGAATCATGCTTGTTCCACATGAATCATGCATATTCAACATGAATCATGCATATTCAACATGAATCATGCATGATTCGACATGAATCATGCATGATTCGACATGAATCATGCATATTCAACATGAATAACACATGTTCAACATGAATTATGCAGAATCAGCATGATTCAACATGATTTCGACAAGAAAGATTTATTACTGCATTTGTATTCAAATCATGCATGATTCTGTTTTCAAAGAACTCAAACTAATCATTTACCTATATTTTCGACAAGATTAGCTTCTGGATCTGCATCTTCATCAAGTACGTGACGTTTTGGATCTAGATCTGCATTATCAGTTTGCGTAACTGGAACCACAACAACATCTTCTTCGATTTGAGCTTCAATTCGTCTTTGTATTTGAGTTTCCATGTCTGTTTTTTCGCTCTGGAAAGTCGCCGGAAAAGATGGCTTGAAAAGATGGAAGGTAGGTGGTTGTGGAAGGTTGTTTGCGGTGGAAGGTAGATGTGTTGTAGGTGATGTCGCCGGAAAAAGGTAGGTGGTAGGGGTGGTTGGTGGTGGAAGGTAGGTTGTTGGGGGTGGTCGTCGGAAAAAGTTGTTGGGTGGTTGTTGGAGGTGGTCGCCGGAAGGTGGTGGGTGGGAGACCCGACCTAATTTTTGTAGATAAAAATGGTTGTGTGTGTAAAATATTGTTATTTATATGGGGACTATTTTACCCCTCTAGTGTTGGAGGAGGGTATAATCTGGACCGATGATGGATGGTTGAGATTAATCCATGGGACTTTGTTACATAAAGGGTTGTTGGGAACCCAACTCATGGTAAATATGTTTTCAAAATGCAATTAATTGGTAAAAAACAAGAAATGTAAGACTTTTCCAAGAAAAAGTTTAAGTTTAAACAAAATAGTTCAAGATATTCAACTTAAGAGTTTCAAGTAAATTTTGAAAAAATCCTGAAAGAAAATTGAGATAAATTGACAACAAATGGCTTTTTGATTAGATTAAATGTGATAAATAAAAAATGAAAAATCCTAGTGATCTGCAACTTGGGTTTATGTGCTGCATTGGCGATTTTCAAGGGAGTCTTATGGTTGCTTTCCAGTTTTGTATTCAATATGTTTGCAGTTTCTTTGTGTCACTGATCTGCTAGCTCAGTTGCAACATTTTTGGGGTTGTTTTTGGTTTGATTTGTCTTGTGGGGCTGACTTTGACTCGTAGGAGCTGGTCTATAAGTTATTCAGTGATGAAGTGCTTTGTTCAGCAATGGTTTGCTTGTTGCTGCATGTTGGCCATAATTAGTTAGTTGCTCTTGGTTATACTTTACTTGTTTTGTTTGTAGTCAAGTCTTATATAATTTTTTTCAGACTCACTATACTTAAGCATCTTGTTACCTTTGTTTGTATTGACTTGTTTGGTTTTAATATATGTTGCCTTTAAAAAACAATGTAATTCCGTATAAATTATCTTGCAGCGATTGCAACAACTTATAGATTGTTAATTTAATCGGAAAAAGTCCAATTTAAAAATGATTAATTACTATTGATGGCCGAATTAGCATTTACAATTGATCTAGATTAATTATTATTGATATGTAATCAATGGATCACCTACGGACTAAAAAGAACATTAAAATACCGTGGGCTTTATATTATAAATGCTTCCATCTGACTTGCATCATTCACAGATTAAAATGGCACAACCAAACAGCCATGGATCATGGTGGTGGGAAGTGATATTGAGCAGTAACAAATACGGACTCACTCTGGTGGTATGCATGACCGTTTTACTGGCTACCTTATGGTACAAGATAAAGCTTTCGAGTTCAATGAATGGCGCACCATCACTGCCACCAGGACCCCGTTCATTACCAATTCTTGGGTACCTTCCATTTCTTCGTCAAGACTTGCACAAACAACTCACCGAAATGTCTCATACCTACGGACCCATCTTTAAATTCTATTTAGGAAGCAAGCTTCATGTCGTCATAAACACCCCAGAATTAGCAAAAGTAGTTCTTCGTGAACAAGATGAGACCTTTTCTAACCATGTTCTAACAGTTGCTTCCTCAGTAATAACATACGGAGGCCAAGATATTTTATTTTCCAAAAACAACGCTAATTGGTGTCACCTTCGTAAGATATTTGTCTATGAGGTTCTAAACAACAAGAACATTGAAGCTTGCAGAAATTTCCGAAAAGAAGAAGTTAGAAAAACCATTAAGAATATTTTTAGTAGAATCGGGACGGCAGTCAACGTTAATGAGATTTCATTCTTGACATCTTCAAACGTCGTAACAAAGATGGTTTGGGAAAACACAACCGATGAAGGGTCTAAAGATAGCAATCTCGGAGCCGAGTTGAAGATGGTGGCTACAAAGTGTGTTCAGATTTTCAATCGGATTAATATATCTGATGTCTTTCCGATTCTTGCATGGTTTGATCTACAAGGTGTAGAGCGGGACATGAAGGAACAACTTACCAAGGTGGATCAAATCTTCGCAAGCATGATTGAAGATCGAAACAAATATAACTCCATAAATGGTGTTGGGCATGAAGGAAAGAAAGATTTTTTACAGGCTTTATTAGAGCTCAAGGATAAAGAAGATGGCAAGTCTATTAATATCTGCCAATTAAAGTCATTACTCATGGTAAGCTTTATTTATTCTTGATTGTTCAACAATAATATTTATTTAAAGTGGAATATTGATTGAATTGATCTGTTGTATTAGGACATCATGATTGGAGGAACAGATACAGTGACAACACTGATAGAATGGGTGATGGCCGAAATTATCCAGCACGATAAGGTCATGAATAGAGTTCATGAAGAACTAGCAGAAATTGTAGGAGTAGACAATATTGTTGAAGAACATCATCTTCCAAAATTACAATATCTAGATGCAACAGTTAAGGAAACATTGCGTTTGCACCCTATAAGCACTCTCCTTGTCCCTCGGTCTTCAAGCCAAGATTGCACGGTAGGTGGATATACAGTCCCTAAGGGTAGTACGGTCTTTGTGAATGCTTGGTCAATCCATCGGGATCCTCGATATTGGGACAATCCGTTAGATTTTAATCCGGAGAGGTTCTTGACTAATGAGGGAACAAACAAATGGGATTTTAGAGGAAATAATTCAAGCTTCTTGCCTTTTGGGTCTGGGAAAAGAGTGTGTCCGGGTATTCCACTAGCCGAAAAAATGCAAATGTATATCTTGGCTTCCCTCTTGCACTCGTTCAATTGGAGCTTGCCCAAAGGTGAAAAACATGACCTTTCTGATAAATTTGGTGCTTTACTCACGAAAAGAAAACCACTCATTGTTATCCCGTCTCAGAGGTTGTCGGATGTGAGCCTGTATATGTAAACTGTTATGTGGACGCGCGTACTTATTATCCATGAGGTTAAAATCGACACCTTATGACATTGTGCTTAGATATTCCATTACTGTCAGATGTTTTGTGTGTTAACACTTTAAATGGAATAAATTTCGATACTTTTGCTTCTTTTTTCAGTGTATTCGTAATTGTTAATGACCATGTATAAGGATGAACAAATTTTATAATTATATCTTAATTATCTGGACTCTACATCATCTCAAACTTTTAAATGTAAAACTGTCATTTTGCTAAAAGTAAGAAAAACAAAGTTGTAATAAATACATTTTTTTAAAATGTGTTTCTTTTGACAATAATTTTGAAAAAAAAATGAGTACATATCACCTAATGATATACATGAACAATGTAAGTACAAATGATTATTACTCGTACTACATACACCATAAACCAAATGACGTACATGAACAATGTAAGACAAGAACAAGAGCGTTTAGTGATCAATATTTAGTGAAGTCTCGTCGTTATTGTACATCGGTCATCGCCACTAATGACCGTGACAAAACTGTGGTTCCTAAGTCATTAGTGACCATAAAATTAATTGTTGTTAAGTTCAAACATTGGAGACCAAAAGATAGTACGTAGTCGCTTATTCAAAATATCTCATTCACTTAGGTCATGTTTGGCGCACAAGCTTACGAGAACTTATCGAATCATTAGTCTATTTTTAAAAAATTATAAGCTAGCTTTATAAAAATAATTATCGTTCGTTTGACATAACTTGAAATAGCATGTAAAAAACTAAGCTATTAATAGAAATGATTCTAAGACCAACGCTTAAAAAAATATACAGTCCATGCTTCAGGCAACAGTTCCAATGAACCGCTCTAACACCTGGTCACCTGCTAGTATTCTTTAGAGATCAAAGCTGGTGAACACTGGATCATTAAATACTGAGGAAAAAATTAATGGTCAAAAACCCCAAATCTTGATACAAGTGTGCTGATATTTTAGTTAATACGTAATCAGTTGCTGAGTTAGCGACCAAACCTAGGGTAGTCACTACGGAAAGGAAGTATGCTAAATCAAATAACCTAAACAGAGGTCACTAGGTATTAGGTTAAAGACTAACTGGTTAAAAATACTCCGCTGCACCAAAATGCTTTTAAAAAAAAAGGTTAAAGACTAACTGGTTTATCTAATATTAAAAACGAAAAATAGTGGCAGAGTAAATCCGTAAAACCCTAAACCCTGAATCTACAAGTGGAGTACCATATAACTAGTGGTCATTGATCAATTGCTGACTTATATGTAGTAACACAAAACAATTTCGAGACACGAGTTGTTCAAAGAAAACAACATTGGGTATCAAAAGTTCTACCATATTTATAGCTATTTTCAAAGAAAACAAATGACTTAAAGCAAAGAAACCTAGAACGGAAATAAATTCATAAATATAAACGACAACTAAATGTGATGATAGTCCAAGACAAAGATATAAAAACGTAACATAATGTTTTTTTTAAGAAAGACGTCAATATATTAAAGACACAACAAATTGGTACAAACAAGAAAAACACTCCAAATGACAGAAAAAAACAAAAAAAAGAGTACAAAACCAACACAATTCGGAAAATACAACAAACTATGGCCAAAACAAACCGCCCTAGAACTAAAAGAATTAGAAACCAGCAGGGGACCATGATGTCACAATCATCTAAAACAAAAATGAGACCGATACGGCCGTATTATATTAGATGCTTGCTACAAACGGCAAATATCTCATGAGGACAAGCAGGGGTGGACCAGGGTTCAAGGGTTCGCAGGAATCTAATGGTAGTTAGTCATATACATAAAAAAATATTAATTTATTCAAAATGAACTCGATGTTAATTATTATGTAAAAAATATTATACATCTGGTAGTTTAATGTTCTGAGTCCGCAGTGGGGACAAGATCATTGCTTGGATTCAAAACTTGCGTTTTGAGATGAAGACATACACTTGTCAAATAGTCTCTTTATATTTATACTAGGGGTGAGCAGAAAGCGCACCGCAAACCGCAAGACCGTAAAAAACCGCACCACAATGAAAACCGGTGGATCGGTTTTTAGAAAAAAGAAAACCGCAAAATGCGGTGCGGTTTCGGTTTTACCCCTAAAACCGCACCACAAAATCCGCACCGCACCGCACATTAATTATATAATACCGAAAAATGACACATCGATGATTTAACGTGTGTTTTAAGGGTTCTAGTGCATATTATCATTATTATTCTAAGTAATGTGTGTGTTTATATTAAGTATATGCATTGTTATAACCAAAAATAGCAACATTGCGAAACAAAAACCGCAAAAACCTACATTAATTATATAAATAATAGATGGTGGTGTGGTGCGGTTAAAATCCGCAAAACCTACAAAACCCGTAAAAACCGCAAAACTGAAACCGCAAAAAATCGCGCGGTGCGGATTCATATTTTTCCAAAAACCGCAATCGCGGATGCGGTTTGGTTTTTGCCAAAATCCGCACCGCTCTTCAGGCGATTCATTCGTAAGTCTTTAATTGAATGTCTTGAACGATTCTGTGAGTACAAGATACATGTTTGTCAAACACAAACGGCGATTAGAAATAATACCTTGTGTGCAGTGGCGGAGCCATAAAATCTAATCGAATGGGTTAATGGCCGATGAAAAATTCGATAACGGGTCAAAATTTTGTTTTATAAAGTTTAAAATTGTTCGGGCCGATTAATCAATTTGTTTGTATCGAGTTCTAAACCTCTGTAAATTGCATACAAATTGCGTACACATGTTTATACGTTTCTTTAAGATAATTTTTTGAAGATGAAATCAAACTTAAAAACTGAAACGAAACTTTGAACTAAAAGAAATGGATGGTTAAAAGGAAAAAAAATAATGTGCTACCAAACATATCTATAAACTAGTAATGAATTGAATTGCACAAGTTCTGTATTGAAAACAACAAAGTCAATAAAATACACATTTAATAGATATATTTATGTACCTTCTTTCTTCTCCCTTTTCATGTCCTCAGTTTGCCTTTTCTTATCTATAACAGGATCCAACATCTGACGAAGACTCATAAAAAGATTGATTTCAAGATTGAATTGATGATCTCTTTTTAAAGGGGGCATTTTATTTTTTGTGTTGAGGGCACTACAATATTTTCATCTAAACTATCTAGATTTTTCATTGATTTAGCTGTTCTCTTGAAGCTTTATTGGGTGCCTTTTTTCCCCCACTACTTACAAGGTGGCTCCACCCCTTCTTGTATGTGCCTTATTTTTTTCTTTTTTGTCGATTGCTGTGTATTTTATACGATCGAGGTGTCACATCTAGTCTCCAGCGTTGTAGAGGTCGAATCACTCTACATATTATAACATGGTACATTGCCACTTGCACCCACGTGTGACCACAAATTTCATAACAAACATATTAAACCTAAAATTGTTCTTCTTCCGTGACATGGTCGTCTTTCAAAGTGTGCATAGTAGGCGACTGCTTAGGCCTCCAATTTTCTAGAGATCCATAATATATCCCACCAGCAATTACAGGCATATATATATATATATATATATATATATATATATATATATATATATATATATATATATATATATATATATATATATATATATATATATATATATATACATATTTTTCACGAACATTCATTCTCGAAAGAAGTCAACATGTAAATCCACTAAAAAAAGACGACCCTATCCATATATATAACAAGGATGGAGCTAGGATTTCTTGTTAAGAGAGGCTGACGATACTTAAAGGAAAAAATAATAGTGATGAAGGGGGCTTAATGTAGATACTAGTAGAAACACGACTTGTAATACACAAAAATAACGAGTAAAATATAGTTTGATTAGAGGAGGCTCGGCACCCACTACTCCCCCTACTAGCTCCGCCCCTAATAACAATAGAAAAAATAGTAGCGATCCATGTAAAATAGGTAACTAAGCATAGCTCCCATTATACCCCTTAAGACAATGAACAAGGTCTTCAATGCTACAAACACATACATTACTTGAAATTTGATTGGTAGTAGTTGTTGGGATTTGAAAACTAGTTAAACCATTAACTACGAGTACGCAACGAAATAGATCTAGTATAAACAAATATGATTAACACATAATAAAAGCAAGTTAAAACCAACCTTGAAGCAATCAATTAATGATCTTGATCTTGAAATATAACGGTAAAGTAACCGCCTCTATCGTTTGCTCACACGAGACGTCAAATGAACAATCACTACCATATTAGTAGTAACTTCACTTCGATTATCTTGTAACAAGAAAACTCTAGATCCAAAACCCTAAGTGGGATTGCGTAAGGATCAGTTTATAGAACGTAACAAGACATTTGGAAAAATTCACCTGAAACCCTAATTAGGGTTTGCGTTTGGACGAACCACAAGGGGAGACCAAAAACAAAACTAAAACCTTAATATGAGGATCAAGGGTTTAGTATAGGCTAAGAAACTTCTCAAGTAAGTACCAAAATGTAGTTGATCTTGCAAAGGTTTACACTTTATGCGAATTTAGGGTTAATGGAAAAAATTGTATGGTTTTGGTGTGTGGTTTGCTTCGATCGGACGCAAGAAAGAAACCAAAGGAGAGATAAAAATTATGAGATGTATGGATGTGTATTTATACTAATCCTCCACCTCCTCAATTACTTGTTCCCTACTCCAAGAAATCTAATTAAGATAAAAGTATTCCTTAATCAAATAACCGAGAATATTTACTTACCAAAACAACAACAAAAAAAATCTTCTAGAACCCCTATGCATATATTCGGTCGATATGAACTTGGGGGTTCTAGAAGTGATTTTGTTCCCAGATTTAAATAACGCACTCACGATAAATTAATTAAATCCCGTTAATTAATTAACTACCGTTAATTAAATAATAGTGAAGTTTTTATTAAACATTTAATTAATAAATAATGAAACGTAAATAAAAGTGTGTTCTTCGTGTTGAGTATGCGCCCCTGATAGGCTCATGCATTTACCGATGGCTAAACGATCGCATATCTCAACAGCTCCCACTTGTGAGAGTTTAGACATACAACGTCCATAATGAAGTATCTAGCAACACTTCATTATAACCAGTAAACGTTGAGTTAATAGTTTTAAGAATAATATCTCAAAAGTATTCTATGGTATATGATTATAAAACTTGCTAATAATCATCCCTTTGTTTCGAGTACCTATTAAACCATGGATATGGATCCTAACTCATTCAGTATAGTTTAATTTTAATTTCTCGTGATTAAATTAATTTAGATAGTCCAAATGTAACAAGAATCATCTTGATCACAGTTTGGGTACGGCCATACAATTACCTAATTAATTTTGGAGAGGATCCAGTGGTACTTCACTGCACTATATCAAATAGAGGAACAAATTCTATATTGACCCAAGTGTTTGTGGATGCTGCTTCACAACACTTCCGACTATAGCCTTTATAACTAGTTCTTACGAACTAGCGTTTAACATATAATCGAAAAGCGATATTCACACATGCATAAAATTTTTTGCATCTCAAGTCTAAGGATGACTTAATCACCATTTATTCAAACTTACTTATGACAGGGATCCAAAAGTAACATTCGAAAGTTCGGGGTCCAATACGCATCCCTTATGAATAACATATGAGGTTGGTTGGAACCGTCCATAATATACATAAAGAATAAAACCAACACTCATATTTGTCTTAATATAGACAATATTCCTATATTGCTAACCGACAATGGACATGTTTAGAATAATCAAATATTCAAGGATTTAAACATACAAATATAGGACAACAATAATTATATGAATGATAACGAACATCAAATATCTTTATTCATCAGAAAATAATAATTTTCTTACAATCCCAAATTATCCAAATACTAAAATAACATAGATTACATGAGACTATTAAGTAGAAGCAAACCAATACCATGAGAAAGCATGGAATGCTTTTTAAGGTCCAAAGCCTAAGTAAAGGGGTCAGCTAAGTTGTCGTGTGTGTGAACTTTCTCCGGTGTAATATCACCCAGTTCAATCACTTATCTGAGGTAGTGAACTTTAGCACGATAATGTTTCGCACCTTTAGTGATTCCTGGATCATTAGCTATAGTAATAGCTCCGGTATTGTCACAATACATCTCCAGAGGTTCATTATTTGTAGGAACAAAACCAAGTCCAGAAATAAACTTCCTAATCCAAACTGCCTCTTTAGCAGCGTTCGAAACGACTATATACTCAGTCTCTATAGATGAGATAGCATGGATGGTCTGCTTAGAGCTTTTTTAGCTTATAGCACCTCCATTTAGTATGAACCCATATCCAGTCTGAGACTTCGTGTCATCATCATCCATTAGATATCCAGCGTTAGTGTAGCAAGAAACCCTGAGCTCTCGTTTCATATCTCCTCCATAAACCAGAAACATGTCTTTGGTATGTCTAAGATACCTCAGAATGTTCTTAACAGCAGTCCAGTGAGCTTCACTAGGATTCGGCTAAAAACGGCTCGTCATGTTCTATGGGAACGCAACGTCTGGTCTAGTGCATCTAATAGCATACATGATTGATCCTACTACTGAAGCATAAGGAACTCTCTGCATGCGTTTTGCCTCAGCAGGGGTAGATGCTCCTTGAGTTTTAGATAATTTTGTATCAGTTTGCATGGGAATAAAGCCACGTTTGAAATTATCCATGTTATACTTCTTCAAAATTTTATCTATGTAAGCACTTTGACATAAACCAATTAACCGCCTTGACCTATCTCGGTAGATCTTGATTCCAAGAATATATGCAGCCTCCCCTAAATATTTTATAGCAAAACACATTCCAAGGTAAGCTTTTACACTTTGCAATGTTGGAATGTCTTTTCCCATGAGTAATATGTCATCAAGATACAAGATTAGTAACACTACATTACTCCCACTAGCTTTGATATATACACATGGCTCATCGGGATTTTGAGTAAAACCAAAATTCTTGATTTCATCATCAAATCTCTTGTTATATTGCCTTGATGCTTTCTTATGTCCATAAATGGATATTTGAAGCGTGCATACACGGTTTAGATACTTAGGATTAACAAAACCTTCAGGTTGCTTCATATAGACTTCTTCGTAAAGTCGTCCATTGAGGAAAGCGGTTTTAACATCCATTTGCCAAATCTCATAGTCATAAAACGCGTCTATGGCTAAGAGAATCCTTATAGCTTTGATATCTGCAACTGGAGAGAAGGTTTCTTCATAATCAACCCCGTAGGTTTGAGTGAAGCCCCTCGCTACATATCGATCTTTAAAGGTGTGTACATTGCCATCCATGTTGGTCTTCTTCTTGTATAACCACTTGCCGCTAATGGTTTTAGCGTTAGGAGGAAGGTCAACTAAGATCCAGACAACATTGTCTTTCATGGATTGCATCTCCACATTCATAGCATCAAGCTATTTTTCAGATTCAGGATCTGCTAATGCAGCTTTGTAGTTAGTAGGTTCACCATGATCCCCTAACTCATGGTCCTTAGCGTCGATGTATAAGCACATATGGTCAGGAGCACGCCTAGTCCTTGTAGACTTTTGAATGGGAGCAATATCACTTTTAGCTTCATCAATTTCTTGATCATCCTCTTCGTGATCGCTAGTGTTTTCAGAAGGATGTATATCTTCATCTTGAATTACTTCAAGATCTTCTAAACTCCCACTTGCTTCTTGATTCATAAGATTGCTCTCTAGGAATTCAGCATTACGAGCAAAAATAACTTTGTTCTCGAGTGGGTAGTAGAAGGAGTAACCCATCGTTTCCTTTGGGTATCCTACAAAGATACACTTAACGGACCGAGGTTCAAGTTTGTCAGGTTTATTAAGCGTGTCATGTTTAACAAGAGCCTCACATCCCCAGACCTTTAAGTAAGACAACTTAGGGGCTTGCCCATGCCATACTTCGTATGGAGTCTTTTCAACCTTCTTAGTTGGAACCATATTGAGAATGCGTGCAGCAGACTCAAGAGCATAATCCCAAAAGGATTTTGGAAGATTTGTTTGGGCCACCATGCAGCGAACCATATCTAGTAGGGTTTTATTTCTCCTCTCAAACACACCATTATGTTGTGGAGTATATGGATGAGTTCTATGGCCAATAATCCCATGCTCGTTAAAATGATCCAAAAATTCATAACTCATAAATTCACCTCCATGATTAGAACGTAGTGCCTTTATGGTTTTACCGAGTTAACTTTCTACTTCCTTTTGAAACACCTTAAATGTTTCAAACACTTCATGTTTATGCTTTAGCAAGTAAACATAACCATAGCGACTAAAGTCGTTAGTGAAAGTGACGAAGTAACTTGCACCTTGTCTTAAAACGGTTCTAAATAGACTACATACATAGGTGTGGATAAGTCCAAGTATATATTTAGCCCTCTCCACTTGATGTGAATAAGGTTTCCGTGCCATCTTTCCAGATAAACATGAAACACACTTGTCAACGGACTCATCATCGTTTGACTTACGCAATCCATCAATTTGTAATTGCTTAATGTGCCTTTTGCTTATGTGGCCAAGGCGACAATGCCATAACATTGTAGAGTCCAAACTAGATTTGGCCCTTTTGTTACTTACAGCATGAATAGAACTATTGTTTGCATTAGAATCACACATATCAATTTCAAATATACCATCACAAGGAATAGCACTAAAATAAAACATATTATCTTTAGAGACTGGAATACTTCCATTATTCTTAAAACGGTTAACAAAACCATCGTCATACAAGCGGAAAACTGAAACAATCCCTATAGAAATAGAAGGTGCGTAATGACAATTATTTAAAAGAACAACTAGTCCGATAGGGAGAAATAATTGAAAAACACCAATGGCTTCAACAGTTGCACGATGACCATTGCCGACATACAGATTCAAAGCTCCTGGCTTTAGCTTCCTACTTATCCTTAGGTACTGAGTAGTATTACAGATGTGATTACCACAACCAGTGTCACAAACCCAAGATTTATTAGGAAAGGTAAAGAGTGCTATAGTGAAGATACCTGAAGTGCTAGCTCCTTGAGAGGACTTCTTTTTCTTCCACAACTCAGCGAGATACTCTGGACAGTTTCTCTTCCAATGACCAATGTCATCTCATTGGTGACAAGTGGCATCCTTAGCAGGATTCCCTCTCTTTGGTGGAGGGGGAATCTTGGTTCTAGAGTAAAGTTTGCTACCTTCTTCCCTTTTCCATGATTCTTACCCTTCGCAGCATTAGACAGTTTAGCATTATTAGGCTTTTGGATCCTTCCTGTCCTAATAACATTAATGATTTAGTGTTAGCAGGTGAAACCTTCTTTGATAACATTTTCTCATGTAGCTTGAGCATGGCATGCAACTCGGGTATTGTCTTCCATAGGCCATGCATATTGTAATCTTGCACGAACCTATCATAGTCCTTGTTAAGTGAGGCTAAAATTAGGCTGACTGCAAGTTTGAGTGATACATGGTGACTAAGACATTCCAAATTTTCTATGTAGCCCTTCATCTTAAAGACATAGGAGCTCACAGATGGTCCATCCGCATGTTTACACACGTGAAAGGCACGTGCAACATCAAGGAGTTCTTGATACGCTTGTTCAGTAAACATAGTTTTCAATTCCTCTATCATTGACCATGCACCATGACCTTCCAAAAGCCTTTGGAGTTCAGGGGACATAGTCATGAGCATAAGGCCCACAATTTCTCTGGACCTTCTAACCCAAGTGGGGTGGTACTCTAGGTCTTGTTCAGGACCTTCATGACCAGCAGGAGCAAACGGGAGATCAGGATTAGGTTGCTCAAGGTATTTAACGCAATCTTCGGTTTCGAGCGCCATCCTAAGAGCACGATATCAATCAACAAAGTTACTTTCAGTCAACTTCATTTTTTCAAGGAAAGACTTAACAACCGTCATGTTTAAGCAAGAGTTAGAATTATTCATCTACAAAATAAAAGTTCAACGATTAGTATTTTTGATAATTGCATTTTCAAAAGAATTAACTACCCAATTAATCATTATGAGACTAAGATCCTTGCTTGCACTCCCACTTAATATTAGAGGTCCGACCGTCTAGTAATAAGTAGGGCAAGAGGTAAGCGTCGAGCGTTAATTGCATTACAAGTGCAACTCTTTGATTTATGAGACGATTCATGAAGTTTATTATCGTAGAGTGTTTGGATGGGACGTTCTCTCATCTCTTTCGAGTACCATTCAACATCTCAAACAAACTTGTTCTACATGTAATAAAACATGAGTATGTTTCATCTCATCTTATGCCTAGGGTTCCGAATCTGAACGGGAACTCGACTTAAGTCGTACCAAATTAAAGCATGCAATAATTGGCATAGATCTGACCTATGGCAAAAATCGCCTTGGGTGCACGATTCGCCCTAGGTCTGACCAGATGGCAAAAAACACTGCAAGTGCTATTAAATTTGATGGCATAGACTTAAAAATTCAAGTAGGTATCACATAAGTTTAGAAAAAAATATCAAAACGTGTAAAAAGATGCATGCAATCATCTTTTTAGCACAAGTTAAGAGAACCTTTTATTAACTTTTAGTTTATGTGTGTTTTAACGCGGGAAAAGATTAAAGAAAGATCAAACCCTATATCCTACTATTCATGCGCCCGAATGCGCAAGTGCTTGCTATAATTATCAAATAAGTGTCGAAACACCTATGAGACACGGGAAAAGATTAAATATCGTTCAAACCCTAAATAGCTTGACTAGAGCACGTAGTGCAATAGCAAGTCCATCATTAGTAAAGCACAAAACGGTGTTGTAATTTTAAGTATTATAAACCAACTAATTTTGCAAATCACGTCGTTGAGAAGATATTTTATAAGCCATCATTACGGTATGTAAGCGCAACTCGAGTGACAATATGATTTCGCAAAACAATTAGATTATAATAAAAACAAGTTTCATAGATCTTATCTCAATATTAATATTTGTTCAAAAACAAGTTTTAACAAATAACACATACCCGATTCTCAAGGAAAATATGGTGTATTAATATGAAATACTTTTAAAGCTAGTTTCGATATAAGTAGAGATCTGTTTTTATGATTCCTAGAATCTTGAATTATTACGTTTTGTAATTCATAATGAAAAAAAAAATAAGCACATAAAAACATACTAGAAAGGGGTAGAAGCAGAAGACAGACTTTACATGAAAGCAGTAACGTATAAGATCTAAGTCTCGAATGAGTCTTCCCCAAATTGAGGACCAAAGACCATATTCAAGTTTTCGAGCAAGGTACCTGATGACTTGCATGAATCACAAAATTGATATGCTAAAGTCTTTGACAAATAATAAAAAACGATCGTAATTATTAACCGGTTCAATTTATCCTACCCAATTTTAACCATTATCTAGATCAATATTAAAACTTTAGGCCAAGTATGCATGTAATTGCCATAGAAACATAAATAAAAGAAATTTTAAAACGAAGCAAGCGTGTTTTATTTTATGTGTAACCCATGAATGCCATACGAATTGACTCGTGATGCCACTATTAGGATTTGAAAACTAGTTAAACCATTAACTACGAGTCGCAACGGAATGGATCTAGTATAAATAAACATTATTAACACATATAAAAAATAATTTAAAACCAACCTTGAATTAATTGAAGCAATCAATTAATGATCTTGATCTTGAACTATAACGGTAAAGTAACCGCCTCTATTGTTTGCTCACACGACACGTCAAACGAACAATCACTACGATGCTAGTAGTAAATTCACTTCGATTATCTTGTAACTAGAACAACATGCATCCAAAACACTAAGTAGGATTGTGTAAGGATCGGTTTATAGAACGTTACAAGACACTTGGAAAAATTCACCAGAAACCGTAATTAGGGTTTGCGTTTGGACGAACCACAAGGGATACCAAAAACAAAACTAAAACCTTAATACGAGGATCAATGGTTTAATATATGCTAAGAAACTTCACAAGTAAGTACCAAAAGGTAGTTGATCTTGCAAAGGTTTACACTTTATGTGAATTTAGGGTTAATGGAAAAATTCGTATAGTTTTGGTGTGTGGTTTGGTTCGATCGGATGCAAGAAAGAAACCAAGGGAGAGACAAAAATTATGAGGTGTATGGATGCGTATTTATACTAATCCTCCACCTCCTCAATTACTTGTTCCCTACTCCAAGAAATCTAATTAAGGTAAAAATATTCCTTAAACAAATAACCTATAATATTTACTTACCAAAACAACAACCAAAAAAATCTTCTAGAACCCCTATGAATATATTCGGCCGATTATGGCCCTGGGGTGTTCTAGAAGTGATTTTGTTTTCAAATTTAAATAACGCACTCACGATAAATTAATTAAATCCCGTTAATTAATTTAACTACTGTTAATTAAATAATAGTGAAGTTTTTGTTAAACGTTGAATTAATAAATAATAAAATGTAAATAAAAGTGTGTTTTTCGTGTTGAGTGTGTGTCTTCGATAGACTCACGCATTTACCGATGTCTAAAAAATCGTATATCTCAAAGGTATTAACTCAAGTAAACAAAAAAACTAGCAATCCGAAAGTCGTATCTATCGTATGTGTTTCTATGTCCTGCCGGCCACATGTGAAGTATTATAAGTTATAACATGATCAAAAGTAAGATAAAGACAAAATTGTTAGATTCTACGTAAGTTTAATCTATCTAATATTAGCAACAATGCTTTCAAAATGTAGACCAAGAGAAATAATTAATACACCTTTAAAAAAAAACAGAAATAATTAATACAAGTTGTCATTTTTTGTTTTGAAATCATGAGAGCATACGGGTATCCCGACTACCGATTCATGGCGCAAATAGTTATGGAAAACGTCACCAGACGACGGAACAAAGACACCATTACTCGCGTTTTCGATTCCTAAGCTTTCACCAGTCGAGAGATGGTCTCGGAAGGTGCGACACGAGGGCGCGAACACCGTCACTTGCGTTTTTATTCTAAGCCGTCGCCACCTGTCGTGAGATGGTTCCGGGAGGCACGACACGAGGGTAAAAACACCGTATCATTCCTGGCATTTTCCCCTTTTCGGCGTATGTTTTCTATTTTTCTTTTCTTTTCGTCGCTTTTAAAAGTTATATTACTGCTTGATTTTCAAAATCCGGTAAAATAAAACAGTTGGTGGTTTTAATTACTCACATTTTCATAATCTTAATAAAAATCCTATAAATACCCTCATGACTAAATTTCATACTGTTGCACACTTCCTCATACACAATTGAACAAATTTATTTTTTTCTAAAATCACTATATGGATTCGGACATGCTTGATATATACAAACAAGAAGATGTGGAACATTGCACTCAATATTGGATATTTTGAACATTATCAAGCCTTGCAGAATTAAAAAGCACAGAGTTGAGGTGCTACTTTGGGTCAGCACAGCAAGACGTACATGCCACGATAACGAGAAGATGCTAAACGACGGCTAATAGAACTAAAATTTTAATGTTAGTTTAATATGTTCTTTTATTCAAAGTTGAATAAATGAAAAGAAATAAAAAGAATAAAAGTACGGTGCATGACGGCATTAAAAATGTGGTGTTTTAATTATAGAGTATTAAATGTGTATCTATAGGTTAGCGGGTAAGATGTATATAATTTTTTGTTGTTGTTAATATATCTATTAAAGTTTTTATATAACGCATAAAAACTTGGATTACTTAATCCAGATTTTATTATATGCATTGACAAGATGTATATTTTTATTAAGTGGGTAGAGTCTCAAGTTCAATTCCCACTAGGTGCAAACAATCTTGAAGTGGCCACGCCAACCTCCTGAAAAGGGAGGGCTTTACCTGGTTTGAGTCTGTGTGGCGGTGGGCTCAAACCCCGTGGATTAGTCGACCAATAAGTCGGAAATCACGGTTACAAAAAAAAAATGATTTACATTTTTTTGTATTACTTAACTTTTTGCATTTATTGAGGAAAGAGATACAAGAATATTTAATATGTAGTACATACATATATATATATATATATATATATATATATATATATATATATATATATATATATATATATATATATATATATATATATATATATATATATATATATATATATATATATATATATATATATATATATAGAGTTAGGATCAAATAAGAAGATTAAGTAAAATGAGAAGAATGAGAAGAAACCACAACCACATATTTCAGATGCACCTACAAAGTCAGATGCATCTCCCCTTAAAATTCTCCTTCCTTTATGGAATTTGTGGTCAGGATTTCTTCTTATTCTTCTCATTTTAATTTTTCTTCTTACTGGATCCCTACTATATATATATATATATATATATATATATATATATATATATATATATATATATATATATATATATATATATATATATATAGTGTAACTTTATTTACAGAACTGATTTAAGTGACAGAACTCGCAGAACTCACTTTGAACCATTAGATATGTTAATCAATGGTCAAAATTGAATGTGGCATTTTCGTAAATAAGTTGAACTAAAAGAATATCTGACGAAAAAAAAGGAGGGCATTATAGTCATTGCGAAATTATTTTAATCGTATTTCTTCACCATTAATATCTGATATCAATCAGTTGAACAAAACCTAAAAATCAAGATCCCCTTCTCTCTCATTCCCACAGCCGCCAGAAACAATAATATTTTTCTCTCACATATTTCAATCTCAAAATCTAAATTATAATTCACAGCCACCACAACAATATCTAACAACAAAAAAAACCATTCTTGAGTGACGATGATCTCCTACCACTTATGAATTCACCACATTCGGTAAGTAACACCAAAAATCAATAAAGTTAATTTATTTTTAGCAACAAAGTTAACAGTGATTGGATACTTCTATAAAATGCATTCGGTAAGTTTTAGTCCATTTATTTCACCAAATAAATTATTGATAAAATGGATTTGATTAATTTTTTATCTTATCATTAATCTATGCTCAAATTGATATTTTTCGATAAAATATCATTTTTAGTAATAGTTAAATTGTGAATAAAATATCTTTTTGATTGTGTTTAAAATTTTAAAGTCAATAAGGGCGTGCGTTGATTCTTTTACTCTCGTTTGTTTTTTTTCAAGCTAATTGTCCTTTGATTTGTTTATTTGATGGTATATCTTATCAATGTATCTATTGTGTGTTAAATGCATTTGTGTGATTTGGTCTCGATATGCTTGTTCAATATCTTTTGAGATTCTTGTGCTTAATTGTTATTTAAGTGATATAGATGTTTAAGTCGTATTAATTGTCGACTTGTTTTGGTTTTCTAGTATATCTGTAGATTTTATGCAAACATATATGTTTCTACTATGATAAAACATGTATGTTTTGTCAAACATACATGTTTATAAACCGTTAACATGTATGTGTTGTCAAACATACATGTTTATAAACTGTTAAACATATATGTATCGTCAAACATGCATGTTTATATTAATTGTCAACTTGTTTTGGTTTTCTAGTATATCTGTAGATTTTATGCAAACATATATGTTTCTACTATGATAAAACATGTATGTTTTGTCAAACATACATGGTTATAAACCGTTAACATGTATGTGTTGTCAAACATACATGTTTATAAACCGTTAAACATATATGTATCGTCAAACATGTATGTTTATAAATTGTTAAACACGTACATATAGTCAAACATATATGTTTATAAAGTGTTAAACATGTACGTTCTATATAACATGTATGTTTTTTGTGGATGTTTGTTTCAGATATATGAAGATGATGAAAGTTGATGATATCGTTTGAAGAGATACATGAAGATGATGAAAGATGATGATATCGTTTGAAGACCTCAAAGTTGATGAACATATATACACATGAATATAATTTCCCATTTTGAAATAGATACAATTGCTGTATATATAACTTTTTGTACTTGTTATTAAATAAAATATGACATGTATGTACATGAATAATTTTTTTTATTTAAAAGTTTATGTTATTTATTATTTGTATCAAATTCCAAAAAAAATAATGTGTACAATAAAAAGGCTAAACTAGGGTTCGTAGTTCCCCAGGCCAGATGTAAATTTACATTCGTACAGAAAAAACATAAATGTATTTTAATTTTTCAAAAACATGTATGCTAAAAAGGAAAAAGAAAGAATTAAAAAAAAAGTTAAGGAATTTAAAAAACATTTTTAATAAAAAATAAGTAAAATGTATGTTTTACTATTATGCCCTTTTGATTTAAATTAAATTTATTAATAATACTAAATTATGATTGGTTGAAAGGAGTTCTGCAAGTTCTGTCACTTAAATCGGTTCTGTAAATAAAGCTCCCATATATATATATATATATATATATATATATATATATATATATATATATATATATATATATATATATATATATATATATATATATATATATATATATATATATATATATATATATATATATATATATATATATATATATATATATATATATATATATATATATATATATATATATATATATATAGGTAAGAGTTATATGCAGAACCTATTTTAAGTGTAGAACTATGTAGAACTCTCAAACTAATCACAACCTTTGGATAAACTTATTGTAAGGTTAAGATTAAAAGTGCTAAAAGTGTAAATATAAAAAAGATGAAGTGTTCTTTTTCAATCTGGCAAAAGTTTAAAAGGGCATCAATGGTAGTTAATAATTATACTTTTTGAAATTTTTTGAAATTACATTTTTTGGAAACTGATTAATCAGTTATCTTTTTTCTCCTAGACACTCTCTCTCTCTAAAACCCTAGCCTCCCTCCTAATAACCATAACCACCGTCATCCTAAAGTTCTAGCATATTCATCGTCATTACGCCACCCTATCAACCACAACAGATCTG
The DNA here is from genome assembly GCA_025667525.1 of Glebionis coronaria. Taxonomy (NCBI): domain Eukaryota; kingdom Viridiplantae; phylum Streptophyta; class Magnoliopsida; order Asterales; family Asteraceae; genus Glebionis; species Glebionis coronaria. Next base: position 48,705,318 of record CM046877.1, read on the forward strand.
CACCTATCTAAAACCTCAAAACATCGCCAGCCTTGAGATCGGGTCTAAACTTCATACCACTGTCATTTCCTCTATGCGCAACCATAACATTGGGTCTAAATCATCAGGCCACCGCCATCTCCTCTCCATGCGCCACCACATATTCATCGGATCACAGGTTTTTCTTGGGATTTTATTATGGTTTATGGAATGATGATTAGTTTATGCTTATTATGGATTGTGGATAAATTCATCAGTTTAGAATGTTGAAATTTACCCGAAAATGTTTACCACATCAACCAATTAATCTTAACAAATATATTCGTACATTTTTTTGTCAAATTAGACGGAAGGGATCTATGTACTAAAAATGATGTTTGTTATCAACGTTAAAGCCATCAACCATATAAAGTAATTATGTTTACTTTTTATTTTATGTAAATACTATTTTTTTTTAGATAAAGATTGTGACTACAGTAGTAAACATAGGGAAAAAGATTATAATAAAAGTAAGTTATTTACTTTTTAAGGATCATTTATTTAAAGTAAGTTATATTAATTAATTTTTGATCTACTATCATAAATTTTACTAGTTGGGGAGTCAAAATCTGTAATAACAGAGTTGTAGCAAAAGGAGATAATATATATATTTTATTAAATAATGGTGAAAAAAACTATAATAAATCAACATAGAATAATACATCGTATATGTATTTGATTCACCAAGATTCATCGAACAACATTTTAATTTATCATAATGATCTTTCGTATCTTTATTCTTAAACATATATGTACTAGTCTCATTTTTTCTAATATTTTTTTTTCTTTTTCGACAGGAATTGCAATTATGTTGCTCTAAGTATGAAGCTAATGGGTCATAACAAACATACAAGTTTCAGAAGACGTGCATATATGTATTTTAGAAAGGTGCAAATATGTTCTTGACAAATTGCATAAATGTTCATGGCTTGGTGCATAAATGTCCCAAGCGGGTGCATAAATGTTCTTGGCGGGGTGCATAAATGTTCTTGACATGGTGCATAAATGTTCTTGGAAGTGTGCGGCTCATATGTCCCCTTGAATTTGATAAGAAAATGAAGAGTGCACACATGTTTTTGAATGAACTACATATTTATATTTAAAAAAATGTATTTGTATTTCCTTTTATGTTTGTATGTAATCTTTTAATTTTTCATTATGTCATAAATTTAGATATTACATGTATTCTATTTGGTTATAGATTTCGAATATTAAAAACATACACTAAAAACATATGTGCAATTACCATTTAAGCAAAACAGGCTTAAAAAATAAACAATTGTACCTAAATAACATACATAAATATACAATATTAAAAATAACATATATGCACAAGTAATTTTAGGAACATGGTTGCTAAAAAGAAATAAAAAAATTATTTCAAAGAATTAAGGTAGTAAAAACGTTTTTTATATAAAAATATTTAAATATAAAGTGAAAATATCATTTACTATTATGCCCTTTTCAATAAAAAAAAAACTTTTTAATAATACTAATTTTTGATTGGTTTAAAAGAGTTCTGCAGAGTTCTACACCTTAAATGGGTTCTGCATATAACTCGTCCCTATATATATATATATATATATATATATATATATATATGTTGGGGTTTACTTCGTTCCAACAGGGTGAAGATAATCAATAGCCTAACTACGTACCAATGAATGGTTACCGGATATCTCTTGAAGTCGTGTAATCACTTTCCAAAGAAGATTATTCGACCCTATGCCTGGGTTAACACGAATACCTCCTTGGGATAAAACCAAGAGTTAGTTCTTGTTTTAGGCACAAATCAAGAACTCTGTGCGTGTAAGTGTTTCTTGTTTTTGTATGTTTCATCATGCAAAATATGATCACTATTTATAGTGATCCTATTCCTTAAGGAATGTAACTCCTAGTCAAAGGTATTAAGAGCATTAATCGGCCTATTAATCTCATAATTACCTTCGTAAAGCATAGTGGTTACATAACCATAAACCTGGTCATCAAGTCAATATTCAACCCTCATTAACTGGTCACAGAGGTTACAAAGACTTTGTGCATCACCAGGAGCAACGTCCTAACCAGGAGGAACGTCCTAACCAGGAGCAGCTTCCTAACCAGGAGCATCTTCCTGACCAGGAGCAACTTCCTGGCCAGGAGAAACTTCCTGACCAGGAGCAGCTTCCTACTGATATCACAACCACTATATTGAGTCCAGGGAGGTAAGGGACTTAATGGATGTACACTCCGTACCTCCAAACCCATTTACAAGTATTACCCGTTCCCACAATTGCACTAAATTTCCAACAATCCTCCCCAATTTAGTACAATTCCTTTTTGCATGAAAATCAACTTTAGCAAAACCAGTGCATAAATGAAAATGTCCTGAGGATTGAGTTTCCATCTTAGTACATCACTCCAATTATTCGAGAATCAGGGTGTTCTAAGAATTGAACCCTTCAACTACTTTGAACACCTGAAGATAACATACACCCAAGTTTTCAAACACTTAAAACGCTCCTGACACCATACAAGCCATGTGTCCATATCCAATTCATAAATGTTGTAAGAGCCAAAGTCCATGCTCCTTGAGGCGGCGAAACCTCAACATTTACATAGGTGGTTCCTCTTTAGTTCATGCTCCTGCTTAAGCACTTTTTCAAAGAAATTAACCATTAAGAAGTTTATAACTTCATCCTCCTTTCAGCAGGTACAAGCACATCCTTGGGATGATATATAAAACATGTGCTTCAGTCTCCTGAATGTTCAGCTTTCCACATTGAACTCAGCTCCCAAGTTTCCTCAGGAGGGAGTTGGGTGTCCTAGCATTCAGTGACTAGAGTGGACTTTTAAACCCATCCCTTTACCAGACTTTATAACCAAGTCTCTAGCCAATCCCTTCGTCAAGTGATCAGCTAAGTTTTGTTGAGACCTCACAAACTCTATTGAAATCACCCCATTCGTGATCAACTCACGAATCATGCTATGTCTAACACCTAGGTGTCTAGACTTGCCATTGTACATCTGGCTATATGCCTTAGCCAATGTAGCTGCACTATCACAACGGATAGAAATGGGTGCCATAGGTTTGACCCACAATGGAATCTCAAGAAGCAAGTTTCTCAACCATTCAGCCTCTTTACCAGCAGCTGCTAGAGCCACAAATTCAGATTCCATTGTTGAACCAGTAATGCAAGTTTGCTTCTTGGATGCCCAAGAAATTGCACCACCACCAAGAAGGAATACCCAGCCACTTGTGGATGAATTATCCTCAATATTGCTGATCCAACTTGCATCAGTGTAACCTTCCAACACTGAAGGATATCCAGTATAAGACAAACAATAATCCATTGTTCCTTTCAAATACTTCAGTACCCTCTGAATTGCTTGCCAATGTTGAGTACTAGGATTACTAGTATACCTACTCAGTTTACCCACAGCAAATGCAATGTCAGGCCTAGTACTAGTCATGGCATACATCAAGCAACCAATCACCCTAGAATACTCAAGCTGGGAGACAGCCTGACCATTGTTAGGCATTAGTTTCTCACTTGTATCCATAGGTGTACTCACTGGAGTACAATCAAAGTGATTGAATTTCTTCAGGACCTTCTCAATATAATGAGACTGAGAAATTACAATACCATCACTTTCATGTTTAATCCTTATGCCAAGGATAACATCAGCCTTCCCCATGTCTTTCATAGAGAATCTTGATGACAAAAAATCCTTTGTCTGATCAACCTTAGCTTGGTCAGTACCAAAGATTAACATGTCATCAACATATAGGCAAATGATGACTCCTTTACCAGATTCATCAAATTTGCTATATACACATTTGTTAGCTTGGTTAAGTGAATAACCATTAGACAAAACCACTTCATCAAATTTCTGGTGCCATTGCTTAGGTGCCTGCTTCAGTCCATATAAGGACTTAATCAGTTTACACAACCTTCATGACCAGGCATGATGAAGCCCTGAGGTTGGTTCATATAAACCTCCTCATCTAAGTCACCATTCAAGAATGTTGTCTTCACATCCATCTGATGAATAATCAGATTGTGAATACTTGCTAGAGCAATCAGCATTCTTATGGAACTGATACGTGCTACTAGAGCATAAGTATCAAAATAGTCTATCCCTGACTTTTGTTTGAAGCCCTGAATGACTAACCTTGCCTTGAACTTTTCAACAGTTCCATCTACCTTCATTTTCCTTTTGAAAATCCACTTGTTACCAAGTGGATTACAACCTGGAGGTAGATCAACCAACACCCAAGTGTTGTTGCCCATGATGGAATCCATCTCATCATTGATTGCTTCTTTCCAGAAAGCAACAACCTGGGACTTCATTGCTTCATCAAATGTTTTGGGATCATCCTCAACATTAAAGCAATATTAGTACTGGTCAGAGACCTCATCCCTTGTTCCTTCAACTAGGTATAGTTGAAATTCAGGCCCAAAATTCTTTGGAGTCCTATGCCTTGTGCTTCTTCTAAGCTCAGGCTCAGGTTGCTGAACCACAACCTCATCAGTGACCCTTTCAGGTTCCACTGAAACACCAGTGTCCTCAGCTCCTATAGGAGTCCTAAGGCTTGGTCTAGGGACTGATGAGAACCTAGTCTCATCAAAGTTAGCATCCCTTGATTCAATGATTGAGTTTATTGAAACTGAATCATTAGGTTCAATAACATAGAACCTATAAGCCTTGGAATGCTCAACATATCCAACAAAGATGCATTCAATGCCTCTTTCACCCAAAGTTTTCACCTTTGGATCAGGGAGTCTTACAACAGCCCTACAACCCCAAACTTTGAGGTAGTTCAAGTTTGGTTTCCTTTTAGTCCAGAGTTCATAAGGGGTAATCCTGTTCCTTTTATTAGGAACCCTATTTAATAAATAGCAAGCTGTTAACATAGCTTCTCCCCAAAACCCTTGACTCAGTCCTGAGTAGGACAACATGGAGTTAACCATCTCTTTTAGTACTCTATTTTTTCTTTCAGATATACCATTTTGTTGTGGAGTATGGGGGCAGTTGTCTCATGGATTATTCCAACAGACTGAAAGTACAAAGTATCCATGTACTCACCTCCCCTATCAGTCCTAAATCTTTTGATTTGGACTCCTTGTTGTAATTCAACTTCAGTTTTAAATACTTTAAATTTATCTAATGCTTCATCCTTAGTATGTAACAAATAAACATAGCAAAACCTAGAAGCATCATCAATAAATGTTACCAAGTATTTCTTATTCCCCAATGAGGGAGTAGCATGCAAATCACATAGGTCACTATGGATTAGCTCCAAAACTGTAGTTTCACGTTTTACATCCTGAAATGGTTTCTTAGTAATTTTATTCAGCATACAAGTCTGACACTTATTAGTGTCCATGTCAAAAGCTGGAATTAACCCATCCTTAGACATATCTTGCATCCTCTTATAGTGTACATAGCCTAGTCTAGCATGCCATAGTGATGAATCATTCAGTTTAGTGGTAGTCATCAGGACAGAATCAACATTTATACTAGAATCAATATTAAGCCTGAACATTTGATTACTCAAATAGCCAAAACCAATAAACACACCATGTTTAGATAAAACAAATTTATTAGATTCAATCACTTGTTTATAACCACAATTATTCAAAACACTACTATAAACCAAGTTCTTCCTAATATTAGGAACATGCAAAACATTAAACAAAGAAACAATCTTTCCAGAACTAAATTTAAGATCTACACAACCACGTCCATGCACTAAGGCTGTTGACTCATTTCCCATGTGAAGAATAGATCCATCATTCATTGACTCATACGTCTTGAACCAGCATCTATCTTTACACACATGTACTGTTGCTCCAGAGTCAACCCACCACGCAACATCATCATCCTGCACAAAATAAGCTTCAGATACATATGTAACATAATAAATCTGGAGAGATTCATTAAACATATTCTAACCTTTTGTGCCTGATCCATTAGCTTGGTTGCTAATGCTAACACCTTTGCAATCCCTTTTGAAGTGTCCAGGTTTCCCACACTTCCAACAAGCCACTGATGACTTCTTGTTAGGATTAGCTTTGGTGTTTTTATGATGCTTACGTTTTCCCTTGTTGTCATTGTACCTGGTGGAGTTGTTATGCTCCACCATATTGACAACAGATGAACCAGCAACATTGTTTCTCTTTGGCTTATCACTTTCATGTACCCTGAGGGATTCCTCAATGCGCAAATGACTGCCCAACTCAACAAGAGTTAATTCCTCCTTCTTATGTTTCAAGGTGTGCTTGAAATCTTTCCAAGAAGGAGGTAGTTTGTCAATGACACACGAGACCTGAATGGTCTCATCCATGTTCATTTTATGTTGTGTAAATCTGCCAAGTATTCCAAGAAGTTCATTGTATTGTTCCATGACTGGTCTTGAATCAGTCATTTTGTAATTTGTGAAATCACTCACAAGGAACTTCTTACTTGATGCATCCTCAGTCATATATTTGGCTTCCAAGGAATCCCATAGTTCTTTAGCAGATTCAACATTTTGGTAAATATCAAACAAAGAATCAGACATACCATTGAGAATTATGTCGCGACACACATAATCATCATTCTCTCATTTGCTCCTTTTCCTCAGTTCCTCCAAAGTAGCATCATCACCACCATCAAGAATGGGAGTGGTCAGCACGTACACCACGTTCATGGTAGAAAGAAGAAAGTGCATCTTCTTCTGCCATCTCCTAAAATCAACCCCTTCAAACTTGTCCAGTTTGGAGAAGTTAGCCACCATATGCTTCATTGCCACCGCCATTGATTATCACAAAATAATCTTCTTTGATTGTTGGGGTTTACTTCGTTCCAACAGGGTGAAGATAATCAATAGCCTAACTACGTACCAATGAATGGTTACCGGATATCTCTTGAAGTCGTGTAATCACTTTCCAAAGAAGATTATTCGACCCTATGCCTGGGTTAACACGAATACCTCCTTGGGATAAAACCAAGAGTTAGTTCTTGTTTTAGGCACAAATCAAGAACTCTGTGCGTGTAAGTGTTTCTTGTTTTTGTATGTTTCATCATGCAAAATATGATCACTATTTATAGTGATCCTATTCCTTAAGGAATGTAACTCCTAGTCAAAGGTATTAAGAGCATTAATCGGCCTATTAATCTCATAATTACATTCATAAAGCATAGTGGTTACATGAACATAAACCTGGTCATCAAGTCAATATTCAACCCTCATTAACTGGTCAAAGAGGTTACAAAGACTTTGTGCATCACCAGGAGCAACGTCCTAACCAGGAGCAACGTCCTAACCAGGAGCAGCTTCCTAATCAGGAGCAGCTTCCTAACCAGGAGCAACTTCCTGACCAGAAGCAACTTCCTGACCAGGAGCAGCTTCCTACTGATATCACAACCACTATATTGAGTCCAGGGAGGTAAGGGACTTAATGGGTGTACACTCCGTACCTCCAAACCCATTTACAAGTATTACCCGTTCCCACAATTGCACTAAATTTCCAACAATATATCAATATATATATATATATATATATATATATATATATATATATATATATATATATATATATATATATATATATATATATATATATATATATATATATATATATATATATATATATATATATATATATAACTTCTCATTACATGTTACGTATGACGGAACGAAGGAATTCTCGCGGGGTCCGAGAATCTCATGGATTTTTTCAACGTAGTATAACTCTTTGAGAAAAAAATTGATTTTTTTATTTACATCTTAAATACACCCGGTTTATTAAAACGTGTTTACAAATATTACAAGTAATTTTTTTACACTCGCTCATATTTGATCCTGGTTCTGTCTTCCGTATGTACGTAAGGATACTGATTAACGATACATACCTATCCATACTAATTTTTAAGGTTGTAAATAGCGTGAAGCGTAGCATAGTGGTAATGCCAAGCTTCAAGGTACAGAAGCTAAGACGTTTTCTAAAGCGTGGTATATAGAGGCACAAAATATTTATAAATTAATATTTATATAGCGAGTTTACAAAATGGAGCAATATTTTAATTTGAATTTGAAACAAAATCGAATAGTAGTTACTCAAGGGTTTATGTTGGGTCAATGAAATTTATAACTATGACTTAATCTATATTTGTTTAAATTAGACTAAGTGTTACGAGTCGCTGTGAAGACTAGCGACAGAGACTAGACCAGCTGAAGGCAAAGCCTCATCTGGCACACCAGGAACATTCAAGTCAAATACAACGTCAAAGAAATCAAAGATTATCTGAAGTCATACTCACCAGCAGTTGTGGACAAGCTAGGACGTAGAAGGAATGTACTGGTTTTCAAGAATCTCTAAGATGACAATACTCAGAGATCACATACAACCTTTTGAAGACTAAGCAAGCAGAGTTATACTTTGCATTTTATAGTTTAGGTGTGAAATTTTCTAAAGCATTTTGAGCGTGACAAAACAAGAGATTCAAGATAAAGCCTAGTACGACCTAGTGGGACAAAGTGAACAGTTGGCAGAACTGTTCACTTATAGTTGTTTAAAGGTATGTCTTGTTATTGACATGCATTTAATACGTTGTACTACTTCCACACAGAAGTTGACACGTATCAACTACTCCCACTAAGGAAACAACCTCATACCACTATAAATAGGAGGGATAAAGAAGATAAACAAAACCCTTATGTTTGGATAATTTATCTAAGTTCTTTCTCCCTTTAGAACCATTGAGTCCCTCAGCTGTCTACCAGCGCCTCTAAAGTTCTCTCATAAACTTGAGTCTCAAATCAAGTTTACTTGTTCGAGGCTTCGTTTCTATATTGTCACTCAAAGGGTGTATTCATAGTGATGACGTATAGTCCCCAATCGGGTCATGAACCCGGCCCACGGGTATTACCCGCATCCGGCCCATTACGAATGTGTTGGCTTAATATCATTTGAGCTTATGGGCTTAAATGAACAGTGGCTGCATAAGATGTGTGCAGCTCACGGCCCGGTACGGCCGGTACAGGGTTAGACAGAATCATAATCTTATTAGGATTGGGATTTACCTCAAAGTATAGGATATACACTGACCATAATTAGAAGATAATAATCAAACTAATTATAGTGATTATCCTTTGCTTGGGGTCGAAGCATCGGTGACAGCCCACTAGGTTTTCAAAGCCTATATAAGGAACCCCCAAGGGTTCCACAAAGGTATCACATTCTCTCTACTCTCAATCTATAGCCGATTATCTTACCCTAAACCGATTACTTACTCTCACGCTAGAGTCTAATCGTGGGATACGTTCCCACGGTAAGTCTAACGTGTGTTGTTTTAGTATGCAGGATCTCAACAAGTTATTCACTTGGTGCAAGTGCCGGATCAGAGCCTACCCGGATTAAGCCTAATTCGGGTCAAGAAAGGATCATCCAACTTTTGTATCAACAAGTTGGCGCCATCCGTGGGACCCATACACTAAACTCATTCTCGATCTTAATCTTAATCTCTCCCAATAACGAAGAGACAATTCCTGGGAAACCCAAGGAACACGAATCCTGGGAATCGAAAGTCTGCAGGTGATGGGATAATCACCTCCGCTCAACCTCAAGGTGGCCAAGCAGGAGGGCCGAATAATCGGAACATGTTCCAGTCTCTCGGTGAGGAAGGCACGTCCGATAACACCCCACCACCAACCATCACCATGGATAATCCTGATCCGGGGACTGCGCCAAAGGCCCTTACCAGGGAGCCGCAGAGGCCACAAATCGAGACAGAATTGGAGATGGGTTCACTCGGTGACGAGGACCTCGAGCGTGTTCTCACGCAGAACTTTGACAGAATCGTCCCGGGCATCTCATCAAGGCTAAACCTGGGAAGGAACCTCCAATCCAGGCTTAACTTTGGCAGTCACGCGCCTGGTACTTCCCCTCGAACTCGGAAGAGGAGAAGGAGGGTGCACATTCAGGAACAACCTCCCCTTGAGGAAACCCCTCGTCCTCGGAATGTATTTGAGCGCATAGGGGATCGCATCATGCAGGAATTGCAACAAGCCCATGAGGATGGGGATAGGTCCGACAGCTTCATTTGACGCCCGGTGTTGGAAACTGTCGTGAACAATCGTCGCACTAGTGTGTGGGATAGGGTGAACTCTGGTGGGAAGAAAGCTCCAAACTCTTCTCATAGAAGTGGTCATCATGGCCAACCGAGGAGTGGGCACCGCCTCCCCCTCATGGCCCCTCGGGGTCTGATTCGGATGACCATCCTCCCAGACGTCGCTGACCTAGGTATTCCCCCCGCCATCATCGGATGATGAGGTATACTACGATGATTCCTACTATCGGGATGAAGAGGAGGATCTTTCCCATCCATGGTGCGACGATAGAGAGGACGCCTTCACTCTTCGCATACGGAACTACTCTGAGGAAAAGAAGCGTCGTATGCCGGTGTGCGTTAAAACCTACGATGGGTCTGGTGATCCGTACGATCAACTAAAGATATTTGATACGCAGGCGAAAATTGAACGATGGCCAATGCTTATATGGTGCCAGATGTTCAATTCAACCTTGATTGGCAATGCCCTTGATTGGTTTGAAAGGCTCCCTCACCGAAGTATTGATAGCTTCGGCGAGCTACGCACCGCGTTCAAAAACAATTATACTCTAAAGAAGTATAATAGGGATCCGGTCTCGTTAGCAACAGTCAAGAAAAGTCCCGGAGAGTCTACGGAGGACTTCACGAAACATTTCAATGATGAGTGCACGCGCACAAAAACGTGCCCAGAGCTCCTAAAAATATCTGATTACATGCATGCCATAACGGACAAGGAGTTAATTAGGCGTCTCAATGACAAATGACCGGAGAGGTATGACGACCTCATGGAAAGGGTCAGAAACTTTGTAGAAGGAGAAACCGTGGTTGCTGCGGCGTACCATAAAAAGGGGAATCATAACTATCGATCGAACAACCAGCCCAAGAGGCAATCAGGTGGTCAAAGCACCCACGGCAACAGAATGAACTCGGATTACAAGAGCCAGAATAAAGGAGGATGGTCGGATGATAAATTCACCCCTCTAAAGATGACTTACCGAGATATCTTGTTGACGGAAGGGGGAAATTTCCCAAGGCCTCCCCCAATCACAACTCCAGTTGACGCCGTTAAGGAAATCATATCTGCAAATTCCAAAATGACAAGGGTCACGACACGGAGGAGTGCATCCAGCTCAAGAAGCACATAGAGTCGCTGATTAAATCAGGCAAACTCAAACACCTTGTAAAACCCATATTTAAAAATTTCAGAATATTAAATACGCAGTCTTCAGTAAATACGCAGGCTCAGTTTCAGTCAAATATTACAAGATAATAATTATTCAGGAAATAGTTATTAATTTCCAGTAAACATCACGTATGTATTATGTATGTATGATTTATTTACGGAAAAGAGTATTACGTCTTCAGAAAATAAAACACGGTTCACGAACACGTACACGCACATTAATTCGCGTCGCGAGAAGATAAATAAAAGTGTATGTATATAAGGGGGGTTGCGTTTAAAACAAAAAGAAGAAAAGAAAATGGGCCTTGGAGGCCCAAACAAATTGTAAGAAGAAAAAAAAGGAAAACACGGGACTCAAACCCCTCCCCTTTTCACAGGAACAAACAAAAAAAGGAAGAGTCTCTAGGGTTTATGTGAGCCGCCAGGTGTAGAGAAAGAAAAGAGGTTTCGGGTTGATTTCCATCTTTTGATTTGTGTATATTCGTCATTCCTTAACAAGCATACAACGGTAATCAATCTTTTGTTCCTTTAATTTATGTATATACGAATTAATGGTTTAATCAAAATAAATATAAGAGGTTATGTTTAAATCATGAAACAAAGGAAAAAGGGGGTTTGGTTTTGGGGCTACACACAAACTGAGACATCACAAGTCTCGGTGGTGGTGTTGGTTGTGGTCGACCGAGGGTAGAAAGACCCCACCGGGGTGTGTTTGTTTAGCTTATAACGATCAGGGTGTGTTGGTTTAATGAACCGAGACCCTAAGGTCTTGGTGACTCCAGCCCTACCCAGCCGTGACCCACACAGGGGCGGCTAGGGCTGTGTTTTCGACCCAAAAGCTGTCAAAAAACCACTCGGTTGTAAGGTTGATAAAGGGGTGGTTGGGACTGTGACGAACAGTGGAAGAATATAAAGAGCAGTGGGAACTTGGTAAACAGAAAATAAAAGGGTTTTGGTTCTGAAATTAGCGACAGATTAGCGACGCTAATTTCTGTCGCAGATTCATTTAATGACAGTTTTTAGATACTCAGCTTTTGGTCACACTTTTTAGTGACAGTTTTTCTGTCACTAATTCATATGGACAGATTTATATATATTAGTCAATTGTTTTAGTGCGACCGAGAATGGGTATCTCAGTAGGCTCGGGATATAGTTTAAACATTAAAAATGAAGATTTTATATTATACCTTTTATTACTTACTTTTATAAATGTTTTAGTTGTATATTTAAATGAATTAAATTAAAATAGTTTTATAATACTTAAAAGGGTATAATTTTATTATAGAAATTATAAACGATTTTGAAAACTTTCTAATTTAGGAAACTTTCTATTTTTAGCACGGTTACCTATTATAATATTAATATCACGTCAGAATACGTTTGTACCGTAATTAATAGTAGGTCGATAATACATTAAAAATAATTATAAGAAAGATCAGATTTATCAGTTAACATACGTAAAGAAGTTCAGAAATAAATAAATAAATAAATGAGAAGCCGATAAGATCATTAAATTAAATAAAGATCAGATAACTTATTCGCGTCTATTATTATTGTAGCTTCCGTGAAGCGCAAGTAGAGTTCGTTCAGTTTTCCTTCAGTCGGTTACTGGACACGAGGTACGGATTTCCCGTCCATCAGTAAGGACTTTCTTCTATGCATGATTAGGATTCCCCATCTGCAGCCAAATATTTTCCCCAGTATATGTTTTAAGCTGATCAGTAATCACTTTAATAACTAAATAGATTGCCTGAGCTTTATATACAAGCATGACCAGTTCATGTACTAGTTACGGAGGTACTGTAACCATGACACTAGAGGCATCGGTGTCTTGAATCACCTGTAGGAGAGTGATCTCCTGCAGCGTTCCACTCAGCTCAGCTTAGCCATTTTATCAATATTATTAGTGGGGCGTGATAACGCTTAAATCCAACATGTATTAATAAGTGTTATCTTCACTATTGGTGTATTATTTGTGGTAATAAACGGACTTTTATTGCTAATATTGTGCAAAGTTCGGTTATTGTGTTTTGTAGGAAGAAAGGACGAAGAAACGTGAATAAAGGAATAAAAAGCGCGAATTGGAGAAGAAGGAATAAGCGAAGCATGAAAGCGTAAGATTTCGTATGAAGAATAAAAGATGATGAAGGAGTTTTTGGAAGTGTAGAAGAAAGAAAAGAAAGAAGAAGGACTAGAAGGAAAAGTATGGAAAATGGCCAAGTTGCCACCAGCAACACTTTGCTTGCCTCCATCAAATCCACCTTCATTTGCCACCAACATCAAAGTAGCATTCAGTTGCCACTGGCAAGCAAGTCCGTGCCTCCATCAAACCAACCTTCATTTTCCACCAGCATGTTTTCAGTCAAGTCTAGCAAGAGTTATTCATAAATTCCCACCATCAATGAGAGGCTTCTCATTTGCCTCCCATTAACATTCCCTGGAGTTTATTCCCTCCTCTCTAAGCATAAACATGTACTCCCTCCGTCCCTAAATAAATGTCCACTTTGAATTTTTTCGGTCTTTCTTGTTCAACTTTGACCTTAAATATTTACGTTTGTGTTATATAATACTTGATACAAAATGTATGGATGGATTGGGTTTTAAATGAATTTTTTATTGATATAACTTTCATCACGTATTATATAACACAAACAATAATATTTAAAGTCAAAGTTGCGCAAGAAAGACCGTAAAAAGTCAAAGTGGACATTTATTTAGGGACAGAGGGAGTATAAATTAGACCTTAGGGTCATTTGTTTTTTAGTGCTTCATCCAATGATCATTCTAACCCTTGACAAAGGTTAGAATCACCAAGATTATATAACCCAAAAGACAATAAACCTCTATTAATTCTCAAGGGAGGACGAATTTCGTGAAGGAGAGATTCGGGTGGAGGAACATTGATCAATTGGAGGCTTGGAATTGCTACAAATTCTGTTTTTGTTATTTCTTGTTTTTGGAAGAACTATTGGTAAATTTTTGTACTTAGATTAATCTTCATTATAATTTAAGTGCTATTGAATGTTTGAGAAAATTATGACTTGTGTTGAAATGTGTTTGAATTCCGAGTAGTGTGATATACTTGTGTGATGAACATGAATTCTAAAGGGGAGTTTGGTTTTATGAACAAGAAAATATAAATGGCTCTTTATGGTTGATAATTCTTGAAACATGTTTTGATAATCAAATGAAACATAGCTTTTTATTGGATTTAGAGGTCGAAAGGATTTCCGGTAAACTATGTTCCAAAAGATTTGTGCATGAGTCAATTTGGTTTCTTAGTGATTCACACTCACCTTGACGAGTTGGTTAAAGGAATTTGTCAAAAGATTTATCTTGGGTATAGGTCGAAAGAACCCATTCAAACCAAACTTATCTCTTTATGTTTTATTGCAAATGGTGATTATAATGAATTGGAATAGATGATCATAGGCCGAAAGGGTTTGTCTACATCAATTTGTTAATATGAATTCTATGAAAAATACCATGGAATGGAATTTATATACTTTAGATTTGTGATTCATAGTTGCTTATGCATGCAAATTATCTCTCCTACGGATGAAATGGAATTCACACAAGTATTGTTTTTAGTTATGTTTACCTTAACCATGTTAATTCTTGCGCTAGTAATGGTAGTGACAACCCTATTACCTACACCACCACAACATTTTGATTATGCGCAAATCCCATGGGACGACCTAGACTTACCCGACTTTACTACAATAGAACGAGTATACTTGCTCGTATGCGTAGTTAAGGAATTAATAAGTCTTGTTTATAAATTTAAAACTAGGAGTGCAAGACGCACATCAAGTTTTTGGCGCCGCTGCTGGGGATTTGTTTACTTTTCATGTTATAATCATTGTAAATTAGTAGTGGTGTTATAAATTTAGTTTTTTTGTTCTAATAAAATTTGAATGGGAATAGGTTTAGGATCTCATACTTTAAATAAAATGCTTGAATAAAATGTGTTTTATGTTATTTTATGTTTGCACTAGAAATTTCATAAGAACACTTATACACATGAAATTACAAAAAAAAAGAGAATAAAAGCAATTTAGATAGTGTTTGGATTAAGCTTAATTTTGTTTAGGTTAAAAGTTTTATGACTTTAGTTTGTTTATTTTGTTCCTCTAATGAAAAGCTACAAAAAAATGTTTTTATAAAAATTCAGAAAATTGTTTTGAAAAAGAAATGGTAAATCTAAAAAAAAAAAATTCCTGCACTGGGGCAGTTGCCGCCGGCACCACACCCTTGTCGGTCGGCAACTGGCCCACTGTCACCACCTTGCCGCCGGCACCGTCACCTTGCCGACCGACAAATGTTCTTCTGTTAGCCCTTGCCGCCGGCAACACCCCCATGCGGCCGATAAGGTGTCAGACCAAAAAAAAAATATTTTTGTTTGTTTAATTGTTTTATTTGTTTTAGGAATTTGGGTGAATTTTTTATTTGTATTAGTTGTGTTTTCTTTAACTAACGCTAACCCTAATGTTTGTTAACTTTGTCTTGTTAGTTTTATTCTAAAAACAAATGAACACACTTAGCGAAATTTCCGAGTTCTTGAATGGATTTGACGGAGAACTAAGTGACAAGTGTGACTCAAACGTCACTCATGTGGAAAAGACCTAAGAAGAGAAGGATTCGTGGGAAGCATTGCCTCACAAAAGAGTAGTAATCCGAGAAGAAGGTTTTGAAAAAGTGGTCTATAAGAGGGCCGAATATCGTTCGTATACCGAACCATTGATGCAATTTGCCATTTCATGCAAAGTTGAAGAGCAAAAAGCTTGGGATGCAGAATTGAATCTAACCTACCCGACAAATTACATGACGGAAGAAATGTTGGGTAAGTTAGGATTCATGATCGTTGGTTACACCGATTACGGGAGACGAGTAGCACGAAATGTGCGGGTTAATATCCATGGTTACGTGTTCTTGACAGAATTCTATATCATAGACCACGCCGATATAGGAGAACCGTCGGTGGTCTTCGGTTACAAGTTTTTGTGTGAAACAAGATGTGTAGTGGACTTCGAGCAAGGCACATTGACGGTCAACTTGACCAAGCTCAAAGGCGAAAAAGATGATTACATTGAGTTCTTGGTCGAGGATGGACCTAAAGCTGAAGATGAAAGTGAAGTGGTGAAGATGGGAAAGGCGTAATGAAACAAAAATATGGAGGCTCGCAAGTTGACTCCAAATGACTTCTTGCCAACATCGGCCGACCTAGAGAAAGGATCTCCTTCTGCCTTTGTGAAAGTCCCTAATCAATGCTAGAAACCCTAATCTTAACTTAATCAACACAAGGTATTACTTTTCAAACGTAATCTTATTATTGTATAATAAAGAATTACAAGTGTTATGGATAACACCGTTTGATGACAATGTGTTGTGCACACTTTGAACAACAATAAACCTTAACTTATGAATACAGTCGTAGCTGTTTGATTCATTAAGTTATACGCACTAATGTTCTTAATATCTCAAAGTGTTAAACATTAATGCATGGATACACATCCTATTTATAGTGTTACGAGTTTGACTTAAACAGTACTTGATGTCGACTACACAAGCTTTTACAAGTTCCCACATCAGTCACATGATGTCCTTCTATTCTTGGTAGTCTTCCATTATGCTTTAAGGAACAGTTGTCAAAAACAGTTTCCTTATTCTTCATATTCTCGAACACACAAATGGCATGTCCAAAGTGTGCTGAGAGTTATCAGGGTATTGCCACCCCTGTTAACTCTCAACCCCTCAGAGTCCCTAATACATCTTGGCTGTTATCCATCACAGCCAAGGAGTATGTCTTCAGGTAATCTTCGACTTCCCTGACAATGTCTCTGACATGGACTCCTCTGAGGTTGCTCACAGAGACTTGGATCTCTGTGAGTCTTGCGAAACTTGCCTGCCTCCTAGGCACAGGCAAGGGACTATCTATCAGCCTAATTATGTTTAAATCAATGATCAGGGAATCTAACAAATTTAGATTCCCAACAATCTCCCCCTATTTAAACATAAATAATGCTAGATCTAACTAAGTTAAGGTAAGTGAGTTTAACAGCTTCTTCTTACACATAACAGACCTAAACAAACATACCTCATGATTTTATTAAGACTTAAAGAAAATTACAAGTTCATTACATAAGTAAAATAAAAGATGAAGGTAAAAAGGGCTGACACCATCTTCAATAGTCATCATTTTTTATTCTTTCTTCAGCTTCGGCCACATCTAATCTGTTATCAATTTCATCCTGCAAAGTCTTTGCAAACTTCTTGGAATACTTTGTGTTGATCTTGAGACACTTCTTGTGACAGAGTAGCTGAATAGTTGAAGCCAGGCACAGCTCATCTTCCCTCTGAAAAGCATACTGGCAGGCCTTGTTCATAAATGCCATTCCTCTTTCAGGCACTGAGTATGTCTGACCATCAACAGGGCCAACGATACCATTTGGAAGGATCAGATCCCTGTGCATACCATCCACACGAACATCTTCAGTAACAAAAGTTTCATCAATAATTTGGGAAATTCTTCTTCTTTTGTTGCCTGTCTTTGGGGGTTCTTGTTCGAAAAGCTGTGGTGGGGGATCAATCTTGAGTTTGGCAGCTGTTTCCTTGATCCAGTTAAACTTAGCCTTAAGAGTTTTAAGCAGAAGGAAATTTGCCTGTCCAGACTTTTTGGCAGCTAAGGCTTCGAGTTCAAACCATTCTGATAACCCAAGTGTTTTTAACCTGAAGTTGTCAAACACATCCATATTCCTCTGTTGATTTTCCCTCCATAAGATCATCTGTGGGGTGTTTGTGGATTTGTGAATGGTGTATTTAAACTTGGTTATCTTGCCAGCAGCATACCTGTTGTTCACACAGGCATCATAGTCAGCTTTGACTTTCTTTAAGGCCTCAACGCGTTTTAGTTCCATTTCCCTCAACCTTTGTTTTTGTTTTTCCCTTTCAGGTGGTGTCATCTTCCTCAGAGTAGCTTCATTTAATTCTTTGGCTGTCTTGAGCTCATTTAGTCTTTTGAATTCTTCAGCCTGTTGCTCTATTTCTTCAGGAGTTAAAGGACTCTCATCGGAAGGTGTAAAGGTTGAAAAGTGGGAAAGGTCTGTGGTGGATCCTCCTGTCTCTAGCATCGCAGCTGTCTTCTTAAGTTTGGTGTCTGTATCAACCAAAACTATCTCCTTACCTTTCTTCGAGACAGAGGACTCCACACTTATGTTTTTCAAATCATCAGCTCTTTTGAGAAACGCTGTCTGAGCCTGATTTTGAATAGATTTTGGGAGAGAGCTCACAGTGAATTTAAGTTTCTTGGCCGCTGGTTCATCATCATCCTCAGGCTTGCTGATGTTAACTAAGATCATGGATTTAGATGAGTCAGCTCCATCTTGTGTTTGTTGCTCCCCCTGAGTATCATCCTCATCATCATGTACTATAACTGGTGTGATGACTTGTAGAGGAACAGGTGTTGTTGAGGGATTGGCTGAAGATGAGCCTTGTTCAGCAGATGCAAGGCTGAGTATATTAGTCTTCTCCCCCTCACGTTCATCCTTACTTCCCTGATGCTTGGATGAAGGTGCCTGAAATCGTCTTGCAATCTGCTCCACAGAGGCAGCCATGGCACGTTGTCTTTTTCTTGAAGCCCTGGCAATCTTCAGCAAGAGATTGGCATCGGCATTGGTATTTGCCTGAACACACCTGACAATAAAACCAACATGATTGTATTGCCTGTTGCGAACCGCATTGAAGTGCCTGTTCATGTTGTTTTCTTGTTCATGGAACATAGCTTGGACAACTGAGTCAATGGCATCCTTGATTCGTGTCGAGAGATGGCTTAGTCCCTGGGTCACACCTTTTCTTGCACCCTCCTGAATTGGCTCAGTGACAGCCTCAGTCACAACCTTCTTTATAATGCCTGGAAAAGTGACAGTGAAATTGTGCATCTCTGACTTGATCACGTCCAGCTTCCTTGATAAGCGCTCAATATCAGATTGATGATGTACGACTGGAGATTCTTGATATTGAGGCTTTGCTGAGCAAAATCATCCCCCCTTGGAATCAAGTCGAAGTTGGTCTGGGTAGGATGATCAAACATGAGGAATTCGGCTGTTGGATCATATGTTGGTCTTTGGAAGACTGTTGTTGCAGATGTAGCAGAGTTTGGAGTGTCAACAGCTTCCTTGAGAGGATAAGTCTTGTCATCTTCTTTAGGAGGAGAGGCTGACAGCTGGTCATCCTCATCTTCTTCATCCTCTTCATCAAACATTCCCTCAGGGAATTCATCTTCAGGCATGGGTTCAAACTCAGAGACATAATCTTCTACTGAGAGCATTTCTTCATCAGCATTGAGCACAGGTTCTTCTTCATTTGGAATGTCCTGAGTTATTGTTTCAGCCTCCTTTTCATGTACCTGAGATTCTTTGACTGGCTGTACAATTTCAGCCTGCAAGTTTGTTGTAATTAGTAACAGGGAAAAATATAAGGTGAATGGTCGCCATTTCGCTGTCCCAGAGAGGCTGAGGGTGATTACTCAGCCACTCCAAAGGATAAATCCTTGGGATTCTTTTAAGTGTGAATGAATTGTGGTTAATGGTCGCCATTCGCTGCCCCTAGGAAAGCTGAGTGTGATTATTCAGCCCCCCCCCAAAAAGGTAAAAACCTTTGGGACTCTTTTGATTGTGAAACAATGTTGTTTAATGATCGCCAGTCGCTGCCCCTAGGAAAGCTGAGTGTGATTATTCAGCCCCCCCAAAAGGTAAAACCTTTGGGACTCTTTTAAGAGTGAAACATATGTTATTGTAGGTCGCCTGTTACGCTGCCCCTAGGAAAGCTGAGGGTGATGATTCAGCTCCCCCTGAAAGGATAAATCCTTTGGGACTCTTTTAAGGAGGGAACCAAGAGGCTGTGTGAAGTACAGCTGATCAAGGTTGAGACATTAATGTATTCAGGTTGTTGTTAGCCTGAATACTGTCTAGAGGGTTCAGGGTCATCCGGGTGCTTTATAAACACAAATGAATCATTCCCTGGTGCAAAGACAGAGTGTACAGAAGTCTTAAAGTATTCTAAGTGTAATGACAGACTTCTATGGGTCGAGGATTACCCTAACTTCACCACTCTCTCCTACAGACAAATGAGAGTGGTTGTTTGTGAACCTCTAAAAATGTACACTGATTACCTGTGAGATATCAGCTTGGTTTGGCTGGTTTCCTGTAGTCTCTGCTGACCTAGAGACACTAGACGCCTGTTGTTTGTCAGCCAAAGATTCTGAATCCACAAGAGTATCTGGACCAGAGGCGGTGTCAATCTTCTTTTCCTTGGCCTTACTAACAGCTTTGGATTGGGAAGAAGAGTGGATTTTCTTCTTCTTTGGCTGTTGGCCAGATGAAGCCTTGGACTTAGTAGTGTGCTGCCCAGAGGTCAAAGACGTAGACTTGCCAGCGACACTAGAAGTATTCACCTTCTCAGAGGAAGGGAGCAAGGGCTTCTCAGCGTTGGGTACCTGGTTGGCAACGTTCATCATGTGGGCGGTGACAGGGGTATCCTCAGCTCCTATCTCCTTGTAGATGGCGCCTGTGATGCGATAGGGCTTCAGAGCTGTCAAGGCCTTGTTGTGGTAATTCTCTCCCAGCAAACTCTCAAAGATCAGGGACAGGTAGCGCATATAACAGATGTTCTTTTCCCTGACCTGATTCCTTCCCTTCAGTTGTTCTACCAGGTTTGAGAAAAGGATGCTTCCAAAGTCGACATCAGCTCCCCAGATAAGTCCATACGCAATAGCCTGATGATTGGACGACATCTGATCCTGTGATCCCTGCATTCCTCCCAGGGACTTCACAATGTGGGTGAAGAGGACACGCCACATAGGAGTGAAATACTTAATCTTCAGAGGGGCTTTGGCGAGGACCTCAGCTGGTGTAAGGGCAGGGTTAACATCATGGCAAGGGTTGAGTGTGGCCAGGGCTTCCTTGACAGCCTTTTTGTCAACAGTCTTCAAGCATTCATCTCCATGTTTGAGTCCGGCCACACTAGAAAAATCTTTAAGGGAAAAGGCAAAAGGATGTTCATTGCATGAAAGGCTAAATGTAATGGTGTCTTCAACTACTTCAGCAGAATACCAGAATTCCCTAAGGTATTCTTGGTAAAAGGTGGATGGAGATTTGGTGAAGGCTTCATTTAGGTCACAATTCTGCATGAAATTTACCAGATCTGAATAGGTGCTGTTTGGTGCCTTGATCCATCCAATGGCGTTGTTGGAGGCGATGATGCTCTCGTTGATCTCGAAGTTCACATTGGAGGCTTTTGGTACGGGAAACGCCATTGATTTAAGGTTGAAGGAGAATGAAAATGGCGGATGGTTGAGAGAGATAAGAGTTTTGAGAGAGAAGTTGATTTTAGAATGGTGGTGGGTGAGAAGAGAAAGAAGACAATATATATTCAAACTTAAGTGAACAGTTATTCAACCGTATTAAATGCAAGGGCAAAAAAGACTGCTCAAGTGGGTCCCCTTGACCTTTCAAAAAGTTTGTCTCCTCGTTATCCGAAAAATAAATGATTAAATATGTGAGAATGTTTTTTGCATTTACTTGGAAAGTAACTACCTAGTTTCATGTGAAAAACATTTAATAAACATTTAATATAGAATCAATCATTTAATGAACACATTTAATATCAAGCCACAGGCTTTGAGATATTGAGCATCCCTAGCTCAGCAACTAGCCTGTTGAACGTAGGTTCAGCCAAAGGCTTTGTAAAGATATCAGCTAGTTGCAGCTCAGTGGGAACAAAATGCAGCTCAATATCTCCCTTCATAATATGATCCCTGATAAAATGATACCTGATATCAATGTGTTTGGTACGAGAGTGAAGAACAGGGTTGTTGGATATGGCAATGGCGCTGGTGTTGTCACAAAAGATTGGTACTTTGTCATACAAGATTTCATAGTCAGCCAATTGACTTTTCATCCAGAGCACCTGAGCACAACAGCTGGCTGCAGCGACATATTCTGCTTCAGCTGAAGACATAGCCACAGAGTTTTGCTTCTTAGCACTCCATCCAACCAATTTTCCTCCTAGGATTTGACAGCTGCCTGAAGTACTTTTCCTGTCAATACAGCATCCAGCATAATCTGAATCTGAATAGGCCTTGAGATCAAAGCCTGATTCCTTTGGATACCATAGTCCTAGGGATGGTGTTCCTTTGAGATACCTGAAAATTCTCTTAACAGCCACTAGATGGGATTCTTTTGGGTTAGCTTGGTACCTTGCA
Organism: Glebionis coronaria; assembly: GCA_025667525.1. Lineage (NCBI taxonomy): Eukaryota > Viridiplantae > Streptophyta > Magnoliopsida > Asterales > Asteraceae > Glebionis > Glebionis coronaria. Next base: position 48,727,856 of record CM046877.1, read on the forward strand.
CAGAGACATGTGGAGAATTGGATATCTGGACGACTGGCTGTTAGATACATCAGTGACCCAATCATGCCTCTATATAAAGTCTCATTGACAGAGACCCCTGACTCATCAGGGCCCAAGTCGTTGGGTGGAAGCATGGGGCATTTCACTGATGCACAATCAGCTAAGTCATATTTTTAAGTAAATCCTTAACATACTTTTCTTGACAAATAGAAATTCCCTTAGGACATTGTTTAATTTGAAAGCCCAAAAAGTAAGTTAATTCACCCATCATACTCATCTCATATTTCTTGGTCATTAATTTAGCAAAACGTTTACTAAGATTGACATTTGTTGACCCTAAGATGATATCATCTACATAAATCTGCACAATGATGAAATCACTCTTGTCCTTGAAGGTAAAGAGTGTTTTATCAATAGAACCCCTGATAAATTTATTTTCATATAAGAAATTTGAAAGAGTTTCATACCATGCTCTTGGAGCTTGTTTCAGACCATACATTGCCTTGTGAAGTCTGTACACATGGTTGGGAAACTCGCTGTTCTCAAATCCTTCAGGTTGTGCAACATAGACTTCCTCAGCCAAATCACCATTGAGGAAGGCACTCTTTACATCCATCTGATACACAGTGATGTTCATATAGGCAGCATAAGCAAGAAAGATTCTGATGGCCTCAAGTCGAGCAATAGGTGCAAAAGTTTCATCATAATCAATTCCTTCAGTCTGAGAGAACCCCTGTGCTACCAGTCTTGCCTTGTTCCTGATGATGTTCCCAATTTCATCCATCTTATTTCTATAGATCCATCTAGTTCCTGTGATATTCTTTCCAGGTGGAGCTGGCACTAGTGTCCATACTTTGTTCCTTTTGAACTGATTGATTTCTTCTTGCATAGCAGCTACCCATCCTTCTTCTACCAGAGCCTCAGCTACTCTTTTAGGTTCAATTTGTGAAAGAAATTCAGCAAATAGACATTCATTGGCTGAAGCTGACTCTGAGTCTTGGATTCGCTGTCTGGTTGTGACCCCTGCATTTGGTTCCCCAATAATGTTGACAAGAAGAATGTGTTGATCTCTTGACCACTTATTTTGAGGAGCTGGGGATTCAAGAACAGGGGTACTTGAGGGCACAGCTGGTACAATTTGAGTCTCATCCTGCTGACTAGGAGGGCTTTCTTCAAAGACTACTTTAGTGTCAGAGTCTTCTTCAGCCATATCAAGGGAAGCTATTTCATTATCAGCAGGAGAATCTTCAGAGATTTGAAGAATTGGTGAGTCATCAATATCATGAGAAGGACCATCAGAGATTTGAGGTTCTTCTTCATCAAGTTCCTGAGAGGTAGGAGCTTCTATGTTGTGAGTAGACAGAGGGTCAAAAGCAGGAACATAAGGAGTGAGAGTGTTGGAGTGGTGATGACAGGTAGGTCTGGGTTCTGTGAACTCATCACTTGGGAAAGAAATATTTTCATTAAAATCTACTTCATCACCCTCTGTTCCTGTCCTCTGTATGACTTCATCATCTTCATTAAATCTGACATGGAAAGTTTCTTCTACTTCTTGTCTTCTGATGTTGAATACGCTGAAGGCTTTGGCTGTTGGAGAGTATCCCAAAAAGAAACCATCATCAGCTTTTTCATCAAACTTTCCAAGTTTATCCTTGTAGTTATAAATAAACACAGGGCATCCAAACACATGAAAATAGCTGACGTCTGGAGATCTTTTTCTGAAAACTTCATAGGAGGTTTTGCCATGTCTTTTGACAATGATTGATCTGTTTTGAGTGTAGCAGGCAGTGTGTACAGCTTCTCCCCAAAATTGCTTTGGTAAGGCTGCACCATTTAACATAGTTCTTGCAGCTTCAATCAGAGTCCTGTTTCTTCTTTCAGCCACACCATTTTGTTCAGGAGTGCCAGCTGAAGAGAAGTTCTGAGAAATCCCTTTTTCATCACAAAAAGATTCAAGTTGATGATTCTTGAATTCTGTACCATTATCACTTCTTAGAGCTTTGACTCTAACATCATTCATGTTTTCTACCTGTCTGATGAAGGACATGATGGTTTCAGTTGCATCACTTTTCCTTCTGAGGAAGAACACCCATGTATATCTTGAAAATTCATCAACTATGACCAAGGTGTATTTGTTGTGATTAATGGTTTGAGGTTTGACAGGCCCAAACAAGTCCATGTGAAGGAGATGTAAGCACTTGTCAATAGAGAATGATTGCCTAGTCTTGAATGAAGACCTGTGATGTTTTCCTTTGACACAGGCAGAACAAGTTTTGTCTTTGGAAAACATTACTGAAGGTAGACCAGCAACCAAGTTTTGAGTGGCTATCTTATTGATGTTCTTGAAGTTGAGATGAGACAGTCTTTTGTGCCACAGCCAGTTGACACTTTCAGAGGCTTTGGCAAGAAAAGAATTTGAACTGTCTTCAGAGCACATAGCCATGTTGATGACATAAACATCTCTCCTTCTAGGTGCAACCAGCACAACATCATTGTTTTTGTTGAATATGGTTCCCTGAGTCTTAGTAAACAACACCTTATAGTCAGCATCACATAATTGGCTGATGCTAATAAGATTGTGTTTAAGACCATTCACATATGCAACCCTGGTAAATGTGATCCCATTGCAATTCACTGAGCCATATCCTTCTGTGTCACCTGAAGAGTTATCTCCAAACACCACTTTGGGACCTGGCTCCTTTGAGTATCTGTGCAGGTATTGTTGAATCCCTGTCATGTGTCTAGAACAGCCACTATCTAGATACCATACCGATTCCTTGAGATATTTCTGCACAGATACATAGAAACATATTAGTTCCTATGGTGAACCCACTTTCCAGTGGGTTCCCTGAATTGCTTGTTAGCAACTCTTGTGTTCCTGAAAAACTTTTGGCGTTGGGATGGACAGTTCATTGTTTCATGGTTATAACTCCCACAGATATCACACCCAGGGAAGTCACCACACTCGTCTGAGTGATGGTCTGTGAACCCACAGAATTTACAGGGAGGATAAGATTTGTAATTTCCCTGTTGTCTTTTGGAACTCTGTGGTCTGTCCCTAGAGGGTGTCTGAGCTCTTTTAGCTGCCATGTGTCTGTCATGATCTAAGGTCGAGTGGTGAGAATTTTTACAAACATTGCAATAAGGTTTGATTAACCTTTCCCCTTTGGGTTCACCTAGGACTGACTTAGGTTCATGAGAAGTAGAGCATTCAGCGGAAGGCTTAATGTGTTGTTTCAAGAGTTATACTTCTTTCATAAGAGACAACAGGCGATCTTCAGTGGTGGGGTCAACCTTATTCACAACTTTAGTAGTAACAGGCTTAAAAGCTACTTGTTTACCAGTTTGTTTAGCAGGCACACGAAAAACTTTGGCTGGAGGATTCTCAATATCTGTCTTAAGTTCGTCCTTAGCAGATCTAGAAGAACTGCTAGGTTCAACTCCAGAGAGTTTGGGCAAAGGTGGTAGCTCAGCCACATCTTCAGAGACAGGGTCATTAGTCAAAGAGGTATCTGACATATGAATAGTCTCTGTAGATTTAAAGACAATGTCTTTGGGTTTGGTAAGAATCCTCAGCTTTTTATTCTTAGCAGTTATATCCCTGTTTAAGTCAGCAGGCACTTCATCCCTAAGCAATTCATCAATAGTAAACCTAGCACACAGCCATTTTTCAATAATCTTGTTCAATTCAGTGACTTGATCATTTAAAGCTATGTTTTTCAAGGTTAATCTAGCTACTTCATTTTGCAGGGATATTTTCTCTAAGTTAACCCGCCTGAGAGTTTCACATTCAGCCTTAGCATTTATCATTTCAGTTTTAACAGAGTGAAACTTATCAAGTAGGTTCTTCCTTTGTTCCTCAACAAAGTGCAAATCAACAATGGTGTAATCAAGGACATGCTTACGTTCATCACTATCAGACATAGATAGAAGCCTGTGTACCTTTTTCATTGTGATGTCAACCCATTGTCCTGATCTTGCATCACCTTTTCCAACAGCTGGTTCATCCTCAGCTATCGCCATAAAAGCCCTGACTCTTGTGGTGTCTTCTTCATCTGAAGTCAATGGTTCATCATTCCAATCATAAGTTTCCGGCATGGTGGATCTTGATTATAAAACTGAGAACGATGTATCTTGAAGGTTTTAATATCAAACACCGCTCTGATACCAATTGAAAGTCCCTAATCAATGCAAGAAACCCTAATCTTAACTTAATCAACACAAGGTATTACTTTTCAAACGTAATCTTATTATTGTATAATAAAGAATTACAAGTGTTATGGATAACACCGTTTGATGACAATGTGTTGTGCACACTTTGAACAACAATAAACCTTAACTTATGAATACAGTCGTAGCTGTTTGATTCACTAAGTTATACGCACTAATGTTCTTAATATCTCAAAGTGTTAAACATTAATGCATGGATACACATCCTATTTATAGTGTTACGAGTTTGACTTAAACGGTACTTGATGTCGACTACACAAGCTTTTACAAGTTCCCACATCAGTCACATGATGTCCTTCTATTCTTGGTAGTCTTCCATTATGCTTTAAGGAACAGTTGTCAAAAACAGTTTCCTTATTCTTCATATTCTCGAACACACAAATGGCATGTCCAAAGTGTGCTGAGAGTTATCAGGGTATTGCCACCCCTGTTAACTCTCAACCCCTCAGAGTCCCTAATACATCTTGGCTGTTATCCATCACAGCCAAGGAGTATGTCTTCAGGTAATCTTCGACTTCCCTGACAATGTCTCTGACATGGACTCCTCTGAGGTTGCTCACAGAGACTTGGATCTCTGTGAGTCTTGCGAAACTTGCCTGCCTCCTAGGCACAGGCAAGGGACTATCTATCAGCCTAATTATGTTTAAATCAATGATCAGGGAATCTAACAAGTTTAGATTCCCAACACTTTGTACCCAACCCATTGCCCTTAGCTTATCCAATCTCCAATAAACAAAATGAGAGGATAAGAATCATATTGAACAAAAGAGAGGAAGAACTCAAGGAATCCAAACCAGTTTTGGATGTCTTGGGAAATTATGTGAGTTATCAGAAAAAGCTCGATGAGATAAAGATGGGAAAAACTCGTCTAAAAGGAGAAGAATTCAATGATCATATTAAGGAGAGAATCATTGAACACGGTTTACCCAAGAAGATGCAAGACCCCTGGAACTTCGTCATCCCAATTCTCGTTAATGGAACCACACCGTTCGATGCATTAGCCGACACGGGGGCTAGTGTGAGTATCATGCCATATTCTATCTACCAAAACCTTGGCTTGACCAACCCGGAGCCATACTTTTCAAACCTAACCATGGAGGATAATACACAAACCAAACCTTTGGGTATGGTAAGGAACGTCCGAGTACAAGTTGGTTTCCAAGCATATGTCATGAATTTTCTAATTATGGACATACCGGAAGACAAAGACCTACCCTTATTGTTGGGAAGGCCCTTTCTGAAAACGTGTGGGGCAATTATTGACTTAGGACGAGGGACGATTGCAATTAATGACGGGATTTCCGTTAACACCTATGCACCAAGACCGAGGCGAAGCCTTGGTATTTGGACTTCGAGAGCGAGATGGAAGACGAGTGGTTGAGTTGTTTTGAAGTTGGAAGAGATGTCGATGGGTTTCCTTTGTATGGATCTTTACGAGCACCATACCTTAATTGTGATGATCCTATGGAAAAGGCTTTAGCTATTAAAGCCTTCAATCCTTTCAAGAACATCCTAGTTTTCAAGAAGATGACAGATTTCTTGGGATCGCTACCGGTGCAATTAAAGAACCGAGATTGGGGTCCGGATGGGTATAGTAAGTATGCAACTAGAAGGAGACAAGTTTTGGCATGCAAAGATCGAAATTACTACACTGTGTGGAAACATGTACACACGAGCATTCAAGACGAAGCCTACCAAAAGAGAACTCTCAAAGAAGTTGAAACCCGATGATATATTGGACATCAAACACTTCATAGATTAGAGAAGCACGGGAATAATAAAAAAATAAAAGCATTCAAGACAAAGGCTTGATTTTTCTTTTTATTTTCAGTTTTTACCTTAAAAACTATTTTGGTTATTTTCGTGATGACTTGGTAACTTAGACACTTTTGGTTCTTGGTAATGTTGGTTTGTTTAGTTATTTTGTTTTATTTATTCATTTTTTAGGAATTTTATATGTTGTGAAATTTTTGAAAATTCGTTTGGGAACTTAGGAAGATATAAACCCATAAGGAGGAGTTGGGTTAGTTTTTCCCAAACACCCCACACACACAGAAAAAAAAACGCAGGAGAAAAGAGAGAAGAAGAAGAGAGGAATTTTTTTTCTTGAGTTCTTGAGTTTTCTTGAAGGAATTAAGATGGCACCCAACAAGGTAAATGAATCCAACACCCATCTTTTGATTTTTATTTTCTTTTGTTTCATGAATCTTGTTATGATAGATTGAATTGATTAAGCATGAATCATAGAAAATACATTAAAATATGCTATGAATTTAAGGAATTGAGCCATTGATAGTGTGAGGGTAGACTAATTTTGATTAGATGATGATGAACTCAAGTGGGTTTTCATCAAATTAGTTGTAAGATTGATTAGTTAGTTTAGAATGATGAATATATTGATGTTATAGGTGTAATGTTATTAGTTTTGATTTGTTTAGAAAAATAATTTCTGGAAATAGATGATGTTCATAATATTTTGTTCCATTTTGGGGATAGTGGAAGCTATACAAAGTGTTAAGCGGGATGAATATATATATATATATATATATATATATAGGAAGGGTTGCCGCCGACAAGACAAGGCTGTCGGCCGGCAAAACACCTACTGCTTCACTATGCCTCCGGCACCACACCCTTGCCGGCTGGCAATTGGTCCACTGTTTTCACCTTGCCGTCGGCACCATCACCTTGCCGTCGGCAAGACACCTAAAAAAAATATTTATTTTATTTTGTTTGTTTGTATTTATTTTTTTGTTTTGTTTTAATAGACTTTGTTTAGATAGGTTTATTTGATTGTTGTACTAACATACTAACATTTCAAGTGTTGTGTATTAGATTTTTTTTAGAAACAAAAGAAGATAATGCCTCCCAACCCATTGATCGAAAAATACGAGCGTAAGTATGGTCAAGAAGAGATACCGTACAAGGTAAGGGTTGTGTCTTATGAGCATTTGAAATGGAGAGGATTAGGAGAAATGGAACGCCATGCCTATAATAAGAGATTATCGAGGTTACAAGGGAAAGCTTTTGGCAGACCAAGAATAACTGATTGGGACTTGCTTAGGAAGTTCAATTGTGAGGAAGCTTTGAGAAAGAAGTTGAAAATGACATATACTCATAGGTCGGGAGCAACTTTTGAGGACTACTCATTCGAAAGGGCCTTGGACATACAAGGTGAGGTATATAGTGAGTTATGTCTTGAATTCTTTTCAACTTTTTATTTCAACAAGGACATGGAAGATGCAAAAGATGAACCTGGCATTTGGTTTAGGTTGTTAGGTGTAAATTACTATTTTACACTAGCGCAGTTTGGAGAAGTGTTAGGATTGTATGATAAGGAAGATTTAGACAATCCATTATTTGAGCTACACTTTCCTAGACTAGAAACCAATAAGAAGTTTTTACCCATAAACGAATATTGGGCAAGCATAGCTGGAAATACTGTGGGGATTAAGAAACTTGTATCGGTTAGAGATCCACTTTTTAGAATCCTACATAGGTTCATAGTAGGACAACTTGAGCATCGATCGGGAACTAGGGAGAGATGCCAATTAACTGACCTATGGTTGTTGAGTGTAGCAAGTAGAGAAAGGCAAGTGAATATAGTACGGGGAATTGCCGAGTACTTGTACAAGAAAGCCCCGGGATTTAAAACAGTTAGTGAAATATGTGGAGGACATTATGTGACTTGGATATCTATAAGGCTCGATGTTTTAAACGATAGTGTTACAAAAAAGTTATTGAAGCCGGTTGGAAATGAATTTTGGTATATAAGAGCTTTGGAAAGGGAGTTAGACAAGCAAAATAAATGTCTAAGGTATCCGGAGCCGTTACAACAAGAAGTCGAAGAATAAGGAGAAGAGGAGCACGATACGAGTGGAGTGAACTCTAGTTGGGGAGAATGGAATGCAAATTTAAGTGAGATAGAAAGGATGATGATATGGAGGGATAATATAACCATGAGAAACAACTACATCCTTGAGCATTCCGTGCCAATCCTACACCATTTGGCGGATCAAGCACATTATAGTTACCCAACCTATGAGCCACCAAATGTTCCACCATATCCATATTCGTATGTACCTTATCCTCACCCACACACACACTATTCTTATGGGAATGAAAGTAATTATGGAGGCGAAGGAGTGTCCGTTGATGACTACATAGATCCACAAACGGGGGGATACGTTGGAAGTAGCTCCATTGTTCTCAAAAATTTTGACGCCGACGGATCATGAAGAGGAGTTCATGATGATGACGAAGATATGGAAGATTGAAGACACCATATCATGTGAAGTTTGTAAGATATTATTTTCAAATTAAAAAAAATAATAAAAAAAAACTTTGTTTTATTTTTTTTTGTTTCCAAGGGATTATAGTAGAATGATAACTTGGGTTGATTTTTATTTTTAGACATTATTGTGATTTTTATTTTATTTTATTTTATATTATTTTGTTTGGAAGAAATTTTATTTTTCTTTTGTTAGTGCAGTATTTGCAGGAATTGACATATGAATTCAACATTGGTGGAAATATATGGAGTTTTCTGTTGACTCATGATGCAACAAAACCACATGGAGTTCATGGTTCATATTTCGATAGTATCATTTGACCATATTTTCCCATTTTCTTATACTTTTAAGTACGTTTATTACCATTGAGGACAATGTCAAACTTAAGTGTGAGGGGTGATCAAATAGGAAAAATGGTCTATTTTGTCAAATTTAATTACTTTTCAAAAGAAACATAAAAATCTAAAAAATAGTTAAATTTTAAATTTTTTATTTTAGTAGTGTATTAATCCGCATTGAGATCACAATTTGTGTGATTATGGCAAGAATAAATGATAAAAGGCAAAATATTTCAAAAAAGTTGTTGCTAATCACCTATTTCATAAAAATGATTTTTGATGATCAAGTTGGTCACACTTTGAATTCGCATGAGTTATTTCAACAAAAAAGGATTAGCTACTCTATTTTGTATTTTTTGTAGCGTATGTTCATCCAAAGTGTGAGGGGATTTCGGAAAAGAAGCAAATAGCCAATGAGCTATAAGCTAAATTATAAATAGCCAATGAGCTATAAGACAAAGGAAAAAGAAGTAAAATGGTAGTATCGATTGGCCAATATGTCAAGACGTGGTACTTGAAGTTGAAAAAAAAATTGGAGAAAGACAAGGATCGTATGATGAGAGAGATGGAAGTGATCATTTGGTGGTTAGTATTTTTGCTTTTATTTATCAAAATTGATGAAGTCCTTTTTGATAAAATTGTCGGGTGTTCACGCCCCATCGGATTAAGATATGTCTACTATTTCTTGAGTCTTTAGCATTTTATAGATTTAGAGAGTCAAAAACAAGTTTATGTTTAGATTTTGAATTTGTAATTTTACTTTACTTGCTCGAGGGCGAGCAATACTTAAGTGTGAGGGGATTTGATAACGCTCAAATCCAACATGTATTAATAAGCGTTATCTTCGCTATTGGTGTATTATTTGTCGTAATAAACGGACTTTTATTGCTAATATTGTGCAATGTTCGGTTATTGTGTTTTGTAGGAAGAAAGGACGAAGAAACGTGAATAAAGGAATAAAAAGCGCGAATTGGAGAAGAAGGAATAAACAAAGCATGAAAGCGTAAGATTTCGTGTGAAGAATAAAAGATGATGAAGGAGTTTTTGGAAGTGTAGAAGAAAGAAAAGAAAGAAGAAGGACTAGAAGGAAAAGTATGGAAAATGGCCAAGTTGCCTCCAGCAACACTTTGCTTGCCTCCATCAAATCCACCTTCATTTGCCACCAACATCAAAGTAGCATTCAGTTTCCACTGGCAAGCAAGTCCGTGCCTCCATCAAACCAACCTTCATTTGCCACCAGCATGTTGTTAGTCAAGTCTAGCAAGAGTTATTCATAAATTCCCACCATAAATGAGAGGCTTCTCATTTGCCTCCCATTAACACCTCGAGTTTATTCCCTCCTCTCCAAGCATAAACATGTATAAATTAGACCTTAGGGTCATTTGTTTTAGAGTGCTTCATCCATTGATCATTCTAACCCTTGACAAAGGTTAGAATCACCAAACTTATATAACCCAAAAGACAATAAACCTCTGTTAATTCTTAAGGAGAGGACGAATTTCGTGAAGGAGAGATTCGGGTGGAGGAACATTGATCAATTGGAGGCTTGGAATTGCTACAAATTATGTTTTTGTTATTTCTTGTTTTTGGAAGAACTATTGGTAAATTCTTATACTTGGATTAATCTTCATTATAATTTAAGTGCTATTGAATTTTTGAGAAAATTATGATTTGTGTTGAAATGTGTTTGAATACCGAGTAGTGTGATATACTTGTGTGATGAACATGAATTCTAAAGGGGAGTTTGGTTTTATGAACAAGAAAATGTAAATGGGTTTTTATGGTTGATAATTCTTGAAACATGTTTTGATAATCAAATGAAACATAGCTTTTTGTTGGATTTAGAGGTCGAAAGGATTTCCGGTAAACTATGTTCCAAAAGATTTGTGCATGAGTCAATTTGGTTTCTTGGTGATTGACACTCACCTTGACGAGTTGGTTAAAGGAATTTGTCAAAAGATTTATCTTGGGTATAGGTCGAAAGAACCCATTCAAACAAAACTTATCTCTTTATGTTTTCTAGCGAATGGTGATTATAATGAATTGGAATAGATGATCATAGGCCGAAAGGGTTTGTGTACATCAATTTGTTAATATGAATTCTATGAAAAATACCATGGAATGGAATTTATATACTTTAGATTTGTGATTCATAGTTGCTTATACACGTAAATTATCTCTCCTTGATGTGGTGTTTTTGCTACCCTTTAGGAAAAGGAATAGGCAAAATAGTGGTAAGCGTTAAGTGTCGGTTTAGGAAAACCGAGCACTAATGACCAAATAAGTTCAAGTTCGTTTCCCAAGGAGGCAAGTGCGTTGCGTAATGAATTGATTAATGTTTTGTGATTATATTGTTGAGAAAGAGAAAAATAGAAATGGGGTGAGAAGAGAATGACGGTTACGAAGACGGATCGAGCAAAGACGAAAAGTTCGTTCACGTAAAACCGTAAAAAGCTACAAATTAAAAATTTATACCTAAAAATTAATTAAAAGTTAAAACTAAGTCTAAAATAATATAACTAAGAACAAAAATCTAATAAAAACATTTTAAAACCTTTTATTAATTAAATATTCAATTTTAAATGCTAATTAAAGCCCAAAAATTAAATATAATTAATCAAAATGTCCAAAATATTATTTTATTGAACTAATAAGTTACTTATATTATTTAAAGACTAAAAAGTATTTTTCCTAAATTTTAAAAACTATTTTTCTATTTTTAAATCACTAAAAACTATTTTTAAACTAAAATAATCATAAAAAATTATAAAATAATGCTAAAAATAATTTGACACTTTTAAAAATCCTAAATTACTCTAAAGAATAGTAGAAAAATGAAAAAGTTTGAAAAATATAAGATTTTGCACTAAAAGACAAAAACAGTTTGAACTTAAACCCTAATTAAACTAAATTAATTCTAAAAAAATAAATAAAAAGTGAACAGTAAAAACTTTTTAAACTAAAAATCTTAAATTATTTTTCTAAATCTAAGAAAAATCTGAAAACTGAAAAATAATTATTTTTGTCACTAAAAGACAAAAACAGAAAGTAAAAAGTTAATTTAAAATAGCTATTAAATGTAAAAAAATACTAAATGAACAGTAATAAAAATCTAATTAAACAGAAAAATCAAAAATTAAATTAGAAAAATAACAAAACTTGTTTCAAGCCCTAACTCTTAAATTAACCCACAAAAGACAAAAAAGTTCAAATTCTGAAAGTGACACTTGCTAGGGTTTTGTCCAGTAGTGTAGCAGTGGTAACCTTTGTGCTAGCAGGGGGAACTATGTTCCCACTGATAGTGCAAATAAATGGTCAGTTGACCGATAAGCTTAGGAAAGCTTATTTGAAGCTTTTTCTTGGGGCAATAAGGCACCCCTACACTCAGTTGAGTGTAGGGAGTCTAATGAATCACAAAAACACACAGGTCTTTCACACAAATTGCACACAAATTGGCAAAAAAGTTACTGATGAAGCTTAACCCTATCTGATGAACAGTTGACTGATGCAATATGCACACAAATGGATTTCACTTGGCCAAATCTTGCATATAAGCTAAGCCAATGACATACAACCAATTACAAACCCTGCTTGGACCTAGTATCTAACAGTTTGCAAAATTTGATGAACAAATTCCAACAAAAACAGTCAAATCAAGGCACTTACTGATTTAGCTACTCTTCTCAATTTTTAACATGCAAATTTGTTTAAAACCCTATCCAAACTGAAAATAAACTATCATGCAACCTATTACTAACCTAATGAGTGTGTTAAACCAGTTTTAAAGCAAAATGCAGTAGCTTATATGAGCTTATCCTGTATTCCCAAACACCCCTTTAAATCTGTAAATCAAGATTTAACACAATAACACTTAACAAAACTTCTCCAAAGTGATCCTAATATATCTAAACATGCAAGAAAAATCTTTTTAGGCACAAACAAACACAAAACTTCATCAAATGAACACAAGAACAGATTCTTCACAACATCACATGATTAAAACTAGATAACAAGGGATCAAGATAGTTACCTTGTGGGACCCACATCCAGGTCCCACAATGGCTGAAAAGCCACCTCCCACAAGCCCGGGCTTGTGCTGAACCTTGGAAATCAGTCAAAAGCCTCAAGGGGTTTCCTGCTAAGAACAATAGAACAAAATATCCAAATATTTTGATTTTTCTCTTTTTTAAACCTTTTTCACAAAATTTCCTCAGATTCTTTCCTTTCAAAAACACTTAAATAAACCAACTTACAACTTGGAAAACCAAATCTTGGAACAATATTTACCAAAAAATCAATTTTTTCAGAAACTTGAAAATAAGACTGATTTTTGGACATTCTTGTACTTATGTTAAAATGTGGAACTCAGATTGATCTTATGCACAATAAACACCAACTTTTTAATAAACAAAAAGGAATTACAATTTCTAACTTTAGGAACTTTAGGATCGATGGGAATGTCAACAACAATAAAGTCCACGGGATAGTAGAACTTCCCAACTTTCACGAAGACGTCCTCGGCTACTCCACAAGCTAGAATCATAGAATGATCGGCCATCTCGATTGACATTCTTGAAGGAGTGAGATTGGGAAGATTGAGCGACTTAAAAATCTCAAGAGGCATCAAATTAATACTAGCACCAAGATCGGCCAAAGCGTAGCATTCCTCCATGTCTTGTATAGCACATGGGATTAAAAACTTGTCGGGATCACCGACTTTTTGAGGTATGCGGCTAAGAAAAACCGAAGAACAACTAGATGATTTTTGCAATTTCTCTTTGTTTTCGCAGAAAATCGAGGCATCATGACCAAGGCGTCGGCAAAACTTATATTAAAATGCAAGTCACAAAACATTTTCATAAAAAGTTCAAATTGATAATTATTTCGTTCTTGTGCCTTTTCCTTGTTTCGTCTTGAAGGGTAAGGTAAGGGTGGTGTGGGTTGTGGCATAGGCAAAGGCCTTGGAATCTCGGGTTCCACTATTTGTATTGGTTCAACCGTAGGTGTGGTTTGAGCGGTACTTCGTGGGCTTGGAATTTGCTCCTTTTCGACCACCACCTCGGGCTCTTTCTCTTTTTCCTTCTCCATAGAAGTACTTGGACGAGAAGTGGGTTCTTTGAAAGTTTTACCACTACGAGTAGTAATAACCTTCAATTCTCCTTTCGGGTTCACGATGGTATCACTAGGAAGACCATCCGAAGAAGAGGGTTTACACATGATAGCTTCAAACAATTTTCCCATACGGTCTTCAAACTTAGATTGCCTAGCATCCGCTTTAACAATTCTTGCTTAATCTCATGTTGACCTTGCTCCATTTTTTGTTGATTTTGTTGGAGTCGTTGGACATTTCCTTCCATTTTATTAGCATGAGTCTTAAGTTCATTAGCAAGTTCGTTTTTAAGCTCGTTTTTCAACTCGGATCTTAAGCTAACCATTTCACGTTGCATATTGTCAAACTTAGCATCGTTTGCTTTTGCATAATTCAAAAATTCTCCTTGAAGATTTTTGGTGTGATCATTTTGAAAACCTTGTGTGGTAGTTTGAAAATCACGGTTTTGGTTTCGGTTTGAAATTTGCCTAAAAAGATTGTTCTTGCATGTTTAGATATATTAGGATCACTTTGGAGAAGTTTTGTTAAGTGTTATTGTGTTAAATCTTGATTGACAGATTTAAAGGGGTGTTTGGGAATACAGGATAAGCTCATATAAGCTACTGCATTTTGCTTTAAAACTGGTTTAACACACTCATTAGGTTAGTAATAGGTTGCATGATAGTTTATTTTCAGTTTGGATAGGGTTTTAAACAAATTTGCATGTTAAAAATTGAGAAGAGTAGCTTAATCAGTAAGTGCCTTGATTTGACTGTTTTTGTTGGAATTTTTTCATCAAATTTTGCAAACTGTTAGATACTAGGTCCAAGCAGGGTTTATAATTGGTTGTATGTCATTGGCTTAGCTTATATGCAAGATGTGGCCAAGTGAAATCCATTTGTGTGCATATTGCATCAGTCAACTGTTCATCAGATAGGGTTAAGCCTCATCAGTAACTTTTTTGCCAATTTGTGTGCAATTTGTATGAAAGACTTGTGTGTTTTTGTGATTCATTAGACTCCCTACACTCAACTGAGTGTATGGGTGCCTTATTACCCCAAGAAAAAGCTTCAAATAAGCTTTCCTAAGCTTATCGGTCAACTGACCATTTATTTGCACTATCAGTGGGAACATAGTTCCCCCTGCTAGCACAAAGGTTACCACTGCTACACTACTGGACAAAACCCTAGCAAGTGTCACTTTCAGAATTTAAACTTTTTTGTCTTTTGTGGGTTAATTAAGAGTTAGGGCTTGAAACAAGTTTTGTTATTTTTCTAATTTAATTTTTGGTTTTTCTGTTTAATTAGATGTTTTATTACTATTCATTTAGTATTTTTTACGTTTAATAGCTATTTTAAATTAACTTTTTACTTTCTGTTTTTGTCTTTTAGTGACAAAAATAATTATTTTTCAGTTTTAAGATTTTTCTTAGATTAAGAAAAATAATTTAAGATTTTTAGTTTAAAAAGTTTTTACTGTTCACTTTTTATTTATTTTTTTAGAATTAATTTAGTTTAATTAGGGTTTAAATTCAAACTGTTTTTGTCTTTTAGTGCAAAATCTTATATTTTTCAAACTTTTTCATTTTTCTACTGTTATTTAGAGTAATTTAGGATTTTTAAAAGTGTCAAATTATTTTTAGCATTATTTTATTATTTTTTATGATTATTTTAGTTTAAAAATAGTTTTTAGTGATTTAAAAATAGAAAAATAGTTTTAAAATTTAGGAAAAATACTTTTTAGTCTTTAAATAATATAAGTAACTTATTAGTTCAATAAAATAATATTTTGGACATATTAATTAAATATTCCATTTTAAATGCTAATTAAAGCCCTAAAATTAAATATAATTAATAAAAATGTCCAAAATATTATTTTATTGGACTAATAAGTTACTTATATTATTTAAAGACTAAAAAGTATTTTTCCTAAATTTTAAAAACTATTTTTCTATTTTTAAATCACTAAAAACTATTTTTAAACTAAAATAATCATAAAAATAATAAAATAATGCTAAATATAATTTGACAATTTTAAAAATCCTAAATTACTCTAAAGAACAGTAGAAAAATGAAAAAGTTTAAAAAATATAAGATTTTGCACTAAAAGACAAAAACAATTTGAATTTAAACCCTAATTAAACTAAATTAATTCTAAAAGATATAAATAAAAAGTGAACAGTAAAAACTTTTTAAACTAAAAATCTTAAATTATTTTTCTAAATCTAAGAAAAATCTTAAAACTGAAAAATAATTATTTTTGTCACTAAAAGACAAAAACAGAAAGTAAAAAGTTAATTTAAAATAGCTATTAAATATAAAAAATACTAAATGAACAATAATAAAAAATCTAATTAAACAGAAAAATCAAAAATTAAATTAGAAAAATAACAAAACTTGTTTCAAGCCCTAACTCTTAAATTAACCCACAAAAGACAAAAAAGTTCAAATTCTGAAAGTGACACTTGCTAGGGTTTTGTCCAGTAGTGTAGCAGTGGTAACCTTTATGCTAGCAGGGGGAACTATGTTCCCACTGATAGTGCAAATAAATGGTCAGTTGACCGATAAGCTTAGGAAAGCTTATTTGAAGCTTTTTCTTGGGGCAATAAGGCACCCCTACACTCAGATGAGTGTAGGGAGTATAATGAAAACACACAAGTCTTTCACACAAATTGCACACAAATTGGCAAAAAAGTTACTGATGAAGCTTAACCATATCTGATGAACAGTTGACTAATGCAATATGCACACAAATGGATTTCACTTGGCCAAATCTTGCATATAAGCTAAGCCAATGACATACAACCAATTACAAACCCTGCTTGGACCTAGTATCTAACAGTTTGCAAAATTTGATGAAAAAATTCCAACAAAAACAGTCAAATCAAGGCACTTACTGATTTAGCTACTCTTCTCAATTTTTAACATGCAAATTTTTTTAAAACCCTATCCAAACTGAAAATAAACTATCATGCAACCTATTACTAACCTAATGAGTGTGTTAAACCAGTTTTAAAGCAAAATGCAGTAGCTTATATGAGCTTATCCTGTATTCCCAAACACCCCTTTAAATCTGTAAATCAAGATTTAACACAATAACACTTAACAAAACTTCTCGAAAGTGATCCTAATATATCTAAACATGCAAGAACAATCTTTTTAGGCACAATTAAACACAAAACTTCATCAAATGAACACAAGAACAGATTCTTCACAACATCACATGAATAAAACTAGATAACAAGGGATCAAGATAGTTACCTTGTGGGACCCACATCCAGGTCCCACAATGGCTGAAAAGCCACCTCCCACAAGCCCGGGCTTGTGCTGAACCTTGGAAATCAGTCAAAAGCCTCAAGGGATTTCCTGCTAAGAACAATAGAACAAAATATCCAAATATTCTGATTTTTCTCCTTTTTAAACCTTTTTCACAAAATTTCCTCAGATTCTTTCCTTTCAAAAACACTCAAATATACCAACTTTTATAACTTAAAAAAGGAATTACATTAAGGTGAGATCAAAATCTGGAACAACTAAATAGGGTACATGACACCCTATTTATACAACTGGATAGAAGAATGTAGAAGCTAAAACCCTAGCTAACTGAAAAACCAGAAATGGCCTTGGTCAATGGTCTTCAAATTCGTCAAAGTGGCATCTTGTGACTCTTGTACTGTTGACAGCTATTCCTGTTGATCGTGGACGTTAAAATGGTATTGGGGGCCAAGGAGTTGCTAGGAGACGTTGATCATGTCTCCTTTGGGGTTTTGTGTGAAAGAGACGGGGCAGGGAAGGGTCCTACAGGACACATGGGTGTGTCTGGATCATGGTTTTGGTGTGGGTTTTGGTGACAAAGAAGTTAATTAGTGATCTGGAAAAGGGTTAGCAAAACCCCTTTGTTTTTAAATGGATTGATCCTGGGTTGTTCTAGGGTTTATGTGGGATTAAGGAGTTGGTTAATCTGTTTTGGGGGTTAATGATTTTTTAAAAAGGTGTTAAGGAGGGAAAATTAAATAATCAGTTAATACTGATTATTTAAGTTGGGTGGATTGTTGACGTGGGAGGGAGAGTGAGGTGGAGGAGTATGATTGGTGGAGTGGGGTGAGTTGGCAGATTGA
The DNA here is from genome assembly GCA_025667525.1 of Glebionis coronaria. Lineage (NCBI taxonomy): Eukaryota > Viridiplantae > Streptophyta > Magnoliopsida > Asterales > Asteraceae > Glebionis > Glebionis coronaria. The sequence goes on from CM046877.1 coordinate 48,745,922, forward strand.
TTGGTGGGGAGGAGTTGTATTGTCTGGCAGTTTTGGCCCCCCATCTCTCTTGTCTTGTTCAACTTGTAATAAATAGCAAAAACCCCATTTCCTTTGTAAACAACTTTGGCAGCTTGTCAATTTCAGCCTTTCCAAGTTATAGTTATGGAAACAAGGACTAATCTTGTAAACTTTGAGATCTTCAAGGGCCATACTTGTAAATTATTGATAATTTAGGGACCCAAATGCAATAAATGAGATTTACAAGGGTATAAATTGACAAGTCTTCAATTCTTGAGGGACCAAACTTGTACAATCTTCAAACTTCAAGGTCATTTTTGGAAATTCCATCCTTGGGCCCAGTTCATTGTGCGGCTTCGTTTCCCGTGTTCGTTTTTGATTGATTCTTGTGATCTTTTTTGTCATTTCCTCAATATCCGTACCTAAAATACACAAGCAACAAACACGAGCATATATTTGGCAGTTTTAATGATATTTTATGCATTTAAAGCCCGATTTGGACGATGAGACTATGTATAAAAGCAGTCTCATCACTTCTACAGATGAAATGGAATTCACACAAGTATTGTTTTTAGTTATGTTTACCTTAACCATGTTAATTCTTGCGGTAGTAACGGTAGTGACAACCCTATTACCTACACCACCACAACATTTTGATTATGCGCAAATCCCATGGGATGACCTAGACTTACCCGACTTTGCTACAATAGAACGAGTATACTTGCTCGTATGCGTAGTTAAGGAATTAATAAGTCTTGTTTATAAATTTAAAACTAGGAGTGCATGACGCGCATCAGGGCGTATGGATGCATCCTAGGCTTATCAGTCTACAGTTATCAGGTGAATGTGGTGTGTGCTCTACATCCTTCACATTGGAGCCGATCCCTCCACCCAACACAATAATTAGAGGTCACCCCTCTACAACATGACGAGGTCACCCCTCTAGTTATTCATGCAACAGTTGTTACAGCACATGACCTATATAAGCTCTTGACAATTAAAATATAGTAAATGCATGTTTTCAGATTTAACAGATAACAGTTCAGTTTTATTATTTATAAAGCAGACATATCAGATTTTCTACAATTTTCATCATACTCCGCATATCAGTCTTTCAGCTTCAGTAATCTTTAATTGTTTCAAGTTCAGTATATTCTTATTCTGCATTATATTCGTTCACTGAGCGTTATGCTCAGCCGTAGTTCTTTCATGTTCTAACGGCAGGTACACCAGGACACTCTTAAGATTCTGAGAGCATGTGTATTGAATGGAAGCAACCCAGACTTCTCTACTTTATGCACTTCATTTTTGTATTTTCTGTTGGACATTGTTCAGTCCTTTCTTTCAATATTTTACTTTTCATGTTTTGAGCTTATGTTGGATTACCGATGTTTGATTCTGGTATATCTGTTATGGTCAGTTAATGTTTTAGGACATTTACCTTATGCTTTGATGACACGCCATAAATACACGTAGCGGTCCACTTATCCAAGTGGGGTGTTACAATTATGGTATCAGAGCTATAGGTTCGACCTGTAGGCTCTAAAACTTGACTTGTGACTAGTGGGTAGTCACCAAGAACTTCCCAGATTTTGGCGTTGTTAACTTTCAAGTTTCTCATGCATTTATTAGTCAGTTTTCTTCAGTTATCAGCCAGTTTTCTTAAAGTTTTGACTAAGTAAAATGTTGGTACAAGACTGGCCATATTTAGTCGGATGTGCTTTTCATTCGAATTTTGTTTTGGTGAACCGACCCATAGGCGTTCACCATTGCCCGTTCAGATTTTGTATTGGTAAACCGACCCATATGCGTTTACCCTTACTCATGTCAGATTCATGTTTTCACTCAAATATTACTAGGTGAACCAGCAAAAAACGTTCACCATTTTTTAGGTGAAATTTTCATGCCTTTCAGACGAATGATGTTTTGTGAACCGATCCACAGTTGTTCACCTTTGTCACATCAGGACATTTCATAAACTTTGACAAGTATGGATGGGACTACAGCCAACTATATTTAGTCCCAGATTATAAATTTCTATACATGATAGTTCTAATAAAATTATGACAAGTATGGATCGAACCAGAATCGCCCATACCTAGTCACATGTTTCTTCCTTGAATTCTATGGATTGAACCATAGCCATCCACATAAGTTGATGTTAAACCTCAGTTGATTAGACTTTTATGTTCTTTGTAACAGTCAAATTTTTCATACCCTCACGTTGATGTCGTCTTCATGATAATTCAGCTTCATGTCTCCTTAAGAGGATTACGTTTTCAGCAAGGTGATGATGTTTTCATGCTAAGATATAGAAGGGTTACAGTAAAAATCTTGTTTTCATAGTAAATCATGTTGGTCTTCAACAGTCATGTCTTCATGCTGACCATTGTTGAAATTCCGTTTAATCATATTCTTGAACCTTTATACAACCAGCATTAAGTTTACGTAGGAATCACCAGGCTATCGTGTTACTCATTTCAGTTCAGTTTACTACCGTTTAAATCAATTTCTTTGTTTGATCATGTTAGACAAGCGACACTAGTATCGATCATCCCATATAATCTCCACTAGTGCCATGTACATTATTCCATATGTACCCCATGTAAAGTGTCTCAGTTATACTCCATGTACAGTACTTTATGTGTACTCCACGTATAGTTTCTCAGATATGCTCCATGTGCAGTATTCATTTTGTACTTCATGTACAGCAGTCCAGGTGTACTCCATGGATATTGTTAATCGATCCTCAATCATCTCAGGCGTTTCCACTTGTCGATATTCTACCAGATGCTGATACTGCTCGTGAGTTGAAGCATTTACCAGATACTGATGCTTCTAACACTTTGAAGACCTCACAAATGCTGATGTTGCTGATACTTTGGGGACTTCTCAAGATGCTGATGCTGTTATACTATAAAGACTCTGCAGAACAAGGACGAAAGATATAATTTTGAAATTTCTGACAAGAATAAATTTCAACCATCAGAAACTACCATTCTATTCCATGCTTTTACCTTCTCAGCTAGATGTCACACTTCACTCAACTAACCTTTCATTTAGAAGAGTGGGAACGGAACCCAGCCGGTCACTCAGCGGAAATAGTTACATGAATCACGGTCATGATAATGACCGTCATTAATTGACAGACAAAGCAGTAGTAACAACCACCGTGCTTATAATTAATCAGTCAGTGACCATCAGAACTCTGGTACGAACGTGACCAGAAAAACAAAGGTCAGCAGTCTAACTGGTCCGCCAACCCTAGCAGTTACCAAAAATTATTAACCTTATTCAGACTTACCCATTAAAATATATGTCCAGACAACAGTCAAGACACAGGTCCCAAGTATCATTTCGGAAGACACATGTCAGGAAACCAGTCATAGTACATGTCATACGAATATCTTCTCAAAGTGCGAGTCAAATTCATAACACGAGTATGCCTCCTAAACCAGGTCCTCTGAAATTCAGGGTACCCTCCAAGGGGGTATACCCGTTCTGTTATGCCACGCATAAATCTGACCATTACAATTCAGTTACCACCACCAGAGTATTCTTCAGGTTAGACACACAGTGTTCATTCTGTGAGGTTACAGATGAACATAATCAGTGAAAGTTACCACGTTTACTTCGCGTATTCCTATGTCAACTTTATCTTAAATCATGTATTACCTACCTTCCATCCAGAAAAGACTCCACAATATCACCATATTTATAAGGTTTTTCCTTCCAGTTGAAGACAAGATCCGTCTTACTAACTACTAAAGATAGCAATGTTACTTTCTGCTATAAAATCAGTATAAGTTGTTATGCTTTACAACAAATGACTTATCATTGCAAAGCTCTTTAACACCCCCAAATTTACACGCAGCGGAATACATCTTTGGGTGCTAAACAATGATACAACAACACATAATTTATAAAGAATGACTCGAAAAGAGACGTTTTAGATTTATCGTTCCTAAAACATTTGTCAGAGTAGCGTAGTCCCAAGTAATCGTTACCAAAAGATAAGTTAAAACAACATATTGGTTTGTTTTAAAAATGGAACGATAAATAAATCAAAGAGTTTGAACAACAAAAGCAGTGCACAACTTCATTCCCCGTGACCTCCAAGCTTCCACTTCTTGATTACCTGAAATACATGTGAGTAAAACTATCAGCAAAAATGCCGAGTGAATCTATAGGTTTATGTAACCAATTTGAACACAAGCAAAGATTATAAGTATGTGGCATGCTTATAAGCATCAAATAATAATTTGCATCAACAATGATAATTGTATATAGCATAAATTGCAATAAGCTCATGGAACCGAGCCCTTAGACACTCCCATATCAGTCTAATAAGACGAGAGATTTATTAATTGTCGGTTACCTCTAGATTTTTGGTACATTGCCGTATACCTGACTTCTCAATACAATATGTCCAAACAGTGCGGAGGTCGGGCCTAAGCTTCTATGACAAGTCCACACAAACTGAACCGGGGCGACTTCCCCCATAGATCTATTAATTGTACTAGCGGCTAGCCCATCATAAGCTAGTTAACGGTCCATAATTGAGGCTTTAACAAAGGCAATCACTTGATGCAATTTAAAGGCAACCACGGGTCCATTCATAGAGGGACAAAGCATACCATTAAAAATTTTGTGTTCTAAGTTTATAAAAAACATGTATTCCCCCTCGCGGGTTTAAAATCATTTAATAACTAGTATAAAGCGAGGCTATAGACTCACCTTAGTACTTATAGTAGTTGAAGACGATCGCCGACGATAGTAGATGCCCGAAAAACACGACAACCGCAACCTAGCAAATAAGGTGCGTACATTAATAATAGGCTCGAGAAATAAATGATACTTAATAAAATCAAACTCAAGTATAAAATCACGACAAATCGAGAGAAAACGATGCAAGTGGTTCTATTATACTCTCCTATATATTCATTTTATTATTATATGCCTTTAATAAAAATCTGCCGGAACATACCGAATGTCCAAGACGTTTTCCCATACTTAAACATATCAAATTTTTATGATACTACTCAGAGAACTTACTTACTATATATAGAAAGTCCTCTCAAAAGCCCATTAAAAGATTTTACTTCTAAAGTTCCCTGCCCGACTCATTTTTGAATCACAAAATCCGGACAGTTTAGCGACCTTGACTTACGAAACCATTTTGACCATTCTAAACAACTCCATTTGTAAAACCGCCACTTGATTCTAAAAATAGACTAAAAATACTAAACTTGGAGCCTGAGAACAGCCCTTGAATCATTTTGAAACTCATTTTATAGTCCCCGAGATTCGATCCAAATATCGACAACAATTTTCGGATTGTGTCGACACTCGTCTCCCGGTACACGAAAATCAAACTAGTGTATCTTCCACCTCGTTTGGAGTTGGAAGGCCTACTTTATATGAAATCGAAGCTAACGAAATTATCTACAACCGTATCCAATTAGTTAAGTGATTATCAAACAGTAAGACCCCCAAAAACGGCCTCAAACCTACTGCCCAAAATCACCTTTCAAAATCTCCCACAAAATCATGTTTTTGATCAATTCTAACAATTTTCCTCATCATCCTACACCCCTAATATCATCATGAACCATCCCTAACACTTGCATCATCATCAAAATCAAAAACCCAAAAATTAAAAATCAACTTTTTAATAAAAACATAGCATGAAAATCTTTTGAGCATCACTACTAACACATGCATACAACAAATTTGGATCAAACATAACCAACTTTTCTTGAAAAATTTATATGGTTGCATGTATGAAAATTTTATACCAAATTGTAGCCCTTTGAAAATGGAGGATGGGACTTGTTTTAGTTTCTCTTGGATCAAGCTAGAAAAATTTTGATCATGGTGTTTTTTGTGTTAATGGTGGATGGCTAAAACAAAGGGAGAAGAAGAAGTTGGTTGATTTTTTTGTTAAATGAATTTATTAAAAGAAAAGTGTTAGTGGAAGTGTTAGTTATAGTGTGGAGTAAGGGTAGTTTTTGCCAATTTGTGATAGTTTTGGTCCAAAACGTAAATATTAGTTAAAAAGCGGGAAATGACTAAAAGTCAATTTTACAAATATTTACGGGACTCGGGTTTCGTAAAAATACTTAATAGTTTAAACGCACACGAAAAATAATAATATAACGACTCGATACGTAATTAAAACGATATCGTCGAAAATATTAAATATCGAAACGATTGATAATAAAATATAAAATTGTGGGCATCCGTCGGTATCGCGATCACTAGTAGTCCTGGTTGCTCGTCAAAATATTAAAATATAATATTTAATATCGGTTTCAACTTAAACCGTTAAACATAATAATATTTAACGTTATAAAATACTTCAAAATAATTGAAAATAGAATTAAATTATGACCTTATTTTTACGAGTTTTACATCCTCACCACCTTAAGGGAGCGACGTCCCGGCGCTCAACTCGCCTCACTTTCGCCAATGCGCATTAAAGTCTCAATAAACATCGTCGTTGAAAGTCAAAAAGATATTACATAATATGTGTTCTACATGATCGGACGTCATCGGATGATGCCGTCTCAAGTTCTCACAACTTACGATCATTTGACTAGATCACATACCACATAAGTACATAAAAATAAAAGGTCGAACAATAACATCAAGTATAGATTTCCATCGTTAATCATCGAGAAAACCTTGAACGAACCCTTGATAATATCCACTTGATCACAAGAGTCTTTCCTCTTGCGGTGTCGGCTTCAACATACTCCTCGAGGTTGTAACAAATTTATTAACTCCATTCATTAAGAGATTCGGTCCTCAATCATTCCACAAGTACACACATAAATCCTGGTGACTCTTATCGTTTCTTCTTATACACTGCTTCCCGAGATTCATTTTAAGCTCAGAATAAAATAGTAATCTTCAATACGAGGAACAAAACGAGATAAAAATGACTTCAATAAATTCATAAACGAACAAGATGTGGTAAAATGATTTAAGATTAACGATCGACGAGGGATCTCGACTCACGTAACCGTAAAACATAATAAATCACAATACTAGAAAAATGAGAGCGAAGAATAAATTATACATTAAAATAACATTTGTCACAATTATCCGTCCCGGATTTGGTATTACCTTAAAACTCAGTTGAGGTACTTTCTTGATAAAGATGATACATCAAAAATAGAAGTAAAATAGTTTCAAAATTTATTTGGTCGTCTTAAGAAACTTTGAAAGAATGACGTAAATTTATTAATTATACTCATATTGATGGTTACGATTTAGAAAATATAATTTTCAAATTAAATTATTGTTAGGAATATAAATTAAACCGGTAATTTCATTACATTAAAAATAAAGTATGATAAGTCAATTAGTTCAAAAGGTAGAACATAATTTTATTTTTAACATTAGTTTTAGTTATACAAAATATGATGTATAAATTTGACCTTTTTCTTGTAATGGTTATTTCGATAACTGAAAGTCATTGGAAAATGTATAAAAGTTCCATAAAATTTTTTATAATACTTTGTAGAAATACATAAAGGTGTTTATTATTTCAAAATAACATGGGATATATTCGGGTTTCGAAATGTGACAAGATAACAAGCGAATACGAATGAAAATAATAGTCAACAATTAATACGAAATCAATGGTACAAAAGAGAACGAAACAAATGTCGTATGAATTCTTAAAGATAATAATAAGATAAAGGCGTTGATGGTAAGACGATAAAAAATGATAGATTAAACAAGTTGTCAATTTTGGTTAGTGCGGTTGATGGTTCACCAATATCAGCTTGTTAACTTCGCGGTGGTCGTTACACGATCAGAAATAAGATCCATACAAAATTTTTAATAAAATAAAATTCCTAATAATCACTTGTAATTAAAACAAATCAAATGAACGATGTTAGTGTTTAAAGAGAGAAATCAAAGCACGGTTCACAAGAGTGGATTTCGAGACAAACGAGAGTGACGGACGTCATCCCGGATATACGGAAATCACTCTAGTGATAATTCATTATTCACGTGCGGAGACATTCCAAAGATCTACCCAGTCGCATAAAGAAGATTGGACGAGAATAAAGGATAAAATAAATCGAGACTTTCAACTCTTTTATCAACAGTCAGTAATTAAACGAACGGTCAAAAGAAATCAGTTATAAGACAAAATGAAGTATCAAGTGGAAAAACAATCATCGAGTAAAAACGTACCCGTAAACGTGTAATTCATCCAAGAGAAGGTAAGAAAACATATGCGGATGCATAGAAATTTCGCCACTTGCATAAATATAAAGGTTTTCAAAACTTCTTTTCACTTTATTCATTTTATTTATCTTTATCATAATTACAAGTAAAAAGTTGATTATTATCAAGATTTTTAAGGTGACTACTATTCAGCCTAGCATGGCTCCTTCTAAATTAGACATAGGTGATCAGGCCATGTATAATTTAGGAATAGCAATGCAGTGCTCAGTTTCGTCGAAAAGTATTACGTTTCTTATGTTTATATATAAACCATGCCATTTGTAAAATGGAATTTAAAAATAGTTTATAAATTTAAAGGATAAAAGTAATTTGTGAGATACTTAATAAGCAACTTTTAATCTTACGAAAAGTATATTATAAGACCAAAGTAAAAATAATTGGTGAAAATAATCGTAAAACAATATCAGATTTATTTATGATATGACATTATGACAACGTATAAAGTAGTCAAAGTTTTGCAAAAAGTGGCAAATAGTAGCTCATAAAACAACCAATGAAATGGTTACAAGTTATTAAGTTTTCAAAGGGTTATAAGGTTTAGACGAAAGCGTCATGAGATACGCGATAAGAATGTCAACGAAGAATGTGAAGGAAAAACTTCAAAACTCAACTCAAATCAGTGGAAGGTTAGAAGAAAAAAAATAAAAATAATATCGAATGACAAAAGACTCATATATATAAAAAGAATAAAACAATCCAAATGTGTACTCATCGTAAGCTACACGATACATACATGCTTTTAAGAAAATATATTATTCATTTTCAAATTACACCATTAATCTGGTAATAGCTAATCCTGTAATGTTTCTATTTTTAAACATTTTCACATGAAACTAGTATTAGTTATTTGTAAAATAATATTCGTTAAAATTTTACGATCTCAAATGAACTCAAAACTTCTTAGAAACGTTTAAAACCCATGTTCCGAATTTTCTATCAGATTTGACTTTTAAATATGAGCCGATTAATTGACCCGATAAACGACATCTCCAAGACTCGGAGTCTAAAGCATTTTGATGCAAAACGACGTTTCAGACGACTTTCTAGTTTTACCCGACACCTGAAAACCAATGTAAAATGACCAAAATACCCCTGCAAGTTCTGTGCAGGTTTGACTATTTTATTTTAAAAACGCAGGTTTTACTTTTAAGTTGTGACTTGTTTATACTGCCCCTGCAGTTCCTCCATTAAATATATTTTTCGACACTTCCTAACGGCTCAAAATATATATATATATATACACACATGTCTTGTGGATTTTACAACAACGAAAAATAAATCTCGTAATGAGCATCAAATAAAAATATAGCATAATAAATGACAAAAGATGCTTCAAGGTATCCAACACAAAATTTAGGAAGCAAAACGGTGAAAGACGTTCGTAATTTAGATTTCAAAATGCAATGTAGGCAAATCTCCTTGGTGCCACGATTGTCAAAAACACAAAACATAGCAAGAAAAGAATGGAACATTAACATGCTACACTCCGGGAGCGAGAAGGTTAATGAAAAACAAATGATACAATTTTATATAAGTAAAATCGTATTCCAATTCTAGCACCATAATCTAGACGATGATTTATAAAATAACGATGACGTTACCGAGATATAAGTGAACAATACACTTCGGAGTCGATACATATAAATGTCAATAAATAGCGGTTAGTCTATTCCAAGGACACATTGATCTACACAATGGTCTAGAAATTACGTTAAAAGACGTCCAGGCACAAATAGCCGGAAGACGATTTGAATATCTATATAGATATCTCAAAGGGTTAAACAATGAAAGTAACGCGCGTAGATGAAATTATGTAAGGTCATAATATAAAAATTTTGCAATAAAAGCAATTTAAATAGTTCAAAAATAAATACAGAAAGATCTTGAAAATTCATTGTATTTATTTAAGTTAATCATTAATAAATGATAAACTTTTATCGAAAAGTTTAACGACATAAATATATATCGATAAAGGATTATAGTATTTATTTAGAAATACTTAGCAATAAGGCATACATAATAATGTATACTAAAGTTGTAATCCCAGAAGTAGCTTGAACCTGAAGTCACGCGAAATCATGTGCACCGACTCTTTGAAAAATAAAAACTGACAGTTATAGTTTAGGTTTTTAAAATAAAGACCTAGTTCTCTATAACTCATGGCTCTGGTACCAATCTTTAACACCCCCAAATTTACACGCAGCGGAATACATCTTTGGGTGCTAAACAATGATACAACAACACATAATTTATAAAGAACGACTCGAAAAGAGACGTTTTAGATTTATCGTTCCTAAAAAATTTGTCAGAGTAGCGTAGTCCCAAGTAATCGTTACCAAAAGATAAGTTAAAACAACATATTGGTTTGTTTTAAAAATGGAACGATAAATAAATCAAAGAGTTTGAACAACAAAAGCAATGCACAACTTCATTCCCCGTGACCTCCAAGCTTCCACTTCTTGATTACCTAAAATACATGTGAGTAAAACTATCAGCAAAAATGCCGAGTGAATCTATAGGTTTATGTAACCAATTTGAACACAAGCAAAGATTATAAGTTTCACTACAAAAATAAGGGGCTTTTAGGACCCTTTTGTGGGACGCTTTTTTTTCGAGGTCCTAACAAACATTTTATAGGACCAGTTAACATTTGAGTCACATTATAGTAGTTTTTTATAGGACACTTAATAAGTGTGACCTATTAAGTTGATTTACAAGACACCTTTTTATTATGGTACTATTATGATATAACTTAATAAGACATTTGATATAAGGGTCTTATTAATTACATTTTATAGGACACTTTTTTATTTGGTCTTATTAGATTATTGTCTAATATGACACTTTTATATATGGGTCTTATTAGATATGATTTCATAGGACCCATATTCCATTGGGTATTATTATGAATGAATACAAAAAATTTACGACGTAAATATAAAACAAATAACCACATCACACAATTTCTTGTTCAATAGTAGCCGTCCTGGTTTTTTACTATTGTAAGTCTCGTTACAATCATCATTTAAACTTTAAACTGAATAAAAATCACACCATATAAATTGTAAAGTACTTAGAAGTTTTAGGTACGTATCTAAAAAAAAATTGAAACAACTTTTACAAACAAGAATGATATTTAAACAAAATAAAAACATATTCATGTCACATGTAACATTAACATTGTTGAATAACAAATAAAAAAAGAAAAAAAGGACTAGTTATGTATATGTTGTAAAGTGTTACTAGGATTTAAAACCTTATCCTTAAACCCCAACTCCCATATGATCAGTAATAGCTAACAAATGATACGAAACTAAAGCATCGACTCAAAACTCTTATTGAATTTTCTTTCTCACCTGTGGCAAAAGAAATCGATCCAGCATCTATTCGAAAATCAATGGTTAGACATTTCTTTAACAGTCATAAACACAATTTAATTTTAGATAATTCAATTAAACCATCAATTGATGTTGATATGCATTATTGGAATTAAAGGCTAATTAATATCGAAACATTAATTATAGGAATGATGGAATTACAATTTACGTTTCAAACAAACCATGTTCTGTTTATTTGTCATTATTTTTCATGTAATTACAATTGATGTTTATGTATAGGAATGATTGAAAATACTATTAGTTTATTTGTTAATAACATTCTATTTTTATGGAAAGTAATTAGTTAACTATAGCTTGTGCCACATTGGATATAATTGTGCTCGGATTGCTGCTAATCGTGAAGATTTTGTTGAGCGTCTTTTTATGTAATCTTATGAATTCAAGACTATACACATTGCTAGCTTAACGTAATTGATATTCAATGTCAACAAATGCTTATTTCTTTGTTGCCTATAAGACGTGTATCCATATTTACCTATCACTTATTAGACTTGTCTTAAAAATGTGCAATGAACGATTTGCAATCTTCGTTTAATTTTATGTATTTGTTATAGAGATTTAGTTTTCATTATTGGTGTCATAAGACTATTTTCCTTGCGATAATACTATTTTAACCATTAAACTATAACACACTATTACTCAATTTATATTAACGACTTTAAAAAGGTTATCTTAAGAAAGTGTTTAAAATGTATGCATATTATATTTTTGTATTTTAACTTCTAATTTTTGTGTTTTGAATCAAGCCTTGAGATGTATACTAGCTGGATGTCTTTATCAAGGGTGATTAAGGAATACGAAAAAGGCTTGGATAAGTTTCTTGATTTTATGTTTGCTAATGAGTCTAATAGTGAACACATATTATGTATGTGCATTGAATGTCTTAATGGAATATGGGTCGAGCGAACGGATGCTAGTGATCATCTAACACGTGATGGGTTTATGAAAGGTTATCAAATTCCACGCTCAATGCCCCGACTCGCAACTTGTCCCGTATCAGATACACAAGATGAAATGAATTTAGATAGACAAGATGACATGCAACTGGATGCACATGATGACAAGCAAGGATTGGTGTGTGATGCCTTTCGTATCTCTAATGAGAACAAACGTTCTCGCGAAACGTGTAGAAAAGATGATAAAAATAAATGTACGCCAAACGCCCTTGAAATAAAATTTAATGTTGTATTAGAGGAAACAAAGAAAGAACTATATCCATGTAAAAAATTTTCAGTTCTTTCTTTTATCGTGAGATTATATCGTAGTAAGTGCATAGGAAAATGTAGCGAGAAAGGTTTTAACATGACACTCAAAACAATGAGGGAGGCTTTCCCTGATGCTTCTATTCCAAAGTCGTTTTATGAAATGAAGAAAGTTATAAGAGATTTGGGACTTAGTTATGATAAAATTGATGCATGCCCTAATGATTGTATGTTGTACTGAAAAACCAATAGCCATAAAACAAAATGTAATATATGTGGTACGTCGAGGTACAAACCAAGTGAAAATGATTATGTCGAGTCTCATACCAAGAAGAAGATTGCAACAAAAGTTTTGCATCATTTTCCTCTCAAACCAAGGCCGAAAGTACTGTACATGGACCCGAAACTATTTGAATTCGGGTTAGTCGGGTTCATGAAAAAGTTAAAAATAATCTTATATGCATATAGGGCTCAACATCGGGCCAGGACCGGACCGGACCGAGGATCGAATTGGTCCTAAACCCGAATCAATTCAAGCCGATGAAAAAAATTACGTAAACAGTGAACAATATACGTCACGACCAAGATTAGACATATTAATGTAAACTTGATTTATTTTATCAAGGTCAAGTCTACCATACATTTAGATATTTAATGTGCAACTCGAGATCAACTTAATAGATAACTCTACATGAGCTAAGCCCGATAGCTGAAAATAAACAATGCATTTAATCATCCGACTAATAGCCCTTGTAGTTGAATTAGGAGGTTTCTGGATGTCTAAACGGGACTGAAAGTCAACAAACTGGGCATTATCTTAGGTGAACATCTATATATTGAAACCGAGAGAGAACGTGTTTTACACAGAGTTGCCCTGAAGCTAGACAATCACGATTAAATTTATATAAGTTGATATACTTAGTACGTTGGTTCTATACCAGATTAGTCGAAAGACACATGATACTGACTTTGTCAAATTAAACAAGTGTACTAGTATGCAAAAGAGCATTTGATTCTCACAAAAGGTTACGAACATAGGCATCGACAACAATAAGAGTATTTTTATCTTAAAAAAAAACACAATACCCACTAGTGGATCTTCACTCATAGTTAGGGCTGAGCATGGGGTTCGGACCAGACCGAAACGACCTAGACCGGATCAAGGACCGAAATAGTCCAAAATCTCGGACCGAGACCGGATCGAAGTGGTCCGTTTCGGTCGAGGTCGGTCCAGTCTAGTTCGATCCACGGTCTGGTCCGGTCGTATTAGGCATAATCGAAAGGTTTTTGGTAAGACCAAATCAAACCGGACAGAGGAGCGAAATGGTCCAAAACACTGGACCGAGGCCAGACCAAAATTATCTATTCCGATTTAAGTCGGTTCAGTCCGGGTTAGTAAACCCAATCCATATCTTAAGCTTAAAAATGTGAGAAATGTATAAAAAAAACTTAAGGACTTGTTTTGTTAATTGCAATACTAGGTATCTTGCCAAATTGGGGGGAATATAAGCCGCCAAATAATTTGGGGGAAATTAGAACCTGCTATCCGAAGATTAGTGATTTTGGCGGTACGAAATTCAAGGGCTCCACGATCTTCATCCACCTTTAAGTGTAGGTTTAATTGATTCAATCCAAATGTCAAAAACAAAAACAGTTTGGGGTCCAGAAGTTGAACCTCAAATTAAATCTAGGGTTTCACTTTTCTTCAAAATTCGAAGGTAAACTTTCTTTTTCTAGTTTCAATTCTTAGTATCACCTTGTTTGATTTGTAAGCTTGGTCAATTTTCCATGAATTGTGTCTAATTATTGTTTAAAGTTTGTGTTGGCGTGTGATAAATTGAATCAAATAATCACTTGTAATTGGTGCTACTAATCTACTGTTAGTAGTAATCTTAATAATTGTGTTAATAGGTTTTGTTATATGCAAATAATGTTTGAAATTGATTTCTATAAATCATTGTCATGTAAGTAATATAATTCATTTGTTGATGTTTCGGTACAGTAGACACTAGCCACACTATATTTTTTTGTTTCAATATGAATCTATATATCTATTGTTAAAAAATACTCCATTCAAAATTATCACCCAGAATACAACACTACTTATTCCCTTGTCGTGTACCCTGTTCGTAAAACATTCAATCAGGTCCTTTCTTATAGTTTATAAATAAATATGTCTTGATTTCATGTTATATTTTATACTACTTTCATAATGGTTCTCAGATGTTTTTCGCTATATTTTAGTATATAATAGCATCACTTAAATTGGAACTAAGTTGAAAATATATTCTAAGTGTATTATTTCTAGTTTGTATTTTTATGATGTGCTAGCACAACCCAAAGGCTGCATTCTTAAGGAAAAAAAGTACTAATGTTTTGTTGTATTTTTATCTATATATTATGACTTAGGAATGTCGTCAAGGAGGCATAATGGAGTTAGCACCAGAGGTCGTAACAGTAGCCAACAAGTTGAAGATGGGACTGAAGTTCGCTCTAACCAACCTAACAACACTCAGGGTATGTTTTTTGGTTTGTTTAATTGGTTCACTATAGCTCCTTAGCTTTACTATATGCTACAACCACATAGAACAAAGCACAAGTCATTTGGGTGTTGCCTTTATTCTTTATGTTCTTTACAATTTGTTGTGTTTTACTAGAAATTTAATAGTTTTTAGTCTATGCAATTCATTCTCTAGCTATTGGCTACTGTAGAAAAGGGTCAATATCTAGCATTCTACCACTATAGTGACATTCTACAATCCCTTATTACAAGCAAAATATCCCTATAGTGTAAACATCCATAAACTTGATTAAGACTCTATCGTACCACAAGGACAAAGATTATAACTTGTATAGTGACATTCTTCATATTATTCTTGTAAGCTAGTCCTGCAAGTTATTAATACACATTCTCAGAATTTAGATTCCTATTTAAAGTTTGCAAAGTCAAACAGGTCGTAAAAACATTGCTACAGCGAAATTGTAGCCTTACCATCGATGATTCTTGATATGATGAGGACAGTTCCTTCGAAAGAAAATGGTTATCACCATCTTGCATGTCTGGTACAATACAAGAGACGACATCTAATCAATGCTACTATCTTCAAATCTTTTGTGCTCACTACACATTCATACTTTTTGATATAAGTATCCAAACAACCATTCCTACTCTGTTTCCCATCTAATTTCTAGCCCAAATGATTTCTTATATATTTGAATTATCTATTTCACACAATTCATAAATAAGAGAAATGCATTAAATAGTAGTTGCATAATACGAGGTTGGCTTCACCTGCAGACGGTAGTTAATGTAGGATATGGTGTAGTGCCAAAAGATCTTCGGAAGATCAGGATGTTGGCGAAAGAAACTAGAGGTTGTCATCATAATTCCCTGTATATAGTAGAAGCAAATTGATGTGAGTTACTTTTTATCATACTTGTAAACTAATAGCTACAGGTCTTTTTGTAAGGTACATATGCGAAAACCATCATACAACTCTCGACCACTGTGATCGTGCTTAAGAATGCAGGGTACCCGATGCCACTATTGTAAAAGATTGTACTAACACATATTGATATGATTAAGTAAATGATAACTCATAGCCATTAGCATCCAATGTCTCGTGACATCTTAATGAATGAACTCTGATTTAGAGCTGCGAGTTGCTTTCACCATCTAGCTTAGCTCATACTAATCATGCTCGTATGGTCTAAAGGAGTGTTTTGGGGTATATATTCAGAACTACTTACCTTCTTTATAAGCATTTTGAATAATCATACTCAAAAGACTTTAATCAAAATATGTTTGTGAGTATTCTCCGCTGAATTTTAAGCATAAGATTACGGGTTACCGAAACACCCTGTTAGTCCACAAAACCCAGTTCTATCATTAACACATTCATAAGTAGCAATCAAGAGTTGTCTCTAGGGAATCATTCGCACATACATATATCTATATTATAGATTATTTCTTAATCCAACAAAAATATAACAAATATTCTATTAGTAATCTGAATAACAACATCAATAAACTTAAAAGATGACATCAAGATCACTCACTGGTTAAGTGGAGTTGCGCGGATGTTGAGGTGGTAAAGGGCTTCGTAACCGGTCTAGCGGCAGTGAAGTGGAGCTGCGCAGATGGAGGTAGGTGACAGTGGTTGATGGATGGTTAGGATTTGATATTTTTTTAGATAGGTATAGAATAAAGTGATAAACTAAATGAAAGAAGTAACTAATCTGAGTAATGTAATCACTTTATTTTGCAAATAAAATGTAACTTATACCTCTAGAGTATTTGTTCTTTTATAATAATTTCATCCTTTAAAAAAAGCATCTAGAGTATTTTTATCAACACATGTAATAAGCATAAAGAAAGCTCTGCACGACCTTGCAAATCAAAAGAGCGGAACCATAAAAACTCGTTTTTGTTCGGTCACAGTTGTGATGGATACACGTTCTGATCGTAACTGAGGCGACTGCGAGCTCCCATCACTGTTATCTTCACATTGTTAGTGTCATCGTGCACGTGCTTTAATTGTTAGCATTTAAGTTTGCTTATTTATTGATTGTGTGTAATAGTCAGATCGAATGATTGACAAGAAACACGTATGGACTAACAAAATAACCAAAGAAATTGGACCTACGTAAACCGCAAAACAAAGTACTCCGTAATTAAATTTGTATTTTGTCTTGTGTCATAAAAGTTTCCTTTTTCGGAAACTAAACTAACGTTTGTTGTCTTTTTATCTCTATATTATGACTTAGGAATGTCGTCAAGGAGGCATAATGGAGTTATCACCAGAGATCGTAATAATAGCCAACAAGCTGAAGATGTGATTGAAGTTGTCTCTAACCAACCTAACAACGCTCAAGGTATTTTTTTTCTTGTTTAATTGGTTCACTATAATTTCTTTCCGTCGTTGGACTGTTTTTTTTTTAATTTAAAGTGCTAATTACTGTTACAGTTCCAGGGAATACGCGGAAAAGAGTTGGAGGTCCAACAATGATGCCAAAAGTTTGGACCAAAACTGAAGAGGATCGTATTAGCGTTAAATTTAATGAATATGGGCAACCCGTTGACGAAACCACTAGCACATTGACCCATTTTATAGGATCACTTGCAAGGAGTGGGAAGTATTGCAAGCTTTACAAACCATGGAATAAAGTTAAGAATGCCAAGAAACAAATGTTGCTAGACACCGTGAATGTATGTTATAAATAATTACATATTTAACTGATTAAGATATATATTTCTTCATGGGATGCCAAAAAATTTTTCTAGGACAAATTTGATCTCCCCCGAGGTTCTGAGGACTAGATTTTGGAATCTTTTGGGAGGAAAGTGAAAAATTGGAGGGCGAGAGTTAAACAGGACTACTATGATCCGACTTTGCCATATAATGAACAAATTATCACCAAGCCAAAACGAGTGCTCTTGTCTCAGTGGAAGAGACTCGTCAAGTATTGGAATAAGGGAAAATCAAAGGTATGTAAAAGAAATTCGAGCTTCATTAACATATTTTTATTCTTAGTTTAACTATTTATTTTTTTTACCTCAACGACTCAGTGAAAAAAATAAGGCTAACAGGGCAAAAAAGAAGATGATGCAAGTAACGGGTAAAGAAGTTATGCTCAAGTTTGTGAAAAATAAAAGGTAATATTTTATATTTTATGTTTCTCCACTGTGTGCACCCTTGTTTCAGTCTCAATATGTCTCGGTCTCATTATATTTTTGACCTGATGTCTTGTTATAATTTTTTTGATGTTCAGCTAGTTCAAATACATGCTGTGACAACAACCATAAAAAATGGATCAGTTAATAACTCTTAACTTTAAACTAAAAAGTTGAGACGTTATGTTCTTTGTAGATCGTTACAGAAATATTTTTTATCACGCACGGGGTTTTTACATAAATCGTGTACCATGCATTAATCTCGATTTTCTTACAATGTATGAAACATTAATAACTTAGATTGTACCAAACCATATAAAATCTATGTGTGCTCTTAGTTATATGTTAGGCTGTTAGTTTGGTACCTATTTTAATCATAACTCTTGACAGAGATGGCAAAAGGGTTTGGCATGCTCTAAAACAGGTCAAATGAGTCATTTTCAGTATGGGTTAGAATGAATTAACTCAGACATAACAGGTTTTAAAATAGTGTTTGAATTACGTTTCGCTGCAATTATTGTTAAGTAAAGAGATAAATGTAAGATGGTTGCATTATATATGCTTTTTCAAAGTAGATAAGACCATTGTTTTCATAATTTTGCTCAAATTGCCTTGGCATTAATCATATCCTCGATAGTGAAGGTGTCCTCGATGTAAATATACTCGACCCAATGAAAGGAATACTGCAAGTTGAAGGCATAGTTGACAAATTATAAATAGTAAATTACACTAATACTTGACTATTGAAACTAGAAATTTAGTTGTTGAATAGAACTTTTGAGGATAAGACCTCTCTTGTTGAATTGTATATCTAATCTAGGACCAATTTAACATGATGGTGTAACATACAGTACACCATAATTAGCTATTTTTGTTTTGAACAAAGATCAACTGATTAAATAAATGGAAAATGATTTAAATTTTTGTGCAATTGTCATTGCCTTATGCACACTCTCATCATCGTTTTTTCTTGGTTAGGCTGAAATCATTGTTTTGTATCATAACATGCAACAAAATCGGTCCAGCATTTGGATTGAGATTTAAAACATAAATTAAAATGGTGTTTGGATGTGAGTTATATTAGTTCTCAAAACGTGATTCTGATATTCGTTTTTTTAGAGTAGTCGTGTTTTCTCTTTGTGACTTTGTTAGTTACCCTTTATATTTATATGATGAATTTGATGTTACACATTTTCCCTCTTAGACTGCTATAGTTTAGTCCCGCTTTTCTAAAGAATTATTTTTTATACTTTTGCCACATACAGTTTTGTACTTAACTTTTCTAAAAAATCATATAAAAAAGAATTCATAGATTAATAATGCCAAATTTAGATATATGTAACCTTTTTTATTAATTTTTTTTTATAAAAAGTTAATTACCTTAATATGTTTTAGGTCAGTAAAAAGAGTTAAGCTCTAAGACTTGACAATTTGGTTATTCTAGTATTGTTTGAAATCTTATAAACAAATTGATGATTATATGTTGCGTGTGTTAAAACATTACTATGTTATTTCAGAACTGAAGTCTACACGTCACCTATTATTCATAGTTTTCATGATAACTTGTATCTGTCGTGAAGTGATTATACACTATGCCATGTGTATTGATTAGAATAAGTGGTTATGTTCTTTGTTACCAGATCAGTTCATGTTCAGTTCGTATACTGGTTTAGTTTAGTTCATATATCATGTCGTGTTCAGTTTGTATATCATTTCAGCTCTTGTGTCCTTATGAAAATATGCGGATTCTCATCTTGATATATGTACTTATTTTGGCATGTTTGTATTTAGCGCTACATCAGTTTTAGGTACTTTGTCTATTTACTTGATAGTCTGACCTATGGCTGTGGCTGGGTTATCTCTAATTAGTCGCGCATTTTTGTTTTGTTTTATACTTATGGAAAATGATTCCTTGGCCAATTTGAAATTTACGCTTGTTTACATATACTAACTTTTTGTGACAGGTAATCTTGGGACGTGAACCAACTTGAAAGGAGTTGTTTCGTGCTTGCTTTTCTAAAGACGGACTTACATAAAACGCAGAAGCTGCAGATGCCATTGTATGTACTATGTCTACGTGTTCATTTTATCTTGAATTATTGTCATTTCATGCAATTTGAGTAGTTCTAAGGTCTCCCATTTAACATATTTAGTACTTGTTATCAGGAACAAATGGAAGAATTAACTTCTCAACTTTTGGACCAGGAATTGGATGAGCCCGGACCTCAAGATATCTATTCTAAAGTAATGGGCCACGATAAGAATGGAACCAAAAAGATGTATGGGCTAGGTGTTCGTGCTTCTGATGTTTGGGGTGTGGTTCCAAGTCGTTCTACTCGTCGTAGAGATAAGCTACAATGGAATGCTACTGCTGAACAACTTAGTATTGAATTGGCAGAGTATAAAGCAAGGGAATCACATAGGCAAGGGTCGAGTAATAATGATTCGTATGGTATAAATGTTCCCCGTCCATCACCACAGAGCCTCATTGTTGCCAATGAACCTCAACCTTTACAAGTATGTGTTTATTTAAATGAAAATTTTGTGCTCTTACTAATTAACTACTTATGACATATTTATGCAAATTATAATTGTAGGTTGGACTTCAGGTTTACCTTAAGAGCATTTCAAACTCTGAGATTGTAGCAAAGGGTTGGTTAAGGAGTTTGGAACCGAATGAGGTAGTTGGGAGTGAAGAGATTGGACCAAATTAGTGTCAGGTAGATGTCCAAGTCGCTATAAAAAAGGATGAATATTTGGTCAGGAAGTATGGATTGTTTGTCACAGTTCAAGATGCTATTTGCGCACCTGTTTCTTGTCCTTGCTCTCTTGTTTCGGTATGCTTCACTGATATACTCGTCATTATTAAACTACTAGTTAGACTAAACTTTATTACACCATATTAAACATGATCGGTTTATTTGTAGGTGGTGCGCGAGGATGATTGATGATGGATGATGACTTCAGTGATGAGTTTCTAGCATCCTTTTGTTACATTGCTACTTGGTTTTTATTTTCTGTTATCGTCACCTAATGGCTCAAGACTATCTTTGCTTTCCTATGTTGGCATTTATGTTGAATTATGTAAGACTTTTATGTTTTCAACCTGGTTGAAACTTCTTTTATGGAATGAAATCTTTTCTTATTGAATTATATTCCTTGTCTTCACTTGGTTCAAATTTAGTTTGGTTGTATGTTTTATGTTTTATGTTTTTGAGTTAAGCATTGTTAAATATGTTGCACGGATATAGATTTCGGCGTTTTATTAGGATTTGGGTGTTTTATTAGGACCATAATGCTATTAACCAAACATGTGCAAAATGCTTTTTATGACACCAAAGTTGGTCCTAAGAGAGCATCAATGTATTACGACCCTTTTATTGGTACTAAAATATGATTCTATTTATTATGTTCTCGTCCTATATAATGTATGTCAGGACGCTTAAAAGTGTTTTAAAACATAATCAATGGGTAAGTATATATTAGGACACCGAAAAGCATCTTATTGTGTGCTATATTAGGACGCTATTTTGGTCCCAAAAACATTTTAATATGACCAAATTATTGGTTTTAAAAAGTTGTGGTTTATTAGGACGCCGATAAATGTCCTAAACGTCTAATACAACCCCTACCTACAGGACACTCTTATTTTGGTCCTATTAGGTCAAAGGTCCTATAAACCTAGTTTACAGGACACTAACTGGTGTCCTATAAGACCTTTTTTCTTGTAGTGTAATTTGTGGCATGCTTATAAGCATCAAATAATAATTTGCATCAACAATGATAATTGTATATAGCATAAATTGCAATAAGCTCATGGAACCGAGCCCTTAGACACTCCCATATCAGTCTAATAAGACGAGAGATTTATTAATTGTCGGTTACCTCTAGATTTTTGGTACATTGCCGTATACCTGACTTCTCAATACAATATGTCCAAACAGTGCGGAGGTCGGGCCTAAGCTTCTATGACAAGTCCACACAAACTGAACCGGGGCGGCTTCCCCCATAGATCTATTAATTGTACTAGCGGCTAGCCCATCATAAGCTAGTTAACGGTCCATAATTGAGGCTTTAACAAAGGCAATCACTTGATGCAATTTAAAGGCAACCACGGGTCCATTCATAGAGGGACAAAGCATACCATTAAAAATCTTGTGTTCTAAGTTTATAAAAACATGTATTCCCCCTCGCGGGTTTAAAATCATTTAATAACTAGTATAAAGCGAGGCTATAGACTCACCTTAGTACTTATAGTAGTTGAAGACGATCGCCGAAGATAGTAGATGCCCGAAAAACACGACAACCCCAACCTAGCAAATAAGGTGCGTACATTAATAATAGGCTCGAGAAATAAATGATACTTAATAAAATCAAACTCAAGTATAAAATCACGACAAATCGAGAGAAAACGATGCAAGTGGTTCTATTATACTCTCCTATATATTCATTTTATTATTATATGCCTTTAATAAAAATCTGCCGGAACATACCGAATGTCCAAGACGTTTTCCCATACTTAAACATATCAAATTTTTATGATACTACTCAGAGAACTTACTTACTATATATAGAAAGTCCTCTAAAAAGCCCATTAAAAGATTTTACTTCTAAAGTTCCCTGCCCGACTCATTTTTGAATCACAAAATTCGGACAGTTTAGCGACCTTGACTTACGAAACCATTTTGACCATTCTAAACAACTCCATTTGTAAAACCGCCACTTGATTCTAAAAATAGACTCAAAATACTAAACTTGGAGCCTGAGAACAGCCCTTGAATCATTTTGAAACTCATTTTATAGTCCCCGAGATTCGATCCAAATATCGACAACAATTTTCGGATTGTGTCGACACTCGTCTCCCGGTACACGAAAATCAAACTAGTGTATCTTCCACCTCGTTTGGAGTTGGAAGGCCTACTTTATATAAAATCGAAGCTAACGAAATTCTCTACAACCCTATCTGATTAGTTAAGTGATTATCAAACAGTAAGACCCCCAAAAACGGCCTCAAACCTACTGCCCGAAATCACCTTTCAAAATCTCCCACAAAATCATGTTTTTGATCAATTCTAACAATTTTCCTCATCATCCTACACCCCTAATATCATCATGAACCATCCCTAACACTTGCATCATCATCAAAATCAAAAACCCAAAAATTAAAAATCAACTTTTTAATAAAAACATAGCATGAAAATCTTTTGAGCATCACTACTAACACATGCATACAACAAATTTGGATCAAACATAACCAACTTTTCTTGAAAAATTTATATGGTTGCATGTATGAAAATTTTATACCAAATTGTAGCCCTTTGAAAATTGAGGATGAGACTTGTTTTAGTTTCTCTTGGATCAAGCTAGAAAAATTTTTATCATGGTGTTTTTTGTGTTAATGGTGGATGGCTAAAACAAAGGGAGAAGAAGAAGTTGGTTGTTTTTTTTGTTAAATGAATTTATTAAAAGAAAAGTGTTAGTGGAAGTGTTAGTTATAGTGTGGAGTTAGGGTAGTTTTTGCCAATTTGTGATAGTTTTGGTCCAAAACGTAAATATTAGTTAAAAAGCGGGAAATGACTAAAAGTCAATTTTACAAATATTTACGGGACTCGGGTTTTGTAAAAATACTTAAAAGTTTAAACGCACACGATAAATAATAATATAACGACTCGATACGTAATTAAAACGATATCGTCGAAAATATTAAATATCGAACCGATTGATAATAAAATATAAAATTGTGGGCATCCGTCGGTATCGCGATCACTAGTAGCCCTCGTTGCTCGTCAAAATATTAAAATATAATATTTAATATCGGTTTCAACTTAAACCGTTAAACATAATAATATTTAACGTTATAAAATACTTCAAAATAATTGAAAATAGAATTAAATTATGACCTTATTTTTACGAGTTTTACATACTAAGACCTTTATTTCTTTCAGATATAAATCCACTTATGAAGTTCCATAAATTCATGATCAGCAAATTATTCCAGAGTTTGTAGATAAAAATTTCAGAAGGTTTTCCCCAGAAATTCCTCCCTAACCACAAGACAGGGTTTAACATAGAGCTTGTCTCAAGTACAGAACCTGTTTCCAGAACTCCTTATCACAGGGCTTCAGCTGAGTTTAAAAGAGTTGTAACATTTGCTGCAAGAATCACAGAATGAGGCTTTATTCGCCCTAGCGCACCACCAGGAAGTACACCATAAATGTCTATCAAGAAGAAGGCCGGTATCATGAGATCATGTATCGACCACTAAAAATTTTGACAAGATCACCATTCTTAATCAATGTTCATTCCATAAATAGCAGGTTTATCTGATCTGCTATGATGTCTTAAACATTTTCCAGAACAAATTTCCGATCATACTACCATCAATGGTGAGAGAAAGAACATGACGTTTCCAAACTGCTGTTGCACATATTATAGTCTCTCTAAAAATTTTGATTTTATACTTCTGAGCTCCCTAATGCTCCAGCTATATTATGAAGTTATGAATAAAAAAATTTCCATGACTCTCAAGCAATATCATCAGTATATTCATTCATCACACTCGGATCTGCCAAATGCTAGAGAATAACACGAGACTCATCTTCTCACAGTTGTACAGAATCTTCAATAGGAGTAATTTTTATACACAACTTTCCAGATATAAATTTCACTTGAACAAAGTGGCATTTCTGAGCCACCCTATTTCAGTAGAAAGAAATTTCAAACAATCCTGCGAAGGTGAAGGTCATCACCTGATGGTCTGATAGGTGTGTAAACACCCATCCTTTTTACCACTTAATTACAATAATAACCGGACCAAAACGTGTATTTTATGTCATTTATGTCGGAATTATGCGTGGTTTGTGTTTTTTTTTGTTATTTAGGACGAAATTGTGAAAAGTGGAGAAAACATGGGCATTCACGGGCTTTTATCGAAGAAAAAGACGAAAGACGAACTCGAGAAGTCAAGAGTGCAAAAAGAACAGAAGTCCAAGACCAATTCTGAAGATTTATCGAAGAAAAAGTCAAAAGACGGAAGTTTACTCAAAGTCGAAGAACTCAAGTCTAATTTATTGAAGAATTAAAAGACGAGTTCAAAGAAATCCCGAGCCAAAAATCATTAAAGTCCAAGATTAAAGAAGATTAAAGGCTTAAGGACCTAATGGTGCAATTAAGAGAAAATGAAGGAGGGGAGGAAGCTTCCTAAGCATTCCTTAATCCTCCCCTATAAATAGTCATTAGGATAATCATTTTCATTTTGTTGGATAGTTTGACACACTATTTCTTCCATTTTATTTACCTTGCACCTTTAAATTCATGTCCATTTAATTACTTGTCAAATTTAAATACCTTGTCTTGCACCTTAAAATCCTTTAATTTCAAGTAAGTGTTCTTTTAATTCTTGTCAATCTTTATTTTTAGTGCTTATCTCTCATTCGACCTTTCTTTAATCTTTGATTTATATGTTTATTGTTCATGTTCATGTTCTTGAGTTTTTGTTAAATTTATTAAGTGGGTTTTGATTATTTTGGTTATATTTGTTAGTTTGATTGTTTTGAATTGTTTGATTATCATTAGTTAATCATTTGTTATTAGTTTGCTTAATCTTTTGGTTTGGTTTTGCTTGATCTTGTTTAGATTCGTGTTTATCTCTGTATTTCCTTGTTCTTCGTGTGTCTGCTACTGTATTCCTAGGAAACGTTCCGAATCAAGTGCTGTTATTCCGAGTGAAGGGTTTGTGCTAGTATATTCCGGATAAGCAAGTTAATCCGGAATAATTTATTATTCCGGATCAAAGTGTTCTATTCGGAATATTTAAACATTCCGGATCAAGGGTTTAGCAAAAGGTTCATCCGGAATATCCAATATTCCGGATAAGGAAGTTATTCCGGATCAAGAGGATATTCCGAATCAAGGAGATATTCCGGATCAAGACCTTCCATCCGGAATAAGTGACATATTCCGGATAAAGGATTTCTATTCGGAATATTATTCCGGATCAAGCATTATTCCGGATCAAAGGCAACATTCCGGATCAAGACCATTATTCCTGGTAAGCAATTTATTCCATATCAAAGTTTTGGGGAAATATTCCGAGTAAAGAAGAATCATTCCGAACGAAGGTGACATTCCGGATGAGTGATTATTCCTAATAAGGGTATTATTCCGGATGAGCTATTTTTCAGGTTCTTTTAATTTCAGTTGTTTAAGTTTCTGTTTTTTTAATTTTCAAGCTTTATTTTTTCCCGCCTTTTTCTTTAGTCGCACTTTAAGTTTATTTGCCTTAGATTTATTTTAGCCTTGCCTTAGTTTAAGTTTTAGTTGCGTTTTAAGTTTGCCTTAGTTAGATTTAAGTTTGCGTTATTTACTTTTAGTGCCTTTTAATTCCTGTCACGCTTTTAAATTCTAGCGCTTTATTTTACTTTAGATTTAGATTTACTTTAAAGTCATTTTACTTTTAAAGTTTTGCACTTTTATTTTAAAAACAACCAAAAATATTTGTTTCACCAAAAACAATAGAGTCGTACTTTGAACCGGAAATCAATTCGTTAAGATACCGAGAACAAGAACTTTAATTTTTATACGGGCAAAAGCCATGCCTTAAATGGCGTCGCTGCCGGCTCTTTTCGTAACGGTTTTCTGTGAGAGACGCGTTGCTTTTTGGGATCCGTTCACTTGTGAGCGTTATTTTCTTGCTTAAAAATTCAAAAAACCATAAAAATTAAAATTGTTAAAAATCCATAAAAATTAAAAATTTCAAAAATCCAAAAAGATTTTTTTTATTGTGTATATATATTGTCTTTGTGTTTGGTATTGTTTTCTTTTGTCTTTGTAGGTGTATGCGTACTAGATCTTCTAATTATCAAGAGCCCGAGACTCAAGAAGATTTAAGTATGGCAGGTGTCAACACCAATAATCCACCGCACCTCAATAACAACAACAATGTTCTTCCACAGCGCGATCTTCGGACAATGGAGGAGCTTTGTCAACCTACTATGTTTGGACGAGGAGGACCGATTGTGCCGATGCAAATCACGGCTCCGGATTTTTCGTTGAAGCACCACATGATTCAGCAAGTGCAAACAAATCCTTTTAGAGGAATGCCTGATGATGATGCCAACAAACACCTCGACAAGTTCATTACAATCACTCAAAGCATGAAGTTGCCCGGTGCCACAATGGATGTACTACGCCTTCAACTCTTCCCACATACTTTATCACATCACGCCGAGAAATGGTTTGATCGTCTCCCGAAGAATTCAATTCATACTTGGGATGACATGACTCAACGATTTTTGTCTCGCTACTTTCCACCATCCATGGTCACGAGCCTTCGCAATCAAATCAGCGGTTTCATGCAAGACCCCGATGAATCTCTTTTTGATGATTGGGAAAGATATAATGTCTTGATTGATCGTTGTCCAAACCACAACATGCTCCCTGTGACCTTAATTGATACTTTCTACAACGGTTTGACTTTTCGAGATCGTGATACGATTAATGCAGCCGCCGGTGGCACATTTATGAAAAGGAGACCCGAGGAGTGTAGAGAGCTTATTGAGAACATGACTACTCACCACAAAAACTGGGATTCCTCCGCTTCTTCAAGGAACAACCCAAGAGTCAATGTTTCTTCTACTTCAGCAAGCCCTGATATGACCGAATTCACCCGCATGATGACTGAAATGAACAAAAGTATCTTGCTTCTCGCTTTAAACCAACAACAACAAGTTAAAGCGGTTGCACCTTCTTGTGAAACATGCGGCGGTCCTCACTCATACACCGATTGTCCTTCTACTCAAGGAAATCCGGAAAATATGTATGCAGCTTATGGTAATTATTCACCGGAAAATTACCAAGCTCGACCTCAAGGGGATAGAAATTTGCTGTGTTACCGGTCCAACAACTACCTTTCACCCTGTTTTTCTCCTCAAAACCAAAACCCCGCCAACAACTACAATAGAAGCAACCAAATCCCACCTAGAGCTTCTAATCCTTATCACCCACCCGCTCAACAAACCCCACCCATAAATCCGGATGTTGAAGCCATCATGAGAACCCAAGGTGAGCAAATCAAGAATCTACAGAGCCAAATTATCAATCTGAAAGGAGATATCACCAAGCAAGGAAATGACATTAGATCCGAGCTTCGAGATAATCTTCAATCCTCCTTCAGCACTCAAACGAATGATATAAAGAATATGTTGGCTAGTTTCTTGCCCACCGCTCAAACTTCTACTTCGAGTTCTCTACCTTCAAACACCGTCACCAATCCGCGAGCGAATGTGAGTGCTATTACTACCCGTAGTGGAGTTACCATAGTAGGACCACCTATCCCACCCCCATCATCTACACCTCCTCCACCACCATTTATCCCTACTCCTCCTACACCTAGTATTAGTACACCATTACCGTCTCCGCCTCGTCATGACGATGTATCTAGGAAGGACCCTTCAACATCTCAACCTTTACCTGCTACGCCTTCACCTTCACCACCCAAACCCAATATCCCTTATCCTTCACGGCTAGGCAAGACCACAATGCTCACCAAGGATGATTGTCAAATGTCAAATTATTTGAAGATGATCTCTCAAATGAATTTCAGCATTAGCCTTGTTGAAGCACTTGTCCACATGCCGAAATTTGTCAAAGCATTTAAGGAATTGCTTAACAAGAAGGAGAAGTTGATTGAGCTCGCCAACACACGCTTAAATGAAAACTGTTCTGCAGTTATTCTTAAAGAACTTCCAGAAAAGCTTGGAGATCCCGGTCGTTTTGTGTTGCCTTGCATTTTCAACAAAACCGAAGAATTTACTGCCCTAGCTGATCTCGGGGCCAGTATTAATAATATGCCTTTAAGTGTTTGAAAACACTATCATTACCCGACCTTACTCCAACAAGGATGACTCTCGAGCTAGCAAATCGCACTCTCTCTTACCCCGTTGGTATTGCCGAAGACATATTCATTAAAGTTGGCACATTTACTTTCCCGGTCGACTTTGTCGTTGTTGATTATGAAATGGACCCTCGTATTCCTTTAATACTTGGTCGGCCATTCTTGACAACCGGACGAGCTTTAGTTGATGTTGCCGAAGGAGGGTTAATCTTAAGAGTCGGGGATGATGCACAAGTGTTTAAAATAGGAAAGCTTACAAGCAAATCCTTTGGAGCAAGAGAATCTGTGAATATGATTAATGTGCTCGATGATGATGTCATCTACAACAATCCTCTATTCGAGTCTTGCATTGATAATCTACTTTTTGAAGATGATGTGGATGATTCTCTCTCCAATTTGGAACCTTCACCCATATATGATTCTCCACCGATCTTTGATGCTTATGATGATGATTCTAGCTCAGATTCGGATGATTATGATTGTACCTCCGAGTATCCCGACCTGCCCACATACGATGATTTTCATGAGGCCGATACTCTTTCGAGTGATTCTTCTCGTGATGAAGATCCTCTGCCATCACTTGATCCTACTTTGGATGATTACTCATTTGAGGAAGACTTCTCTACTTTTCTCAATACTTACTTCCCTCATGAGAGTGATGCTCCTCCTTTAGACTTTGATGATTATCGTCTTGATCCTACTTTGGATTTGAAGAAAATTCTTTCAAAGGAGAAGAAACCGATCGACACCGACATCCGCAGCACGTATGAGTTAACACCTCTTTGTCCACCTTCTGAGGACGAGGTTGTGCATCTTCTTCGCGGATCATCTTCACATTCTGCTGAGCCTGAGTGCTATTTTCCCTTAAAGGAAAAGGTGTTCAACCCCGGTATCGATATTCTTCAGCCACCTCAGTATCCACCTGATGAAATAAAAGGAAAAATCTTTGGAACTATTGAAGACATGCTTGCACCTCACCATTCTTGCTTCCACCGTGCTCCATCTTTGCTTAAGGGAACCTTGCCTCTTCTTTGGATTGCCTTGTTTTCCTTAAGCTTCTGCTATTTGATGGACGAAAACTATGTCTTTGATCCCGGTGGATATGTTTCATGCTTCTTCCTATGGTAATCAAGGTCGAGTCAGGCTCACGGCTCGGTTAACAAAAACCAAGCGCTTCTTGGGAGGCAACCCATGTATCTATCTTTTAGCTTTCTTTATCCTAAGTGTAGGGGAGACCGGTTGGTGTTTGCTATTCCCTCTCTTCTACTAATCAGGGATTCAAGAGCTCAATGATCAACTCTTGATGATTCTTGACCACCCGTGATTCCGTGTTCCCATCTTCCCGGTTCTATCCTAAACTCTTTTCGATTCACTATTTTATATTTTTTAATATTAAAATAGGAATCTCTTTAGTTGTCTTTTCCTTAGCGAGATTTAAACAAAGTGCACAATGTCCTAAGTGTAGGGGAGTTTACTCCCACATGCTTAAACATTGAGGATAATGTTTATATTAAGTGTAGGGGGACTTCTATCGAAGTTAAGTGGCTCTTTTCCTTGTATTTGTCCTCATTTTAACCGGAAAATCAATTTTTCGACATTTTTCAAAATTTTTGATCTATTTTGGCCTATTAGTTTTTCCCTTTGTATAGTTATTTTCTTTCCTTATTAGAATAAATTTTTAATAAAGTGGTTTTAATTTTCAAACGTTGTAAATCTTTTGACTCAACCCGAGTTTACTTATCTAAGTTACTCTAGCTAGTATCCTTAACGTGTTTAAGTCAAGTTTTGCTAGGCTTTTATATAGGGAGCTATAAAAAGCGAAAGTCTTAACTCTCACGGGTTAAGAACAAGAACTTTTCGCAAGTTCCTATTCTGATCCTAGAGAGTTGTTTATCAAGGGAACTTTAAAATGCGATTTCTAAACTTGAAAAAGTCTAAGAGTTTGCAAGATCCTATAGGCGACTCGAAAACCCAAAACTTTGATTTAATAGGCTAAGCATCCACGAGTCTCATTCCTTGAGATTTTAAACTGTGGAGAACGAGAGATGATAGAGTCAATTATAAGTTTGGTATTCTTTCATGAATTTATGTGAGTTAATTATAAGCCTATTCTCCCATCGCTTGCTAATAAATTTATCTGCAATAAATAAGGTTGTACGATTTGAAAAGTTACTTAGCTTCTAGCCCAAGATCGTTTAAAAGTTTCTCGGTATGGATTAGAGTTCATAGCCAAGGCATAACTTATTGAAGCGGGATGCGAAGATTAGCGAGTCCAAAAAGGTCCTAACAAGACATGAGGGCTACATTTTGTTGCTAAAGATCCAAAGTGATGTGAAGTATCATTTATCGAAAATCAATATGAAGGATCGAGACACACGACGAAAAGCAAATACTCCCCAAAAGTCATGGAGAAGTCTACCCAAAAAGGCCCTAACAAGGTATGGGGATGAATAGATCCAAGTCCAAAAAGGAGGCGGATCGTTGTATATCAAAGTCCAAAATAATGATTGGAGAAAAATGAAGAAGTCGTGGTCCAAGTATGAAGAATCTCTCAAAACTTCAAGTGAAGAAATTCCAATTATGAAGAGAAGACCATTATTTCATGAACGTCTCTCAAGGTTTGAAGTATGAAGTCGCTACCAAATATCGGTCTGAGAAAGGTCTCAAATCGCAAAGCGAGTTATGCCAAGATATGAACTTTATGAGGTCCCGAGAAGCAGTTTTAAAATATTTTGTCCTTTAGCTAACTATTGATTAAATCGTTCACTTTATTTTCGGCCTAAATAACTATCGAAATAAGTCAGCAATGCATCCTCGTGATCATTCAAGACAACAATAAAATATAAGAGATACACCTAGGAATAAGGGAGTCTAAGTGAATAATTGTCCCACATGAGTTCGTGTTAGTTTGCTAACTTATAATAACAATGATCTCGTTTTTAAGCTTGGTTTGGAGAAAGTGAAAACTTGTGGATGATGATTATTCATAACATTTCCAAAACCCGAAGGTATGCTTTTGATTTCTTTATTTTGAATGTTTATAATTTTTTATCTCTTTAATAAAGGACAACATGGATTGATTATGATGAAAAATGTAAACGTGCTTTGTAACTAATGCATTGCATGAGGACATTGCAATGGTCAAGTGTAGGGGATTTGATAGGTGTGTAAACACCCATCCTTTTTACCACTTAATTACAATAATAACCGGACCAAAACATGTATTTTATGTCATTTATGTCGAAATTATGCGTGGTTTGTGTTTTTGTTGTGATTTAGGACGAAATTGTGAAAAGTGGAGAAAACACGGGCATTCACGGGCTTTTATCGAAGAAAAAGACGAAAGACGAAGTCGAGAAGTCAAGAGTGCAAAAAGAACGGAAGTCCAAGACCAATTCTGAAGATTTATCGAAGAAAAAGTCAAAAGACGGAAGTTTACTTAAAGCCGAAGAACTCAAGTCTAATTTATTGAAGAATTAAAAGACGAGTTCAAAGAAATCCCGAGCCATAAGTCATTAAAGTCCAAGATTTAAGGACCTAATGGTGCAATTAAGAGAAAATGAAGGAGGGGAGGAAGCTTCCTAAGCACTCCTTAATCCTCCCCTATAAATAGTCATTATGATAATCATTTTCATTTTGTTGGATAGTTTGACACACTATTTCTTCCATTTTATTTACCTTGCACCTTAAAATTCATGTCCATTTAATTACTTGTCAAATTTAAATACCTTGTCTTGCACCTTAAATTCCTTTAATTTCAAGTAAGTGTTCTTTTAATTCTTGTCAATCTTTATTTTTATTGCTTATCTCTCATTCTACCTTTCTTTAATCTTTGATTTATATGTTTATTGTTCATGTTCATGTTCTTGAGTTTTTGTTAAATTTATTAAGTGGATTTTGATTATTTTGGTTATATTTGTTAGTTTGATTGTTTTGAATTGTTTGATTATCATTAGTTAATCATTTGTTATTAGTTTGCTTAATCTTTTGGTTTCATTTTGCTTGATCTTGTTTAGATTCGTGTTTATCTCTGTATTTCCTTGTTCTTCGTGTGTCTGCTACTGTATTCCCAGGAAACGTTCCGAATCAAGTGTTGTTATTCCGAGTGAAGGGTTTGTGCTAGTATATTCCGGATAAGCAAGTTCATCCGGAATAATTTATTATTCCGGATCAAAGCGTTCTATTCGGAATATTTAAACATTCCGGATCAAGGGTTTAGCAAAAGGTTCATCCGAAATATCCAATATTCCGGATAAGGAAGTTATTCCGGATCAAGCTCACATTCCGGATCAAGAGGATATTTCGAATCAAGGAGATATTCCGGATCAAGACCTTCCATCCGAAATAAGTGACATATTCCGGATAAAGGATTTCTATTCGGAATACTATTCCGGATCAAGCATTATTCCGGATCAAAGGCAACATTCCGGATCAAGACCATTATTCCGAATAAAGGTGTTTATTCCGGATAGGTGACATATTCCGAGTAAGCAATTTATTCCGGATCAAAGTTTTGGGGAAATATTCTGAGTAAAGAAGAATCATTCCGAACGAAGGTGACATTCCGGATGAGTGATTATTCCGAATAAGGGTATTATTCCGGATGAGCTATTTTTCAGGTTCTTTTAATTTCAGTTGTTTAAGTTTCTGTTTTTAATTTTCAAGCTTTATTTTTTCCCGCCTTTTTCTTTAGTCGCACTTTAAGTTTATTTGCCTTAGATCTATTTTAGCCTTTCCTTAGTTTAAGTTTTAGTTGCGTTTTAAGTTTGCCTTAGTTAGATTTAACTTTGCGTTATTTACTTTTAGTGCCTTTTAATTCACGTCACGCTTTTAAATTCTAGCCCTATATTTTACCTTAGATTTAGATTTACTTTAAAGTCATTTTACTTTTAAAGTTTTTCACTTTTATTTTAAAAACAACCAAAAATATTTGTTTCACCAAAAACAATAGAGTCGTACTTTGAACCGGAAATCAATTCGTTAAGATACCGAGAACAAGAACTTTAATTTTTATACCGGCAAAAGCCTTGTATCATGGTCCCGACCGACGCCTGTGAACGAAGTACAAACTTTTCAAGAACTCAATTGACTGCTAACGTAGAAGTTGCTGACAGTTCTCACTAAAAATTCTTCCATAACTATTCAACTAGATTTCCACCAGAATGCCCCATAATCCCACGTAGAATTTTGATAGAAGCAGTATCACACATTGATATAACTATGTTCATATCTCGATGCCTGACATACCGCAGGTTCAAGATAGAACGCCGTCATGCTAGTCAGTTACTACAATCCTTAGAAATTTCTGAGCAGAAATGAGACGAAATTCCATGAAGATTATTATCAGTTTAGCACACAAAATCAGAAGAAACATGATGTTATCCATGTCATTGTCAACCAGTTAACCCAGCCTACACGTTTCTTTCATCCCGAAAGGATTACGTAGTATAGATCTGTAGGGAATTCAGTAATAGATCGTATGATTTCTAGGCATTCCGTCAAGCATCATATCAGATATAAATTCATACTCACGATCACGTTTACCTTCACATTCACGTTCACATTTATGTTCACATTTGCGTTTACGTTCACATTTGCGTTTACATCTCACGTTCACATTAAGATGTTATCTCAGTCCATAGTTTGTGCTATCTCGTGATTTAAGTTCACGTCCGCAGTCATGACATTGTTCACGTTCAGGTTCGTGTGTCAACTTGCGATACGCATTTCATAGCTTGTTATTAAAGATAGCTACAGAAAGCTTAAGAAACTAGACTCAAATTTAGCTCAACTTTTCCATACCTAGGCAGACGTTTTACGTCTCAGGCCGTATTGTTTAGTATTACTTCCTCTGTCAGTATACGATCATGATATGTCCTAGATCACGTTCACAGTATGTTTCAAGTATCACATTCACGGTATACTTCATGCACAGTGTTCCATATATAATCGTGAACTACGTTCACAATTGCTCACGTAGCACGTTCACAATTGTTCACGTAGTTCGTCCCGATAGATTTTCAGCAGCTTGCTTAGAGTTATAAATGTTATCATCCATCCGGACCTCTCATCTGTTTCCTTCAATAAATCAGTTAAGTTCTTTCAGTCATGTTATGTTCCACAGTCAGGTCATGCTATATTTTTTTTCAGCTTATATGTCCTTCCAGCTTTCATATTCATTCAGCCTATGTGTCCTTTTCAACTTTTATAACGTCATCAGCTTATTACCTTTAATTCGAGGAAGAATTTCTCCTTTTTAGAGGGGAAAAATTGTTAAACCCGGTTTAATCGTGTCCTTAATTCGAGGATGAATTATTTTTTTTAGAGGGGATGAATTATAAAACCCGTATTTAAAAATTTTAGAATTTTAAATACGCAGTCTTCAGTAAATATGCAGGCTCAGTTTCAGTCAAATATTACAAGATAATACTTATTCAAGAAATAATTATTAATTTTCAGTAAACATTACGTATGTATTATGTATGTATGATTTATTTACGAAAAAGAGTATTATGTTTTCAGAAATTAAAACACGATTCACGAACACGTACACGCACATTAATTCGCGTCGCGAGAAGATAAATAAAAGTGTATGTATATAAGGGGGGTTGCGTTTAAAACAAAAAGAAGAAAAGCCCAAACAAATTGTATGAAGAAAAAAAATGAAAACATGGGACTCAAACCCCTCCCCTTTTCACAGAAACGAAGGAAAAAAAAAGGAAGAGTCTCTAGGGTTTATGTGAGCCGCTAGCTGTAGAGAAAGAAAAGAGGTTTCGGGTTGATTTCCATCTTTTGATTTGTGTATATTCGTCATTCCTTAACAAGCATACAACGGTAATCAATCTTTTGTTCCTTTAATTTATGTATACACGAATTAATGGTTTAATCAAAATAAAGAAAAGAGGTTATGTTTAAATCATGAAATAAAGGAAAAGGGGGGTTTAGTTTTGGGGCTGCACACAAACCGAGACATCACAAGTCTCGGTGGTGGTGTTGGTTTTGGTCAACCGAGGGTAGAAAGACCCCAACGGGGTGTGTTTGTTTAGCTTATAACGATCGGGGTTTGTTGGTTTAATGATCCGAGACCCTAAGGTCTCGGTGACTCCGGCCCTGCCCAGCCGTGACCCACACAGGGTCGGCTAGGGCTGTGTTTTCGACCTAAAAGCTGTCAAAAACCCACTCGGCTGTAAGGTTGATAAAGGGGTGTTTGGGTCTGTGACGAACAGTGGGAAGAATATAAAGAGGAGTGGGAACTTGTTAAACAGAAAATAAAAGGGTTTTGGTTCTGAAATTAGCGATAGATTAGCGACGCTAATTTCTGTCGCAGATTCATTTAATGACAGTTTTTAGATACTCAGCTTTTGGTCACACTTTTTAGTGACAATTTTTCTATCACTAATTCATATGGACAGATTTATATATATTAGTGAATTGTTTTAGAGCGACCGAGAATGGGTATCTAGGTAGGCTTGGGATATAGTTTAACCATTAAAAATGAAGATTTTAAATTATACCTTTTATTACTTACTTTTATAAATGTTTTAATTGTATATTTAAATGAATTAAATTAAAATAGTTTTATAATATTTAAAAGGGTATAATTTTATTATAGAAATTATAAAAGATTTTGAAAACTTTCTAATTTAGGAAACTTTCTATTTTTACCAGGGTTACATATTATAGTATTAATATCACGTCAGAATACGTTTGTACCGTAATTAATAGTAGGTCGATAATACATTAAACAGAATTATAAGAAAGATCAGATTTATCAGTTAACATACGTAAAGAAGTTTGGAAATTAATTAATAAATAAATGAGAAGCCGATAAGATCAGTAAATTAAATAAAGATCAGATAACTTATTCGCGTCTATTATTATTGTAGCTTCCGTGAAGCCCAAGTAGAGTTCGTTCAGTTTTCCTTCAGTCGGTTACTGGACACGAGGTACGGATTTCTCGTCCTTCAGTAAGGACTTTCTTCTATGCATGATTAGGATTCCCCGTCTGCAGCCAAATGTTTTCCCCGGTATATGTTTTAAGCTTATCAGTAATCACTTTAATAACTAAATTGATTGCCTGAGCTTTATATACAAGCATGACTAGTCTATGTACTAGTTACGGAGGTACCGTAATCATGACACTAGAGGCACCGGTGTCATGACTTACCTGTAGGAGAGTGATATCCTGCAGCGTTCCACTCAGCTCAGCTTGGCCATTTATCAGTATTATTAGTGGGGCGTATGGATGCATCCTAGGCTTATCAGTTTATAGTTATCAGGTCAATGTGGTGTGTGCTCTACATCCTTCACATTGGAGCTGATCCCTCCACCCAACATAGTAATTAGAGGTCACCCCTTTACAGCATGATGAGGTCACCCTTCTAGTTATAGATCCAACAGTTGTTACAGCACATGACCTATATAAGCTCTTGGGAACTAAAATACCGTAAATGCATGTTTTCAGATTTAACAGATAACAGTTCAGTTTTATTATTTATAAAGCAGACATATCAGATTTTTTACAGTTTTCATCACACTCCGCGTATCAGTCTTTCAGCTTCAGTAATTTCAAGTTCAGTATATTCTTATCATGCATTATATCCATTCACTGAGCGTTATGCTCGGCCGTAGTTCTTTCATGTTCAAACGGCAGGTACACCAGGACACTCTTAAGATTCTGAGAGCATGTACATTGGATGGAAGCAACCCAGACTTCTTTACTTTATGCACTTCTTTTTTATATTGCCTGTTGGACATTGTTCAGTCCTTTCTTTCAGTATTTTACTTTTCATGTTTTGAGCTTATGTTGGATTACCGATGTTTGATTCCGATATTTCCGTTATGGTCAGTTAATATTTTAGGATATTTACTTTATGCTTTGGTGACTCACCATAAATACACGTAACGGTCCACTTATCCAAGTGGGGTGTTGCACACCTGGTCAAGGATTAGAAGGATGGGAAGGATAACAAAAAGTATGACAAGAAGGACTCCGCAAAGGACAAGCCTTCAACCATATATATGATCCAATCATGGCAGCACCGCACAAAGCAGAAAGTTAGACAAAAAATTTCACGCGTTAGAGAGATCTCGTTCCCTCCTTTCACGGCGAGCAATGTGGTCGATGCGCCTCTCACGACTGAGGTAAGCATTGGAACCCACAATGTTCGTCGTATGTATGTGGATGGAGGATCATCGGCTGAAGTACTGTACGAACATTGCTTCGTACAGCTACGACCAGAGATCAAAAGCCAGTTAGTGCCGGCCACGTCACCGCTCATTGGCTTTAGTGGAGACACTATCTGGCAAATAGGACAACTGCGTCTACTAGTAACCATTGGAGATAAAGAGCGTTCCACAACGGCGTGGATGAACTTCATGGTGATACGTTCACACTCTCCGTACAATGGTATTATTGGAAGACCGGGCATCCTAGCCATACGGGCAGTCCAGTCCACGGCACAAGGCATGGTTAAATTTCCAGTTGAAGAGGGAATTGTCACTATCTACAATTCGATTGCACCGGCATCCGAATGCCACGTAGTGACAACTCCAGTTCAGCCAGTTCCCATAAAGGAAGGATCGACACCCCCAATTGGAAGGTGGTAATTCACCCCGACTACCCGGAACGAGAGGTAGCCATAGGGGGAACACTATAGGGAAAAGGAAAGAAGGCCATGTGCTCTCTCCAGAAGGAAAACCTTGATATATTCGCATGGGAGCCAAAACATATGACGGGAGTACCGCGTTCAATAGCAGAACATAAGCTTCAAATCCGCCCGGGGTATCCCCCTGTTAAGCAAAAAAAGCGTGGTCAAGCACCAGAACGCAGCCAGGTAATATCGGACGAGGTGCGGAAGTTGGTGGACGCAAGAATTATGCGAGAGGTCTATTACCATGAATGGTTATCTAATCCGGTCATGGTCAAGAAACATGACCCAGAAGCTGGCGCATGTGTGTGGACTTCACATACTTGAACAAAGCTTGTCCGCAAGACTGTTATCCGTTACCAAAAATTGATTGGAAGGTGGAATCCTTATGCGGATACCCTTTTAAATGTTTTTTAGACGCATACAAAGGATACCATCAGATCCAAATGGCGGAGGAAGACGAGGATAAGACGACGTTCCACACTAGTCAGGGCGTGTATTGTTACACAAAGATGTCGTTCGGACTACAGAACGCTGGCGCGATACATCAACGAATTGTTGATAAAGCCTTCAACTCGCAGATATGCCTTAACCTTGCGGTCTATGTTGATGACTTGGTCATCAAGAGCCATACGGAGGAAGCACTCCTCTGTGATATCCAGGAGACGTTCGACACATTGTGGAAAATCAACATGAAACTGAATCCAAAAAAGTGCACGTTTGGAGCAACCGAAGGAATGTTTCTTAGGTATATGATTAATCCAAACGGCATTAAACCTTGTCGGAGAAGACGGACGCCGTGGTACAGATACCATCCATTCAGACACTCAAGGAGGTACAATCACTCAATGGAAAGCTGGCCGGGCTTAATAGGTTCTTGTCAAAGTTCGCGGAGAAGTCTCTTCCTTTATTTAAAACACTCAAGAAGTGCTTAATGAAAGGAGACTTTCGTTGGACAAAAGAGGCAGAGGAAGCCTTTGGGCAGCTCAAACAACATCTCGCAGCTCTTCCCATGCTAGTTGCACCCGACCTAAGGAGGAGCTAGTTATGTATCTATCTGCTACGTACTGAGCGATCATCGCAGTCCTTATGGCTGATCGGGATTCAGTCCAGACTCTGGTTTACTTCATAAGTTAAGCATTGCAAGGGCCGGAGTTGAATTATTAATCAATGGAGAAGTTGGTTTTATCACTGGTTTACGCCGCGAAAAGGCTGCGCCAGTACTTCCAGGCGCACCCAATTGTGGTTATCACTGATCAACAAATAAAACATATTATCTCTAAACCGGGCGTAGCCGGGAGATTACAGAAGTAGAGCGTCCTACTAGGAGAACATAACTTCTCTTATAGACCAAGGACAGCCGCCAAGGGCCAAATTTTGGAAGACTTCCTAATTGAGAAACCTGACGAGGGCGAACCAATGGTGCAAAAAGAAGAAATTCCAACGGAACCATGGGTTTTGTTTACTGACGGATCTTCTTGCAAGAACGGATCAGGAGCCAGCCTCATTCTAACGAATCCGAAGGGAATGGAATTTACCTACGCCTTGCGCTTTGAGTTCACAGCCATGAATAATGAGGCAGAATATGAAGCATTGATTGTGGGTTTAAAAATCTCCGCTAGGATGGGAGTCTGCAACCTTGAGGCCTATGTGGACTCACGGCTTGTCGCGAATCACATCCTAGGAGGGTACGTATCTAAGGAGGATAACATGATCCAATACTTGGAGAAAGTCAAGTCACTCATTGCT
This sequence comes from Glebionis coronaria, assembly GCA_025667525.1. Lineage (NCBI taxonomy): Eukaryota > Viridiplantae > Streptophyta > Magnoliopsida > Asterales > Asteraceae > Glebionis > Glebionis coronaria. The sequence continues at coordinate 48,786,757 of CM046877.1, forward strand.
TGTTTTGGAAAGTTCTCCATCAAGCAAGTACCAAGAGGCGAGAACAAGAAGGCGGATGCTCTTAGCAAGATCGCGTCTACAAGCTTCGCCCATTTATCCAAGCAAGTGTTGGTTGAAATACTCAAGGAAAAGTCCATTACAGGGGGAGAAATCGCGGCCATAGTTGAAGAAGAGGGACTTACATGGATGACCCCGATCATCAACTACCTAACTGATGAGACCCTTCCTGAGGACGAAAAGGCGGCGCGGCGTATCAAAAGGAAGTCGCAACATTTCGAACTCCGACATGTTGTTCTATACAAGCGTTCCTTCCTACAGACGTGGCTGCGATGCGTTGGGCCGAGCCAGGCTAGCTATGTGATTAGTGAGATACATGAAGGGTCGTGCGGCATGTACGCAGGCCCCAGACCAGTAGTGGCATGAGCTTTATACACATGGTACTATTGGCCGACTATGCATCGGGACGCACGAGACATGATTCTTAAATGAAACGATTGCCTAGTACACAAGCCAGTACCACGAAATCTATAGCAAGAACTAACACCCATCACATCCCCATGGCCATTCTATAAGTGGGGGATTGATATCGCATGCCTTTTTCCTGTTGCCGCAGGGGGCGTTAAGTTCTTGATTGTAGCTATGGACTATTTTACTCGCTGGATAGAAGCTAAGGCGGTCAAAACGATTACGGGCAAACAGGTAAAAAAGTTTGTTTGGGAAAATATTGTGTGCCCTTTGGTTTACGAGGCGAGATCATCTCGGATAACGGAAAGTAGTTCGGGGATAATCCATTCAAGAATTGGTGCGCGACGTTGAACATCACACGGCGTTTCGCATTAATTAAACACCCACAGACTAATGGTCTCATGAAGCGGGCAAATAGAAGCCTAGGTGAAGGTATAAAAGCACGCTTGGATGAAAGAAGCGCCAAGTGGGTAGATGAACTGACACATGTCCTATGGGCATACAGGAAAATGATCAAAACAGCTAATGTGGACACTCCATTCGCGCTGGCCTACGGAACCGAGGCTATTATCCCAGTAGAAATTGGGATGGCAACAATCTGCACGACGGAGGTTAACGTCGTCACAAACGATGAGCAACTCCGGGTCAATCTAGACTTGTTAGAGGAGAAACGAGAGATAGCAGCCATCAATGAGGCCAAGTCTAAGGCACGTATGAAAGCTTATTACGATTCCAAAGTCAAGGATGTTTCCTTCCGAACGGGGGATTTTGTCTATCGTGCTAATGAGGCAAGTCGCGCGGAGAACACAGGAAAGCTTGGTCCAAAGTGGGAAGGTCCGTATGAGGTCACAGAAGCTTTGGGGCTAGGTGCGTACAAGTTGCATGATATGTATGGCCGTGAATTGGACCGTACATGGAATATTTTCAACCTTAAAAGATGCTACCTCTGAAAGGGCTACGACCTTCATATGGACACTTCGTTGTGGTCAGCTTCAATGAAGATCCATGTAATTTTTGTTTTTATGCTTTCTAGGTTCTATTTGTCTTAGGTTTTTAATTCGGTCAAAAATTGTAACCGTAGTAATAAAATACCGTGGTGCCTAGCTAGCTCCACGGTCTGTTCTTGTGCAAATTATTGTCTTATGTTTTTTAGATTTATTTGTTATTTCCTAGTATGTTATTACTTGTTCATATGCATCCATTCAACCGTACATGTACTATTCGCTCCCAAGCGGGGTAGGAGGATTAAGTGAACATAATAATTCAACTTGTCGCATAAGAGGGATGCAACCCCAGTGACGCGGATCATGTATCCTTACTAGACACCTTATTTACAAGACGTTGTAATAAGTTTCCTAATGCCGTACTTACGTAGTACCGGACATGATAAAGACACACGCTGCACGTCTAGTAAATTATAGACTTAGTTTTATTCTTGATCTGCCGTGACACGTCATGCAAACAGATACATGATATCTAAGGAATAATAACAAGTTTCAATATAAATAAACATAATTGCCGTGATCACCACGGACACATACATATCATATTTTAAGTGTTCAACTAAGTGTTACACAATATAGCCGTGGACATCCATGGACGAATATTCATTTCAAAGTACAAGTGTTCAAAAATTACAGCCACTTAAGTACGCCTTACATAGGGGGAGGAACTTTCCTATCTCGTTCTTCTCTTCGGCCAGCCAAGAAGCAAATGCTTCACCATGGACTTCTTCCTTGTTTTGGGCCTGGACCGTGTTCATCTCAAGAGTTTCACCCAATGTCTGTTCACCAATCACGATCCTTGTGATGTACTCATAAATAGGTAGGGTGAGCTGGATGGGAGGAGGCACAATATGGGCTCGGGAGTTTTCCTCGCCTTGCAAGCACGCGCCAAGACGTAGGTTTTCCATGATTTCCTGGTTGGACGCATCTTTTGCGGACTCAAGCTCGGCCAAGAAAGGGTACTCCAAATCCCTCATAGTAGCCATGGACGCACTCATCTTCTCTACAGCCCCGGGGTTGAAGTAAGCATGTTTGGTGAAGTTATGTTTCTTGCTTATCAGCTCTGTGGTCATAACCATACCTTTGTGTCGGCCACGGTCAATACCGTCTGACAAAAGGTCAGCAAACTGCTGAAAAAAACTGGGGAGCCTCCATCACTTTTATAACAGCCAGACGCGCCCCATGACCCAACATCCACCTACGGCCAGCAATGGTTCTGAGTAGTTGGGGCACATCACCTCATCACGTCCTTTTGTGCAGAGGTCTCAATCACTCGTTCCAACACTGCCCTTTCCTTAGCAAGCTCATCCCTCAAAGTCTCCTATCCTTTGACCAACATCTATACCTCCTCTAGCTCCTTCGAGAGGGCGGATACCTGGTCAGCTGAGGTCTTCGCCAATGCTTTGGCCGCGGCGACCTGTGGATATTATGCTAACGTTAGAACAATGTATGCATAATATGGACGCGGTCATGATGTCATATATTTTATAGATAAGTACCTTAGTTTTTCAAGCCTCAAGTTGGGCTTCGAGTTTAGCAACGCGCTTGTCATGAGCAGTGGCGTGTGCGGCCTGTTCCTTCACAGTTTCCTCAGCTATGGCAAGTTGGGATTGGAGGGTCGTAATCATGGACTCATTCTCCTCGATCATCTTCTCCCTGCAACCATTTTTCCTCTTTAGGGAATTGACATGCTCAAAGGCGGCCTCGAACCTCACCCGCATCGATGTGCCTATGGTCATCTAATAGACAAGGGCCCTATTGTATTCATCCACTAAGTCATGGTGACTTAGCTCATTAATATCCCTCACAAGGCCGAGAGGAATACAATGGTCAAGGTAGTTCCAGCACTCTTCCGCATCCCTTATTTTATCCGTAGTGGATATGTTCCACTCGGGATTATAACATAGACCAGACGCAGGGACTTCTTGCGAAGCCGTTGGGGAACCTTCCTCGAAGGCTGGACCGGATCTAGGTGCCGAGGCTTGGTGGACATGTTCTTATCCCTTCCTCGACTTTGAGACTGACACGGCATCCGCTTGGTTATCCCTACGTAAACATCATCAATCACATAAGTATCGCTTCAAGGAACGTACCTTTTACTTAAAAAAACAATGACACAGCCATATGAGGACGACTTACATGTTTGTCTTCTCCAGCTCTGACGTAGTAGGAGGAACCTGTGAGACCGGCTAAACAGCTTGGGGTTGCACGTTCTGGGCTATATGGGCATCATGTACCGTCCCCGAGGCCTGGTTTGTACTTTCACCAGATTGGTAGAGGGGGTGTCTTCATGCAGTCTCTTGACTGGGGCATTGTGTTCTCCCACTACGGCCTCAGTGGCCTTCCTTGCCCTATTGATCTTTCTTCTGGTGCGCCTTTGGACGGTTTTTTCTTCTTCTTCTTCCTCAGAATCTTGTTGCACTTCCTCATCATCATCATCGCCCATCATTCGGGCCAGGCTGGAAGTGGTTCTCTTGATATTATCACCCTGCTCCTCATCATGAGCATGGGTGACAGTCTTAGGTCGTGAGGAGGGCCCAGCATCAGTATCCAACATCATCGCGTCCCCGTCCTCATTATCAAAATCTATGGGGGTCTTCATGATGGTTGTATCTTCCTCGTCGGAATGAGGGTCGGGTACGGCTTCCAAGGCGACTGTTACGTCCCAGGTGTGTTCAAGCAATGGAAGCTCGTTTTCTCGCCTTGGGCACATTCCCTCCAAAATGGCCTTAGGGTCTCCCTAACGTAGGACTCCAAAGAAGTTCATCTCTACACAAACAAGCGATATGTTAGTTGCGGATCCAACACTTACATATTTTTGAAGATGTGTGTGCTACACCTACCCTAGCCTCGGCTTCTCCAGAATACAGGATATCTATTTGACGGACCGAGATAATTACTGCTAATGCCTAGGAGACAAAGGAATGATTCGGGTAAACCTCTTTGAAAGCCAGTCCTGTTTCTATCTATTTCTTGAGCGTGCTGGGCATTGTATGTACTGGCATAAGGAAGGAAGTCGTGGCGTATTTTGTGTTTATATACAAATTCGGCCGACCACACTACATCGTTAATGAAAAAGTAGTGGTCGTACCAATTTTTTAGTGAGTCCATGGCTTTGTTGTGACTCACGGGGCTGTATGGGGATTGTTTCTTGAAAGAAAGCCAGCCATTCACTAGGTTTGGAAGGTAGAACACCCTAAACAACTCTACGGTTGGGGGGATGTTTCGGGCACGGCATAAGATTTCGAATTGACTTATCTTGCACGCGCCTATGCAATGTAGTTGGGTGATATGTACATCATAGTATCCTAATAAATCTATAAGGAACCTAGTGAAAGGGATGCGGTAGTTAACCGCATCAAAAAGACGAGTATACAGGCCTATCTTTCCCGGGGGGGCTTTAGTTATAAGCTCCCCGGCACCGGGAAGAGATGGGTGAAGGCTGCTAGGAATGTAATAATCCGAGCAAAACTCTCCCAGTTTTACTTCCATCATCACATTCAGCACGAATCCGATAGTGGGATTGTTCCTATGAGCCATAATTTATTAAAAACTAATGAAAGGCGTGGTGTTCTAACCTGTGTGGGGGAAGATCCATGCGAAAAAAAGTGATGGTTATGAAGAAAGCGTTAATGGCGGAAAAATAGCAAATGACTGTGTGTAACATACAACCGTATGGGCAGCCTATTTATAGGGTTGCCTCGATAATGCTGGTTCATTGGATTATTTCCACTTGTCTTCCACTAACCTAAATCGTGTAGTTAGGGAGATAAGTGGCAAGTGAAAAGTCAAGCGGGACGCACGGTTCAGTTCTGACTCAGAAGATTGTGTCGCTCGAGGTACTGATTGTTTGCACTTTGTCAGTCAACATGTCATGTGAACAGTCTAATGTGTCGGGATATGCGGTCATACATATGACCATATTCAATGTTTCATTTATTGTGTCTCGGTCGCCACGTGCGGCTGGGGTACCATTTATTGGTACATAGGAATAAATTCATTTCTAAGGTTGGCCGAGATATGGTTTGCAAATTCAACGTTTCAAAATGTTCTTTATTGGTACGTCCAAGGGGCATTTTTTGTCTAGATATTACGCATACGGCTGTAATAACTAGACTGGGGGGACATGATGACGTATAGTCCCCTACCGGGTCATGAACCCGGCCCACGGGTACTACCCGCATCCGGCCCATCATGAATGGGTTGATTAATATCATTTGAGCTTATGGGCTTGAATGAACAGTGGCCGCATAAGATGTGTGCGGCCCACGGCCCGGTACGGCCGGTACAGGGTTGGACAAAATCATAATCTTATTAGGATTGGGATTTACCTCAAAGTATAGGATATACACTTACCATAATTAGAAGATAATAATCAAACTAATTATAGTGATTATCCTTTGCTTGGGGCCGAAGCATCGGTGACAGCCTACTAGGGTTTCACCGCCTATATAAGGAACCCCCAAGGGTTCCACAAAGGTATCACATTCTCTCTACTCTCAACCTGTAGCCGATTATCTAACCCTAAACCGATTACATACTCTCACGCTGGAGTCTAATCGTGGGATACGTTCCCACGGTAAGTCTAACTCGTGTTGTTTTAGTGTGCAGGATCTCAACAAGTTATTCACTTGGTGCAAGAGTTGGAGCCCAGCCTACCCGGATTAAGCCTAATTCGGGTCAAGCAAGGATCATCCAACTTTTGTATCAACACATAGCACTTTGTAATACTTTGTTTATAAAGATTAATAAAGCATTACGCGTTTGAAAAGTAATTCACATTGTGTTATCTTTGTATACGAGACATTGTATCAATAATTGTTATATTTTAGGACTTCCAATTGGTATTAGAGCGGTTTGATTTCTAAAACTTTTATAAATCATTCTTGTTTTTAAAATCAAGATGCTAATATGACTAATACTTTGCCTTCTATGCCACCACCCTTTGGCCAAACGAGTCAAGCTAATGCTACAACCACCACCCCGGCCACCACATCCACTACTACCACACCTACACCTGTTGTGAGTGTGAGTACTAATGATGATAACCTCCCTTAAATTCTTAATTGTAGAGGGGGGTCACATGTGTGTAATGTCCCTGCCTTTGACGATAAGGACTTTTCTAGCTGGAAAAGTGAATTCCTCATATACCTAGATGGCCTAGAACCTTTTCTTATAGAGATTCTAAAATATGGACCTTATGTACCCATGGCCGTTTCCTCTACTCCTGAGAGACCCATTAAAAAATATGTTAAACAACGGTCTCCATTTCATAGACGTCTAGCAAACCAAGACAAAAGACTCAAAAGTATTATAGTCTCTTGCCTACACAAGAATATAATAAAATTTATCATCAAATGCAATTCTACAAAAGAGATGTGGACTGAATTGGTTCTAGGGTATGAAGGTCCAGAAGAAACAAAAGAAACCAAAATCAAAGCCCTGAGACTTAAGTTTAATACTTTTAAAGTCTTAGAAACAGAAACTTATGCTCAAACTTACACTAGGTTTAAGATTTTGCTGAATGATCTAGGAAATAATAGTGTAGTTCTACCAAAGGCTGAGGTTAATGCTACATTTTTTAACAGTTTGCCTAGTAAATGGCTTAGCTTAAACCAGACCTTAAGAGCAAATAATGCAATTAAGAATGACACTCTAGCTCAACTATTTGGTAGATATAATTATGAAGAAGGTCTGATTGATTCCATCTATAAGTTTGAAACTGACAGGTTTACCACTCAGATCACTGGATCAAAAGCTCTTGTTGCTAACCATTCCTTTTAGAACAGCGGTTCTGATATAGAAGAATATACTCGAAGCAGTCAAGAATTTCTTGATGATCTGCATGTTGATTTCCATGACAGAGATTTTCTCGCTGGTTAAAAGAGATATTACAAGAGATCTGGTAGAGTTGGATCTGCTAAAGTTGACAGGTCCAAAGTGATATGCTACACTTGTGGTAAAGCTGGTCATCTCCAGAAAGACTGTTGGTCAAACAGAACCTCTTCTCCAAGCTTTCCTTCATCTAGCAGTGATCATAACAGGAAGAAGAAGTTTTATCCATCTCCTTTCAAGCAAACTTGTCACTCTGACTCTAAGGGAAAGAATGACTACAAGGTCAAAATACAAAGCACTGAAAGCTGAGTTGGTGAAGCTCAACCAAAAAGCTGATGAAGCAGCCAAGAAAAAAGATAGAAAAAAGACTAAAAAGGGTCTTATCGCTGCTTCTTTTGATTGGGATGATGAACCTCTTACATCTAAGGATGAAACCACAACTACTCTTAGAGCTTTCATGGCTATCGCTGATGAGGAGCCAGCTGTTGGTAAAAGTGAAGCAAGATCTAGACAATGGGTTGATATCACCATGAAAAAGGTACAGAGATTGCTTACTATGTCTGAAGGTCCTGATAGAGACCATGTCCTTTACTACACCTTATTTGACCTCTACTTTGTGGAAGAACAAAGAAAAAATATGTTAAACAAATTGCGTAATTCCAAAACCGATTTAAGTCTTTGTCAATCTGAATTAACCAATCTTAAACCTTTTTTTATTCTTGCAAATCAACTTCAAAATGAAGTAAGCAGACTCAACTCTGAATATGAGTGTCTGTCTGATGAAAATGTTGAACTTAGAAGGACCATTGAAAAGTGTCACAAAGGTCAATACTCTGTGGAAGATTTTGTTGCTGAAACCATTCCGGTGAATGTTGTTCAGGAAATTGGGGGAAAGGGTATGTATAAGAAACATATACCAGTGGCTAAAGTAAAGTTTGTCCCCTTTGAGGATCCTTCTCCTATATCCATCTCTGTGGATGAGAATGAGTCTGAAGGGTAGTCAGAGGATTCCAGTCCCCTTCTAACTTTACCTAAACTCGATGAAGCTTATCCTTCTGATTCTTTACTTGGCCCAAAGCATGCTATCAATGCCTCTGGTACACCCAACCTTATCAAACCCCCTACCAGAGCGGCTGAGAAAACCTATAAAAAAAATTTGTGTCCAAGGAACCTAAAGAAACTAAACCCATTCCTCCCACTAAAGAGTTATCACCCACCAAGAAACTTCTTCTCACCCTTATGGAGGAAGTTAAAGGTTTTAAAGAACAAATCAAACCTCTGGCTGACAGTATATCGGTTTAGCACTCATGGTGAAGGGTCTAGTAGTAGTTCTAAGGGAAGAGCCATGTTCAGACCTTGCAAACATTGTGGGTTCAAAAATTACTTGTCTGAAAACTGTTCAAAGAAACCTAAATGTATCACATGTGAGTCTACTGAACATACCTCCAAAGAACATGGGGATATCATTTCTGTACAAAAGGTCAGACATAAAATCAGATCTCAAACTCCTCACAAGTCCTCTAGGAGACCACAACCTAAACCCAGATACCGACCCTAAAGTTTAGACCCTTCCCCCTTGCAAGTACTGAAGTTTCCATGATCATCACTGTGATGAGTGTGAACACTATCCTGGATGTGACATATGTGGAAGTATGCGTCATGAAACCAGAGATTGCAACCAAAGAGGGGGAGAAAGGAACCAAAGACGACCCAATGTCACTAGTCAATGACAACATGGACCCACTGTAAAGTGGTTTCATCATCGAAACTAACTTGGTTTCTATATATCTATGCATGAACACTTGAAGAAATCTGTTTGGTATTTGGATAGTGGGTGCTCCAAACACATGACAAGGGTTAAACAAGATATGCATATATATAAAAAGGAGTCTGGTCCTAAGGTAGTCTTTGGAGATGACTCCTCAGGGACTACTGAAGGATATGGCTCAGTGGATTGTAATGGAATTACCTTCACAAGGGTCGCGTAAGTCAATGGATTGAAGCATAACTTAATCAGCATCAGCCAACTTTGTGATGCTGGCTTCAAAGTTCTGTTCACCAAGATCCAAGGAACAATCTTCAATCAAAATGATAATGTTGTTCTTATTGCACCTAGAAGAAGGGAAGTGTATGTTATTGACATGACATCATGTCCTGAAGGAACCAACACATGTCTTTTTGCCAAAGCCTATGAAAGTGAAAACTGGATCAGGCACAAGAGACTCTCTCACCTCAACTTCAAAAACATCAAAAAACTGGCCAAGGATGATTTAGTTACTGGACTTCCCTATCTGACCTTCTCCAAAGATAAGCCCTGCTCAGCATGTGAAAAAGGGAAGCACCATAGAGCATCCTTCAAAACTAAACAATCCTTTTCCATAAATAAGTGTCTCCATCTTCTTCATATGGACTTATTTGGACCAGTAAAACCTCAATCCCTTAATCACAACAAATACATATTGGTCATTATCAATGAATTCTCTAGGTACACTTTTGTATTATTTCTCCAAAGAAAGAGTGATGCAGCTGATAGGATCATGTCCTTCATAAGAGAAATAGAGAATCTTAATGATTGTAGAGTTAAGGCTATCATAAGTGATAATGGCACTGATTCAAGAACCATGCCATGGAAGCCTTTTGTGATGAAAAGGGGATTTCACAGAAATTTCAAACCCATGCACTCCATAACAAAATGGTGTCGCTGAAAGAAGAAACAGAACCCTCATTAAGAAGAAACAGAACCCTCATTGAGGCTTCAAGAACAATGCTCGTCGAATCAAGACTACTAAAGCAATTTTGGGGTGAAGCTGTATATACAACATGTTACACACAAAAAGGATCCATTATTTTGAAGAGACATGGTAAGACCGCTTATGAAGTATATAGAATGAGATCCCCTGATGAAAGCTACTTCCATGTCTTTGGTTGCCCTGTTTTCATTCACAACTACAAGGATCATCTAGGAAAACTTGATGAAAAATCAAATGATAGCTTCTTTCTTGGATACTCTCTCCTACCTACGGAGCATTCAGAGTATTCAACATCCGCATGCAAGAGCTAGAAGAATCTATCCATGTCACCTTCAATGAAGCAGATGTTGTCATCTCTCACACAAACTTAGACGCTTGTGACATTGACTTCAATGAAGTTAAATCATATCCAGAGGATGATTTCTCAATCCCTAAGGAATCATCTCAAATATTTCACAAGGACTTCCTTTATGTTCAAGCATTTGATCCCTACTCAATCTCTGATCTCACTCTAGAGGTTGTAATAGCTGAATCACACACTCCACCTCCTTCAGTGGAAAATGCTGAGCATGACACTCAAATAGATAAAGAGATCATGGATGAAGAAATTATATTTGATTAAACACCTTCATGCAATAAACTTACTGTGACTCCTGAACCCACAGAGACTCCTTCTCCTCAATCCAAGTGGAGTAGAAACCAAGATATTCTTCTTATGAATATTCATGGCGAACCCTTTGATGGAGTTACCACCATAGGAAAATTAAGATCTCTGGAAACTGCCTCAGTGAATGAATGCCTTTTCACTGATTTTCTCTCTAAAGATGAACCAAAGAATGTTGCTGCAGCCTTGCTTGATAAAGGATGGGTTGTGGCTATGGAAGAGTAGTTGAATCAGATCAAGAGAAACAAGGTATGGACTCTTGTGAAAGCTCCAGCTGGAAAGCAGGTGGTTGGAACAAAATGGGTCTACAGGAACAAATGGGATGAAGCTCGCATGATTGTTAAAAACAAGGCTAGGCTAGTGGTGTTGGGTTGCAATCAATCAGAGGGTATTGATTATGATGAAACCTTTGCACCAGTTGCCAGACTAGAGGCTATCAGAATCTTTCTAGCCTATGCAACTTATATGGGTTTCATGGTATACCAGATGGATGTAAAGATTGCCTTTCTTAATGGGAAGCTTGCAGAGGAAGTGTATGCCAAACAACCTCCAGGGTTTGAGAACAGTGACTATCCTGACCATGTTTGCAGACTTCACAAAGCACTCTATGGGCTGAAACAAGCGCCTAGAGCCTGGTATGAAACCTTGTAAAAGTTTCTACTTGAAAATAAGTTTATCAGAGGTACTATTGACCAAAACTGGTTCACTTATAGGTACAAGGGTAATGTCATCATAGTACAGATATATGTGGATGATATAATTTTTTGTTCAACCAACATTACCTTGAGCAAGCAATTTGCCAAACTTATGACCAAAAAGTATGAAATGAGCATGATGGGGGAACTAACTTTTTTCTTAGGTTTTCAAATAAAACAAAATTCTAAAGGAATTTCTATTTGTCAAGAAAAATATGTTAGAGACTTGCTTAAGAAGTATGATATGTCTGACTGTGCTTTAGTGAAATGCCCCATGCTTCCTTCCAACAATTTGGGTGTTGATGACTTAGGGGTCCCTGTAAATGAGACCTTATACAGAGGCATGACAGGGTCGCTGGTGTATCTTACAGCTAGCAGACAAGATATCCAATTCTCCACATGTCTCTGTGCTAGGTACCAAGCTAACCCCAAGGAATCCCACCTTGTAACAGTTAAAAGAATTTCCAGGTACCTTAAAGGATCTCCCTTATTGGGTCTCTAGTATCCAAATGGATCAGGCTTCAACCTCAAAGCCTACTCAAACTTAGGTTATGATGGTTGCTGCCTTGATAGGAAAAGCACCTATGGGAATTGTCAAATCCTTGGAGGAAAGCTAGTATGTTAGAGTGCCAAGAAACAAAACTCTGTAGCCATGTCATCAGCTGAAGCTGAGTATGTCGCTGTTGCTAGCTATTGTGCACAAGTTCTCTGGATGAAAAGTCACCTGGCTGATTATGGGATCAACTATGAGAAGGTTCTCATATTCTGTGACAACACAAGTGCAATAGCCATCTCAAATAATCTGGTACTTCATTTCAGAACCAAACATATTGACATCAGGTATCATTTTATCAGAGACCATATTTTAAAAGGTGATATTGAGCTTCACTTTATACCCACTGAATACCAGCTCGCTGATATTTTCACCAAACCTCTGGCTGAGCCAAGTTTTACTAGGTTGGTTGCTGAGCTGGGTATGCTTAATATTGTGAAGTAAGTCTGATAAGTGATTCCTATCTCTGGGCATTTAATGGAATTGAATGTAACTAAGTAGTTACATTCCAATGGGAATTTAATATTCTTGTATTTAATTCAAATGATTTCCTTTTAATGACAACAACTTTCCCGTTTTCCAAGGGGACAAAGATTACATGAAAGGTCAAGGGGTCACACGTTTTTCTGGAAAGATACTTTTCAGCATTAAATTCTTTAATTGGAAAATGGTAAATCCTTTCATTACCCCTTGACTCGATAATTTTTCATTCTATCATTCTCATTTTCTCACATACACACTTTTCATCTCTCTCAAATCTTCAAAACCTTCACCTTTTCAACAATGACGTCTTCAACAGAAAACCAAAAGTTCTCCGTCTTGGCAGCATCAAACGTCGATTTTAGCATCAATGATGGGAAGATTGTCCTAAACAACTTTGTTGCACTTCTTGAACACCAAAACCCTCTCTACATACCTTTGCCTAAAGTTCTTGAAGAACTGCACCATCGCGGAGGCCATTGTTGGGTCGAATTATTGAGTTGATAAGTCAAAACACAACAAAATAAGAAGACAAGGACTACTTTTGCCAAAGTTAAATACAACAAGCCGTTGGAGTCTTTTTATTACTTTAGCTTTCTTTGTAAGCTATGTTTTCTAGTATATAAAGAAAACATAGGACGTAGGTCCTTACAATATATCATTCATTCACAATGTAAACCTAAAGTGTGTGTCGCACTAGACGTGGGATTCAATGTATACACGTCTAGTGGATGTTTGTTATTAATATAATGAACATCCCATTTGTTTTAATTCTTGTTCTTTGTGCCTAAACACCTTGTTCATGATCATTGTTCTTTTCCGCTATGTTATCATATGAACGATGATCAACCTAGATATAATGGTTCTTAACCATTGAGTCTAACGATCAATAGGGAACCACAATTGGTATCAGAGCCTAAGGCTCGTGATATCTAGGTCCGACGAGGTGTTCGTGTATGGTGAAGAAGAAAAATTCGTATTGAATTTTTCTGGACGTTTTTGTGTGCGCAGCAGTATTCAGAAGGTCATAACTTTTGATTGAACCGTTGGATCGTCACGAAATTTTATATGTGTGTTCTACATACATAGATCTAAACATCCACCGGAGGGATTGTCGAGTTTTATCCCCAGGCAAAAGTTATTAAGCGTCGAAGTTGGCTGATGAATGATTTTCAGTTTTCTGCTTTTACATAAAATCATGAACTAGGGTTCCTCAAACCCTAGATCTACTTAAAAAGCAGGAAGAATTGAAATTGGAGGCTGTTATAATGCATTATGGTGTTTAAATTCGAATCTGATTAGGCTTAAAACCCTAATTAGGGTTTCGAATTAAACAATCTTCGTTCTAGGGTTTTCAATGCTTCAACTTTTCTGATTTAAAGTAAAATCCTAGATCCGGTCGCATGATAGTAGCAGTGACAAGGACGTGTGAAGAATATTCATATGGTTCACGTGATGTTACAAACACAAGGACGTGGATTGATTTATGGTTATGGTGGACATGCGATTCACACAGCCAAAAGGAGTAAACCCTAATATTATGTTACTGTATTCTACTTAATATTTGGATCCTCTACATGCTAGTTCACTGTATTACCGTGGGTCATTCATTCCTATTGGTGAATAACGATGCGTTCACACGGCTATTCCTTGGTGTTCACATGCGTTCACACGACTGTATGAGTCGCTCGTTTGTTTTATGGCTATCTATGTTCACACGGTTCAAAGGATTTTTTGATTGGTTGAAGATCATTGCATTCACACGGTACAAAGCCTCTTATTGGTGGAAGATGTTTGCATTCACACGACTCAAATTTTAGATTGCAAATGCAAACGTTTCCATTTGTTCTTCATGGTTGTGTTCACACGATATATGGAATTTGATTGGCTATTGAACTTGTGTTCAAGAGAAACAAGAAAGACGTGTGATGAGAATATTGGAAGCAGATTTAGATTACGTATTTTGGTGGCTGATTTGTAGGGATTTATCCTTACAAGATCTTCACAGAATATTTATCTTGGATAATATGTTTGTTTGCTAGACAAAGGATTAAAGATTTTAATATGTGATTATAACATATTAAAAAGGAAGTTATGAGGGTTTTTGTCTATAGCTTATATTATACAAGTAACGTATATTTTAGCCACAAAAGTTCTTAGCCGCTGACAAGAGTAAAGAATGAACGCTGACAGGATTTAAGGTTGGCGCTGACGTTTGTAATTGAGGCGCTGACAAAGAGAATTTTGACGCTGACAGAATAAGTCAACACTGATGGAGTTGACAGTGTCGTCCGATATATGTGCTTCAACGCTGATAGGTATTGTCTGATATTGGACAATGCATCTGATGAAGATATTGGACAGAATTGGTTATTGGACAACACACTGATTGCTGCTGTTTGAGAAAATTGGACGTTTTTAGCACACAAAAAGGAGGATTATACACACGAAGGTACATGGAATCTCCGTTTTTATATAGAATATCATGATGATATTTATGGCTCGGATATTTTTACATGGAGTAAATGGTTTTTAAGTAAGTTAGCAATAATTCATGAAGACTTTGATTGATATTAGATTATGTAATCGGGATAGCCTTGTGAAAGAGTTATTCGACATCTAACTTTTACATATGAAGATATTGGTTCATTAAGACTTGTCATGAAGAAGTGTTAGCTTAAGGGGAAGAATTCTTATGGTAAGTTTGATGATTGAAGAAGATTTTCGCGAGTTTGTGTTCTATCATATCTTAAAGTCATGCACTTCCAGCCACTGACTTTTAAGGTAACTTGTTTGTGCTTACATGGTTACTGATGAAGTGATACAAGATCTAGGAATATGTGATTTTTCTTATGGTTCTCTATGCACATATTTTCTATCACTTGAAGGAGTTACATTATCGTGCTTAGTGTCTCACAAAGGATGAGGATTTTTGTATCAGCTACACACTTCATCACATTCAACAAGGTATGGAACATAGGTTTGGGTTACTCTACTTCTACATCAAGAATACTTTATTGATTGTTCTTCAAGATCATTACACAGAGCCTACTTTTGGAGAATTTTCAAGATTGCATACTTTCACATATTCCCTATTGATGTGTCAAAAAGGGGAAGAATATGTGCTATACTTAAGGGGAAGCTTCTTGGAGATCATGTACTACATACAAAGGATTCATGCTTAAGAGGAGTGTTTTGACATCATCAACTAGGGGAAGATTGTTGGGTCGAATTATTGAGTTGATAAGTCAAAACACAACAAAATAAGAAGACAAGGACTACTTTTGCCAAAGTTAAATACAACAAGCCGTTGGAGTCTTTTTATTACTTTAGCTTTCTTTGTAAGCTATGTTTTCTAGTATATAAAGAAAACATAGGACGTAGGTTTTTACAATATATCATTCATTCACAATGTAAACCTAAAGTGTGTGTCGCACTAGACGTGGGATTCAATGTATACACGTCTAGTGGATGTTTGTTATTAATATAATGAACATCCCATTTGTTTTAATTCTTGTTCTTTGTGCCTAAACACCTTGTTCATGATCATTGTTCTTTTCCGCTATGTTATCATATGAACGATGATCAACCTAGATATAATGGTTCTTAACCATTGAGTCTAATGATACCTTAAGGAGTTTTGATTTTCAGCAGAAGTAGACCAACCCTCTATGCGCATCACCTTCAACCTCTCCACCCATCCCCATCCTCTCACTTTTGATTTCACTGACTTTGCTAGAGTCATTGGATTGATTGTCAATGATGACATTGGGTCTGTTCCTAACAGCGTTACTGTGAAGAAAGCTCTTGCAACCCTTAGACCTCATGATGATGATAACAAGCCTTTCACAACCAGTGCCTTCCAAAAAAAATACTTGATCAATCACTTCTCACCCATTTGGAGAACCCTGATGCTGTATATTGTGAAATGTTTGGGAGGGAACCAGGGATCCCATGATCAGCTGAATGGATCACAGCTGGCGATTGCCTACAGTCTTATTTGGGGGCTAGACATAGGGATCGCTCACATTCTTTATACCGATCTCCTTGCTAAGATGGCAAACAAAGGGAAGAAGCACCGTCTGCCCACCATCTGCTACAACAGATATCTCTCTCTCATCCTTGAGGATATCTTAGGAGATCATTATCACAATGAAGAATTCACTCCTTTTCTCCTTTCCACATCACTGCTGCCTCAATAAATAACCCTTCATAGGATGAAGTACCAATCACCAGGCACATGATGAAGGTTGTTGGTCTGCTACCAACAGAGGATCCCTTGCTCCCTCAACATGAGGTGAATGCTGAAGGTTCGACTGACAAGTCTTTGCCCAAGACCTCTGTGTAGTCTTCCTCTCTGCCCAAGGGTCCTAAGAATAAGAAGAAGAAGAGGAAAGAAATCACACTTTTCTTTGAAGCCCCTTCTGTTAATCCTCCTAAGAATAAGAAAAGCAAGAAGATCTCACCCCGTACTCTGGCGGATGAGGAAAGAGAGACTGCTGCTGAAAAACAACTAGAGTCTAGTGTCTCCAAGTCAGCTGAGATGACTAAGAACCCTCTTGACGCTGATATCACTCAGGTATTGGTTTGCCCTTATATTTTCTCTTTGGAGGTTCACAAGCAATCACTCTTAAAAGTCTGTAGGAGAGACAGATGAAGTTTAGCGTTTGCCTCAACCCTTAGAGTGTTTTTGTCTGCACCTAGATCCTATAAGACCTCTGTACACTCTGACTCTGCACTAGGAAGTGATTCATTTGTGCTCTTAACGCACCCGATGATCCTTCTCCCTCAGGACTGTACTCTAGAAAATAACAACCAGAGTACTTATAAGTGCTGACCTAGAGTCTCTGAACTTCACTCAGTCTCTGGGTCCCCTCATGATTAAAAGAGTCCCAAAGAATTTATTCTCTTGGAGAGGCTGAATAATCACCCTCAGCCTTCCTAGAGGCAGCGATAAATGGAGAACTTTACCTTCATATAATTCACACTTAAAAGAGTCTCAAGGAGCAATCCTTTAGGGGGAGCTGGATAATCACACCCAGCTATCCTAGGGGTAGAGAAAGGCGACCATTCCCATATCATGTTTCACTTAAACGAGTCCCAAGGAGCAATCCTTCAGGGGGAGCTGGATAATCACACCCAGCTATCCTAAGGGCAACAAACGGCGACCATTCACCATATAATGTTTCACAAATAAAAGAGTCCCAGGTAGTAATCCTTAAGGGGGAGCTGGATAATCATACCCAATTATCCTACGGGCAGCTAATGGCGACCCTTCACCATATCTTTATTCACAATAAAAGAGTACCAAGGAGAAATCCTTAAGGGGGCTGGATAATCACATCCAGCTTTCCTAGGGGTAGCGAATGGCGATCTTTCCCTTCATTATAAACTCACCAACTGTGTACTAACAACTTTCATAACAGGGATTGATTCTTCATGAATAACAGCTAAATGATGATCCATTCACCTATGATGGTGATGACAACGCTGAAGCCTCCACCATTGATCTCTCTACCATATATGACATTGACTCTATGCCCGATGATGAAGTATGCATTATCAAGGATGAGAACACAATCTCTGGATTCGAGGATATGGAAGATGATGAGGATCAAGTATCATCTACTAAACTCAAGCCAATTCCTTTCCCCTCCATGATGAATGTACAAGAACTTGTTGCAAAGCAGGTAAGGGAGAAGAGACTAATTCCACCAACCCTGTTCGATTTCCAACTATGCAAAACATTATAGAGCTGGGGTCAAAGAAGCAATAGGAGTACTTGTAGCAACTCAAGCCCATCCCTGTTCCGAGAATGAAAAATGTGCAAGCTCTGGGTTAAAAGAGCTGATATAAGCATCACTAAAACTAAATTCACCAAAGAAGATATCCTCTCTGAGCTTTATTGTCTCACAAGTGCTTCTGAGTAGCTAACCACAAACATAGAGACTTCCATGACCTTGTCCATGGAATCAACTCTCAACTCCCTGCTTCCTCAACTTTTAGGAAATGCTCTTCAAACCCACCTTCCTACTTTGGTCAACCAGAGTCTACAACAGCACATGCCCTCAGTTCTTAAAGAAGCTATCTTGGCAAATGTTGCTAAAATCGCCAAGGCCTCTTAACCATCAAGGACTCTACTCCAAACACTTCTTTAAGACGAACTGAAGGAGCTATGCCTTTTGTTCATCAAGAGTTCGTAAAGTTCAACATGCCAGGATCAGGCGCAGCTACCTCTGGCGTTGTGCCTGAGGGGGAGAATTCTGCCACCTCCTCTTCCAATGATGAACAAGATGCTGGATTTAAGGGGGAGCAGCCAACTAAGCAGCCAAAACCTACCCCCAACCAAAGCCCGTCATCATACCTACATCAACTCCGCTGCGATCCTTCAAGCCTACCTTAGAAGCTACAAAGGACAAAGGCAAGTCTATAGCCACTGATGATCAAGACATAGTGCTGGGCTCACTACAAGTGGAAGGAGGATCCACTTCCAATCTCCCAGAGCTAAACAAGTTCAGAAGCGCTGATGAGACATCAATGACTCCAGGGCAAGTAAAGGCTCAAATGATGGAACATAAGAGGCTTGCTGACATCAAGGCTGTTGAGTTTAAAAGTAATGAAGCTCAAAACAAACTCCTCTCACCCTCTATTAAAGAAGCTCAGATGCAAAAGCTTAAAGAGTTGGAAACCAAGAGAAATAACCTTCAAAGAGAATATGAGTAGATTATGAACGAAAGATCTGAACCAGGGAAAATCACCAAATACAGTTCCTTCACAGACAAGGACAAAAGAGTGGTTATGACCCTGTACAGAAACAATGAGCTTTCTAACTACAGAGTCAACAGCGACTTCAAACTAAAGAGTCTGGGACTCTCAGAGTGGTTAGAGCTACTGTCTCTTTCCAAAAAGAAATATGGGCCTGGTGCAGCCCAGATGATGAAGAAGATACAAGGCAAGCTTAATTGGGTAAGAGATATAGCAAAGAAGCTAAAACTTCATATGCCCCCTCAGCTGTCTCAACAACAACCTCAAGGTTCCAGGAAAAGAAAAACTCTATGGGGCATATCTTAGAGAGGCTAGTTACTGAGGATGTTGTAGTATATGGGATGTACGAAACCTTGTACTCCCAAAAGATATCACAAAGCCAGTAGGTGGACAAGTCTACACTGAGCCAGAGAAGGGAATGGCCTTCACGAAAAAAAATGTGAATATGGCTTCCAGAGGGAGAATGAGCTAAGCCTTGCATCAACAGTCCAGCTAATCAGACTCAAACAGTGTCTCCTACGAAATTGCAAGTATGCTGAGGACTTCACACCTCTGGGTGTTCATGTAATAGGTTAGGTTTCTTTTAATAAAAGTCGAGGTATGTTTGTAAAAAATTATGTGTAAGAAGAAGCTGTGTATTCACTTACAATAATTTCAGACTTAGTATAATTTATAAACAAATAAGGGGAGATTGTTGGGCCAATGTGGCCCAGTCTAAATTTGTTTAAATTAGACTAAGTGCTACGAGTCGTTGTGAAGACCAACGACAGAGACTATACCAGCTGAAGGCAAAGCCTCAACTGACACACCAGGTACATTCAAGTCAAAGACAACGTTAGAGAAATCGAAGACTATCTGAAGTCATACTCACCAGCAGTTATGGACAAGCTGGGATGTAGAAGGAATGTACTGGTATTCAAGAATCTCTGAGATGACAATACTCAGAGATCACTTACAACCCTTTGAAGACTAAGCAAGCAGAGTTCTACTTTGCCTTTTATAGTTTAGGCGGGAAAATCTCTAAAGCATTTTGAGCGGGACAAAACAAGAGATTCAAGATAAAGCCTAGTACGACCTAGTGGGACAAAGTGAACTGTTAACCTAAAGTTGTTTAAAGGTATGTCTTGTTATAGACATGCATTTAATACGTTGTACTACTTCCAGAAGTTGACATATCAACCACTCCCACGAAGGAAGCAACCTCGTAGCACTATAATAGGAGGGAGAAAGAAGATAAACACAACCCTTGTGCTTGGATAATTTATCTAAGTTCTTTCCCCCTTTAGAACCTCTGAGTCCCTCAGCTATCTACCAGCGACTCTAAGGTTCTCTCGTAAACTTGAGTCTCGAATCAAGTTTGCTTGTTCTAGGGTTCATTTTTCTATATTGTCACTCAACGGGTGTATTCATAGCACTTTGTAATACTTTTTTTATAATGATTAATAAAGCATTACGCGTTTGAAAGTAATTTACATTGTGTTATCTTTATATACCAGACATTGTTTCAACAATTGTTATATTTTGTGACTTTCAGTTTATCTCCATAATAAAACTACTAAGCCCAATTCTACTAAATAGTCTAAAACTAGTAAACAAGCTCAATTCTTGTAAATCTACAAAAAGATTCAGAAACAAGCACCACGCTACGCGCTATATCACGCTTTATGCCGCTTTTTAGCACGCTACGCCAAGAGACGACGCCTTACTATGTTTCATAACGTGAAGGCCACGCTTCGTGCTATATCACACTTTATGCCGCTTTTTAGCACGCTACGCCTAGTGACGACGCCTTATTCTGTTTCATAACTTGAAGGCAACGCTTCACGCTATAGCCCGGTATAGGGCGCGCTTTTGTGCGTGGTATAGCTCGCTAGTTAGAACCATGCTAATTTTATACTAATCATTTCAATCAAGTAGTTGAATACCAGAGAACGGTTATTTATTTTTATCGTATGTTTAATAATATCATATGAGTGCCTGTAGTGGCGGATGAAGGAAAGTGAAATGTGGGGGGGCAATTTTTTTACAACAGCAAGACGAAAAAAATGGAATTTAACTTAAAAATAGAAGATTTTTAAGTTTTAGAGTGTTAGATGTTGGATTTAATGTGTGAGGAGGGGGAAATTTGAGTTTCGAGAACGGGGCATTTTGAAAAAACAGAAAATGAAAGAAATTACACTCTAATCTCGTTTTTCTTATCTAGCTATGGGGGCGCCGCCACACCAAACTCATAAGGTAAGTCCGCCCCTAACTGCATGGGTTATGCAACACATGTGAAACAGGATGAAGCATGTTTTAAAACCCGAGTTGATCTGACGGTTAAATTGATTGACCTGTGAACCAACCGGAAAATATCCTATCATAACTTTTTTTCTTTTGACAAAGGTGAACCTTTTTTCTATAATTATTGTGTTAATTCATAGTTTATGAAATTGAATAATCACAAATATTGTAATTATAAATGTCTGCCGCTTTAAAATCTCGTGAACATGTATTCGTCTGTCGTCTTGTTATACATAAATCATTTTTCTTCAAGTTTAGTTGAATACCAATGAAACCGTTATTTATATTTTATCGTATGTTTAATAATTTCATAACACAGCATATGTATGCAGGCCGGACTGTGAAACACGATCACGTATGACTATATAAGTTCATAAAGGAAATGGAACCACATTATAAGTACTGCTTTGGAATTGCTAGTGTTTTGTTTAAAAGACGACAGACAGACCCATAATGACTTCGTCGAAGGTTGTTGCATTGAAGACGTTGTTCTGCGTATTGACATGGACGATGGCAGCTGCGCTTGTTTACCTATATGGCGTGAGTTTCTCAACTTGTGTGGACCTAAATGCTTGGTAAATCAGAAGATTAGATTATATATCATTTTATTCTTGTTCTTATAAGTGAAATTACTCTTTTACCAAGTTTGTTGTCCAAATTGTCACAGGTGGATGATGACAGTAGAGGCCAATTTTTGCGTAGATATCATTTTTGTAATGGTATGATAATTCATCTCATATACAAGGCTAAGTTGCTGTTAGATCGAAATTTTATTTAATTTATTGATCCTATATCATGTGTGATGTAAAGAAATCTTATGCTTATATCCCATGTAAATCATAAAATTTTGTTTTCCGGACGATTATAATTATAATTATCATGGTATAGATTCGATCAACTGAGGAAAGTCATGTTTGTTTTAGCGCCTTTAATCCTTAGTTGGGCTGATCTGTGGTTATATACTGGTAATGTTAGGCTTGGTATTTCTACAAGGAATCAAGCTGGATCAAGAGAAGTCTCTTTTCATATCTAATATTTTGGTGTGGAAGGTAATTGTTAGTTTAACAGTTTTGACTTATTTAAATTTATTTACCAAAATTGTAAAAGAATTATGAAAGGATAGAAAATCTAAGCCCCTTCATGAAATTTCTATGTTGTTCTAAAAGTCCATTAATCATTCTTCGACATCCTTATGCAGTTTTATTACATGTGGATACATCCTTATGCTGTTCTCCGAGTTGTCACCTGAAGAATCTTCAACAGATCCCATATATTTTGTGCTGGTGAAACGTCAAAAAGTGTAAGGCGCGGAAAAGCTACTGGATTAACCATCCAACATGCATACTAGCTCTTTGGCGTTATTTGACCGCATTTTGTGCTTTGGAAATTGTTGGGTGTTCGATGAGGCATTTAGTTGAGTTTGCATTCACTTACTGCATATATAATATATAAGTGCGCGTCTCTTTTAATTTCTGTTTGTTTATATATTTTCATTCGATCTTACAGAATATATATTTCAAGATGTATACTACTAGCTTCTAATTTATTTCTATTAATTTTATCTAGGGGTGTCATGGGACAAACAAGACGATATTCTATCGTAACAGCAAAAGTAATTGTTGCAGCACTAGGATGCTACATCACAGGATGGGTAACACATGCTTACATCGTTGATGGATCTCCATTCCATGCAGAAGTACTCACACGGTAATTTCCTTTCTTTCTGGGCAATTTGAAATAACCCTTTGTTCTACTACCTAAAGCAGTATAAAATTGACTTTAATAAAATCTCACAGGTGCATGATCACGTCCCTAACTGATATCCAAATCCATGTTATCGTTTTCTCAGTACGTGTCCAGTATCAATTTTGCTCCGGTACTGACATTTCATCTTAATCTCCACAATAAGAATATATACAACTATTTCTTGTTAGGTGTGGGTAGCATATAAGGAATCAAGTTGGACGAGTGCTGTCGTTTGGATACTTTTACAACAATGTTTTGGGAGGTAATTAGGCATTTTATTGGAACTTAGTCTTCAGGATCAATTTTTCAATCGCGTGCTACTGGGGCATGAACATTCTTTGACAACAAACATTAAGACTAACTATGTTTCAATGTCATTTTTGTGATCATCTACATTCATGATTTTCTAATTGTGTGGAATGTGAACTCTTTGGCAGTCTCGGAGTATCCATATACACTATGCGGCAGTTGTGCCTCCTCTCGCCGGAGCAGCCTATCTCTTTTATACTTTTCAACCAACATGGCAGGCAAGTCCGTAAAAGAATTAAATTCGACCTCTTTATATGTCTTTATACCAATAAGTTAATGTGATACAGCTAGTTGTGTTGATACGTTTCAATATGGATTAACGATTTCTAATTTTCAATATCAAAACAAACTCCTTCAATAATTATAGCACATAGAATTGGGGCGTCATATGAATGAATATAAAAGAACGTGCGAAATACATTTGTGTATCCTACATTCCTACTTACCGCATATTAGATATCAATCTTAGTATCAAACAATATACTAATTAACCTGGAAATTACTGTTCACATGCATATAAGTAGTGTTATATGTATACAAACTAGCTAAAAAACCCGTGAAATTCACGGGTATCTTAAAAGAATCGTCAAAGAAATTAGTAAATTACGGTGTCTATTATGAAGCTATTAGTTAAAAAGAACACAATTGGATAAAGAAACGTAAAGTACACGATTTGAAGTATTCAAACACGTTATATGAAACATAATAGGAAAAGCACAAAAAATTAAAAAACAACAACCTTTATTTTACGTACTCTACGTATACCACAACCAAGTTGATCGTGGTTTCTGCGAGATTTACATCTTCATCATAAATAACAATCTTCAATCCTTTTTTGCTTTTAACATAAGAGACGACAACATATAGTTGGCCATGTGTACAAACAGGTTGTAACAAATACAAACCGACTTGACCAACAGATTATCCTTGACTATTGATGATTCAAACCGACGGACCCAAAAAAATGCTTCATTAATGTCTTCACAAAGTGTGATATTTTAATCCTCTCGATAACTCACTTGTTCAGCCTTTAAAGGATTGAAAGTACAAAGAGGTTTATGACTATAATATGTTTTTTTCCCAAATATCTCAAGGTGATTTGAGAGATCTGAGCAACTTGGGCGAACTTCTAGATGTCTAGATATCTTGGTACTTTTACAAAAATAACACATCATTTTTTTTCTTTTTAGGATACTCTCCCGAGTCTTTCAGGTCTCTCCGATTACCTTAAGGCAATTGAAGAACTTGGACTCTTTTAGAACATTTATCGCAAACTTCTTTGTACTTTGTAGACCGTCGAATAGACATGACCAAAAATCATATTAAACATATTTTGGTTAGATTCACAGTCCACTACTTTTCTTATATTGTGACAACCCTAGATTTTGGATTTGTCACTTTTGACTGTTTGACTTTGATTATGTGCTTAGTGTGCGTTTACGGGCAATATGTTTATATTTGACCCTTGGATTGGATGTTAGTCATCGTTCGTGTATTGCGTGGTACATTATATAATGTTATTATGGGGTTAGTTCGTGTTCATGAGTTCACATGGTGGTGATTATGAAGTGAGATGGCGTTATTTAGTGGTTTACATATACGTATATTTTTATAGAAAATCGTATTTTTACGATTTACGGTTTAGCATTTAGAGGTCTCGGGTGGGGTAATTAGTCATATGAATATTTTTCGGGATGGTTTTAAGTCATTTGGGACTTAGTTATAAAGTTTATTTCAAAATTTGAGATTTTTTATAAAAGTGTATATTTTACGTCTTTTACGGTAAAACGCGTAAATTTGACTAGTTTTACGGTTTTGAGGTTTTGGAGGCTTTAGGAGCTGAAATAAATTAAGGTAAATTAAGGTAATATTAATAAGATATTAATTAACAATAAAAAGAAAAAAAATAAAAAATATATATATGAGGCGGTTTGGGACGAATCAAAAGAAAAGAAAAGGGAAAAAAGGAAAAAGGGAACCGGGCTTTTGTAATGGGCCAAGGACTTGTTAGGAAACTATATAAATACTTTTTATTAACCAAAACACTTTATAAAACCCCTGGAGATCACCTTCAAGTCGGCATCAATGGTGGTTTTAGGGTTCTTCATTAATTTTTCTTCTTTCAAAAATTCTAAAGTAAAATCTTTACTCTTTTTAATTAAAGTGTTTTAATTCTTTCTCAATCATCTTATGATGGATTTAGGTTAGGGTTTTAATAGAAATCTGTATTTTAATGATTTCATAATGATTGGATGGTTTAGGGCTTGTAATTAGTGGTGTTAGGGGTAATTAATTAGGGTAATTTGATTAAACCCGTTTTTAAAAACTGGGCAGAATTTTTGGGTCATTGTTTTGATCATATAGGGAGTTCTACAAACTCTAATTTTGCGATCCACATATCCCTAAAAAGGTAATTAAAGTGGCTTTCCAATGCAAGAAACTAGAACTAAATTAGAGGTAGGGAAGTGGGTCAAAAACATGTTACAACAGTCGGAGGTCAATACAGTTTTGAAGTCAGCCTGTTTTCTTTTTAAGTTTTGGGTTGTTTGGGGTACTTAGAGTTGCATTGGGATCTTCTAACGAACATGAGAGATGGTTTATATATTTTAGTAAGTATCTGCACTTGGGCTAAGATTGTGGTTTAGGGTAAGACCCTCTAATGGTAACAAACTTTTTATATGTTTAAAATCAGTGAATTCTGGATAGGTAGCAATATATATACATATATCGAGGCCTTAACAGTAGCTTTAAGGTTAGGTCAAGTGGGAGGTGTTAGCTAACATATGTAAAAGTATGAATATTCTGTTTACAGAAACCATGGGTATGTTTAAGTAGGTGTTTGACTTATAGATTGGAGACCTAAAATTGGGACTGTTTTGTGTAAAATATGAACGGGATAGTTATTGAACTTAACCAAGTTAAGGACTTGTTAGGGAAGGCTAATGGGGTATTTATATGAGAGGAGGTTAGATGTCCATCATAGGTTGATGAACCGTTTTAGTGGTTGGTTCATGTATTGATTTATGTATTTTTGGATTGTTAGCTTGTTGCTAGAGCAAGGACTTTTGGAGAAGCAATCAGGTGAGTTCATAGTCCCATTTTTCTACGTGTTTAAATGTTTTTCCAGTATGGGATGGAGATGACACTTGAAATGTTCTTTAACATGATTTAGTACTATGTTTTAAAATGTGTGGACATAAATGTGATATTGTGTGACTTGCGTGCTTATGTGTTCTCATATGTGCTTTGATATTTGTTCTGCTATGTGAATCTTGTTTGTGTTGTGATTGGCTTTGGTACATAGATGTATGGGCGTCTATGGGACCAGTTGTGATGTGTGTGGAGCGTGGGGCACGATCCGTCCTGAGTTGTTGGTTCTGAGTTCTTGGTTCGTGGGGCACGATCCGTCCTGAGTACTTGTGCATCGTCTCTTTGGAGGCAAGATATCTCGACGGGGATATAGTTCATCTTCCACAGGTGGTGTGGGAAAGATCCGGATAGTGTGGTGTGTGTTCTTGTGTGTGTGACGTGATACTTCTTGATTGTTATAGTGTGCTTTGTGAATTGCAGATGTGATTGGTACTTGGATTGAGTTTTGTTGTGGATGCATGTAGCATGATCATTACATTATGGTCCATTACTATAAATTGTTTTCTTCAACTTATTTACAGCGGATGTCAAGGTTTCTTATAATGTTCTAGATAACTTAAACCTATGTTCTCACAAACTTTATGTTGACAGATTTTAGTGTCATTTTCAGGTGAGGTAGTTATGCAAGATGATGTTAGAAGTGGCTAGAGTATAGAGGCTGTTAGGATTGCATTAGGAGGATTCCCTTTCCTCTTAGATTTTATTTTGTGTTTTGATTAAGTGAACTTTGTTGTACCTATATGTTTGATGTTTGTTTATTTGTATGTCTTTGGTAAGAGGTAGGCTTGTTACCTACTTACCTAGGCGCCTGCATTGTTTGAGATATTGTCATGACATTGTGTCGCCTTTTTATGACATTTCTATTTCATTTAGTTAACTCTATAGACACGCTATTGTTGTGATGATATCCATACGTCGCGCCCCATATTCCGCCATGGTGGGGTGTGACAGAATGGTATCAGAGACAATGGTTATAGAGAATTAGGTTGCCTAGTCGCGTAGCCTAGTCTATAGCTTAAGGGTCCCTGCATATAGGCGTCATAAGGGTATGTGATAGTTGATGTGTTTGGATGTTATTTTTGCGATATTTGTTAAGTTATGAACTAGTATGGTTCATACTTAACTACATGTTATTTTCTTTACGAGTTTTGACTAGTGCGGGTTGAACCATAGTCGTATACGCTAGTCATTGTTGGATTTCGTTTGATTATATTTTCATGTTCTTTATACATTTTGAATTTTGTCTACGGTGGTTCAGCTGGATTACGAGTTTATATGTTTCATGCATTGGCTACGTTATTTTAATACATGGATTTTAGATCTTATTGTATGTTGTGGTTATGTGCTTATATGAGTTGTAGGATCTATGTGCTTATTTGAGTTGGTAGACCGATGTGTTATGTGTAGTATTAATTCTTATAAGTGTCATCATAGGAGGGAGTGCATTGGTGAAAGGGGACTTGTATAAGTATGGTGGCCAACATAGTTATACAAGTACCACGACATCACTGGATTCCTAAGTATGGTTGCATGAAAGAGGGTTAATACATGCTTGTATAGTATATGTTGGATGGACTTGAGTGTATGTACGCGTATGCCTATATATGTATATATCCCTTCTACTTATCGGTTGTATTCTTAGGATGGTTTTCTAGCTCTTTTCTCTTTGGGATGTTCAACTTCTGTAGTAGCGCATTTATCGAGTCCTCATTTCACGTGTTTGTTTGTATGGTACTTTTGGTGTAGAATCTATTGAGAGGGTGGAGATTTATTTTGGAATAACGATATCTTTTGTTTTGAGTCTTACATGGTAAAAAAAACAAAAAAAACTTGCAAATAGTAAAATAAAAATAGTTGTTGGTAGTCGTTAAAATGAGGGTAAAGTGTCGAAAACGTGTTTGAAATAAGATGGAATATAAGTTTTTTAACATATAAGCATGGCTTGTTTATTTTAATATATTTTGTTTTTGATCACCTAAATTTATTGTTCTTTAGTTAGAATTTTTGTTCTTATTAAATTAAATATGTTAAAATCATGTATTTAATCATATGATGGGTGAGAGTTTTAATTTTCTGGAATTAAAATAAATTAGGGCTCGAATTTGGTAATGAACACTTGGAGGGTTAACATAGAGATGAGTTGGGATAGAATTTTAGATTTATCTAGACCTTAGAGCACGTGGTTATATTTTGATGAGTTTTGATTTATGGTATTTATGAGTAAGACTGAAACCGGGGTACCCGTCGAGTTATGTGATGACTCCTAACTTGGTTTCAAGACAGTTCTTGTTTGATGAGTTGCGAGATTTAGTTAGGTTGGTTACATAACTTTATGGTTTTAATAAGTTTCCTTGCGGACGGTTATGGCTCATGTGTTGTTGGTTGAGATTATTTTAGTATAAACTGAGTTCACGTTTGAACGTGAAGGTTTTATCCAGGATATGTATCCTCGTTTGTTTGCTGAAAGTAAGTTTGAGTTTGGGAGTAAATCTCGGGACGAGATTTCTATTAGGAGGGAGTGATGTGACAACCCTAGATTTTGGATTTGTCACTTTTGACTGTTTGACTTTGATTATGTGCTTAGTGTGCGTTTACGGGCAATATGTTTATATTTGAGCCTTGGATTGGATGTTAGTCATCGTTTGTGTATTGCGTGGTACATTATATAATGTTATGATGGGGTTAGTTCGTGTTCATGAGTTCACATGGTGGTGACTATGAAGTGAGATGGCGTTATTTAGTGGTTTACATATACGTATACTTTTATAGAAAATCGTATTTTTACGATTTACGGTTTAGCATTTAGAGGTCGGGTGGGGTAATTAGTCATATGAATATTTTTCGGGATGGTTTTAAGTCATTTGGGACTTAGTTATAAAGTTTATTTCAAAATTTGAGATTTTTTATAAAAGTGTATATTTTACGTCTTTTACGGTAAAACGCGTAAATTTGACTAGTTTTACGGTTTTGAGGTTTTGGAGGCTTTAGGAGCTGAAATAAATTAAGGTAAATTAAGGTAATATTAATAAGATATTAATTAACAATAAAAAGAAAAAAAATAAAAAATATATATATGAGGCGGTTTGGGACGAATCAAAAGAAAAGAAAAGGGAAAAAAAGGAAAAAGGGAACCGGACTTTTGTAATGGGCCAAGGACTTGTTAGGAAACTATATAAATACTTTTTATTAACAAAAACACTTTATAAAACCCCTGTAGATCACCTTCAAGTCGGCATCAATGGTGGTTTTAGGGTTCTTCATTAATTTTTCTTCTTTCAAAAATTCTAAAGTAAAATCTTTAATACTCTTTTTAATTAAAGTGTTTTAATTCTTTCTCAATCATCTTATGATGGATTTAGGTTAGGGTTTTAATAGAAATCTGTACGTTAATGATTTCATAATGATTGGATGGTTTAGGGCTTGTAATTAGTGGGGTTAGGGGTAATTAATTAGGGTAATTTGATTAAACCCGTTTTTAAAAACTGGGCAGAATTTTCGGGTCATTGTTTTGATCATATAGGGAGTTCTACAAACTCTAATTTTGCGATCCACATATCCCTAAAAAGGTAATTAAAGTGGCTTTCTAATGAAAGAAACTAGAACTAAATTGGAGGTAGGGAAGTGGGTCAAAAACAGGTTACAACAGTCGGAGGTCAATACAGTTTTGAAGTCAGCCTGTTTTCTTTTTAAGTTTTGGGTTGTTTGGGGTACTTAGGTTTGCATTGGGATCTTCTAACGAACATGAGAGATGGTTTATATATTTTAGTAAGTATCTGCACTTGGGCTAAGATTGTGGTTTAGGGTAAGACCCTCTAATGGTAACAAACTTTTCATATGTTTAAAATCAGTGAATTCTGGATAGGTAGCAATATATATACATATATCGAGGCCTTAACAGTAGCTTTAAGGTTAGGTCAAGTGGGAGGTGTTAGCTAACATATGTAAAAGTATGAATATTCTGTTTACAGAAACCATGGGTATGTTTAAGTGGGTGTTTGACTTATAGATTGGAGACCTAAAATTGGGACTGTTTTGTGTAAAATATGAACGGGATAGTTATTGAACTTAACCAAGTTAAGGACTTGTTAGGGAAGGCTAATGGGGTATTTATATGAGAGGAGGTTAGATGTCCATCATAGGTTGATGAACCGTTTTAGTGGTTGGTTCATGTATTGATTTATGTATTTTTGGATTGTTAGCTTGTTGCTAGAGCAAGGACTTTTGGAGAAGCAATCAGGTGAGTTCATAGTCCCATTTTTCTACGTTTTTAAATGTTTTTCCATTATGGGATGGAGATGACACTTGAAATGTTCTTTAACATGATTTAGTACTATGTTTTAAAATGTGTGGACATAAATGTGATATTGTGTGACTTGCGTGCTTATGTGTTCTCATATGTGCTTTGATATTTGTTCTGCTATGTGAATCTTGTTTGTGTTGTGATTGGCTTTGGTACATAGATGTATGGGCGTCTATGGGACCAGTTGTGATGTGTGTGGAGCGTGGGGCACGATCCGTCCTGAGTTGTTGGTTCTGAGTTCTTGGTTCGTGGGGCACGATCCGTCCTGAGTACTTGTGCATCGTCTCTTTGGAGGCAAGATATCTCGACGGGGATATAGTTCATCTTCCACAGGTGGTGTGGGAAAGATCCGGATAGTGTGGTGTGTGTTCTTGTGTGTGTGACGTGATACTTCTTGATTGTTATAGTGTGCTTTGTGAATTGCAGATGTGATTGGTACTTGGATTGAGTTTTGTTGTGGATGCATGTAGCATGATCATTACATTATGGTCAATTACTATAAATTGTTTTCTTCAACTTATTTACAGCGGATGTCAAGGTTTCTTATGATGTTCTAGATAACTTAAACCTATGTTCTCACCAACTTTATGTTGACAGATTTTAGTGTCATTTTCAGGTGAGGTAGTTGTGCAAGATGATGTTAGAAGTGGCTAGAGTATAGAGGCTGCTAGGATTGCATTAGGAGGATTCCCTTTCCTCTTAGATTTTATTTTGTGTTTTGATTAAGTGAACTTTGTTGTACCTATATGTTTGATGTTTGTTTATTTGTATGTCTTTGGTAAGAGGTAGGCGTGTTACCTACTTATCTAGGCGCCTGCATTGTTTGAGATATTGTCATGACATTGTGTCACCTTTTTATGACATTTCTATTTCATTTAGTTAACTCTATAGACACGCTATTGTTGCGATGATATCCATACGTCGCGCCCCATATTCCGCCATGGTGGGGTGTGACATATATCCAGCCTTTGGTATGTCCTGGTTTGATTTTGTCTTTATGCACAACCGACTAATATTTTGTTAGATTAAACCGAACTGATTTAGACATTGACCAAACATTCTGATCAGATCTTTGATGGGTCATTTAAACTCAACTGATATTTAATGCATACCTATCCGGTTTTCTCACCGTAATTAACTCTACTTTATGATTAGATGATAAAAGACATTTTACATATGCTTCTAAAGTAATGATGCCAACTTAAGCTAAAACAATTAACATTGATTGGTTGATAAAAAATTATATTATTTTTAATTGTTTAAGATCAAATTAGTTGGCGGAGTTGTAAAATTTAAACTCTTAATTATAAAAAATAGCTAATCATAGAAGTTAGGAATTACAATGTGTATTTTAAATTTTTTATCACAAACTATTAATATTGATTGGTTGATAACTTACTTTTTTAATTGTTTAAGATCATATGTTCTTATTTTAGTTAAAATACCCATGAAATTTACGGATATTTTAAAGAATTGTAAGAAAAAGAAGTGTAGTTGTTTATTACGCTATAGTATGAAGTAAAGAAACAATCTGCGTTTGGTATGTATTTGGGGAATGGTGGAATGACTATCGTAATCAATAACTAGGTTTGGTTAATGCCTATGGGAATAAGGTTATGAAAGGATACGCATAGATCCATAGTAGCGGGTAAAGGTGACTTTCATATTTCATTCCCGTAGGTTCCGTGTATTTTACTTCTCCACCACATATATATTAAAATACAAATTTCTCCACTAAATTTTAGATTTTACAAAAATTATTACATACCCAATTAATACAAACCAAACAACAATATCGATTATGATATATTCATTATTATTCCACCCTTATAACATTCGGTTACTGATAGTGATTCCTCTTAACATACCAAACGCACCCCAAGTTTTATTGGTTTGAAAAGAAAACTACATGCGAATGAGACATATATGCATCCTAAATTTCTAACAAAATTTCAAATATGTAAAAAATTGTGTAAATATATTTTGTACAAAGCTTTGTTGATGAATATGCCAATAACTTGAGTTGGCCTTTGTTAAACATGAAGTAACTCTAACAAATTGACATATAGTCCGTATATTTTTTCATGTCTAAAGTATTATAAACCCTTCAACGTAAAGTAATTAGTAATAAAAAATGTATATTAAATGCTTTAAAATAACACTAATATCAAAAGGCCTTTAGATTCCAAGACTTTGTTAGAAACTCTACACAATGATAGCAAAGCAACATCTTAAAATTCAGTTTGATACGTGAGTATTTACCATATCACTGTAAGTCCACTAATGATTACAAAAACGTAAAAACTAAATGCAAGTGTCGACTAATAATTGAAGAAAATTATACCAGTTAAGAAAAATTATCGTACCCCTTTAATCTATGTAAATAAAGACCAATGACATTTTTGCCCCAATTTGACACTATTTTATGTTTTGCCCAACATGCCTCAATTAAAACTACTTATGTGACATACATAAATAAATTAAAATATATTTTTAGTTTAAAAAGTTAGATTCAGACTAAAATAATTTTATGATTGAAATTTGATACGTTAATTTTATTATTAGTTTGAAGTTAGCTTTGAAAATATACATTTTGTATATAATATTCGATAATAGTCTAAAGAATAATATAATCTATTACTAATTTAGTTAGAGCATCCACTATGGTGGTTTATAAAAGGTTTATAAAATCTTAAAGAGGTCTAAAAACTTGTTCACCATAGTAAGCATTCATTTCAAACTTGGTTTTTATGAAGAGGTATAAGATATTGAACCTCTTCATAATTTAATGCATGTGTTTATGTGATAGGTTTATAAAATATTAAAAGGTTTAACCATAGTGAGGATAGGTTTATAAAACCAAAAAGTTTAAAAATTAATGATAAAATTCAATTATAAACCTTTTTAAAAGTTTAACATAGTGGATGCTCTTACTAATGAAACTACTTTGCTCTCCTAAACACCCGCTTAATCTGACATTTTTTTAAAATCGATTGCCAAACAGAGGACTAGGACTTGGAAACAGCTACAGCACATGTTCGAAGGCTGCTAGACATCGTCGCCTGCACGACGTCGTTCGGACCATCACCTGTTATCAAGGACGATTCCGTTAAGAACAATGTTACAACGGAAGCGAAGGTGAACGGGAAGAAAGGGAGTAAAAAACCAAGTCAACAGAGGCGGCGCCGCCTGCCAAGGATGTTGTTGTTGACGGAGGAGGAGATGGAGAGCTCAGTAACTCGTCTCCCAAGCTTGGGAGCTTTTACGAGTTCTTCTCGCTTTCGCATTTGACTCCTCCTATTCAATGTAAGTCTCGTTTATCAGTTAATTTCGCGCGAATACATATAGTTTAATTGACATTATTATCAGTTTATATACCAGCACACTTTGAAATGCTGTTGTTGTTTTTTACTTCTGTATTTAGCTATTTGCGTGCAGACACATTGACAATGCTTTGAAACATGATTTCGTATGTTACATGTATTTAGCTGTTTGAAGTTAGTTTTAGATGCATCTCACGTGAAGACTCAAGACCATACATACATTTTGTACCTTATTATTTGCATGCATGTATTCCTTTGAAACATGTTACATGTGCTACGTTCTTTTTTAGTTTCCTTTAGACCACTTGGTACAGTGGCGTGATGCATGGTGTTGAAGGTCATGGCGTCAAAAAAGTCACGGGGTATCACAGCAAAAGCTGGTGTCAAAGTTTTCGCGTCGTATTTTTCAGCCCACTCATTTCCGGTTATAATTTTTTTAAATTAGTAAAGTGGGGTATACGTAAATCAATAAACAAATTAATCATTCTGATCAAAATTCTTGATAAAAGTAAATAACCGAATAGATAAGCAGATGAAGGAGATAATGGCGGTATAATGTTATGCACGAGGAACCATATGCTATCGATTTTTTTTCATGAAGGATTGTGAAATTGCAAGATTAATAAGGCTTAAAACGTCAGATTTGATAGAAACTAGGATAGTAGCCCGCACTCCGCTGCGGGTTTTCTCTGGACGAGGTTGTGAGAAGCGTAGTTTAAGACAGATGTGAAGCTATACACAGTTCATTAGTTTCAACAAATGCAGATAGTTATTATGTTAAGCGTAGATAGTTATTATGTTGTCATTTGACAAATGCATGTCATGATCATTAGTTACAACAAACTCAATACATAGTTCATTTGTTAATTTGGCTAGGCCGATTTTTTTTCTTGTCAGTTGCATCGAGATCAGTTAGTAGCGGACGCTTGGAGGTTGTAATCTTTTGTTTGACTTGTTTTTCTTTGGTTGTCTCAATAGTTTTTTTAGCAAGGTTTAGCACACCGTTTCCTGGAGGAGCACCTAGATATGTAGTCGAATAAGATTGTTAGTGCAAGGATACAGTAAATAGAACAATGTATACTTTTGTTCAGTTTTTGTCTATTTAATAATAAAATCAAGCTTAAAAAATTATAAAAAAACTAAGCTCAAAAGTTTATAACATAAAAATTTGAAAGATCCTATGCTCTTTCATATAAAATGTAAGTGAATATAAGACGATGAAATTAAGAGAACCAAGACGACCCAAAGCCTTTTTGTCTTGGAACCCCCTTTTGAAAAGGATGATCGCATGGCAGACTGTCATCGCAGTTCCAAATTTGACCTGTATTTAGTGGGATTTTACGATTTTTAGCAGTTTTTAAATCTATCTTTTAATCTTTGTAGTTTTTTCTGAAAAATGGCACGGCTGTTTCCTACTGAAACTTTTGTATTGAAACTTTTGTTCCCTTTCAAGTCCCTATCTCTGTTAATTTCGATATAAGTCCATTAAATGAAGAATAATATGAGAAAAACACAAAAGCTTGGCTAATTTTAGACTTCTTATAACTTCAATACTAACTTAGGTAATATAAAAAAAGCCCCGGATTTTCATGTTCTTTAGCTGAACCTTTGTCAATCAAACCACAACAACGTACCTAACATACCAAGTAACATGAAATCTACAAACCCAAAATTATGTCTATATAATGAAACAATGGTGAACTAAACTTTAAATTATGTGTTACTGTCGATAAAAGAACAACCAATATTAACCTATATTACTTGTTGAATTGGATTATATATTGAAGTTCTTTTAGATACATGTTTCTTTTGTACAATGTTTGTTTATTTAGTCGATTTTGTTTCTGTATAGTTCTTTTTTTTGAAAATATGTGCAATGTAGCGGATTACGTAATTTTGTTATTTCCAAATTCTAACATTTTCTAGTATAGATGAAGTGTGCTTTTTTACACAATATAAGTGGGTTACGGTGACATTGATCACGGAATAGATCACGGTGTCAATTTGATCGAGTAATCGGTTCACTGATTTGTTCACTGAGTTAACGCAATCGACTCACTGGGTTACCGGTGCGACAACGTGGTCAATTACCGCAAATGTCTACTTAAGTATAAATACTGCAAAACAAAACTTAGTAGTTGTAAATAATTCTTCGTATGTTTTGTTAAGTCTCAGCAAAGACATTCATGTAAAAAATTGTTTACCATTCCTATAAGTTATTGTATGAAAATTGTGTTTTTAAATCAATCAGGTTCTAGTGTCACTTTATAACCAAGATGTGTGTTATTGTCTCATTTTTTGTCATACCACATGCACTTTCAGACCTTGTTATACCACATTTCTCATTAACTTTACACGTGATATGGTGATGGTCGTTGCTTCTATTCATCATATTATATTGTTTTCTTGTACATACATATGAAAAAAGAGATGTACATGTGAATAATCGACTAAATAATCAAACATTGTACAAAACAAACGTGGTATATAAAAGAACTCCAATAATGTACATGAGACCAAAAATGAAAGTCCAATACTGTTTCAATACAAACATGTACAGAAACATAATAAACAAACATTGTACAAAACATGTATATAAAAGAACTCGAATACAAAAGTCCAATATTGTTGCAATACGCATGAGCAAAACTGCTAAAAGAAGCAGTTATTAACACTTGGTTTTAAAAACGGCATGGTGGGCACTTCCGACCACAACCAAGTTTGCGAAAAGTGTTACGTGTATATGAGGTATTTTGAGCTATTTAAATTTTCTTCAAAACACATAAACATGAACACTTGATCATCTGTTGTATATATGCCATGCCAAATAAATTGTATATACTTTACTTGAATGATGGAATTTGTAAAAAAAATAAGATAGTCAGACGCTAATCTTGGTTTCAAATAAATAGTTTAGATCATCTTCGAGACACATATATGAGCATTTATTTTTGTCAAGAGGGTTGAGGGTTTTGAGGTTGCTGCTACTGTGGTTGTTTAGTGAGTTAGTTTCAGGGGTGTTTGGGAATGGGCTGATGATAGTTGACCATTCAAATAGTCGCCCTTAATCAACCCTCTTTCGGTTCTGCATCAGTCAAGACAGGATTGTGTTATGGCTGGTTACAATATCCCAAAAGGCACATGATTGTTTGTGATTCTATGGAAAATACATCGTGATCCTAATGTTTGGTCACATGGTAATGAATTTTGACCCGAAAGATTTGTGACTAATCCAAAGGATGTTGATATAAAAGGGAATCATTTCAACTTCTTCCCTTTGGAGTGGTAGAAGAATGTACCCTGTTATATTTCACTCGCACAAACTATAAATCAAAGATTCTATCCTATGTTGTTACATAACCTCGTAGCTTAAACTTGGATAAATCCCCATACCTCTAATTAAGAATATGTACTCAAATTAGAACGCACGCTAACAAAATCTTACCACTATGCAAATATACTGGTGAAATGCCTTAGAAGCATCAACTAAACCTAAACATGAAAAATGCAATAACAGAGAGCTCGTAAGTATTCTTAATGGAACTCAAGCTTTTAACCAGATTATGAAATTAATTAGTTTTAACACGTAAAAGTTAACATACATAGTACCCTTGACAGGGTTGGCAGGGCCTGTGGTACCGCTAGTGCCAGAAGTTGGAGGAACCGTATTACTCTAGGGGGCCTTTGGCAATCCTGGTTACTTTTTTAGACAAATGCATCAGTTGACTTCATAGTAACGCCTGTTGTTGTAGTATTGGGTGTTCCTACAATTCAAAATTAATCAAACAGTATAAACTTAGACAAAGATTGCACATGGCTATTTCCAATGAATCGAGAGGGAAAAGAAATACCTTTCGCCTCAAGGTGACGTAGGCTTCGGTTTGATAACTCGAATTCAGGTGGCAGACAGTAGGCTTTTGAAGGAGTGATAACCAACCTACGAACTTCAATTGAGTCATTTTGTTCTAAAAGTTTCTCTATTAGCTTAGGATTGCCTAACAGCCACTTATGAACTATTTTCAAACGTGTCAATCCATCATATAATGGTTGACGATATGCACATATGTGCTTTAAAGCTGTCACACTAACTTCCTCAAGCTGGCTTTTAATTAAATCAAATACCTTCTATGTCAGTTGGGGCTGATTAATGATGTTTTAATCGCCTTGTGTCCTTCCGCGGTTTCTCTCCCTCCAATAAGCACCCGCTTATGGGCAAAAATGTCATCAATCGCGGTAAAATCACCCATAAATAAGTTCATATATCCACAAATTAGTTGTAAAACTAAAGGTGACAAACCACCATGAAGACAAAATATCTTTGATTCAACCTATAACAATACCCAAAGAAGAAAATCAGATTGTCATTATTGTAAGTACAAAAAACTATACTAAAACTATTAAGTTAAGAGTAATATAAAACATGGGTAAACTAACCAATGCAGTCACTGGAAATAATTCAAGAGATCCATGAAAGTCTTCCGGACATTAGCATATCCATAGGCGAATACTACAATGACACACCAGCAAGGACATTATTCATACAGGAAAATAGTATACGACTGTCTTGCTACATCCAAACTCATTATATTCCTACAACAGATAATGAAGATATATTTCACGCGATATCAAGGGTAAAAAACTACAAACCTGCTATCTTCTCAAAAGGTGGAAAAATGGACCTCTAGGTTGTGGGTATAAAACAGGACATGTGTTGTGCTTTGTGGTCACATAAGTTGACCTGCAAACACTACTTTTACATTTTTTTAAAACATAATTAAAAAACCTACTGCATCAACTAAAATTACAAAAAACAATACAAATTAGATTAAACACTTTAATTAGATGACATTATAATTACTGTGATCATTCGATCATTTCTTTTTCAAAAATTTATGAAACTTCTGAATAGTTCCATTAAAAGTTCTCTATAAAACAATCAAGAACATCTAAAAGCTAATATAGCACACTTTCGACACTCACTCAAGAACACATCTAAAACTAATGTAGATCGTTTCTCACTAAGATGATCCCAAAGTGCTACTTGTAGGAGATATACATATACCGGTGTTGTGCTTTGTGGTCAAAAGCAGATGGCTGAGGTTTGTGATCCGACGGTGAGGTTAGCGCAGAATTGTTTATCTAACATATATGAGAATATATTAAAAGTATTTAACCGATAAGTGAATGCTAGTTAAAAAAATGTAAGAGATGGAAAGGTCATGTTCTTCAAGAGTTGGGATCGTATAATAACAAAGTTCCTACACTCTTATTTGTCGATTCTTTCATCGCCAAAGATGCCCTTATACGGTACCCAGCAAGAAATCTATTGCAACCAAGAACCACCCCTAATTCCGTATTTAAGAAGTTCAACTTGTAATTTTTCTTTTCAGAGCCATCATAGAGCTTTTATCTGCAAAGAGGAAAGTCGCCATTGCCATACCTTGACGGCTACAGCCAAAGCGCAATAAAGATGACCTTTTCATAACTAACCCATCACCTAACCCATATGTGTATCTAGTTACCCGGCCATTACCAACCCATCATACACCCGGGGGCAACAGCCGTGGTGAAGTAGGCTCAGATGAGTCGCAATGAAAGAAAAAAGGGACACGCCCACCATGGCTGCAGCCATAACAGGCTGCTCGCCAAGATGTGGGCGGTCTCAACTTAATCCTGCCGCTATTCATCATCATAGCCAAGAAATTGCACTCCATTAACTGAAAATCGAAATTCATTCATATTTGTGTCTCTGAGTCGCACAGGCAATTTCGACAGTATATCAATACACACAAACATCCCGTGGGGCAGTTAGAAACAGTTAATAGGCCTCTAACCAACATAAAATGTATGAATCAAAATGACTGCAACAAATGAAGTTACGGTTCATAGCACACACAAAACAGAAACCAAACAATAATCAAGCGCAAGCGTATGAATACACCAAAATAATAGATAT
Organism: Glebionis coronaria; assembly: GCA_025667525.1. Classification (NCBI taxonomy): domain Eukaryota; kingdom Viridiplantae; phylum Streptophyta; class Magnoliopsida; order Asterales; family Asteraceae; genus Glebionis; species Glebionis coronaria. The sequence goes on from CM046877.1 coordinate 48,827,035, forward strand.
GAATATTACCTCAACGATTCAAATAAAAAGGAATCAACATCACATCATCCCAGCTTTCACCGACCCAGCAAAGTTTCGGTAGACCGATCATCGCCAGCCCATGAAAGACTGGGGCAACGATCGGCATCAAAACACCCAAGGAATCCGAAAAAATCAAGATCGAGTGACCATTAAAAACCCAACCGTCAATAACAGAGTTATGACGTTTATTAAGAGAGATGGTCAAGAAACTTGTAAAGAGTCACGAGTTTCAAAATTTGGTTGAGCTATTTGAGGAAACGATATATTTAATTGAATGTATTTCAGAGAACGATATACTTAATCGATGGAGCGTTAAGAATGACTATAAGTTTGACTTTATTTTTTATTTTTTATTTTAAGAAGATATAAATCAGAGAGTAATAACCGGGTGTATTAATTTATAGTCAACTATTAACTATTTTGGTTTTTAATTTTTTTTAAGAAACAATATAATTCCGGTAAAATTGCTTTCAACGGATAAACTATCAATAGAAGTTTCAGATGCCACGTGTCATTATATGGCTTAGAGTTATATTTAGAAAAAATTAATGAAAAATGTTAAGATCACAAAGAGTTTACAAAATATTTTTCACAAAATGATGTGACATGATGATTTGTATATCATTGGCTAATAAAAAGATGAGAGATAAAAAATTTGTATCCAACTATTACATGACACATCATTTTGTGGAAAATATTTTGTAAACTCTTTGTGGTTCTAGCATTCCTCAAAATTAATTATAAAGCTGAGAAAAACTTTCATTATGAGACTACCAAAAATTCGGTTGTACACGGGGTAGGTTTTATTATTTTTGGAAAAAATTAATTAGGAGTTATTTATATACTTGTATATTGGCTGTTTTAAAAAGTTATAAATAACTCTGTTTTATTAGATATAATAGATATATCAGATCTAGTTTTTAATTAACTGATAATATTCTTTACTCTTAGTTACAGAGACTTAAAGGCCGGTGCCCATTTGTTGACCGAGCACTCTAATGTATAAGCACGTTCCGCAAGAAGCTTACTGAAGGAAAAATAACATTATCTGACATTTTGTCTACTACTGCTGTTGCATGTTTCTAGAATAACTAATAATTCGATTCTTGTTAAGTGATTCTATCTCTATCTATATACCCTATAAAGGGTGTATCCAATTTGTTGAATGTTGAAAAGTTGAAAAATCAACAAATAGGAAAAAGTTCTACATAGACCCTTTCTTTAGCATAGACTCAATCAACCAATCACAATCACTCATTTTTCTCATCTAACAACAAAAATATATTTTTTAAAAATTTAATATCTCACAAACCGTTAACCGTTACGCAAAACGAAACATACCATCGTGACGAGAATTAAATCATCTTTCAAACGAGGGGCACATGTATATACTTTCGACAAACTTTTTTTTCGACTTTTTTTCTTAAGTCACGTCTGAGAGAATCATATATGATTCGTCACAAAACATATATGATTCGTCACGAAACATATGTGATTTTCAGAAAATCATATATGATTCATATCACGAATCATATATGATTTTCTGAAAATCATATATGATTCGTGACGAATCATATATGATTCGTGACGAATCATATATGATTCTCTCAGACGTGACTTAAGAAAAAAAGTCGAAAAAAAAGTTCGTCGAAAGTATATACATGTGCCCCTCGATAGAAAGATAATTTAATTTTCGTTGTAATGGTGTATTTTTTGTCACTTGACGATTTACCGTTTGTGAGTTATTTAATTTTTAAGAAAAAGGTAGAAAGTTAATTTGAATAAATGTGATTGGTTGATATGGTCTATGCTAAAAAGAAGGTCTATGTTGATCTTAACTCCCAACAAATATGGTAACTCAAAAAACTCGTCTGAACTAATCAACTTTTTAAATTGAGCAATGTTATTTATTGGGAAAATAGTGAACTATATTCTTCAAGAAAAATATGTCAATACTTTGAATTAGAAAAATAATATGCAGGAATATAAATTGAAACTATTTATAGAATCACAACTATGAATTTTTAGCATTGTTGAAATAATATGGAATGTTGAAATAATATGGAATGTTGAAAGCAATTAACAATTCAAACGCAAGGATGGTTTGAAGAATTATCTTAGAAAATGTTGAAATTAATATGAAAAAATGAAACGCATAATGTTATAAGGGGTATCAATCACAAATGCTTGAATGGTGAAAATGATTATATTAAGAAATAAAAGGTAATTACAGAAATCATGATATTTTAAATTAACTTTAATGCTAATTAAGAATTTTTGAATAATTACTTATAATAAAACGATTTGTATAATAAATGCATTCTTTTTTAATTAACTCTATGAAAGCTGTATATAAATACATAGGTACTGATCAAAAAGACAATGTTAAATTTGAATATGGTCGTGTTTTCATTTCTTTTGCAATGGCGTGTTTTCATTTCTTTTGCATTTTTTCTCGACATAATTTTTGGTGTTTATGATGCTGGCATGTTGGTAGTTCGTGTGACCAACCAAGCGAAAGAACATGAATTGGTCGGGATGGTTTGCTTTGAAAAGTATTGTTTACGGAGGTTTAATTCAGGTTATTGCAAGATTAACTGTTTTAGCATCTGCAACTGCCTCGGATGTCGCTACTTGTAAGTTTGAACAAATCTTCTTTTTAATATTGAGTTTTGAATAAATTTTATTTGGATTGCTGCCTGTTTCTATGTTGTCTAAACTAATTTTTGAAGCTTTTGCATGTCGAGTTTAAAATAATTTCCTTTTTTCGGAACTTTTTAATATCATATTCTAACAACTAATACTTTGTTTTACTACAACGGGCTATTCAGGAAAGATGTTGATAAACTCATGGTTATGACAAAAGCGACTATTGTGACGAAATACGTATGCATGATATATATTTTATGGTCACATGTTCTGAGCATGAGCCAATCCTTAGGTGCTAAAAATGCCAAGAAGTTTGAGATTGTTTATTAGTAGATGAAGCATACCGCCATTTTGCCTTTGGGCGAGCTCAAAGCAACTACAATATGTACACAACACGTGAAGCCCTATCAAAAGAATTTAATTAAATCACAATGATTAAACTTGCAACTTTCTTATTAGATATTTCATTTTTGGGTTCCATTTCACAATGACAAATAAGCGGTCAAGATGAGAAGCGGTTATATGGGCACGCCTTACACTTATAAGTAGACTCACTGTATAGTACGTTTTGTTATCACATGTATTACATGTAAAATAGTCTTCGCGCTCCACAATGAAGCGCGGTAAAGAAGCTTGTTAAAAATAAATATAAAATAAATGGACGTAGTTATTTTAGGATAAGAGAATTTTGTATCGAATATCGTAATTGCTGGAAAAAAAATTGTTGGCGAAAGCGAAAAATGATGTAACCGAACTTTTTTATGAGGTACACACCGGGCCGCTGGAAAGAATACTCGAATTTTAGTTACAACTTTTTATTAGTGCAATCTTAATAATACTATCGGATTAGACCACACACATATTGGCATTTTGGAACCGAACGTAACTATACTATCACAAAAACAATATTAAAAAATGATTATAGTTTGACAAAAGACAATTATTTGTCGGTGAAATTTTTTCGAAACTAGAAACCCGTCGCTATGCGCGGGTATTCGGCTAGTAGTCTATAATATATACTTTTGTGGATCAATTCATGTGATATGTGAGAATTTCTAGTTGACTTTTGTGTGTTACATTTGTCTTTTAGATATGAAAATAACCTGTTTATGGTTGGAAATGGGTCTAAGATCATCTCAATAAGGACTTTTTTTAGCAATATTTTCAACATTGGTTTTTAAATAGACTCAGTTAAGTTATCAGGTTTAGGTTAACTCGATCGAGTCGATCTGAATCAACCTAATTTTTATCATACTTTTAATATAATTTTATCATACTTTTAATAATTAACAAAATTTATATATAAAAATTATAAAAACTTCCGTATAATGAGTATATAGACTATTTGTCAACCAATATAACATGTAAAAAGAAAATTTTGTCGCGAATACGTATAATTTACATATATTTTTTTTAAATCTGAAAAAATCAAAACCCTACCCGGTCTTGAGAACCGGGTTGATCCGGGTCACCGCAAACCCGGCGGGTCAAGCCGGGTTTCGAAAATATAAAATCCGGTTCAATATAATCCGTATTTTCAATCGAAACCGAGTAAATTGATTGATTCGGCTTAGTCGACCTGAGTTTAAAAACATTGCTTTTTTGAATAGCATTTTAGTATATGAAAAAGTTTTTCAAAACCTTTTCACCATTGGATGGGATAATTTTTATTAATACTGAAGCAAAGAATGGCTTGTGTCAAGTGGTCGGAGGATAATAGCTTTTTACTTAAGTAGTTAGAATACCTGTTCACGCACGGTTTTTTTCTAAAAACTTTTGTCAAGCATTATTATCAACTGAAAGACGTAAGTTTTATTTTCCGAAATGGTAATTTTGGATAATTGAATAATCACGACAATATGTTTGGTTGTTTTAAGTTCTACTTTTAATTATATTCAATTCTGTAAATTTTTATCGCCATCTTTTTTTAAAACACACATCTTATCTTGTCTGCAAGTTTGATTTTGTTTACTTGTTTGCCTACTTTCTTGCTCAGTTGCTCTTTTGTTTTGGGTTTTGGCGTTTTGCTATTGCATGCTTATGTGTCTATTACTGTTTTTTACATATCTTGTTTCCAGTGTATCTATACTTCTAGAGTAATCTATATCTATACTAATCTATATTATCTATATCTATATCTATATCTATATCTATCTATATCTATATCTATCTATCTATATCTATACTATATATAAAGGATGTATGTCCAATTCTTGAAAAGTGAAAAAACTTATATTTTTGGAATTTGTGAAATGCTTAAAATGCCATAAATAACACACCAAATATTTAAAAGTTTGCCTGTCATCAATGCACATGAAAAATTCACAAGGGATAAGCACAATGTATATTTGGAATACTTATTGAAACGTAACTGAACATTACTACTCTGCAATCAACGATTTTTTCAACCATTGGTGAGATCCTTATAGAATATGCATCAAAAAAAGAAGGAAGGAAACAATCTCAACCATCCATTCAAATTCCATCTAATGGTCTATATTAATCTTTTTAAATTTAATTTAAAAACCCATTTTCATCCTATTTCTTAAAAATTAAATATCTCTCAAACCGTTAATCGTTACGAAAAACTAATTATACCATCGCGACGGGAATTAAGTTATCTTTCTATAGATATGCACTTCTATACACTTTCAGCAAACTTTTTTTTTTTAAATTTACGCATAAAAAATTACATGTGATTCTCGAAAAATTACATGTAATTTTCGAAAATTACGTGTAATTTTTTTGGCGAGAATTTTTAACACTGTAAGTCGTTAACTTTTGTGTGAATTACATGTAATTATGTGTGAATTACATGTAATTTTTTTAATAAAATAATTTATTAGTGTTGAATGCAAATCACATGTAATTATGTGTGAATTACATGTGATTTTTGTAATAAAGTGGTTAGTTAGTGTTGAATGAAAATTACATGTAATTTTGTGTGAATTACATGTAATTTTGCTCAAATCACATATGATTTTATAAATAATTACATGTAATTTTGCTCAAATTACATGTGATTTTATACAAAATTACATGTAATTTTGTTTTAAATCACATGTGATTTTATAAATAATTACATGTAATTTTGCTTTAAATCACATGTGATTCATGTAGACTCACATAACTTTACATCTAACTTTCGTCCCATTTGACGCGTTAGTCTTTTTTTTAAGTTACATGTTTTCATAGATTTTTATTTTCAACTTTAATACCAATAATCTAGAAACCAAGTAAATCACATGCGATTCGTGATAAATCACATGTAATTCGTGGTAAATCACATGTGATTCGTGATAAATAACATTTTCTCTCCATTCCTCACATCATCCATCCTTCCGAAGTGGTCTTGTGATCCATGTATGCTATCTAAAGTGGTCTTGTGATCCATGTATGCTATCTTGTGATCTATGTATGATAATTACATGTGAATTTGCTTGCATTACATGTAATTCGTGGTAAATTACATGTGATTCAAACAAAAGCACATGTGATTCATCTAAAGTGGGTTTGTTAGAAGAAGTTAAAGTTTTGAAATGTTTGAATCACATGTAATGCAAGCAAATTCACATGTAATTATCATCGAATTACATGTGATCCAATGCAAGCAAAATCACATGTAATTATCATTGAATTACATGTAATTCAAGCACATAATTTAATATATTAACAAGATTACATGTGATTAAAAAAATCACATGTGATTCATCTAAAGTGGGTTTGTTAGAAAAAGTTAAGGCTTCGGAATGCTTGAATCACATGTAATGCAAGAAAAATCATATGTAATTATCACCGAATCACATGCAATTCAAGCAGAATTACATGTGATTCAAACAAAATCACATGTAATTTAGAAGCCAATTTGTTTTGTATATTTTACATAAATGAAAACATAATACGTGATTAAAAAATCAAATGTGATTCATCTAATGTGGGTTTGTTGGAAAAAGTTACGGTTTTGGTATGCTTGAATCATATGTAATGCAAGCAAAATCACATGTAATTATCACCGAATCACATGTAATTCAGAAGCCAATTTGTTTTACATATATTTTTTTGGGTAAAGGGGACTCCACCCCGGTAAAATGAACATATTTTATATTAATGGCAACAAACATTTTAATATATTAACAAAATTACATGTGATTCAAACATTTTAATGTAATTCACATAAATCACGTATGGTTTTAAAATAATAACGAAAATATTTTTGTCATTTAATAGACGGTTATTTTCATATACTTTTAACGATTTTACAATGTTGAAATTATCGTCAAAAAAAAATACACGTGATTTCACAAATCGCATGTGACGTTACAAATTCAAATGTGATTTTTAAAATAATTAATCAAACATGAGTTTTCGAGAATTACATGTAATTTTTCGAGAATTACATGTGATTTTTTTACGAAATTTTTTTAAAAAAAGTTCGCCGAAAGTATATAGAAGTGCATATCTATTGAAAGATAATTTAATTCCCGTCGTGACGGTATAATTATTTTTTAATAACGATTAACGGTTTGAGAGATATTTAATTTTTAAGAAATATGATGAAAATGTGTTTTTTAATTAAATTTAAAAAAATTAATATTGGATGGTGGAGATTGCTTCCTTTGTTCTTTTTTGGATGCATGTTCCTTATAGAACTTTTCTCTAAACAAATCTTTTCTTTTTTACAAAATTGTAGCAAGCCTTCATCTTTTTTATAAATACCCAATACAAAATCTGCTACCAATCAGCTTCAATTCGAGGTCATAAAATACATGTCTTCAAAAGATGATGCACCGTCTAATAATTACTACGTTCTTGATAAAGCTGCTCCCAATCAGCTTCAAAACGAGGTCAGAATATTATTAACGAGGTTATGTTTCATGTCTATCATTGATGTAGCATAAAAAATTCTAGTTCATATCTTGTGTTACCTGTAATAGGTTGACTCTGAAAGCGTTAGTGCTTTTGGTCCAATGGAGATGGATACGGTTTTCAAAACCCTACTAATGTGAATAATGACCCTGAGGTAATTACATAACCTCTGAATCCCACATTACTTTTGAACCCACATACAACGTAGGATTGCTGTTTATGTAAATCTTGAATCCCATCTAGGTTTGATAATTCAACATTATTTAAGTTTTGAGGTGGCTGTGTTATAAAGTTGTATAGCAGCTACCTAGAATATGAGCAATATAGTGTGGTTGTCCTATTTGAGATATAAACCAATGTTATTCCAATCTAGAGGCTTAAAATACCTCATAAACTGAGCACTATTTCTACACACGTCATTATTTTTAATATTATGCTCTGGTTCATGTTTCAGTTTTAATACTAAGCCAATGCACAGCCTAAAATGCAACTGTTCATTTTACGAAGAAAGAAAAAATTAAAAGTTAATTTGGTTGAAGTTATTGACTTTTTCATCAACATAATGCCACCTTTTGTTCACGCATCAAAATTAACGAAAATAAAACAAATGACATACCTTTACCGGTTTTTTCTTATACTTATACGAACCTGATCCTATTCTTTCAAAGCGCTTTGACCATCGAGGATTGTCACAAAATAATGACGCCTAAAATTTTTAGGACGTTTAACCCGCGCCCGTTTTACCTGCACCCAATAGATTTAATAATTACGTTTTACCTTCACTCCGACAATATATTAAATAGTAGCTCTAGTCTAGATATCTTTATATATATCAAACAAAGAAAAGCCTGGTGCATGCTTGTATGGCCGACCCAATTTTAAGCTCAAGCCCATCTTATGGGCTTGGTATATAAACCCTCTCCTTAGATGGAGAAGGTGGCGGTTTCATTTCAATTTACACATAGTTATTCACTTTCTCTCTCTACAAGTGTGTGTGAAATCATCTATCTTTCTATCTCTTTCTCTCTCTCTAAGTTATACATAGATTTACAATATCCTACAAATGGTATCAAGAGCCATGGGATGATTGTATTGTTTATGTGTTTGTGTTCTTGATTTTAGTAGCTTTTGATCTATTAAACTCACGTCCAAAATTTTTTTTGTGTTTTTTATGGTATTTTCTTGATACAAATCTTCTACATAGTTGTGGTAGAGATTTGGTATATTTACTTTGGCTAAAAACACAAAAATTTTGGGTGTTTGGATCAATTTTTGGCTTAAAATCTCGAATTAGGTGTGTTTTGTCCGAGAAAAGTGGAAAAATCATACACTGTTGTACTATTGCGACAGGTTTCCCATCGCAATAGCTAGGGTTTTAGATTGGGATTGGGATTGCGATTGGTGTTCACTTGTGATATTGTGATCCATATTGTGATTCACATTACGATTGGAGTTCTTTTGTAATATTGCGATCCATATTGCGATTCACATTGCGATTGGAGTTCTTTTGTGATATTGCGATCCATATGGCGATTCACATTGCGATTGGATTTCATTTGTGATATTGCGATCCATATTGCGATTCACATTGCGACAGGATTGTTTTGTGATATTGCGACAGGGTATTGCGACAGGTTATTGCGATTGGAAGTATTGCGATTGGAAGTATTGCGATTGGAAGTATTGCGATTGGAAGTATTGCGATTGGAAGTATTGCGATAGGATATATTGCGATAGGATTTATTGCGATGCCTGATATTACGACAGATTTTGCAACATTGCGATAGAGCGACAAGTATTCCAAGATTTTTCAAAAACGTGGTTGTCTTGGAATTTTTGGTGTATCGAGAACATAATTTAGGGGATTTCAACATTATTTCTCGGCTTCTACACACAACAACAAACACATTTAATTTCTCTCATTGATCGATCAACTTTGTAAATCTTAACTTATAGAAATGGAGTACACATCTCTTATGGATAAGTCCATCCTCTCGGGTACGGATAATCGTCCACCAATGTTGGTGAAAACTATGTACGAGGATTGGGCTTCCCACATGGAACTTTATATGTTGAACAAAGAGAATGGACATCTTATTTGGGCATCGGTGCTCAATGGACCATTGGTATATGGTACTGTGACGGAAGGTGTTGTTACTCGTCCTCGCACAACGGGTGAACTAACTGGAGATGCTAAAAATCAAGACAAGTGTGATAAACAAGCAACAAACATCATTCTCCAAGCCCTTCCTCCAGATGTCTACAAACTCGTCAGCAAACATAAAGTTGCCAAAGAGTTATGGGATAGAATTCGTATTCTAATGCAAGGCACCTCGTTAACTAAACAAGAACGAGAGTGTAAGCTTTAAGATACACTTGATAAGTTTGCCTATGTTCCCGGGGAGACTCTCAATTATTACTATTTGAGATTCACTCTATTGTTGAATGAGCTCAATATCTATGGCATGGCAATTCTTACATTTCATTTGAACACCAAGTATTTGAACACTCTTCCTTCGGAATGGAAAAATTACGTGACAACTGTTAAATTGGCTAAGGATTTGCATCAAACCAATGTGGATCAACTTCAAGCTTTTCTTCAACAACACGAATGCCATGTGATCGAGGCTCGATTGTCTACACCTCAAGTTCATGATCAACTTGCCATGTATGCTTCTCAACAAAACATGGCTTTCACTTATCAAAAACAATCATACTTGCAGCAACCACCACCACACACCTATCAGCAACCACAACAACCACCTTATCAACCACTAATGATGCCACAGCAAGCATTTCAACAAAGTGTTCATCAACAGTCTTTTCCACATCAACCAGTACATCATGTATCACCATCACAAGCTATAACTTCTCCAATGGGCTATAATCCTCATCAAGGATATTTTCCAATTGAAGCACAACCAGCACAAGCCTTCTACTCCAATGAACTTCCACCAATCCAAGCACTGGTCTTCACACCAAATGATTCACCTACTGATGTCTTAAATCATCTCACTGCCTACTTGTCGAAACTTGTTGCAACTAGAGGATTTCCACCAACGAACAATCAGCTCCGCACTTCTTCAAATCCTAGACAACAAGCCACTATTCAAAATGGTCAAGTAACGGTGCAAACCATTCAGGGAAGGAAAAATTCATATGGACCCCCTACAAGGACCGTGAACGCTCAAGTTGTGAATTCTCAAGCTAATGGTAATGGAAGCACTATTGGTCCTCAAAAGGTTGTGACTTGCTACAATTACCGAGGACAAGGTCATATGGCTAGGGAATGCACTCAGCCAAAAAGAAGAAGGGATGCAACATGGTTTCGTGAGAAGATTTATTTTGTCGATGCTCAGTCTAAGGGGAAGATTTTGGATTCAGAGTAATTAGCATTTCTTGCAGACCCAGGGGCAGCAGATAATGAAGGCATTGCAGTCGTCTCTACATCTAATGCAGCATATCAAGCTGATGATCTTGATGCATATAGTTCGGATTATGGTGACATTCACTCAGCCCAAGCTGCACTCGTTGCTAATCTCTCTCACTACGGTTTTGATGTCGTCAATGAGGTACCAACCACATCTAATAATGTTCATGATTATCCACATCATGTTGACCATGAAAATGACAACCTCGAACAGAATTCGTGAACTTGTAACTCAAATGATGCGGTATCCAATCCAACACATTTGAGTGAACCTCAACCAAATGCTACGACGGGTATGGAATCTTATGATCAACGTGATTTGGTAATGGTGCCTAAACATATTATTGATAACATGAATGTGGTTGTTTGACAAACTGTAGATATGAATGACAACCTAACCGCTGAGCTTGCGCTGTATAAGGAATAGGTCAAAACTTTTGAAATGGTCTCTCAAGCTGAAAAATAACTTATTCTGAATTTGACCAATTTCGTTTTGAAAAGATTGAACACTTAAATGAAATAGAATCATTAAAAGCTAAAATCTTTCTAATGAATTAAAAGCAAAAGAGTCGGTTGTAAATGATTTTCAGAAACTTAAAAAGGATTTTGAAACTATCGAGTCTAAAAAGTTTGAATCGGAAATTAATGCTACCAAACTTCTTAAATTCAAGGAACAACAGCTTTTAAAATAATACGCTTCCACACAAAAGGTTCATCTTTTAACTAAATCATTTAGAGAACTCGAACTTAAGCGTCTTCAAGATTTACCACCTAATCCTGGTTATGCAAAACAAGCTCAGGAATATATTCCTTGTCTTTATGATGTGACCCTTATTGGCAAATCGAAAGAAGCACCTTATGTTCGTAGTACTGAGGAGACACAGTCACTTGCGGATGAAACTCATTCTAAAATGCTTTCAAAATTCCATAAGATTGATTATGATCAGTATAATAAAGATCAATTGTCAAAAAAGACCCGTATTCGTTTACAAAAGGAATTAGCTCAATTAACAGTCTTTGTGCCTCAAAGTTTGTCAAGTGAAAACCCTACTAGTACGTCTCCTACACTTGTCAAAAAGGATTTAACTAAGTTAATACCACCGGTAAGTAAGGCATTCGTTAGATTAAATGCGGTGCACCAACACTTAGCCGATTTTGACAAGGTCATTGTGTAACGTACGACGGCTTCGGCCATAACGGGAGGTGAATGGAATTTTGAGAAAACTAGAGCTGCATTTCGAGACGAAATTGTTCCATTTGTAAACAATATTACAGCTTGTCTTCGTAATGTTGATCAAGAATTGCTTTTGGAAATAGAAGAAGTTAGACGTGTTTTCAATGAAATGGATGATGCATATGAAAACAGTTTGCTTGAAATTGAACGAATTTCACGTCAAAATGATCAGCTTCTAAAACAAGTGATGTCTCATGATATTGTTTTCGTCTGTGTGAATAAAAGTGTTGATAATGATTCTATTGTGCATAATGTTGAATCTGTGGATAATGTGGTAGATAGTACTTGTCACGAATCTGACGCTGAATTTTTAAAGCTTCAAGATTCATATTCTTCGCTTTCAAAACGTTTTGATGAGATTCAAACACATTGTATTTCACTTGAATGCAAGCAACAATTTATTCAAGAAATCTTTGAAACATCATTCGAAGGTGTTAATATCGATGATGCAAATTTTCAAAAGAATTTTCAATTGAATTTACAATCAAAACGGCGTCAGCCAAGTGACAAGGTTGCTAAATCATTGCCGATAGACATAGAGAAATCTAAGGAGATTAACTGTGTGAACGTACTTGAGGCCGCTGAGAATATTAAACTTGATCTAGATAATCGAGTTTCTAAGATTTTGTCCATAATTGATAACTTAAAACATAAAAATACACAACTCTTCGATTCAGTAAAGCCCGCATGTGCTCATAACACTGCACAGAATCAATCATTGATTGAACAGTTGAATCGAAAGTCGGTGGAAATATCTGATTTGAGGGAACAAATTTGTGATAAAAATCTGGCTTTGGCTGAGTTAAAGGAAACACTTCGTACTCTAAAAGGTAAGAATGTTGTGGATAACGCAGCCACTGTCTCAGCATCGTCCTCTAATGCAATCAAAAGGAACCTTATCGCCGTCACACCACTTAACAAGGGCCCTAGGACTAAACTATCTCAAACTTTGGTCACTAAACATAAGGCGGAATCAAAACCAGCTTCTAATATTCCCCTGTTGCCTTCTACAGGAGTAATCACCACTACTAAGGTTCCAAGATCTAAGCTTAAAAGAAACAAGAAGAATGATAGGATCTTGCCCCCATCTAGTAGTCAAGAGAAGAAGAAAATAGAAGCCCACCCTAGGAATGTTATTTCTGTTTTGAATAAAAAGAATCATGTAGCTAAACCTAAAGGCTCTGCGGTTGTGCAGCGTTCTAAGCCTACTGTGAATTCTAATTTAAAATGTTAGAATTGCAATTAATGTATGTTTTCTAGTCGTCGTGATTCTTGCCCTATTGACCATGTGAATGAGATGAATGCACGGAAAAATGGATTAGAATGGAAACCAACTGGGAAAGTGTTAACCCAAGTTGGTTGGATGTGGCGCCCCACTGGTAGAACTTTCACTATAGTAGAAAATGCGTGTCCTTTAACTAGGATCACTCCCACTAAAGCGAAGAAAGCGTGCCCTTTAACTAGGAGTACCAAGGCTACCAAAACACAAGCGTGTCCTTTAACTAGGAACACCAACACTACCGTAGAAACCAAGTGCCCTTTAAATAGGTCTACTCCCACTGTAGTGCCTGCTAATACTCCAAAAGCTCAGAAAGTTGGCACAATAAAACCTGTTAGTGGTAAAACTCACATTCGAAAACACAGGAAATCTAAGGGTCACACAAATGTTAGCAATTCTGATAGTTTTATATCTGTATCTGCTAACAATCCGGAACCAATAGTTTCCAATGCATTGTCTACTGTTGTTGTTGAAAACAGGTGGTCCAAATTGTTCTCTGGTATTTGGACTCTGGTTGCTCTAAACATCTGACTGGAGATCGCTCTCAGCTCATAAATTTCGTCAGCAAGTTTCTTGGTATGGTTCGATTTGGAAATGATCATATTGCAAAGATAATGGGTTACGGTGAATATCATATTGGGAATATTATAATTTCAAGAGTGTATTATGTGGAAGGTCTCGGTCACAACTTATTTTCTGTGGGACAATTTTGTGATGCAAACCTAGAAGTTGCTTTTCGAGAGCATACCTGCTTCATTCGTAATTTGGAAGGGGTTGATTTATTGAAAGGAACTCGAGGGAATAATTTGTACACTTTGTCTCTACAAGATATGATGGCCGATTCTCCCATATGTCTTCTCTCCAAAGCATCGAAGACTAAGTCATGGTTATGGCATCGACGGTTATCTCATCTTAACTTTGACGCTATTAATCATTTGGCGAAAAACGAACTTGTTCATGGTCTTCCTAAACTTACATTTCACAAGGATCATTTATGTTCTGCGTGTACAATAGGGGAAACCACTAAGAAATCATAAAAACCAAAGGATCATTTGTGTTCTGCGTGTACAATAGGGAAAAGCACTAAGAAATCATACAAACCCAAGACTGAAGACACCAACCAAGAGAAACTTTATTTGTTGCATATGGATCTTTGTGGGCTAATGCGTGCTGAAAGTCTTAGTGGTAAAAAGTACATCCTCGTCATTGTCGATGATTACTCTCGGTTTACATGGGTGAAATTTCTTACAACAAAAAATGAGGCACCTAAATTCATCATCGGATTTCTCAAGATGATTCAAGTGCGTCTCAACACTACTGCCCGACGCATTCGTACAGATAATGGAACCGAATTTGTAAATCAAATCTTGCGTGATTATTATGAAGAAGTTGGCATATTTCATGAAACATCCGTTGCTCGCACTCCACAACAAAACGGTGTCGTTGAAAGGCGAAATCGCGCATTTATGGAAGCTGATCGAACGATGTTAATGTACGCAAAGGCTCCATTGTTTCTATGGGCAGAAGCAGTATCTACAGCAGTTTTCACCCAAAACTGGTCACTAATTCGTAAACGCCATGGTAAAACACCTTATGAGCTTCTATATGGAAAAGTACCAGATTTATCATATCTTCATGTATTTGGTTCTCTTTGCTATCCAAATAATGATGGTGACAATTTGGGAAAACTTCAACCCAAGGCTGATATTGGTATCTTCATTGGTTATGCACCCTCAAAGAAGGCATACCGAATCTACAACCGTAATTCTCGAAAGATCCTCGAAACTATGAATGTTGATTTCGATGAGCTGACAGCAATGGATTCTGAGCCAAGTAGCTCTGAACCCGCACTTCATGAAATGGGACCCAGTAACATTAGTTCTGGTCTTGTCCCAAACAACCCTACTTCATCATCATTTACACCACCTTCTAGGAATGAATGGGATACGTTGTTTCAACCGTTCTTTGATGAATTCTTTACTCCTCCAAGTATTGTTTCTCCAGAACCTAAGGTAATAGCTCCGGTAACCGAAGTTGTCGCTCCAGCAACCGAAGCACAATCAGATACGTCTGCACCTACAATTGGTCAAGATATACCTTCAGCAAGTAATTCTCAACCAACACCAGAATCAACTACCCACGTCATGCCTATTAATGATGAAGAGGATGATGATGATCACGACTTGGAAATCGCTCAAATGCGTGAACTTCCATTCTTTGGTGTACCAATTCCTAACTCTAATCAAGTCGGGTCGTCCACCTCAGAGGAAGCTCTTACTACGGTTTACTCCAATCCACGGATTCGTGAACATGACAGCAAGTGGACAAAGGATCATCCTATAGATTCTATTATTGGTGACCCTAATCGTCCGGTATCCACACGAAGTCAGTTACAAGAAAGTGCAATGTTTTGTCATTTTGATGCTTTTCTCACTAAAATTGAACCTAAGACATGGCAAGAAGCTTTTACTCAATCCTGTTGGATAGAAGCTATGCAAGAAGAACTTAATGAATTTATATGTCTTGAAGTATGGGAACTTGTCCCATGCCCGGATCAAGTGCATTTACTCACTTTGAAATAGGTTTACAAGGTGAAACTCGATGAGTTAGGCGGTATATTAAAGAACAAAGCTCGACTAGTAGCTCGTGGATACAAGCAATTATTAGGCATCGACTTTATGGAATCATTTGCACATGTTTCCCGTTTGGAAGCCATTAGACTATTCCTCGCTTATGCAACCCACATGAATATGATCGTCTATCAGATGGATGTGAAGACGGCATTTCTGAATGGTGAAATCAAGGAAGAGGTCTATGTTCAACAGCCGGATGGTTTTGTGAATCCTAAATATCCTAATCATGTGTACAAGCTTAAGAAGGCTCTCTATGGGTTGAAGCAAGCTCCACGCGCATGGTATGATCTATTGTCACAATTCCTCATTACGCAAGGATTAGCTAAAGGCAAGGTGGATCCCACGCTGTTCATTCAGAAACTAGGTAAAGATATGATTATGGTACAAATATTTGTTGATGATATTATATTTGTTGCCTCGACCCAAACCTTATCGGATGAGTTTGGGACACTCTTGTCTTCTAAGTTTAAGATGTCAATGATGGGCAAGGTATCATTCTTCTTAGGACTTCAGATATCTCAGAGTCCTAGAGGCATCTTTATAAATCAATCCAAGTATGCCCTTGAATCGCTTAAGAAATATAAGATGGAATCTTGCGACCCCGTGGATACTCCAATGGTGGAACGAACTAAGCTTGATGCAGATCCACATGGAGTTGCCGTTGATCCGACACTTTATCGTGGAATGATCGACACCTTCTGTATATCACAGCCAGTCGACGTGATCTTCAATTTTCTATATGTATGTGTGCTTGGTATCGAACTAGGCCTACTGAGTTACACTTAGCTACTGTTAAACGGATCTTTCGGTATCTTAAAGGAACCATTAATCGGGGACTTTGGTATTCGAAGGACTCTTTGATTGCACTAATGGCATATGCAGATGCGGATCACGCGGGTTGTCAAGATACAAGGCATAGCACGAGTGGAACTTTGCAACTACTAGGAGATTAATATGCTGATTTTGCTAGTGAAATAGTTCGTTTTCTCGGTATCTAATCGAATTGATCTCCGGTTAAAAGTGCGACTCAGTCGTTCTTGGTGGATAAAAGAAAATGTCGTTGATTATCTATAGCTAATTAAAAAGTAAATGCAGAAAGTAATAAAAATAAGCCAAAAACAAATAACTAATAATAAAGGAGCAAAACAAATAATAAAACGTAAATTAAAACAAAACAATTAATAAAAACAAAACTAAAAGAGGAAATTAACTTTCGACTTAATAAAATTTACTTAATGAAAAAGGAGAAAATAAAACTAAGTGGCTACTTTAAAACTAAAGGAGACAAAAACTAAAGCGGGTACTAAATAAAAGTCAAAACATAAACTTTTCGAAAAAATACTAATACTAAAATTCGACGAAAAATATAACTAAAAATACGTGACTTTCAGAATTAAAATCGGAAAAACTTTAAGATAAAACTAAACGATTACGGAACAATATTAGTTAATAAACAAGAAAGCAAACTATCGGAATGTTTAATGCGAAATTTAACGGAATATCTATCACAATATGAAAACCTATCACAATATGAAAATCTATCACACTATGGAAAACCTATCACAATATGGAAAACCTATCACAATATGAAAACCTATCACAATATGAAAACCTATCAGAATATGAAGAACCTATCACAATATGAAGAACCTATCACAATATGAAAACCTATCACAATATGAAAAACCTATCACAATATGAAAATCTATCACAATATGAAAACCTATCACAATATGGAAAACCCATCACAATATGGCTGCTGAAAATTGGGCAGCGTTTCGTCGCAATATGCCTTATACCTGATCGCAAGTACGATGCCAGGGGTTATCGCAATCCACGATCGGAATAAGTGATCAGAATGAGTTGTCACAATAAGCTGTCACAATGTAGAAACCCTAATGATATTGTGATGGAAAGATCACAATATTTAGATGGAGTAAAAATAAGCATAAACCCGAATAAGCACTTTTCAAAAACATAACCAAAACAATAATAAGAAGAACAAACTAAGCTACGAATTTAAAAAAACTTTCAAGATGCCAAATAAGCAAAATTTATAAATTGAACTAAAAGAAAAAGATCAAACTTTAAAACGATTAAACTTTTAAAAATACTTAAATGAAAATAAGCTAGACACCAATTAAGCAAAAAGCACAATAAGCTAAGACCATGAATCACACGAAAATGATAATAACAAAAAGATAAGAACTTTAATCAAAATACGCATAAAGATGAAAACTTTAAGATTAATCAAACAAGACAATAGATTTTAAAAACAAGAAGAGAAGAATGAGATGATTATGAAAAACTTGAAATTAAAGATGAAGATTAAAGATTCAAATACAAGATTAAAGTGAAAAGCTTAAAACTTTAAATAAAAAAACTAGAGAGAGAAAGTAAAAACTAGATAGAGAAAGTAAAAAACACCTACTCCTACTCCTAGTCTAATCTACTCCTAATTTTCTAACACTCCAAAATGAGGGAATGGAAGACTATTTATAGGAGGAGGGGGAGTTGTTGTTGCTTCATTTTTTCTCTTATCTTTTCGTCTTTTATTTTCTTTGTCTTTCTCGACTTTGTCTTGATATTTGTCGAATAATAAAATGAACTCGTCTTTTAAACTTCTTCTTTTATTAGACTTGGTTCTTCGACTTTGTTAAACTTCCGTCTTTAGACTTTTTCTTCGATAAATCTTCTGAACAGGACTTTGACTTCCGTTCTTTTAGCACTCTTGATCTTTTGACTTCGTCTTTTGTCTTTTTCATTGATAAAAGCCCGTGTTTTCTTTCTTTTTCATCTTTTGGAACTAAAACACAATAAAAACACAAACCACGCATAATTCTGACATTTACGACATAAAATACACGTTTTGGCTTGGTTATTATTATAATTAAGTGGTAAAAGGATAAGTGTTTTCACACTTATTAAATCCCCTACACTTGACCATTGCAATGCCCTCATTCAATGCATTAATTTTAAAGCACGGTTTACATTTTTTTATCATAAATAACCTACCTTAGCCTTTATTAAATACTAAACACTAAGGAAACTAAAAGATAGAAATATATACAAAAAAAGTAAAGAAATCAAAGACTTACATTGGTGTGTTGGCTGTCATGAATGTTTATCATCCTCAAGTTTCACGTTCCCCACACCAAGCTTATAAACGAGATCATTGATATTATAAGTTAGCAAACTAATACAAACTCATGTGGCCCAATTATTCAGTTAGACTCCCTTATTCCTAGGTGTATCTCTTATATTTTATAATTGTCTTGAATGATCACGAGGATTCATTGTTTGACTTATTTCGATAGTTGATTTAGGCTGAAAATAGAGTGAGACGATTTAATCAATAGTTAGCTAAAGCACAAAATCTTTTAAAACGCTTCTCGGGACCTCTTAAAGTTCATATCTTGGCATAACTCGCTTCACGATTTGAGACCTTTCTCGGACCGATATTTGGCAGCGACTTCATACTTCGAATCTTTGAGAGACGTTCTTGAAATTATGGTCTTCTCTTCATAATAGGAATTTCTTCTCTTGAATTTTTTGATAGATTCTTCAACTTTGGACCACGACTTCTTCATTTTTCTCCAATCTTTATTTTGGACTTTGATATACAACGATCCGCCTCCTTTTAGGACTTGGATCTATTTATCCTCATACCTTGTTAGGGTCTTTTCGGATAGACTTCTCCATGATCTTTTGGGGAGTATTTGCTTTTCGTCGTGTGTCTCGATCCTTCATATTGATTTTTGATAAATGATTTTTCACATCACTTGAGATCTTTAGCAACAAAATGTAGCCCTCATGCCTTGTTAGGGCCTTTTCGGACTCGCCAATCTTCGCATCCCGCTTCAATAAGTTATGCCTTGGCTGTGAACTCTAATTAATACCGAGCAACTTTTAAACGATCTTGTGCTAGAAGCTAAGTAACTTTTCAAATCGTACAACCTTATTTATTGCAAATATATTTATTAACAAGCGATGGGAGAAAAAGCTTATAATCAACTCACATAAATTCATGAAAGAATACCAAAGTTATAACTGACTCTATCATCTCTCGTTCTCCACAATTTAAAATCTCAAGGAATGAGACTCGTGGATACTTAGCCAATTAAATCAAAGTTTTGGGTTTTCAAGTCATCTATAGGATCTTGCGAATTCTTAGACTCTTTCAAGTTTAGAATTCGCATTTTAAATTTCCCTTGATAAACGTCTTTCTAGGATCAATTATAGTAACTTGCGAAAAGTTCTTGTTTTAACCCGTAAGAGTTAAGACTTTCGCGTTTTAAATTTCCCTATATAAAAGCCTAGCAAAACTTGACTTAGACACGTTAAAGATACTAGCTAGAGTAAACTTGGATAAGTAAACTCGGGTTGAGTCAAAAGATTCACAACGTTTAAAAATTAAAACCACTTTATTAAAATTTATACTAGCAAAGAAAGAAAATAACTATAACAAAGGTAAATACAACTAGGCCAAAATAGATCAAAAATTTTGAAAAATGTCAAAAAATCAATTTCTCGGTTAAAATGAGGACATATACAAGGAAAAGCCCACTTAACTTCGATAGAAGTCCCCCTGCACTTAATATAAACATTGTCCTCAATGTTTAAGCATGTGGAAGTAAACTCCTCTACACTTAGGACATTGTGCACGTTGTTTAAATCTTGCTAAGGAAGAGACAACTAAAGTGATTCCTATTTTAATATTGAAGAATATAAAATAGTGAATCAAAAGAGTTTAGGATAGAACCGGGAAGACGAGAACACGAAATCACGGGTCGTCAAAAGTCATCAAGAATGAATCTTTGAAAGCTCAAATCCCTGCGCATGATAAGAAAGAAAACAACAAACACATACTAGGGTCTCCCCCTACACTTATTATAAAAAACAGATAAATATAGATAGATAATCGGGTTGCCTCCCAAAAAGCGCTTATTTTTGTTCACCGAGTCACGAGCCTGACTCGTCCCCGAATTAAATGGTCCATGGGGAAGTCTCAAATGTAATACCGGGATCAAAGACCTTATCCTCGTTCCCGGAGGACATCAATGAAGGAGAGGCCGGAGGATAAGTCTTGAAGGGTAGAAAAGTCCTCTCAACATACGAAAAGTATGTGAGGTTGTGATCCACGGGAGCTGGGGTGGGTAAAGGAAGCACATTTTCATCCCCCAAAGACAATGGATGCTGACCAAGAGGCAAAGCCATAAAGTTATCACTCATAAAATAGTCAATGTCACCTCTCGGGTCAAAACACTCATCCTCGGTAATGGTTTCTAAAGGTTGGGATAAAAGGTGCTCGGGAGGGGGACTTGGGACAATATCTTCATGCAGCAAATTATCAAAAAGAATATCCCCCTCCATGTCATCATCATCAATACCCGGAGGTATTGCGAGAATATCGATTTCCTCCATAGCTGTATCATTATTCTCAACCGAAGTAATAGACGGAGGTAAAGATTCGGAAATAGGAGCAGAATTCAACGCTTCAATTTTAGCAATAAGAAAATGAAGTTTCAGTAATTTGTCGCGAAGAATAACATCTTCGACCTCATCTACAAGACCAAGTTCAGTGGTGAACTTCTCTTATGTCGGAGAATAAATCAACATCGCCTTCATCGCCCAGAGGAGAAGGATAAATTTCAAAAGTGAAATTCTCATAGCATGGAGAAAAATCATCATTAAGATCGACCTCGTCCATTGGCTCCACAAAATTCGATGCATCACAAACCTCATCAAAGAATTCATCAAGACCAAAATCACTAATTTCACTTGATGTATCACTATCCTTAGACGCATTAGGGATATCAAGAGTAGGAGTAGTAATCTCAGAAGATGAGTTGAGATCATAGATATCATCCTCGTCATCATCATAATAGTAGTATGGACGCAAAAGAGAAGGAGTATAATCACTAAGATTAGATACTTGCTCTTGTTGCTGTCGCTTTTCCTCCTCCCATGCTTCTTTTAGTTGAACCACAACTTCTTGAAGTTGCAAAATAAGGGCGTGTGTTTCGTCATTCAGACTCAAAGAAGGTTGATGATCGAGGGTGTATTGTGGGGGCTCAAAATTATGAAAACCGGAATTATAGCATGGATGTGGCCCATCATAAATTATCGGTTGAAAAGAATTAGAACACGGATTTGGCTCATAATAATTCATCGGCTGACAAGAAAAGGTACCGTGAGGGCCCCCACAATTGTTGCAAAACGGGTATTGAGAGAAACCCGGTGCATTTTATGAATATGGATCGTCATATATGGGAGAGGGTGAAATAGCGTCATTAGAAAGGAAAAATGAACTGAAGTATGAATTGATCGAATTGCACGATAGACAACGGCCAAATTAGTAATTAGGAATATCCATTCCACACCGTTCACATGAACACCATTGACAGGGTTGACTACCAGAAGATGGCCTTCCACACCCTACATAGTCAACAAACGAATCCATTAAGCACAATTGATAAGCAAGAAGAATATTTTTGGTGCAAAACTTTCGAAGAAGAAATGCTTTTTATGATTTTTAATTGTTTTTGAGATTTTTGAATATTCTTTTTTATTATTTTTTTTTTTTTTTGGATTTTTGAAAAATTTTGGCAAGAAAAATAACGTTCAAAAGTGAACGGATCCCAAAATCCAATGCGTCTCTAACAAGAAACCATAAATCTTTACGAAAAGAGCCGGCAGCGACCCCATTTAATATACTGATTTTGGTAGTGAAAAAGTTCGTTTTCTCGGCATCTAATCGAATTGATCTCCGGTTAAAAGTGCGACTCAGTCGTTCTTGGTGGATAAAAGAAAATGTCGTTGATTATCTATAGCTAATTAAAAAGTAAATGCATAAAGTAATAAAAATAAGCCAAAAACAAATAACTAATAATAAAGGAGCAAAACAAATAATAAAACGTAAATTAAAACAAAACAATTAATAAAAACAAAACTAAAAGAGGAAATTAACTTTCGACTTAAAAATAAAATTTACTTAATGAAAAAGGAGAAAATAAAACTAAGTGGCTACTTTAAAACTAAACGAGACAAAAACTAAAGCGGGTACTAAATAAAAGTCAAAACGTAAACTTTTCGAAAAAATACTAATACTAAAATTCGACGAAAAATATAACTAAAAATACGTGACATTCAGAATTAAAATCGGAAAAAATTTCAGATAAAATAAACGATTACGGAACAATATTAGTTAATAAACCAGCAAGCAAACTATCGGAATGTTTAATGCTAAATGTATCAGAATATCTATCACAATATGAAAACCTATCACAATATGAAAACCTGTCACAATATGGAAAATCTATCACAATATGGAAAAGCTATCACAATATGAAAACCTATCACAATATGAAAACCTATCACAATATGAAGAACCAATGACAATATGAAAACCTATTACAATATGAAAACCTATCACAATATGAAAACCTATCACAATATGGAAAACCCATCACAATATGGCTGTTGAAAATTGGGCAGCGTTTCGTCGCAATATGCCTTATACCCGATCGCAATGTACGATGCCAGGGGCTATCGAAATCCACGATCGGAATAAGTGATCAGAATGAGCTGTCACAATAAGCTGTCACAATGTAGAAACCCTAATGATATTGTGATAGAAAGATCACAATATTCGGATGGAGTAAAAATAAGCATAAACCCGAATAAGCACTTTTCAAAAACTTAACCAAAACAATAATAAGAAGAACAAATTAAGCTACACATTTAAAAAAACTTTCAAGATGCCAAATAAGCAAAATTTATAAACTGAACTAAAAGAAAAAGATCAAACTTTAAAAAGATAAAACTTTTAAAAATAATTAGCTAGACACCAATTAAGTAAAAAGCACAATAAGCTAAGACCATGAATCACACGAAAATGATAATAACAAAAAGATAAGAACATTAATCAAAATACGCATAAAGATGAAAACTTTGAGATTAATCAAACAAGACAATAGATTTTAAAAACAAGAAGAGAAGAATGAGATGATTATGAAAAACTTGAAATTAAAGATGAAGATTAAAGATTCAAATACAAGATTAAAGTGAAAAGCTTAAAACTTTAAAGAAAAAAACTAGAGAGAGAAAGTAAAAACACCTACTCCTACTCCTACTCTAATCTACTCCTAATTTTCTAACACTCCAAAATGAAGGAATATAAGACTATTTATAGGAGGAGGGGGAGTTGTTGTTGCTTCCTTTTTTCTCTTATCTTTTCGTCTTTTAATTTCTTCGTCTTTCTCGACTTTGTCTTGGGATTTGTCGAATAATAAAATAAACTCGTCTTTTAAACTTCTTCTTTTATTAGACTTGGTTCTTCGACTTTGTTAAACTTCCATTTTTAGACTTTTTCTTCGATAAATCTTCATAATAGGCCTTTGACTTCCGTTCTTTTAGCACTCTTGATCTTTTGACTTCGTCTTTTATCTTTTTCTTCGATAAAAGCACGTGAAAGCCCATGTTTTCTTCCTTTTTCATCTTTTGGACCTAAAACACAATAAAAACACAAACCACGCATAATTCGGACATTGACGACATAAAATACACGTTTGGCTTGGTTATTATTATAATTAAGTGGTAAAAGGATAAGTGTTTTCACACTTATTAGAGATCGACTAATCAGTTGGGCATCGAAAAGGCAGAAAAGCGCTGCAATTTCAAGTACGGAAGCAGAATACATAGCTATGTCCGGTTGATGTGCTCAAATTCTTTGGATGATATCACAATTAACCGACTATGGTCTAGGTTTCAACAAAATTCCGATGTACTGTGACAACAAGAGTGCAATTGCCTTATGCTGCAACAATGTTCAATTCTCCCAGTCGAAGCATATTGACATTCGCTACCACTTTATCAAGGAGCAAGTGGAAAATGGAGTAATAGAGCTTTACTTTGTCCGATATGAGTATCAGTTGGCGGATATTTTCACGAAGGCATTAGATCGCGCTCGAATGGAATTTTTGGCCGACAAGCTAGGATTGAGAACTTTCTCGCCTGAGACTCTAAAGGAATTGGCAGATGAAGCGAAAGAATAGTGGTGGTAAACTGTTCTCCGTATCCTTGGTGACCATTCGTCTATATTTTTTATATTTTTATCCACAAAAGCAAAATACAAAAATATAAAGCCATATAAAAACCATAAAAATTGAAAATTTTCATAAAAATCCAAAAAAAATTTACTTTATTTTTCAAAGGCATGTATTTTGGTAAATAATATTTACGGCCTTAGAAATGTCGATTAATATTGACACGGCGCCATAAAAAGATTTCGTACAAAAGTTGTATATATTTCATAAAACATGCCTATATGGCTTGTAGTTATTTCAGAATGCAACCCGGTTTTCATATTAAAGTCAAGTATTTCTTATGAAAGATTTGGCTCAACAACGGGAATTAATTTTCTCGGGCATGGTTTACTTTATAACCATGTAAGGGATTATGTTTACGTTATAACAAAATCAAACACGGATAAATGTACGCATCAGTGCATTTATTTGTTACAACAAGATAAATCTTGTTTTTATGAAGTTATCATCTCTACAACCATAGCAATCTACAATTAGTATTTACATACTCGATGATGCGACTACTCAACCGACGACTACATCTCTTTCAGTAGAACACGGTTCAACAATTGAGGGGGAGCAATTGTCCAGCATTCATAATCTTTGATGCCGAAAGTGCCAAGTTCACTAATTGGTGTCAAGAAAACAATACCAATCGTACATGTGGTGTCAAGAGATGACTTCAGACGTGACGAGGCGACCAACATTTGCCGACAAGAACCATTTGATCGTATCATATGATGTTCTCATCAATCAGGTCCAACCTTGTCAATTTCTTCTAATATGGTGAATATGTGATCATGTTACAAATCGGTATCATATCTCACAAATTGGTCTCATGAAGATTAAACGGACTTGCATGTTTCTTCCCAAAACCTTTGTTAAAACTTCATTAAATCAATTGATATTAAAAAAATATTGATTGGGTTAATATTTTTAATATGGGGGAGAAAATGCGATTTAATATGGGAAATGATCACAAATGGTTTGACTTAACGTGATGGCTCATCTCGACATATGCAAAATGTGTTCGAATATCGTGACATATGGTAAGGGGAGCAAAATGGATTTGCTATACCAAAATGGATTTCATGGTGACATATACTTACCCTAAACCCATTTATTTCACGACGATGAAGATTGTGGTGATATAAGGATGGTAGGATAGGTTAAGTCTTATGATTCTTCCACACCCGGAGGAATCTTCCCAAGGACATTCCATAGCTAGAAATAGTAGTCCTTAGGAAAGATGGAGAAAGATTGTGAATGTAGTTGAATGCCGACCAAGTACTTAAGTTAGCACTGGAACAATCACAAAAAGGTGTTATTTATGACGTATTGGTAAGCATTGAAAGGGTTGAAGAATGAAAAATAATTGTAAAGATAAAGGGTCTAAAGAAAGAAGCCCTCCTTACAACCTTAGGCAGAAACCGGGTCAACACATATGCTATTGGGATCATTTAAATGATGCTCAATATTGGAGATAAACATCATGTACCCAGTGATGCAATGCACAACCCATCCCAGCTAACTCAGATATCTCTCAAAAGGTATTTGTTTTATTCACACGGAGACAATGCATTAACTATCGATTTATTCACTCCGAGTAAATTGGTATTGAAATGGTGGCACTCCTCTCCAGCCTCCGATCACTAAAATCCAAAATGCACGATCGAGTCTAGAGCCATTTGAGATCATCAAATATCTCATTAGTACACACTTCCATATTTCCTTGCTTCTTCACACACTGTGAAAAGTAAGAAAGATATTAAGAGTCATACGCAAAATCCTCATGATCTTAACTGAACATCCGAGTAATACGAAAGTATTTACAATGAATATGGAAATCCTTCTTGAGCGAATATCAAAAAGCTCATGGTAGGTGACTTGTGCGATTCTTTATGAATCAAGCTTGTGATAACTGGAAAGCAACAGTGGTTTAATTCTTAACTAAACAAAAACACGTTCCAGGCCTCTACGCAATATCTTAGTGATCTTGCCAGAACACTCAGAGTGACACTCTACAGTGTTCACAGTGATGAGTGGAAATCCTTCTAGTGTTAACTTCAAACAGCACTTGGTAGGTGACTTGCAAGATTCTATACGAATCAAGCTCGTGACAACTGGAAAGCAACGATGGTGCGATTCTTTAATGAATCAAACTTGTTCCAAGAATCGGAACTGACGGCTTCAGTCATGTGGATAATTTTATCCAAATGATTCACTCTTTACGTTCGCAGTCAGTTTTGGAAGGTCGAGTAAAGAGAACGGGTTTACCCGCGAAATCTTGTCAAGGAGATTTTTAATTAAATCTACCTGCCACAAGTACGATATTTAATATCTTCCAACGGTCTTCACCGACCGGAGGTAAAATGCTACCGAAATAAAATGAAATGTTCAAAGCCATTTCGTTCGTGTCTACTAATGTTGCGGCATTTGAAGACGCTGGCGTTGCGGAATCCGAGAAGAAGTCGTCCCCGCATGCTTATACTTTATGCACTTAATACTTCATTTAATTCTAGAAAGCCTAAAAGTCAAGTCTTCCGCTGTATCAAACTCTGAAGCTTTCAAGAATTACGAAGGTATAAGTATATGGGACGTGAAGTCCCGAAGAGGCGAAGATAACAAGTGAAAGATGCACAAGATCAAGGCAAGAGATTAATGCTAAAGATTGATATCAAAATCACATCAGCATGTTCACCTGAAAAGAAAAGGAAAAGAAAGACGAAGACTACGAGCTTATGACAAAGCATAGTATGCTAGGATTATTTTATCATTGTAACTTGGGTAACGCCCTTGTTTGGAGTAACCTCCCTTAGGGGGAGATTGTTGGAAATACGTTTTTACGTATTTAGGAAGATTGGGTCACTCCGACAATATATTAAATAGTAGCTCGTAGTCTAGATATCTTTATATATACCAAACAAGGAAAAGCCCGGTCCATGCTTGTATGGCTGGCCCAATTGTAAGCCCAAGCCCATCTTATGGGCTTGATATATAAACCCTCTCCTTAGATGGAGAGGATGGTAGTTTCATTTCAATTTACACATAGCTGATTCAGAAGCTTCGTCAAAAAGAAGTCTATGAAGAAATCTTTTCAAGACATGTGGTATGAATTAGGGGGAAGTTAATCCAGTTCATACATGATACAATGGTTCCTCAACAAGCAAAGACAAAGAGGATTCAAACTGGGGTATAAATTTTTCTAGAAGACTTGAAGACAACGGTGTCACCCTCAGCATTAGAAGCAACTTAATACTGCCATATTTTTGTTGTATTTGCATTTGTTAGGAACATTGTAAGTAATTCTGTATGTCACCACATTAGGGGAAGATTGTTAGCCTTAAAATGTGTGCAACTAACGAAATTACATTAATTTCATAGTCGAGACTTGTAGGGACTAATATTGTCATATGTAAAGTCCAAGTCTCGTGCTATATAAACCCCTCCATACTTCCATGGAGGGGTGAGGCTTATCATTTCTTGTTTTTCCCTTTCTCTCACTAGAATAAAACACACACTTTTATTCTTACTTGTTTATCTCTCTAAAATGGCTAAACACCACTTCTATCCTCCCCGACCTCCAGATCTTTTACCCGTGTTATTAGTGAATCCATGTTAACAGTGCCCATAATTTTCAAATTACGTTCACTTGTTACCATCTTCACAATAAAAGTATTTAACCACTCCTCCATCTTTTACACGACCTTCTACTCTATGTCGAGCATGACGCCCATCCTCCAGAAAAGCCCCTTGCCTATTATAACTACACATCACTGCCATTGAACCAACTAAAGAAATATTAGAAAAGTTCAACCCTCTCAAGTGCTACAAATATATTAAAGAGAACTTAATCAGGTAAAAGATCACGAACATCCAATAGATAACGTTATTATGTTAGATATAACAAACCAAGATCTTGATAGAAAGTTTACGAACCATGAAAGGAACGTGTTCAGGGTGCCCTTAATAACATATTTACAATTTCATTTCTTTACTAAATTTGTGGTAAATCATAAAAGTTAACATAATCGGCCAACACTTAACAAACTAAACAGTTGCAACCACTTTTCTAGGTATTCCAATCATTGAACCAAGAATATAATTCTCAAAACCCTTATTTTGTTTAATGAAGCTCATCGGTTTGACCTTCTTATGGATTATAAATACCTAGTAGGCCACCTATTTTTCTGCACGAAACTCCTACATCTTATCACTTATAGAGACATATATCTCCAATAGATGGTGGTATCGTATATCTAATGATAACCAAAAATGCAAAACCATGAAAAAGCAAACCTTTTCCCACGATTTGCCGAAAACTTCAGACAACTCAACATTGATGATCTTCAGTTATGTGGAGGCGCTGGAAAGTGTAGAAGATCCTTCATCCCAACCTCTATTATGTCCCATACACACCTGATAGGTAACATAAATTTTAGACTCACTTCTTATAGTTCTATAATACTTAGTCGAACAATTGGGTTAAAACAGGACAAATAAACCAATATGTGAGTTCATGAAATCAGGTTTGTACATGCGACAAAGCTGCTCCACGCACTCTATTCTAAGATAAACAACCAGGTTTTATGAAAAAGAATGTAGAGACGAATTCTTCAAGTACAACACCAGTGGGTAACCCATCAAAATCCTGCAAGCATATGTCAAGTACCTCTTAAATATATACAGTGAGTAAGTCACAACGTCAAGAAACAGAAGTATGTAACTAAACTAAAATGGACAAACTTAAATATAGCATGATCAACTAACCTTAGTTGAATCAGAATTATGTCAGGAGCAAACCAATGTCACTTCCGAAATTGTCTAATAACTATCTCTCCATTGCAGACCAAAACGATCCTCATTAAAAGAGCTCAAAACCTCTGATTTCTCCTTATTATGTGATAGGATTTGCTGGTGTATCAAGAATGAACCGCTTATAATAGGCTATCTAAGTAGGGACATTAGTTGTAGAATCTGATCTTGTAATCGGCTATCTGAGGAGGGTCATTTTGGGACATCTATTATAAGTTGACACCACCTAGATAGCACTTGTGATGTAGTCTTTCTTCTCTCCTCGACTCCCCTCCAAACATCTTCTTTTGCATAGACCTGCGAAATTGGAAGCATTAAAAACCATATGCAGCACGCCTATTATCTGCTAAAGACAGTGTAACTTTTTTTTTATTACAGATTTCCTTAACATCGTAGTTGATAATTATAGCTCTAGAATTGCATCCTTGAACTTGGTTCACACCACTATCGCATTATCTATAGGAAAAAACGGTCCTTTTGGAATTCAAATCCAACCATGGCAGGGGCATAAGTGATCTTCATCTTCTTTGTAATAGACAAGAACCTCTTGAACCCTAAGTGAACGGTTCCTGATGAAAGACACTTTTCAGACCACATATCTACTTGCCCACGTCATTCTATCTACCAATATAAATATCTATGATAAAAATTAATAAAGTGCCATGTACCTTAAAAAATATTTATGTAGCGGTGGACCTATTTAGTATTATAATCATTGCGGCTCAACCTGACGATTCATGGAAGCCCTTGTTCAGCTTCAAAGTTTGCAAAAAACATGGAACTGGTCATCTTTTCCTGCACCACTTAAAACATCAGTTTCTGAAATTGCATCTTTCCAACCAGATATCCTATAGGATCATATCGTTTAATATTACAGCCAGAAACTTAACCGAGTACAGAATTTAGTTTTATAAAAAGATTGAAAAAATTAAATTCAACTGAGTCGAAACCTCGTTAATTCATTCTACTTCAGTAGAAATAGCAATCAAGGTATTTGTCCAAATACAAATAGCAGAAGGCAGTTAATGAAAGATGAGTCAACCACTCGGGTTCCAACAACCGAGCAAATCTTCAAATGGTAGACAATGTGGCTCTCGCATCAAGTTCTGTACGCAATCAAAGTAGCGGTTAATGACATATGAGTCAACCGTCTCGGGTTCAACAACCGTGCAAATCTTTAAACTGTAGACAAATGTGTTGCGTATTCGGTTTTGGCCAAGTGGTATGTGACACTTCTCTTAACAGTGTTAGAAGTAGAAGGCCTAAAGGCCAATAGCATTGTTAACAAAACAATACATGCTTAGAACAGATAATTCAGGTAAGAGTGCGACCTAAAATATAGTGAGTTAGGAATATATGAACCGATACAGAAAAAGTAGTAACCTTGGTTGCATCCAGAATTGGACTGGCCAGTCTCAATGGCGCAAGTGGTGCGATCGTTGTTCACACACGTACCTTTACCTCCATCAGCACATCTTGGCTACCCATGTTATCGTTCTCCGAATTCATATCGGCTTTCGTACGACCTTTTTTCCTGCGTAATGCTAAACACCCAACACCCACAATTTTTCTCTGCAACGCAACATGCTTATCAGCTCTGATCATCGTCAAAGTACCAAGGTCATGCCAAAATATACGAAAAAAACCACACACGACAACATAAAACATAAAGACTGATCTGTGCTGGCGTCTTTCATTTAATATTTTTAGGCTGTAAAATATTATCACCACCGCCATACCTATAAAATATGTAGCCATCGTCTGACCAGTAGTATTCTATACCTTGATAATCAAAATTGCAAACACGGCCTGGCGATGGTAGCAAAAACCTGAACAATAAGCTAAAGAAAACAATAAACTAACCTAACTGTAATTAATCCATACCATGAGCATTCTTTCGGGCCGGTGAAAGATAGTTGTAAAAAAGAAGAAATTTGTATTCCACTTTGACCATAAGAAATCATCATCATCATCAATTTGTACTCGGCGTGACACTGGCGAGAGAGAGAGAGAGAGAGAGAGAGACAGAGAGAAATGGGTATCCGGGGAAAGCAGCAGCAGAAATCAGTCAGCTTAAACCTAAGTTGTGATTTGTATCAGACTTCTTGGTGCAGCACTCATTGCAGATCTACTCTGGGCTTCTTCTTCGTCTTCTTCTTTTTTTAATAATAATAACATTATCACAAGTACCAGATCTTCCAATTACTCTTCTACTCCCAAGTTATTATTAATATTGTCAAATTAGGGCAAATCGAATTAAATTGAATTGAAAGATAATTGAATCCAATACTTGAATAAGTTACACATCGAATTAAATCGAATTGAAACATAATTAAATCGACTACTTGAAAAGAGTCGCATCAATTTTTTAAGGTTTGTACATTTTTTGGGTTTGAAAGGGATTAATGGGTGTTGGATCGGAATAAATTCAAACAGTTGTTTGATTCAATGTTTAAAAGGGTTATGATTCAAAGGGTTTCATGGCTGTTAGATCGTGAAAAATGGAGGTGAAGTAGATGGTGTGTGTGTTTTCCCCGTTAGTGGAATGTTCAGAGAATATAGGAAAAATGGGAAAAAATGGATTGAACCTATTATATATAGTTGTGGTATGAGAACGCAACTTTTGTGAAATTGTGTCCCGGTTTTTTAAAATTACGTTTTCAAATGCTAATTTTAGAATGTTTTTGAGATTTTTTAGCAAAAAAAACAAATTCTATTGGTTAAGAAGTGCCATGTCACATATGACTGGGATTAGAGGTGTGGTATCAAATCATAATTATACCTATATAATATATATATATATATATATATATATATATATATATATATATATATATATATATATATATATATATATATATATATATATATATATATATATATATATATATATATATATATATATATATATATATATATATATATATATATATATATATATAATATCTATTAAATATATATATATAATATCTATTAAATATATTCCTTACACAAGCTTTGTACCATCATCACGCAGGTATTAACACAACACCCTGTAGAAAAACAGTTACTATGCGAGAATATTATTGTTACAAATTCCAAATTCGGGAATATCATTGCTTGATCTTCTTTGGAGGCCGATTGTTTCAACAGTTCGTGGTAGATACATACATAAAGATAGAGACTCCACGCTTGCAATTTTGTCAAAACAACCAATCCACAATTAGAGCAGACTTTTATCAAGGAATCGTTGATTCTGTGAATGCCGGGAAGGTTCAATCGAATAGACTTGGACAAGTTATTGTTTTGCTTGTCACTTTTATCGGAGGACCCCGTGACATGGGATGACAATTTTTGGATGCCATGACGTTAGTACAAGATGCTGGGAAGCCTGGTATTTTTCTAACCATGACTTGCAATCCAAACTGGCTAGAAATTATAGAAGAGCTTTATGAAGGACAAACAACACAAGATCTACCAGACCTCATTACAAGAGTTTTTCGTGCAAAACTAGAGTCTCTCAAGTATTATCTATTCACAAAACATATCATTGGTGTTGTTTCCTCGCATATATATGTTATCGAGTTTCAAAAGCGTAGTTTACCACATGCCTATTTTCTTCTAATTATGCGATCAGATGACAAGATGGCGAATCCCGATCACTACGAAAAAAGTTGTTTGTTCTGAAATTCCAGACCCAGATAAATATCCTGAATTGCACCAGTTGGTCATGAAGCACATGATGCATGGTCCTTGTGGGCATTTAAATACTAATTGTGCTTGTATAGAGGGTGAACCAAAAAAATGTCGTTGGAATTATCCTAGGAAATTCCAAGAAACAACGCAACAAGGAGATGACTCATACCCGTTGTATCGACGGAGAGACAATGGAATTGAGGTAAACGTACGGAACAATGTACTAGACAATAGATGGGTTGTTCCATATAACCCCAAATTGTTGATGATGTTCAATTGTCACATCAATGTGGAGGTGTGCTCAAGTATAAAATCCGTTAACTATGTCTTCAAGTACGTTTACAAGGGTCATGACATACAAGTTGTAAATGTTGATCAAGAAGGAGAGCAGGTCTTCAACGAGATAAAGAGATTCTAGGACGCGCGTTATGTATCGCCTCTAAAAGCTATGTGGCGAATTTATGGCTTCCCTCTATCAAATATCCATCCACATGTAATGCCATTGCAAGTTCATCTACCAAATAAACAGTTGGTTCGGTTTGTAGAAGACGATGAATTGACTGAAATCATTGAGAGGGAAAAGGATAAAAGATCGATGTTGATTGCTTTTTTTAAATTGAACCAGTTAGACGTAAACGCAAGGAAATATTTGTATAGAGACATCCCAAGGTACTATACATGGAATAAGACTACACGTAAGTGGAACCTATGAAAAAAAGAAAAATGAGAGGAAGAATGGTTTCGGCTAATCCTGCTGAAGGAGAGAGGTTTTATCTACGGGTACTATTGCGACATGTTAAAGGGCCTACAGGATTTGATTTTCTTTACACGGAAAATGATGTATTGTATAGTACGTTTCGTAGATCGGCCTTGGAAAGAGGGTTAATAAAGGGTGATAGTCACATACATGATTGTCTATGTGAGTCCTCTACATACGAGATGCTCGACCCTCTTAGAAGACTATTCACTACTATTTTAATATTTTGTGAACTAGGAGATGTTCGAAAGTTATGGGATGAACACTATGAATCTCTTCCAAAAGACTACAACTTAGAATGTATGAGTGCTGAACGGGTTCAAAATATGGTTTTATCGAACATATCAACGATTCTACAATCTATGGGTAAGAGTCTTAGTGATTTCGATCTTCCAAACATTACTGCGGATGTGCGTCCATATGCGTATGGATGTCGTGAAGTACACGCGGAATGCTCGATAGTTGTACAACCTGAAGATATACTAGCTCGACATTCACTAAACGCTGATCAACAAATAGCATATAATACAATCATGAGACATGTTGATGACGACTCTCCGGACGTGTTTTTTATTGATGGCCCAGGAGGAACTGGGAAAACGTTCTTGTATAAAGCTTTGCTTGCCACTGTTCGTTCTCGTGGACTTATTGCACTTGCTACCACGTCATCAGAGGCTGCGGAAAATAACATGACAGGGGGGAGAACTGCTCACTCGCGCTTTAAGATTCCTATCAATCTGACTACAAACTCAATATGCACTGTCAAAAAACAAAGTGGGCTTGCTAAGCTACTTTGTCAAGCCAAGTTGATAATATGGGATGAAGATAATGGTTTTAGGAGGGGACTTCAGACAGGTTTTACCAGTCGTAAGACGTGGAACACGAGCGCAAATTGTAGATTCAAGTCTCCGAATGTCCTTTGTCCTGGAATTAAAAAATGCGATTAACCATATATATGAGGGCACGAACAGATCCATGGTTTCAAATTTACTGTTACGCGTCGGTGATGGAGTTGAAGAGCTCATTGATGAAGACTATATACGAATAACTGATGACATGACCATTTCATACACTACCGAGGCTGCCTCAAAAGATGCGTTGATCAATAAAATATTTCCTTCCTTTGCTACCAACGTTCATACATCCGCTGATGTAGTTTCAAGAGGAATATTATTAACTAAAAATGAACACGTTGACAACATTAATGAAATGTTGATTGGAAGATTTCCTAGAGAAGAGAAAGTTTACTATAGTTTCGATGAAGCGGAAGACGACACACACAACATATATCCTCTTGAATTCTTAAACTCCCTCAATGTGAGCGGATTGCCACCACATTACTTGTGCTTGAAAGTTGGATGCCCGATTATTCTTTTGAGGAATATCGATCCGGCAAATAGATTATGTGATGGCACGAGGCTGATATGCAAAGGCTTTGATCCAAATGTCACCGATGCTGAAGTTGATGTCAGGCAGCACGCTGGAGTTAGGGTTCTCTTACCTAGAATCCCTCTTGCTCCATATGAAGAAGACATGTTCCCTTTCAAGCTAAAGAGAACACAATTTCCTGTCCAACTTTGCTTTACCATGACTATCAATAAAGCCTAGAGGCAAACAATTCCAAATGTGGGTGTCTATTTGCCCGAATCTGTTTTCTCACATGGGCAACTTTATGTTGCGTTGTCTAGAGGAATCTCACGTGCAACTACCAAGGTGCTGGTGAAACCAGTCAAAGAGTTTGGTGAAGGAGTATACACCTCAAATGTCGTGTACCAAGAAGTTTTACGCGGCGAGTAACATCGGTTCCTAGATTTTATCGATACTTGATGTAATGTTTCACTTTCTATTTTACTATAAGTTTTTTATATGTTGTTTGATACACTCTTATATGAGATTTTATTTAAAATTGAATCTTCGCATGTTACTACAGTTTCCAACTTAATTTAATCTTACCACTATAGCGCTTATCGTCGCTTATTTGCCGCTACATAAATCTGCCGCTATGCGCGGGTATTCGCCTAGTAACAATAAAAGAATGCGTAGTTCAAGCTACTAAATACCTCATCTGCCTAATTTTTAGTAACTTTTTTTTAATTGAAATTGATAAAAATATACTATTAGTGATCTTTTGTTACTTATCTTTTATATAATAAAAAAATTAAATTATTTGAGAATTTTAGATGAAAGTGGAGGTTGTAAAAAAAACAATTGAACCAATCAAATAGCTTAACTTTGACACATATACAAAATCGAGTGATGTGATTAGTGGAAAAAAAGTTAAAAATGAATTTCATTTAATCAAAATTAAAATTTTTGATTGAAGAATTTGATGAAAACACACAAAGATATATGTGTCAAATTTGTGAAAATAAAAACTTAAAAAAGAGGAGGGTATTAAGAAAACTTTAGTTCTTGAATTTTAAATAAATAAAATAGACCTAAGTGTAAATTTATAATTTTTCATATTTTTTAGTTATTTATAAAATAAATAAAATATTCTTTTAAATTTTATACACTATAGACTTTATTCTAAAAATACGACATATAAATGTTATTTTAAAAATCAACATATAATTATTTAGAATTAAAATATCGAGTATGAAATTCGAAAAATAAAAATTGAAATAAGTTTATATTAATTAAACGGTGCACAGTAAAATAACAATATAAATAAATATATAAACATTAGATTTTATTAAAAATATATGTATAATATACATAAAAACGTAATAATGAAATTATTACACACTAAATAGTTTTGAGATATGTTTTTTCTATAATGAAATTATTACACACACTAAATAGTTTTGAGGTATTTTTTTCCCCATTGAAACATCACTTGTTCAAAGCACACCAAACTCAGTATCGAAAGTTTTACCAACAGTTATGGCTTTTGCATTTCTCACATTAGAGAGATGATTGCCTTCTAAGATCTTGCTTGGAAGCATGTGATTCTCTTTGTTTTAATAGATAACCGTTTTTAAAGGAAAAAAAAGTTATTAAAGAAAAAAAAAACCAGAAAGGAAATAAATTTATAAATAAACATGTAAGGGTGGTAATTTCAGATCCGACACGAAACCTGACCTGAAACTGACACAAAAATTATCAGGTTCGGCTTGAATATATTAAATCTTAGGTCAGGTTTGGGTCGGCCTATCTGACCCATTTATTAAACAGGTTAGGTTTGGGTTGGAAAAAAATTAAACAGGTCGACCCGACAACCCGTTTAAATTTTTTTCTTATATTGAAAATGATTAATATTTTACCATACGTGTTTACTAGGTTAAACGTACCGAACATAAACACATTTAACATGTTTAACACGTCTAATGTGTCTACTTTTATATATAAAACTTGTTAAATGGATCAATATATAAACCCGTTTAACCTATTCAACCTATGTAACATTTTTAACGTTAACCCAAATATATATATGGGTTAAATGGGTTAGGTTCGGTTATGTGTAAACGGGTTATGGTTGACATAACTGATCCGATTATTTAAATGAATTAAATTTGATTTAAGATTTTCTGACCCGCCAACCTGACAACCCAAACCCACTAACCCGAACCGGATATGCAAAACACAACAAAGTGATACAAACAAAATGTGTTCCTTCACTTTAAATAAGATAATTAATGAGAGGGGACCGAATCAAAACAAGAAACTAGTACCAAACCAACATAATTCGGAAAAATCCAACAAACTATGGCCAAAACAAACAGCCCTAGAACTAAAAGAGTTAAACCGGCAGAGACCATAACTAATAAAATAAAAATGTGACCCATACGGCCGCCGTCCCACATTTAGATGCTTGTTACAAACGACAAATATTTTATGAGGACAAGACGATTGCTTTGATTTCTAAACTTACAAAAGGGACCTATATGAGCAGGAGTGGAGTTATTTTGTAATAGGCAAAAGTTATTTTGTAAACTTATTTTTTTTTTTTAATCAAGAGACTTATTTTAACTCTTCATTCACATTTTATCTAATAGTTAGGATTATTCTAAGATTTAATCAAGAAAACTTTATTATATAATGTAAAACCCGCATGATTTTACCATTAAGTCATGAACCGTACACTTATAATCGTACGTACATGATTAAAACTTTCATTTTATAACATGAAAACGTATCACGAATATTAATTTCAAGAATTACGTACGTGCTATTACACGATAAGTATTAAATACGTGTTAGTACACGATAATTATTAACAATAATAATTATAATCACGAACATAAAATCATGAACATGAAATCACGAACAGATAATTATGTACTTACGTAATTATTAATACGATAAATGTCGTTACGTACAAGTAATTATAATAACATGAATAATTAATAATTACGTAACACGTGAACACGAATGATTAACACGATTGTTCTTCGTATTTTAAATCAAACACGGTAAGTCATTACGTACGTAATAGTTACGTTTAAACGTATAAGAGTAACCATGGGAAATTCATGACATGTTAATCATGAGCTACGTGAATATTTAAATACACAAAAACGCGTACGCTTTTTAAACATGAATTATACAAACAAATAGGGAGGGGCTGTTGGGCCGTTTAGACAAGAAAAGGGACAAGGGAAAACATGGGCGCTAGGCCCATGTGTGTTTGATTCGGCTTATAACCAAAACAGACGGGAGGGGGTTTTTATTTTTGGACAAATGATATCCCACATAAAACCCTAAAACATAGTAAACACGCCGTTTTCTTTTTCCTTGTTTCTTCTTTGCTGCCGTCGACCCACACCAAGAAACAAGAAGGGGGAGGGGGGGGGGGGGGGGGGGGCAGTCATGTTTTTAGATTCAAGGAATCAAGATGTTTGATTCATATTTGATCTTTCTTAAAACCCTAAACAAGTAAGAAACCCTAATTCTATTTGTTATGTTTTTTTATTAATTGATCATTGATTTCGAATGCTAAAAGATTATTACATGTTAAACAAGAGGAATTAAGGGGGGGCGGGGGTGTACGTTTGGTGCCGCTGTGTTGATTTAACACACAAACTGAGACCATCTATGGTCTCGGTAGTACTTTAACCCCACCAGCCGCAACCCTATTTGGGTGTTGGTTGGGTTTTGTGCAGACGGGGGCAACGGCCGCAAGGCCAGTGGGTTTTTTCTGTCAAAAGAGGGCAACCCCAACGTGGGTAATTTGTTAAAATAGTGGGAACCGAGAGCCTATGCTCTCGGTGGGAGTTTTAAAAAAGCAGGGGGAAACGGCTGTTGCCGGTGGTAGCAGCACAACTGCCAGGGGGAACTGGCAGTTAGGGGGCTGTTTGGTTTTGGGTGTATGATCAGTTAACGGAGTGTTTGGTTCATAGTTTTAAAACAGTTTCAGGGGGGGTGTTTGGCTGAGTAATAAAAACATGTATTTTACTATATTTAACTAGTTTAATTATAAACATGTTAGTCAAATTAATCTTATGCATGACTTAAGTATAATTTTATTTTGCAAGAATTACTAAATTT
Organism: Glebionis coronaria; assembly: GCA_025667525.1. Lineage (NCBI taxonomy): Eukaryota > Viridiplantae > Streptophyta > Magnoliopsida > Asterales > Asteraceae > Glebionis > Glebionis coronaria. The sequence goes on from CM046877.1 coordinate 48,866,970, forward strand.
ATTTGGTCCGGTTCATGGGGTTCCGGGTCTGGTTCACGTCACGTTTAAATTATAAAACACGGTTCACGACTTACTTAATCTTACAAGTTGATTATTTACAAGTATATTTCTTTACAAGATTAATTAAATTAAATTAAGCATGACTAATAATTAATTTAATTTAAATCATGGACTTAGGTTATAGTTATTTTTAATAAATAACACATGTATTTAACCTAAGTATTTTTACCCCTTTAATTTGACGATAGTTATTAATTAATTATTTAAAACTTGGATTATAATTAATTAATAAAACATGACTTAGGTTATAAATAATCAATTAATAATACATGATTTTGACCTAAGTATTTTATTATGTATTTGAGATTATAGTAATTAATTAATTGTTAAAACATGACATGTAATTAATTAATTATCACGACTTAGGTTATATTAATATAGTTATTAGTACATGTTTTAACCTAAGTATTTTATACACTTAATTTAATTAAATCATGTTTATATATAATTAAATCTTATATTATATAGTTTATTTAATTCACATGTATTAATTAATAAACTATACTATTTAGTCACATGACTTTGAATATTAATCGGTAAAACTTAAGCTTATCCTTTTTAGCTTAATAATCCAGCTTATATCTATAAACTTTCTATTTTTAGAAACTTATCTGTTTTAAGTAGTAAATCTATTTTTGGAAACTTTCTATTTTAAGAAACCTGCTATTTTTAAAAAGTTACTTATTATTACACAACAAGTATAATAATACAAGAAATACAAGTAATACTTAATCATAATATACATAATGCACGATAAACACAGTATGACGTTAAAATCAGTAAAACAAGACATGAACATATAAAACAAGCTAAAATATGATATAAAACCAGTTACGTACTTAGTAATAAGAATACTTATACATGTATCCTATGTATGTAGCATTAGTGAGACCGAAGTAGAATTCTCTTCCGTTCGTCTTCTTCGTTCACTGGACTTAAGGTACGGATTCTCCGTTCTTTCAGTATGGACATTCTTCCTTATTAGGATTTCCCGTATGCAGCCAACTGTTTTCCCCAGTATACGTTTTATATGTTTTTGAATTGCTTATGTTTAATTAGAATACCTAAAGCCATATACATGTATGACCAGTTTCACCTACTTATGGAGGTACCATAACCATAACACTGGAGGCACTAGTGTTATGACTTCACCACGGCGGAGTGATAGTTCGTGGCGTCCCTTTCAGATTTTGGCCATATTATTATTATCAGGTGGGGCGTATGGGTGCATCCTAGTTTACATATTTTCAGCAGATTATTCAGGTGAATGTGTTGTGTGCCTTGCATCCTTCACAAGGAGCTGATCCCTCCTACCTAAACCAATATATTAAATTAGAGGCGGCCCCTCTAATTTGCATGACGAGGTCACCCCTCCAAGTATTCATGCGCGTTGATATTTCATGACCTATATTGGCTAATGGTTAACATGTTAAACAATTTTCATAAGATAAACATAAGGCTTTTCAAACTATAAAACCAGTTTTATGAACATGTTCCAGGTTTTCCAGAACTTATACATTTCCGCTGCTATTAAGTCTTTATTATGTTTCAGTCATTCATGCTATGTTTGTATATCTGTGCACTGAGCGTTATGCTCAGCCGTTATTTTCCTTTCCATGTCCCAAAACGGCAGGTACCCAAGGACAGACTCGAGCATTTGGAGGACGTACATAGGATGGAAGCAGCCATAAACTTCTTTTCCTTTTGCATTCATATATTTATGCTTGTGTGTCTTTGTTCATTTCATTTACTTTATTTTTGTTTTGGGCTTATGTTTGGGAACCGATGTTTGATTTCGGTTTTTCCCTATGGTCATGTATGTTTTACTACATATTACCTTGCATGCTTTGATGACACGCCATAATTACGCGTAACGGTCCACTTATCAAAGTGGGGTGTTACAATTACGGTATCAGAGCCAAGGCTTCGACCTGTGGGCTCTAAAACTTGACCTGTGACTAGTGGGTAGTCACCAGGAGCTTCCTAAGCCAACACTTGTCATTCCACGTATTGATGTTTTCAGCACATTGTTGTTTTAACCATGATGTTTTCAGCACCTTGATGTTTTAACCTTGATGTTTTCATCGATATTGTTTTACTAATATGGATGAACAACCGTCATTCATATTTAGTTACGTGTCATGGTTTCATGCATGATGTTCCTCATGAACTGTGACTATGTGGACTGAACCCCAGTAGTTCATAATTAGTCACATATTTTTTTTTCTGATAAGTTTTAGACAGATGATTTTTACTTATTTATGTTTCACGTATCATTGTTGCAAGAATTTTGACTAAGTAATGGTTGGTACAGGACTGGCCCTATTTAGTCGCATGTGCTTTTATCGAGACTTTTAACTTTGGGACCGACCCATAGGCGTCCCCTCGCGATGTCTTTTGTTTTGGGACTGACCCATAGGGGTCCCCTAGCACATATAAAAGTTTTTATAAACTGCATCATGCATTCAAGCACTGTTTTAATGCATAAATTTTTCTCATGATTTATTGGCATAAATTTTTTTCGTGTCCCCTCATAAGTTACTATGTTTTGTGTCAAGTATGTCTTCATACTGTCATGGTTAACTTTAGTTTCATGCTGATTATGTTATACACTCCTTCATGTTAGGTTGTTTCATGTTTATTCATGATGATTTCGTCTTCACGTGATTATGTCTTACGTCTCTTTTGTTGTTTATGCTTTCATGCAAGACACTGTTGGAATTCATTTAAATTCTGCTTTCTTGATAGTCATGGTTGGTTTTCATTAATCATGCTTTCAGGAAAATCATCGTTGAAATCCGTTTAACCACACGTTAGCGTTTCTCTATACAATCAGAATGAGGTATATACTGGCATTGCCAGGTTATCATGATGGTCTTTCTAACCGTTTAATCAGTTATTTTCCTTTCAAATCATGTCAGATGATCGACCCCATATCGATCATTTCATGTACATTCCATGTGTACTCCATGTAACGTATCCCATGTGCATATTCCACTTGCTGATATTCTACAAGATTGCTGATGCCGCTCATGACTTGGAGACGTTACTAAAGGTTGATGCTGTTGATTTTTGGAGACGCTATGAGATGATGATGCCGTTCATAACTTGGAGATCGTACAAGACGAAGACAAAGGCGTTAGATCAAAGCGATCGGACGAGAAGATGCTTCACCACCAGACGATTTCCATCAATCATTGTTCCTAATTCTTAGTTACATGTCACACGTCATTCAGTTGTTGTTTCAGTTATATGAGTGAGAACCGGTACCAGTCGGCCACTCAACTGAATAGTTACATGAATCACAGTCATGAAAATGACCGTCATGGAACTGGCAGATAAGAGGATAGTAACCACTACTATGACAACAACTATCCTAGCAATCGCAACCGAAGTTCCGGCCCCGGACGTGATCAGAAACACAAGGGATCTGTAGTTCAACCGATCCGTCAATTCTGGCATAACAACCTAATATTTGTAACTCTATTTGTTTCACATTTCGAGACACATGTCAAGACATCAGTCAAGACACATGTCTCATGTATACTTTCTGAAGACACATGTCAAGACACCAGCCATGACACATGTCATGCTTATACTTCTAAGACACGAGTTAAGACACATGACTCACGTCCAATTCTAGAACATCCCTAAGAAATTTCAGGGTACCCTCCAAAGGGTATATCTATTTTGTTGTGCCATGTATTAATCAGGCCACAAGAAATTCAGTACCATCACCGACGTATCTGTGAGATCTGTCACGTTTGCTCGTTGACACTTTCATCTCTTACACCCATATTTCATATATTCATGACCATAAAGGATGCCACTCGTATCCCCCATGTATACGAAGGTTTCCTTCAGCCCATGGATGAGATCTAAGCTGCTAACGCATTACCTCGGACAAATGCGAGTTGAATTTAATCCTAATCATGGACTATAAACAGCACACCCTGCTACGATTCATGATTTTGTATAGTAATGTTCAGGCTCCTGAATACATTCAGCATGGTTTTCCATCAGGAAAATCTATACAAATTATCTATGCCTTCCAAGCACGTGCTTTGTTATCCATGACTGCTAAATTTTCTAGTTGTTAGTAAGACACGACCACTGAAGTTCCTCTTACGTATAACCAGCCGATTATACCAAAGTCTTACCATACATTCTAGAAGAACCTTCTAGGAGAAGGACGGTAACATGAGATTATGTGTTGACCACCGTCGATGTAAACAAATCACCATTCATAACCGTTATTCTCCTCCACGAATTGAAAACATGTCCAATCGACTTTAGGGTGTTAATCACTTTTCCAAGATCGGACTCATGATCATGCTGCAAATAGTGACGAGTGAAAGAGCAGGACATGTCCATGACTGCTATTGTACACGACTCAGTCATGTTAGATTCATGATTTTGTTTTAGTCTCATAAATGCTCCAGCTGCATTATGGACTTAATAAATTGAGTTTCCATGAACTTATAAAAAAATTCATCAGTACTTTCATCGAGAACAACCTGAATTTTTTTCTCTAGGTCTAGAGAAGAGCAGTAAGACCATATTTGCACTATGTTGCAAATTCAATAACAAAGGAAATTTCACGCTGAAATTTTCCAATCTAAATTTTGGTTGATTACAGTGACACGGTGAATCATAAGGATTCCCACGATTAATCTTACCAGGCTCAGCTTATGCGTAAAGGTAAGAACCCTACACTACGTTAGGTGTTCCAAGAAAATCCTACGCTAAGAGAAGTCTATTTTCGTAGACGCATAGTTTTGCAAAATTCTATGTATCAAGTTTCTACGAAGCAAGATACAATTACGTTTATATCTAAGTACCCGACGTACCAACAGACTAAGATAGAACACCAACAGACTAGGATGTTTTTCCATCATCAGAAATGGTGAATAGAAATGAGACAAGATCTCCATGGATTTTGGTTACCAAATTAACGCAAACTCAGAAGAAGCAAGATACTATCTGGGTTATTGCCAACAGTTTGATCAAGTCTGCAAAATCCTTACATCCGCACGGATTTCAGAACCAACAGATTGATCAGACACATTCCAGCCAAGGCTCATCTGATCACTTGGTAATCCCTTACCTATCGGGCCAGACGAAGGTTCACATTTGTGCTCCTTATTTACGTCCACGTTCTTGTTCTAATTTCACGACTTGCTTTCACGCTCACGTTCATGACATTATTCACGTTCATGATCGTATCTTGGCTTACGATTTTACGTTCATCTTCGTTCTGGGAAGTTTTGCAAGAACTGGAGAGACCAGACTCAAGTTTAGTATAACTCCCTATCCTCAGATAGACGTTTCACGTCACAGTCCACGTCTCACCTAATGGCATTTGGCGATACCGCCGCCATATTCCTTGTTCACGATATGTTTCACATGTCATGTTCATTCCACGTTCCTCATATCACGTTCACGATATGTTACACGTATCATGGATCACGATATGTTTGCTCATACTACACTCACCATATCTCCACGTATCACGTTCAAAATTTTTCACGTATCACATTCAAAATTTTTCACGTACTACGTTTCTATATGTCTCACGCATCGTTGCTAATTATCAGCTAAGTTAGAGTGTTTTGCACGATAACGTTTCAGTTACCCTTGCACGTTAATCCTTATTCCCTCGATCAAATTCAGGGGATCTATCTTACGTTAATAACCATGAACTCTTCGTGTTTTCAAGTCAAGGTCAGGAGGACCAAAATTTATCATTTGTGTTAAGATCTTGTGGAAGAACCGTTCCGAGAGGGAAGCCACTTGGAAACGCAGGAGTCCATCCGGATTTTATCCTCTCATCATTCCATAATTCAGGACGACTCTTTCGGCCACGTCACGTTCCATGTCCTTTTAAGATGTCACGTTTCACGTCACCTTCATTTCCTTTTATCTTACATACCCTTCCAGTTTGAGTCGGGTATGTTACGCTTCCAGTTACCTTATCTATAATTCGGGGACGAATTATTCTTTTTAGGGGGGAAGAGTTGTAAAACCCGCATGCTTTTACCATGAACAGTACACTTATGATCGTACGTACAGAATTAAAACTTTCCTTTTATAACATGAAAACGTATCACGAATACTAATTTCAAGAATTACGTACGTGTTATTACACGATAAGTATTAAATACGTGTTAGTACACGATAATTATTAACAATAATAATTATAATCACGAACATAAAATCATGAACATGAAATCACGAACAGATAATTATGTACTTACGTAATTATTAATACGATAAATGTCGTTACGTACAAGTAATTATAATAACATGAATAATTAATAATTACGTAACACGTGAACACGAATGATTAACACGATTATTCTTCGTACTTTAAATCAAACACGGTAAGTCATTACGTACGTAATAGTTACGTTTAAACATATAAGAGTAACCATGAGAAATTCACGACATGTTAATCATGAACTACGCGAATATTTAAATACACGAAAATGCGTACGCTTTTTAAACATGAAATATACAAACCAATACGGATGGGCTGTTGGGCCATTTAGACAAGAAAAGGGACAAGGGAAAACATAGGCTCTAGGCCCATGTGTGTTTGATTCGGCTTATAACCAAAACAGACGGGAGGGGGTTTTTATTTTTGGACAAATGATATCACACATAAAACCCTAAAACATAGTAAACACGCCGTTTTCTTTTTCCTTGTTTCTTCTTTGCTGCCGTCGACCCACACCAAGAAACAAGGGGTGGAAGTCATGTTTTCAGATTCAAGGAATCAAGATGTTTGATTCATATTTGATCTTTCTTAAAACCCTAAACAAGTAAGAAACCCTAATTCTATTTGTTATGTTTTTCTTTTATTAATTGATCATTGATTTCGAATGCTAAAAGATTAGTACATGTTAAACAAGAGGAATTAAGGGGGGGGGGGTGTACGTTTGGTGCCGCTGTGTTGATTTAGCACACAAACCGAGACCATCTATGGTCTCGGTGGTACTTTAACCCCACCAGCCGCAACCCTATTTGGGTGTTGGCAGGGTTTTGTCCAGACGGGGGCAACGGCCGCAAGGCCAGTGATTTTTTCTGTCAAACGGTGGCAACCCCAACGTGGGTAATTTGTTAAAACAGTGGGAACCGAGAGCCTATGCTCTCGGTGGGAGTTTTAAACAAGCAGGGGGAAATGGCTGTTGCCGGTGGTAGCAGCACAACTGCCAGGGGGAACTGGCAGTTAGGGGGCTGTTTGGTTTTGGGTTTATGACCAGTGAAGGGAGTGTTTGGTTCAAATTTTTAAAACAGTTTCAGGGGGGTGTTTGGCTGAGTAATAAAAACATGTATTTTACTATATTTAAGTAGTTTATATATAAACATGTTAGTTAAATTAATCTTATGCATGACTTAAGTATAATTTTATTTTGCAAGAATTACTAAATTTATTTGGTCCGGTTCATGGGGTTCCGGATCCGGTTCACGTCACGTTTAAATTATAAAACACGGTTCACGACTTAGTTAATCTTACAAGTTGATTATTTACAACTATATTTCTTTACAAGATTAATTAAATTAAATTAAGCATGACTAATAATTAATTTAATTTAAATCATGGACTTAGGTTATAGTTATTTTTAATAAATAACACATGTATTTAACCTAAGTATTTTTACCCCTTTAATTTGACGATAGTTATTAATTAATTATTTAAAACATGGATTATAATTAATTAATAAAACATGACTTAGGTTATAAATAATCAATTAATAATACATGATTTTGACCTAAGTATTTTATTATGTATTTGAGATTATAGTAATTAATTAATTGTTAAAACATGACATGTAATTAATTAATTATCATGACTTAGGTTATATTAATATAGTTATTAGTACATGTTTTAACCTAAGTATTTTATACACTTAATTTAATTAAATCATGTTTATATTTAATTAAATCTTATATTATACAATTTATTTAATTCACAAGTATTAATTAATTAACTATACTATTTAATCACATGACTTAGAATATTAATCAGTAAAACTTAAGCTTATCCTTTTTAGCTTAATAATCCAGCTTATATCTATTTATGGAAACTTTCTATTTTTAGAAACTTATCTATTTTAAGAAGTAAATCTATTTTTTGGAAACTCTCTATTTTTGGAATCTTTCTATTTTAAGAAACCTGTTATTTTTAGAAAGTTACTTATTATTACTCAACAAGTATAATAATACAAGAAATACAAGTAATACTTAATCAGAATATACAGAATACACGATAAACACAGTATAACGTTAAAATCAGTAAAACAAGACATGAATATATAAAACAAGCTAAAACATGATATAAAACCAGTTACGTACTCAGTAATCAGAATACTTATACATGTATCCTATGTATGTAGCATTAGTGAGACCGAAGTAGGACTCTCTTCCGTTCGTGTTCTTCGTTCACTGGACTTAAGGTACGGATTCTCCGTCCTTTCAGTATGGACATTCTTCCTTATTAGGATTTCCCGTATGCAGCCAACTGTTTTTCCTAGTATATGTTTTATATGTTTTTGAATTGCTTATGTTTAATTAGAATACCTAAAGCCATATACATGCATGACCAGTTTCACCCAGTTATGGAGGTACCATAACCATAACACTGGAGGCACCAGTGTTATGACTTCACCACGGCGGAGTGATAGCTCGTGGCGTCCCTTTCAGCTTTTAGCCATATTATTATTATTATCAGGTGGGACGTATGGATGCATCCTAGTTTACATGTTTTCAGCAGATTATTCAGGTGAATGTGGTGTGTGCCTTGCATCCTTCATAAGGAGTTGATCCCTCCTACCCAAACCAGTATATTAAATTAGAGGCAGCCCCTCTAATTTTCATGAAGAGGTCACCCCTCCAAGTATTCATGCACGTTGATATTTCATGACCTATATTGGCTAATGGTTAACATGTTAAACAATTTTCATAAGATAAACATAAGGCTTGTCAAACTATAAAACCAGTTTTCTGAACATGTTCCAGGTTTTCCAGGACTTATACATTTCCGCTGCTATTAAGTCTTTATTATGTTTCAGTCATTCATGCTATGTTTGTATATCCGTGCACTGAGCGTTATGCTCAGCCGTTATTTTCCTTTCCATGTCCCAAAACGGCAGGTACCCAAGGACAGACTCAAGCATTTGGAGGACGTGCATAGGATGGAAGCAGCCATAGACTTCTTTTCCTTTTGCCTTCATATATTTATGCTTGTGTAGTCTTTGTTCATTTCATTTACTTTATTTATGTTTTGGGCTTATGTTTGGGAACTGATGTTTGATTCCGGTTTTTCCCTATGGTCATGTATGTTTTACTACATATTACCTTGCATGATTTGATGACACGCCATAATTACGCGTAACGGCCCACTTATCAAAGTGGGGTGTTACATATAGACTTTTAGGGTATTTGTAGTTTAGTCCTTTTAAAAAATACACACATTTTTTTTATGAATGGAAAAAACAAATTCTTTTTTTTTCGAGCGACAAAATTTTTTTAATTTTTTTTTCGAGCGGCAAAAAAAGAAAGAAAAATACACAGTTACCACCGAAATATTATCAGATGATAATTATTAAATTGAACCTTATATCTAGATATACTTTATATATATCCAGATATACTTTATATATATATATCTAGATATACTTTTTATATATCCAGATATACTTCGTATATGTCTAGATATACTTTATATATATATATGATCATAATTATTAAATTGACCCTTATATTTAGATATAAAGTGATATTAAAAAAGTTAAAAAAGTTATATCTAGATATACTTTATATATATCCAGATATACTTTATATATATCTAGATATATTTTTTATATATCCAGATATACTTTGTATATATCTAGATATACTTTATACATATCTGATCATAATTATTAAATTGACCCTTATATCTGGATATAAAATGACATTGAAAAAGTTAAAAAGGTATATACTTTGTATAGATCTAGATATACTTTATATATATCTAGATATACTTTATATAATATACTTTATATATATCTAGATATACTTTAAAAAGTATATCTATATATACTTTATATATATCTGGATATAAATAAGAAAATATAATATTTGCAGTTTAGTCCCTGAAAAGTTTTGGTTATTTGCAACTCAGTCCCTCTACTTTTTTTAATCCTAAGATCTGGTCTCAACTAATGGATGGCTAGGATTAGTCCCTTGGTTTCCAAGAAAAATACTAGTTTGTATAATAAACCAACTCTTTTGCAATATTCTTTTTATTTGTAAAAAAGGATTAATGTTAGTAATTCATTATTTGAAATTAAATCCTATGAAAAAAGTACAAAGGGACTATTTTGCTAAAATATTCAAAAAAATGCAAAAAATCGACGAAAGGATTAAAAATTTAAATTTTCCGAACTGATTTTATTAACGGTGATATTTCATCTGAAATAATAATGAAATATCACCAGTGATAAAATGAAATATAAAATGAAATATCACTAGTAATAAAATAAAATATCATCAGTTATAAAATTATTTTATCACTGGTGATATTACATATTTTTTTCACTACTGAAATATCACAATTAATAAAAATCAATTCGGAAATTTTACAACTTTAATCTCTCTGCCCGATTTTTGAAACTTTTGAATTTTTTGGTAAAATGATCCCTCCGTGTTTTTCTAAATCTTAAGTTAATCTTCACATATAGATTAAACCAAAAAGAATGGTGGAGATTTATCCACCTACTTATGAGAAACAACAAAATTGCGTTTGAACTTTTGTCATATATCATACTAAAAAAACCGCATTTTTAGCTGAAGATACACACTTGTTATCCAATCCCAAGCCGCAACGGACAATAAAAACTCATTGCAGTTTGCATAATCTATGTTTACAGAATGATAGTTGTCAATCAATCTCTTTATATTTGTTTGATTTTTGCACGATTCACTCGTAACTCTTTAGTTCAATGTCTCGAACGATTCTATTAATACTAGATATTTTTTTGCCAAAAATACAAGCATTACGTTCTTTCCAAATGAAGTACTTGGGTGTCTACTTGCTATACGCGAGAGGTAATGATAGCTAGGGATATTTATGTTAACATATGATGAAAATGATGTGAATATTATGTGTTTCTAGAAGCCAACACCCGCTAAATGAAATTCTTTCGAATAGCATTGGATATGGAGCAAGTATTTAAACTTTCATAATGTAACATTAATGTTACGCACAAATATCTTTTATTTATTTAAGATATATGTTTTGTATCTTTTACATTTATAATTTATTTTAATGTTTATCACACAACTAGTATTTAAGGTTTCATAATATAAGGTTACGCACAAATATCTTTTATTTATTTCATGTAAGAACTCATGCTATTTCTCTCTCACCTTTTTTTCTCTCTCTAAAAACCCTGAAATTTTATTAAGTAATCTTACATCTAAATTTGATCCATCCAATGGATCATTGATTTTATTTTTACTATTTGATCTACTATTCTTGATCTACATATTGATATAATTTTCATCCATAAAACATTTCATTTACCATTTTTAAAATTGATATACTGTTCTTGGGTTCATATCTATTACACACATAGAAACACACACTATTCTTCATTACCTCGTACATTTATTCTTTCATTAATTCGTCCTAAACACAATGATTATTCTCTTCTATCACTCGAATTAATTTGTTAAAATGGTGAAACAAGATCCACCAAAGCCTAATTCTGACCAAATCCCACCTAGGGGTTCAGATGAAGTGGTTCGTACTAAGAAGGGAATTGGGATTCGAAACAAGGAAACGGGCTTGTTTACTGGTAATACGCAATCAAAACAGGTATCTAAACCCTCTCATGTTAATTTTAAAAAGGGGGTTAAGAAAAGTTATGGTGGGAAGGATATTGAAGGTGTAGATTTTGAGGGTGATAGAGATGCTCTCAGTCATGATACTAGGAGTGTTAGTGAATCTGTGACTGAGAGTGAGGCTTTAGCTGGATTAGAACAGGAAATGGTTGAGGAAATTTTTAATGATCCTAATAGGAAACAAGGTAATGTTTCCTTTGATCTTAGGGGTGTTATGAGTAATGATGGTGATAGGGGTAGTGTTTTAGGACCTATGCCAGTGCCAGTAGCTGAAAATCCGATTCTGAATATGATTAGTGATGAGATGGCATTTATACATGATCTCATCGTTCTTTTTGGGCTTTAAATGCATAAAAATGTCATAATATACCATATATATGCTTGTGTTTGTTTACTTGTGTATTTTAGGTATGGATATCGTGAAAAAGACAAAAGATCACAAGATACAAGGAAAAACGGACACGAGAAACGAAGCCGTACAAAGAACCGGGCCCTAATCATGGAATATTCAACAAATACCCTTGAAGACTTGAAGACATACAAGATTGATCCTCATTTATTGAAGAAATTACACTTAAAACCCTTGTATATTTTTAATTACAAGTTTGGTCCCTTAAGTTTATCAAAATTACACAAAAGGTCCTTCAACTTTGAAGAAATGGCAAGATTAGTCCCTCAACAATTTCAAATTGCCAACAATGGTCCCTCATGAAGTCAAAGATACATTGAAGACCTTTGAAGATCAAGAATGTCCAAGATCAGCCCTTGAAATATCTCAAAATGTCAAAAACAATCCTTGTAATCCTTTTTCCAAAAGTTTGTGCCAAAAGTGTCAAAGGCTGAAAGTTATTTACAAAGGAAAATCGTTTTTAGGGCTGAAATACTTGATTTACCAAAATTCCCAAAACACAAGGGCTAAATATGTGCAACTGAAACATTTGAAATGAAATTGCGCCAAACACTTTCCATCCCACCAAAAACGGATCAAACACACTACTTGTGACAAATCTAACATTTTCAGGTAGTGAAATATTTTCTCGTATAATATTTTGAAACTTATTTTTGTGTTGGTTGACGAACTCACAATTTACGGATTTAAATTTGGGCTTACGTGCATAATTTGGCGTCTTTTACGACTAAACCGGAAACCTTAGGATTACGTATTTATGTTTTTGAACTCCGTTTTTGATGAGACAATTTTTATTGGATTCGTTTTGTGACGGTGATTCATAATTTATAAAAACGTTTTTCGTAAAACGACCCGAGGGCACGCAAATCGAGAAAACTAGAATCGAGAAATACCCGTAAACTAGTGAGATGGGACAAAACACTTTGCCCCATCCCACTAGCTTATATGGGACGGCATTATGGACACCACCACACATAGGTGGCATCAATTTAGCTTGTATACACAAGTGTAAGCTTGTGCTTACACTTGAAGCTAACTACTTCCACCTTAACACAAAACTAGCTAATGGTTTCATTCTTACCATTTCATCCATGCAATTCACTCTCAAACTCTCTCTACTTCTCCCTTTGTGCCGTCCCACATCAAGCTACAAACCCCATCATTGATCTTTTCTAGCTACAAACCACATGTTTACTAGTCCTATTAAGGTGTTTCCTTGAAGCCTTGATCATTTGGTGGCCATATAAACAACTTTGGAGGTGATTTACTTGTGTCATAGGGCTGATTTTCCAACATATAATCTTGATATTTGATGGTCTTGGAGATACTTGTTGTGTTCATCAAGTTCTTGCCTTCCTAAAACAAGAAATCCACTTGGATTGGTAAAGAAGATCATCCTCTACATTTTTCTCTTATTATTTTGTAAAGAACAAATGTATTTTCTTTCATTTTGTATATGTATATGGTGTATATATGATGATAAAAATGTTGTGTGGGGATCAAGTGTTGATAAACATGCTTAAAAATGATGATAACCATAAGAAATGAAGCTAAAATCATGACTAATTAGTTGGCTGTATAAAAACAGTAGATAACTAAATGATGAACTGATAAAAATGCATGGTTTGATCTATTTACAGTAAGTAGATGATGTTATACACATGTGAGAGTTGGCCATGCAATGGAATCAAAATAAGGAGTGAGATATGATCAAAACAAGTTAGGTGGTACAATCTGAATAAGCAGTTTTGTAGGGACTGTTAAGGCAACTTAGACTCAAAATGGGCAGTAGCTATAACTAAGTTATATTTAGCACATATTATGAAGAAGTTGTCATCCAAAAATGAGCTTCTAAGTCATTGTAGAACTCTAGATATGATAAAAATGGTAAACATGAAGTTAAAAATCAGATTTTGGAAATAATGTTTATTATTATTATATAAGCACTCACTTTATAATTTATAAAATGTAAAATATAAACCCACTAACTTATAGAACTTAATTATATAAATGTATAAAAGGTTAATTGAATGGGTAAATTAGATAAATGGTGGTAAAAATAATATTTATAAGTAATAAAAACTATAAACTTGATTTTTACGACTTTTTCTGCTATCGCCGTGAAATTAACGTTTTTCATCAAATAAAACTTAGACGACCAGACCCGTCTAATGTAAAGTTTATAAAAGTTATATACTGATGTATAAGTAACTAAAACAAGTAAAAACCGATAAAACCCGAACTATAAGAATTACGGACATTTACGAGCTAACTAAACCTATTAGACTAATAATTAGACTTAATAAGATAAATACTTGTAAAAAGAATTATTTGGGCTTAACCCATTAGGGCCCAACATGAAAATATATATACTGATCATATAAGTATATAATGGGTAAAAACAAGTAAAAGAACTTATAAAAGACTTAATGGACTTAAAATAGGTAAAATCGGTAAAACTAGTGAACTAGTAAGACGATACTAAAACGTAAACGCTAAAATGAGTAAATGAGGATTTATAAACCCACTTGATCATCATCATATGTACAAAATCATCATATGTATATTGTTATTTTGATAAAAGTCATTGGACCGAGTCTAAGACCGATTATTATTTATATAGGTTTCCGTGATCGAAGCACGCCCGTAGCCGATAATCCGCCTTTCATTAACAACGTGAGTTCATAGCCTCGCACTCTTTTAAATGTTTTATAAAATGATTTGTAAACCCGCGAGGGAGATAACATGCTAGATTTTTATAAAAATAGAACACAAGTAGTCCCGATTGTATGCTAAATGAGATGGACCCGAATGATGCTATGACCCTATATTCGAGACTAAAAGGATTATTAGTAGTTAGGTTATGTCACTTAAAGTCCCATTAGCATGAATTGTGAACTACCGGGATTTGGTAGACGCTTATGCATTTGATAGTACTATTTGGGGACGATCACCCCAGTTCGCGCCTTGACGGTTGATCCCCGTCGTACCACATTGATTGGTAAGCGAATTTATGTATGAGAAGATTCCATAGCGTGATTTTTATGACGACATGCTAACTTAGATGGGCAAATTGTTTGTCGGGTTCGCGGCCCGCTGTTTTCACAGTAAGGTAACAATGTCATGCGGCTAATAATAATCCTACCTAATTCAAATAAAAATGTATCCTATATATATGATAACGACGCTATTAACGATGAATATATTACCTATCATGGTAATATAGAGACTACGGTCTCATGGACGGTTTCAGATGTATGCTTGATTTATATATTGCCTGACTAGCAATATGTGGACTTACTTCCGATATTATACTTGTGTTCTGATTTTAAATGATTGTAAATGATTGTTTTATATAACGGTTTTCATTAAACTCTATGAATTCACTCGGCATTCGCTGATATGATTTTTGCATGTTTTCTATCTCAGGTGCTTGAAGGTAATCCGGATGGAGATCGACTCTGATGGCCCACACTTAATATTAAAAATGTTCATTCGATCTGTGTTTTGTAAACTTAATGACCTGTATAATTTGGGACCTGTTGTACACTTTTAAACCTTTTTATCGAATGAATGTTTGTTAAACCTTGTACAACCATTTTTATGTGTTGTCTATGATTGGAGTTATTGTGCTATCCCGTAACACTCTGAAAGACCCTTCCGCTGTACCGATATGAAAAATGAGAGTGTTACAGTTTGGTACCAGAGCTCTCGTTGTAGAGAACAAAAGATTTTAAAAACCAAGGTTTTGAACAAAACTTTTCAAAATCTTTTGACAATGAACATTTGAGAAAATATTTGAAAAATCTTTTGACTATAACGGTGCCAGAGATCTCCGACGTTACCAACAAGCCCTATTGAGAAGATATATATTTTAATATATGTTGATGCAAAAGTTGGTTGATCCTTGCTAGACCCGAATTAGGCTTAATTCGGGTTGGCTGGGCTCCGGCTCCTACACCAAGTGAATCGTTTGGTTGGGATCCTGCACACTAAACAGCACGCGTTAGATTTACCGTGGGAATGTTTCCCACGATTAGACTCCGGCGTGAGAGTAAGTAATCGATTTAGGGTTTATCTGAGTTTAGAGTATAAGTCGTAATACCTTTGTGGAACCCTTGGGGGTTCCTTTTATAGGCAGTGAAACCCTAGTGGGCTTTCACTGATCCTTCGGCCCCAAGGAAGAGATAAGCACCAGAATTAGAATGATTGTTATCTTCTAATTCTGGTAGTGAATATCCTCTCTTATTGGGGTAAAGATATTCCTAGACAGAATATTATTCTGTCTAACCCTATGTCGGTCGTGTCGGCCGTACCGGGCCGTGGGCCGCACACATGTGTGCGGTTACTGTTCATCCAAGCCCATAAGCCTGATTGACATTATGCCACCCATCTGTGATGGGCCGGATACGGGTAGTACCCTTGGGCCGGGTCCATGACCCGGCTGGGGACTATACGTCATCATGTCCCCCCAGTCTAGTTGTTACAACCGTAGGTGGAACCTCTAGACTACAAAGATGCTCCCGGACGTACCAAGGAAACCATAGCAAAGGACCAATTTGTTCAAGAATTTATGTTGGCCGCACGTGGCAACCTGGCTTAAGAAGTTATCTTATCACTACGTCAGCCATACATAGCAGCCGAGACAAATTAAATATATCATTAAATGTCAAGTCTTACGTAAGAGCCGCATAACCCGACATGAACAACTGTTCATCTGACTTGTTTGACTGAAAAAAGTGCAGACAGTCAGAACCTTGAGCAGTGCAAACGTGTGGATCAGATATGACCCGTGGGTCCCACCTGACGTTTCACTTGCCACTTGCCCCCTAGCCACACGATTAAGAATAGTGGCAGACACGTGTCACACATCCAACAGGCTGTGACCCATGAGGCAACCCTATAAATAAGCCACCCCTACGGCTGTGTGAAACACACAGTTCATAACCTTCATTTCTGCCATTAAAGCTTTCTTCCTAGCTTGAACCAAATACGCACGGATCCCTTCACACGCAGGTTAGAACACCACGTCCTTACACTCTTTTTTAGTAATGGCTCATAGAAACAGCCCCACCATTGGATCCGTGCTAAATGTCATGACCCAAGACCAATTAAACCATTTTTGTACAAATTACTTCATCCCTACCAACCTACACCCCTCACTTCCTGGCGCCGGAGACCTCATAACTGAGGCTCCAGCGGGTAAGATAGGCCTTTATACTCGCCTATTTGATGCGGCTAATTACCGCATCCCTTTCACCCACTTTCTCGTAGATCTGCTAGGATATTATAATGTACACATTAGTCAGCTCCACTGCATAGGTGCCTGTAAGATTAGCCAATTCGAGATTCTTTGCCGTGCTAGGAGAATCCCCCCAACCGTAGAGTTATTTAGGTTGTTTTATACCCCCAACTTAGTGAACGGTTGGGTATCTTTCAAGAAACGAGCCTCCAACAGTCCCTAATCACACAACAAACCAATGGATTCACTGAAAAACTGGTATGATCACTACTTTTTCATTGACGCAGTGGAATGGCCGGGTGATTATGTCATTAGAACTAGAATTCCGCACGACCCCAAGCCGCACACAAATACATACAATCCTCGTCACTCCCAAGATTTAGCTCTAAATAGGACTGGATTCCACAGAAACCTACCCGAATCATTCCTATGCTTGCTAGGAATTAGCCGCAATTACTTTGGTCCTTCCAATAGGTATCCCGTTTTTTGGAGAAGGCAGGGCGAAGGTAGGCTAATCATCTGTACGCCAAAAAGAATGTATACATGTATTTGCATAATAACTAACATCTGTTGTTTTGTGCTGGACAGAAATGAACTTTTTTGGACTGTTGCGCCAGGGAGATCCAAGGCTTGTGCCGGAAGGTCTCCGTCCTCTCCGTGAAAATGAACAACCCCTTCTCGAGCACACCCGACCCGTGACGGTTGCCCTGGAAGCCGTGCCTGATCCCCATTCTGACGAGGAGCATGGAGACAACGGCGATGGTGACAGTCAGATGAACGAAGGAGGGGTCGGGCCCTCCTCACCTCATAGGGAACAACAAGGGGACAATATTGAACGAACCGACTCCAGCATTCGCCGGCTGATGGGCGATGATGATGATGAAGTGCAACAACATGTCAACCTGGAAGAAGAGGAGGAAGCCGAGGAGGAGATCGCCGAACTAACAACGCAGCCCATCGCCAGGCGTACCCGGAAGAGAGGCAATCGTGCGAGAGGGACTGCCTCGGTCGAGATTGGCGAACACAATGCTCCTGCCAAGAGGCTTCGAGAAGACCACCCCATGTATCAATATGTTGGGAGTGCTACTCAGGGTTCCAAGGCTAACCGGGCCGTTCATGTCGATCCCGTCACCCAAATTGCCCCAACCGCCTCCGAAGTAGCAAGAAGCAATATGTAAGAACCCATCTTAATATGTAAGAATGACAAGTTTTCTTGTAAGCAACACTTAAGATGTTTCGTAATACTTGTTTCGCAGGGATAACCAGGCTGGTGCCGCGCCTCCTTCTGACGCCCAAGTGGATAAGGGGAAAGGAAAAGCAATGGAAGAAAACCCCACGGCCCCCACAAGGTCCGGTCCCGTATTTGAAGATGGTTCACCCATAGCTTCCCAAGACTTCCCAACGTCCGGCGCCCCCCAACCTTTTAACCCAGTATGGACTATTACCACGGCGTCACGATTGAGGAACGCTGACGAGTGCCGGGAGTACCTCAACAACTGCATACCACCAAGCTTGGTGCAAGAGGTAAACTCGCTCAGTCATGCTGATTTGGCGGATGAGTATAATGGCACGCTGGTACACCAAATGGCGATGGGAACCTCAATGAGGGTTAGGTTTGAAGCCGCGCTTGGGCATGTTGACTCTCTCAAGAGGAAAGTTGGACGGAGGGAAAAAATGATTGAAGATAATGAAGCCCTGATCGCTGACCTCTAATCCCAACTAGTGAATGCCGAGGCGACCATCAAAAAACAGTCAGCCCGCGCGAGTGAGTACGATCAGCAAGTAACCAACCTTGAGTCTCAACTAGATGCTGCAAACACCAAGGTACATATCCGTGCCGCGCCACCCATATTTAAAAATGAATGTGCTAACACGTTTTTCCCTATAGGTAGCCACGGCGGAAGCTTCTGCCCACTCGTACTCCAGCCAAGTAGACGTGCTGAACCAGAAACTAGAGGACGCGCACCTGGCCGTCCAAAACATGGAAAAAGTGCAGACAGACCTTGCTGAGGAGAGGGCCGTCATCCAAGAACTGAAAGAGGCAGTTTCCCAAAAAGAATTGATGATTGATGCCCTTACCGCTGAGCGTGACAACGTACTATGCCCCCAACTGCTAACAGCCATTGCCGGCCACAGGTGGATGGTTGGGTATGGAGCACGCCTAGCCGTCATGAAGGTGCTAGAGGCCCCGTCCTTTGTACAACAATTCGCCAACCTTGTGTCTGATGGTATTTACCACGGACGACACGAAGGAATGGTTGAGGCCGCTGAGCTGATCACGAAGGGGGGAGACATCGCCCGTCATGCCTTCTTTAAACCTGAAGCTGCCAGCAAGATGACTGCCTCCATGGCCGCGATGCAAGATCTACACTACCCATTCCTGGATGAGCTGGAGGCCACCAAAGATGCCCCAAACACTGAAATTATAGAAAAGCTCAGTCTTAGCACGCCTTCCAATGCTTCCTTTCCTCTGACCCTTCCTATATACGAGGACGTAACCAGGGTCGTGCTTGACGAGGAACCCTTAGGTGTGGTGTTGGAAAGAACTGCGGATCAAGCCCAGAAGCGGGGAGAAAGTGATGAATGGTTGCCGCGTCTGATCGAAGAGCAAGCAGAAATGGGTAGGTTTCTCCCCTCTATTTAGGATGCTCCTTTTTCATGATCAGACACTTTTGTTTTGTAATCTATGAATATGTATTGTTTCTATTCGTCCGTGCATGTACACGGCTAACAATATTTGTGTTTTGTATATAAGTCCGTGAGTAACCACGGCAATTTTGATATGTTTGGAAACCTGTGTATTTTTACTTGTGTTTGAAATATTGTAGCTCAATACTGCATGATATATCACGTCTTACACACAAAGAAAATGTATACAAGTCTATAATTTACTAGACATGCGACGTGCGTCTTTGCTATGCGGAGCACCATGTGGCTATAACATATGAAACTTACCCTAACGTCTTGCGAGTAAGGTGTCTAGTAAGGATACATGATCCGTGCGGCTGGGGTTGCATCCCTCTTACGCGGCAAGTTGAATTAGTAGGTTCACTTAATCCTCTTACCCCACCTGGAGGCGTATGGTACATGTACAGTAATTTGAGAGAATGCATACGAATGAAACATGGCATATTATAATACAAGTAAAATTCATACGGCTAACAAAGAATCTAACAAAGAAAGGAAAATGATTTGCACGAAACAGGCCGTGGAGCTAGCTAGGCACCACGGCATTTTATTAGAACGTTTACACTTTTTGTTTGAATAATGACGACAAGTCCTAAAAAATAAGAAAGGAAACCTAAACAAACATAAGAAAAACAAACAAAACGAATAACCCGCATGGTTCTTTATGAAAAACCGCCTATAGCGAAGTACCCATGCGGAAGCCGTAGCTTTCAAAGATAGCACCTTTTGAGATTGGAGATGCTCCATGTGCGCTCTAGGTCGCGGCCATCCATGTCACGTAACTTGTACGCGCCTCGTCCCAAGGTTTCAATGACTTCATACGGTCCTTCCCATTTAGGGCCCAGTTTTCCTGTATTCTCCACTTGACTCGCTTCGTTAGCACGATAGACGTAGTCTCCCGGTCGAAAAGAAACGCCCTTGACCTTGGCGTCATAATAAGCTTTCATCTTAGCCTTGGACTTAGCCTCATTGATGGCTGCTATTTCCCTTTTCTCTTCCAACAGATCCAGGTTGATTCGCAGTTGTTCATCGTTTGTGACGACGTTAACCTCCGCCGTGCGGATGGTAGGCATCCCTATTTCTGCTGGTATAACGGCTTCAGTGCCGTAAGCCAATGCAAATGAAGTATCTCCGTTGGCTGTTTTGATCATGGTTCTATGTGCCCATAGCACGTGTGACAACTCATCGACCCATTTGCCCTGTCGTTCATCCAGCCGCGCCTTGATTCCATTCCCCAAGCTCCTATTTGCTCGTTCGACAAGGCCGTTCGTTTGTGGATGCTTAACGGACGCGAAGCGTCGTTTGATGTTCAATGATGCACACCAATCTTTGAATGGGTTGTCCGTGAACTGTTTGCCGTTGTTCGAGATAATTTCTCCTGGTAGACCGAAACGGCACACGATGTGTTCCCACACAAACTTCTTGACCTGCTTACCTGTGATAGACTTGACTGCCTTGGCTTCTATCCATCGCGTGAAGTAGTCCATTGCAACAATCAAGAATTTAACCCCCCCCCCCCCCCCCCCCCCCCCCCCGCAGCTACAGGAAATGGTCATGCAATGTCAATTCCCCACTTGTATAATGGCCATGGGGACGTGATGGGTGTAAGCTCCTGCTGCGGGTGTCGCGGAACTGGCCTATGCACTTGGCAATCGTTGCACTTGCGAATCATGTCGCGCGCGTCCCTGTGCATAGTGGGCCAATAATAACCTGTTGGTAAGGCTCTAGCCACCACGGATCGTGGGCCTGCATGCATGCCGCACAACCCTTCATGTATGTCACTAATGACATAAGCCGCCTGGCGTGGCCCAACACACCGCAGCCATGGCTGCAAGAAAGAGCGCTTGTAAAGGATGCCTTCTCGGAGTTCAAAATGTTGTGACTTCCTTTTGATGCGTCTTGCTGCTTTTTCCTCGTCTGGAAGGGTTTCATTAGTCAAATAGTTGATGATTGGGGTCATCCACGTAGGTCTATCCTCCTCAACTATAGCGGCTACCTCCCCTTCCGTGATAGACTTCTCCTTGAGTATTTCCACCAAAACCTGTTTGGATAAGTGGGCGAAGCTCGTGGATGCGATCTTGCTAAGAGCGTCCGCTTTTTTGTTCTCGCCCCTTGGCACCTGCTTGATGGAAAACTTACTGAAAGTCGCGATTAGCGACTTGACTTTTTCCAAGTACCTGACCATGTTTTCCTCCTTAGCTACATACCCACCTAGAATATGGTTCGCGACAAGCCGTGAGTCCACGTAGGCCTCAAGGTTGCGGACTCCCATTCTAGCGGCGATTTTTAAACCCGCAATTAATGCTTCATATTCCGCTTCGTTATTGGTGGCCGTGAACTCAAAACGGAGGGCGTATGTGAACTCCATTCCTTCTGGATTCGTGAGGATGAGACCTGCCCCGGACCCGTCTGTGCATGAGGATCCGTCCGTGAATAGCACCCAAGGTTTTGTTGGGATCTCGTCTTGCTTAATGACTGGTTCTTCCTCATCCGGCTTCTCGATCAGGAAATCTGCCAAGATCTGGCCTTTAACCGCCGTCCTTGGTCTGTAAGATATATTGTGCCCCCCCAATAGGATGCTCCATTTCTCCAGCCTCCCTGCCACGTCTGGTCTAGAGATAACCTGCTTGATTGGCTGATCCGTAATCACCACAATTGGGTGCGCCTGGAAGTACCGGCGCAACCGCTTTGTAGCAAATACTAGTGCTAACACCAATTTTTCCATGGAGGAATAATTCAGCTCCGCCCCTTGTAGTGTTCTACTTATAAAGTAGACCGGAGTTTGTATTGTATCTCTATCCGTCATCAGTACCGCGCTTATTGCGCCATGGGTAGCTGAGAGATACATAACGAGTTCCTCCTTTGGCCGGGGAGCTACTAGCATGGGGAGAGATGCGAGATGCTGCTTGAGTTGGCAAAAGGCTTCCTCAGCTTCCTTCGTCCAACGGAAGTCTCCCTTTCTAATACACTTCTTGAGTGTCTTAAATAGGGGTAATGACTTCTCTGCGGATTTAGATAGGAATCTATTCAGCCCGGCTAACTTCCCATTCAGGGACTGCACCTCCTTCCGTGTTTGCGGGGACGGTAGTCGTAACACTGCGTCCGTCTTCTCTGGACAAGGCTTGATGCCGTTTGGGTCAATCAAATATCCCAGGAACATTCCTTCTGTTGCACCAAACGTACATTTCTTTGGATTTAACTTCATGTTAATCCTTCTCAGCGTGTCGAATGTCTCCTGGACATCCCGGAGAAGTGCCTCCTCCGTGTGGCTTTTTATCACCAAGTCATCAACATATACTTCCAAGTTGCATCCTATTTGTGATTCGAAAGCTTTATCCACCAACCGCTGATACGTAGCGCCGGCGTTCTTCAATCCAAACGGCATTTTCGTATAGCAATATACGCCCTGGCTCGTGTGGAACGCCGTTTTTTCTGCATCCTCCTCCGCCATCTGGATTTGGTGATACCCTTTATATGCATCCAAGAAGCATTTGAAAGGATATCCACACAAGGACTCCACCTTCCAGTCGATTTCTGGTAACGGGTAACAGTCCTGTGGGCAGGCCTTGTTCAGATCCGTGAAATCCACACACATGCGCCAACTTCCGTCATGTTTCTTGACCATGACCGGATTAGATAACCACTCGTGGTAGTATACCTCGCGCATGATGCCTGCGTCCACCAGCTTCCGCACTTCCTCCAGTATAACTTGGCTGCGCTCGGGCGCCTGGCCGCGCTTCTTTTGCTTGATAGGTTGGTACCCTTGGCGGATCTGGAGCTTATGCTCTGCTATCGCACGTGGCACACCCGTCATATCTTTTGGCTCCCATACGAATATGTCCAGGTTTGCACTTAAAAGAGAGCACATGGCCCTTTTGCCGCTATCCGAGAGCGCCCCTCCTATGGATACCTCCTGTTCCGGATAGTCAGGGTGAATGGCCACCTTCCAATTGGGTGGTGGTGCCCCATCCTTGGGTGGGACAGGTGGTGCCGGTGTTGTCACGGTGTGACACTCGGATGTTGGTACGACTGTGTTGTAAATAGTAACGATTCCCCCCTCAACGGGAAATTTGATCATTCCGTGTGCCGTAGAGGGTACTGCCCGGATAGCCAAAATGCCTGGTCTACCTATGATTCCATTATAAGGAGAGTGTAAACGTATCACCATGAAGTTCATCCACGTTGTAGTGGAATGTTCCTCATTCCCAATGGTGACAAGCAAACGCAATTGCCCTATCGGCCAGATAGTTTCTCCACTAAAGCCAGTAAGCGGCGACGTGGCCGGTACTAATTGGCTTCTTATTTCTGGGCATAACTGCACAAAGCAGTGTTCATACAGTACCTCTGCTGACGACCCTCCATCCACATACATGCGACGAACATTGTGTGTTCCAATGCTTATCTCAATGGTGAGAGGCGCATCAATCACATCGCTTGCTGTAATGAGAGGGAATGAGATTTCCCTGCCGCGTGAAAATTTTTGGCCAATTTTCTGTCTCGTGCGGCGCTGTCTGGATTGGATCATGTATATGGTAGAAGGCTTGTCCTTTTGGGGATCCTTCTTATAATACTTCTTGTTGTTGTCTTTTCCGTCTTTCCAATCCTTAACTAGGTGCTTGAGTTTGCCTGATTTGATTAGCGACTCAATATGCTTCTTGAGCTGGATACACTCCTCCGTGCCGTGTCCTTTGTCATTATGGAACTCGCAGAAGCGACTTCCTTGCCAACGTTCCGGGGGTGTGGTCATTGGGGGAGGCCTTGGAAAGTTCGCCCCTTCAGTCAACAAGATCTCCCGGTAGGACATCTTTAGGGGGGTGAACTTGTCGTCCGACCATCCGCCTTTGCTTTGGCTCTTATAGTCCGAGCCCTTGTTATTGTTCTGGTTGCCTTGACCGCCCGACTGTCTCCGGGACTGGTCATTTGACCGGTACCCGTTTCCTCGGGATGGGTAGGCTGCGGCAACAGCTGTTTCTCCCTCTATGAAATTTCTGACCCTTTCCATGAGGTCATCATATCTCTCTGGGCGCTTGTCGTTGAGACGCCTAATCAGTTCTCTGTCTGTTATGGCGTGCATGTAGTCAGAGATTTTCAGGAGCTCTGGCATGGTTCTTGTGCGTGTGCACTCATCATTGAAGCGCTCGGTGAAGGCTTCTGTGGACTCCCCCGACCGTTGCTTAACGGTTGCCAATGAGACCGGATCCCTATTATACTTCTTCCTTTGAGTATAATTGTTCTCGAACGCAGTGCGTAGTTCCGTGAAACTATCAATGCTCCGTGGGGGGAGTGCCTCGAACCAGTCACGGGCGTTTCCAATCAAGGTCGAATTAAACATTTGGCACCATATAGGCATGGGCCATCGCTCAATTTTAGCCTGAGTATCGAATATTTTAAGGTGATCCACAGGATCACCGGACCCATCATAAGTCTTGATACATGCCGGCATGCGACGTTTGGTGTCCTCAGAATAGTTCCGTATGCGGAGGGTGAACGGGTCTCCCCTGGGATCCGCCCATGGCCGTGTGAGCCTAGGGTCATCCCATGGTTCAAACCATGGACGCGAGAGGTCCTCTGCTTCCGTATCCCGATAGTAAGGGCCACCATAATACTCCTCATTGTTTGGTGGTGGAGGCGTGCGCCTAGGCCGGCGGCGCTTAGGCGGATGGTCATCTGAGTCCTCCTCAGACGGATCTGGGGACGGTGGTGGTGCCCCACCTTTTGAATAGGGACCACTTTTTTGAGACGAACCAGGAGCCTTTCTCCCGGTGTTCATTCTATCCCACACACTTGGGCGGCGTGTGGTTCTGGTCAGCTCTCGATCTGGCCGCTCGGGTGAGCCATCCGACCTTTCTCCTTCTTGAGACTGCGTTAATTCTTGTATAAGGCGATCTCCTATGCGCTCAAACACATTCCGGGGTTGAGGGTTTTCCTCAAAGGTTCCCTGCTCCTGAGGCCGAGTTCTCCTTTTCCTCCGGTTTTGGGAGGGGGTGGTTGGTCCACTGTCACCAAAGTTGAGTCTGGCTTGGAGGTTTCTCCCCAGACTCAATCTTGATGCGATCCCTGGGACGATCCTTTCGAAGTTCTGAGTGAGAACTCGAGTAAGATCCTCCTCACTGAGTGGTAGGGCTTCCACTTCTTCCTCCGTCGAGGGTCTGCGCGGTTCCTTGTTAGGAGGGTCTGGCGCACTCCCTGGATCAGGGTTGTCCAGGGTTGAAGTAGGCGGGGGTGCCACCGAGATCGTGCTCGTCACCCCCGCGGGTTGAAAACCGCTACGGTTACACAGCCCGCCTGCGAGGCGGTTAGGTGATTGGTTGGGGATGAGAATCCCTTCCCCTTGGGACTTCCGGTTCCCAGGATTCACATTCCTGGGGTTAGTTGGCGGATGCCCCTTCGTCATTGGAGATTCGAGATGAGGTTTTCTTCTAGCTTAGTGTTATGGGTCCCACGGATGGCGCCAACTTGTTGATGCAAAAGTTGGTTGATCCTTGCTAGACCCGAATTAGGCTTAATTTGGGTTGGCTGGGCTCCGGCTCCTGCACCACGTGAATCGTTTGGTTGGGATCCTGCACACTAAACAGCACGCGTTAGACTTACCGTGGGAATGTTTCCCACGATTAGACTCCGGCGTGAGAGTAAGTAATCGATTTAGGGTTTATGTGAGTTTAGAGTATAAGTGGTAATACCTTTGTGGAACCCTTGGGTGTTCCTTTTATAGGCAGTGAAACCCTAGTGGGCTTTCACTGATCCTTCGGCCCCAAGGAAGAGATAAGCACCAGAATTAGAATGATTGTTATCTTCTAATTCTGGTAGTGAATATCCTCTCTTATTGGGGTAAAGATATTCCTAGACAGAATATTATTCTGTCTAACCCTATGTCGGCCGTGTCGGCCGTACCGGGCCGTGGGCCGCACACATGTGTGCGGTTACTGTTCATCCAAGCCCATAAGCCTGATTGACATTATTCCACCCATCTGTGATGGGCCGGATACGGGTAGTACCCTTGGGCCGGGTCCATGACCCGGCTGGGGACTCTACGTCATCAATATATATATATAATATAATTTATATATATGTATATATATCGTGAATTCATTATGTAATTGTTTAACTAGTATGTTATCCTAATACGAGATATATATATAAATGCAGATTGTCATGGCTGACCCTAATATTCCTGTAGAAAACCATGCTATTCTCGAACCTAATATAGAAGATGATCCTTATTTAGACTTAGTAGATTTTGATATTGATGACGAGGAGGAACCATTTGAGGATCCCGAGCCCGAGTTAGGACTAGGAGATCAGATTGCCCCTCAGGTTGACTTAGTAGAGAATGAGATTGAGAATGTGGGTAATGAGAATGTGGAGATTGAGAATGTGGATATTGAGAATGAGGATGAGATTGGGTTAGATGAGTTAGATGATGAGATTGACGACGAGGATGTCGAGGAGGATGTAGGTATAGATGTTGAGGTTGATGATGATGAGGAAGCTGAGCTTATTTATCCGTATGATGTACCAGAGGGCGAGCCTTTGCCCCCACCAGTTTGTTTGTCTGATTCTGAGGATGAGTTACCTAGGGACGAAATGTCTGAATCGTCTGAATCTGATTCTGAATCAGAGGAGGATGAGGATGACGATGCACCTGACGGTACTGATGGTATTGATACTCGTAGACGTGAGATAGGAGAGTCGTCTAGTACTCGAGAGGCTACTCATATTGATGGTCTTGCACCATGGGCCTTGAGACGTGATCTAGATGCTTCCCGTGTTAAGAGTTGCGTGACAGAGGTTGGATTAGGTGTTGTTCGGACCCAGGTTACTTATTTAGAGTCGAAGGCTAAGGTTGGAGAGAAAGAGCGAGAATTGCTTAGTTTGGATTTGAGTGAGGTAGAACGTGGTTTGAATGAGGCTTTTAGGAGGTTATCAGTGTTGGAAAGTGGTGAGTATGCTGCTATGAAGAGAAAAGTGAATTCTATGGAGATTCAGTTGAGTGTGGCTCGTGCGATGCGTGAGAAAGCCAAAAAGGAGTTGAATATATCCGTGTGATGGAACAGTAGATTTTATGCTAATATGGTTGAAAGAGGAGTAATTCGTAAGCGCCCAACTGAAGATGAGTCTAGTGATCGTTCGGCGAAGATCCAGAAGACGATGGATGATGGACCATCTGGCGGTTCTCAGTAGACCAGTCTGTATTTAGTAGTGACCTTTATATCTTTTGTGCTTGTAGCTTTGACTGAACCGACTTGTTAGTAGTAGACTTGGCACGAATTTTGAGTGTATATAGTGTTAGAACTTTGATATGGATGTACTAAGACAATACTTTTGTTTCAGATCGAATGAAATATGTATCTTGTCTTGAATTCCATATTGTGCCTTATTTGTATCTTGATTATGAATTCGATCCATATTATATGAATCCTTTGTTGGGTGAATGCTTAATACTTTGAAATTGTGGAATTATAGAACTATGCCGCCCAAGAAGGCTGTGACTGAGGATGATGTACGTAGGATTATTACGGAGCAAGTTACCGCATCTATGACTGAATTTATGGCAAATGCTAGAAATGAAGCTGGCGGTAGTGGAGCTGGCGGTAGTGGAGCTGGCGGTAGTGGAGCTGGCGGTAGTGGAGCTGGCGGTAGTGGAGCTGGCGGTAGTGGAGCTGGCGGTAGTGGAGCTGGCGGTAGTGGAGCTGGCGGTAGTGGAGCTGGCGGTAGTGGAATTGGCGGTACTAATGTGAATGTGAATGCTAATAATGTGAATGCTAATGCTGGAGGAAATGTAGGAGGACTTGGAATGAATGCACCTGAAGTTGGTGGCTGTACTTATGTGACGTTCATAAAGTGTGAACCTCTACCTTTTAATGGAACTGAAGGTGCTGTAGAACTAAGCCAGTGGATCGAGAAGATTGAATCGGTGTTTAGGATTAGTAAGTGTAAGGAGGAAGATAAGGTGACTTTTGCTATGGCTACTCTTAAAGGTCGTGCGTTGACTTGGTGGAACGGGAGAATTGCTTTCATGGGTCTTGATGCTGCTAATGCTACTCCTTGGGCTGAAATTAAGAAGTGGATGACTTTGGAGTTTTGTCCTCGTAGTGTGATCATTAGGTTAGAGCAAGAGTTGATTCATCTGAGAATGAAAGGTGTGGACATTGATAGTTACACTAATCGATTCCATGAGTTGGCCTTGCTATGTCCTCGATTGGTTGAACCCGAAGAGATCCGAATTGAGCAATATGTGAAAGGGTTGACCAAAAATATCCGGGGGGACGTGACATCATCTAAACCACTGACAATTGATGATGCTGTTCGAATGGCTTACCAACTCATTGGACAGATAATTCAGGATAAGGAAGATGAAGCCCGTGTAGGTGAGAAAAGAAAGGGGGACGGTGAGCGTGTAGATAGAGGTGATAATAGGAAGAATTTCAATCGCCGTCAGAACAAGAGAAAGGGGAATGCAAATGCTCTTACCAACAATGCACCGCGCAACGATGATAGATGTCCTAAGTGTGGCAACAAGAGGCATCCTGGCGACTGCTGGAAGTGCCGAAATTGCGGAAAGCTTGGACACAAGGTTGAAAGGTGTAAGAAGGGAACGATTTGCTTCAACTGTAATGAAGAAGGTCATAGGAAATCGGAATGCCCCAAGTTGAAAGCGATTGTACCTGGAAGAAACCCCCAGGGTGGTATCTACCAACTTGGAACAATTGAGGTGAAGAAAGAGGATCCAAATGTCGTTACCGGTACGTTTTTACTCAACAATCATTATGCTGCTTCTTTATTCGATTCGGGTGCCGATAGGAGCTTTGTATCCACTAAATTTAGTGCCCTTATTGATATTGAACCTGTTGAGATAAGTACCAGTTACGAGGTGGAATTGGCTGATGGTAAATTAGTGAAAACTAATAAGCT
The DNA here is from genome assembly GCA_025667525.1 of Glebionis coronaria. Lineage (NCBI taxonomy): Eukaryota > Viridiplantae > Streptophyta > Magnoliopsida > Asterales > Asteraceae > Glebionis > Glebionis coronaria. The sequence goes on from CM046877.1 coordinate 48,897,173, forward strand.
ATTAGAAGGATGCTCTCTAAATCTCTTGAACCATTCCTTTCCGATTGATTTGATGTTGATAGAATTAGGTAGTTTTGATATTATTATTGGTATGGATTGGTTGTCGTTGAATAATGCTACTATTCTATGTGGAGAGAAGAAGGTTAAGATTCCTCTTAGGAATAGGACGTTAGTAATTGATGGTAGTCGAGGTGAATCCCGTTTGAAAATCGTTTCATGTATTAAAGTCCAAAAGTACATCAGGAACGGTTGTGAGTTATTCTTAGCTCAAGTGACCGGGAATGAGTCTAGGGAGAAACGATTGGAAGATGTACCTATTATTTTTGAATTTCCTGAGGTATTTCCTAAAGATTTACCTGGACTTCCACCGATAAGGCAAGTAGAGTTTCAAATCGATTTAATTCCTGGTGCTGCACCGGTGGCCCGTGCGCCTTACCGATTAGCCCCTTCTGAATTAAAGGAGTTATCTGAGCAACTTAAGGAGTTGTCTGATAAAGGTTTTATTCGACCGAGCTCGTCGCCTTGGGGAGCTCCAGTCTTGTTCGTTAAGAAGAAGGATGGATCTTTTCGTATGTGCATTGATTATAGGGAACTGAATAAGTTGACAATTAAGAATCGATATCCTTTACCTAGGATTGATGATTTGTTTGATCAACTGCAAGGATCTAGTGTGTATTCTAAGATAGATTTGCGGTCAGGATATCACCAACTTCGCGTCCGTGAAGAAGATATTCATATAACTGCATTTAGAACTCGTTATGGACACTATGAATTTCAAGTAATGCCATTTGGGTTAACTAACGCACCTGCGGTTTTCATGGGTTTAATGAATCGAGTGTGCAAGCCCTACTTGGATAAATTTGTGATTGTGTTTATTGACGATATTCTAATCTATTCTAAGAATGAAGATGAGCATAGAGAACATTTGAGGATTGTTTTGAAGTTGTTGAAGGATGAAAGGTTGTATGCTAAGTTTTCGAAGTGTGATTTCTTGTTGGATTCTGTGCAATTTCTTGGTCATGTGATTAACAAAGATGGAATTCATGTTGATCCTGCAAAGGTTGAAGCTATTAAGAATTGGTCTGCACCGACAACGCCAACGGAAGTGCGACAGTTCTTAGGATTGGTTGGCTATTATAGACGATTCATTAAAGAATTTTCTTTGATAGCTAAACCCTTGACTAAGCTTACTCAGAAGAATAAACCTTTCGTTTGGGGAAGTGATGAAGATGGAGCATTTCAGACATTGAAGCAAAAATTATGTAGTGCGCCAATCTTATCATTACCCGACGGGAGTGAAGATTTTGTAGTGTATTGTGATGCATCTCTTAGAGGTTATGGAGCTGTTTTGATGCAGGGAGAGAAAGTGGTAGCTTATGATTCTAGGCAATTAAGGAAGAATGAGGAGAATTATACTACTCATGATCTTGAGTTAGGAGCTGTGGTCTTTGCTCTTAGGTTGTGGAGACATTATATGTATGGCACCAAGTGTACGGTATTCACCGATCACAAAAGCCTACAGTATATTCTCGACCAGAAGGAATTGAACATGAGGCAACGAAGATGGATAGAGTTGTTAAGTGATTATGATTGTGATATAAAATATCACCCAGGAAAAGCCAATGTTGTTGCTGATGCGTTAAGTAGGAAAGATAGAGAGCCTATCAGGGTGCGTTCTCTACGTGCACAATAATTTGCCTGAGCAAATTAGAAATGCACAAATAGAAGCTTTTAAGAAGGAGAATTTTGTTAATGAAGGGTTCCGACGAGAAGGAGATCCTTTAGAGGTTAGAGCTGATGGAGTGAAATGCTTAAGATGTCGTATGTGGATACCTAAGTTTGGAGTCTTAAGAGATTTGATTATGTTAGAATCTCATAAATCTAAGTATTCCATTCATCCGGGATCTGATAAGATGTACCATGATTTGAAGAAGTTGTATTGGTGGCCGAATATGAAAGCTGACATAGCTATGTATGTTCTTCAATGCTTGACTTGTGCTAGAGTTAAAGCTGAACATCAAAAGCCATCAGGACTACTTCAACAGCCAAAGATTCCTGAATGGAAGTGGGAGCGAATTACGATGGACTTTATCACCAAGCTTCCTAGAACATCATCTGGAAACAATTCGATTTGGGTTATTGTCGATAGACTGACCAAATCAGCACACTTCATTCCGGTTAAGGAGCAGTTCTCACTGGAGAAGCTGACTCGAATATACCTTGATAATGTTGTATGCAAGCATGGAGTGCCTGTATCGATCATTTCGGATCGAGATCCTAGATTCGCATCGAATTTTTGGAAATCTCTCCAAAGATCTTTGGGAACAAATCTCGACATGAGCACTGCTTATCACCCCCAGACTGATGGGCAGAGTGAAAGGACGATACAAACACTGGAAGATATGTTGAGAGCTTGTGTGTTAGACTTTGGTAAGAATTGGGATAAACATTTGTCGTTAGCAGAATTTTCGTATAACAATAGTTACCATTCTAGTATTAAGGCTGCACCGTTTGAAGCTTTGTATGGTAGGAAGTGTAGATCTCCTGTATGTTGGAGTGAAGTTGGGGATACCTAGCTCACGGGACCGGAATTGATCCGGGAGACTACGGAGATGATAGATCAGATTAAGAAGAGGTTGTTGACTGCCCGTAGTAGACAGAAAAGTTACGCGGATGTGCGGCGGAAGCCAATGGAGTTTGAAGTGGGTGACCGAGTAATGTTGAAAGTATCGCCATGGAAAGGCGTTATAAGAATTGGAAAACGAGGAAAATTGAATCCCCGTTATATTGGACCCTTTAAGATTTTATCTAGAGTAGGTCCGGTGGCTTACAAACTAGAGTTACCCCCAGAACTTCATGGTGTTCACAACACATTCCATGTATCTAATATGAAGAAATGTCTAGCAGTGAGTGATGAGAAAATTCCGTTAGGTAAGGTTCGAATAGATGGGAAGTTGCATTTTATCGAAGAGCCCGTAGAAGTTATGGACCGTGAGGTAAAGCAACTGAAACAAAGTCGGATACCTATTGTCAAGATCCGATGGAATTCAAAGCATGGACCGGAGTATACTTGGGAACGAGAGGATGAAATGTGGAAGAAATATCCGCACCACTTCGATTTCAATAAGAAACGGACATCCAAATGAAATGGATCACGAGGACGTTGATCCCTTTTAGGAGGAAAAGCTGTGACAAATCTAACATTTTCAGGTAGTGAAATATTTTCTCGTATAATATTTTTAAACTTATTTTTGTGTTGGTTGACGAACTCACAATTTACGGATTTAAATTTGGGCTTACGTGCATAATTTGGCGTCTTTTACGACTAAACCGGAAACCTTAGGATTACGTATTTACGTTTTTGAACTCCGTTTTTGATGAGACAATTTTTATTGGATTCGTTTTGTGACGGTGATTCATAATTTATAAAAACGTTTTTCGTAAAACGACCCGAGGGCACGCAAATCGAGAAAACTAGAATCGAGAAATACCCGTAAACTAGTGAGATGGGACAAAACACTTTGCCCCATCCCACTAGCTTATATGGGACGGCATTATGGACACCACCACACATAGGTGGCATCAATTTAGCTTGTTTACACAAGTGTAAGCTTGTGCTTACACTTGAAGCTAACTACTTCCACCTTAACACAAAACTAGCTAATGGTTTCATTCTTACCATTTCATCCATGCAATTCACTCTCAAACTCTCTCTACTTCTCCCTTTGTGCCGTCCCACATCAATCTACAAACCCCATCATTGATCTTTTCTAGCTACAAACCACATGTTTACTAGTCCTATTAAGGTGTTTCCTTGAAGCCTTGATCATTTGGTGGCCATATAAACAACTTTGGAGGTGATTTGCTTGTGTCCTAGGGCTGATTTTCCAACATATAATCTTGATATTTGATGGTCTTGGAGATACTTGTTGTGTTCATCAAGTTCTTGCCTTCCTAAAACAAGAAATCCTCTTGGATTGGTAAAGAAGATCATCCTCTACATTTTTCTCTTATTATTTTGTAAAGAACAAATGTATTTTATTTCATTTTATATATGTATATGATGTATATATGATGATAAAAATGTTGTGTGGGGATCAAGTGTTGATAAACATGCTTAAAAATGATGATAACCATAAGAAATGAAGCTAAAATCATGACTAATTAGTTGGCTGTATAAAAACAGTAGATAACTAAATGATGAACTGATAAAAATGCATGGTTTGATCTATTTACAGTAAGTAGATGATGTTATACACATGTGAGAGTTGGCCATGCAATGGAATCAAAATAAGGAGTGAGATATGATCAAAACAAGTTAGGTGGTACAATCTGAATAAGCAGTTTTGTAGGGACTGTTAAGGCAACTTAGACTCAAAATGGGCAGTAGCTATAACTAAGTTATATTTAGCACATATTATGAAGAAGTTGTCATCCAAAAATGAGCTTCTAAGTCATTGTAGAACTCTAGATATGATAAAAATGGTAAACATGAAGTTAAAAATCAGATTTTGGAAATAATGTTTATTATTATTATATAAGCACTCACTTTATAATTTATAAAATGTAAAATATAAACCCACTAACTTATAGAACTTAATTATATAAATGTATAAAAGGTTAATTGAATGGGTAAATTAGATAAATGGTGGTAAAAATAATATTTATAAGTAATAAAAACTATAAACTTGATTTTTACGACTTTTTCGGCTATCGCCGTGAAATTAACGTTTTTCATCAAATAAAACTTAGACGACCAAACCCGTCTAATGTAAAGTTTATAAAAGTTATATACTGATATATAAGTAACTAAGACAAGTAAAAACCGATAAAACCCGAACTATAAGAATTACGGACATTTACGAGCTAACTAAACCTATTAGACTAATAATTAGACTTAATAAGATAAATACTTGTAAAAAGAATTATTTGGGCTTAACCCATTAGGGCCCAACATGAAAATATATATACTGATCATATAAGTATATAATGGGTAAAAACAAGTAAAAGAACTTATAAAAGACTTAATGGACTTAAAATAGGTAAAATCGGTAAAACTAGTGAACTAGTAAGACGATACTAAAACGTAAACGCTAAAATGAGTAAATGAGGATTTATAAACCCACTTGATCATCATCATATGTACAAAATCATCATATGTATATTGTTATTTTGATAAAAGTCATTGGACCGAGTCTAAGACCGATTATTATTTATATAAGTTTCCGTGATCGAAGCACGCCCGTAGCCGATAATCCGCCTTTCATTAACAACGTGAGTTCATAGCCTCGCACTCTTTTAAATGTTTTATAAAATGATTTGTAAACCCGCGAGGGAGATAACATGCTAGATTTTTATAAAAATAGAACACAAGTAGTCCCGATTGTATGCTAAATGAGATGGACCCGAATGATGCTATGACCCTATATTCGAGACTAAAAGGATTATTAGTAGTTAGGTTATGTCACATAAAGTCCCATTAGCATGAATTGTGAACTACCGGGATTTGGTAGACGCTTATGCATTTGATAGTACTATTTGGGGACGATCACCCCAGTTCGCGCCTTGACGGTTGATCCCCGTCGTACCACATTGATTGGTAAGCGAATTTATGTATGAGAAGATTCCATAGCGTGATTTTTGTGACGACACGCTAACTTAGATGGGCAAATTGTTTGTCGGGTTCGCGGCCCGCTGTTTTCACAGTAAGGTAACAATGTTATGCGGCTAATAATAATCCTACCTAATTCAAATAAAAATGTATCCTATATATATGATAACGACGCTATTAACGATGAATATATTACCTATCATGGTAATATAGAGACTACGGTCTCATGGACAGTTTCAGATGTATGCTTGATTTATATATTGCCTGACTAGCAATATGTGGACTTACTTCTGATATTATACTTGTGTTCTGATTTTAAATGATTGTAAATGATTGTTTTATATAACGGTTTTCATTAAACTCTATGAATTCACTCGGCATTCGCTGATATGATTTTTGCATGTTTTCTATCTCAGGTGCTTGAAGGTAATCCGGATGGAGATCGACTCTGATGGCCCACACTTAATATTAAAAATGTTCATTCGATCTGTGTTTTGTAAACTTAATGACCTGTATAATTTGGGACCTGTTGTACACTTTTAAACCTTTTTATCGAATGAATGTTTGTTAAACCTTGTACAACCATTTTTATGTGTTGTCTATGATTGGAGTTATTGTGCTATCCCGTAACACTCTGAAAGACCCTTCCGCTGTACCGATATGAAAAATGAGAGTGTTACACTACTATTCACCTTTTCACCCCCAGTTACCATCTCACTTAAACCAAAGGGTAAATCCCAATTACCCACACCCACGTGTGATTCACACATGCAGAAAACCATCCCAACCTCAAAACCCTCACTCCCACTCACAATGGACCCCACCCCAATTCCCTTTCCACCAATCAGAATGCTACTTGCCCTCCAAGTCATCCAACGTGGCAAAATCAACAGCTATGACTCATTGCTTCATCACAAAGCTAAAATGAACTTTTGGGATCACTTTGGACAGCTCATCAACAACAAACTGCCTCAAGGGCTTAAGGGCATTTTAGAGAATTCACTTCTAGGGTTTGTGAATAGTTTAGTCAGGCATTTACCTATAAAAGGAGACCTCAACATGTGAGAGTCCCTTTGTTCCAGTCTTTACCTTTTAAACTTGTAATTCCTTTTTAAAATTTATAAAAGTTGGTATTTTGAGAAAATTGTAATTCCTTTTTATGTTTTTGAAAGTTGGTGTTGTTTAAAGGGTGATTCTGAGTTCCATTGATTGTTATAAGTGTGCTTGAACCTTTTGGATCAAGGACGTTTATGTTTGGTAAGGTTTTTCAAGTTTTAAAAAGCTTGAAAGAAGGTTCTGATTTTGCTTATTTTTGTGTACTAACCCTTAACCATAAGCTATAAGCTCTTGCAAGCTTGTTGACATCAAGCTTGTGAAGGGATTAGAGCCCTTGGTTGAGTTGTTTGCTGCTTGTGTTGAAGACATCAAGTCCTTGAGTTTCTGCTTTGAAACATCAACCAAGGCATTCATCATCTTTCTTATTGAAGTACCTTGGTCTTGTTCTAGTTGTTGAACAAGGTCCAAGGAGCATAACTGGCCTTCCTAGGATGTTGTGGAAGGCAGGTATAACCTCTTGTTAAGATTCCTCTCAAAATTTCATGTTTCTGCTTATTTTGTACTTTGGTATATGATTTGGTGTTCTTGTGTTTTTGCTTTGTGTTTTATGGCTGGTATCTGTTAGTTATCACCTAGTATAGCTATTTGATCATTAAAATCAGTAGGTTGTTTGAAGGATTAAGAAGTTTGTTTGAAAAGTGCTTGATTAAGGGTTGTTTGGGATTACTGGTTCATAAGGCCTTGTGTCCTTGTGCCCTTGGTTCTTAGGGTTTGGGAGGTCTAAACAAGTCCTAATATACAAGTTTTAGTCATTGGTTTACTTTCTGAAAGTTTGGAAAAGAGATTGGAAGTTTTGCAAAAATCTGTTAAAAGGGGTTTTGAAATTGGTCAAACACATCAGATCCAATAACTTCTTTGTTTGTTGGATCTAAGGTCTAAAATCAGGTTTGGGAATAGTTTAGGTGATAAGCTATCTATTGGTTGTCTGGTTGTTGAATTTGGTGGCTTATTGTGGTTTTTATAGCTTATCAAAAGTTGCTGAAGTGGTCATTTGCATTAGCAAAGTGACCACCTCATTTTGTGCTTGCATTTGTTAGCCTAGTGTATGCCTTGTGATTTTGCTGCTTGGAACTTGTTTATGTCCTGCTTGTGATTGGATTTTGCTATTTGGATTGCTTTGTATCAGGCTTATAAGCTAACTGGCTTATTAAGTCCTTATTGCCAAAATCTGTCATCAAAAGGTCAACTGACCTCTTGATTCACAAGGCCTCCTCCTTGAGTCCTTCACAAAAATTGCTTATAACAAGCCCTTTGACCATTCCAGATCATTTGGTGCACTTTAGAGCACTTTGACTTTTGGTCAAATAAGCACTTTTTGGCTTATTTTTGAGAACTGCTTATTGGCACATGCAACAACTTATCTTTTGTAAAAGAAATCATTTTTCTTAGCTTAATATCATATCTGGAAGTTTACAAGTCTTTTGGTTAAGCTTTTGCTAGAAAACTAGCTTATTTGGCTTTTTCAGCCAGCTTATTTGCTCATACAGCTTATTCTACTTGGCTTTTTGTGATTTTCTTGATTGATTATTCTTAGTTAAGCTATTTGTGAGCTTTTGCAACAAACTAGAGCTTCTGAGGTGCCCTAAATCTCAAACCCGACTATTTTGTCTTTTAGTGAATTTTTACTTTGCTTATTTCTTGCTTATTGAGTGTGCTTTTTCAAAATTTCTTTTTACAGATCTCATAAGCATCCCAAAAGAAGGTTGTGTGTCAAATTAGAGCTTATGGCATTGGCTTATTGCTTAATGGGCTGAAAAGCCCAATAAGAATAAGCTGTGTGTTTAATAAGCTGTGATAAGCTCACATTCAGCTTTTAGGCCTTTAAAGTTTTGCTCTTAGAATTAAATTTTGAGTCAGATAGGGCTTTTCCAAGTTAATTGGGCCAAGTTTGACTTTTTGGGCCCAAAAGCCCATTAAGGTTGACTGTTTTTGGTTTTGGCCCATTTGAGGGCCCAATAGGGGTATTCTGGTCATTTCACTTTGGTTTTCTGATTATTTAGGTTAAAATAAACTAGTTTGCAAGTTTTTAGAATTTTTTATAATTTATGGATTTTTAATATTATTTTAATATTATTATTTTTCAAATTTCACATTTTCCAACTTTTTATATTTTTCTTAGCTTTAATACATTAAAATAGGAATTTAGCAACTTTTAGAATAATTTTATCACTTGTAGATTAATTTTTATAATTATTTTAAGTTTTAATAGTTTTTAAATCATTTGAAATAGTTTTTATTAGTTTAAAAATTTCTAAAAATAGTTTTTAATCTTTTTAAGTCACTAGGGTTTTTGCCCGCGCTTCGCTGTGACGCGAAGGGCGGGCGTTTTTTGTAAGTGTTTTATTGTGTCTACAATGTTAAAAGGACTCTCTGCACAACCTAAATCAGTTACAAATCCAACACCAGTTGTCCAAGATAATTCAAACAAATTTCAAATACCCATTATGTCTACTCCATATATACAGCAAACAACTTCATGTCCTTCAGCTGATTTCGAGTGGCCTGTTCAGTCATCTTCTTCGGGCATTTCTCAAGTGGGTGATAACAATAATTTAAAAGGAGGCTCTTCAAATGCGAGCTTTGATGATTTAGATCCATTTGCAAACTGGCCTATGGCTGGCCCTGCAGCAACTACCAATGGTATCAACTGCTTCAAGTACACGTATAGATAATCAACCAAATAACAATATCAATTGGGCCAACAACTTTGATTTTCCCATTAGTAATAGTAGTAGTCTAAATGGTAGAGTTGCATCCCAGACCCAGAACTCCATTGGGTTCATGAGAAACAATCAGGGTGCATCAACTGGTCCTAGGGCCACTGATCTTAATTCTATATGCGCATCAACTGGTCCAACTGGTCCAAAGAGCACGCAGGCGCACATGTAAAATGTATGCTTTGATAATATATTCACATAACCATGATTTGTGGCCTATTCTTATTACAAATATTTTTTAATAGAACATATCATAATTGATTTCCCCCTAATAATAAGCCCCTTGAATGCAGCTAAACCGTGACGAGTGTCAAAATTTCATAATGCAAACTAACTTACTGATTAATCCATGTAGTGTTGATTAGCTTGTTATTAGCAAAGCACGCCTCTAGTATGACCGCTTATTTGGTTAATATCGGTTATTTTTAGAAGCTCTTGTGTGATAAAATAAGCAAACTAAGTTGTTGAAAAGCTTATTATATTGTTTTATACACCAAGGTATCTGTTGTTTCGGACAAAGTGTTGTGTGTCTCATAAAAAACACATATTTGTGTTGTATCATTTTTAATAAGCAAGATGAATATGTACCTGAGTCCGTTTCTTTACACCGGAACATTTGATGGACATAATGCAGTTATATGTTGTTTCGGACTACAGATTCATGACAGAAACCTGATGGATAACACATCGATTCATTAAGATCAGTAACCATATTATTCACTCCATTTTAGTTTCTATATGCATATACTTTTACACAGCTTGCTAGCATTTTGCCGTTTTGTTAAGTATATTTAACAAAACATTTAGCTCGGAAGCAATACTAATACTAAGTAATCAAGCAAGAAATTATGGGAGCAATGGTCATGTGGCCAAAAACAGGAATGTTCATGTCTTTAACCTCATAACACTTCACATAAATATCCTTACTTTTAGGCACATAAAAACATATGTATTTTTTAAATGTAACTGCAAAGTGTATATCCGTGACAAATTTATCAAAAATAAAACATAACTTGAAGCAAACAATAACATACCAGCGCGATTCATGTCTTTATACTCATCGAAAGGTCCTCATCGGCTGTTGATTTACTCGCTGAAACGTCTTTTGTAAAACTGTTTTGTGAGAAGTGGTCCTCATCGGCTGCTGATTTACTCGCCGCGGTTTCCTCCTTGCAGCAGGGGGTCAGTCAACTGGCGCAAGATTGATGTTTTTGCTCTAGTTGTAATTGTTTGAGAAACTGAAAAACCAAATTAGTATGTATATAAGGTTTGTTACATTTAAAAAATAAGTACTTGGTGAGTTGCTATACTCCGTTTTTTTGGCAATTCATATAACCAAAATCCCAAACATACGTTTATTTCGTAACTTACCATTAATACAAAGAAATCCCAATCCCAAAACAGGTTACTACACCTTCAAATCCTAAAAAGGCCAAAACTTTATCAATTCTAAGGCACGTAATACCAATACCGGGCTTCACTTTAACCGATCTTTCACTTGGTCTGGTCATTCTTAAGGATATGTGGTGCGTCTAATATAAGGTAGGATTATCTCACCTGAATGGCTCAGTCGTCATTTATCTAAAGCTTCCTCTGCTACCTTGCTAGAGGATGTAGTGACAGTCTCATAGTTACAAATTTGTTCGCATACGCTTCTAAGGAATACTGTTGGTCTATCCCAAGTGAATGACACAACTTTAAATCCTTTGTGCAGCTTCTCAAGTTCTCATTTTAAGAAACAAAATTCATAGCCTCGTTAGTTACATACAACACAACTGAATGTCATGATTGACATACCAACTGTCGGGACCAAAATGCTTTCAACCTGAAACAAAACAGACTAATACAACACTATTGACATTCATACATATGTAAGATTAATCGAAAACCCAATTATGCGTCTTTGGGTCTACTTATTGTTCCACCTTTGTCTCAGTTGCATAACATCCGTGTATGGCCATCTGACCATTTTGTGCTGGCCCGCCAAGATACGGGTTAATTTCACAAATATCGGTCCAGCTATCGAAATGTAGTTTCAAAACAGTAAACGCAAAAGCAGTCGAACATTTATTATGAGGCTCAGATAAGCAATCAATCGAAATAAGAAAATACGACCATCATGGCTGCAAACCCATCAAGGGTGCCTCGCCAAGTTGCACGCAATCCAAATTTGACGTGAGCCTGCTTAAACAGGTTCAAATACCATCATCACAGCCTTTTTAAATACCTCTCCAAAAACTGCATACTCGAAACGATTATAAACGCTAGTTGGGTTTTTTATTATCAGAACGTTCAAACATTGGCACAAAAGAACTTTGATCCGACATGGCTGCGAACACGCTATCGTGTTGCCACGCCGATAGACGGGTCAACTTCAGTTGCAAAATAAGCTAGTTTCCTTTATAGGGGATTTTTTTTCTTCTTAAGTTAGATGTAATGTGACACAACCATGTCTATCGTCGCCCGAGATCAACATCGGCAACGAAAGTCACGAACGTGACTACGATCGCCTGCCATCAACCCTGCAACGAAAAGTTGTGAGCCAGTGTTACTGTACACGTTATGTAAAACCCGATCAAAATCCTCACGGTTTCCATCAAATACGATAAAAATTCAATCGTATCTACTTTATAATAAAGGATAATCAATCAGAGCTAAAAAATGAGGGTTTCCATGAAACCCAGTAAAGGGTTTCCATCAAACCTGATATGAATTCAATATGTCCAAAGGAGCTAAAAAAAGCAGGGTTTCCATCAAACCCAAGAGAGGGCTTCCAACAAACCCCCAAAAACACGGCTTCATGATATGCTTATGTTTTCCATCAAACTCGGCTGATCAATGAAGATCTATCAAATATCAAACTCATAGGGCACAAATCCACCAATAATTTTTAGGTCAAACACAGATCTCGTTTACTTGAGAGAGACAGAGAGAGAGAGTGTAGAAAGTAGATGGGTTTTGAGAGAATGCATACATAAGCATATAAAACCCCCAAATCAAAACGAATGGCCATGATTTACTAACCAATAATCAACGGAATGAGATGCGAATCCTGTAGCCACTATCACCAATCAACGGTGAAGGTCGATTTGTAGGAATCAACGGTTGTGGTGGCCATTATTTACTAACCAATAATCAACGGCATGAGATGCGAATCCTGTAGCCACTATCACCAATCAACGGTGAAGGTCGATTTGTAGGAATCAACGGTTGTGGTCATGTTTGAGGGCCAACTCAGTGTGTGAGAGGAGTAAACAATTAATGATCTACAGTAGGAGGAAGAGTTTGAGATTAAAAAAAAACGTTTGTGTATGTGTGTGAGAAGGAGATTAAAAAAAACGTTTTCTGTGAGGGGGGAACTGTTCATTGGGGAACGTGATTCCCCCCCTCTTATTAAGGATATAATTCTAGAGGTTTACCAATTGAAAAATCTTTATTTGGGTTTTTTGATAATTTATTTGATTTTTAGGGCTTTAATTAGCATTTAAAAATTGAATATTTAATTACTTAAAAGGTTTGAACAAGTTTTGATCATTGGTAAACTCTTAGTTTATTAATTTTGATTTTTGGTGAATTTTTGGTAATTTTAGAATTAATTTTTATTTTTGTAGTTTTTACGGTTTTACGTTTTAACTTTCTAGTAGTAATTTTTACGTCTTCGTCATCTTCTTTTCTCATCCCCTTCTAAACCAATCATTAATCACAAACATTTAACAAGTTTTTCACACACATATACCTCCTTGGGAAACGAACTTTCACACCATAAGGGTCATTAGTGTTTACGTTTTCCTAAACGTACACTTAATACTTACCGCTTTTACGCACCTTTTCCTAAAGGTCGTAATTTTACCTACAATCATTTTGGCGCCGCTGCCGGGGAGGTGTGTCGTGATTAATTTGCATTGTTGTTTTTAATATTAACCATAAATAGTATTTGTATTAGTAGAACTCTACTAATACGTATTATCGGTTTTCTTGGTTTTTCTTGTAAAATATTATTACTATATTGTATTAAGTATCACAACAAATAAACAATATCTCCAAAAGTGTGAAAACACAACCTTAATTGGGATTTCATCACTCAATTATTGTATTCGAATCTCAAACAAAAAAAGAAAAAGGCAAAAATAGATAAATACTTTCGTGAAGCTCGATTTTGAAAAATACAAACTATAAGGTGGGTATAAGGCGGGTATTATAAAATATACCCTAAGGAAAAAGGCTCTTCAGTGCTTCGCGCCGCCTCATTTCCCCGCTTGCTTGTGAGTATTTTGGAATTGAAGGCTAATCGAGGGTTTTGCCGCCCAAAGTATTATTACGTATAATATATTTGCTTGGTTTCTTTGTGATTAAACCCTCTTGAACAATTTGGTTTTCACCAAAGTTCTAAAGTCATTCGAAGGAGTTCACTCCACGTGATCGTTTTCATTCCTTTGAGGCTTCTTTAATCAAGAGTTTGATTCGAGGAGAGATTTTGTAGATTTTTGTCTACGAAGATACACCAAAATCCAAAAAGATTAAATATCATCAAAAACACAAAAAAATTGAAAATTCACAAAACACCCAAAAAGAATCTTCTTTGCTCACCTCCCATTCTTCCTGAAGTTTATGATCACTCGTAATCAAGCAAAACGAGCTCGTAAACGTCTTCAAAAGCAAGCCAATCAAGATGTTGGGAATAAAATATGGGTCAGTTCACTAGACGCTGATAAGAAGAATGCCAACGCTGATAAGAAGACATTGGACGCTGACAGCCAAGCGTTGACATTGAAGAAGTCAACGCTGATAGCCTTGAAGATTGACACTGATGGAATATCTTCGTACTTATCTTGTTTATTTGTTTCTTTATTTATGTATGGTAAAGATAAGCACAACATTGTATTTTCTATTATTATCTTTACCTAGAATAGTTGATTCGTAGCTTATTGTACAAGACTTCTTGTTCTATAAAAGAAGGTCTTTTAGGTTAAAGTCATTTATCAGTTTTCATAGTATTCGCAAGTTAAACCTTTCATTGTAATCAACACGATTATTCTAATACAAGTGAAAGTTTGTTTAACATCATTGTGTTTTAGATCAAGTGTTAATTCCGCATAACACTTTGTTACTTTACTCATAAGCAAAGGTTTCTCTACGTGTAGTACTTGATCTAATCTCGTATACACAAAGCTTAATCGATCTAAGTTTGGGATCAACAAGTGGTATCAGAGCTTGTTGAGAAACTTTTGATCTTTAAGTAACGCAGAACCCTAAAACACCAAACCCTAAAAACCCTAAAATTCTCAAAACCCTAAAAACATCATGTCTGGCACAAATCAACCTCCTGCTTTGCTACAAAACAACTTCTCAAACCCTAGTATCAAAATTCCCATGTTTGATGCCAGGAACTTTGAGCTTTGGAAGTCCAATTTTGAGCAATACATAGCTATTCATGACTACACTCTTTGGGAAATTATCGAATATGGGAACACATTCGATAAAGCAGCAAAGATTACTGCTGCTATTGCCACAAGGACAGCTGTTCCTAATTGTCCTGAATCTGATAAGGTGGAAAAGCCTGAAGATGGGAGAGCTGTTGCTGTTGAAGATATAGCCAAGAAGAGGGTGGACATGAAAATCCTGAATATCTTGAAACATGCCCTAGGTCATGAGAATCAGCACAAGTACAAACGCTTTGAGTCTGCAAAAGAGCTTTGGGAAGCTCTTGAAGTAGCACATGGTGGCAATGCTGATACAAAAGAAGAAAAGAAGAAGCAACTATTGCATGAGTATGCTGTCTTTAAAGCTCAACCTAATGAGAATCTCAGCAGTGTGAGAAGTAGACTTCTTGACATCACAAGTCAACTTTCCTTCATGGGAAAACAGATTGATGACCCTGAATTAAATGCTACTTTTCTCAAAAGCCTTGGTGATGTATGGAAGATTGAGACAAGATCTATTCTTGTCAATAACACCCACAAGACTTCCAGGTTTGATGACATCTTCAACAAACTAAGACTGTTGGAGAATGAATGGCAATTGGAAAGTGATAATAAATCTTCCAGCAGCAACATGGCCTTCTTCTCACAAAGTGAAGGCCAATTTGATTCCATGAACTTCTATGGACATTCAGCAACTGGATCTCAAGGTGTCAGCGCTGGATGTCAATTTGTCAGCGCTGGATCATATCCTGTCAACGCTTTGTACTCAAGCGCTGACACACACAATCATGGCGCTGATAGAATTAAACCTGCTGGTTTTGATCTTGATACAGTGTGTGCATTCATTGCTTCTTTGCCCAGTGATTCAAGGATTACATATGAAGATCTTGAGCAGATAAGTGATGAACAATTGGAAGAGATGGACATCAAGTGGACTATGGCTCTTGTAAGTTTAAGAGCAAACAGGTTCAATAAAAGGTTCAAGAAGAAGATGACCTTTAACGCTAAGGATGTTGCTGAATTTGACAAATCCAAGGTGGAGTGCTACAACTGTCATAGGATGGGGCACTTTATGAGGGAATGTAGATCTCCAAGGAGATCTGATGCTGGGAAGCCTTCAAGCCAAATGATTAAGAGCCCAGATCCCAAGGCCATGGTTGCTGTTCAACAAATTGATGGTGTTGGGGAATGGGATTGGAGCTGGATGGCTAAGAATGAGGAAGAGGACAGAGCTTTGGTTGCTGAAGTTAAAGAAGAGCATGCTGAATATGCTCTCATGGCACACTCCTCCTCTTCATCAGATAATGAGGTATATGATGATGCCTTCTGTTCTAAGGGTTGTCGTTTAAATACTGAGAAATTAAAACAAGAGATAGTTAAATTATTAGATGAGGCAAGTACTGAAAGATGCAAAGTATCTAACTATCAAATTGCTCTTACCCAAACAGAAAAGACAGTAGCTGAGTATAAGAAAATGGAGTTTGATTTAAAGGATCAAATAAACATCTTAAAACATGAGTTATTTCAGAGTAAAGATGTGCAAGATATAGTAAATAGGGTTAATCTTGATTTGATAGCTCAGTTAGAGGAGGCTAACAAAAACAAAGATAATGTGAGTCTTAAAATCCAGAGATTTGATAAGGCCACACAATCCCTAGGAGAGTGTGTTAGTAAACAAAGAGACTCTAAGGATATGAGTGGGATTGGGATGAATAATTATACTGTTGTTCCACCACCAGCTGGGGATTTCTATGGTGTCCAATCAAAGGACTTATCTTGGACTGGCTTGCCAGAATGCCAAGAGGAGGAATTCATTCCTCCACCTAGAGTGACTTCCCCAGTTGAGGAATATCAGCAAAAGCTGACTGACCTAGAAGAATGGAAGAAAGCTAACCACACTTTGTTTGTTAAGGGAGGGTTGTTGTGTGAAAGTCCAAATGAGCCCACACCAATCACAAAACCAATTGATGATCCTAAACCTATTAAGATCACACACCCTACCACTGGCAAAGCTGTTGACCTTGGCCCACAAGCTGTTAGAAAACCTAGTGTTAAGTATGCAGAGATGTATAGGAATACTAGGTCTCCAAAAAGCCAAGTTAGTGATCATGGAACAGGCTTCTTTGCTTCTAGACCTAAGACTATGTCTAGAAAAGCTTGTTACGCATGTGGGAGCTTCTCACATTTGGCATACAGATGTGTCAATGCTTCCATTGTCAACGCTGATAGGAACCATTTCAGCGTTGACAAAAGTCAACATAGGTCAAACACTGTCAGACCCAATACCTTTGTGAACAAGAGTTCACAAGTAGTTAGACCAGCCCCATTCTTTTCTAGAGGGTCTAACACACAAGGCCTAAGACCTTTTCAAAAGTCAAATACTTGGTCCAATAGGCAATGGGTTCCTGTAGCAAACCCTAGGTTCAACGCTGATAGGAGCAATCGGGGCGCTGACAAGAGAAATTTCAGCGCTGACAGACAAACTGCTAAACCTAGGTATTTGCAACCACAGGGAAATAGGTCTAAAGCTTCTACTAGCTTAACATGGAGACCAAAACAAGCCCAAAACCCTAATTCTACTGGTATTTCTATGACATGCAACATGTTTCATTATATTTCTAAGGCATTGTCAACACCAATTGGGGTTAACTGGGAATTTCATTCAAACAGGGATGAAAATGGGGTTGTTATGAGAACCAAGTCTGTTCTTGTTGAACAACCAAATGAATCCAAGTCTTCTAAGGCTTGGGTTCCCAAAGAAAACTAATGTGTTTTCTTTATGTGCAGGGCATTCAGAAGAAGATCAATGACTATGGATACTGGGATAGTGGATGCTCAAGGCACATGACAGGAAAGGAAGACTATCTGACCAATTTCTCTCCTATTCAAGATGGTGATAAGGTATACTTTGGAGGTGGCTACGGCACAATCACAGGAAAAGGAACCCTTGTCACCAACAATCTAAGGTTTGATAATGTCTTCTTGGTAAAAGATCTGGATTATAATTTGTTTAGTGTATCACAAGTGTGTGATAACAAAAATAAGGTTCTTTTCACAGATACTGAGTGCTTGGTGTTAAGCAAAGATTATAAGCTCCCTGAGGAGAAATACATAGATTTTAGAACACCAAGGCATAAAGACATATATAATGTGAATCTTAATGGAATTAAGGTAAATAATAAAATGTCATGTCTGTATGCTAAAGCCTCAGTAGATGAAAGTAATCTTTGGCACAGGAGACTAGGGCACATAAACTTTAAGAATATTAATAGGCTTGTGAGACTTGGTTTAGTTGATGGTTTGCCTGAAAAGGCTTTCCACAATGACCACTCTTGTGTTGCATGTCTTAAGGGCAAGCAGCACAAGGTCTCATTCAGGTCTAAACAGGTGCACTCTAGTTCTAAACCACTTCACTTATTGCATATGGACCTCTTTGGTCCAACTAATATAGAAAGTTTGAAGGGTAAATCATATTGTTTTGTTATTACTGATGATTACTCCAGGTTTACATGGACTTTCTTTTTAGCCAAGAAAAGTGAAACTGCCCTAAGTCTGATTAATTTCATTACCCAGATAGAAAAGAAGAATGGTAATGAGGTCAAAATTATTAGAAGTGACAATGGGGGTGAGTTTAGAAATCAGTTGTTAGATGATTTTTGTGCCAAGAAAGGGATTACTAGGCAGTTTAGCATAGCTAGAACCCCACAGCAAAATGGGGTTGCTGAAAGGAAGAATAGGACCCTTATTGAAGCAGCCAGAACCATGTTGGCTGATGCCCACTTTCCTATAGCCTTTTGGGCTGAAGCTGTTAACACAGCTTGTTATGTTCAGAATAGGGCATTGGTCAACAAGATACATAATAAGACACCTTATGAATTACTTTGGGGAAGGAAGCCCAATATTGGCTTTCTCAAGCCATTTGGTTGTCATGTAGTTGTTTTAGAAACTAGTGAGGCCCTAGGTAAATTTGATTCAAAAGGTGATGAAGGCTACTTCATGGGTTATTCAGTGCAGAGTAAAGGATATAGGGTTTACATTAAAAAGGAAAAACGTATACTTGAAAAGGTACATGTTAGGTTTTTAGAGAGTAAACCTAGTGATCCTGAGAGTGGTCCAAATTGGTTGTTTGACTTAGAACCTTTGTCTAGAGCTTTAAATTATATGCCTGTTACTGATCCAGACATTGTGAAGGTAACTTCAAGTGTTTTGGAAAAGAGAATTGGTAATGTTTCAGGTATACAGGTTGCTAAGGAGGATGGACCACCAGCAGTTGAATCATCTCCCACACAAGAATATGTTACACTTCCTATATGGACAGATGAGTATTATGCTGCTGCTACTGCTGCAAGAAAAGATAATGGTGGTGTTCAAATACCACCAAATACAAACATGCATGATTCTTCAGGCGCGGACAAAGGGAAATCAAGCGCTGACACGACCACTTCAGACGCTGATGGCTCCAACGCTGACAACAACAGTTCAAGCGTTGTTAGCCCAAGCGCTGACAAACAAGGTTCAGACTTTGGAGACACCTTTACACAGCTTTTCTCTTCCCATTTTGAACAAGGTGGACCTTCCAATGTTCATGAAGGGATTTCTGTTGATCAAGAAGAATCTGAGGAAGAAGATATTGGCAACATGGAGCGTGAAGTTGAGGACACCAGACTTTTTGAAGGAGGAGTTCTCACTTCAACAGCTAAGGATCACCCCACATCTCAAATCATTGGTGATGTTATGGCTCCAGTTCAGACAAGAAGATCCCATCAAGGTCTTGGTGGATTTATTGCCAATATACACAAGAAGGTTGATACCCCTCTTGTACAAGCATGTTTGTTTGCCTGTTTTCTGTCACAGGAAGAACCCAAGAAAATTTTTGATGCTCTCAAAGAACCAAGTTGGGTAGAAGCAATGCAGGATGAGCTTCACCAATTTGCTATACAGGATGTTTGGGAGCTGGTTGATTGTCCTAGGTATGTGAGACCAATTGGGACAAGATGGGTTCTAAGGAATAAGAAAGATGAAAGAGGCATTGTGGTCAGAAACAAGGCACGTTTGGTAGCTCAGGGGTATACACAAGAGGAAGGAATTGATTATGAAGAAGTTTTTGCACCAGTTGCAAGAATTGAAGCTATAAGAATTTTTCTAGCTTATGCCTCTTGTATGAATTTTACTGTTTACCAGATGGATGTGAAGAGTGCTTTCCTCTATGGGACAATTGTTGAGGAAGTATATGTCATGCAACCTCCTGGTTTTGAAGATCCTGAGAATCCAGACAAGGTTTATAGAGTGAAGAAAGCAATGTATGGACTTCATCAAGCCCCAAGAGCATGGTATGGTACATTGTCCACCTACTTGGTGGAAAATGGTTTCAAAAGGGGCACCATAGATCAGACACTGTTTACAAAGAAGAAAGGAAAACATGTGTTGCTTGTGCAGGTCTATGTTGATGACATTATTTTTGGCTCTACTGATCCAAAAATGAGTGAGGAATTTTCCAAGCTCATGACAGATAAATTCAAGATGAGTGCAATGGGTGAGATGAACTTCTTTCTAGGTTTACAAGTTCAGCAGAAAGAAGATGGTATCTTCATCTCCCAAGACAAGTATGTAGCTGAAATCTTGAAGAAATATGGTTTTTCTCCACATGAAAAGGAGGCTTCCACTCCTATGGATAGGCAACACCCTTGGGGAAAAATTGGAGCTGGAAAGGATGTGGATGTTAGGCAATATAGATCAATGATTGGATCATTGATGTATCTTACAGCCTCAAGACCTGACATCATGTTTGCTGTGTGTGCATGTGCACGCCATCAAGTGACTCCCAAAGAATGTCACCTTTTTGCTGTGAAGAGAATTTTTAGGTACTTAAGATGTTATCCAGATCTTGGTTTATGGTACCCAAAAGATTCTCCATTGGACCTTATTGCATATTCAGACAGTGACTATGGTGGTGACAAGTTTGATAGGAAATCCACAACTGGTGGATGCCAATTTCTTGGGAGCAGATTAATATCTTGGCAATGCAAGAAACAAACAGTGGTGGCAAACTCTACAACTGAAGCAGAATATGTGGCTGCAGCTGCTTGTTGTGGACAAGTCTTATGGATTCAGAACCAGCTGTTGGATTATGGGTATAATTTTATGCATACCAAGATTTTTGTAGACAATAACAGTACTTTATGCATTATTAAAAATCCTGTACATCATTCTAAAACCAAACACATAGAAATTAGACATCATTTTATAAGAGATTGCTTTGAGAAAGGTTTAATACAACCAGATAGGGTAGACACAGAGGACAATGTGGCTGATTTATTAACTAAACCTTTTGATGCTGGAAGATTTCAATATTTGGTAACAAATATTGGAATGGTTAATCTCACTTAATATGTGTTTTGGAACCTTTTTGTAAAAGTATGTACAGGATAATGTATTGTTATTGGTCTTTGTGATGATTTAGATTTTCCACATTATTTTTCTAACACTGACAAAGGTAAATGTAACGCTGTCAAGCGTTATTTTGCCGTTGTTGGAGATATTATTGTCTAACGCTGACAAGAGTTCCTTCAACGCTGATAAGTGTTGTCGGGACGCTGTCAGCAACAAATGTTAGTTTTGTGGTTTTCATCTAAATGTGCAGGTAATGGTAGCTTTATGCCATTGGATACAGAGTTGCTTATGGATCTTTGAAGAGCTATTTGGACATGTTTTGTTTATGGATGATGGTTGGAATATTTATATTCCTATCTTGACATAAATTTTTAATGTTCATATATATTCTGAGGACTCATGTATCATAGTTTAAGGGGAGGTTTAAGGAACCTTTAGGACTCTTGGGTATTCTTATAATACTCTCATCACAATTATAGATTGTGTCCACAGGTGAGTATGGGTTAGTTTTACTAAACCATGAGGCACTGTAGCATGCAAAGGTGACAATCTATGCATGCTGCCAAGACACTTTTGGCCTAGACTTGGTTGTGGTCTGATGGGAGACTTGGGAATACTTTAGATATGGGTTTACCTGGGAGTTACAAAGAATTTTATGAAATAACTTTGTTGGTAAGTATTTTGGTTAGCAAGGGACTCTAGAGGACATTTGTGTCTATCTTGCTTATGCAAGTGTGCATAAATGGACAGTGCTTGCCGCCCAGTAATTATTATCAACTTGTAAGATATTTCCCTTAGGATAAATTACTTTGTTAAGGTCTTTTTCTTTTTAAATATTTTTTTTAGACGCTGACAAAGTTTTTCTCCAAACGCTGTTACGTCCAATCGTGACGCTGACAAGGCTTTAGGCAAACGCTGACAAGAAAATATAGCCGTTGGGCGCTGATGGGCTATTTTTGACCGTTGACACCTAGTGGGCCCTACCCAGTTGTTATTTTTGACTAATCTTTGGCCGTAATTTTGGGGAGAAGTTACTTTTAATTAATGCATGAGATAAGTTATATTTGATTCAAGATTTTCATGATTGCTCTTTGAATATAACCGCCTCATTTTTGACCAATTAAAATCATGTATCTCTCCTATAAAATTGGCTAATCTTTTTATTTTGGGTATTCATATTTTCTTGTCTAACACTTTTTCTCCTAGATTTTTTCCCATCTCACATAACCTAAACAGCTTTCAATCATGGCACCCAAATTCAACTCAAAGAATTTAACATTGGAGTTCAAGAGCCAACACAATATGGTAGCTTACTTGACTGCTGATGATGCTTTATTTCCTCAGTATTCACAGATGGTGGCATTTTTAAATGCATCTTCATTGAGGTATGCACTTTCTCATACACCATTAGTCCCTGTCGCACACATTAGACAGTTTTGGAACAATGTTAGTTCCACAACAACTAATGGAGTGACCACATTAACATCTACTGTTCATGGAAGAACATGGGTGGTCACTGAAGCTTTGGTTCGCCAAGCTTTGCGTCTTGATGACGCTGATGGTGTGACTATCCTTGCCATTGCAACAATAGAACAGGGTCTTAGGGAATTGGGTTATCCTATTCCTGCTGATGTCACTTTAAATAAATATCATAAGCAGGAATTTCCCTCTGACTAGAAATATTTGATACATGTCCTTTTACAATGCTTAAGTCCAAAATGTACTTCTTTTAATGAAATAAACAGGTCAATAGCAAGTGCTTTGGTTTGTATAACACGCGGGCTTAAGTATAATTTTTCAAAAATGATTTTTGAAGGGATGTGTAAAAACAAGGGAAGTAAAATGACTTTGGCTTACCCTAGATTTTTGCAAATGGTCTTTGATTTACAAGAGTATTGTTCTAGGGATCATGACACTTTTTATGAGATCCCTAAACAACAGAAAACCATTTTTGCTAAAATGAGCTCCACCAATGACTTCATACCTCTTACCCAACCAATGCTTGAAGTAATTCAGGCTGCACAACCACAACCAGACCCTGAACCCCAACTTGAGCCTATTCATGATCCATCACCTTCACCAGAAAACATGGACATTGACCAACCCAACGCTGACACTCAAGATGTGGGCGCTGACACAGCCAATCCCAACACTGATACACTTCCTGAACAATCCCAAACACCCCTTAATCAACCCACACCCACACAATCTACTTCATCTTCCATCCCATTACAATCTAGGTTGACTAAACGCCAAAGGGTTACTGGAGTGTTCTCCTCTAGTGATCCTAGCCTTGTAGCAGAGAGAACCACCTCCACAAGTGTGGCTGGTGAAATGGGTGAGGCTAGGGCTATTGACACAGGCTTAGATGCTGGTCAAGACAGTCCCAACATCATTAAGACCTCATCCATGCCCCATGATTCTATTTTGGGAGGTCAAATCCCCATTCTAGTTG
Source organism: Glebionis coronaria (assembly GCA_025667525.1). Classification (NCBI taxonomy): domain Eukaryota; kingdom Viridiplantae; phylum Streptophyta; class Magnoliopsida; order Asterales; family Asteraceae; genus Glebionis; species Glebionis coronaria. The sequence continues at coordinate 48,920,882 of CM046877.1, forward strand.
AGGGCAGATTGGAACCTATGACCATAATTGAATTGACGGCGGCTGTCATTAGCTTGCAAAAGCAAAATGTCAGTCTTGTACAAACTGTCAACAAACAGGGACGAGAACTCCAAGTTTTGAGGGAGAGAGTAACTGTTTTGGAGAATCCAAGTAGCAGGAGTCTAATGGAGGAATCTTCCAAAGGGGAGGATAAAGAGGATGAGGAGGATGAGTTGATTCACACAGCTAGTGAGAAGAGTTCAGAAAAGAGTTCACAATTTAGTGAATCTTTGCAGATTGCTGAAGCTCTCACCAACTTGAAGAAGCACCCAGTTGTTGATACATCCAAGGTGACACCAAAGAACTTGGAAGGATCTTTCAAAGAAACATTGGGCGCTGATACAGGTTTGGACGCTGACACATCCAGCGCTGATAAAGGTAATCGTGGCGCTGATAGGAGCAACTTGGACGCTGACAAAGTTGCAGGTGGTGTTGATGTATTCCAGCCATCAACAATCATCAAAGATGTGTCCACAACACAGGTTTCTTCTTCTACTTTACCAATTATTGATCCAAAAGACAAAGGTAAAGGTATTTGGATTGAAGAAGATGTTCCAAAGAAAGATGCAGCACAAATAGCATTTGATGAACAGTTGGCTGCACAACTTGTGGAAAGAGATTTGAAGAGGAGTAGAAGATCACCATTTGTTGTTTCTGAGAGTGAGGAAGAAAGTGGTGATGATAAAGAAGGTGATAGTTCAGATTCAAGTATTCAAATTATTGAAGATCCAGAAAGGCTTGAATATGGGGATGAGCTAGCAAAGGAAAGGTTGAGTGAGTTAAAGAATCAGATTGATTGGGACCTACCAGAAATCACCAGGATGTACCATGCTTGGGAAGACAAGGTTATGGACAACCCAGGTATGAGTTTATCAGATCAAATTTGGGGGTTAGAAGTTCTGCTTAGGGTACAAGCTGACATAAAGGTGATTATGAGGTTTAATGCACAAGAGGTCAAAACCTGGCTCAAAAGAGATAGAAGGCAGTTGTACTATAAGTTGCTTAGATGTCATCAGCCTAATTGGACATCAAAGAAGTTGCTGGCCTTATCTTTTGACGAGCTAGAGTACAGGGCACATCCTATTTGGAGGAAGGTGCAAGAACAGAATGTCTACCAGTTTCTTTCAGAAGAAAGAAAACAAGAGCTTGCAGAGGAGATGCAGATTCAAAAGGAAATAAGGATTGCTCAAAGACCAGTGAAGAAAGGAGATCCTTTCCAATTTCCTAAAGACATGGATGTGTATTTTCCAACTGAAGGTGTTATAAGGAAGCATCTCAAGCTTTCTCCATTGGAAGCTTCAGATTTGGTAAATGTAGTACCTCTAGATGATAGAAATCCAATCATCAGTTTTGATGAAGATGAGTGTGGATTTTGGAAGATTGGACGATTTGGAAAGGAGGTACATACTTACACTTCAGTTATTTCTATATTTGCAAGCATAGACAGGGAAGACTTGGTGCATCTATGGAAGTTAATAGAGGCCAAGTATACAGCTGAAGCACCTACTTCAGCTAATGGAATAAGATTTTGGAACACATTTATGACTTTGTGTGGTCCAAAAGAAGCAGATCCTGCCATTTGGAAGGATCTTGAAGATGATCTCAGTAATCTTCATTGGAGGCTATATTCTACTTGTGGTGTATTTCATATGAGCTCTACAAAGTTTTCAGAGTATTTACTTGTGGATGCTGACTATTTCTTGTCCAAAGAAGTGTTGGAGAAGATGCTAGAGACACCCTTGGAGATAGATTATACTAGTGACGTGGCCAAGGACTTGATCAGATATGTTTATCACCAACATAAGAAGTTTTTGCAAGATTCCTCCTAAGCCTTTAGTTTTTATTCAGAAACTTGATCATTGGAATGGATATCAAGTTTAGGGGAGGATTGTTGGGAATAAAATATGGGTCAGTTCACTAGACGCTGATAAGAAGAATGCCAACGCTGATAAGAAGACATTGGACGCTGACAGCCAAGCGTTGACATTGAAGAAGTCAACGCTGATAGCCTTGAAGATTGACACTGATGGAATATCTTCGTACTTATCTTGTTTATTTGTTTCTTTATTTATGTATGGTAAAGATAAGCACAACATTGTATTTTCTATTATTATCTTTACCTAGAATAGTTGATTCGTAGCTTATTGTACAAGACTTCTTGTTCTATAAAAGAAGGTCTTTTAGGTTAAAGTCATATATCAGTTTTCATAGTATTCGCAAGTTAAACCTTTCATTGTAATCAACACGATTATTCTAATACAAGTGAAAGTTTGTTTAACATCATTGTGTTTTAGATCAAGTGTTAATTCCGCATAACACTTTGTTACTTTACTCATAAGCAAAGGTTTCTCTACGTGTAGTACTTGATCTAATCTCGTATACACAAAGCTTAATCGATCTAAGTTTGGGATCAACACAAGAGACGTTGATTGTTGAACAACCTCCAATTGTTGAACCTATTGTAGAACAAGAAGTCATCATGGCTAATCGTACTATGATGGAGTTGCTACAAGCACCCACCGAGGGTTTTGGAGAAGCCATTGTGATTCCCGCCATCCTTGCGGAGAATTTCGAGATTAAGACGGGTTTAATGTCGATGTTGCAAGCAAATAAGTTTAGAGGTCACGAGAAAGACAACCCGCACTATCACATTAGGAATTTTAACCGTCTCACCGCTACTAGCAAGTTTAAGGATGTTCCACATGACGCCATTAAGATGATGTTGTTTCCATACTCTTTAGATGGACCCGCAAAAATTTGGCTTGAGAAAGAACCGCCAAATTCGATTTTTACATAGGCCGATCTCGTTTCTAAGTTTGTGAACAAGTTTTTTCCACCATCTAAAACAACACATTTGAAAAATGAGATTTCACGATTTGTGCAAAGAAATAATGAAAGTTTTTCAATGGCATGGGAACGCTTTAAAGAAATGTTACATGAATGTCCACACCATGATTTTTCGGAATTGCATCAAATTGATACTTTTTATAATGGGCTTAATGATCATGAACGAGATTATTTGAATGCCGCCGTGGGTGGTAATTTTTTTATAGCCCTCGTAACACACCGAGTGTTGCCAATTTGGGTTCGTCTTCATCGTCATCGTCTCGTAGCATTAATGCCTTACATGATGAAGCTAATGAGGAAAATTGTTTTTTTGATAGATTTGCTAATCTTATGTCCCATTGGAAAGCTCAAGAAGCTTCAAATTCCGCTTCGGTTAAAGCGGTTGCTAAGAGTTGTTTGTCTTGTGGTGGAGCTCATGATCTTTCCGAGTGCATTACCGCGGATGGTAACACTTCGAGTGCTTATGTAGCAACGAGAACTTATAACCAAAACGGTCAAGGTTCTCGCCCAAATCAAGCTCCACCAAACCAAAATGCTAATAACTATCGAAACAACAACCAAGGTGGTAATTACCAAGGCAATTCACGCAACTACAACAAAGGGAATTATCAAAATGGGAATGGACAAGTCACTAATCAAAACCAAAACCGTGATTTTCAAAACACTACACAAGGTTTTCAAAATGCTCACACTAAAAATCTTCAAGGAGAATTTTTTGATTATGCTAAAGCAAATGATGCTAAATTTGATAACATGCAACGTGAGATGATTAGCTTAAGATCCGAGTTGAAAAACGAGCTAAAAAATAAACTTGCTAATGAACGTAAAACTCATGCAAACAAAATGGAAAGAAATGTCCAACGTCTTCAACAAAACCAACAAAAGATGGAATTAGGAAAACATGAGATTAAGCAAGAGTTATTAAAAGCGGATGCTAGGCAATCAAAATTTGAGGACCGAATGGATAAGATGTTTGAAGCAATCATGTGTAAACCCTCTTCCTCGGGTGGTCTTCCTAGTGATACCATTGCAAACCCGAAGGGAGAAATGAAGGTTATTACTACACGAAGTGGTAAAACTTTCAAGGAACCAATCTCTCGTCCAAGTACTTCTAAGGAGAAGGAAATCAAGAAAGAACCCGAGGTGATGGTCGAAAAGGAGCACATTACAATCCCACGAAGTACCGCTCAAACCACACCTACGGTTGAACGAATACCAATTGTGGAACCCGAGTTTCCAAGGCCGTTGCCTAATGACCAACCCACACCACCTTTACCCTACCCTAGTGATGAGATGGCATTTATACATGATCTCATCGTTCTTTTCGGGCTTTAAATGCATATAAATGTCATAAAATACCATATATATGCTTGTGTTTGTTTACTTGTGTATTTTAGGTATGGATATCGTGAAAAAGACAAAAGATCACAAGATACAAGGAAAAACGGACACGAGAAACGAAGTCGTACAAAGAACCGGGCCCTAATCATGGAATACTCAACAAATACCCTTGAAGACTTGAAGACATACAAGATTGATCCTCATGTATTGAAGAAATGACACTTAAAACCCTTGTATATTGATAATTACAAATTTGGTCCCTTAAGTTTGTCAAAATTACACAAAAGGTCCTTCAACTTTGAAGAAATGGCAAGATTAGTCCCTCAACAATTTCAAATTGTCAATTATGGTCCCTCATCAAGCCAAAGATACATTGAAGACCTTTGAACATAAAAAATGTCCGAGATCAATCCTTCAAATATGCAAAAGTGTCAAAAATAACCCTTGAAACACTTTTTAGAAAGTTTTGTGCCAAAATTGCCAAGTCTTGGAAGTTGTTACAAAGGAAATTGGGCGCTGACAGACTTTTATACACAAGTGACAAAAGAAATGAAGAAGAAGGGCTAAACTTGTGCTATTGAAACATTCAAACAAGAAATGCGCCAAACACTTTTCCATCCCTACAAAAACGGATCAAAATCTTTACTATTCACCCCAAGAACCCAGTTACCATCTCACTTAAACCAAAGGGTAAATCCAAATTACCCATACCCACGTGTGATTCACACATGCAGAATCCCATCCCACACATAAAACCCTTACTCCCACTACTCCCTGGACCCCACACTCAACCTCCTTAACCAATGAAAACACAACTTGGCCTTCAAGTAAAATGACGTGGCCAAATCAACAGCCTAGACTCTTTGCTTCATATCAAAGCTGAAATGAACGTCCAAGATGAATTTGAACAGCTCATTCCATCAAAACGTCTAGAAGGACTTAGGGCATTTAGGGAATTTCACTTCTAGGGTTTGTGAATAGTGTTTAGCCAGGCATTTGCCTATAAAAGGAGACCTCAACATGTGAGAGTCCCTTTGTTCTAGTTTTAGGCTATTATCTTTGTAATTCCTTTTTAAGTTTAAATAAAATTTGAATTTCTGAAATTGTGAAATCTCTTTTTGATTTAATTAAAAGTTTGGTGTTTGAGTAGCCTAATTCTGAGTTCCATTTGATTGTTAAGGCCTACCTTAATCTTGTGGTTAAGGCACATCTTGTTTCATAAGGTTTTTAAGGTTTGAATACTTTGAAATCCTAGGTTCTGTTTTGGCTTATTTTGTGTACTAACCCTTGGCCATTAGCTATAAGCTCTTACAAGCTTGTTGACACCAATCTTGTGAAGGGATTAGAGCCCTTGGTTGAGTTGTTTGCTGTTTGTGTTGAAGATATAAAGTCCTTGAGGTTCTACTTTGAACCATCAACCAAGGCAGTTTGCATCATCTTCATTGAAGTACCTTGGTCTTGTTCTAATTGTTGAACAAGGTCCAAGGAGCATTGCTGGCCTTCCTAGGATGTTGTGGAAGGCAGGTATAATCCCTTGTTAAGATTCCACTCAAAATTTCATGTTTATGACTGATTTTGATTTTGTGCTTTGATTTTGTGCTTTGATTTTGAGTATTGGTGTTTGTGCTGGTGATTTTTGAGTTTGATTGTGTTAGTTGCTATTGTTTAAGTGTTTTTGATCATTAAAATCAGTAGGTTATTAGTTAAAATCACAAGTTTCTTTGTTAAGTGGTAGATTAAGGAGTGTTTGGGTCTACTGCTTGAATTGGGATTGTGGTTTGCTAAGTGCTTGTGTTGTGGTTGCAAGTGTTTGTATCTATTTGTTAGGTGCATATCTTCATCTGTTTGCAGGTTTTGTGGGTTTGATCACATAGATTCATTATTTTGCTATAAAATCTTAAATACTTGGTAAAATTGGCTAGGATTTTGAGGACACCAAGATCTAAGCTTAGGCTAGGGCTAACAAGTGCTAAATCATAGTTAATCACATCAGGGAAGAAGGATTTGAGGCTTGAAATTGGATCAAGTGTCAAGTATATCAGCAAAACTTGTTTCTGCATATGTTCATTGTTCATCAGAAACATTTTCTGCTTTGATCTTGTTATTTACTTTGATTCAGTGTTTGATTCTTGTTGCTTTGTGTTTATCCATAGTTTATATAGCTTGTGTATGCATCTGGTTAAGTTTGGTGGCTTATTGTGGTTTTTATAGCTTATCAAATTCTGCTGAAGTGGTCATTTGCATCAGCAAAGTGACCACCTCATTTGGAGTTGCATTATGATTTCTAGCATTAGGATTGTTGTATTGTTGCTTGGATCTTATTTGTATGCTGCTTGTGAGAATATTTGGCTATTTGGATTGCTTTGTTCATAGCTTATAAGCCCACTGGCTTATTGGCTTATTTGTGCCAAAACACATCAAGTTTACCCAACTGGTAAGCCTTGATTCACAAGGTTTGCACTCAAACCTTGACCAGCAGGGTGAAAAACAAGTCCTTACACTTCATTAAGTCTGTCAACGCCTACTTTGTTCCTGTCAGCGTTTGATTTCAACTTATCAACGTTTGACTTTTGGTCAAACTTGGTTTCTAAGCTTATTGAATCTGTTTTGCTTATTGGTACATGCAACAACTTATCTTTTGTAATAGAAATCATTTTTCTCAACTTAATATCAAATCTGAAAGGTTACAAGTCTTTTGGTTAAGCTTTTGCTAGAAAACTAGCTTATTTGGCTTTTTCAGCCAGCTTATCTGTTCTTACAGCTTATTTTACTTGGCTTTTTGTGATTTTCTTGATTGATTATTCTTAGTTAAGCTATTTGTGAGCTTTTGCAACAAACTAGAGCTTCTGAGGTTCCTTATTTCTCAATCCCGACTATTTTGTCATTTTGTGAAATAATACTTTGCTTATTTCTGGCTTATTGAGTGAGCTTTTTCAAAAATTCTTTTTACAGATCTCATAAGCATCCCAAAAGAAGGTTGTGTGTCAAATTAGAGCTTATGGCATTAGCTTATGGCTTAATGGGCTGAAAAGCCCAATAAGAATAAGCTGAGTGTTAAATAAGCTGTGATAAGCTCATTTTCAGCTTTCGGGCCTTTAGAGTTTTGTTCTTAGAATTGAATTTTGAGTCAGATAGGGCTTTTCCAAGTCAATTGGGCCAAGTTTGACTTTTTGGGCCCAAAAGCCCAATTTGGTTGACTGTTTTTGGTTTTGGCCTATTTGAGGGCCCAATAGGGGTATTCTGGTAATTTCACTTTGATTTTCTGATTAGTTAGGTTAAAATAAACTAGTTTGCAAGTTTTTAGAATTTTTTATAATTTTTGGATTTTTAATATTATTTTATTATTATTTTATTATTATTTTATTATTATTTTGAAAATTTCACATTTTCCAACTTTTTACATTTTTCTTAGGTTAATTACATTAAAATAGGAATTTAGCAACTTTTAGAACAATTTTATCACTTTTAGATTAATTTTTATAATTATTTTAAGTTTAATAGTTTTTAAATCATTTTAAATAGTTTTTATTAGTTTTAAAATTTCTAAAAATATTTTTTAATCTTTTTAGGCCATTTTAGAGGTTTACCAATTGAAAAATCTTTATTTGGGCTTTTTGATAATTTATTTGATTTTTAGGGCTTTAATTAGCATTTAAAAATTGAATATTTAATTATTTAAAAGGTTTGAAAAAGTTTTGATCATTGGTAAACTCTTAGTTTATTTAATTTGATTTTTGGTGAATTTTTGGTAATTTTTAGAATTTATTTTTATTTTTGTGGTTTTTAAGGTTCTACGTTTTAACTTTCTAGTAGTGATTTTTTTTAATTTTTATTTTTACGTCTTCGTCATTTTCTTTTCTCATCCCCTTCAAAACCAAATATTAATCACAAATCTTGAACATAGTCACACACATATACCTCCTTGGGAAACGAACTTTCATTGGGTCATTAACACTTGATTTTTCCTAAAGTCATTTGTTCAATACTTACCGCTTTTACGCCTTTTCCCTAAAGGGTGTATTTTACCACAATCATTTTGGCGCCGCTGCCAGGGAGGTGTGTCGTGATTAATTTGTATTATTGTTTTTAATATTAACCAAAATAGTATTTGTATTAGTAGAACTCTACTAATACGTATTATCGGTTTTCTTGGTTTTTCTTGTACAAATATTATTACTATATTGTATTAAGTATCACAATCAATATACAATATCTCCAAAAGTGTGAAAACACAACCTTAATTGGGATTTCATCACTCAATTAATGTATTCGAATCTCAAACAAAAAGAAAAAGGCAAAAATAGATAAATACTTTCGAGAAGCTCGATTTTGAAGAATACAAACTATAAGGTGGGTATAAGGCGGGTATTATAAAATATGCCCTAAGGAAAAAGGCTCTTAAGTGCTTCGCGCCGCCTCGTTTCCCCGCTTGCTTGTGAGTATTTTGAGATTGAAGGCTAATCGAGGGTTTTGCCGCCCAAAGTATTATTACGTATAATATATTTGCTTGGTTTCTTTGTGATTAAACCCTCTTGAACAATTTGGTTTTCACCAAAGTTCTAAAGTCATTCGAAGGCGTTCACTCCACGTGATCGTTTTCATTCCTTTGAGGCTTCTTTAATCAAGAGTTTGATTCGAGGAGAGATTTTGTAGATTGTTGTCTACGAAGATACACCAAAATCCAAAAAAAATTAAATATCATCAAAAACACAAAAAAATTGAAAATTCACAAAACATCCAAAAAGAATCTTCTTTGCTCACCTCACATTCTTCGTGAAGTTTATGATCACTCGTAATCAAGCAAAACGAGCTCGTAAACGACTTCAAAAGCAAGCCAATCAAGAGACGTTGATTGTTGAAGAACCTCCAATTGTTGAACCTATTATAGAACAAGAAGTCGTCATGGCTAATCGTACTATGATGGAGTTGCTACAAGCACCCACCGAGGGTTTTGGAGAGGCTATTGTGATTCCCGCCATTCTTGCGGAGAATTTCGAGATTAAGACGGGTTTAATGTCGATGTTGCAAGCAAATAAGTTTAGAGGTCATGAGAAAGATAACCCGCACTATCACATTAGGAATTTTAACCGTCTCACCGCCACTAGCAAGTTTAAGGATGTTCCACATGACGCCATTAAGATGATGTTGTTTCCATACTCGTTGGATGGACCCGCAAAAATTTGGCTCGAGAAAGAACCGCCAAATTCGATTTTAACATGGGCCGATCTCGTTTCTAAGTTTGTGAACAAGTTTTTTCCACCATCTAAAACAACACACTTGAAAAATGAGATTTCACGATTTGTGCAAAGAAATAATGAAAGTTTTTCAATGGCATGGGAACGATTTAAAGAAATGTTACATGAATGTCCACACCATGATTTTACGGAATTGAATCAAGTGGGTACTTTTTATAATGGGCTTAATGATCATGAACGAGATTATTTGAATGCCGCCGCGGGTGGTAATTTTTTGTGCAAGATGACAAATGAGGCTTTACAAATCATTGAAAATAGATCTAAGGTTTATAACCCTCGTAACACACCGAGTGTTGCCAATTTGGGTTCGTCATCTTCGTCACAATCGTCTCGTAACGCCTTACATGATGAAGCTAATGAGGAAAATCGGTTTTTTGATAGATTTGCTAATCTTATGTCCCATTGGAAGGCTCAAGAAGCTTCCAATTCCGCTTCGGTAAAAGCGGTTGCTAAGAGTTGTTTGTCTTGTGGGGGAGCTCATGATCTTTCCGAGTGCATTACCGCGGATGGTAACACTTCGAGTGCTTATGTAGCAACGGGAACTTATAACCAAAACGGTCAAGGTTCCCGCCCAAATCAAGCTCCACCCAACCAAAATGTTAACAATTATTGAAACAACAACCAAGGTAATTACCAAGGCATCACGCAATTACAACAAGGGTAATTATCAAAATGGGAATGGACAAATTTCTAATCAAAACCAAAACCGTGATTTTCAAAACACTACACAAGGTTTTCAAAATGCTCACACTAAAAATTTGCAAGGAGAATTTTTGGATTATGCTAAAGCAAATGATGCTAAATTTGATAACATGCAACGTGAGATGATTAGCTTAAGATCCGAGTTGAAAAACGAGCTAAAATGAACTTGCTAATGAACTTAAAACTCATGCAAACAAAATGGAAGGAAATGTCCAACGTCTTCAACAAAATCAACAAAAGATGGAATTAGGACAACATGAGATTAAGCAAGAGTTATTAAAAGCGGATGCTAGGCAATCAAAATTTGAGGACCGAATGGCTAAGATGTTTGAAGCAATCATGTGTAAACCCTCTTCCTCGGGTGGTCTTCCTAGTGATACCATTGCAAACCCGAAGGGAGAAATGAAGGTTATTACTACACGAAGTGGTAAAACTTTCAAGGAACCAATCTCTCGTGCAAGTACTTCTACGGAGAAGGAAATCGAGAAAGAACCCGAGGTGATGGTCGAAAAGGAGAACATTACAATCCCACGAAGTACCACTCATACCACACCTACGGTTGAACCAATACCAATTGTGGAACCCGAGTTTCCAAGGCCGTTGCCTAATGACCAACCCACACCACCTTTACCTTACCCTTCGAGACGAAACAAAGAGAAAGCACAAGAACGAAACAATTATCAATTTGAGCTATTTATGAAAATGTTTCGTGATCTACATTTTAACATAATATTTGCCGATGCTTTAATCATGATGCCTCGATTCGCCGCAAACTTCAAAAGTATGCTAAACAACAAAGAGAAGTTACAACAATCGTCTAGTTGTTCATCGGTTTTTCTTAGCCGCATACCTCAAAAAGTTGGTGATCCCGGTAAATTTTTGATTCCGTGTGCAATTCAAGATATGGAGGAATGCTACGCCTTGGCCGATCTTGGTGCTAGTATTAATTTAATGCCTCTTGAGATTTTCAAATCACTTTCTCTTCCGGCTCTTACCCCTTCGAACATGTCTATCGAGATGGCCGATCATTCTACGGTTTTAGCATGTGGAGTAGCCGAGGACGTTTTCGTTAAAGTCAGAAAGTTTTACTATCCCGTTGACTTTATCGTTCTAGACATTCCTATCGATCGAAGAGTTCCTCTCATTTTGGGTCGTTCATTTTTGGATACATCAAGAGCACTTATCGATGTTCATGCTCGAAAAATCACCCTTCGTTTCAATGAGGAAGAACTTGTCATCAATGCAACACAAAACTCCAATCTTTCTCATGTCTATTCTATTGCAACTTTAAACCATTGTAATTCAACCAAAGTCGTTTGCAAAGAATTTTCACCAAGAGTTTTAGGAAATGTCGCCAAAAACAATTCACCATTTCCTCCGTCGGTGGAGGTTATGAGTGTAAAGCCTACAAAGAAGAAACCGTCAATACTTGAATCGAAAAATCCTTCACCTCACCTCGAACATTCATTCTTGAAAAGTGTTGATAAGTTGCCGGTTTCTACGGAAGATCCTTCGGATGATGAATATGTAGACCCCGATGGGGAAGTTTTCTTCGTCGATAAACGTTTTGAGAACTTGCCACCACCAAAACCAAAACGGTTTACAAATGTGAGAATTTTTAGTGTGACTAACATCGTCTTAGAAACACCAAATATTTTCGACATAATCAAAAAGGGTTTTCATAAGGAGAGTTTAAAAGATAAAAATGGAAAAGATTTTAAATGTGATTCAATTGATTTTTCTACAAATCTAACTCCGTCATCACCACGTGTTTTGAGTGCTACAAGCTCGTCTACTCCTTTTGACGATGCTTTGTGTGGTTCTAGTATGGGGGAAGCCCATTATGTTCCCTCATCCTTGTCCACCGAGGACGAGATATTCTATCCCGAAATTTCATGTACAGGGAAATCTCGGTCTTCCACCGATGCAATAAATGGAAAATCTTTCTATTTGCTTGGTGCGAGTCTACCTCGAGTAGCTCAATGTTTGTATGACTTACCAATTATCCCACCCTTCTACTTCTCACCTCTTTTCTTCAAACTCTTTGAGTTTATGGCACATGTTGAAGTGGCGTTGAATGGTTTTTCTAATGAAAACGAGAACGTCATTTTCGACCCCGGTATTTTGCATCATTAAAGGACTTAGTCCTTAATACCGGTTGCTTTTTGGACCTTGTTTATCATGTAAGCCCCACTAAAAATTGACCATACCATGATTTTCCCTAAATGTTCACATTTTGAGGGGATCGAGTCGAGCTCATGACTCGGTAATAAAAAACGAGGTGCCTCGTGGGGGAGATCCCATGCTTATCCTTTATGCTCACTATTCACTAATAAGGGGACTTGTACCCTTTCAACTCGTTGTCTCGTGGTTGTTTGTGATTGTGTTATCTAGATCATCATCATCATCTACGATTGAAGACTCTCGTGTTCGTTTACGTGAGCCTCCATCGTTCGTTTGAAGAAGTTTTTCACGAATCCATGACATATCCTTTATTGTTCTAACAATTATCTTTTAGCATACTTAATAAACGGCTTTAGATATATTGTTGATCACCCTTTCCATGCTAGATCCTAAGCATTCGACTCTTCGTCTCTAGTACGGGGGTGCTCCACCTTTAGACTCGAAACATTGAGGACAATGTTTACTTTTAGTATGGGGGGGTGGATAGGTACTTGCTTTGCTACGCCCTCACGCTTTCCAATTTTCAATGTTTTGTTTTTCTAATAAGGCTAAATATGACCAAATTTTAAAATTTTTCTTAGTTTTCATAAGTGTTTTTAAGACACGAATGTATATTTTTCCGATGGGTAGAATAAGAGTTAATTTTTGACTTGATGGGCATTTGGAGCCATTTACATTCCTTAACCCGCTCAATTCAAGTTTTGCTAGACTTTTATATAGGGAGCTTTAAAACGCGAAAGTCTTAATTCATATGGGTTAAGAACAAGAACTTTTCGCAAGTTCCTATAATTGATCCTAGAAAGTCACTTATCAAGGGAACTATAAAACACATTCTCTAAGCTTGAAAAAGTCCAAGAAAGTGAAAGATCCTATAGGTGGCTTGAAAACCCAAAACTTTGATTTGATATAGTCTTAATGAAAGCTAATCCAAATTTGGCTTAATTTTGACTTGCACGGCTAAGTATTCACGAGTCTCTTTAATTAGAGGTCTTTATATAGTGAAGAACGAGAAATGATAGAGTTAGACAAGTGATCATGCTAAACGCAGAACATGAAAGTGTTCTTTCAAAAACTCATATGTTTTTAATTGTGGCTTTTTCTTCCCATAAAATCAATGCATTAGGAATAAATCATAATTGCAATAAGTAAGGTCGTACGATTTGAAAGGTTACTTAGCCTCTAGCGCAAGATCGTTTAAAAGTTGCTCGGGGTTGAATAGAGTTCATAGCCAAGGCATAACTTATTGAAGCGGGACGCGAAGATTGGCGATTATCCAAAAAGGCCCTAACAAGGCATGAGGAGCTCTATTTTTGCTAAAGATCCAAAGATGATGTGAAGTATCATTATTCCTAAATCAATATGAAGGATCGAGACACACGACGAAAAGCAATTACTCCCCTAAAGATAATGGAGAAAGTCTATCCAAAAAGACCCTAACAAGGTATGAGGATAAATATATCCAAGTCCGAAAAGGAGGCGGATCGTTGTATATCAAAATCCAAAGTAAAGATTGAAGAAAAATGATGAAGTCGTGGTCCAATATGAAGAATCTCTCAAAAACGTCAAGTGAAGAAATTCCAAATATATGAAGAGAAGACCATAATTTCAAGAACGTCTTCCCAAGATTTGAAGTATGAAGTACATGCCAAATATCTGTCCGAGAAAGGTCTCAAATCGTGAAACGAGTTATGCCAAGATATGAACTTAAGGAGATACACGAGAAGTCGTTTTAAAAGATTCTGTCCTTCGGCTAACTATTGATCAAATCGTGCTACTTTGCTTTCGGACTAATAACTACTCAAATAAGTCAATATGAATCACTTGTGATCCATGACAAATAGATAAAAAATGCTAGTAACCCATTTCCTTTCATAATAACTAGGATTGCGGGGAGAAAAAGTATTACACAATCTGGACGTATGAGTAGTGTTAGCATTGTGACTTGTACCAACAATGATCTCGTTTTTGCACTTAGTATGGAATGTATGACAATCAAGGATGACGAAGTTTACTCTAAGGGACATTTACTTGTTTCTATTCTTTGACCCTAAAAGTCACTTTTCGTGATGAAAATCATATGTTATGTCTTTACACATCATCGTAGTATGTTGCAAGTCTTTTACTTTTCAATAAAGGTTAATAAAATTGAACTTTGGTGATGCTTAGATACTTTATTCTAGCATTGCGTGAGGGCACGGCAATGGCTTAGTATGGGGGAGTGATGAGATGGCATTTATACATGATCTCATCGTTCTTTTCGGGCTTTAAATGCATATAAATGTCATAAAATACCATATCGTTAACTACCTATAATGGGTAGGCGCTGGTACAGACGGATGGATCCATCGGGGATGGCCCCCACCTGGGCAGGTCGCACCTGTGGGTTGGAGGCTCAGCCAGGTGTGTTGTATTAGAAGTAAGGGGGTATTCGGAAAAATACCTGACTAGGGCATTATTATACTTAAGGCTTCGGTGTCATGGCTTAGTAGAATAGCGTGGACTTTGGGTATTGCATGTGTTGCACTATCGACAGTGGATGAGATTCTTGTGTTCAAAAGCTTTACGGTTTATAACCCATTATTGTTTATTTAAAAACCTATGAATTCACTCAACCGTTGTGTTGACATTTTAGCATGTATTCTCAGGTGTATAGGTTTAAGAGCAGCTGGAGCATGGAGTCGCGCAGGACAAAGTAAAGGGAAAAAGAACAATTTCCATTCGATACATTTGACAAATCATTACTTTTATTAAAGATTGAAGTATTTGTTGGGACCCCTTTTTATTGAACTCTGATTTTGTCGAATGGTTTATTTTATAAAACGTCTCTTTTGAGGTCGTTTTCTATGACTATGTGTGATGTGCTATGAAGTAACACCCAATGTTGATATTCCGCTGCCTTGTGAAATTGAGGGTGTTACAATAATGCAATAGAATGAAAGACAGAAATATAGTAGAATGAAAGATAAAAATGCAGTCGAATATTAAATATGAGTACTAGAAAACAGTGTCATCATCAAAATGTATAATATTATACTAGGCATTAAGTATTACAATGTATATATCTAATAAAATTTAAACATTATTTCCAAATGATCCACGAGTATCCTCCAATAATATTTGTTACTCGTTCGATGCATCTTTGTGTCGCTCCGTCTTTGAATTGGAGTCTATCATTTGGTATTAGAGGATGCAATCTACTATTTGAAGCTTGTTAAATGCATCTTGCTTCGTCACTGACATTTTTTTGCCTGTGTATTTTACTTGTGTAATAACAGTTCAAATATTTATTCCTGAAAATACCGAAATATAATATGTGATGCATTAGAATCTAAACCGCATGAAGTATAGTGTAATTGTAAGATGGTAAAAATAAAGTTTTAATCCATTAATAACTATAAATATAAAACCTAATGCATTAGTTCATGTTCTAGTAAATCATACACAATCCTACTACATTTAGTTCACATTTTAGTACATCGCACATAATCCTACTGCATTTTAGTTCACGTTCTAGTACATTACTCAATGCAGTAACGTTTGTATTGTTTGTAGTAGGTTTTGTACAGTAATACATTAGGTTTAATACAATAATGTAGTAAAAAACTTATTCTTATAGTACAAAACCTAATCCATTAGTGAATAAAACCTAATTTATTACATAGAATATATATGTAATATAGTAGAATAAAAATATAATGCAGTAGAATGAAAGACTACAATGTAGTACAATAACCTACTACATCACAATTCATATTTTAGCACATCACACATATTTTATTGCATTACAGTAATTAATTCTACTTGAGACATTACATGAACAAATTTTAGTCGAGACATACAGTAACACATTTTAGTTAAAAATAACAACATCAGAATATAATTTAGTGCATTACTGATTTTATATCATAGAGCCTTATACTTTTTTAGTGCATTCACTTTATTTTCTACTATATCAAAACTAAAACATGGCCAAGACATTCATTTTCACACAAACTACATTTAGACTAAATCATGCTCATGAACATTAACATACAACATACTGTATTATAGTTCAAATTTTACCACATCACGGTAGTATTTATAAATCATCCATATGAACAAAAACAATATCTTACTACATAACAGTTTCAATCCTAGTGTATAACACAAATAATAAGCCTAAAAAATCTATTTTTTTCTACTACATTACAGTTAATTTTTTAGAACATTGTAAACCTATGAACATTAACATAAACCCCTTATACATGAAAACTAAACACCTAATACATCTCAATCCAAGTTCCAATACATCATACATCTATTTTTGTTTTCTACTACATTATAGTTCATTTTCTACTGCATCACAAGCCTATGAACATCAACATACATCCTTATACATGAAAACTAAACACCTACTACCCCTCAATCCAAATTTCAATTTATCAAACATCCACTATAGTTATATGAAAACAACATACATCCTAGAGTATCACAGTGCAATATTCTACCAAATTATAATTCAGTAGAATATAAACTATAATTTAGTAGAAGATAAGTATAGTTCAGTAGAACATAAAATATAATTCAGTAGAACATAAACTATAATTCAGTAGAACATAAATCATAATTAAAAAAAATATGAAACTGATCTTCAACAATGACAATTATAGTTGTTATAAACTACGATGTGGTAAGAAAACAATCAAACATGTTTAAACTATAATGTAGTATAGAATAAACATAGATGTAGTAAACTTATAAGCGACAACCTAACACATCACAATACGACCCTAACACATTATAGTAATAGAATATAATATATGCATTTGATCAAACACATGATGTGCAGATTTTATATTTATGTTTTTTCATTTAGTGTTTTTTAAATACATGTTGAATGAATGTTTTAAATCAATTAAATACACTAACAACAAAAGAAAGCATATTAACTAATTAAATCTAGTTTTTTTAAACACATATTATAACAAATTACAGACTTTGAAATAGATACTTACAGGTACTGATGATAATGAACTACAATTATCACTTGTTCATGATTCAGTAAACATGTTCAACAATGGTGGTTAATGATTGGTCAGTTGTGATGATAAACTGTGATAAAAGGTGATGATGATGAATTGCGCTGAACGGTGGTTAAATATAATGAAAACTGTGATGCACTGTGCTTAAAGATGAAGGTGGTGGTTAACGGTTCAGAAGACGATCGGTGGTTTTGGAGAAAGATGATCTATATTCTACTTAATCATTAGATTGTTTAAAATAACATAAAATATTCATATTATTCTAGTACATTACAATATATATTCTACTACGTTAGAATGGATATTCCATCGCATCACATACACTACACTTGTTTATTTTATTACTTCAGTGCATCACTATGTTATTCTACTACATTATAATGTATATTCTACTACATCAAAATATATATTCTACTGCATCTACAATACACTAAACAACATAATATAAAAACATCACAGTACGAAAATACTATTAACAACTAGGGCAAAACAACAAGTTCATCACCCATTATATATGAACATCTAGTGCATCACAGTACAAAACTACCATATCTTATTTATATATATCTTGTAGACATTTTATGAAACACTTGGTATGCAAGTTCCATAAACACTTTTTTCATCTATTTTTCTATCATATTCATTCCAGATATAGTGAAAAACTTTATATATTATAACTAACTCTCAAACATTATGTGACAGTCTGACATTTTCAGGTAGTAAATTTATCCTTGTATATTATTTTGAAATTTTATTTTTGTGTTGGTTCATGAACTCACATAATTACGGGAAGAAAATTAGGGTTTACGCGCAAAATTTAATGTCTTTTACGTTTAAACAGGAAATCCTAGGTTTACGTATTTACGATTTCGTGTTTCAATTTTTTATGAGACAAATTTTATTAGAGTTGTTTTGTATCGTAGTTTCATATTTTATAAAAACGTTTTTCGTAAACCGATCCGAAGGTACGCAAATCAAGGAAACAAGTGTCGAGAGGTACCCGTAAACTAAGGAAGTGAGACAAGTTATAAACTTGTCCCACCCTCCATACATGTGGCAGCAAGAATAAGCTCACAAGAGCTTGGTTGTCAAAATATTGACTACAGCATGTACACATGTCCATGTTTAAGCCTTTACCACTAATATATCATCACCAAACCACCACCCTTAGCACACATAACCCATAAACCACTTTCACACACATGCAAACCACTCTTTTCACTCATCTCTTGACTCTCTCTCTCTAGAAAAATCAACCTACCATCACCATTTTCACAAAAAATTTAAAAACATAAAGCTTAAACCTAAAGGCTATGGAGGTTAGTTGAAGAAAGAGACTATAAGGGTCATATACAAGCAATAAAAAGATTGTTTTACTGAAGATTTGAGGCTGTTTTCAAAGAGTCATAAAAATATTTGGAAGATCATATAACTTGGGTTCAAAAGGGTAAAGATTTGGTGAAAGAATCAAGCTCTTTTCATCATTTTCCTATCATTCTTATTGGTAGAATCATGTTTCCTTCTTTACATTTGTAAATGTATTTGTTTATTTCCTTTCAAATGTATATGTATGATAGTTATAAATGATGATCAAGAGTTTATGGTGGGATTCTTTGTTAATAGATTAGATTAAAAGTGATTTGTCACATATAATACAACTAGTAAACATGACTTTTTCATACTAAAATGAGTAGGCTGTAAAGAATAGTAGGTTTTGACATTTTTAGTTAGCCAAAATGGTTAGGTGAATTGATATAAGGAATTCTAAATAAGTGGTTAATTGGCCACTCCATATAAATGTTGGGAATAAAATGTAGCCAGTCCACTTGAGCGCTGACAAGAGGAAAACAAGCGTTGATAAGAAGAAAACAAACGCTGACAGATCAAGCGGTGACAGGAAGAAGTCAAGCGTTGATAGGTTGAAGACAAGCACTGATAGAAAGATATGGTCTACGCGTATTATGTTTCTAGTTTGTTTCTAGTAAAGATAGGATCAACATTGTATTTTCTATAATTATCTTTACCTAGAATAGTTGATACGTAGACTCTTGTACAAGGCTTCTTATGTCTATAAAAGAAGACCTTTAGGTTATGTTTCATAATAAGTTTTCATACGTTAAACACTTTCATTGTAAGCAAGTTCGTTATTATCAATCAAGTGAAAGTTTGTTTTACATCCTTTGTGTGTTCTTGTTTAAGTGTTAATTCTGCATAACACTTAAATTACTTTATACATAAACAAAGTTTCTCTACATGTTAAACTAGATTTAATCTCGTTAACACAAAGCTAAATCGATCTAAGTTTGGGATCAACAAGTGGTATCAGAGCTTGTTGAGAAATTTTGATCTAAAAGAACACAAGAACCCTAAATCACCAAAACCTAATTTTTCACAAAACCCTAAAAACATCATGTCCACTCCAGAAGTAACCTCCTCCTCCTCAAACCACAACATCAAGATTCCCATGCTAGATGCAGACAATTTTGAGCTGTGGAAGTTCAACTTTGAGCAATATCTGCAAATCCATGACTACACTCTTTGGGAGATTATTGAATATGGAAACACATTGAATAAAGCTCAAAAGATTGCAGATGCCATTGCTACAAGATCAGATGTTCAAGGATGTTCTGAAGCAGATAAGAAAGAAAAACCTGAAGATGGTAGAGCTGTGTCTGCTGATGACATAGCAAAGAAAAGGGTTGATATGAAAACCCTAAGCATTCTGAAACTTTCTTTGGGACAAGAAAATCAGCACAGATACAGAGGTTATGAGTCTACAAAAGACCTTTGGGCAGCCCTTGAAGTTGCATATGGTGGCAATGCTGATACTGTGGAAGAGAAAAGGAAGCAACTCTTACATGAGTATGTTGTTTTTAAGGCTCAAACTAATGAGAAGCTAAGTAGTGTGAGAAGCAGACTTCTTGACATTACAAGCAAGCTGTCCTTCATGGGGACAGTAATTGGTGATGTTGACATTATTTCCACTTTTCTTAAAAGCCTTGGTGATGCGTGGAAGATTGAGGCAAGATCTATAATTGCCAACAACACTCACAAAAGTTCTACTTTTGATAATGTTTACAACAAACTGAGGCTGTTGGAGAATGAAACTCTTTTGGATCATGGAAGTAAGTCTACCAATAGTAACATGGGCTTCTTCTCACATAGTGAAGGCCAATTTGATAAGAAGGATTCATACATGCACCCAGTTACTGGATCAACATGTGTCAACGCTGGATCATATCCTGTCAACGCCTCACATTCAGACGCTGACACGTACAAAATTAACTCACCAAGAGTTAAGCCTGCTGGATTGGATCTGGATACTGTGTGTGCATACATTGCTTCATTACCCAATGGTTCAGTGATTACATATGAGGAACTTGAGCAAATAAGTGATGAGCATTTGGAGGAGATTGATATAAAGTGGAACATGGCTCTTGCTAGTATAAGAGCAAACAGGTGGAATAGAAGATTCAAGAAGAAGATGACCTTTAATGCAAAGGACACTGCTGGATTTGATAAATCCAAGGTTGAGTGTTACAATTGTCATCGTATGGGGCACTTTATGAGAGAATGCAGATCTCCAAGAAGATCTGTGCTGGAAAACCCTCAAGCCAAATTGTTAAGGCTCAGGATCCTAAGGCCATGGTGGCAGTGCAAGAAATTGATGGTATTGGATGGGACTGGAGCTATTTGGCTAAGGATGAGGAAGAGGATAAATCTTTGGTTGCTGAGATAGAAGAAGAAGAGCATGTTCAAGATGCTCTCATGGCACACTCCTCATCTTCATCAGACAATGAGGTATATGATGATGCTTTTTGTAGTAAGGGTTGTCGTTTAAATACTGAAAGACTTAACAAAGAGGTTTTAGGATTGTTAGGAGATGTGAGTATTGAGAGATGTAAGTTGTCTAACTATCAACTTGCTCTTACTCAAACTGAAAAGACAGTTTCTGAGTATAAGAAAATGGAGCTTGACCTAAAAGATAAAATAAATATCTTAAAACATGATTTAAATGCTAGTAATGATATTAGAAACATCATGGAAAGGGTCAATGCTGAATTACAGGCTAAGTTAGATGAGGCTATCAAGAATAAGGATAATATAGACCTTAAAATTCAGAGATTTGATAAGGCCTCACAAACCCTAGGAGAATGTGTTAGTAAACAGAGGGATTCTGGGGACATGACTGGGATTGGGATGAAAGAGTATTCTAGTGTTCCACCACCAGCTGGGGACTTCTATGGTGTCCAAAGAAAGGACTTATCTTGAACTGGTTTATCAGAACTCCAAGAAGAGGAATTTATTCCTCCACCAAGAGTCCTTACCCCAGTAGAGGAATATAGGCAAAAGTTGACTGATTTGAATGAATGGAAGAAAGCCAACCCTACCTTGTTTGTCAAGGGTGGCATGCTTTGTGATAGTCCAAATGAGTCGACCCCTATCAAAGGAACAAACCCAATCACTAGCAAGACTGTTGACCTTGGCTCAAACACTGTTAGAAAACCTAGCATTAAGTATGCCGAAATGTATAGGAATACTAGGTCACCAAAAATCCAAGTTAGTGATAATGGAACAGGTTTATTTTCTTCTAGACCTAGAGTTGTGTCTAGAAAAGCCTGTTACACTTGTGGTAGATTTTCACATTTAGCTTATAAGTGTGTCAACGCTTCCAAGGTCAACGCTGACAAAAGGTCAAACATTGTCAGACCCAAAACTTTTATGGAGCAAAGTCCACAAGTTGTTAGACCAGCCCCATTCTTCACCAAAGGGTCTAACACTCATGGACAAAGACCTTTTCAGAAGACCAATACATGGTCTAATAGGCAATGGGTTCCTGTAGCAAACCCTAGGTTCAACGCTGATAAGGGTAATTTCAGCGTTGACAAGACCAAATCTAACGCTGACAGAAACGTTGCCAGACCTAAATATTTGCAACCACAGGGAAAGGGGTCTAGAGCTTCTTCTAGCTTGACATGGAGACCTAAGCAAGATCAAAACCCTAATTCTAATGGGATTTCTATGACCTGCAACAGATTTAATTATATTTCAAAGGTCATCACAAAACCAATTGGGGTTAACTGGGTGTTTCATCCAAAAACGGATGAACAAGGGGTTGTTATGAGAACTAAGTCTGTTCTTGTTGAACAACCAGATGAATCCAAGTCTGCTCAGGCTTGGGTTCCCAAAGAAAACTAATTTTTTTTCTTTATGTGCATGGCATTCAAAAACAGGTGAATGATTATGGCTATTGGGATAGTGGATGCTCTAGGCACATGACTGGGAAGGAAGATTATTTGACAAACTTCACTCCATTAAGGATGGTGATAAAGTTTACTTTGGAGGAGGATATGGAACTATCACAGGCAAAGGAACTCTTCTCACCAAAAACTTGCATTTTGAAAACATGTTTCTGGTAAATGAACTTGATTATAATCTTTTCAGTGTATCACAAGTTTGTGATAACAAAAATAATGTTCTTTTCACTGATACTGAATGCTTGGTGTTGAGCAAGGATTTTAAAATGCCAGATGAGAAATTTATTGACTATAGAACACCTAGGCATAAGGACATTTGTAATGTGAATCTTAATGGTAATAGGATGAATAATAATATGTCATGTTTTTATGCTAAAGCTTCAGTTGATGAGAGTAATCTATGGCACAGGAGACTAGGGCACATTAACTTTAAAAATATAAACAGACTTGTAAGACTTGGTTTGGTTGATGGTTTGCCTGAAAAGGCTTTCCACAATGACCACTCTTGTGTTGCATGCCTTAAAGGCAAACAGCACAAGGTCTCATTTAAGTCTAAACAAGTACACTCTAGTTCTAAACCACTTCACTTGCTACATATGGACCTGTTTGGTCCAACTAATATAGAGAGTTTGAATGGTAAATCATACTGCTTTGTCATCACATATGACTTTTCTATGTTTACTTGGACTTTCTTTTTAGCTATGAAAAGTGACACTGCTGATACTTTATTTAACTTTATTAACCAAATTGAAAAGAAAAGTTGTAATGAAGTTAAAATGCTTAGAAGTGATAATGGTGGTGAGTTTAGAAATAAACTGTTGGATGATTTTTGTGCCAAGAAAGGGATTACTAGGAAGTTTAGTATTGCCATAACCCCACAACAAAATGGGGTTGCTGAGAGAAAGAATAGAACCCTAATTGAAGCAGCCATGACTATGTTGGCTGATGCTCACTTTCCCATAGCTTTTTGGGCTGAGGCTGTGAATACAGCTTGTTATGTTCAGAATAGAGCATTGGTCAACAAGATACATAACAAAACACCTTATGAGTTACTTTGGGGAAGGAAACCTAATATTGGTTTTCTTAAACCTTTTGGTTGTCATGTAGTTGTGTTGGATACTAGTGATGCCTTAGGTAAATTTAGTGCTAAAGGTGATGAAGGTTATTTCATGGGTTATTCAGTGCAGAGCAAGGGATATAGGGTTTACCTAAAGAAGGAAAAACGTATACTTGAAAAAGTACATGTTAGGTTTTTAGAGAGTAAACCTAGTGATCTTGAAAGTGGTCCAAATTGGTTGTTTGACTTGGAACCTCTGTCTAGAACTTTGAATTATATGCCTGTTACTAATCCAGACATTGTGAAGGTAACTTCAAATGTTGTGGAAGAACCAGTTGTTGATGTTTCAGGTACACAGGTTAATGAAGAGGTTGGATCACAAGCAGACAAGTCATCTCCCATACTTGAGTATGTTACTGTTCCTATATGGACAGATGCTTTTGCTGCTGATGCTACTGGAACAAAAAATGGTGGTCCCCAAGTATCACTAGTTAACAACATGCATGGTCCTTCAGGCGCTGACAAAGGAAAATCTGGCGCTGACAGGACAAATTCAGGCGTTGATGGTTCAAACGTTGACAACACCATTTCAGGCGTGGACGGATCAAATGCTGACAACCTTGGTTCAGGCGTTGACAACTCTTTTGAGCATATTTTCTCTTCCAATTTTGAACAAGGTGAACCTTCAAATAGAAATGAAGAGGTTCATACAAATATTGATGAAGAGAGTCTGAAGAAGATATTGGTAACTTGGATGATGAGATTGAAGACAATAGACTTTTTGAGGGAGGAGTTCTCACTTCTACCATGAAGAATCACCCCTCTTCTCAAATTATTGGGGATGTTATGTCTCCTGTTCAGTCTAGAAGATCTCATCAGAGTCTTGGAGGATTTATTGCCAATATACACAAGAAAGTTGATACCCCTCTTGTTCAAGCATGTTTGTTTGCCTGTTTTCTGTCACAACAGGAACCCACGAAGATTTTTGATGCTCTCAAAGAACCAAGTTAGGTGGAAGCAATGCAGGATGAGCTTCACCAATTTGCTATTCAGGATGTTTGAGAGCTAGTTGATTGTCCCAGATATGTCAGACCTATTGGGACAAGATGGGTTCTAAGAAACAAGAAAGATGAAAGAGGCGTTGTGGTCAGAAACAAGGCACGTTTAGTGGCTCAGGGATATACACAAGAGGAAGGGATAGACTATGAGGAGGTCTGTGCACCAGTTGCAAGGATTGAGGCTATAAGGATATTTCTAGCCTATGCTTACTGCATGGGCTTCACTGTCTATCAAATGGATGTGAAGAGTGCTTTCTTATATGGCACAATTGTTGAGGAGGTGTATGTCATGCAGCCTCCTGGTTTTGAAGATCCAGAACATCCAGACAAGGTGTATAGAGTCAAGAAAGCTATGTATGGACTTCATCAAGCCCCAAGAGCATGGTATGGCACATTGTCCACTTATCTGGTGGAAAATGGATTCAAAAGAGGCACCATAGACCAGACATTATTTACAAAGAAGGCTGGTAAGGATGTCTTACTTGTTCAGGTTTATGTTGATGATATCATCTTTGGTTCTACCAATCCAAAGATGAGTGAAGACTTTTCCAAGCTTATGACAGACAAATTCAAAATGAGTGCAATGGGGGAGATGAACTTCTTTCTAGGGTTACAAGTTCAGCAGAAAGAAGATGGTATCTTCATCTCTCAGGATAAGTATGTAGCAGAGATCTTGAAGAAGTTTGGCTTTTCTCCACATGAAAAGAGGGCCACTACTCCTATGGATAGAGAACACCCTTGAGGAAAAGTTGGAGATGGAAAAGATGTGGATGTCAGGCACTATAGATCAATGATTGGTTCATTGATGTATCTCATAGCCTCAAGACCTGACATTATGTTTGTTGTGTGTGCATGTGCACGCCATCAAGTGACTCCCAAAGAGTGTCACCTTCATGCTGTCAAGCGAATCTTTAGGTACCTTAGATGTTATCCAGATCTTGGCTTATGGTATCCAAAAGATTCACCATTGGAGCTTATTGCATATTCAGACAGCGACTATGATGGTGATAAGTTTGATAGAAAATCCATAACTGGTGGATGTCAGTTTCTTGGGAGTGGGTTGATATCTTGGCAATGCAAGAAACAAACAGTGGTGGCCAATTCTACAACTGAAGCAGAGTATGTTGCTGCAGCTGCTTGTTGTGGACAAGTCTTATGGATTCAGAACCAACTGTTGGATTATGGGTATAATTTCATGCATACCAAGATTTTTGTAGACAATAACAGTACTTTATGCATTATTAAAAATCCTATACGTCATTCTAAAACAAAACACTTAGAAATTAGACATCATTTTATAAGAGATTGTTTTGAAAAGTGTTTAATACAACCAAATAGGGTTGACACAGAAGAAAATGTGTCTGATTTATTAACTAAACCTTTTGATGCTGGAAGGTTTCAATACTTGGTAACAAGTATTGGAATGATCAATCTTACTTAATATGTGTTTTGGGGTCTTAATGTAAAAGTATGTACAGGATATGCATTGTTATTGGTCTTTTTGAAAAGTTAGATTTTCCACTATATTTGTCTAACGCTGACAAAGGTTATCTTAACGCTGATAAGTGTTATCGTGACATTGTCAGCAACATGTTAGTTTTGTGGTTTTTGATCTAAGTGTGCAGGTGGTGTTAGCATTGTACCATTGGATACAGAGTTGCTTATGGATCCTTGGAGAATCACTTGGAGCATGTTTCAATTTATGGATGATGGTTGGAATATTTATATTCCTATCTTGACATAAATTTTTATATTCATGCATATTATTGGGCGTACTTGGGTGGTTACTGAAGCCTTGGTTCGCCAGGCTTTGCATCTTGATGATGCAGATGGTATAACCACCCTTCCCATAAATGAAATAGAACAAGGACTTCGGGCTTTGGGTTATCCTTTCCCTAATGAGGGCACTTTAAACAAATATCATAAACAAGAGTTTCCCCCAGCCTGGAAGTACCTCATACATGTCATCCTACAATGTTTGAGTCCCAAGTGTACTGCACACAATGAAATTAATAGATCAATTGCTAGTGCAATTGTGTGCATTGCAAATGGGAAAAAGTTTAATTATTCAAAACTGATTTTTGATGGCATGTGTAAAAATAAAGGGAATAAGATGCCTTTGGCTTATCCCAGATTTTTGCAAATGGTTTTTGATGTGCAAAACTACTGCACAAGGGATCATGATGATTTTTATGAGATCCCTGTGCAAAAGAAAGCTATTTTTACCAAGATGAACTCACCCCCTCACCGTGAATTACCCCTCACCCAAGCTATGCTTGCTGTTATTGCAGCAGCACAACCCCAACCAGACCAACAACCATAACTTGACCCAATACCAGAACCTTTGCCTTCACCTCAACACGTGGAAATTGACCAAGAACCCTTCAACGCTGACACCTTAAATGTTGGCGTTGACACAAGTAATCCAGACGTTGACACCTTTCCTTCACAGACCCAAACACCCCTTAACCTTCCCACATCTACCCAATCCACATCATCTTCTACCCCACCTCAATATAGGTTGCAAAAACGCCCAATGACTACTAGAGTGTTCTCCTCTAGTGGTCCTAGCCATATAGCAGAGAGAACCACCACCACAAGTGTGGTTGGTGCTATGGATGAGGCTGGGACTATTGGTTCTGGCTTAGATGTAGGCCAAGACAGTCCTAACATCTTTAAGACCTCATCCATGCCCCATGACTCTAACTTGGGAGGTCAAATACCCATTTTAGAGGAGGGCAGATTGGAACCATACACATTGATGGAATTGACGGCTGTCTGCATTAGCTTGCAAAAGCAAAATGCAGACCTGGTACAAACAGTCAGTACACAAGGCCTTGAACTCAAGCAATTGAGGGAGAGGATTGTCATTTTGGAGAATGCTAGCACTCGGCGTGGGATGGAGGAATCTTCCAAAGGGGAGGATGAGCAGATTAATGTGAGTGATAAAGGCTCACATGATGGAGAATCTTTGGGTATTGCTGAAGCCCTCACTGAATTGAAGAAGCAACCAGGTTTTGATACATCTCTGGTTACTCCTACAAATTTAAACTTGTCTTTTACAGCTATGTTGGAGAAATTTACAAGAGACGCTGAGACAAGTAAGTTGGGCGTTGACAAGAAAAATTTGAACGCTGACACACCAAGCGCTGACATAAGCAAATTGGGCGCTGACACAAGAAATTTGAGCGTTGACAGACCTGCAGATATGGTTGATGTATTCCAGTCATCAGCTATCATCAAAGAAGTGTCTTCACATGTATTACCATCATCCTTACCCATCATTGATCCATTAGATAAGGGTAAAGGAATTATGGTAGAAGTAGAAGTTCCAAAGGATGCAGCACAGGTAGAGTTTGATTCAAAGTTGGCTGCACAACTCATGGAACAAGAAAGTAAGAAGGTTGGTGAATCACCATTTGTTGTCACTTCTGAAGAACAAGAAGGAAGTGATGAAGAAAGTTCAAATTCAAGTGTGATGATAATTGAACAACCAGAAAGACTTAAATATGGTGATGACTTGGCAAAGGAGAAGCTTAGAGAGTTGAACTTGCAAGTAGACTTTGATATGCCAGAAGTAGTTCAGATGTACCATGCTTGGGAGAATAGGATTATGGAGAATCCAGATTTGACTATTTCAAACCAGATTTGGGGATTGGAGATTCTTCTAAGAGTTCAAAGAGACTGCAAGGTCATTCTGAAACACAAGGCTAGCAATGTTTTCTCACTGCTGAAGAGGGATAGAAGAGAGCTTTATTACATGCTACTCAGATGTCATGGAACTGGATGGACCTTCAAGAAATTGCAGGGATTATCTTTTCAAGAATTGGAGTACAAGGCTTATCCCATTTGGGCAAAAGTACAAGAAATGAACACTATGAGACTTCTTTCAGATGAAAGGAAAGAAGAACTTGCAGAAGAGATGGAGATTCAGAAGGCAATGATTGTTCCAAGGCCTTTGAAGAAGGGAGTTCCACTTGAGTTTCCTAAAGATCTAAATAAAGTGGTTCCCAGTGAAGCCGTTCTTAGAAGGAGCATCAAGCTCTCACCCATGGAAGCTTCAGATATGGTACAAGTGTTACCTCCTGATGCCAGAAACCCTATCATAAGCTATGAAGAAGATGCAAGTGGGTTTTGGAAGATTGGCAGGTATGGGAAAGAGGTACACACATTTACTACTCTTGTGTCTCTCTTTGCAAGTATGGATAGAGAAGACTTGGTAGACCTTTGGAGGTTGTTGGTGGCCAAGTATGAGACTGAAGCTCCTACTTCAGTCAATGGAATAAAACTTTGGTCAACATTTAAGAGAATGTGTGGACCAAGAGAAGAAGATCCTACTGTTTGGAAGGATCTTGAGGATGATATCAGTTGTCTTCAATGGCGTTTGTATTCAGCTGCTGGTGTGTATTACTTGAGCTCTACAAAGTTTGCTGAGTATCTTCTTGTAGATGCTCAGTATCCCATGTCCAAAGAAGTTTTGGACAAGATGAAGACAACACAGCTGGAGATTGACTATTCAAGTGACGTGGCCAAAGATTTGATTAGGCATGTTTATTACCAATATGATAAGATTTGTAAGATTCCTCCTAGTTCTTAATTTTTATTCAGAAACTTGATTACTAGAGTAGATATCAAGTTTAGGGGAGGATTGTTGGGAATAAAATGTAGCCAGTCCACTTGAGCGCTGACAAGAGGAAAACAAGCGTTGATAAGAAGAAAACAAACGCTGACAGATCAAGCGTTGACAGGAAGAAGTCAAGCGTTGATAGGTTGAAGACAAGCACTGATAGAAAGATATGGTCTACCCGTATTATGTTTCTAGTTTGTTTCTAGTAAAGATAGGATCAACATTGTATTTTCTATAATTATCTTTACCTAGAATAGTTGATACGTAGACTCTTGTACAAGGCTTCTTATGTCTATAAAAGAAGACCATTAGGTTATGTTTCATAATAAGTTTTCATACGTTAAACACTTTCATTGTAAGCAAGTTCGTTATTATCAATCAAGTGAAAATTTGTTTTACATCCTTTGTGTGTTCTTGTTTAAGTGTTAATTCCGCATAACACTTAAATTACTTTATACATAAACAAAGTTTCTCTACGTGTTAAACTTGTTTTAATCTCGTTAACACAAAGCTAAATCGATCTAAGTTTGGGATCAACAATAAAGTTAAAATTG
This sequence comes from Glebionis coronaria, assembly GCA_025667525.1. NCBI lineage: Eukaryota > Viridiplantae > Streptophyta > Magnoliopsida > Asterales > Asteraceae > Glebionis > Glebionis coronaria. Next base: position 48,950,825 of record CM046877.1, read on the forward strand.
ACCAAGTTATGGTCAAATTACTTTTGAGACATAAATCTGACTGGTCTGTCTTGGACGAATTAAAAGTCATATTTAGGGGCTGTTTGAGAAGAGGTCATAGAATAATGAATTGTAGAGCAAATATGTAGTTTCTAAAGTTTAAATTTGGGTTATAAGTCATTGTAAAACTCGAGTTATGCTAAAAATGGTGGACATGAGTTTTTGGATCAGATTTCACATAAGACATTTTAATATAAAAAGGCAACATGAGGTAAAATTTGTATATAAATAAAGGTTTAAAAGTGAATATTTGATTATAACCATTATGAAAATATGTTTATATACTAGAATAAATAAATATCACATTTTATTAAAATAAAACTCAAATAGTTTTCTAACTACAAACTATATACATGACTTTTACGTCTTTTCGGCTAAAACCGAAGAGATGGCGATTTTGCCAAATAAAACTTAGATTGTCGTACCCATCTAATATAAGATTTTTATAAGTCACCTACTGATATGGAAACACTTTTAACAAGTAAAAATCTACAAACCCGAACAATATGACTTATGGACCCGTAATGGATCAAATTAGCCTTGTTGGACCACTAGGCCCAACTTGTTTGGTTTAGCACTATTGGACTTTCTCATGGGCTCAACCCACTTGGGCCTAACATATGAGTGAATGTCTGGTCCAACATAGATAAATGGACTAGTAAGAACATATTGAACCCTTAGTGGGCCTATTAGACCTTAACACTTAAATGGGCCAAGACTAGTAATATTGAACTAAGTTAATTAGACACTTAAAATCTAATTAAGTAAAGAGTAAAAGTTTATAAATCCCACTTGATCATCATGTTTATGACTTGATTACATATACATAAAAACTTTTTATAAATATTATTCGACATAGTCTAAGGTCGAGTACTATTTGTTTAGGTATCCCGTGACCGCGACGCGCGATGTACGCTATAGTTGCTGATAACCCGCTTTCCCAAACCAACGTGACTTCATAGCCTCGCACTCTTTGAAATGTTTTATAGAATGTTTTATAAACCTGGGAGGGAGATAACATGCTAGTTTTAATAAAAATAGAACATAAGTGGTCCGGATTGTATGCTTATTGACATGGACCCGATTGGTATGCTTATTGAAATAGACCCAAATGATATGATGACCCAATGTAGGATTATTGAAATGGATTATTATGAGTTAGGTTAACTCACTATAAGTCCCATTAGCATGAATTGTGAACTACCGGGAGATGGTAGACGCTTATGCATATAATAGAACTATTTGGGAAAGATCACCCCAGTTCGCGTCTTGACGGCTGATCCCCGTTGTGTCACATTGGTTGGCAAGCGAATTTATGTATGAGAGGGTTTATATAGCGTGATTTTTGTGACGACACGCTGATTTAAATGGGCAAATATTTTCCGCGTTCGCGACCCGTTGTATATTATAGAAAGGTAACAATGCCGTGCGGCTTATAATAATCGGATAATAATACCGATATTGGTAATACTAAGGTTGCGGTCTCATAATAGTGTACGATATATGATTTGGATTATAATATATTGTCTGACTAGTAATACGGGGTCTTATTATTGATATTATGCTTGTGTTCTACTTTTTCCTAATTGCTTTTATATAACGATTTTTACTAAACTCTATAATTTCACTCGGCATTCGCTGATTTATTTTTCGCATGTTTTATCTCAGGTGCTTGAAGGTAACTTGGACGGAGATCGACTCTGATGGCCCACTTAATAATAATATTCATTCGAAAGATGTTTTGTAAACTTCATGATTCTAAAACTGGGGAACTTGTGTAAGCCTTAAACTTTTATTCGTATGAATGAACGTTTGGCTTTTGTATAACACTTTTATGCGTTGTCTATGATTTGAGTAGTTGTGCTAACCCGTAACACTCTATTGACCCTTCCGTTGTTCCGATACGAAATTTGAGAGTGTTACACATTATGTATCAACACAATATATTATGATCTTACTAGATGATGAATTTTAGTAGATGATGAACACTTATTTTTCTTTGATGTGAACAACTGATCGACATATCGACGATCAAATCAATGAAAAATAAGGTGAAGAATGGTTAAGAATAAGGTGGATACCATGGAGATGATGATCAATTGTGATTATGGATTGATAGAGGAAAGTGATGAAGATGATCAGTGGTTAATGAGAGGATCGGGAGGTGATGTGTGAAAAAAATATATGCAGGAAATGAAGTGTTTGTAAAGGATAACACATTATATAGGGTTAGAGCTAGATTTACCAAAATACCTGTCGATTTAGTAATAAAAATACATAAATACCCCTGACGTTTTAAAAATAAAGGTGTCGACCAATAGGACACATGACAACTTGTTGTTTCACCTCACCTATTTTATTATAAAAAAAAATATTTTGCTCCAACTCCCTTTATAGTTAGTATTTGTTTTTTGGTATTTTAGTTCCTTACTAAGATGCCTTTATATATATTTACTATTCTTATTGTTGTTAAAAAAAACACATAAAGCTTATAACTTTTTATATATAACACAAAAAAAATAAAAAACTTAAAATAATAAAAAATAAAATTAAAACATCTATGTAACCTAATCATTTAAAACTTTACAATATCTGAATAAGATTATCAAAACTTGATGATCCAAGCTTCTCTCTTGTTTTCTAGGTTTATCATTTTGCCAAAGAAACAACAAACCTAGTTAACGAGTTGAGAATTTCTACATCCACAAACAACTCACAAACAAAAATACATAAACACTTCTTCTTTGTGGATTTTTGTTTGTGTGTTGTTTGTGGATGTAGCAATTCTCTAAGGAGTTAGGGGTTACACATATTAGATCCAAAGCGTTACATTAATAAAATTAGAGCAATAAATTTGATAAATTGAAGCAAATCGTACAGTGGATTTCTTGAGAATTAGTGATCAACTTTTGTTTTGGTTATTGAATTTGAGATTTTATTGAACCAGAGTGTTTATGTATGAATTGAGGTGTGGTTTTGTTTGTATGAAGTTTAGTTTTTAACCTTACAGTCATTGTAAGATTACTATGCCTTTAATAAATTTTTCTATATATGTGTGACACATATACTTTTGAACTCGTTTTTTTTAGAAAAAAAGAATTTATAAACAATATTGCTAAATAAGGAAGTAATTAAGGTTTTTTAATTGAATATACTTCAAAAATTAATAATAGTAACTAAAATATTGATGTAGACTAAAAAACAAAGTAACAAATATAAGTAATTGGATCTGTTGATTCAACAAGAATGCCAGAAATAATTGCTAAATAAGGAAGTAATTAAGGTTTTCTAATTGAATATACTTCAAAAATTAATAATAGTGACTAAAATATTGATGTAGACTACAAAACAAAGTAACAAACATAAGTAATTGGATCTGTTGATTCAACAAGAAGGCCAGAAATAATTCTGCTAATAATCGTTGATTCTGAAAAATGCCTGAAAATTAGGGTAAAACATGGCAACACAACGGCCAGTGGTTTAACTTTTATTAAACTTATAACTGTCTTGCTAGAGTTACAGCAGATTCATTAAATAATGACTGCAAGCAAAGAAGAACCCTAAAAATCCAACGGACTGAACCGTAGCCCAAAGACAAAGTCCAACTGAAAGTGAAAAAAACATAAATATGTAAAAAACCAGAGAGTAGAAAGGATTTTCGTGCCATGGAAAATCCGCAACCAGCTAAAAGGTGGTTACAACGTCGTTCGTCTCCATTTTACGCACGTTTTGACAGGTCACGGGCTGAAAACGGACTTAGGATGCAGAAGTTATGTCCGTTTTACTAAACCCCTCTTCGTCACACGATCTCGGGCCTCCAGAAACAAGTCAGCCCGCTCTTCAGCACTTGGGCCTCCATCATTCCCCCTGGATAGGAAAAATTCTTCCTCGAATTTCGAGTTGTATCATCATTTGAAGAATTACCATGGTAAGGAAACAAATGCTTCACATTAAAAACATCAGAACAACGAATATGGCTTGGCAACTTCAAACGATAAGCATTTGAGCTCATCTTATCCACAATTTCTACTGGACCAATCTTCTTAGCAGACAACTTATTATACTCACCAACTAGAAAACGATCCTTAGTCAAAACAACCCACACAAAGTCTCCTGCTTCAAAGTCAACATTTCTCCTCTTTTGATCTGCATCCTGCTTGTACTTCGAATTAGCTCGAACCAAGTTGTCACGAACAGATTTATGAACATCATGCAACCCCTCAACAAAATCATGCACTTTCTTCGGAACAGACATAGAAACCTAAGGAGTCATAAGATCAAGAGGACCACGTGGCTGAGCAGAATAAACCACCTGGAATGGACTAAACTCAATGCTCCGATTAACAGCATGATTATGAGCAAACTCAGCTTGATACAACTTCTGATCCCATGCCTTCACATGATCACCCACCAAACACCTTAACATGTTACCAAGGGACCTGTTAATAACTTTAGTTTGCCCATCAGTTTGAGGATGATAAGCACTACTAAAATTGAGTCAGTATTCACCATCTTCCATAAACTACGCCAAAAATGACTTAAAAACCTGGTGTCCCGATCAGAAACAATGGAGGAAGGTAAACCATGTAAACGGTACACATCCCTAAAGAAAAGTTGGGCTACATTAACTGCATCTATTGTCTTCTTGCAAGGAATAAAATGAACCATCTTAGAAAAATGATCAACAACAACAAATATTGAATCATTACCCCATTGAGTACGAGGTAGCTCCAACACAAAATCCATGCTATTATCAACCCAAGGCTGCAAAGGAACTGGCAAATGCATATAAAGTCCTGCATTAGTAGCCGTCCCCTTTGAAACTTGACAAACACGACACCTCTTGACGTAACGATCCACTTCCTTCCTCGTAGTAGGCCAAAAATAAGAAACTTGAACCAACTGTAAAGTGCGATCATGACCAACATGTCCTTCACCATGCAACTCCTTAATAATTTGCAAGCGAAGACTTGAATCAGGAATACAAAGTTGATTCCCTTTGAACAGGAACCCATCATGCATAACAAAATCTGTTTTCTCTCCGGACTGCAAATCCTACAAAACAACTAAAAAGTATGGATCCATAGTAACCATGTCACGAATGACATCAAGTCCTAGAACATCAACCTGCATGGTTACAAATAAACAACTCCTCCTACTTAAGGCATCAACAACACGATTGGAAGCACCAGTTTTGTGTTTCACCACAAAAGTAAATTTCTCAAGAAAAGCCAACCAACGTCCATGCTTATGTGAAACCTTATCTTGAGTATGAATATGCCTTAAGGAATCATGGTCAGTAAACAAAACAAACTCCTTATGAAACAAATAATAGCGCCAATGCTTCACAGCTTGGACCACTGCATAAAACTCCAAGTCATAAGTAGAGTACCTCGACTTCGGCCCTGTCAACTTCTCGCTAAAATAGGCAACATGCCGCCCACCCTGACTAAGAACTCCACCAATTGCAACCTTAGAAGCATCAGTATGAAGCTCAAAAAATTTAGAAAAGTCAGGCAATACCAGGATTGGCGATGTAGTAAGCTTTTCCTTGACAACCTGAAAAGCCATCGCTGCTTCCTCCGTCCACACAAATGACTTCCCCTTCATACAGTCTGTCAAAAGGGCCATAATAGAACTGAAATTAGGGATAAACCGCCTATAGAAAGAAGCAAGACCATGGAAACTCCGAAATTCAGTAATGGTAGTTGGAGTTGGCCACTCCTGAATAGCTGCTACCTTAGACTCATCCATCTGTATGCCATCACTAGAAACAACATACCCTAAAAATAAAACTTCAGCGGTCATGAACACACACTTCTTCGTAGCTGCATAAAAAGTGTCCTTCCGAAGCAAGGTCAAGACCTGCCTCACATGATTGACATGCTCATTATAAGAAGCACTATAAATAAGAATGTCATCAAAATAAACAACCACAAACTTGCCAATAAAAGGCCTGAACAGTTGATTCATCACACGCATAAATGTGCTTGGTGCGTTTGAAAAACCACAAGGCATGACCAACCACTCATACAACCTTTCACGGGTCTTGAAAGCGGTCTTCCCCTCATCACCAGGTCTAAGACGAATCTAGTAATACCCACTCTTCAAATCCAGCTTCGTGAAAATGGTAGCACCACTAATCTGGTAAAGCAAATCATCAAGGCGAGGAATAGGAAACCTCTACCTCACAGTAATCTTGTTGATGGCTCGACTATCAACACACATACGCCATGTACCATCCTTCTTTGGAGTCAATAGGGCCGGAACAGCACACGGGCTCATACTCTCACGAACATGACCCTTGGAAACCAACTCCTCAACCTGCCTGCGCAACTCCTCATGTTCTCCCGGACTCATCCTATAATGTGGCCTGTTAGGAAACTGTGACCCAGGTTCTAGATCAATATGATGTTGTATGTCACGCAATGGTGGCAAACCATCAGGTAATTCATCAGGGAAAACATCAGAGAATTCCTCAAGTAAAGGGATCATGGCTTCAGGAACTTCCCCGTCTTCAGAAACCTCCTTCCCAATTAATACAAAAACATCACCTCCCACCTCCAGCTCGTCTTCGAACTGCGAAAGAGTAAGTAAAGTACCAGTGGTTTATTAACTACTCCCTTGGGTTTATTTGGCATCAAAGTAATCTTCACACCCACAAACAGGAAACTATAAGTATTAGTTCTCCCATGAGTTACATCACGATCATACTCCCAAGGTCTACCCAATAACAAGTGACAAGCATCCATAGGTATCACATCACACCAAAGATTATCCATATAAGTTGTTCCTACAGAAAACGGAACATGGACACGCTTGGAAACTGTTATCTCCCCACCCTTTTTAAGCCACTGTAACTTATAAGGTTTGAGACGATCTTCAGTTTTCAACCCTAATTTCTGGACTGCTTCTTCAGCTATCAAATTATCACAACTACCTGAATCACATACAAAAGTGCAAACCTTAACCATAATGGTACAAGTTGACTGAAAGATGTTGTGCTTGAGCCAATCATCACCATCAGCTTTAGGTGCTAAGCCGGAGCGCCTTACCACTGAATTTACCCTACATCTCCAGACACATACTCCTCCACATACTCAGGTTCTGCATCATAAACTGCGTCTCCCAGGTAGTCTCATCATAAGCCACATCATCATCTTCCTCAGGTTCAATAAATAACTGCCTCTTCCTATCCTTCTTACACTCTGACTGTCGGTGACCAGGTTCACCACAGTTAAAGCACTTGAACCCACTACTGCCGGCCGCTTTAGGAACTGGTCCAGTATTCTCACCAACTGCTTTAGCCTGACTTGGAGCAAAACGGGATGCCGCATTACCCGAACCAGAAGCACCTGTTATTGCAGGAGAAGAAGAACTCCCCACTCGTCGGTTCTGCTTCTCAAAAGTCAGTGCACGTTGATATGCTCCAGAAAGTGTCATCGGATCAAACATGTTAACAGAATCCACGATCTGGACTCTTAAACCACCAATGTATCAAGAGACAAGCTGATCTTTTGTCTCTTGAACGTCATTCCTTACAATTAGTTGGTAAAATTTGGTCGTATAATCTTCAACATACTTGGCCCCTTGTTTCAGATTCTTAACCGCTGGTACATCATTCGCTGGTAGTTATGAGGAATAAAATTATTCCTCATGAACTTCTTCATCTTCTGCCAACTCGTGATCTTTGACTTGCCAACTCTGTTCCTCGCCAGTTTCAATTGTTGCCACCACGCGGATGCCCGACCACGTAATTTGGTAGCGATCAACGAAACCCTTTTGTTTTCTGGAACTTCTTTGAATTCAAATACTTCTTCTACAACAGCAAGCCAATCAAGAAACTCATCAGGCTTTAAAGTGTCCCCATTAAACTCCGTAATATTATCCCTCATTCTAGTCGCCCACCGCCTATCATTATTCCCACTGCGATCTCTCATCCGTCTCCCTACTGATTGTTCATCATCAGACAAACCATCACCAAACGGATTTTCTTCCAGATCTGCATCTTCGTCCTCATGACGACGATTACGAGGCCTCTTATTGCTCATCAAAGTGTTCATCTGGTCGGTCAATTGATCAACCATTTGATCGAATCGCTCCTCCATTCTGTCCATCATACGCTGCTCAAATTCCTGTTCACTCATCGTGAATAGGCCTAGTTCTCCTTGGAGGCATCTTGATTAGGAACTTTGGCTCTTGATACCAACTGATGTAGCGAAAAACAAAGTAACAACGATAAGTAATTGGATCTGTTGATTCAACAAGAATGCCAGAAACAATTCTGCTAATAATCGTTGATTCTGAAGAATGTCCGAAAATTAGGGTAAAACACGGCAACACAACGGCGAGTGGTTTAACTTTTATTAAACTGATAACTGTCTTGCTAGGGTTACAGCAGATTCATTAAATAATGACTGCAAACAAAGAAAAACCCTAAAAATTCAACGGGCTGTACCGTAGCCCAAAGATAAAGTTCAACTGAAAGTGAAAAAAACATAAATATGTAAAAAACTGATAGTAAAAAGGATTTTCGGGCATTGGAAAATCCGCAACCAGCTAAAAGGTGGTTACAGCGTCGTCCGTCTCCTTTTTACGCACGTTTTGACAGGTCACGGGCTAAAAACGGAATTAGGATGCAAAAATTATGCCCGTTTTACTAAACCCCTCTTCGTTACGCGATCTCGGACCTAAAAAAACAAGTCAGCCCGCTCTTCAATACTTGGGCCTCCATCAAATATGATTTGATTTTTTTGAGTTCCAAATACCCCTTTTGACGTTTCGTTTTATTATGTGAAAGATTAGCTCTTTTTCGAAAGATTAATGCATCGCATACAAGATAAACAAGTAACCTTTGTATTTAAAATAAAATATCCACACAAAATTAAACCATAAAATCTCGATCACAGACTCATCACATAAGTTAAACCACAAATTTGCATATGACGGAACTTGAACTGATCACAGTGTTGGAGACACTAATCTCACACCAATAATAGCTATAAGCCCAAAGAAACAACAGCTTTAGTAGTTGACGAAATGTGACATGCTACTATTATTCTTTCAGTGAGAGCCTGTTGCGGAAAGTGCCTATACATTGGAGTGATCCGTCAACAAAGCTTCACTGGCCATCAAGTCTCTGCAAGATTAATTAGATATCAGTAAATTATAAACTAAATATTTTAGGTAAAATAAATAAATAAATAGATTTTGGTATCATTAAGCATGCATCTTAATTAATTGATGTATGGTGCAATATAACATAACAGATTAGCATCCAAATGTCATGTGACATCCTAATACAACTAGTGTATAACGTTGATATATTGGTATATATATAGACATATAAAGAGGTTGAATTAATTTATTTACCGGATTTGCCTGCCAGGTTGGTTGAAAAGTATAAGATATATAGGCTGCTCGGGGGAGAGGAGGAACAATTGTCGTAAAATGTATGCAGATACAGTAACGCTGCGAAAGAATCCATATTTAACATAATTAGAGAAAAGGAGCGTAATGTTCATACCCCAAGACTCGATCCATGAGCCAAGACTCCATGAGCAAGGGGGTGAATAATAGCCGAAGAGTTAGTTCTAATAAATGCTTACCTCGCAAAACATAAATGTAAAATTATCCAAACAACAGTACTGATCCAACTTGATTCCTTATATGCTATCCACACCTGAAACGCGAAAAGCAAGAACTGTATATTCGTCTACCGGAGATTAAGAAGAAATATCAGCACATAAAGGAACAAACATTGATGACTGGAAATGTACCGAGTAAACCACAACATGGATATATGTGTCAATTGACGACGTGATCATGCACCTGTGAGATTGTATTATACTGAGCTTTATTTCGCGTTAAAAAAGGAGTAAAACAATAAATATTTATACATTGATCGAAGAAACAAATGATTAAGGGAACTCAATGAGTTATCCAGAAAATCATAGAGGCATATAGCCAGAGGTTTATTGCATATCGCTTACAAAGAAAGAAATTTACCGCGAAAGTTCTGCTGCATTGAAAGGAGATAATCCATCAATGACAAGAGCACATATTAGTACTCCCAGCATGTAGCTTCCAATTACTGCAACGATTACTTTTGCTAGCGTAACAATATGTCGGCTCGTTTGTTCCTTGACATTCCTAAGCACAATAAGTATACTCACTATATTGTGCAGTAACCGAGTGTAAACTCAACTACGTAGTACTACACCTAAACATCTCCAAAGCAAAAAAATAGGTAAAATAATATCAAGGTTAAAGTATTAAGTATATATATTTCGAGGGTTATATCTATCTACATACTAATCCAATATTCTTTGTCATACCATTTGATTATACATATAGATTAACTGTGGAGGTCCATTAGGTATATAATGCTTAATTTTTGAACTATTTATTGATCAATAATGCCTATGGGGTTTATTTTATCATTCAGTAATACTTACCCTTTTTGACGTCTCGCCAAAACAAAATATATCGGATCTTTTGAAGCTTCTTCTTCAGACAACCTGAATAAGTTAAAAACTACGTATGCACATGTACCGAAGCTGCAATAGGAATGAAAGATGGATTATAACACCAACATATATAAGTATTAACTCGATGATGCAATTTTGCTCAAATATACCGTTTAAACTCATTTAACTTCTGACTGATACAGCTAATAGACATAAAAAGTTTACCTTCCAATCCACCAAAAAATGTTTGCGAAAACAATTGTCTTGATCCAGCTTGATTCCTTGTAGAAAAACCAAGCCTAAAATTTCCGGTATACAACCACATATCGGCTCAATTTATAAAAAGAGAGATTAATTAGACCTATTCTAATGTCAAACGAACCGAATAAACTAATGGAGTTAGAGTCACATACCAGAATAATTTTCGACTTAATTAGACTAATTTTGTTTCAATGGTGGCAAACCATCAGGTAATTCATCAAGAAAAACATCAGAGAATTCCTCAAGTAAAGGGATCATGGCTTAAGGAACTTCCCCGTCTTCAGAAACCTCCTTCCCTATTAATACAAAAACATCACCTCCCACCTCCAGCTCGTCTTCGAACTACGAAAGAGTAAGTAAAGAACCAGTGGGTTTATTAACTACTCCCCTGAGTTTATTTGGCATCAAAGTAATCTTCACACCCCAAAACAGGAAACTATAAGTATTAGTTCTCCCATGGTGAGTTACATCACAATCATACTCCCAAGGTCTACCCAATAACAAGTGACAAGCATCCATAGGTATCACATCACACCAAAGATTATCCATATAAGTTGTTCCTACAGAAAACAGAACTTGGACACGCTTGTAAACTGTTATCTCCCCACCTTTTTTTAAGCCACTGTAACTTATAAGGTTTGGGACGATCTTCAGTTTTCAACCCTAATTTCTGGACTGCTTCTTCAGCTATCAAATTATCACAACTACCTGAATCACATACAAAAGTGCAAACCTTACCCATAATGGTACAAGTTGACTGAAAGATGTTGTGTTTGAGCCAATCATCACCATCAGCTTTAGGTGCTTATCTTTAGGTGTTAAGCAGGAGCGCCTTACCACCGAAACCCCACATCTCCAGACACATACTCCTCCACATACTCAGGTTCTGCATCATAAACTGCGTCTCCCAGGTAGTCTCATCATAAGCCACATCATCAACTTCCTCAGGTTCAATAAATAACTGCCTCTTCCTAGCCTTCTTACACTCCGACTGTCGGTGACCAGGTTCACCACAGTTAAAGCACTTGAACCCACCACTGCCGGCCGCTTTAGGAACTGGTCCAGTATTCTCACCAACTGCTTTAGCCTGACTTGGGGCAAAACGGGATGCCGCATTACCCGAACCAGAAGCACATGTTATTGCAGGAGAAGAAGAACTCCCCACTCGTCGGTTCTGCTTCTCAAAAGTCAGTGCATGTTGATATGCTTCAGAAAGTGTCATCGGATCAAACATGTTAACAGAATCCATAATCTGGACTCTTAAACCACCAATGTATCGAGAGACAAGCTGATCTTTTGTCTCTTGAACGTCATTCCTTACAATTAGTTGGTAAATTTTGGTCGTATAATCTTCAACATACTTGGCCCCCTGTTTCAGATTCTGTAACCGCTGGTACATTATTCGCTGGTAGTTATGAGGAATTAAATTATCCCTCGTGACCTTCTTCATCTTCTGCCAACTCGTGATCTTTGACTTGCCAAATCTGTTTCTCGTCAGTTTCAATTGTTGACACCACGCGGATGCCCGACCACGTAACTTGGTAGCGATCAACGAAACCCTTTTGTTTTCTGGAACTTATTTGAATTCAAATACTTCTTCAACAACAACAAGCCAATCAATAAACTCACCAGGCTTTAAAGTGTCCCCATTAAACTCCGTAATATTAACCCTCATTCCAGTCTCCTACCGCCTATCATTATTCCCACTGCGATCTCTCATCCATCACCCTACTGATTGTTCATCATCAGACAAACCATCACCAAACGGATTTTCTTCCAGATCTGCATCTTCGTTCTCATGACGGCGATTACGAGGCCTCTTATTGCTCATCAAAGTGTTCATCTGGTCGGTCAATTGATCAACCATTTGATCGAATCGCTCCTCCATTCTGTCCATCATACGCTTCTCAAATTCCTGTTCATTCACATCGTGAATAGGCCTAGTTCTCCTTGGAGGCATCTTGATCAGGAACTTTGGCTCTTGATACCAACTGATGTAGAGAAAAAAAACAAAGTAACAAAGATCAGTAATTGGATCTGTTGATTCAACAAGAATGCCAGAAAAAATTCTGCTAATAATCGTTGATTCAGAAGAATGTCCTAAAATTAGGGTAAAACACGGCAACACAATGGCGAGTGGTTTAACTTTTATTAAACGGATAACTGTCTTGCTAGGGTTACAACAGATTCATTAAATAATGACTGCAAACAAAGAAAAACCCTAAAAATTTAACGGGTTGTACCGTAGCCCAAAGACAAAGTTCAACTGAAAGTGAAAAAACATAAATATGTAAAAAACTGATAGTAAAAAGGCTTTTCGGGCATTGGAAAATCCGCAACCTGCTAAAAGGTGGTTACAGCGTCGTCCGTCTCCTTTTTACGCACGTTTTGACAGGTCACGGGCTAAAAACGGACTTAAGATGCAAAAGTTATGCCCGTTTTACTAAACCATTATTCGTTATGCGATCTCGGGCCTACAGAAACAAGTCAGCCCGCTCTTCAATACTTGGGCCTCCATCAAATATGATTTGATTTTTTTGAGTTCCAAATACCCCTTTTGACGTTTCGTTTTATTATGTGAAAGATTAGCTCTTTTTCGAAAGATTAATGCATCGCAAACAAGTAACCTTTGTATTTAAAATAAAATATCCACACAAAATTAAACCATAAAATCTCGATCACAGACTCATCACATAAGTTAAACCACAAATTTGCATATGACGAAACTTGAACTGATCACAGTGTTGGAGACACTAACCTCACACCAATAATAGCTATAAGCCCAAAGAAACAACAGCTTTAGTAGTTGACGAAATGTGACATGCTACTATTATTCTTTCAGTGAGATCGAGCCTGTTGCGGAAAGTGCCTATACATCGGAGTGATCCGTCAACAAAGCTTCACTGGCCATCAAGTCTCTGCAAGATTAATTAGATATCAGTAAATTATAAACTAAATATTTTAGGTAAAATAAATAAATAAATAGATTTTGGTATCATTAAGCATGCATCTTAATTAATTGATGTATGGTGCATAACATAACAGATTAGCATCCAAATGTCATGTGACATCCTAATACAACTAGTGTATAACGTTGATATATTGGTATATATATAGACATATAAAGAGGTTGAATTAATTTATTTACCGGATTTGCCTGCCAGGTTGGTTGAAAAGTATAAGATATATAGGCTGCTCGGGGGAGAGGAGGAACAATTGTCGTAAAATGTATGCAGATACAGTAACGCTGCGAAAGAATTCATATTTAACATAATTAGAGAATAGGAGCGTAATGTTCATACGCTAAGACTCCACGAGCAAGGGCGTGAATAATAGCCGAAGATTTAGATCTAATAAATGCGTACCTCGCAAAACATAAATGTAAAATTATCCAAAAAACAGCACTGGTCCAACTTGATTCCTTATATGCTATCCACACCTGAAAAGCAACAGTTGTATATTCTTCTACCGGAGATTAAGAAGAAATATCAGCCCATAAAGGAACAAACATTGATGGCTGGAAATGTACCGAGTAAACCACAACATGGATATACGTGTCAATTGACGACGTGATCATGCACCTGTGAGATTGTATTATAGTGAGCTTTATTTCGCGTTAAAAAGGAGTAAAACAATAAATATTTAGACATTGATCGAAGAAACAAATGATTAAGGGAACTCAATGAGTTATCCAGAAAATCATACAGGCATATAGCCAGAGGTTTATTGCATATCGCTTAGAAAGAAAGAAATTTACGGCGAAAGTTCTGCTGCATAGAAAGGAGATCCATCAATGACAATAGCACATATTAGTACTCCCAGCATGTAGCCTCCAGTTACTGCAACGATTACTTTTGCTAGCGTAACAATATGTCGGCTCGTTTGTTCCTTGACATTCCTAAGCACAATAAGTATACTCACTAAATTAGAAGCTAGTATAATTTTAACATACTTTTTTATGATACATGATAACATAAAAACCAAAATTTGCAGTAACTGAGTGTAAACTCAACTACGTAGTACTATGTCTATACCTAAACATCTCCAAAGCAAAAAAATAGGAAAAATAATATCAAGGTTAAAGTATATATATTTCGAGGGTTATATCAATCCAATATTCTTTGTCATACCATTTTATTATACATATAGATTAACTGTGAGGTCCATTGAGCATCCACTATGATAGGTTCAAATATAGGTTTAAAAAACTTGAAGAGGTTTATGTTTTATATTAGCCATAGTGGAGCTTCATTTTATGATGATGTGGCATGAAAAGGTCCTTAATTTTAGACCTCTTCAAAATTTAATGCAAGTGTTATGTGTAACAATTTTAAAGCTTTAAACAATTTATACCATAGTGAAAAGAGGTTTATTAATTCAAAAAGTCTAAAACTTGTTGATGTGGCATGAAAAATTTAATTCATATAGGTTTATAATATTTTACCATTGTGGATGCCTTAGGTATATAATGCTTAATTTGTAAACTATTTATTGATCAATAATGCCTATGGGGTTTATTTCATTATTCAGCAAAACTTACCCCTTTTGACGTCTCGCCAAAACAAAATATATTGGATCTTTTGAAGCTTCTTCTTCCGACAACCTAAATAAGTTAAAAACTACGTATGCACATGTGCCGAAGCTGCAAAAGGAATGAAAGATGGATTATAACACCAATATATATATATAAGTATTAACTCGATGATGCAATTTTGCTCAAATATACCGTTTAAACTCATTTAACTTCTGACTGATACAACTAATAGACATAAAAAAGTTTACCTTCCAATCCACCAAAAAATGTTTGCGAAAACAATTGTCTTGATCCAGCTTGATTCCTTGTAGAAAAACCAAGCCTAAAATTTCCCGCGTACGACCACATATCAGCTCAATTGATAAAAAGAGAGATTAGACCTATTCTAATGTCTAACGAACCGAATAACTAATGGAGTTAGCGTCACATACCAGAATAATTGTCGACTTAATTACACTAATTTTGTTTGAATGGTTAAGAATTTAATCTCTACTAGGAAGTTTCAAACATGAACTGAAAAAATGATTTTTTTAAATGTGTGTTTTTTGTCGATGGACAATAATTTGGGACGGAGGGAGTAACAACTAACATTTATAATGTTCACATTTAGAGGCATTTAGAGGTGTTTGGGATTACTTATTGAAAATAACTAATGATTTGCACAATGCATAAATTATTAGGACACTTCAAACTGTATATCAACCAGTTGTATTGTGGCTTTAACAAATTGTAAATTGGAGTGTCACAATAAAAAATTTGAATGTGTGTCAATCAATTCTCATTGAAAATAGATTATGCATTTTGAAAATAAATAATCAGATAATCAACAATTAGAAAACGTGGTTTTGAGAAATAGTGTTTGGATTTGATTATTTTGTTTGAAATCGAAATAACCAGATTATCATTTTTTTTAGTGTTTGGCAAATAAGATTATTTGTTTAGTTGATAAGTAAAATGACTAAAATTGCTCATTTTAACTTGTCTCTATTTTAAAAATGAAATAAGTAACTCATCGCTTACTTTTTCAAAACTCCATTTTTGAAGCTTCTAAACGCAAATAATCATTTTTTTTCTTTTATTATCCAAACACTCATTTTATCTTATCTCTATCTAGTTCCAAACGCAATCCCAAATACCCCTTAAACTTCAACCGAAATAATTATTACAACACCGTACCATACAAACTCTTGTCATTTTTGTTTTAGAATTTTCATAAACTTATTTTAAACCTGCAGAGTTTAATAGTTGAGACATTCATGTAGATGTCATGTCCAGTCATTATAGTTTGAATATTTCCATCCAATTTCACAATTGCACAAGTTCTTCAACACTACCTTTATTATCTAACTTTTGAGCGACATTGGTAGAGTCAGGAGAACACTAGAGGTGGTCGAACGCAAATTTGGTGGTTGGGATGTAGAGGATGGTGGATGGTGGTTGTGAAAGATAATTTTTGGTGATTGATGACGCATAGTGTTCATACGAGCTTTCGGGTCCGGACCATTCCATCAGCATTGGGCCTCGGGCCAGCAATCTACACGGAGAACTAATACGGGTTAAGTTTGAACTCGAATCGTTACGCAAAGGTTAGTCACAACCGCGGATTGCTACACAAGAGGAGAATCTCGTCACTTGGCTAAATGCAGTACGGAATATATTGCATGAGAAACATCAAAGGGAACGTCAATGCACCCAAAACCAATCAGATAAAGGATAATTTCGTACAACTAGGGCTGCTACACTACAAAGCATAATGTAGTCAACGACATTAACCTCATGACAACCACCCTATTACCCATCAATCCATTAGGTGATTTCCATCTCGTCACCCGTGTAATTGACAATGACAACCGGCTATATAAGGAGTGTGTTAAACACTCTCAATGGTATGATTTCCTGCACCCTAAATACAAACACTGTCTACAAAATGTCTACTTACTTTCACGTCTGAGTCTAATCTAGGGACCCCTCTTCATGGTAAGGCTAACGGATTACTCTTGTTTATGAAGGAAGTCCATCATTACTTTTACTTAGCAAAAAACCAATCATACGAAAACCTAGGAAGTCCCTCTTTCTAGTGAGCGCAATTCGTACCTTCTTCCATCACTATTTTTATACAAAAACTAATGGTGGTGGAGGGATAGAAGGGTTGGGGGCCAAGAGAGGTGATACGGTGTAGAGATAGCAATACTATGGTGGTCGGTTCACAGACATGATGGTTGGCGTAGTGATGATGATGGTGTATAATATAAAGAAGATGCAATCCAATAAAAATAAAACATAAATGCCAATTAGATTTTTTTTGGTAGAGCGTTTTTTTAGTAAATTTATTACTCCAAAAATAACTTGGTACAATGGATGTGGGTGAAGTCTTACATCTTAGCCTGTTACATAGGCAAACTACTTTATAAAAGAAGTTACACATATTAAAAAAGCAAAGGCAACTTAATAAATATTACGAAGCCTATTTTGTTTATCGCCTTTGATCCTTGATATCCAAATTATTGGCAACAAATTGATATAATCATGAATACTTTGATCATCATACGGGTCATAATCCATTTCAGCATTGCTATCAGATTCCATCCTTTTTTCTAGAAAGCTTGGGTTACCATATCCAATCCCTAACGATTTAGCCGCCAGTGCTTAGCCATACCAAAATTGACAGATGCAACTTCATCCTCACTATCATGATCACACATAGACTCAACATGTTCCACATTACCATCATCACCTACAAGCACATACTTCCCATTAAATGTTTTTCAATCTAATTGATCTTTTCTAGTATAGGGAATTACTTTGCTCTTCCATATTAAATAAAGATATGGATGTCTTACTACCCAATTATGCTTCCTCAACAGCCTACTAGTCATTATTCAAGCATCAAATAAGTTGTTAATGAAAACAAAATGGTTACCTGATGAAGAAACATTCGTCTTACTTGTTGTTTTACTTGATTTACCTGATGTCTCTCTCTTAGAACTCGTCTCAATAGATGGTTGAGTTACCTTTGGTTGGAATTGGAAAGAAGATTTGGGTTTTACCAAACCAGGCATAACGATTTTGTTGCCACCATTACTTCTACCAGATTTCTTACTATTAACTTTAGTGAAACCATCATCATCAGCTCCAGGTGAGCTACCATTATCTTTTACGACCCTATTCACCACTCTTTTAGGATCTTTTGGACAAATATCATTGAAATGAACAAACACCAAGCAAGTACCACAACGGGGGGTTTTCACTCATATTAAGAAAACCCATAATCAAAGTGTCACAAAAACCATTACGAGTGTCGATTTTCATCAGAATTCTTGCGTATTCGCATCTACCCCATGATTCTAAGCACATAGAATTAGTAAAAGAGTCAATCATCATCAGGTTACCAAGCATAGAGGCGATCAAGCTTAATCTATCAGAAGTATATGCAACCATTGGGACATCATGGAATTTCACCCAAACGGGAACGTAAAAAAATTCATCTTTAAGAAGACTCAAAGAGGGAGACCACTTATTGAAGAATATGGGGATTTCATGAATCATCCAAGGACCTTCTCTAAGCACCGTCTTGACACCCTCAATAGAGTAGAACATAAAGAAAAAAACGTTTCACAAGTGTTACCTTTTCTAAACCATACTTTTTCCAATTGTCGCAAACAAACTATTCCACAAGAGGGGAAGCCAACCTTTTGCTGATAAGGTAACCAAATAGTGAATTAATCATCTTATCATTAACCTCGGCATTGAAGCCAGCGGTAGCCTGTTATAAAAATCAACATCATTAGGCACATTAGCATCATGTTTCTAAGGGTTTACCTTGGTCGAAGATGTAAAACTAAGCTTATCCACATAAGACAATGGAGTTTCCTTCATAACATCTTCACGAACAACTTGATCAGTTCCTCTTTAGTGGGCCCAATGAAAAGATGAACACCTCATTGAGTCGGAGTAGTAGGATGCGATTCAACCGTAAACTAATTCAGCTAACCAGTATCATTTTTATATGGAACAGTAGTATCGACCTCAATAGTAGCTTCAGTTGGTGTGGCCTTTTGACAATTCTTTCCAAGAGATGGAAAGATACTAGTCAGGACGGATTTTAACTAAGCTTTGCTGAAGAAAGTTAGTAGCTTCAACAACAAGTAACATTGACATCATGCTTCTTCGTATGATTGTTTTCCCCCATTCAGAATCCAAAAAACCTCTCTCTATTGTGAAACCATTTACCTGCTACCTACCAATCGTCAAACACAAGAAATTCATCACACAAAAACAATTTTACCAAAACCCTACAATAAAAATAAAACCATACTTCAAGTAACACAAAATCGATAAAAAGAGTGTTACAACAGATGTAATAAATACATGAGCAAACATATTAATTAGCGTGGGATTAAACTAAGTTTACGGAATGAATTAATGTGTGTAGGATTTTTTCGACAAAAAACCGCCAGAGGGATTACATGGAGTTTTTTTATTGTATCTTTAAAATGCCAGTTAGGCAAAGTTTACTTGTATAAAACAGAGAGATTAGACCTATTCTAATGTCTAACGAACCGAATAACTAATGGAGTTAGCGTCAGACACCAGAATAAATGTCGACTTAATTACACTAATTTTGTTTGTTTAAGAATTGAATCTCTACTAGTTTCAAACATGAACTGATTAACCCTAACAAACGAAATGAACATTCTTACCACTATGAAAATCATATCCATAACAACATGCCACATTGCCACTCTCACCCACCTGTGTAAATTTAACAAGAAACATTTTAAACCCGATCGAAATCGCTTCTTCTTCCACTAATAACAATAGAAAGGAATATTACCAGTTATACGGGTTGAAACAAGAATAGTCGCGATCCATGTAAAATAAGTAAATAACCATAGCTGCCATTATGCTCCCTAGGACAATGAACAACGTCTTCAATGCTACAAACGTCGATACCGCCATTACTTGAAATTTGAATTGATTCGTAGTAATAACTCTAATAATGAAAATTACATGCAATCCGAAAGAAGTATTTATAGTTTAATAATTTAATTCCATTTAATTATTGACATAACCGGCATGCCACATATGAAGTATTACTGTATTATTAAATGATCAAAAGTAAGATAAAGACAATTGATATTTTTATTGGTGATTCTAATTTATCAAGGGCTAATTTTGAAAGATGATTAAAAGGTACTTGACACTAAAAAAAATGACATCTCAAAACAAAATTAGCTAATTAACCCTATTCGACCTATTCGACCTTTATATTTTGTTGACACATGGCATTTGGGCTAATGATTGGTTTGTACTAGTAGGGCCCACCTAGTACATGCAAGTACAAAATATGTTAGTGTACTTGCTATTCGACCATACGTCAAATCGATTATTCGACCTGTACTTTTTATAATAAAAAAATATTTTTTATAAAATAATACCAAAGAGTTTTATTATTCGACTTTGACTTATATTTTATTCGACCCGTACTTTTTATTAATAAAAAAATAAAAAACCTTTTCTCAAATAGATCCTCTAGTTCTTCGACTTGTACTATTATATTATTCGACCCGTACTTTTTATTAATAAAAAATTAAAAACATTTTCTCAAGTAAATTCTTTTTTATTCACCATTTCCCAAATCTGAACTCTAATGAGATTGGTCAAAACCATCACCAAAGAAGACTGTATTGAGGTTGGGGAAAAGGTTTCTCACATGGCTATTGAAACTGGGGCCCCAGATCGGAAAAGAAGGAGGAGGTTTCAGTTTTCGACAAACTTCCAAATCGGGATCTAATAGTAAGAAGACACAAAACCTCTGTCGATTTAAGCAAACTAAACCCTAACTCAATAACCCACGTCATAAAAAATCCCCATTATCCTACTGTTCAGGACATACGAGACCCAGTTCGTGAGGTGCTCTATGATCCTCAACCCCCTGATATCCACATTCTTTGTCCTGAAGATAATACCCATATTATTCCTCCTCCTATTTCTGTTCTTGCTGCTGAAAATGTTTGATGAAATGTTACAGTGAAGTTTACTGATTTTAGCTAATATGCGCCCAGTCGATATGATTAAATGTTTTTGTTGTGTTTTATGGATATAGCTACGCGTTCTAGCTGTTTGATGAAATGCCTTGCGTGAGATTTACTGAATTTAGCTAATACGCGCGCTGTGTGTTTGATGAAATGCTTGAGTGAGATTTACTGAATTTAGCTAATACACGCGCGCTGTGTGTTTGATGAAATGCTTGAGTTAGATTTACTGAGTAATTCAATTACGAAAATCTCAGACAGCAAAACTTCAAGCTGGTGGTATAATCATCACATGCCTGCTGCATCCCGTGAAATTTTCGCGCGTATCACACTTGTCGATCTTGTTCTTGAAGTCCAAGACGCAAGGGTGAGTCGTGTCCCCTTTCTTTATGCATACAAAGTGTTCGATAAAACGTCTCTTACAACTTTGTTTTGCCCCTGGGATATATTTAATGATCTGTTTGAGTAATCGTTTACGCAAACGAATATTGACATTGTGTCATGTCTTTTACTTTTTCAGATTCCAATGTCATCAGAATATGGACAGTTGAGATACTTTCCTTTTCGTCAAGGAACATAATTGTGCTGAATAAAATGGATCTTGCTAGTCACTCAAAGACTAAGGTAATATATCTTGTTTGAACCAAAGGCGTCTTAGCCTGGTAGTACGTGAAATAGGTGGTTTAGGTTGTAAAAAATACAGTGTTTCAGAAATAAAAGAAAAAGATTTTTTGTTAAATTATTCGTTGTTTTATTTTACTCTCGGTTTGGATATTTTGATTAATGAATGCTTCAAAAGACGATCTTAACCAAACCTGCAATATCATGATACACGAGAGCACTTAAATTTCCATTTGCTATTTTTCTAATGTAGTTAGAAGATTATGGAGTTTAAAAATAGCTTCTATAAGCTGTGCCCAAGTGAAACATTGTCATAAAATTGTTACTTTACTGTATTTCTAAAGTTAAATTACTTGGGTTGTTCAACTTCCCTTTTTCATTTAGTTAGAAGATAAACATCGCGTCGAAAAATTCATCGTGTATCTTTTGTCCAACAATTGTTACACAACTTTACTCACAAACGTGCTAAAGTTAGATTACTTGGGATCCTCAACTATTTTTATTTTAGTTCAGGAGGATAAACACTCAATTAAAAAGTTCATCTTAATATCTCTTGTAACAGAATGGTATCACCTGTTTGAATTGAGCCTGATTTCGATTTTTTATTGGGTTTATCTTAATATTAAAGTATACCCTTTTGGTTTAAGAATCTAAATGTTTAGAAATTCTATTTTTTGGCTCTCCCTCCGTCAGTATCATTGATGCATTTTATTCTTCTTTGTGAATTACAGGAATGGATGGATTACTTTAGGGCGCAAAATTACATACCTTATGCTATCAATTCTCATAACAAAGACAGTATCAAGGAGGTAAATCAGAACACATTATTTATGTAGTTGTCAATATGATTTTTGCTTTTAAGTTTTATATCACATGCTTCGACTTGGATCCTTCATTAAGAGTATCTATTTGTAGTTCCTGAACTTTGTCCAAGCAAGACTTAGAGACATTAGAAGGAGCACACATTCAAGTGAGACTCGTACCACTACAGTAATGCTTGTCAGAGTTCCAAATGTTGGCAAATCTGCCTTAGCAAACTCCTTGCATCAAATTGGTAGAATTAGTGCTGCATGTAACCTTTGTGATTAAGACTAAGGCACACACACTTACAAAAGTGTTTTTCTATCTTTAAACTGAGGATATGTTTTTGTGGTTTTTGTGCTAATTGATATATTGTCTTCAAGTGAAAGGGAAATTAAAACATGCGACTGTTAGTCCACAGCCAGGGGATACAAAAAATATCACAAGTTTAAAGGTATAATCTTTGTTTATATGTTACTTTGGTTTTTTGGTAAATGATTCATTAAATTGTGACATGTCTTATAAGATTTCATTTCAGATTGGAAGCCATCCTAATGCATATATCTTGGACACCCCTGGAATTTTGCCTCCCGAGATTCTTGATGCTGAATTGTCTTCAAAATTGGCTTTAACCGGTATTGTTTTACTATGCAATTTTTTTTCCTCCTTAATATTTTACTATCTGGTTGAATATCAGTTTATATTATGTTTGTGTCGTTTCTTGTTGTAAACCTTTTGCTTACTATCCAATGCAGGAGCTGTTAGCGACTTGTTGATTGACAAATCAGACCTTGCACAGTACTTTCTCTCTATCCTCAATTTGAGCGACGAATACAAGAAATGGGCAAAGTTTTCCACATTGGACGCCAACATAGCTGGCAGTTGCGGTTGTGAGTTTGCGTTGGAAACAAAAGAAAATGAATTTGTGAATGATCATACTCAGGTACAAAAGAGTACAGTGAATATCTTCAAATATCAATTGTGTTTTTATACTTTATCTGCATTAACTCAGAATTTCTATGTTTTCTAGGTAAAAATAAGTTAAGTTATATGTTCTTTACTATTCATAAAACAGGGGTATAATACCTTTCTTGCATGCTACTAGATAATGTACGTAACGTAAGTTATAGAGTTTCCATTGCGAAGCTTCGATTAGTGCTAATGATATTACTCCGTTCCCCTATTTTGTCATTATAGTAGCCATTGCATTCAGTAAAACATTTCATTAGACATATGGCTAAAAGCGAGGCCCTCTATACTTTGTTGTAGGATTTTATGGTACAGGCTGTTCGTCGAGCTGTCTTTGAGGAGATATCAGCTTTCAAAGGTAACCTGGAAGATGAGAACGATATGGTGCAGTTGATTGAATCGCAGTTTAGAACACTGAGAAAGGTTTTAAATGTAACTTCAGATTCGTGTGGTGATACTAATAATATGGTTTATACCAAGCTTATTAATCTTTATCGTACATGAAGACTTGGCCATTATACTTTAGATAGCTTGCCAAGAACATGTGAACTCTAAATTAGTTTTTTTTCTTTTTCACAATTATTTCTTATCAGTATGAAAATATTTCATTTGCATTATTTTTTTCTTTCATATTTTATTTGTTTTCCAGGGGTACTTCTTTTCCAAGTTTCCCAGTTTCTTTCCAAGTAAGAATTGGTATTGACCATTATGCACAAAACAGATATAGCTAATGATTTACTTGTGTCTGGAAATATGTATTTGGAGCACCATGTTTGAAAATCATTTTGGGCAGCAAAAATTACATTTTTTGCAACCCCAACATGTTTGATCTCTAATCTTTTATACATGAATCCTTTTTTGCTAATTATTTATTTTACCCATGACATGGATAAATGTTAACTATTAAAATGATGTAACCAACTAAAAAAAGATATATGTTGGATAGTATATGCACAAAAGACTAACTCCATTGTTGAAGAATTATAAACCGACATGAATCTGCGAATAGGACTGAATAATGAAACAGTAGGCATTGTTGCCATATTAGTTAGTCATAAAGATACCATAAGGCGAAAATTGAACCAAAGTTGTGGGCGGCATGGTCCTCTGGAGGATATTAGGCAGTGTTTCATCATTGTCATTAACAGGTAAGTAGGAAGACACATATGATATAAGCTTGTGTACGAGAAGGTAGAAGATTGATCGCATATTATTATTGTAATCATAATTACGGGTCGAATAATTTTTAAGTCAAAGTCGAATAACATAATAATTAGGGATTAATTCAAAAAAAATATTATTTTATTAAAAAAGTACGGGTCGAATAATAGATGTGACTGATAGTCGAATAACAAAAGGATCTATTTGGGAAAAAGATTTTATATTTTTAATTAACTAAAAGTGCGGGTCGAATAATTTTTAAGTTAAAGTCGAATAACATAATAATTGGATATTAATTTATTAAAAATATTATTTTATTCAAAAAGTACGAGTCGAATAATGGATGTGACCGGTAGTCGAATAACTGGTAGACTTACACATATTGTACTTGTATGTACTTGAGGAGGTTCCACTTGTACTTTCCAATGATTAGCGAAAATGACAAGTGTCACCGGTCGAATAGGTCGAATAGGTCGAATAGGCTAATTGGCTAATTGATACTCCCTTATACTCTTTTTTAGGTGGCCATATGCTTTTGGTCCTCTTTATAAATTAGCCCATTTATCTAATAACAACTAACATTTCATAATGTTCACATTGAGGGGTGTTGGGTGTTTGAGATTACTTATTTAAAATATATTATACGTTTTGAAAATTAATTATAAAAAATATGGTTTTGAGAAATAATGTTTGGATTTGATTATATTGTTTGAAATCACAATAATCAGATTATCAAAAAAATTTAATGTTTGACAATCAGATTATTTGTTTAATTAATAAGTAAAATGAATAAAATAGACTCATTTTAACTTTTCTTCAAATGAAATAAGTTCTCATCGCTTACTTTTCCAAAACTTCATTTTGGAAACTTTTAAACGTAAATAAACACTTTTTTCCTTTTATTATACAAACACTCATTTTAGCTTATCTCCATTTTGAAAATCAAATAAGTAGATAGTCTAGTTCCAAACGCAATCCCTAGACTTCAACCGAAATGATTATTACAAGATTGTACCCTACAAACTCTGTCATTTTTGTTTTAAAAATTTCATAGAATAATTTTAAACCTGCAGAGTTTAATAGTTGAGACATTCATGTAGATGTCATATCCGGTCATTATAGTTTGAAAATTTCCAGCCAATTTCAAAATTGCACAAGTTCTTCAACACTACCTTTTATTATCTAACTTTTGAGCGGCATTGGTAGAGTCAGGAGAACACTAGAGGTGGTCGAATGCAAATTTGGTGGTTGGGATGTAGAGGATGGTGGATGGTGGTTGTGAAAGATAATTTTTGGTGATTGATGACGCATAGTGTTCATACGAGATTTCGGGTCCAGACCATTCCATCAGCATTGGGCCTGGGGCCAGCAATCTACACGGAGAACTAATACGGGTTAAGTTTGAACTCAGATCGTTACGCAAAGGTTAGTCACAACCGCGGATTGCTACACAAGAGGATAATCTCGTCACTTGGCTAAATGCAGTAGGGAATATATTGCATGGGAAACATCAAAGGGAACGTCAATGCACCCAAAACCAATCGGATAAAGGATAATTTCGTACAATCTAGGGCTGCTACACTACAAAGCATAATGTAGTCAACGACATTAACCTCATGACAACCACCCTATTACCCATCAATCCATTATGTGATTTACATCTCGTCACCCGTGTAATTGACAATGACAACCGGCTATATAAGGAGTGCATTAAACACTCTCAATGGTGTGATTTCCTGCACCCTAAATAAAAACACTATCTACAAAATGTCAACTTACTTTCACGTCTGAGTGTAATCTAGGGACCCCTCTTCATGGTAAGGCTAACGGATTACTCTTTTTTATGAAGGAAGTCCATCATTACTTTTACTTAGCAAAAAACCAAGCATACGAAAACCTAGGAAGTCCCTCTTTCTAGTGAGCGTAATTCGTACCTTCTTCCATCACTATTTTTATACAAAAAGTAATGGTGGTGGAGGGATAGAAGGGTTGGGGGCCAAGATAGGTGATACGGTGTAGAGATAGCAATAATATGGTGGTCGGTTCACAGACATGATGGTTGGCGTAGTGATGATGGTGGTGTATAATATAAAGAAGATGCAATCCAATAAAAAGAAAACATAAATGCCAATTAGCTTTTTTTTGGTAGAGCGTTTTTCTAGTAAATTTATTACTCCAAAAATAACTTGGTACAATGGATGTGGGTGAAGTCTTACATTTTAGCCTGTTACATAGTCAAACTACTTTATAAAAGAAGTTACACATATTAAAAAAGCAAAGGCAACTTACTAAACATTATGAAGCCTATTTTGTTTATCGCCTTTGATCCTTGATATCCAAATTATTAGCAACAGATTGATATAATCATGAATACTTTGATCATCATACGGGTCATAATCCATTTCAGCATTACCATCATATTCCATCCTTTTCTAGAAAGCTTGGGTTACCATATCCAATCCCTAACGATTTAGCCGCCAGTGCTTAGCCATACAAAAATAGACAGATGCAACTTCATCCTCCCTATCATGATCACACATAGACTTAACATGTTCCACATTACCATCATCACCTACAAGCACATACTTCCCATTAAATGTTTTTCAAT
This sequence comes from Glebionis coronaria, assembly GCA_025667525.1. NCBI lineage: Eukaryota > Viridiplantae > Streptophyta > Magnoliopsida > Asterales > Asteraceae > Glebionis > Glebionis coronaria. The sequence goes on from CM046877.1 coordinate 48,978,323, forward strand.
CTAATTGATATTTTCTAGTATAGGGGGTTACTTTGCTCTTCCATATTAAATAAAGATATGGATGTCTTACTACCCAATTATGCTTCCTCAACAACCTACTAGTCATCATTCAAGCATCAAATAAGTTGTTAATGAAAACAAAATGGTTACCTGATGACGAAACATTCGTCTTACATGTTGTTTTACTTGATTTACCTAATGTCTCTCTCTTAGAACTCGTCTCAATAGATGGTTGAGTTGCCTTTGGTTGGAATTGGAAAGAAGATTTGGGTTTTACCAAACCAAGCATAGCGATTTTGTTGTCACAATTACTTCTACCAGATTTCTTACTATTAACTTTAGTGAAACCATCATCATCAGCTCCAGGTGAGCTACCATTATCTTTTACGACCCTATTCACCACTCTTTTAGGAGCTTTTGGACAAATATCATCGAAATGAACAAACACCAAGCAAGTACCACAACGAGGGGGTTTTCACTCATATTAAGAAAACCCATAATCAAAGTGTCACAAAAACCATTACGAGCGTTGATTTTCATCAGAATTCTTGCGTATTCGCATCTACCCCATGATTCTAAGCACATAGAATTAGTAAAAGAGTCAAGCATCATAGGTTACCAAGCTTAGAGGCAATCAAGCTTAATCTATCAGAAGTATATGCAACCATTGGGACATCATGGAATTTCACCTAAACGGGAACGTAAAAAAATTCTTCTTTAAGAAGACTCACAGAGGGAGACCACTTATTGAAGAATATAGGGATTTCTGAATCATCCAAGCACCTTCTCTAAGCACCGTCTTGACACCCTTAATAGAGGAGAATATAAAGAAAAAAAACGTTTCACAAGTGTTACCTTTTCTAAACCATACTTTTTCCAATTGTCGCAAAAAACTATTCCACAGGAGGGGAAGCCAACCTTTTGCTGATAAGGTAACCAAATAGTGAATTAATCATCTTATCATTAACCTCGACATTGAAGCCAGCGGTAGCCTGTTATCAAAATCAATATCATTAGGCACATTAGCATCATGTTTCTAAGGGTTTACCTTGGTCGAAGATGTAAAACTAAGCTTATCCACATAAGACAGTGGAGTTTCCTTCATAACATCTTCACGAACAACTTGATCAGTTCCTTTTTAGTGGGCCCACTGAAAAGATGAACACCTCATTGAGTCGGACTAGTAGGATGTGATTCACCGTAAACTAATTCAGCTAACCAATATCGTTTTTATATGGAACAGTTGTATCGACCTCAATAGTAGCTTCAAAATTAGTAGCTTCAACAACAAGTAACATTGACATCATGCTTCTTCCTATGATTGTTTTCCCCCCTTCAGAATCCAAAAACCTCTCTCTATTGTCAAACCATTTACTTGCTACCTACCAATTGTCAAACACAAGAAATTCGTCATAGAAAAACAATTTTACCAAAACCCTACAATAAAAAGAAAACCATACTTCAAGTAACACAAAATCGATAAAAAAAAGAGTGTTACAACAGATGTAATAAATACATGAGCACACATATTAATTAGTTTGGGATTAACTAAGTTTACGGAATGAATTAACGGTGTGTAGGATCTTTTTCGACAAAAAACCGCCAGAGGCATTACATGGAGTTTTTTATTGTATCTTTAAAATGCCAGTTAGGCTAAGTTTACTTGTATAAAACAGCAACCTTTCGTTGGATTTTATGGATTCGTTTTTTTACAAAATTAAACTTCAAATATTCCTTTAATAATGTATAATACTAAACTTTTATGTTCTAATCTCTCTAATCAAGTTACACAGCAAAGTGAAACTAACCGATCGTGCCCTTTAATCGAGTTAAAATTGACATAGATAATTATGAGAAATGCTACATTCATACGATTTTCATAAAAAGAATTGCATGATTAATGTGATAGACCAATCATGTTTTATATATATATATATATATATATATATATATATATATATATATATATATATATATATATATATATATATATATATATATATATATATATATATATATATATATATATATATATATATATATATACATACATATATATATATATAGAGATTTCGGTTCAAATGAGAACTTTGTAAAGTTGAAAAAATAAGAACCAGCTAAAATCTCACAAATGACACTCTGCTTCAAATAATTTTTAAACGAGATTAACTAAAACTAAGTTTTTTAATAATTTGATGGGCTTTCTTTTGAAAATTGACGAATTTTAGGTGATACATCTTGATTTAAGGTGTGATTTGTATCATGTCTTGGTATCGTGTATCATGTTATTTAGTGGTGGTTGTGTATCAAGTGTACCATTTTATGTATAAGATATTATCTTGTTGAGATTTTGATGTATGTGTATCACATTTTTAATTGTGTATCAGTAATACGTTACACACTAAGTCGTCGTTTATTAGTCAATAGAATGTTATGTTGTATAAATAATGTATATTTTTGTGTATTATTGGTAATATGATTATGTATCAATGTTTTATTGGTGTTTTAGATTAGTTCTCATTTTTATAACTTTAAAAAAGCTCTCACATTAACCTTCCTCTATATACATATATATATATATATATATATATATATATATATATATATATATATATATATATATATATATATATATATATATATATATATATATATATATATATATATATATATATATATATATATATATATATATATATATATATATATATATATATATATATATATATATATATATATATATATATATATATATATATATATATATATATATATATATATATATATATATATATATATATATATATATATATATATATATATATATGTATATATATATATATATGTATATATATATATATATATATATGTATAAATATATATATATATATATATATATATATATATATATATATATATATATATATATATATATATATATATATATATATATAGATTTACGTTCAAGTAAGACCCAAGCTTAAGATAAAAATAATAGGAACCAACCAGATTGTGCCATGTGTACTTTTCATTTAAAATATAATTAAAATAGTTTTTTTGTCTGTAGGGGTATTTTAGTAATTTTCGTTTTGTTATATTTTAAAGAAAATAAATTAGAAAAAAACATTACAGTTGGGTTATCTACTTGCTATTCAACCTGTGCTAATTCATTAGTCGATACGAATGCACGATTCTTTCAAAAACAGCTTTAAAATAACTTACATGACACGTAAAATGACGCATAAAATGATTGTAAGTAACCATGTCTTTGAAATAATACTGTAAACATGTCTGACAGAATGTGTGCCCCATGTACAACATTTCAAATACAAAACATAACTTATATAACCATCATAACAAACTTTAGAATAAAGGTAAGTCGGTAAGAATACACGACCCTTGTCCATACATATTTTGAAAACAAACAAAAGCGTTTTAATTGTCAGTGGGAACGCTATTATTTAATTGAAAATGCATAAAATTTAAATTATCCATTTCATCGATTTATCGACACGCAGACTGATTCTTTCAAAAGCATAATCAACTAGCCGCTTCTTGTCTGTTGTTGATATCATCATGTATGATTGAGTTTCTTTTTCAATCTTCTTTTTAACCATATTGCAATCGGCCAATAGTATTTTTGCAGCATACTTGGTGCGCAGGTCCTTTAGTTCATTACCTTGTTTTTCACCCTCTTTACTCAGCTCACATAGGTCACCGCAATAACCCTCACCTTTGTACGTTTCCATATGTCGCATAATGAATATCCCACAATCTACATAGTTATTGGTTGTCCTACACCCTAATGTCAGCACACTAGCTTCAGCAGAACTCATCGCAGGATAATGTGGATGTGCATCAAATAATCCTCAAACATAGGAATCTGTTATAACACACACAAACACTGTTATTAAAACATAACATATATACTTTATATGTTGTAGTAACACACTACGTACCAATCGCAAGGTAACTGCAGGATATAATTGCTCCACCTTCTTATTTGTTGAAAATATGTTATCCAGGATCTGGACCTCATTATACTTTAGGTTCATGCATACAACAAAGAAATGACTTTCTTTGAGTACGTATCAGCATCACGTATCAGCATCAAACCTTTCCAACAACCAGAAAGCTAGACGGGTTGGCACTTTCTTGATTTTAAAGTTAAGCAATTCCCCAAACCCTATATCTATAACATCCTTGTTTTGTCTTGGATTCAAGTTAGTTATCACTTTAAACAGTGTACATGGCGGATTTCTAGATCGTATCGTAACTCGTTCTATAGGTACTTTGGGATGCTTATCTGTTGACACAGAAATAAAAAAGCACATTAGATTGTTGAATAACATACTCACATTCAACATATACAGACAATTACATATCAATTCCAAGTGTTAACATTCTTAAAATGAAGTCGTAATAATATCACACATGATACACTTAACCGATCTGACACACACGAACACTATTTCATACACACTAACTATACGAAAACTAATGTCTATATGACACACGCTATTAATGTATGGCAAAGGGTTGTGTCTGGCACATAATTTCTTCATGACACACTCTGTCTATAATGCACATTCTGTCTATATTGCACACTAACTATATGGCCATCACTTTATATGTGACACACCATATTTATGTATGTCCGACACTGACACTATGACACACAGTGACTATAACCACGACTGAATACTATACGCGACACACTGACAGTGTGACACACATAACTTTCCAACAAAATAAAATACGACGCACACTGTCTATACACTCTGTGTTTGACACACACTCTTTAGAGCTTCTCAGCCTATCCAACAACGTCTATGTATTTTATAGCAGGCTTACTAAATAATGGAAAATTCGAAAAACGCACTTTTTAGAGCTTCTCAGTCTATCAACATGAACTTATGGACTTAGTAAGCCACCAGCTTCAGATGATAGCTCACAAGCATTAAAATGTGAACTTATCACCTGTTCCAAAATTAAATAAGTGCAGGGATCAATAAGCTGATCCAAACACCCCCTTACATGCACAAAATATGTAGCTCTATGAATGCTTGACAGCTTGTTTACTCACTATCCTTAAAACCGAACCATTTTTTTTATAATTTGTAATCCTACGATAAGAAATTCCACCCAACATGATCACCATTCCAAAATACAAGAGAGCGTTGCCATGAACCTTGGGTCTAGTCAATACTAAATAGACGCAGAAGCCTCATTATTTTTCATAAGAATTTTCAGTTACAATAATAATTTCACATGGATTCACAATACACCTCACCATAAAGGCATAAACGGTGTTTGATTCCTACTTTAGTTGAATCTGAGTCATCTCCTATCTATAGTACTTTGACTTTTACTCTACTTACTAAAGCAAACATCTTTTATTTCGAGATTATCAGCTACCAAATAATTTGTTGTGTCTATTAGGCTAGAAACTAATACCGTGTTTTTAAGGTTTGAGAATGCTATTAGTGCTTTCGCAATGTTTAGTCTCGATTGCCTGAACAATAGATGCTAAAATTGCTCCCTGTTTTCCTGAACTGTGATAGTGTAACCTCGATCATCATGAATGAAATGACAAAAATATCCCTTTGGGTTGTCATGTGATTACCTTAAGAGATGCCATCATAAAATGAATACCAGACCAATGGTTATATGTACAAGTTTCCTGTTTAGTTTCTGATGGGTTGTTAGTGTCAGTCCAATGGTTAGTGCCAGTCTAGCAGTTATATAATCATTCGTGGAATAGTAATGACCAATGTTTTTATGTTTGATTGAACTAAATGCCTCTATTTCAGACTTAAAAGTTCCCTAAGTCCATGCTATTGTGTATCCCTAAGTTAGGAGATAGGAAAGCAAGTGGCATACCTCCTTGGAACCATTCTAACACTGCAAAATCCGGCTTACTTTTGTTTCCCTTTGCTTAAATCCTATGCGGCTGATGGCTCATATTCTTTACATGGGTCAAGGTTTTAGTGATATGAAAAAGTAGAAATACAAGCATATAATATGTTGTAGTTGGGCAACAGTTTAATACTTTAATGTACTACATATATAGTATTAACACTATCTATACTTATAGATATTTAATTATTTACGGTAAATAATATTAACTTAAAATGACATATTTGTTTGTCCTTCTTGGATTATTATGAAATCAATACGGTGTAAGCGTTAAAAAAATGCTAAGTTATACCCATTTTGGCAATCTTTTGTTTCCAAAAGTTTAATACTATGTGTGTTGATAGGTGTGTAAACACCCATCTTTTCTACCACTTAATTACAATAATAACCGGACCAAAACGTGTATTTTATGTCTTTTATGTCGGAATTATGCGTGGTTTGTGTTTTTGTTGTGATTTAGGATGAAAAGGTGAAAAGTGGAGAAAACACGGACATTCACGGGCATTTACTGACTTTTATTGAAGAAAATGATGAAAGACAGAGTCGAGAAGTCAAGAGTGGAAAAAGAACGGAAGTCCAAGACCAATTCTGAATATTTATCGAAGAAAAAGTCAAAAGACGGAAGTTTATCAAAAGCCGAGAAACTCAAGTCTATTTTATTGAAGAAATTAAAGACGAGTTCAAAAGTTATCCCGAGCCACAAGTCCTTAAAGTCCAAATTTAAAAGAAAGATTAGAAGAAAAGGACTAATGACGCAATTAATGAAGATTAAATGAAGGAGGGACTTAATCCCGTAATTAACAAGAAATGAAGGAGGGAAGGAAGCTTCCTTAATCCTCCCCTATAAATAGCATTAGTTGTTAATCATTTGTTGTTGTTGGATAGCTTGACAAACTATCTCTTCCATTTTTAATTACCTTGCACCTTTAATTACTTGTCCATTTAATTACCTTGTCTTGCACCTTAATTACCATTTAATTCAAGTAAGTTTTTCTTTTAATTCTTGTTAATCTTTATCTGTATCTTGTTAATCTCATTCTTCCTTTCTTAATCTTTGATTGTTATTGTTTATGTTTATGATCTTGATTTTGGTTGATTTATTCAAGTGGGTTTTGATTATTTTGATTAAGTTTTGTGAGTTTGATTGATTTGGATTGATTGTTTATGCTTAATAGTTGTTTATTTGCTTGTTTGATTTAATCTTGTGTTTGATTTAGCTTAGTCTTTGTTAGATCCGAGCTATTTTTACTTTCCTTGTTCTTCGGCCTTTGGTTTCTGATCATTCCCAGACTCGAGCCCAGAATATTCCGAGTAAGGTCTTGGCAGTGTTCTCTATTCGGAATATTCGTTATTCCGAATAGGACTGTATTCCGAATAGGCCAAGTCTTTCCGAATTGGGGGATTTTCCGAATAGGAAGTTTATTCCGAGTAGGACTAAATATTCCGAATAGAGGCTGACATTCCGAATAGGGACTTTTATTCCGAATAGGAATAGTATTCCGAATAGACTGGATTTTCCGAATAGGCCAAATATTCCGAGTAGAACTTTATTCCGAACAGGGACAGATATTCCGGATAGAGGTATTATTCCGAATAGGAGGATTATTCCGAATAGGGTTTTGTTTTCCGAATAGGAAGCTATTCCGAATAGGCACCGTTTTCCGCATAGTGACAGTATTCCGAATAGGGGTTTTATTCCGGATAGGGACTTATTATTTTCAGTTTCTTTCATTTTAGCATTTAATTTCGAGCTTTAATTTTCCTGCCTTTTTACTTAGTCGCACTTTAAGTTTATTTGCCTTAGATTTATTTTAGCTTTGCCTTAGTTTAAGATTTAGTTTTAGTTGCGTTTTAAGTTTGCCTTAGTTAGATTTAAGTTTGCGTTATTTTCATTTAGTGCCTTTTAATTTTCGTCAAGCTTTTAATTACCTGCACCTTTACTTTATTAGATTTAGATTTACTTTAATTGCACTTTCATTTTATTTGTTCTGCACCTTTAATTTTAAACACTACAACGACACATCTTTGTTTCCACCAAAGAACAGCTGAGTCGCACATTAAACATAAGTTTTTTCAATTCGAAGAGAATAACACAACGAACTTTAATTTTTATACGGGGTGTCAAAAGCCTTGTATCAAATGGCGCCGCTGCCGGCTCTTTTCGTTAAGATCAACAGTTTTCTGTGAGAGACACGTTGCTTTTTGGGATCCGTTCACTTGTGAACGTTATTTTTCTTGCCTTAAAAATTCAAAAAATCATAAAAATTAAAATTTGATAAAAAATACATAAAAATTAAAAATTTCAAAAATACAAAAAGATTTTACCTTTATTGTGTATATATATTGTATTTGTGTTTGGTTTTGTTTTCTTTTGCATTTCCAGGTGTATGCGTACTAGATCTTCTAATTATCAAGAGCCCGAGCCTCAAGAAGAGTTAGATATGGCAGGTGTTAACAACAACAACATGCCACCGCACCTCAATAATAATAATAATAACAACAATGCTCTTCCACAGCCCGATCTTCGGACCATGGAGGAACTTTGTCAACCAACAATGTTTGGACGAGGAGGACCGATTGCGCCGATGCAAATCAACGCTCCTGAGTTTTCATTGAAGCACCACATGATTCAGCAAGTGCAAACAAACCCATTTAGAGGATTGCCTGATGATGATGCCAACAAACACCTCGACAAGTTCATTACAATCACCCAAAGCATGAAGTTGCCTGGGGCCACAATGGATGTTCTCCGCCTACAACTCTTCCCACATACTTTATCGCATCATGCCGAGAAATGGTTTGATCGTCTCCCGAAGAATTCTATTCACACTTGGGATGATATGACTCAACGCTTTCTATCGCGCTACTTTCCACCATCCATGGTCACAAGCCTTCGCAATCAGATCAGCGGTTTCATGCAAGATCCCGATGAATCTCTTTTTGACGCTTGGGAGAGATATAATGTTTTGATCGACCGTTGTCCAAACCACAACATGCTTCCCGTCACATTGATTGATACTTTCTACAACGGATTGACTTTTCGAGATCGTGATACGATTAATGCAGCCGCCGGTGGCACATTCATGAAAAGGAGACCCGAGGAGTGTAGAGAGTTAATAGAGAACATGACTACTCACCACAAGAACTGGGATTCCTCTGCTTCTTCAAGGAACAACCCGAGAGTCAATGTTTCCTCAACCTCAGCAAACCCTGAGATGACCGAACTCACCCGCATGATGGCCGAAATGAGCAAAAGTATTACGCTTCTCGCTTCAAACCAACAACAACAACAAGTTAAGGCGGTTGCTAATCCTTGTGAAACATGTGGCGGTCCTCACTCATACACCGATTGTCCTTCGACACAAGGAAATCCGGAAAATGTGTATGCTGCTTACGGTAATTATTCACCAGAAAATTACCAAGCTAGACAACAAGGGGATAGAAATCTGCTGAGCTACCGTTCCAACAACTACCTTTCACCCGGTTTTTCTCCTCAAAACCAAAATCCCGCCAACAACTACAATAGAAGCAACCAAATCCCACCTCGTGCTTCTAACCCTTATCAACCACCCACCCAACAACACCCACCCATTAATCCCGATGTTGAAACCATCATGAGAACTCAAGGTGAGCAAATCAAGAATCTACAGAGCCAAATAATCAATTTGAAAGGAGATATCTTGAAGCAAGGTAATGACATCAGAACCGAGGTTCGTGATAATCTTCAATCCTCCTTCATCACTCAAACAACTGAATTAAAGAATCTGTTGGCTAGTTTCTTGCCCGAAGCTCAACCTTCTTCTTCTTCGGGTTCTCTACCTTCAAACACCGTCACTAATCCGCGAGCTAATGTGAGTGCTATAACTACGCGTAGTGGAATTACCATTGTCAATCCACCTACCCCACCACCATCATCTACACCTCCTCCACCACCATGTATCCCTACTCCTCCTACACCTAGTAATAGTACACCATTACCGTCTCCGCCTCGTCATGACGATGTATCTCGAAAGGACCCTTCAACATCTCAACCTTCACCTTCTCCCTATCAACCAAGAATCCCATACCCTTCTCGTATAGGCAAGACCAATGATCTAACAAAGGGGGACTCGCAAATAACCAAATATATCAATATGATTTCTCAAATGGGATTCAGCATCAGTTTCCTTGAAGCACTTGTCCACATGCCCAAATTTGTTAAAGCATTTAAGGAATTGCTTAACAAGAAGGAGAAGCTGCTTGAACTCGCCAACACATGATTAAATGAAAAATGCTCTGCAGTTATTCTTAAAGAACTTCCGGAAAAGCTTGGAGATCCCAGTCGTTTTGTGTTGCCTTGCGTGTTCAACAAAACTGAAGAATTACTGCCCTTGCCGATCTCGGGGCTAGTATTAATCTTATGCCACTGAGTGTTTGGAAAACACTATCTTTACCCGACCTCACTCCAACAAAGATGACTCTTGAACTTGCAAATCGCACTCTCGCTTACCCCGTCGGTATAGCCGAAGACGTGTTTATTAAAGTTGGCGCATTTACTTTCCCGGTCGATTTTGTCGTAGTTGATTATGAAATGGACCCTCGTATTCCTTTAATACTTGGTCGACCATTCTTGAGATCCGGACGTGCTTTAGTGGATGTAGCCGAAGGTGAGTTAATCTTAAGAGTCGGGAAAGATTCACAAATTTTCAAAATGGGGCAGCTTACAGGCAAATCTTTTGGACGAGAATCAGTGAATATGATTAATGTGCTCCATGACTTTACCGTCTATGACAATCCTCTATTCGATTCTTCCATCGATAATCCACTCTTTGACGATGATGAGGATGATTCTCGATCCACTTTGGACGCTTCTCCCATTTATGATTCTTCACCGGTCTTCGATGCTTATGATGATGATGATTCTAGCTCAGATTCGGATGATTTTGATTGTACATCTGAGTATCCCGAGCTGCCCACTTTCGATGATTTTGATAAGGCCGATACTCTCTCGAGCGATTCTTCACATGATGAAGATCCTCCGCCATCACTCGATCCTACTTTGGACAATTATTCATTTGAGGAAGACTTCTCTGAATTTCTCAACACTTACTTCCCTCATGAGAGTGATGCTCCTCCTTATGACTTTGAAGATTATCGTCTTGATCCTACTTTGGATTTGAAGAGCATTCTGTCAAAGGAGAAGAAACCGGTCGACACCGAAGTCCGTTGCACATATGATTTAACACCTCTTTGTCCCCCTTCTGAGGACGAGGTTGTGCTTCTTTGCGGATCTTCTTCACACTCGGCTGAGCCTGAGTGCTATTTTCCCTTAAAGGAAAAGGTGTTCGACCCTGGTATTGAAGTCTTTAAGCCATCTCAGTATCCACCTGATGAAATAAAAGGAAAAATCTTTGGAAATTTTGAAGACATGCTTGCACCGCTTCCTACTTGCTTCCACCGTGCTCCATCATTGCTTAAGGGAACCCTGCCACTTCTTTTTTGGCTTGCCTTGTTCGCCTTAAGCTCTTGCTTATTGATGGATGAAAACTATGTCTTTGATCCTGGAGGATATATTTCATGCTTCTTCCGTTGATGATCAAGGTCGAGTCAGGCTCACGACTCGGTTAACAAAAACCAAGCGCTTCTTGGGAGGCAACCCATTCATCTATCTTTTTGCTTTCTTTATCATAAGTGTAGGGGGGACCCTTTGGTTTGCTATTTCCTCTCCTCACTTCTTAATCAGGGATTCGAGCTTCAATGATCCACTCTTGATGATTCTTGACGACCCGTGATTCCGTGTTCTACTTTATCCCGGTTCTATCCTAAACTCTTTTCGATTCACTATTTTATATTTTCTCAATATTAAAATAGGAATCTTTTTAGTTGTCTTTTCCTTAGCAAGATTTAAACAATGTGCACAATGTCCTAAGTGTAGGAGAGTTTACTTCCACATGCTTAAACATTGAGGACAATGTTTATCTTAAGTGTAGGGGGGACTTCTATCGAAGTTAAGTGGTCTTTTCCTTGTATTTGTCCTCATTTTAACCGGAAAATCAATTTTTCGACATTTTTCAAAATTTTTTATCTATTTTGGCCTATTAGTTTTTCCCTTTGTATAGTTATTTTCTTTCCTCATTAGAATAAATGTTTAATAAGTGGTTTTAATTTTCAAACGTTGTGAATCTTTTGACTCAATCCGAGTTTACTCTAGCTAGTATCCTTAACGTGTTTAAGTCAAGTTTTGCTAGGCTTTTATATAGGGAGCTATAAAACGCGAAAGTCTTAACTCTCACGGGTTAAGAACAAGAACTTTTCGCAAGTTCCTATAATTGATCCTAGAGAGTCGTTTATCAAGGGAACTTTAAAACGCGATTTCTAAACTTGAAAAAGTCTAAGAATTTGCAAGATCCTATAGGCGACTCGAAAACCCAAAACTTTGATTTAATAGGCTAAGCATCCACGAGTCTCATTCCTTGAGATTTTAAACTATGGAGAACGAGAGATGATAGAGCCAATTATAAGTTCGGTATTCTTTCGTGAATTTATGTGAGTTAATTATAAGCCTATTCTCCCATCGCTTGCTAATAAATTTATCTGCTAATAAATAAGGTTGTACGATTTGAAAAGTTACTTAGCTTCTAGGCCCAGATCGTTTAAAAGTTGCTCGGTATGGATTAGAGTTCATAGCCAAGGCATAACTTATTGAAGCGGGACGCGAAGATTGGCAAGTCCGAAAAGGCCCTAACAAGGCATGAGGGCTATGTTTTGTTGCTAAAGATCCAAAGTGATGTGAAGAATCATTTATCGAAAATCAATATGAAGGATCGAGACACACGACGAAAAGCAAATACTCCCCAAAAGTCATGGAGAAGTGTATCCGAAAAGACCCTAACAAGGTATGAGGATAAATAGATCCAAGTCATAAAAGGAGGCGGATCGTTGTATATCAAAGTCCAAAATAAAGATTGGAGAAAAATGAAGAAGTCGTGGTCCAAGTATGAATCTCTCAAAAACTTCAAGTGAAGAAATTCCTATATGAAGAAAAGACCATTATTTCATGAACGTCTCTCAAGATTCGAAGTATGAAGTCGCTGCCAAATATCGGTCCGAGAAAGGTCTCAAATCGCGAAGCGAGTTATGCCAAGATATGAACTTTATGAGGTCCCGAGAAGCAGTTTTAAAAGATTTGGTCCTTTAGCTAACTATTGATTAAATCGTTCACTTTATTTTCAGACTAAATAACTATCGAAATAAGTCAAACAATGCATCTTCGTGATCATTCAAGACAATAATAAAATATAAGAGATACCCCTAGGAATAAGGGAGTCTAAGTGAATAATTGGCCCACATGAGTTCGTGATAGTTTACTAACTTATAATAACAATGATCTCATTTTTAAGATTGGTTTGGAGAAAGTGAAAACTTGAGGATGATGATTATTCATAACATTTCCAAAACCCAAGGTATGCTTTTGATTTCTTTATTTTGTATGATTTTAATTTTTTATCTCTTTAATCAAGGCCAACGTGGATTAATTATGATGAAAAGTGTAATCTTGCTTTGTAACTAATGCATTGCATGAGGACATTGCAATGGTCAAGTGTAGGGGATTTGATAGGTGTGTAAACACCCATCTTTTCTACCACTTAATTACAATAATAACCGGACCAAAACGTGTATTTTATGTCTTTTATGTCGGAATTATACGTGGTTTGTGTTTTTGTTGTGATTTAGGATGAAAAGGTGAAAAGTGGAGAAAACACGGACATTCACGGGCATTTACTGACTTTTATTGAAGAAAAGGATGAAAGACGGAGTCGAGAAGTCAAGAGTGGAAAAAGAACGGAAGTCCAAGACCAATTCTGAAGATTTATCAAAGAAAAAGTCAAAAGACGGAAGTTTATCAAAAGCCGAGAAACTCAAGTCTATTTTATTGAAGAAATTAAAGACGAGTTCAAAAGTTATCCCGAGCCACAAGTCCTTAAAGTCCAAATTTAAAAGAAAGATTAGAAGAAAAGGACTAATGACGCAATTAATGAAGATTAAATGAAGGATGGACTTAATCCCGCAATTAACAAGAAATGAAGGAGGGGAGGAAGCTTCCTTAATCCTCCCCTATAAATAGCATTAGTTGTTAATCATTTGTTGTTGTTGGATAGCTTGACAAACTATCTCTTCCATTTTTAATTACCTTGCACCTTTAATTACTTGTCCATTTAATTACCTTGTCTTGCACCTTAATTACCATTTAATTCAAGTAAGTTTTTCTTTTAATTCTTGTTAATCTTTATCTTTATCTTGTTAATCTCATTCTTCCTTTCTTAATCTTTGATTGTTATTGTTTATGTTTATGATCTTGATTTTGGTTGATTTATTTAAGTGGGTTTTGATTATTTTGATTAAGTTTTGTGAGTTTGATTGATTTGGATTGATTGTTTATGCTTAATAGTTGTTTATTTGCTTGTTTGATTTAATCTTGTGTTTGATTTAGCTTAGTCTTTGTTAGATCCGAGCTATTTTTACTTTCCTTGTTCTTCGGCCTTTGGTTTCTGATCATTCCCAGACTCGAGCCCAGAATATTCCGAGTAAGGTCTTGGCAGTGTTCTCTATTCGGAATATTCGTTATTCCGAATAGGACTGTATTCCGAATAGGCCAAGTCTTTCCGAATTGGGGGATTTTCCGAATAGGAAGTTTATTCCGAGTAGGACTAAATATTCCGAATAGAGGCTGACATTCCGAATAGGGACTTTTATTCCGAATAGGAATAGTATTCTGAATAGACTGGATTTTCCGAATAGGCCAAATATTCCGAGTAGAACTTTATTCCGAATAGGGACAGATATTCCGGATAGAGGTATTATTCCGAATAGGAGGATTATTCCGAATAGGGTTTTGTTTTCCGAATAGGGAGCTATTCCGAATAGGCACCTTTTTCCGCATAATGACAGTATTCCGAATAGGGGTTTTATTCCGGATAGGGACTTATTATTTTCAGTTTCTATCATTTTAGCATTTAATTTCGAGCTTTAATTTTCCTGCCTTTTTACTTAGTCGCACTTTAAGTTTATTTGCCTTAGATTTATTTTAGCTTTGCCTTAGTTTAAGATTTAGTTTTAGTTGCGTTTTAAGTTTGCCTTAGTTAGATTTAAGTTTGCGTTATTTTCATTTAGTGCCTTTTAATTTTCGTCAAGCTTTTAATTACCTGCACCTTTACTTTATTAGATTTAGATTTACTTTAATTGCACTTTCATTTTATTTGTTCTGCACCTTTAATTTTAAACACTACAACGACACATCTTTGTTTCCACCAAAGAACAGCTGAGTCGCACATTAAACATAAGTTTTTTCAATTCGAAGAGAATAACACAACGAACTTTAATTTTTATACGGGGTGTCAAAAGCCTTGTATCATGTGTGATAATGTATCTGGAAACACACAAGGACGAGAAAATGTCACATTTACACCTTTTGACCATATGTGAAAAGAACAACAACTTAACTTAAATGATAAAAAGATATACCTTTGCTGCCAGTTCAAACGGTTTTTTATATAGTTTATTCCCTGTATCCTGCAGAAAAGCATAAACGATAAACATAAATGTATATGGATTCGAAAACATTATTAGCAAGTAATAAGATACGGATACGGGATAACCCTCAGAATTGAAGTTAGGAATAATTAGCTTGCCTCTTCAGTTGCCTCCGAAAGTACATATAAAGCAAATCAAAATAACCTTTAGTCTCATCTTTAGTAAAGGTAAAAAAGGCGAGAGAAGTTTGAGCATTACCCATTACACCACAATGTGTCATGTTTCTTCGGGGTAATGGTCGATACTCATCCAGTCTTAATATAGCATCTATATTATCATATAAAGTTACTAAAATCAAGATGAGAGAGTTTATAAATCAGACCAGCTGGTTAATCAGAAACCCAATAAACTCCAAAGTCCAAAGTTGAGTAAAACTAATTATTTGCTTAATGCGTGCTGATAAACAGTTTTTAAGTGTGTGGATAGAAGTATTATTTTCTATATAAACAAACCGCCTTCAACACACTGGTTAGAAGACACTTATTCGAATGTTCTATGTTATTCGGATTAATATTAACCAATATATGCAGAACTCTATAAAACTTAAAAATACGCTTGTAAAAGAAAAATCCAAATAGTATGTTTCACATTTCATTTGTTTAACTAAATATGGTTTTTCTTATTTAAAAAAGTACAAGTATTTTTGCGGTGTGGTAGGGAAAGCATATTTCAGACCATCTTTAGTGTTTGCAAGACGCCACTTGCCTTTCAAATAAGTTGCAAATCATCACTTTTTTCAAATGGTTTCTTTTCTGGTTCATTGCCTTTTGTAACGCAATAAGAGTGCATAACTATTTTATAGAAATTCTTAAGGGTAGTCATTGCAGGCTATTGTGTTTGAAAATAAAAATAAAAAGATAGAAAGTATTGAAGATATACGTTAAGTTCTCCTGCAAGCATTTTATAGAACACTTAATATGCAACACTCAACCTATACCTTATTACAGTAGTATTCTATAACCAAAAACCCTAATATGCAGCATCAAAGATAAAAAAAACAAATCAAAATCACACAATCATACAAATCGAAAAAAAATATCTTCAAATAAACAAAACCCTCGGGTATAAAAAATGGTGGAAATAAATCATTTACCTTATCCTATATAAGAATCTTCATATAATTTCAATGTTAATCATATGAAATAATTGATAAACATGTTGAATCCCAATTATGTGAATTTTGAATTATTATTGGTATGATAGCAGTTAAGAAGATGGGATATCGAAAAATATGGATAGAAGTTAAGAAGTGTATATATGACGTCAATATATGACGTAAAAAATTGGATTCAAAAAGATTTTCTTTTATTAGATATAAAGATGACTGCAAACAAAGAAAAACCCGAAAATTTCAACGGGCTGTACCGTAGCCCAAAGACAAAGTTCAACTGAAAGTGAAAAAACATATATATGTAAAAAACTGATAGTAAAAAGGCTTTTCGGGCATTGGAAAATCCGCAACCAGCTAAAAGGTGGTTACAACGTCGTCCGTCTCCTTTTTACGCACGTTTTGATAGGTCACGGGCTGAAAACGGACTTAGGATGCAAAAGTTATGCCCGTTTTACTAAACCATTATTCGTTATGCGATCTCAGGCCTACAGAAACAAGTCAGCCCGCTTTTCAATACTTGCCTTTCATCAAATATGATTTGATTTTTTTGAGTTCCAAATACCCCTTCTGACGTTTCGTTTTATTATGTGAAAGATTAGCTCTTTTTCGAAAGATTAATGCATCGCAAACAAATAACCTTTGTATTTAAAATAAAATATCCACACAAAATTAAACCATAAAATCTCGATCACAGACTCATCACATAAGTTAAACCACAAATTTGCATATGACGAAACTTGAACTGATCACAGTGTTGGAGACACTAATCTCACACCAATAATAGCTATAAGCCCAAAGAAACAACAGCTTTAGTAGTTGACGAAATGTGACATGCTACTATTATTCTTTCAGTGAGATCGAGCCTGTTGCGGAAAGTGCCTATACATCGGAGTGATCCGTCAACAAAGCTTCACTGGCCATCAAGTCTCTGCAAGATTAATTAGATATCAGTAAATTATAAACTAAATATTTTAGGTAAAATAAATATATAAATAGATTTTGGTATCATTAAGCATGCATCTTAATTAATTGTTGTTTGGTGCATAACATAACAGATTAGCATCCAAATGTCATGTGACATCCTAAAGCTAACACAACTAGTGCATAACGTTGATATATTGGTATATATAGACATATAAAGAGGTTGAATTAATTTATTTATTGGACTTGCCTGCCACGTTGGTTGAAAAGTATAAGATATATAGGCTGCTCGGGGGAGAGGAGGAACAATTGTCGTAAAATGTATGCAGATACAGCAACGCTGCGAAAGAATTCATATTTAACATAATTAGAGAATAGGAGCGTAATGTTCATACCCTAAGACTCCATGAGCAAGGGCGTGAATAATAGCCGAAGATTTAGATCTAATAAATGCGTACCTCGCAAAACATAAATGTAAAATTATCCAAAAAACAGCACTGGTCCAACTTGATTCCCTTATATGCTATCCACACCTGAAAAGCGAAAAGCAACAGTTGTATATTCTTCTAGCGGAAATTAAGAAGAAATATCAGCACATAAAGGAACAAACATTGATGGCTGGAAATGTACCGAGTAAACCACAACATGGATATACGTGTCAATTGACGACGTGATCATGCACCTGTGAGATTGTATTATAGTGAGCTTTATTTCGCGTTAAAAAGGAGTAAAACAATAAATATTTATACATTGATCGAAGAAACAAATGATTAAGGGAACTCAATGAGTTATCCAGAAAATCATACAGGCATATAGCCAGAGGTTTATTGCATATCGCTTAGAAAGAAAGAAATTTACGGCGAAAGTTCTGCTGCATAGAAAGGAGATCCATCAATGACAATAGCACATATTAGTACTCCCAGCATGTAGCCTCCAGTTACTGCAACGATTACTTTTGCTAGCGTAACAATATGTCGGCTCGTTTGTTCCTTGACATTCCTAAGCACAATAAGTATACTCACTAAATTAGAAGCTAGTATAATTTTAAGATACTATTTGATGAGATACATGATAACATAAAAACAAATATTGTGCAGTAACCGAGTGTAAACTCAACTACGTAGTACTACACCTAAACATCTCCAAAGCAAAAAAATAGGTAAAATAATATCAAGGTTAAAGTATTAGGGGTAATAACTTAAAAATGCATCCAACTTGACACTTTTTACCGTTCTATGTAGCCATCTTTATTTTTTCCTATATTATCATTAAACTTTGTAATTTCGTACATTGTGTGTACTGATGACTTGTTTGACTTGCTCTAGCAGGTCACCTTAACGATAGTTTAGTTTTTTATTACAACGTTAGTCCTTATATTAACGGTTGTTAACATAAACACTTCGACTTTGATTTTCGCAAAAAATAACATTTTTTAGAAAATGTATAACTTCAAAATAATAAAAAAAATTTGCAATATATTTTTGTAACAGTTTTTACATTTTTTTTTTACAAAACGGTTAGAGCACAGGGTGTGGTTTGGTGCCGTCGTGCTGAGCCGTGGGAAAACACCAACTTTTTCAAGGGGTGTGGTGTGTGGTGGGTAAATGATCCCACCACATCAGGAACACGAAAACACCACATTTGAGGCTCCCTGGTTGGCTTGAGCCGTGGTGTTTTTGTGGGACCCACTACTTATTAAAAAAAAATTAAAAACAAAATTATAAAAAATTTATAAAACAAATTTATTAAACATTTCATTAAAATTAAAAAAAAGTACATAAATTAAAAAAAAATACGAAAATTAAAAAAAAAATTACAAAAAAAAAAAAAAAATTACAAATATAAAAAAAAGTACATTTATTGCTCTTCTTCTTGATTCCACAAGTGTTCAACAAGGTCGTATCGAAGGTCTTCGTGCGTTGCTCTATCCCGAAGTTCTTTTATTTTCATTTGTTGTCTTTCGCATCGTTCGACCCAAGTACGTGTAATGTTGGGTTCCGGAGAAACGTACATGTGCATATATTCACTTATATCGAACTTTTGGTCTTTCAATATCATGTTGTGTAATATAATGCAAGTGTACATAATTCTCCTAATGACGTTCATTTGATACGCTCGTGCCGGTTGTTGTATAATTCCCCACCGACCTTGTAGCACACCAAAGGCTCTTTCAACATCTTTTCTTGCACTTTCTTGAACCTTCTTAAACTTCAATGTTTTTGCATCCCTAGCGACACTAAAAGCTTTGACAAAAGTAGACCATTGTGGATAAATACCATCCGCTAAATAATAACCTTTGTTATAAGTATTCCCGTTGACTTCAAACGGAGTTTCGGGAGCTCTATCGGCTAGAAGGTCATCAAATAACGGTGAACCATTTAACACATTAAGGTCGTTATTTGCACCTGGTACCCCAAAATATGCATGCCAAAACCATAATTGTTGATCGGCTACGGCCTCAAGCATTATAGTCGGGTATTTTTTACATCTATTTTTAAATTGACCATGTAACGCCTTGGGGCATTTAACCCATTCCCAATGCATACAATCTATGCTCCCTAGCATTCCCGGAAGACCGTGTTTCTTCTCATGTAAATCATATACATGTTGGACATCCGCTAAATTAGGTTTACTCAAATATTCTTCAACATACAATATGTATATGCATTTAGTAAAATGCCATAAGCATTCACGGGAACAACGTGCCGCACATTGCAAATACTCGTCAAATGCATCGGGGCTTGAACCATATGCCAATTGGCGTATGGCGGATGTACATTTCAAACGAGTAGAAAACCCCAAACGACCCGTTGCATCTACACGTTGCTTAAAAAAATGGAAGTATTCGGGCAACGGGTCGGCATTATAATTTTGTATATCACTAACAATTTTATTAAATAAAGTGGAGCTCATACGATACCTTCGTCGAAAATATTCTTCCGGATATATAGGTGGCGTATCTTCATCCCCAAAATAATCTCGTTGTAGTTTTTCTTCCGCCAATTCTCTTTCACGTGGAATGTAGCGTCTTGTATACGAGTTTCTTTCGTCTTCAACTTCGTCTATTCGATCTAAATAATCGATGTATTGCGCGTAATTATTCATATCAAGTGTGGAGTAATACTCATACATATCGGGAATGTCTTCCATTTTAAACTAGTGTGTGTATATAATTGTTGAGGTGAAATTGGTGAATTGTATGTGATTTATAGGTGAAAATGGGAGTTTTATAGGTAAAAAATTAGGTTTTTTTTGAAAAAAACGGACCTCAAACGGTCAAAAAATCAATTCCAACGGCTATAAATTTTTTCAAAAAAAAAAAAAAAATAAAAAAATATATATGCACGAAAACGCGAGACACGAAAACGCGAGACCGGGTACGGTCTCGCGTTTTCGTGTCTCGCGTTTTCGTGCGAAAACGCGCGCCGTCCCCTCGGCGCGAGGCACGAAAACGCCAAGTGGGGTGTGGTTTCTCGCGCCGTCGGGTCGCGTTTTCGCACGGCGCGAGGCAAAAAAATGCCGTACCCTGTGCTCTTAGCTTAAAATAATGCTTTTACGAATTTTTTTCACAAAATTTTTTTGGATTTTTTTACATAAATCGTAGTTTTTTATACCAAATTTAAAATTCTTTCGTAAAAAAAGTACAATTTTGAAATTCTTTTGGAAAAATCACACGAATTTTTTTCAAATAAATTCGTTTGTAAAAAAAGTACAATTTTGACTTTTAAAATTTTATTAAAAAGAGTATGATTATCTGTATAAAAAAATTTAAATCTTTTAAAAAAAAGTTGTAAATAAAGTACGATTTATTACTTCAAAAAATTTAAAAATCTATAAGAAAAGTAAGATTTTTAAAAAATAAAATTTGAAAAAAATTCTTATAAAAAATAAATATTGACACGTCTATATAAAAAACATTTCACTTCTTTTTTTAAAAAGACCAAGAATTTATTTTATTTTTTTCAAAATAAATACGACTTTTTACTTTTGAAATTTTAAGATTCTGTAAAAAAGTAAGATTTCTGAAAAATAAAATTTAAATTTTTTTGAAAAAACCAAAAATTTAAAATTTTCTAAAGAAATTACAATAAATTTTACAAAAAAACAACTTTGAAATGTGCAAAAAAAATTTCAAAATGAAATTTAAAAAGTAAAAAAAAAATTATAAAGTACGAAAAAACTATGTCATATATAACACGTTTTTACATAAATTTTAAAAGTTAAATAAAATATAATTAACTATAATAATATTTAGAAATTAATCTTATATAAACGTGCATATATATAAATTTTTAAAGAATTTTTTTATTTGAAGTTGCATACATTTTTTTTAAGTTATACAGTTTATTTTTTAAGAAAATCAAAATTTAATTGTTTATACATTCTTTTGAAGTTATACGAAAAAAAATTATTGTAAAAGAATAATTTTGTAAGAAAAAATATTTTTTTTGAAGTTATACGTAAAAAAATTGTAAAGAAACTCTTAAAGAAAATTATTGTAAAAAAACAATTTTTTTGAAGTTATACGTTTTCTGAAAAATACTATTTTTTTCATAAATCAAAGTTAAAGTGTTTATATAAACAACCGTTAATCTAAGGACTAACGTTGTAATAAAAAACTAAACTGCCGTTAAAGTAACCTGTTAACCACTCAAGCAGGTCACCGGGTACACACAACGTACGAAATTATAAAGTTTAATGATAATATAGGAAAAAAAAAAGATGGCTACATAGAACGGTAAAAAGTGTCAAGTTAGATGCATTTTTAAGTTATTAGCCCAAAGTATTAAATATATATATATTTCGAGGGTTATATCTATCTACATACTAATCCAATATTCTTTGTCATACCATTTGATTATACATATAGATTAACTGTGGAGGTCCATTAGGTATATAATGCTTAATTTGTAAACTATTTATTGATCAATAATGCCTATGGGGTTTATTTCATTATTCAATAAAACTTACCCCTTTTGACGTCTCGCCAAAACAAAATATATCGGATCTTTTGAAGCTTCTTCTTCAGACAACCTGAATAAGTTAAAAACTACGTATGCACATGTACCGAAGCTGCAAAAGGAATGAAAGATGGATTATAACACCAACATATATAAGTATTAACTCGATGATGCAATTTTGCTCAAATATACCGTTTAAACTCATTTAACTTCTGACTGATACAACTAATAGACATAAAAAAGTTTACCTTCCAATCCACCAAAAAATGTTTGCGAAAACAATTGTCTTGATCCAGCTTGATTCCTTGTAGAAAAACCAAGCCTAAAATTTCCGGCGTACGACCACATATCAGCTCAATTGATAAAAAGAGAGATTAGACCTATTCTAATGTCTAACGAACCGAATAACTAATGGAGTTAGCGTCAGACACCAGAATAAATGTCGACTTAATTACACTAATTTAGTTTATTTAAGAATTGAATCTCTACTAGTTTCAAACATGAACTGATTAACCTTCACAAACGAAATGAACATTCTTACCACTATGAAAATCATATCCATAACAACATGCCACATTGCCACTCTCACCCACCTGTGATAAATTTGACAAGAAACATTTTAAACCCGATTGAAATCGCTTCTTCTTCTACTAATAACAATGGATATTACCAGTTATACGGGTTGAAACAAGAATAGTCGCGATCCATGTAAAATAAGTAAATAACCATAGCTGCCATTATACTCCCTAAGACAATGAACAACGTCTTCAATGCTACAAACGTCGATACCGCCATTACTTGAAATTTGAATTGATTCGTAGTAATAACTCTAATAATGAAAATTACATGCAATCCGAAAGAAGTATTTATAGTTTAATAATTTAATTCCATTTAATTATTGACATGACCGGCATGCCACATATGAAGTATTACTGTATTATTAAATGATCAAAAGTAAGATAAAGACAATTGATATTTTTATTGGTGATTCTAATTTATCTAGGGCTAATTTGGAAAGAGGACTAAAAGGTAACTGACACTCAAAATAAGGACATATTAAAACAAAATTAGCTAATTAACCTTATTCGACCTATTTGACCTTCATATTTTGTTGACACATGACATTTGGGCTAATGATTGGTTTGTACTAGTAGGCCCACCTAGTACATTCAAGTACAGAATGTGTAAGTGTACTTGCTATTCGACCATACGTCAAATTGATTATTCGACCTGTACTTTTTATAATAAAAAAATATTTTTTATAAAATAATACCAAATAGTTTTGTTATTAGACTTTGACCTACATTTTTTTCGACCCGTACTTCTTATTAATAAAAAAATAAAAAACTTTTTCCCAAATAGATCCTCTATTTCTTCGACTTGTACTATTATATTATTCGACCCGTACTTTTTATTAATAAAAAATTAAAAACATTTTCTCAAATAAATTCTTTTTTATTCACCATTTCCTAAATCTGAACTCTAATGAGATTAGTCAAAACCATCAACAAAGAAGACTGTATTGAGGTTGGGGAAAAGGTTTCTCACATGGCTATTGAAACTGGGGCCCCAAATCGGAAAAGAAGGAGGAGGTTCTGTTTTCGACAAACTTCCAAATCGGGATCTAATAGTAAGAAGACACAAAACCTCTGTCGATTTAAGCAAACTAAACCCTAACTCAATAACCCACATCATAAAAAATCACCATTATCCTACTGTTCAGGACATACGAGACCCAGTTCGTGAGGTGCTCTATGATCCTCAACCCCCTGATATCCCCATCCTTTGTCCTAAAGATAATACCCCTATTATTCCTCCTCCTATTTCTGTTCTTGCTGCTGAAAATGTTTGATGAAATGTGACAGTGATGTTTACTGATTTTAGCTAATATGCGCCCAGTCTATATGATGAAATGTTTTTGTTGCGTTTTATGGATATAGCTACGCGTTCTATCTGTTTGATGAAATGCCTTGCGTGAGATTTACTCAATTTAGCTAATACGTGCGCTGTGTGTTTGATGAAATGCTTGAGTGAGATTTACTGAATTTGGCTAATACGCGCGCGTTGTGTGTTTGATGAAATGCTTGAGTTAGATTTATTGAGTAATTCAATTACGAAAATCTCATACAGCAAAACTTCAAGCTGGTGGTATAATCATCACATGCGTGCTGCATCCCATGCCATTTTCGAGCGTATCCCACTTGTCGATCTTGTTCTTGAAGTCCGAGACGCAAGGGTGAGTCGTGTCCCCTTTCTTTATGCATACAAAGTGTTCGATATAACGTCTCTTACAACTTTGTTTTGCCCCTGGGCTATATTTAATGATCTGTTTGAGTAATCGTGTACGCAAACGAATATTGACATTATGTCATGTCTTTTACTTTTTCAGATTCCAGTTTCATCAGAATATGGAAAGTTGAGATACTTTCCTTCTTCGTCAAGGAACATAATTGTGTTGAATAAAATGGATCTTGCTAGTCGCTCAAAGACTAAGGTAATATATTTTGTTTGAACCAAAGGCGTCTTAGCCCGGTAGTACGTGAAATAGGTAGTTTAGGTTGTAAAAAATCAGTGTTTCGGAAATAAAAGAAAAAGATTTTGTGTTAAATTATTCGTTGTTTTATTTTACTCTCGGTTTGGATATTTTGATTAATGAATGCTTCAAAAGACGATCTTAACAAAACCCGCAATATCATGAAACACGAGAGCACTTAAATTTCTATTTGCTATTTTTTAATGTAGTTAGAAGATTATGGAGTTTAAAAGTAGCTTCTATAAGTTGTGCCCAAGTGAAACATTGTCATAAAATTGTTACTTTACTGTATTTCTAAAGTTAAATTACGTGGGTTGTTCAACTACCCTTTTTCATTTAGTTAGAAGATAAACATCGCGTCGAAAAGTTCATCGTGTAATCTTTTGTCCAACAATTGTTACACAACTTTACTCACAAACGTGCTAAAGTTAAATTACTTGGGATCCTCAACTATTTTTATTTTAGTTAAGGAGGATAAACACTCAATTGAAAAGTTCATCTTAATATCTCTTGTAACAGAATGGTATCACCTGTTTGAATTGAGCCTGATTTCAATTTTTTGTTGGGTTTATCTTAATATTAAAGTATACCCTTTTGGTTTAAGAATCTAAATGTTTAGCAATTCTAATTTTTGGCTATACCTCCGTCAGTATCATTAATGCATTTTATTCTTCTTTGTGAATTACAGGAATGGATGGATTACTTTACGGCGCAAAATTACATAACTTATGCTATCAATTCTCATAACAAAGACAATATCAAGGAGGTAAACCAGAACACATTATTTATGTAGTTGTCAATATGATTTTTGGTTTTAAGTTTTCTATCACATGCTTGGACTTGGATCCTTCATTAAGAGTATCTATTTGTAGTTCCTGAACTTTGTCCAAGCAAGACTTAGAGACATTAGAAGGAGGACACATTCAAGTGAGACTCGTACCACTAAAGTAATGCTTTTCGGAATTCCAAATGTTGGCAAATCTGCCTTAGCAAACTCATTGCATCAAATTGGTAGAATTAGTGCTGCAGGTAACCTTTGTGATTAAGACTAAGGCACACACACTTACAAAAGTGTTTTTCTATCTTTAAACTGAGGATATATTTTTGTGGTTTTTGTGCTAATTGATATATTATCTTCAAGAGAAAGGGAAATTAAAACATGCGGCTGTTAGTCCACAGCCAGGGGAGACAAAAAATATCACATTAAAGGTATAATCTTTGTTTACATGTTACTTTGGTTTTTTGGTAAATGATTCATTAAATTGCGACCTGTCTTATAAGATTTCATTTCAGATTGCAAGCCATCCTAATGCATATATCTTGGACACCCCTGGAATTTCGCCTCCCGAGATTCTTGATGCTGAATTGTCTTCAAAATTGGCTTTAACCGGTATCGTTTTACTATGCAGTTTTTTTTCCTCCTTAATATTTTACTATCTGGTTGAATATATCAGTTTATATTATATTTGTGTCATTTCTTGTTGTAAACATTTTGCTTACTATCCAATGCAGGATCTGTTAGCTACTTGTTGATTGAGAAATCAGACCTTGCACAGTACTTTTTCTCTATCCTCAATTTGAGCGACGAATACAAGAAATGGGCAAAGTTTTCCACATTGGACGCCAACATAGCTGGCAGTTGCGGTTGTGGGTCTGATTTGGAAACAAAAAAAAATGAATTTGTGAATGATCATACTCAGGTACAAAAGAGTACTGTGAATATCTTCAAATATCAATTGCGTTTTTATACTTTATCAGCATTAACTAAGAATTTCTATGTTTTCTAGGTAAAAATAAGTTAAGTTATATGTTCTTTACTATTCATAAAACATGGGTATAATGCCTTTCTTGCATGCTACTAGATAATGTATGTAACATAAGTTATACAGTTTCCATTGTGAAGCTTCGATTAATGCTAATGATATTAGTCCGTTCCCCTATTTTGTCATTATAGTAGCCATTGCATTCACTAAAACATTTCATTAGACATATGGCTAAAAGCGAGGCCCTCTAATACTTTGTTGTAGGACTTTGTGGTGCAGGCTGTTCGTCGAGCTCTCTCTAAGGAGATATCAGCTTTCAAAGGTAACCTAGAAGATGAGAACGATATGGTGCAGTTGATTGAATCGCAGTTTAGAACACTGAGAAAAGTTTTAAATGTAACTTCAGATTCGTGTGGTGATACTAATAATATGGTTTATACCAAGCTTATTAATCTTTATCGTACAGGAAGACTTGGCCATTATACTTTAGATAGCTTGCCAAGAACATGTGAACTCTAGATTAGTTTTTTTTTCTTTTTCTCAATTATTTCTTATCAGTATGAAAATATTTCATTTGCATTATTTTTTTCTTTCATATTTTATTTGTTTTCCAGGGGTACTTCTTTTTCAAGTTTCCCAGTTTCTTTCCAAGTAAGAATTCGTATTGACCATTATACAAAAAACAGATATAGC
Organism: Glebionis coronaria; assembly: GCA_025667525.1. Lineage (NCBI taxonomy): Eukaryota > Viridiplantae > Streptophyta > Magnoliopsida > Asterales > Asteraceae > Glebionis > Glebionis coronaria. The sequence continues at coordinate 49,005,794 of CM046877.1, forward strand.
TAATGATTTACTTGTGTCTAGAAATATGTATTTGGAGCACCATGTTTGAAAATCATTTTGGGCAGCAAAAATTACATTTTTTGCAACCCCAACATGTTTGATCTCTAATCTTTTATACATGAATCCTTTTTTGCTAATTATTTATTTTACCCATGACATGGATAAATGTTAACTATTAAAATGATGTAACCAACTAAAAAAGATATATGTTGGATAGTATATGCACAAAAGACTAACTCCATTGTTGAAGAATTATAAACCGACATGAATCTGCGAATAGGACTGAATAATGAAACAGTAGGCATTGTTGCCATATCAGTTAGTCATAAAGATACCATAAAGCGAAAATTGAACCAAAGTTGTGGGCGACATGGTCCTCTGGAGGATATTAGGCAGTGTTTCATCATTGTCATTAACAGGTAAGTAGGAAGACACATATGATATAAGCTTGTGTGCGAGAAGGTAGAAGATTGATCGCAGATTATTATTGTAATCATAATTACGGGTCGAATAATTTTTAATTCAAAGTCGAATAACATAATAATTAGGGATTAATTCAAAAAAAAATATTATTTTAGTAAAAAAGTACGGGTCGAATAATAGATGTGACTTATAGTCGAATAACAAAAGGATATATTTGGGAAAAAGATTTTATATTTTTAATTAACTAAAAGTACGGGTCGAATAATTTTTAAGTCAAAGTCGAATAACATAATAATTGGATATTAATTTATTAAAAAATATTATTTTATTCAAAAAGTACGAGTCGAATAATGGATGTGACCGGTAGTCGAATAATAGGTACACTTACAGATATTGTACTTGTATGTACTTGAGGAGGTCCCACTTGTACTTTCCAATGATTACCGAAAATGACAAGTGTCACCAGTCGAATAGGTCGAATAGGTCGAATAGGCTAATTGACTAATTGATACTCCCTTAGACTCTTTTTTAGGTGGCCATATGCTTTTGGTCCTCTTTCTAAATTAGCCCATTTATCTAATAACAACTAACATTTCATAATGTTCACGTTGAGGGGTGTTGGGTGTTTGAGATTACTTATTTAAAATATATTATACGTTTTGAAAAATTAATAATAAAAAAATATGGTTTTGAGAAATAATGTTTGGATTTGATTATATTGTTTCACAATAATCAGATTATCAAAAAAATTTAATGTTTGACAATCAGATTATTTGTTTAATTAATAAGTAAAATGAATAAAATAGACTCATTTTAACTTTTCTTCAAATGAAATAAGTTCTCATCACTTACTTTTTCAAAACTTCATTTTGGAAACTTTTAAACGTAAATAAACATTTTTTCGTTTTATTATACAAACACTCATTTTAGCTTATCTCCATTTTGAAAATCAAATAAGTAGATAGTCTAGTTCCAAACGCAATCCCTAGACTTCAACTGAAATGATTATTACAAGATTGTACCCTACAAACTCTGTCATTTTTGTTTTAAAAAATTCAGACTAATTTTAAACCTGCAGAGTTTAATAGTTGAGACAGTCATGTAGATGTCATATCCGATCATTATAGTTTGAAAATTTCCAGCCAATTTCAAAATTGCACAAGTTCTTCAATACTACCTTTTATTATCTAACTTTTGAGCGGCATTGGTAGAGTCAGGAGAACACTAGAGGTGGTCGAACGCAAATTTGGTGGTTGGGATGTAGAGGATGGTGGATGGTGGTTGTGAAAGATAATTTTTGGTGATTGATGACGCATAGTGTTCATACGAGATTTCAGGTCCAGACCATTCCATCAGCATTGGGCCTGGGGCCAGCAATCTACACGGAGAACTAATACGGGTTAAGTTTGAACTTGGATCGTTACGCAAAGGTCAGTCACAACCGCGGATTGCTACACAAGAGGAGAATCTCGTCCCTTGGCTAAATGCAGTAGGGAATATATTGCATGGGAAACATCAAAGGGAACGTTAATGCACCCAAACCAATCGGATAAAGGATAATTTCGTACAATCTAGGGCTGCTACACTACAAAGCATAATGTAGTCAACGACATTAACCTCGTGACAACCACCCTATTACCCATGAATCCATTATGTGATTTCCATCTCGTCACCCGTGTAATTGACAATGACAATCGGCTATATAAGGAGTGCATTAAACACTCTCAATGGTATGATTTCCTGCACCCTAAATACAAACATTGTCTACAAAATGTATACTTAATTTCACGTCTGAGTCTAATCTAGGGACCCCTCTTCATGGTAAGGCTAACGGATTACTCTTTTTTATGAAGGAAGTCCATCATTACTTTTACTTAGCAAAAAACCAAGCATACGAAAACCTAGGAAGTCCCTCTTTCTAGTGAGCGCAATTCGTACCTTCTTCCATCAATATTTTTATACAAAAAGTAATGGTGGTGGAGGGATAGAAGGGTTGGGGGCCAAGAGAGGTGATACGGTGTAGAGATAGCAATACTATGGTGGTCAGTTCACAAACATGATGGTTGGCGTAGTGATGATGGTGGTGTATAATATAAAGAAGATGCAATCCAATAAAAATTAAACATAAATGCCAATTAGCTTTTTTTGGTAGAGCGTTTTTCTAGTAAATTTATTACTCCAAAAATAACTTGGTATAATGGATGTGGGTGAAGTCTTACATCTTAGCCTGTTACATAGGCAAACTACTTTATAAAAGAATTTACACATATTAAAAAAAGCAAAGGCAACTTAATAAACATTACGAAGCCTATTTTGTTTATCGCCTTTGATCCTTGATATCCAAATTATGGGCAACAGATTGATATAATCATGAATACTTTTGTCACACCCCACCATGGCGGAACAAGGGGCGCGACATATGGATATCATCACAACATGGCGTGTCTATAGAGATAACTATATGAAATAAGAAATGTCATAAATTGGTTACACAAAAGTCATTACAATATCTCATCAAATGCGGGAGTCTAGGTAAGTAGGTAACAGTCCTACCTCTTACCCAAGACAAACAAGTAATATAACCAAAACAAACATGTGTGTGCCACTGTATCACTTATTAAATGAACAAATAAAAACTAAGAAGGAAACGATATATCCTTCTATATGCATTCCTACACTCTCCAAATCCTAGCCACTTAAGTTCTCATGCCTACCCATAGCATCACCTGAAAGAGACACTAAAACACGTCAACATAAAGTTGGTGAGAGTCATAGGTTTAGACTCCAACGCTAAATCAGTTATAAGCTACGAATAACAACCATCAACACAATAACATATGGACAATGCGCTGCAATTATGTATTAACAACTAGCATTCATGTTCAATCAATCCTCACAATACCAAGGCATCACGCCTTACCAACGACCACAATTTCCAAGGCATCACGCCTTACCAACAACCATAATTTCCAAGGCATCACGCCTTACCAACAACCATAATTTCCAAGGCATCACGCCTTACCAACAACCATGGTACCACAGGCGCCCATACACCTATGTACCTTTCCGATCCAAATCATACACAAACAAGCATCACATAGCAGTTAATCACATAATGTACACACAAGTCCATCTCAAACCTTAAAAACATTCACAGCATCAATTTATAAATAACTCAACACAGTGTCTCTTCCATCCCATCTGGAAGTCAAAAACAATAATAAACATGGGACTATGAAACTCACATGATTGCTTCTTCACAAGTCCTCGCACTAGCAACAAGCTAACAAACCAAAAACACGCAATCAATACATGAACCAATCACTAAGATGGCTCATCAACCTATGATGGACATCTAGCCTATTCCCATATAAATACCTCACTGATAAGCTATAAACACCACATTACCCTTCCCTAACAAGTCCTTAACTTGGTTAAGTTTAATAACTATCCCGTTCATATTTTACACAAAACGGTCCCAGTTTTTAGGTCTCAAAACTTTAAGTCAAACGCCCACTTAAACATACCCATGGTTTCTGTAAAAGGAATATTCATACCCTTACATATGTTAGCTAACACCTCCCACGTTCCCTAACCTTAAAGTTACTATTAAGGCCCTGATATATATATATATATATATATATATATATATATATATATATATATATATATATATATATATATATATATATATATATATATATATATATATATATATATATATATATATATATATATATATATATATATATATATATATATATATATATATATATATATATATATATATATATATATATATATATATATATATATATATGTATATATATACTTTTGTCATTCCAGATTTCCTGATTTTAAACATACTAAAAGTTTGTTTCAATTAAGGGGTCTTACCCTAAACTACAACCTTAGACCAAGTGAAGATACTTAATACAATATATAAACCATCTGTCATGTTCGTGAGAAGATCCCAATGCAACCCTAAGTACCCTAAACAACCCAAAACTTAAAACGAAAACAGGCTGATTACAAAACTATTTTGACCTCCGACTGTTGTAACCTGTTTTTGACCCACTTCCCGAACTCCAATTTAGTTCTCGTTTCTTTCATTGGAAAGCCACTTCAATTAACTTTTCAGGGATACTTGGATCGCAAAATAAGAGTTTGTAAAACTCCCAATACGATCAAAATAATTGACTCAAAATTCTGCCCAAATTTTAAAAACGTGTTTAATCAAATTAACCTCATTAATTAACCCTAATCCCACTAATTACAAGCCCTAATTTATGTAATCATTATGAACTCATTAAAATACATATTTTTATTAAAATCCTAACCTAAATCCATCATAAGATGATTATGTAAACATTAAAAACAATTAAATTAAAAAGGGATTATGAAAGTTAACCTTTGATTTATAAAAACCCTAAAATTTTGATGAAGAACCCTAAAACCCCATGTTTAACCGTCGAATTCTATTCCTCCAGGTAATTATGAAGTGTTTTGTTGTATGTAACCTTATATGATTAAGTTGGACAAATCCTAGCCAAACCCAAAAGTCTTGTTTCCTTTTTTTCTTTCTTTTCTTCTTTGGTGCGTCTAAACCGACCCAAACACCCCTCAAATTTTTTTTTTAATTTTATTATTTAATATTATGTTATTAATATTACCTTAATTTTCCTTAATTTATTTCAGCTCCTAAAGCTTCCAAAACCACAAAACCGTAAAACTAGTCAAATTTACGCGTTTTACCGTAAAAGACGTAAAATATACACTTTTAAAAAAAATCTCAAATTTTGAAATAAACTTTATAACTAAGTCCTAAATGACTTAAAACCATCCCGAAAAATATCCATATGACTAATTACCTCATCCGAGACCTCCAAATGCTAAACCGTAAATCGTAAAAAATACGATTTTCTATAATACATATACGTATACTTAAAACCACCAAATAACACCATCTCACTTCATAGTCACTACCATGTGAACTCATGAACATGAAATCATCACACATCGTTTCACTCACAAGGTACCCCGTACAGGAAACGATATCCAAACCACAATCTATACACCCCAATAAGCACATAAACACATAAAGACACGTAACTAGCACAAAATAAAACTAAGTGACGAACCTCAAAACTAGGGTTGTCACATCACTCCCTCCTAATAGAAATCTCGTCCCGAGATTTACTCCTTAGGATCAAACACACAAACAACGAATCACACGAGGATACTTGTTCTAAATGAACTCCTCTCATTTCCACGTGAACTTTAGTTCAAGTTTCAAAATACCACATATACAAACCAAAAATAATTAAACTCATTGCCAAACTCTTGACCTCACAGTCAATAAATCTCACAAATGATCTTTGATAAAACAAATACTCTTATTAACACAAGTCCCGAATAACCGTACATGCAAAATGCATTCTCAAACAGCCTTTACCAATCTCAATACATGAAATGTATCATGTATACAACTCATTTACCCCAGGTAATTCTATGATCATAAGCTAATGATCCGATCTTTCCAAAGATCATAAATGGACCTACAAAACTCTACATCACTCTTCCATTTTACCAAGACATACCACCCGTTACTATGGGTGAAACTTCCCTACATAACTTTGTCACTAACTCTAGTGGTTTCGTCCTTTTCTACATAGCATCCCTTGTTGCTCTCATTCTGTCCACAAACACCATTACCACATTAGTAGCCTCTTTTACCAATTCTAGTCCACGATGGGGACAACTCATCCTATCCTTTCATATAATGCCTCAAATGGCATTTATCGACTTCTAGTATGATAATCATCATTATATGAAAACTCAACCATCGCTAATGAGTTTCCTAACTCCCTCTAAATCAATCACTCATGCCCTCAGTGTAACCCCTAAGGTTGTATAAATATCTCACTTGTCCCTCCTTTTCCAGTCAGCTGGATATACTCATATCCAATCATGTTCATCAACCCCCTTTAGTCCGTACACAATCCTTCCAACTTCTCAACTATGTGACTTCCATTCCTCTTGAATTACGAGATGAATTAGTCAGTCTATCGACTATCACCCACTCTCGTCGTACTTATTCCTCCACCCCATTATGTATCCCTTTCACCAACTTCGTCCTTACATCGCTCTTTCTAAGTTACTCCTATCTACGTAGAAAGTATAGTCTACGTCCCTTTTCTCCATACGATTGTCCAAGCCATGCAACATACACGTTGACGCGTTCTCTGCTTTAGACAACTCAACTCGTGCAACCTATATCCTTTATCCAAACCGCCCTAATACGTCATCCCTATAGTTCAAGTTCGTCTCAACTTCACCTCATCCTTCTTATTCCATGTCTCATCGACCATGCTCGCCTTTCCCAGATGGTACTTGCCCTTGCAATTTTCTTTCATCAATTAACTCCACCCATCACCTTTGCCAAATGTTCAATCAAGATGATTGAATATGTGTTGGAGACGTTCATGATCCGTATAGATCATTCTCTACGTCTCGTGCACCAAATGCCTCTAACATTCTAGGCAGATATAACAATCCAGCTCCACTAACTAAGTCTGTCCAGTTCTTCCAAATCTTCAGTTCCTGCAACATATAAGCGATCGCCTTTCTTTGTCGTCCTCATACGCGTCCAAATCCTTGCTCCACGTATCGTCATGCTTCGCGAATTCATCAAGTTCTTCCGATAATGCCATGATCGGCTCATTATCCAATCCACTTCTTCAGCCTCTAAAATGCTTCATCATCCTTCTTCACTTCGCCCCTTGCTGGTTCCATGATATGCCATCATCTCTAACTACTCATCGTGGTAAACTTAATACTAAAACTCACACTCGAAAATCTCACGTATAACTCCACTCCAAAACCAACACATAATTCGCCTCACTCTTCTTCTCAAATTTCAGTAGATCAAGATGTCATCGATGCTCCCGATGACAACTCGTTTATATACGTTCATGCACACTCGCTTCATTGACTCCATGAAATCCGCTAGTGCTTTGGCGAAGCCAAATGCATAACCGTAAACCCAAAAAGTTCATACAACATCCTTAGCAGTTTCAACTACGTCCTCCTTGCACCCTCTCCTAGAAGCAATACGAATAAATTCCCTACCTCGTTCTACTTGCGAAATTCTACACGCATTTTAACAAACCAATACTTCCTCTCATCAAACCACTCAACCTCTTTCCACATCCAATCTACTACTCAACAACTCAACTTTTACCTTGCATCCGTTGCAATTTCCATCAACTCTTGTTCTTGAAATCATCCCGTCAACAATTTCCTTGGGAAGGCACTAACTGCAACTCCTCTCACCTCCCCTACTTGCTCTATTTATGGTTCTACCTCACAGTAATAGGCAAACCTACTAAATTTCAGGAAATTTTCGGAAAACTTACATGCCCTACGAACAATCATAAATACCTTTGAGGTATTGTATCCCCTTCCAACACTCTCTATGGCGCGTTACTTGTGCTAGTATTCCACAAATCTCTATTCATCTCCTTGGTACTCCTAAGAGACCTCATGACCACATTAGTTCGTCTACGAACTTCTTTCCTCCCCACTAAGGGTATTCCGACCGTTCTCTCATTGTCACCTACTTAAGCGTGTAGGCGCGACCAAGTCTTTCATATCACTACCTCAACGCTCCCGAACAATATGAAACCAAAACTACATCCTGAATCCATCAGATACGATCAACGAATCAAACCAACGGATAACTAACGACATTTCACGTGCACCAATTAAAACCAGTCAAAAAGCATGAGACTCAAGATAAAACTCAAACCCAAAACATGTATCGATTCAAAATGACCCATGACAACGAAAAATAATCCAAGAAACACCCAATGACAACCAAAACATATTACGCCCCGCGACATATTATTTAAACCGCGCAAAAGACCGACCTTTCCAAAAGAATATAATTTTATTTATTATTATTTTTTTACCTCCCCACATCTATGTGGCTCAAACCATCTACAAACAACCTTCTAGGCGATCTCAAAACTCAACCCAAAGAGTAGGTATCCCGCGCACCCAAAATAAAAATAAACTACTATTCAAAACTCAACCTTGAACCCGACACTTGTACAACAATTCCGATCAGTCCACTGACCTCCCATGACTATACTTCCTGAATATTTGAAAAGTACGTTCCGAGTACATAATCTTTTGCTTTTGAATCACTCAAAAAGCTCTGAAAACGAACAAGTTATGACCAAAACAGTTTTATATTAATGAAAGATAAAAAATTGTAAGTGAAATCTTCATAAACTCAATTTAACCTTGTATTAATAATTATAAATTACGTGAATCGGTTAAACCCAATTATATAAACTATGTAAGTAGAAAGAAATTTTACTTCGCTTTATTTTAAAGAAAGTCTTTAAGAATTTGAAATAAATAAGTGTTGATTAAAAGAAATCTTATGTTACATCTTGTTTCAAACACGACTCCAACACCTTACCCTTATTTTACTGAATACAACCAACTATCTAACCCTATAATAGATTTCCAAGTCCCCCTTTTTCTCAATATATACCGACCAAAAGAAATGTAAGACCCAACACCAAGAGATTTCATTATTTCAAAAGGAATCCCAAGTTATTCCAACAGACTTAAACCAAGAACACCATTTTAAAACGTACACATGAAATACGAAACTCAAAGAATACGCTACAAGACACACTTCAAAAGATTCAAAACTTCGTTGAAACTCCACCAAACTCGAGCTCTAATAAATTGTTTAAACGCAAGAGAGTACTAGGTACGTTCAAGTTATAATAACTACTGAACGACCGTAAATCATAACATAACATCTATTAGTATATATACATCCGCATATGCATACCTATCGAATCTCCCAAACATACTCGTTATCATACTTGTCAAGTCAATCATTCGCTTTATACGCTCGTTTTCCATACGAGTAATCACCATCTAACCGTGCCACAACAAGGCATAAAGCCTACCTCCAAAACCAAACCATATCGTGTGACCCCAAAATCACACAGCACAACTATAACCCAAAACATTTAACACCAAAAAGAATAATAGCCATATCATAGGCAGCCATTATATAAACCCATATATTATAAATATACCCAATATCCACACCTCATCATATACAAGCATGTACTAACCCTCTTTCATGCAATCATACTTAGGAACCCATTAAAGTTGTGGTACTTGTATAACTATGTTGGCCACCATACTTATACAATTACCCTTTCCTCAATGCACTCCCTCCTATGATGACACTTATAAGAATCAACACAACATATAACACATAAATCCATCTACTCACATAAGCTCATAACCACATAACCAATAAGGTCCAAAACTCCAACTATAAAAATAACATAATAAAACTCTTGGAATACCGAAATCCATAGTCTAGCTAAAACAACATAGACTAAATCCAAAACGAAAACATAATCAGTTATAAGTCATGTCGCCCGTAAGAGTGGAAACAACTTAAAATCCTTCCTATCCACCTACTTCTAGTAACTCGAACCACCACATGATTCTTAGGGAACATGACTTAAACATCAAAAGAAAAATAACATACCTCAGGTATGTAAAATAACTCGACAAAAGATAGAAACTACCTTGTACTAAATTATATACTATAATGTACAATTTAAGAAAAATACAACAATGACTAGCGTGGACGATTATGGTTCTACCCGCACTAGTCACAAACCCGAAAAGAAAATTAACATGTGACTAAGTATGAACATACTACGGTTCAATTCATACTAGTCAAAACAGCGCAATAAATAACATCCAAACACATCAATTATTATAAAATGCACACATACTCCTATGACGCCTATATGCAGGGACCCTTAAGCTATAGACTAGGCTACACGACTAGGCAACCTAATTCTCTATAACCATTGTCTCTGATACCATTCTTGTAGAATATTGATAATCAATGAATCTATGAAGGGGTTTGTTAATTTCTAGAGAGAGAAAGTTAGAGAGAGAAAGTGAGAGAAACTATGTGAATTTTATTAAGTGGAAATTAAGAAATGATAACCACCAACCCCTTTCCTTAGTGGAAAGGGGTATTTATAGTTCCAAGTCATAAGTGGACTTGGGCCGGTCCATGACAAGCCCATGGACCGGTTCTTACTTAAGTTAATAAGCAAATAACAACTAATTACTAACTACGAGCTATTACAACATAAATCATATTGTGGAGCGACCGATACTTCTTATATACGTTAAAACGTATTTCTAACAATCTCCCCCTAAGGGAGGTCACTCCACGTTACAAAGTTCTAAACCTAGCATACTATACTAAGTCTTCGTTCTTTAGCTCGTAGTCTTTTCTTCTTTTCTTTCTTTTGTTGTGAATATGTTGATTTGATCTTTTTGGCTTTGACTTGAGAGCATTGTTCTTTGGCCTTTCACGTGCGATCTTTGCCTTTCTTGTGAACTTTGCCTCCTCGTGACTTCATGTTCCACACACTTACGTCTTTTTATTGGATTCTTGAAAGCTTCAGAGTTTGATACAGCGGAAGACTTCATCTTGTACTTTCTTGAATTTTTGTTGCAAAAGACATAAGCATGTGTGAACGACTTTTACAGGTACACCGCAACACCACCGTCTTCACTGGTACTCAGCAACGCCACCGTCTTCAACAGGTACTCAGCAACGCCACCGTCTTTAGCAGGTACACAGCAACGACACGAATAAAATGGCTTTGAACATTTTATTCTAATTCGGTAGCATTTTACCTCCGGTCGGTGAAGACCGTTGGACGATATTAGATATCGTACCCGTGACGGATAGTTTCAATTAAGTAACTTCCTGACAGGATTTCGCGGGTAAACCCGTTCTCTTTACTCGACCGTCCAAAGCTGACTGCGAACATAAAGAGTGAATCACTTGGATAAATTATCCTTGTGATTAAAAGCCGTCAATTCATGAAACCTGGAACAAGTGAATTTCAATTAAGATTTTCACCATCGTTGCTTTCCAGTTGTCACGAGCTCGATTCATAAAGAATCTTGCACGTTACCTACCAAGTGCTGTTTGATGTTGACACTAGAAGGATTTCCACTCGTCACTGTGGTCAATAAAGAGTCACTCTGAGTGTTCTGGCAAGATCATATGATAATGCGAAGAGGCCTGGAACGAGTTTAAGTTCAATTAAGAATTAAACCACTGTTACCTTCCAGTTTTTCACAAGATTGGTTCTAAAAGAACCGCACGTGTAACCTACCATGAGCTTGTTTGATGTTGGCTCAAGCAGGATTTCCATCTTCATTGTAATACTTACGTATTACTCGGATGTTCTGGCAATATTACAAGAATATTGCGTAGGACTCATGAAAATCTCTTACTTTTCACAGTGTGTGAGAAAGCAAGGAATAAATGGAAAGTGTCCTAATGAGACTTTTGATGATCTCTTGGCTCTAGACTCGATTGTGCGTTTTGATTTAGTGAGCGATGGCTGGAGAGGAGTGCCACTTTTTCAATACCAGTTTATTCGGAGTGAATAAACCAATAGATAACGTGTTGATCTCCGTGTGATTAAAACAAATACCTTTTGAGAGATATTTGAGTTAGCTGGGGAAGGGTTGTGCATTGCATCACTGGGTCCATGATGTCTTTCTTCAATACCGAGAATCATTAACAAAAATAACCTCAATAGCATATGTATTGACCCGGTTTCTGCCTAAAATTGTAAGGAGGGCTTCTTTCTTTACACCCTTTATCTTTACATTTCTTTTTCATTCTTCAACCCCTTCAATGCTTACCAATACGTCATCACTAGCACCTTGTTGTGATTGTTCCAGTGCTAGCTTAAGTACTTGGTCGGCATTCAGCTACGTTCACATTCTTTCTCCATCTTTCCTAGGACTTCTAATTCTATCTAGGGAATTGTCCTTGGGAAGATTCCATCGGCTCTGATGAATCATTGGACTAAACCTATTCCTACCACCCTTTTGTCACCACATCCGTCGTGAATTAAGCGTGTTTTGGGAAGGAATTGCCACCATGAAAACATCATTGAAAATCACCTAAAGTACTTGTGATATTGAAATCAAAAGTTTTGTACCTTAGGTGTTTTGTTCATCAAAAACGCTCCCCCTTAACACGTGCTTTACACATATTAAGTTGGATAATCTTTAAGTCTTTTTCATCTTTTAGCCAAGTATCACTTACGTCTCCTTAATCCCATTTTCTCCCCTTATCCAAAATGTTAACCATTAATATTTGGGATATTGAATGGATTAACCGGTCTTTGGGTAAAAATGAAATCAATATTTGGCCATAGAACAAATTATTGTTCCCCCTTAAGTTAATAAGGGATAGTTGTAGTGCTTTGGTATGACATATTTTGAAAGATTTAGAATCTCGTGAGAAATTCTTGAAAAATTATCATACCTTAACACTACAACAAGCCATTCAAGCACTTTATTCACAAATTTACATATTCACAATTGAAAAACCAATATAAAGTGACCTGAGATGTACGACCCATCAGATGGATCGTTGCAGTAGCTTGTGGTGCACTAAATACGGTCTTCCACCCACGAATCTTTCCAAGCTCCTCATCAACCTACGTTCACGGAGCTTTTGATCGATCTTTTTGATCACATACTTTGCCATCTGCCGGTAACCCGGATGCCAATCCTCCGTCATCTCTGGCAAAGTCCCACCCGAGTTCAGATGCTCCAACTTATCTCTGACTTGTATAAGAGTTCCATCACTATACTTGTGAAGCTCACCCACCCTCATAAACTTCATCAAACCTCGACTGTTCAAGTAGAAAATGCCGGAATTCGGAACAGAAATGCCGGTATAGGGACATCTTTCTACATGTTGAGGTAGCACTTGATTCACAGGACGGGTTAAGTTGAGCCTCCTCTGATAGCTTTCGACTCCCAACTGAAGATCCTCAACTCGTGACTTGATGACAACGCTTCGTGTGAACATACGAAGTGCTGTATTCAAAGCAATCAGGTCTTCACGAGGAATGTGAGTAAGTTGATCTCGGGTCATTAGAAGCAGCATATCTTCGATATCCTCAAGGCGAATGATGGAAAAGTCTCCTTGCTGGATTTTGTATTCCCTGTCATCCTCCCTTTTCAAGCGAATCTCCGTCACATGATAGTAGCCGTTCTTGGCTTCAGTTTTCATTCCTAAGATGCTGGAGATACGGATGTCGGATCTAACATTGCTTCCAGACTTGACCAAGCAGCAACCCCTGTACGCCCTTCGGACTCGTTCGTCCCAATGAGATGCACCTATGACAGCATACATATCATAATTACGATTCATTTTTGGGACCCAGAGTCGATTTACCTTTTCCTCGATGAAGGGTATTGTCCCCCAGTTGGCAGCTTTCAGCAAGGTCAGGGAGGTTGCGTACTTTGATGATCCCTTCAGTAGATACTCAAGATCGTTGGTGACGAAGAAGTCAAGAGCAATCTGATTATCTTGAGCAGGATCCATTGGAGGTGGAGCTCTTTCTGATTCATGAAGTCCTGGCCTTTGAACGGTTTTCAAAGCCTTTATGATCTCATCGGCATAATACTCGAACTCCATTCGGGGTAATCGGGTTTTGGCACGCAGTCTCTTATCTTTCATCGCTTTCTTGACCAAGGATGGAGTAACCGAAGTCTTATACTCATGAGCAAGAAATGCACATAAGTCAATCGGACTTCGGATACGCAGATACAGCACATCTCTGTCAGCATCTGTGATCGGATCAAATTGTGCTGCTGCCGTGATCCAAGCTTGTGGTGGTGCAGACTCGTCTATCTCCAACGTGTCTTCCCAGGCACGAGTGCTTGGTTCAGGAACCGTAGATTGTTGTGCTTGTTGTAGAGGAGTGGAAGTGCGAACATCTACTGGTTCAGTTTCAGGCATTTCGGCAGTGTCCTGAACTGGGGAGTGTTGTGCAGCTTCGGGTTCTGTCACTGATTCTGCAATCACAGGAGGAACAACAGCAGAACTAACGGGGTTAGTTGTAACAGGTAAAGATACAGCGATAGAGATACCGGGAGCCGAAGACGCTGTAGTGGCATTCACATCGTGGCGCCACTTAGTTCGTCTTGATTCCGAGGATGTCGATTTGTCCTTCTGTGCTGCATCTTTTGTGGACTTGGTTCCAGCAGCAGTTTTCTTGGAGCTGGTAACCTTGTCTCCCTCTTTTGGCTGTTCACCCCCATCATCATCCTGATTGTCATCCCCGTTATTATCCCTAACACTCTCCTGATTCTCATCACCACCATCTTCGCCATCATCATCATCCTCATCCTCGTCATCATCCTCATCATCTTCATCATCCTCGTCATCATCACCACCTTCTTCATCGTCTTTCTCCTTTTCACCTTCTTCTTCTTCTTCTTCCTCTTCTTCACCCGTACCCTCTTCTTCACTCTCTTCCCTTTCTTCCTCAGGTAAGATGTGATATGGTACCACACTTCCAAACATTTTGAATAATCTATCATCCTCCATGATAGCATCATTCAGGGATTTATATAGAGCCCGTTGAATCCTCGATTTATCATGCGACCCAAGTTCCACCATTCGAGCCTTAAGGATCTTCTTCAATTCAAAATCCGTCAGGTCATAAGCAATCTTATAGGCGGCTTCTGAAGGGTTGGATGATTTGACCATCAAGTTGTCAGCAGCAAGTGTCTTCAACTCGTCACGAAGCTTAGGCATTAAGGATTCAACGGATTCTTGCACTCTTTCTTTCACAGATGCTTCAAGTGCTTCTTTTTGTTCCTTATATTTATCCCTCATTGCTTGAAGTCTGGTAATGCGTGCAGCATGTTTATTAGCCTCAGCCTGTTTAACCTGAGCAATTTCCTCTGCATGAGCTTTACGTGTAGCTTCCAAGTCTGCAGCGAACTTGGCAATCAACTCTTCTTGAGCTTTCCTTGATGCTTCTTCACTTTGAGCTCTTCTATTTAACTCTTGGCGAAGTTCATTCATTTCTCTCTTGTGAGCATCCGTATGTTTATCCAACATCTCGCCCAATACTATTGCTGCCATTGCAGATGTTGCAGATGTTGCAGATGTTGATGGAATAGGCTCGGTTGTAACTGCTGTACTAAGGGTAGGGATTATGGGTGGTGGAAGAAATGGTGTGGAAGCCGGTCGGGTTGGTCGGGTTGTTAAGGGTTGGATTGGTGGAGGTAGAGTTGCCAAAGGTTGAGTTGTCACCATGATTGTAGAAGCAACAGGTTCCTTTTCCACACTTGTTGAAATAGGGATTGATGGCTCCTTCGAAGTAGAATAGTTTTCAGGTGACCCAAATTCATCAACATCATCCGGTTCGACGTACTCATCCTCAATATCTACCCTTGCCCCTGAACCACTACCTCCTGTATCTTTCCTACTCCTTTTAATAGCAATCTTCAACATTTGTTGCTCGGTTTTATCAACAGTAGGATCAACAATATCTTCTTCATCACGTAGACGCATCAAATCCTTACCCTTTCCCTTCTTACCCTCTGACTTCTTCTTCTTTGGTTCGGGTTCAGGTAACGCAGCTGGTTGTTTGCGTTTACCTTTACTCTTAACCGTTGTCGATGAGTCTTCTCCAGTTTGAAGGTTTGCTTTCAGTCTTTGGATTTCTAGCTGCAGTAGCTTGTAATCAGCAGAACCTTTGATTTTGTCTGACAGAAGGTAATCAGGAACAGGACCTGGAATCACACCAGTAGACGGTCCTTCATGCCTCAGATCTACAGTATCATCAGCTTCTTCAGTGTGATAGCGACCTCCTGCACGCCTATCAATAGTAGCATCAAGCTTCATAAAGTAATTTATGATGAGCTTAATAAACCGAGGATAAGGAAAGAAGTTTGTCTTCAGCTTCTTGTTGTGGAAGAGTTGAAAGGTGAATTCTTCCCATATCAACAAAGCATAATCTGAATTCGCAGCTTTGTACATGCCATAGAAGAGGTTCATTATCGGACTTCGCAAAGCATCATGTCCACTCGTTTTTGGTGTAAGGCATTTACTGAGAATACCCATCAAAGCTCTCCAGGGTTGTCCTACCTTAGCAGTAGTAAACTCAGATGCAACTCATATTTCCGGACATCCAAGTGCGTCAAATAACTCCGCGAGTTCATCTTTAGTAGGATCCCTTGAGAAAGACATGCCCTTGGGTGTATCCCGTATACCAAGCATCTTACGGAAGTCTGAAACGGTGAGTGTCTGCTGCTTGTTGTCGATGGTGAAGGTGATCTTGTTCGAAGTGAAATCCTTGGTTGCCCAAAATTCAAACATATACTCATAAGGTACCGAGGCTGTACTCCTAAGGGCGTTCTTGAAATGGGAGTTATCAAGAATGGCTATGGCGACCTTAAAACCATGGTGAGTGGATTTAGAAACTTGCTTCAGCCTATAGTTGTTGGGTATAAACTTAAGGGTTCGAGCTTTAGCAATATCGGCTTCCCTAGATTCTTGGATAGCTTGTACTGTTGGATTAGTCATTTTATCTGCTTAAGATAAGACATGAAAGGTTGATGCACAAAAAACAGATAGATATATATCATTCTTACTTCTAAGCATAACACATTTCATAAGATAAAACAACAAGTACATAGATAGCATGCAAACAATAACAATCAAACAACTCATCCGGAACTTTTCCTCATTCGGAACATATTCATCCGGAACTTTTCCTCATTCGGAACTTCTCCTCATTCGGAACTTCTTCATCCGGAAGTTCTTCATTCGGAACTTCCTTCATCCGGAAGTTCTTCATTCGGAACTTCCTTCATTCGGAAGTTCTTCATTCGGAACTTCCTTCATTCGGAAGTTATTCATTCGGAACTTCCTTCATTCAGAAGTTCTTCATTCGGAACTTCCTTCATTCGGAAGTTCTTCATTCGGAACTTCCTTCATTCGGAAGTTCTTCATTCGGAACTTCCTTCATTCGGAAGTTCTTCATTCGGAACTTCCTTCATTCGGAAGTTCTTCATTCGGAACTTCCTCATTCGGAAGTCCTTCATTCGGAACTTCCTCATTCGGAAGTTTTTCTGAAGAAATCCTTCATTCGGAAGTTCTAAGCCATGTTCATCCGGAACTTTTGCCAACTAAACTCAGATGTTTGATCTAGCGCATTTGTGAGTTTCTAAGGCAAACTAAGGCATTATAACCATCATTTAGTCTATTCCGAGCAAAACCCACCATAAATCCCTTGTTAATTAACCCTAATTAATGAATACCCCTAAATCGGATAGATGTTAATTATCTGGATCAATTACATGGATATAAATGATGATTTAGACGAAATTATAAGTTTAATATAGATGTTATATACCTTAATTAGACGAATGAACGGGAACTAGATGAATGAGCAAGTGATTATTCAGAGCGTGTGTTTGTGTTTTCAACAATGGCGGCAAGGTGTTAGATAAACAGTGAAAGGAATAATAGTGAGGGGCGGGTAGATATGTTATTTGACTTAGGTCAAAAAACTTTGATATGTTTCAATAAATGACACCTTTAGTCCCTCTAGAATCTATACTTTTCCTTTTTGTTTCTAATGTTTCCATTTTACTTAACCCTTGTTTAACTTGCACACAAATTAGCAAACACATCTATTAGCATATCTTCAAAATCTAAAAGCCATGCCTATCACTTAGAACGAACACTAGTCGTTTTCTAAAGCAAACCACTCAATTACCATGTAGTCCTTAATTTTCACAATCACTTTGGAAAATCCATTTTAATGACAAAGATGATTTTACTATTTTCTCCCCCTTAAACGATGACCCGTTTTCTATTTAAAGAGCTGTAGTCATTGTTTAAAGAGTCAAATAGTGATGAAAGCATTTCCAATTTCTCTTGAAAAATTTTGATTCGTGGTTTTAATAAGATTTCTCTTATTTTAACAAATTTATGCACTGAGACGTACACAAATTCGTGTCAGACCAAGTTATAAAGTAAACTTGATCCCTTTGCATGATTTGGCTTGTAAATCACGCCCGAGAAAATTAATTCCCGTTCTGAGCCAACGTTTTCCAAGGAAATACGTGACTTTAATATGAAAACCGGGTTGCAGTCAGAAATAACTACAAGCCATTAATGGGCATGTTTTAAAAATGTACAACTTTTATACGGACTCTATTTATGGCACCGTGTCAATATTAATCGACATTTCTAAGGCCGTAAATATTACCGTACTAAAAGACATGCCCGTTTTAAAACGAAAAATATTTTTGGTTTTTCTTGATTTTATAATTTTTATGGTTTTTCTAGATTTTATATTTTTTATGGTTTTTCTTGGTTTTATATTTTTTATGGTTTTTCTTGGTTTTCTATTTTTGTATTTTCTTTTTGTGGTTTATATATTTACTATAATATACATGATCACCACCAAAGGATACTCTGAATAGTTTACCACGACTATTCAGCTGATTCTTCTGCCAACTCTTTGAGTGTCGCTGGAGTGAATGATTTCATGCCAAGCTTGTCGATCAAAAACTCGATTCGTCCTCGATCTAAGGCTTTGGTGAACATATCCGCCAGCTGGTACTCAGTAGTGACAAAATACAGCTCGATCACTCCGTTCTCCACCTGCTCCTTGATGAAATGGTAGCGAATGTCTATGTGCTTGGCCCGGGAGTGTTGAACATAGTTGCAGCAAAGGGCAATGGCGCTCTTGTTGTCACAATACATCGGGATTTTGTTAAATCCAAGACCGTAGTCAGTTAATTGTGATCTCATCCAAAGGACTTGAGCACAACAACCGGACATGGCGATGTATTCAGCCTCCGTGCTTGATATTGCAGCGCTTTTCTGCCTTTTTGAAGACCAACTGATCAATCTATCTCCTAGGAGTTGCACAGATCCAGAAGTGCTACGCCTCGTATCTTGACATCCAGCATGATCGGCATCTGCGTATGATATTAAAGCAATCGAGGAATCTTTCGGATACCATAGACCACGATGAAGTGTTCCTTTTAGATATCGAAAGATCCTTTTCACAACATGTAAGTGCTTTTCGGTAGGCCGAGCCTGATACCGGGCACACATGCATACAGCAAATTGCAAATCAGGCCTGCTAGCAGTCAGATAGAGAAGGGTGCCAATCATTCCACGGTAAAGTTTCGGATCGACAATAATCCCATCCCTATCTTCATCTAACTTGGATTTCTCCACCATTGGAGTGTCTACGGGGTCACAATTCTCAAAGTTATATTTCTTAAGTGATTCTAGAGCATATTTGGATTGATTTATAAAGATGCCTCTGGGATTCTGAGAAATCTGTAATCCTAAGAAAAATGAGATTTTTCCCATCATCGACATCTGAAAGCGTGTGGACATTATCTTCTCAAATTGTTTAGACAATTCTATGTTAGTGGCAGCAAAAATTATATCATCAACATAAATTTGTACCAGAAGCATGTCGTTGCCGTCCTTGAGAGTAAATAGAGTGGGGTCCACTTTGCCTTTGGAGAAGCCTTCCGACATGAGATATGTTGACAGGAGATCATACCACGCGCGTGGAGCTTGTTTCAACCCATAGAGAGCCTTCTTAAGCTTGTACACGTGATTAGGAGACTCCGTGCTGACGAACCCATCCGGTTGACTAACATAAACCTCTTCCCTTAGTTCACCGTTCAAAAATGCCGTCTTCACATCCATTTGATAGACAATCATGTTCATATGAGCAGCAAACGCAAGGAATAGTCTAATCGCCTCCAATCTAGCCACAGGAGCAAAAGATTCCTCAAAGTCTATACCCAAGGCTTGTTTATATCCTCTAGTGACCAATCTTGCTTTATTCTTCAATACCGAACCCATCTCATCAAGTTTAACCTTATAAACCCATAACAAAGTAAGGATGTTAACCTTGTCAGGGCGAGGAACCAATTCCCATACTTCTAGTCGTTTGAATTCATTGAGTTCCTCCTGCATAGCTTCAATCCAAGATGATTGGGTCATAGCCTGCTGCCAATTTTTGGGTTCAACTTCAGAGAGAAATGCATCAAAGTAACAATATAGTGCACTCTCTTGTAGTTGATGGCGTGTAGAGACTGGTCGATCTAGATCTCCAATAACATTCCTAATTGGGTGATCTTTTGTCCATTTAGTGCTATGGTTTTCAATCCTAGGTGGTCTGGAGTGAACAATAGATGGAGCTTCTTCTGAGGTAGACGCGGCTGAAGGGTTTTCAGGGATCGCTACACCAAAGAAAGGAAGCTCTTGCAAGTGAGCATATTCCAGGTCGTGATCAGTAGTATCCTCTTCTACATCATTAGGCACAAGTAGGGGTGATGATTCAGGTGTAGTTTGAGAATCACTTGGTGAAGGTGCATCCGGTTCATTGTGAATTGTAGATGCATTAGATAAAGGTTCATTGACTTGAGCAACCACTTCAGGTATTGGAGCAATTACTGCAGGTACTTGAACTTCATCAGTCGGGGGATCGAAGAATTCATCAAACAACGGTTGAAACAGTTTATCCCACTCGGGCCTTGATGGTGGTAAAAATGATGTAGAAGTAGGATTGTTGGGAACTAATCCGGAACTTATGGCACCGGGTCCCATCTCATGAAGCGCGGGTTCAGAGTTGTGTTGCTCAGAAGCCATCGCTGTCAGCTCGTCGAAATCAGCGTCCATAGTTTCTACAATCTTGCCAAGACGACGGTTATAGATTCGGTATGCTCTTTTGGACGGTGAGTAACCAATGAAAATACCTATATCGGCTTTTGGTTGAAGCTTACCCAAGTTCTCACTATTGATGTTTGGATAACACAGAGCACCAAACACATGGAAAAATGAAACATCGGGTTTGCGGTCATGTAGAAGCTCATAAGGGGTTTTTCCATGGCGTTTCCGAATGATAGAACGGTTTTGGGTAAAACATGCAGTAGAAATAGCCTCTGCCCACAAGAACAATGGAGCGTTCGCATAAATAAGCATGGTCCTAGCAGCTTCCATAAGTGTGCGATTTCGTCTTTCAACGACACCGTTTTGTTGTGGAGTGCGTGCAGCGGATGTTTCATGTGATATACCAACTCCTTCATAATAATCACGAAGAGTCTGGTTGACGAACTCTGTACCATTGTCTGTACGAATACGGCGGACAGTGGTATTCAAACGTACCTGGATGAACTTCAGAAAAGTAATGATAGCCTTCGGTGCTTCATCCTTTGTACGTAAAAATCTAACCCATGTAAACCTTGAGAAATCATCCACAATGACGAGAATGAATTTCTTACCGCTCACACTTTCAGTTCTCATCGGTCCACAAAGATCCATATGCAAAAGATGAAGTTTTTCTTGATTAGTGTCTTCAGCTTTGGGTTTGTAAGATTTCTTGGTGCTTTTCCCTCTTGAACACGCGGAACATAAATGATCCTTGTGAAATTTAAGCTTGGGAAGACCACGAACTAACTCGTTTTTAGCTAGATGATTAATAGCATCAAAATTAAGATGAGATAATCTGCGATGCCATAACCACGACTTGGTCTTAGAAGCTTTAGAGAGAAGACATACTGGAGAAGCGGCCATCATGTCTTGTAAGGACAAAGTGTAAAGATTTGCACCACGAGATCCCTTCAACAAATCTTTTCCTTCCAAGTTGCGGATGAAACAAGTGTGTTGTCGAAAAGCAACCTCAAGGTTGGAATCACAAAACTGTCCTACTGAGAATAAGTTATGACCAAGACCTTCAACATAGTATACCCTAGAAATCGTCACGTTTCCAATCTGATATTCACCATATCCCATAATCTTTGCTATATGATCATTCCCGAATTTAACCGTACCAAGAAACTTGCTGACGAAATTTCGGAGCATCGAGCGATTTCCGGTCATATGTTTTGAACAACCGGAGTCCAAATACCACAGGATGATTTGGACCACCTGAAAATATCACCACACAAAGACAATGTAGAGGTATCGGAATCTGAGTGTTCCTTGTTATTAGCAGGTACAGATTTAATAATCTTAGATTTGCTAACTCTAGGTTTCTTAGATTTCCTAGCCTTTTTCTTCTTAATTAGTGGTGTAGATTCTAATTGGCTCAAATCCTGAGGTATTTCTACACTGATAGGCACTATTGTGGGGGCTGACCTAATTAAAGGGCGCTGTTTCCTTACTTGAGTGCGAGTGTTCCTAACTAAAGGACGCTCAGACCTAACCTCAATGGATGCATTCCTAGTTAAAGGGCACATTTTACCATCGAGAGTAAAGGTCCTACCAGTGGGACGCCATTGCCAGCCAACTTGGGCACGAGTTCTACCCGTTGGCTTCCATTCAAGACCATTCTTAATAGCATTCATTTCATTAACGTGATCAATCAGACACAAATCATGACTCTGGGAAAACATACATTCATTACAATTCCAACAATTTAAATCAGAATTCACGAATGGTTTAGGCTGCTGCACAGGCGCAGAGCTTTTAGTCTTAACATGATTCATTTTATTTAAAACTGAACTAGCATTCCTATTGTGGACTTCTACTTTCTTCTTTGTGGCACTACTAGTGGAGGGCTTGATCTTAGCTTTCTTGAGTGGCGATCCTTTAGCCTTAGTAGTCTCTTTTAATCCTGTAGAAGGCAAATTGGGAACATTAGCAGCAGATTTTAAAGGTGTCTTACTTGATTGTGCCAATGATGGTTTCGCTCCTGGAGTCTTATTAAATGGAGTGACAGCAATGGGCCTATTATTAAGTAGTGCAGAACCTGGTGTACCTATGTATTGTAAATAAGCCAAGCAATATTGAACTCGCTTAACATATTCATGAGCCGAATAATAGTCGCTACTTGAGGGATCTAAGGCATAAAGATCGTCTAAAATATCCCTAAGAAGATCGACATGCTTAATGGCATTCCTCATATAATCATCGTATACAACCGGGTTTTTCTTATGAAGCGGATTCTTATAAAGCACTACTTTCTTGGTTGTTGGAGCACTAGTGGACGGTGCAGAGTCGGTAGCTAAGTTATCAACTACTTCTTGTCGGGTGAGAAGAAGTGTCTCCTTTAACTCAGCCAAAACCATATTTTTGTCTATGAGCAGGATGTTCAAGTCAGAGATTTCTTCGCACTTTTGGTTCAGTTGTTCAATATAATATTGTTGTTGTGTCGCATTAAAAGCGAATCGATCTTCTAGTGAACCATAAAGAGCGGATAGTCCCTGCCTTGTCCGATCCATCTCCCCTAGAACAGTTGATAGTCTAATTTCTAAGACTTGGTTTTTAGACTCTGCGGCCTCTAGTTCCATTCTTAATGTTTCCTTTGATGATATCTCTCTCTTCAATCTCATGATTTCTTCCTCTAATGTCTTAACAATTGCAATCATCTTGTCACTTGTCTCAACACCGTTTTCACAAACATTTGATATCAAAAGATTTTCATTTTGAGCTTGTTGTTTTAATTCTAAAGATATACAATGTTGTTCTAGTTGATTAAAGCGTTGAGAAAGTAAATTATAAGAATCTTGTAGCTTTAAAAACTCAGCGTTAGATTCGTGACAAGAATGACTATCTACCTCATTTACAGTTTCAGCAACATTTACAGAAATATCACAAACATCATCACAAATATCCTCACAAATATTCACAGCATCACAATTCATCATAGCGGATGTAAGCTCATTCGAATATTTAACATTTACAATAGTAAGCACATCACACGAGATTACTTCGGACAAGAATCGGTCATATTCGGTTGAAATCTTTTCCTTTTCAATTAGTTGCAGTTCGTAAGCTGTGTCCATTTCATAAAACACTTTTTGAACTTCCCCAATTTCAAACTGAAGATTTTCCTTAAGAGATGCAAAACTTTCTTTTAGACTTTCGACAAACGGATTGATCTTAGTTTTAAACACCTCGTTCATGTGTTCGAAAGCCCATTCTCCGGCATTTAAGCCATTTGAAGTCGTACATTCCAAAATGACCTTGTCAAAGTTAGTAAAGTATCGGTTAATCTCTTTCAAGTTTAACCATACAGTGCTAACCGGTGGAAGATTCTTTGGAATTTCCTTAGGACCTTCCATGTTGACAAGTGTAGGAAATGTACTAGGGCGTTCTTCCTCTATCATGTAGGTTGGTGCTGTAATGAGATCCTTATCCATATGGAAGTGAACTCTAAAATCAGTTTTAGCAAGCTCCTTATTCATTTTAAAATAATCACAATCGGGATATTTTGCTGAATTGTATGACCGATCCTCATCAACTAGATCCTTACTTGTTCGATCATTGGGAAAAACAATCGGGTCTAAAGCCAATCCTAATTGCGTTGCATTATAAAGTCTAGGACTATATCTTAAAGCTTGTTTTGCATATCGTGGATTAGGGGGAAGGCCTTTTAGACGTGATAAGTTAAACTCTTTAAACGAAGCATCAAATAAGTGAACTAGTTGTGAAGCAGCGTATTGTCTTAACAGCAAGTAGTCTAGACTTCTAATCTTATTAGTAGCATTAATCTCCATTTCAGTCTTCTTAGATTCGAGTAATTCAAAATCAGTTTGAAGTTTTTGAAAATTAGTGACCACTAACTCCTTTTCTTTAAGTTCATTAGACAGATTTGCTCTTAAGTTTTCGATCTCTTGCAGGTGACCCATTTGTTTGTTTCTAAAGTGATCATATTCGAGATTTGTGAGAACACTAGACGAAGGCACTAATTCCAAAGTTTGTACTTTCTCATTGCTTAAGGCAAGCTCATCAGACAAATTCTTATTCTTAGCTAAGGTTTCTAAGAGTGCAGCATTCATTTGGCTAAGTAGTGTAGCAGGAACCATGACCAAATCTTGTTGAGCAGGAGTAGGCGTATGCGAACTGGGTCCCGGTTGTGATTCACTCAAAGTCTGGGAACTCACATTGATATTGCTATCATTGTTTGTCTCCTCGTTTGAAAGACTCACCACCGAAGATTCATTCGAATCATCACTCTCTTGCCCAACTTGATGTGGTTGAATACTAGCATCAGTGGCATTATCGGTGTTATTAATAAGTACCTCAGATTTCTTATCTGGCCCTAAGCTGGAGAAAGTTGCCATGAAAGCAGCCTTTGCAGTTTGAAAGTCATCACAGTCGGAATCATACGCATCAAGATCATCGGCTTGGTAAGCTGCATTTTGCGTAGTGACAACGTCTTGTTCAGCAATCCCTGGGTCAGCAAGAAATGCAAGCTCCTCTTCATCAAGTTCCCTTCCTTGCGCCTGAGCATTTACCAGATAGATCTTTTCTGCAAACCACTGTCCATCCCTTCTCCTCTTGGGTTTCTTACAATCCCTGGACATATGACCCTCTTCCTTGCAGTTGTAACATGTGATCATTCTCAACTTGCCCGTATTAGCCCGTGGAGTGTTGTTGACCATTGGAGCAGGAGCAGGATTGGCGGTGCGAACATTGGTTGATGTGGAAGTTCTCCCCTGATATGGTTGAATTGGCTGAACCATTACCCTGCCATTCTCAATTGTAGCTTGTTGGCGAGAATTGGATGAATTCCTCAACTGATTGTTGGTAGGAGCTGATCCTCTGAATCCTCGTTTGCTTAAAGTTCTTGTGAGATAAGCAGACATAGTAGTTAACACTTCCACTGGGTCAGCTCCTTGTTGGAATACAGGAACTGGGACTTCCTCATCATCACAATATAGTGCTTGATCTGGATGAGCTGCATAATCAGTATAAGGAAGACTCATTTGATCAGGGTAGCTTGTTGGATATGCTGCATTCTCTTGATAAGAAGAATATGATGGCTGAGCATAATGTGCAACATTTGCTGAATGAGGTTGTGAAGCATACTGTGGTGAGGGTGCATTGAACCGATATTGTTGCTGATGTGAGGTGGGTGGTTGTGGTAGAATCGAGTATTGGGGAAAGGCTGGTGTCATGTAAGGTGATTGATGATAAGCTTGATGTCCCAAGATATAGGGTGTGTTGTTGTGAGACAAGCTTGGTTGATTCGCCATCAATGCTAAAGAGTCTGGGTGCATACCACGAGGAGAACGGTGCATAATCACATGCTTCTCATGCTGCTGAAGGAAGGCATAGATTTGATCTAAGTTGCACTTATGCAAATCCCGGGTTAACTTCACATCGGTAATATACTCACCCCATTCAGCTTGAGGTAGAGTATTCAAGAATTTGGTGTTAACCTGGAATGGTGCAATCACAAGATTGTATACATTCAGATCATTCATGAGTGTGGTGAATCTGAAGTAATAATCGTGGAGTGTTTCCCCTGGGTTGTAGGTGAATCTATCAAACAAATCATACAGCTGACACTCCCTTTCTTGTTTGGTGAGAGACGTGCCTTGTAGCAACACCTTAAGACGTTCCCATAGATCCTTTGCCACCGTATACTGACTCACCATCCTATAGATGTCATGGGGAAGAGCTTGGAGAATTGTTTGAAGAGCTTTTTCATCTGCATCTGCAACAAGTTGTTGGGCTGGAGTGAGTTCTTCAAATTCTCGTGGTCTAGTCACGTTATCAACCGTAATGGTACCATAGTCGAGTGGACCATTCAAAATCGATTTGACCATAAGTCTTCCGTAGGTCGGTTTCCCCTTTAGATATTGCATCATTCGACCTTGCCATGCCTCAAACACCTCTTTAATAAGCATCGGTGGACGGCTATCAGTTCCCGTTATGATTGATATATCCGTAAGAGATGTCATCTGAGGCATTACTGAATTTGGATTCATTTTGTTTTTCTTCAAAGAAACAGAGATTATCGGTTGATCGAGCAGTGAAGTAAAGCTTGTGAATTGTGTTGTGTTTTTGTTGTAAGAAACCAAGATTAAATCCTCTAAAAAAATCGTCGAAAAAAACAAGCAAAATCACCCTTGATTCGGAACTTTTTGTTGATTCGGAAGTTTGATTCGGAAGATTTCCTTGATTCGGAACTTTTTGTTGATCCGGAACTTCTTGACTCGGAAGTTCTTGGTTCGGAACTTTAGCTTGATCCGGAACTTCTTGACTCGGAAGTTCTTGGTTCGGAACTTTAGCTTGATCCGGAAGTTCTTGGTTCGGAAGTTTCTTGATCCGGAACTTCTTGGTTCGGAAGTTTCTTGATCCGGAACTTCTTGACTCGGAAGTTCTTGGTTCGGAAGTTTCTTGACTCTTGGTTCGGAAGTTTCTTGATTCGGAACTTCTTGACTCGGAACTCCTTGATCCGGAACTTCTTGATCCGGAACTCCTTGATCCGGAACTTTTACTGAATGAACAGAAACCTCTCCCGATGAACAGTCGAACAGTAAAAAAATGAGATTAAGCCCAGATTTTGACCAAATAACCCAAAAAGTTTTGTGCTTTCGACTAAAATAAGTAACAACTAATACATATCCACTAATCCCAATCACAAAAACACCAAAAACACCAAGAATCAAGATGATTTTTCTTAAAGAACACTAATACAATCAAAAACTAAAAAACCACACAAATCGCTACCTTAAATCACCCCATAGCTCTCTGATACCAAATGTAGAATATTGATAATCAATGAATCTATGAAGGGGTTTGTTAATTTCTAGAGAGAGAAAGTTAGAGAGAGAAAGTGAGAGAAACTATGTGAATTTTATTAAGTGGAAATTAAGAAATGATAACCACCAACCCCTTTCCTTAGTGGAAAGGGGTATTTATAGTTCCAAGTCATAAGTGGACTTGGGCCGGTCCATGACAAGCCCATGGACCGGTTCTTACTTAAGTTAATAAGCAAATAACAACTAATTACTAACTACGAGCTATTACAACATAAATCATATTGTGGAGCGACCGATACTTCTTATATACGTTAAAACGTATTTCTAACAATTACCATAAGCCTCTTGTTTCTATTGGTTGAAGTTTGGAGTGTTCACACGGTTTGAGCTTCCTGATTGGTGAATATCTTGTGCATTCACACGGCCAAAACGAAAGCCCTAATATTGGTTATCTATAATCTTATACCTGCTGGTATACGGTTGCTCTCATGGGGCTAAAGTTCATTCGTTTCTCATTGGTCTAAATCAATTGTGTTCACACGGCTCTAAAGTTTTCATTGGTGGAGGTTTATTGTGTTCACACGGTTTGGTTATTTGCATTCGTATGGTTTAAGTGATATTAACTCAACGTTGACATATGAAAGGTGACGTTGATGGTTGTTATTTTGACGCTGTCAAAGTCTTGGAGCAACGTTGACAAGGAAAAGTGAATGCAACGCTGACAGATTATGACGCTGATGTTAGCAAATTCAACGCTGACACGTTTAAACCTTAGACGCTGACAGGTTTAAATGTAACGCTGACAGGAAGGGTTTTCGACGCTGACAGAATAAGTCAACACTGATGGAGTTGACAGTGTCGTCCGATATATGTGCTTCAACGCTGATAGGTATTGTCAGATATCGGACAATACATCTGACCAAGATATTGGACAGAAAAGATGTTGGATGACACATGGATAGCTGCTGTTTGAGAAAACTGGTACGTTTTAAGCACACAAAAAGAAGGAATATACACACAAAGGTACATGGAATCTCCGTTTTTATTCAGAATATCATGATGATATTTATGGCTCGGATATTTTGAAAGGGATTAATGATTTTAATGCGAGTTAGCAACAATTCGTGAGGTAATTTATTGGATTTGATTATGTAATCGTGGTAGCCTTGTAAAAGAGTTATCCGTCTTATCACTTTTACATATGATATGAAGATTAAGTTTCTTCATGAAGAGGTGTTAGCTTAAGGGGAAGAATTCTTATGGTAAGATTGATGATTGAAGAAGATTTGCGCGAGTTTGTGTTCTATCATATCTTAAAGTCATGCACTTCCAGCCACTGACTTTAAAGATAACTTGTTTGTGCTTACATGGTTACTGATGAAGTGATACAAGATCTAGGAATATGTGATTTTTCTTATGGTTCTCTATGCACATATTTTCTATCACTTGAAGGAGTTACATTATCGTGCTCAGTGTCTCACAAAGGATGAGGATTTTTGTATCTGCAACACACTTCATCACATTCTACAAGACATGGAACATAAGATTGGGTTATCTACTTCAACATCAAGACTACTTTATTTATTTTTCTTCAGGATCATTACATAGAGCTACTTTTGGAGAATCTTCAAGATTGCATACTTTCACATATTCCCTATTGATGTGTCAAAAAGGGGAAGAATATGTGCTATACTTAAGGGGAAGCTTCTTGGAGATCATGTACTACATACAAAGGATTCATGCTTAAGAAGAGTGTTTTGACATCATCAACTAGGGGAAGATTATTGGGTCCAATTATTAAGTTGATAAGTCAAAACACAACAAAATAAGAAGACAAGGGCTAAAAAGTACAAGTTGCAAAAGAACAAGCCGTTGGAGTCTTTTTATTACTTTAGCTTTCTTTGTAAGCTATGTTTTCTAGTATATAAAGAAAACATAGGACGTAGGTTTTATATAATATCATTCATTCACAATGTAAACCTAAAGTGTGTGTCGCACTAGACGTGGGATTCAATGTATACACGTCTAGTGGATGTTTGTTATTAATATAATGAACATCCCAATTGTTTTAATTCTTGTTCTTTGTTCCTAAACACCTTGTCATGATCATTGTTCTTTTCCGCTATGTTATCATATGAATGATGATCAAACCTAGATATATGGTTCATAACCATTGAGCCCAACGATCATAGGACTCATCAAAGGGTGGCTTACTATGTGAAAGTCCCAATGAGTCAACTCCCATTAAGGTTACAAACCCAGTCACTAGTAAAGCCGTTGACCTAGGCTCAAACACTGATAGAAAACCTAGCATTAAATATGCAGAGATGTATAGGAATACTAGGTCACCCAAGAGCCAAGTTAGCAATAATGGAACAGGCTTCTTTTCTTCTAGACCTAGGGTTGTGTCTAGAAAAGCTTGTTAAACTTGTGGTAGCTTTTCACACTTGGCATATAATTGTGTCAACGCTCCCAAAGCCAGCGCTGACAGGAACAATTTCAGCGCTGACAGGAACAAAGTCAACGTTGTTAGGAAGTCAAACGTTGTCAGACCCAAACCTTGTGTGCAGCAAAGTCCACAAGTGATTAGACCTGCCCCATTCTTTACTAGAGGGTCTAACACTCATGGACAAAGACCATTTCAAAAGACAAACACTTGGTCTAATAGGCAATGGGTTTCTGTAGCAAACCCTAGGTTCAACGCTGACAAGGGTAATTTCAGCGTTGACAAGACCAATTCCAGCGCTGACAGAAACGTGACCAGACCTAAATATTTGCAACCACAGGGTAAGGGGTCTAAAGCTTCTTCAAGATTAACATGGAGACCCAAGAAAGATCAAAACCCTAATGATAATGGGATTTCCATGACCTGCAACAAATTTAATTACATTTCAAAGGTCATTACAAAACCTATTGGGGTTAACTGGGTATTTCATCCAAAGAAGGATGAAAATTGGGTTGTTGTGAGAACTAAGTCTGTTCTTATTGAACAACTAGATGAATCCAAGTCTTTTAAGACTTGGGTTCCCAAAGAAAACTAATTTGTTTTCTTTATGTGCAGGGCATTCAAAAACAGGTCAATGATTATGGATATTGGGATAGTGGATGCTCAAGGCACATGACAGAGAAGGAAGATTATCCCACAAACTTCACTCCCATTAAGGATGGTGATAAGTTTTACTTTGGAGGCGGATATGGCACTATCATAGGCAAAGGAACCCTTCTCACCAAGAATCTGTGTTTTGAGAACGTATTTCTGGTAAAAGAACTTGATTACAACCTTTTTAGTGTATCACAAGTTTGTGATAACAAAAATAAAGTTCTGTTTACTAATACTGAGTGTTTGGTGTTAAGCAAGGATTCTAAGATCCCTGATGAGAAATATATTGAGTATAGAACACCTAGGCATAAAGACATATACAATGTGAATCTAAATGGGATTAAAATGAATAATAATATGTCTTGTTTTTATGCTAAAGCTTCAGTAGATGAGAGTAATTTGTGGCACAGGAGACTAGGGCACATAAATTTCAAAAATATTAATAGGCTTGTGAGACTTGGTTTGGTTGATGGTTTGCCTGAGAAGGCCTTCCACAATGACCACTCTTGTGTTGCATGTCTTAAAGGCAAGCAGCACAAGGTCTCATTCAAGTCCAAACAGGTGCATACTAGTTCTAGACCTCTTCATTTGCTTTATATGGACCTCTTTGATCCAACCAATATAGAAAGTTTGAATGGAAAATCATACTGCTTTGTGATAACAGATGATTTTTCTAGGTTTACTTGGACATTCTTTCTAGTTATGAAGAGTGACACAACTGATATTCTAATTGATTTTATCACTCAGATTGAGAAAAAGACTGGCAATGAAGTTAAAATGCTTAGGAGTGATAATGGAGGATAATTTAGAAATAAGAAGCTAGATGATTTCTGTGCCAGGAAAGGAATTACTAGGCAATTTAGTATTGCAAGAACCCCACAGCAAAATGGGGTTGCTGAGAGGAAAAATAGAACCCTAATTGAAGCAGCCAGAACAATGTTGGCTGATGCTCATTTTCCTATAACCTTTTGGGCTGAGGCTGTTAATACAGCTTGTTATGTTCAAAATAGAGCATTGGTTAACAAAATTCAGAACAAAACACCTTATGAGTTACTTTGGGGAAGAAAACCTAATATTGGTTTTCTCATACCTTTTGATTGTCATGTAGTAGTTTTAGATACTAGTGATGCCTTAGGGAAATTTAGTGCAAAAGGTGATGAGGGCTACTTCATGGGGTATTCAGTGCAGAGCAAGGGATATAGGGTTTATCTTAAAGAAGAAAAACGTATACTTGAAAGAGTACATGTTAGGTTTTTAGAAAATAAACCTAGTGATCCTGAAAGTGGTCCTAATTGGTTGTTTGACTTGGAACCTTTATCTAGAACTTTAAATTATATGCCTGTCACTAATCCAGACATTGTGAAGGTAACTTCAAATGTTATGGAGGAACAAGTTGTTGATGTTTCAGGTACTCAGGTTCATGAAAAGGTTGGATCACAAGCAGAAAAGACATCTCATATCCAAGAATATGTTACAATTCCCATTTGGACAGATGCTTTTGCTGCTGCTGCTGCTGGTGGTAAAGATAATGGTGGTCTCCAAGTACCACCAGATATAAACATGCATGGTCCTTCAGGCGCTGACAAAGGCAAATCTAGCGCTGACAAGACCAATTCAGACGTTGATGATTCAGACGTTGACAACAACAGTTCAAGCGTTGTTAGCCCAAGTGCTGACAAACAAGATTCAGGCGTTGACAACACTTTTGCATATCTTTTCTCTTCCACTTTTGAACAAGGTGAACCTTCCAATTTATATGAAGAATGTCATCCTTATGTTGATATAAGAGAGTCTGATGAAGAAGATATTGGCAACATGGAGAATGAAGTTGAAGATACCAGACTTTTTGAGGGAGGAATACTTACTTCAGTCATGAAGAATCATCCTCCTTCTCAATCATTGGTAATGTTAATACTCCAGTTCAGACTAGAAGATCTCATCAAGGTCTTGGTGGGTTTATTGCCAATATACACAAGAAGGTTGATACCCCTCTTGTGCAAGCATGTTTGTTTGCCTGTTTTCTGTCACAACAGGAACCCAAGAAAATATTTGATGCTCTCAAAGAACCAAGTTGGGTGGAAGCAATGCAGGATGAGCTTCACCAATTTGCAATTCAGGATGTTTGGGAGCTGGTTGATTGTCCCAGATACGTCAGACCTATAGGGACAAGATGGGTTCTAAGAAACAAGAGAGATGAAAGAGGAATTATGGTCAGAAACAAGGCAAGGTTAGTGGCTCAGGGATATACACAAGAAGAGGGGATAGACTATGAGGAAGTCTTTGCACCAGTTGCAAGGATTGAAGCTATAAGGATCTTTCTAGCCTATGCATCCTGCATGGGCTTCACTGTCTATCAAATGGATGTCAAGAGTGCCTTCCTCTATGGAACTATTGTTGAGGAAGTATATGTGATGCAACCTCCTGGTTTTGAGGATCCAGAGAATCCAGATAAAGTGTATAGAGTCGAAAGGCTATGTATGGCCTTCATCAAGCCCCTAGAGCATGGTATGGTACTTTGTCTATCTACTTGGTGGACAATGGATTCAAAAGGGGCACCATAGATCAGACACTATTTACAAAGAAGAAAGGTAAGGATGTGTTGCTTGTCCAGGTCTATGTTGATGATATCATTTTTGGGTCTACGAATCCAAAGATGAGTGAGGATTTCTCCAAGCTTATGACAGACAAATTCAAGATGAGTGCTATGGGGGAGATGAACTTCTTTCTTGGTTTACAAGTTCAGTAGAAAGAAGATGGTATCTTCATCTCCCAGGATAAATATGTGGCTGAGATCTTGAAGAAGTTTGGCTTTTCTCCACATGAAAAGAGGGCTACTACTCCTATGGATAGAGAACACCCTTGGGGAAAGATTGGAGATGGGAAAGATGTTGATGTCAGGCACTATAGATCCATGATTGGATCCTTGATGTATCTTACAGCCTCCAGACCTGATATCATGTTTGTTGTGTGTGCTTGTGCACGCCATCAAGTGACTCCCAAAGAATGTCACCTTTATGATGTGAAGATGATCTTTAGGTACCTAAGATGCTATCCTGGTCTTGGTTTGTGGTACCCAAAGGATTCACCATTGGAGCTGATTGCATATTCAGATAGTGGTTATGGAGGTGATAAATTTTATAGGAAATCCACAACTGGTGGATATCCGTTTCTTGGGAGCAGGTTGATATCTTGGCAATGCAAGAAACAAACAGTGGTGGCTAACTCTACAACTGAAGCTGAGTATGTGGCTGCAGCTGCTTGTTGTGGAAAAGTTTTGTGGATTCAGAACCAGCTGTTAGACTATGGGTATAATTTCATGCATACCAAGATATTTGTTGACAATAATAGTACTTTATGCATCATTAAGAATCCTGTACATCATTCTAAAACTAAACACATAGAAATTAGACACCATTTTATAAGAGATTGTTTTGAGAAAGGTTTAATACAACCAGATAGGGTTGACACTGAGGAAAATGTGTCAGATTTACTAACTAAACCTTTTGATGCTGGGAGGTTTCAATACTTGGTAACAAGTATTGGAATGGTCAATCTCACATAATATGTGTTTTGGAGTCTTTTTGTAAAAGTATGTACAGGATGATGCATTGTTATTGGTCTTATTGATGATTTAGATTTTCCACTATATTTTTCTAACACTGACAAAGGTTGCTTGAACGCTGATAAGTGTTTTTGTAACGTTGTCAGCAATATAATTGTCTAACGCTGACAAAGCTTCCCTCAACGCTGTCATGTGTTATCGGGGCGTTGTCAGCAACAATGTTAGTTTTGTGGTTTTCAATCTAAATGTGCAGATGGTGTTAGCAGTATACCATTGGATACAGAGTTGCTTATGGATCAATGGAGAAGCATTTGGACAAGTTTTTATTTATGGATGATGGTGGAATTTTTAATTCCTATCTTGACATAAATTTTTATGTTCATGCATATTTTTGGCAACGTATGTATCATAGTTTAAGGGGAGGTTTTAGG
This sequence comes from Glebionis coronaria, assembly GCA_025667525.1. Classification (NCBI taxonomy): domain Eukaryota; kingdom Viridiplantae; phylum Streptophyta; class Magnoliopsida; order Asterales; family Asteraceae; genus Glebionis; species Glebionis coronaria. Next base: position 49,040,766 of record CM046877.1, read on the forward strand.
AACCTTTAGGATGTTTGGGTATCCATATGATACTCTTATCACAATTCTAGATTGTGTCCACAGGTGAGTATGAGTTAGTTTTACTAAATCATGAGGCACTGTAGCATGCAAAGTTAATATACTATGCATGCTGCCAAGACATTTTTGGCCTAGAATTGGTTGTGGTCTGTTGGGAGACTTGGGAATAATTTTGTTATAGAATTTACCTGGGAGTAACAAGGAATTTTATAAGGTAACTTGGTTGTTAAGAGTTTTGGTTAGCAAGGGACACTAGAGGACTGTTATGTCTATCTTGCTTAAGCAAGTGTGCATAACTGGACAGTGCTTGCCGCCCTATAATAATTATCAGCTTTTTGGTTATCTTCTCTAGGATAAATTACTTTGTTAAGGTCATTTTTCATTTTTAAACATTTTTATATTTGGACGCTGACAAGTATATTTTCAAGCGTTGTTGTGACCAATTTAGACGCTGACATGGCTATAGGCAAACGTTGACAAGATTATAGCCGTTGGGCGTTGATAGGTTATTTTTGACCGTTGACACTCAATGGGACCTACCCAGTTGTTACTTTTTGACATATTTTTATGCCGTAATTTTGGGAGTTGTTACTTTTCATTTAATGCATGAGATAAACTTATAATTTTTCAATATTTTCATGATTGCTTTTTGAAAATACTTGCCTATTTTTGGGCCAATCACATGCATTTTCTTCTCCTATAAATTTGGCTCCTATTTTTTAAACAGGGTATCTATACTTCTTGTCTAACACAATTTTCTCTTATCAACTTCATCTTCATCAATCAATTTTAAACAGCTTTTAACAATGGCACCAAAGTTTAAACCATCAGAATTGGAATTGGGGTTCAGAACTCAACACAACATGATCGCGTATCTTGAAGCTGATGATACTCTGTTTCCCTAATACACACAAATGGTGGCGTATTTGAACGCATCCCCCTTAAGGTATGCTCTTTCTCATGCACCACTCATTCCAGTCACACATATTAAACAATTTTGGAACACTGTAAGTTCCTCAACAGTTAATAGAGTGACTACATTGACTTCTATTGTTCATGGGAGACCTTGGGTGGTTACTGAGGCTTTGGTACGCCAAGCCTTGCATCTTGATGATGCTGATGGTATAGCCACCCTTCCCATTAATTAAATAGAACAAGGTCTAAGGGCGTTGGGATATCCTTTTCCTGATGAAGGTACCTTAAACAAGTATCATAAACAGGAGTTTCCCCCATCCTGGAAGTACCTCATACATGTCCTCCTTCAATGTTTGAGTCCCAAATGCACTGCACATAATGAGATCAATAGATCTATTGCAAGTGCTATTGTGTGCATTGCAACAGGGCAAAAATTTAATTATTCAAAAATGATTTTTGAGGGCATGTGTAAAAATAAGGGGAACAAAATGACTTTAGCTTATCCCCGATTTTTGCAAATGGTTTTTGATGTTCAAGGATACTGCACAAGGGATCATAATGATTTTTATGAGATCCTTGTGCAAAAGAAAGCTATTTTTATGAAGATGAACTCACCACCCATCGTGACCTACCCTTAACCCAAGCTATGCTTGCTGTCATTGTAGCAGCTCAACCCCAACCAGACCCCCAACCACAAATTGACCCAATACCTGAACCATTACCCTCACCTGAACATATGCAAATTGACCAAGATCCCTTCAACGCTGACACATTAAATGTTGGCGTTGATGTGCCTATTTCCAACGTTGACACACAACCTTCACAAACCCAAACACCCCTTAACCAACCCACATCCACCCATTCTTCCACACCATCTTCTACACCCCCTGAATATAGGTTGATGAAACGCCAAAGGACTACTGGAGTGTTCTCCTCTGGTGGTCCTAGCCATGTAGCAAAGAGAACCACCACCACAAGTGTGGCTGGTGATATGGATGAGGCTGGGACTATTGGTTCTGGCATAGAAGCTGGCCAAGGCAATCCCACCATCATTAAGTCCTCATCCATGCCCAATGAATCTGGCTTGGGAGGTCAAATTCCCATTTTAGAAGAGGGCAGACTGGAACCAATGACTCTTATGGAATTGATGGCAGTCTGCATGAGCTTGCAAAAGCAAAATGCAGACTTAGTACAAGTTGTCAGCTCACAAGGCCTTGAACTCAAGCAATTGAGGGAAAGGATTGTTGTTTTGGAGACTGCAAGTGCAAGGAGAGGTATGGAGGAATCTTCCAAAGGGGAGGAAGATCCAATAAATCTGAGTGATAAGGGCAGCCATGATGGTCAATCTTTGGATGTTGCTGAGGCCCTTACAAGTTTGAAGACACATACATGTTTTGATACGTCCTTAGTCTCTCCTACCAACTTGAATTTATCATTTACAGCTATGTTGGAGGAGATTACAAAAGGCGCTGAGGCAGGAAATTTGGGCGTTGACAAGGAGAATTTGGACGCTGACAGAAATATTTTGGGCGCTGATAGCACAAAATTGGGCGTTGACAGACCTGCACATGAGGGTGATGTATCCCAGTCATCATCCATCATCAAGGAGGTTTCTTCACAGGTATCACCATCTACCTTACCAACAATTGATCCCACTAGATAAGGGTAAGGGTATTATGGTAGAAGAGATTGTTCCAAAGGATGCAGCTCAAGTTGAGTTTGATAGAAGATTGGCTACACAACTCATGGAACAAGATAGAAAGGAGGTGAAAGAGTCACCATTTGTTGTTACTTCAGAAGAAGGAAGTGATGGAGCTAGCTCAGACTCAAGTGTGATGATTATAGAACCAGAGAGACTTGAGTATGGAGAAGAGTTGGCCAAGGAGAAATTGAGAGAATTGAAATTGCAGGATGACTTTGACATGCCAGAGGTGGTTCAAATGTACAATGCTTGGGAAGAAAGATGTATGGAGAATCCACACTTGACCACTTCAGATCAGATATGGGGTTTGGAGATTCTCCTCAGAGTTTAGAAGGATTTCCAGGTAATTTTGAAACACAAGGCAAGCAATATTCTCTCAGAGTTGAAAAGGGATAGAAGGGAGCTATACTGCATGTTGCTCAGATGTCATGGAGTAGGATGGACTTATCAGAAATTGAGGGCATTGACATTTGATGAGTTGGAATGCAAGGCTTATCCCATTTAGGTGAGAGTGCAGGAAGCAAACACTCTCAGACTTCTTTCTGATGAAAGAAAGGAAGAACTTGCAGAAGAAATGGAGCTCAAGAAAGCTATGTTTGTTCCCAGACCAGTGAAAAAGGGAATTTCTCTTGAGTTTCCCAAAGATATGGATCCACTATATCAAAGTGAAGCTGTCATAAGAAAGAGCCTCAAGCTCTCACCATTAGAAGCTTCATATATGGTACAAGTGTTACCATTAGATTCCAGAAACCCAATTGTGAGCTATGAAGAAGATGAATGTGGGTTTTGGAAAATTGGCAGGTATGGCAAAGAGGTACACACTTTTACCACTCTCATATCTTTGTTTGCAAGTTGTGATAGAGAAGACTTGGTAGACCTATGGAGGTTGCTAGAGACCAAGTATGAGGCTGAAGCACCAACTTCAGCTAATGGAATAAAACTGTGGTCCACATTAAAAAGAATGTGTGGACCAAAAGATGAGGATCTTGCTATTTGGAAGGATCTTGAAGATGATCTTAGTGGTCTTCAATGGAGATTATATTCAGCTGCTGGTGTTTACCTTTTGAGTTCTACAAAGTTTGTTGAGTATCTACTTGTGGATGGTCAGTATTTCATCTCCAAGGCTATTTTGGAGAAGATGAAGGACACTCAGCTGGAAATTGATTATTCAAGTGACGTGGCAAAAGAATTGATCAGATTTATTCATTACCAATATGAGAAGGTTTGTAAGATTCCTCCTAGTCCTTAATTCTTATTCAGAAACTTGATCATAAGAGTGGATATCAAGTTTAGGGGAGGATTGTTGGGAATAAATTAAGGCCAGATCACTTGAGCGCTGACAAGAGTAAATCAAGCGTTGACAAGAGCAAAACAAGCACTGACAGCTCAAGCGTTGACAAGATAAAGTCAAGCGTTGATACATTGAAGACAAGCACTGATGGGAAGATATACTCTACGCGTTTATTGTATTCTAGATTACTTCTACTAAAGATAGGAACAACAATGTATTTTCTATATTTATCTTTACCTAAAATAGCTGATACGTAGATTATTGTACAAGGCTTCTTATGTCTATAAAAGAAGACCTTTAGGTTAATGTTTGATATAAGTTTTCATTCGTAAACTACTTTCATTGTAAGCAAGTTTGATATCATTAATCAAAGTGAAAGTTTGTTTATATCATTGTGTGTTCTTGTTTAAGTGTTAATTCCGCATAACACTTAGATTATCATAAGCATATACAAAGGTTTCTCTAAGTGTGTTACTTGATCTAATCTCGTATACATAAAGCTAAATAGATCTAAGTTTGGGATCAACAACTTATCCGGTGGGGATTGCCGAAGACGTCTTCATTGGTGTCGACAAATTCACCTTTCCGGCGGATTTTGTTGTCATTGACTACGAGATGGACCCCCGTGTTCCATTAATCGTTGGACGTCCATTCCTGAGGACCGGTCGCACTCTCATTGATGTAGCCGCTGGCGAATTAATCATGAGAGTTGGTGACGATAAAATCGTCTTCAACATGGGTAAACTTTCTAAGCAGCCTTCTGAAAATGAGAGCGTTAATTTCATTGACGTTCTTGATGAGGCTTGTGAAGAACATTTCAAATACGCTTGTAAAAGTGGTTCTTCTTCTCTACCCACTGTTGAGACCGTTGCCTCTATTGCTCCATCACTAACTCCATTTGGAGAAAGTGATTTCATCTTGAAAGAATTTGAAGCAACTTTGGGAGATGTGGACTTGCAATATGACGATTCTCCCTCCAATTGGGATGAAGACATTCGTACCATTGAGAAACTTCTCAATGAGGACCATATTTCTCCACCATCTCCTAAGGATATCTCTATCGATGATCCGACTTTGACTCCGCCGTCCATCGAAAATACTCCGGATTTAGAGCTTAAGGATCTTCCGTCTCATCTCGAGTACGTTTTCCTTGAAGACAACAAGAAGTCACCCGTCATCATCGCAAAGGACCTGAAAGAAGAAGAAAAATCCCGACTTATCGCCATTCTGAAAAATCATAAGAAAACTATTGCATGGAAAATCTCCGATATTCGTGGAATTGATCCTCACTTTTGCACACATAAAATTCTCATGGAGGACGACTTTAAACCCACTATTCAAAGCCAAAAAAGGGTGAATCCCAAGATCCATGACGTTATCAAAAAAGAGGTTATCAAACTTCTTGATGCGGGCATGATCTATCCTATCTCGGATTCACCGTGGGTTAGTCCCGTCCATTTTGTGCCTAAGAAAGGCGGAATCACCGTTGTACCCAACGAAAACAACGAGTTGATTCCTACTCGTCTCGTTACAGGGTGGAGAGTTTGTATAGACTATCGCAAACTCAATGATGCTACGAGAAAGGATCATTTTCCCCTTCCCTTCATGGACCAAATGCTTGAAAGTCTAGCGGGTAATGATTATTACTGCTTCTTAGACGGTTTCTCGGGTTATTTTCAAATACCCATCGATCCCCAAGACCAAGAGAAAACCACATTCACTTGTCCTTATGAAACATTTGCTTACAAAAGAATGCCTTTCGGCTTATGCAATGCTCCTGGGACTTTCCAAAGGTGTATGATGGCTATCTTCCATGACATGGTTGAAGACACTATAGAAGTCTTCATGGATGATTTCTCGGTCTATGGTGATTCTTTCTCTTCTTGCCTTGCCAATTTAGAACGCCTGCTTAAGCGGTGTGAAGACACTCGCCTTGTTCTAAATTGGGAAAAATGTCATTTCATGGTAAAAGAAGGCATTGTGCTTGGACATAAAATCTCCAAAGCCGGTCTTGAAGTGGACCGTGCTAAAGTGGATGTCATAGCCAAATTACCTCCACCTTCAACCGTGAAGGGTGTGAGAAGTTTCCTTGGTCATGCGGGCTTCTATCATTGATTCATTCAAGATTTCTCTAAAATCGCTCGCCCGATGACCCACCTCTTGGAAAAAGATACTCCTTTCATCTTTTCCAAAGAGTGTCTTGAATCCTTTTATCTTCTTAAGGACAAGCTGACTAAGGCACCGGTCTTGGTTACCCCTAATTGGGAGCTACCTTTCGAATTGATGTGTGATGCTAGCGACTTTGCTATTGGAGCGGTTTTGGGCCAAAGAATGAACAAACACTTCCAACCAATCCATTACGCTAGCAAGACAATGACGGGGGCTCAATTGCATTATACCACTACCGAAAAAGAGCTTTTAGCTATAGTGTATGCTTTTGAAAAATTTCGCCCCTATCTTGTCCTTTCCACCACCATCGTGTATACCGACCATTCCGCGTTGAAGTACTTATTGACTAAACAAGATTCTAAGCAAAGACTTCTTCATTGGGTTTTGCTCCTTCAAGAACTCAACATTGAAATTCGTGACAAGAAGGGAGTCGAAAACCTAGCCGCGGATCATCTAAGTAGACTTGAGGATCGTTATCAAGGGGATCATCCGAATCAAGAGATCAATGACTCTTTTCCCCTTGAGGCCTTAATGTCTATTCACTCAATCTTGATGACACCCCTGGTATGCGGACATTGCAAACTACTTAGCGGGTGTAATTCTCATCGAAGGGTTAACATCCCAACAAAATAAGAAGTTCTTTAAAGATGTTACGACTTACTTCTGGGATGACCCTTATCTCTTCAAACAATGTGCGGATCTTGTCATTCGTTGATGTGTTGATGGGCCGACAACTTTACAAATCCTTGATGCTTGCCATAAAGGACCCACCGGTGGTCACTTTGGTCCCAACTACACCGCAAAGAAAGTGTTTGACTATGGATTCTATTGGCCCACCATTTATCGTGACGCTCATGAAATGGTTAAGCATTGTGATGCTTGCCAACGATAAGGCAAGATCACACATAAAGATGAGATGCCTCAAAATTTCATACAAGAATGTGAAATCTTTGACGTATGGGGCATCGACTTTATGGGGCCATTTCCATCATCCAAAGGGAACAAGTACATCCTCGTCGCCGTTGACTACGTTTCTAAATGGGTTGAAGTTAAGGCTCTTCATACGAACGATGCGAGGGTGGTTGTGAACTTTTTGAAGCAGCTTTTTGCTCGATTCGGTGTTCCTCGTGCTATCATCATTGACCGCGGGACTCATTTTTGCAATGATCAATTCGCAAGAGTCATGGATAAGTATGGTGTCAATCACCGTCTTTCCACCGCTTATCATCCCCAAACCAATGGGCAAGCCTAGATTTCAAACCGTGGATTGAAGCGAATTTTGGAACGTACAGTGGGAGAGCATCGTTCCGCGTGGGCCGATAAGTTAGATGATGCTTTGTGGGCTTTCCGTACCGCATATAAGACCCCGATTGGTTGTACACCTTATCGTCTTTTGTACGGGAAAGCATGCCACCTCCCTATCGAGCTGGAACATAAGGCATACTAGTCCTTGAAGTGGGCTAACTTCGACATCAACAAAGCCAGTGATCTTCGCAAGATTCAACTTAACGAGCTTAATGAATTGAGGAATGAAGCTTACGAGAATTCATTGATCTACAAGGAGAAGACCAAGATCATCCATGATGCAAGGATTAAGAACCGAGAGTTCCATGTTGGTGATCAAGTCTTACTTTTTAACTCTCGGTTGAAGATCTTCTCGGGTAAGTTGAAGAGCCGCTGGTCTGGTCCATTCACCGTCGCCAAAGTCTTTCCCTATGGCACCATTGAGATTTCTCAGCCAAATGGGACCAATTTTAAGGTGAATGGCCAGCGAGTGAAGTTGTACTTTGGTGAGGACATCTCTCATGAGATGATTCCATCCCTCACCACGTTTCCCATGAACTAGTTTTGGGTCGAGTCAGGCTCGTGACTCGGTTATAAAAAACAAGCGCTTCTCGGGAGGCAACCCATGATCTATCATTTACCGCTTTCATAATAAGTGTAGGGGGAGCCCCGTATGTGTTTGTTGTCTTGTTTCTTATTCTTTGTAGGGATTCAAGCTTCAAAGTGCACCTCGATGACTTTTGACGAACCGTGATCCCGTGTTCCCATCTTCCTGGTTCTATCCTAAACTGTCGTGATTCAATATTTCATATCTTATATGTTCACACTGAAATCACTATAGTTGTCATTTTCTTAGCAAGATTTAAACAAAGTACACAATGTCATAAGTGTAGGGGAGTTTACTCCCACATGCTTAAACAGTGAGGACAATGTTTATATCAAGTATAGGGGGACTTCTATCGAAGTAAGTGGGCTTTTCTTTGTATTTGTCCTCATGTTAACCGGAAAATTGTTTTTTCGATATTTTTCAAAATTTTTAATCTATTTTGGCCTAGTAATATAGTAGTATTTTCCTTTGTTATCGTTATTTGCCTTCCTTGCTAAAATAAAAGTTTAATAAAGTGGTTTTAAATTTTTCAAAGTCGTGAATATTTTGACTCAACCCGAGTTTACTTATCTAAGTTTACTCTAGCTAGTATCTTTAACGTGTTTAAGCCAAGTTTTGCTAGGCTTTTATATAGGGAACTTTAAAACGCGAAGGTCTTAACTCTCACGGGTTAAGAACAAGAACTTTTCGCAAGTTACTATAATTGATCCTAGAGAGTCGTTTATCAAGGGAACTTTGATTTAATTGGCTAAGCATCCACGAGTCTCATTCCTTGATATTTTAAATTGTGGAGAACGAGAGATGATAGAGTCAGTTATAAGTTTGGTATTCTTTCATGAATTTATGTGAGTTGATTATAAGCCTATTCTCTCATCGCTTGTTAATAAATATATCTGCAATAAATAAGGTTGTACGATTTGAAAAGTTACTTAGCTTCTAGCCCAAGATCGTTTAAAAGTTTCTCGGTATTAATTAGAGTTCATAGCAAAGACATAACTTATTGAAGCGGGATGCGAAGATTGGCGAGTCCGAAAAGGCCCTAACAAGGCATGAGGGCTACATTTTGTTGCTAAAGATCCAAAAGTGATGTGAATAATCATTTGTCGAAAATCAATATGAAGGATCAAGACACACGACGAAAAGAAAATACTCCCCTAAAGATCATGGAGAAGTCTATCCGAAAAGACCCTAGCAAGGTATGAGGATAAATAGATCCAAGTCCTAAAAGGAGGCGGATCGTTGTATATCAAAGTCCAAAATAAAGATTGGAGAAAAATGAACGGAAGTCGTGGTCCAAAGATGAAGAATCTCTCAAAACTTCAAGTGAAGAAATTCCTATTATGAAGAGAAGACCATAATTTCAAGAACCTCTCTCAAAGATTTGAAGTATGAAGTCGCTGCCAAATATCGGTCCGAGAAAGGTCTCAAATCGTGGCGCGAGTTATGCCAAGATATGAACTTTAAGAGGTCCCGAGAAGCAGTTTTAAAAGATTTTGTCCTTTAGCTAACTATTGATTAAATCGTCCCACTTTATTATAGGCTTAAATAACTATCAAAATAAGTCAAACAATGTATCCTCGTGATCATTCAAGACAATCTTAAAATATAAGAGATACACCTAGGAATAAGTGAGTCTAAGTGAATAATTGGCCCACATGAATTTGTGTTAGTCTGCTAACTTATAATAACAATGATCTCGTTTTTAAGCTTGGTATGGGGAACGTGAAACTTGAGGATGATAAACGTTCAGGACAGCCAAAACCCAATGTAAGTCTTTGATTTCTTTACTTGTTTCTACCTTTTTAGTTTTCCTTAAATGCTTAGTAATTAATAAAGGCCAATGTAGGTTATTTATGATGGAAAATGTAAACCATGCTTTAAAATTAATGCATTGCATGAGGGCATTGCAATGGTCAAGTGTAGGGGATTTAATAAGTGTGAAAACACTTATCCTTTTTCCACTTATTTCCAATAATAACAAGACCAAAACGTGTATTTTATGTCGTAAAAGTCGGAATTATGCGTGGTTTGTGTTTTTATTGTATTTTAGGACCAAAAGACGGAAAAGGAAGAAAACACGGGCTTTCACGGGCTTTTATCGAAGAAAACGAGAAAAGACAAAGTCAAAAGATCAAGAGTGCAAAAAGAACGGAAGTCCAAGGCCTATTCTGAAGATTTATCGAAGAAAAAGTCTAAAGACGGAAGTTTAATGAAGTCGAAGAACTCAAGTCTAATTATAGAAGAAAATTAAAAGACGAGTTCAAATCCTGAGACGACATCGAGAAAGACAAAGAATTTAGATCGAGTCGAGAAGAAAAAGAAAGAAGAAAGCATACATGCATTCCCCACTCCCTATATATACCCTCCTAATGACACATTAGGAGGGTGTTAGTCATTAGCTAGTTTTAATTTTCTTTGTTTTAGTTTTCATTTTAGAGAGAGAAAGTGTTTAACTTTCTCTCACTAAAACTTCATCTTTTCTTTCAAATTAAGTTTTGTTTAATCTTTGTATTAGAGTTTCATTAATCAAAAGTTCAAGTTTAAGCTTTTATTCTTTTATCTCTTTCTACCTTTCTTGATTTACTTTAACTTTTTGATCCGAATATTACACTTCACACGTTTGATTTGATGATTTCGTGGTTAAAAGATTAATCTTTCTTGTTCCTACATAAGCTCATATACGTATAGGCTATAAGCTCTTTGTGCTTATTGGCTTATTTCATATATTTAGCTTATTTGCTTTTCGGATTACTAAAAAGATTTAGCCTTTTTAAAGTTTCTTTTATAAAGTTTATGATTTTATGTTTTGAAAGTTGTCAAATTTAAGCTTATTGAGTTGTTTAAGGTTCGGTTAAAGTAGCTTATTGTATGTGCTTATTGAGTTTTCAGCTTATCTCAAATTTCGGATTACTTTTGTGCTCATCGAAATATTGGGGATTTGCACATTCCGATCGATTGCTTGTGTTTATCGCAATAACCCATCAAGGGTTTTACTTTGCGATAGCTTGGGTTCTTACCTTATTCTGATCTGGGATTGCGGTCGCTCATTGCGATCGCATATTCCGACGGGACTTAAGGTCATTTTAAGTCGAAACTCTGCCCAATTTTAGTTTACAACATTCCGATAGTAGTGCATTGCGACAGAAGTGTTTATGTTATTCCGATCTGGACATCCGATAGATACATTGCGATAGAGTTAACCATTGCGACAACACTGCATTCTGACAGCATTGACTTTGTTATTCCGATGGGTATTCAGATGAACATTCCGATGGCTTTTCACTTATATTATTCCGATGACTTGTTTTAATAACACTCCGATGGTTCTACTTTTGGTGCATTCCGATAGAAAGGACTTGTTACATTCCGATTAATTAAGTTTGTTAAGTTTTAAAGTTTTACAAAGTTTTATATTTTAGGTCTATTTTCTAAATAACTTTTAGTTTAATTTTCTAAAAGCTTCTACTTTACTCAACGACAATCATTTGCTTTTAGTTTAGAATTAGATAATCAAACCAAACCATCCTCTTGTTCACCAAAAGACAATTGAGTCGCACTCTTAATCGGTAATCAATTCGAAAAGACTTGGAACAACGAACTTTGATACTTAGTGAAAACTTTGTATTACTTGACTTAATACGTAATGAAATAAGAATTTCAGAAATATCAAATATCGAAATAATCGATACAAAATATAATATTTGGTCATCCATTGGCATCGCGATCACTAGTAGTCCTCGTTTCTCGTCAGAACGTAAAAATAAAACGTTCAATATTGGTTTCAACTTAAACCGTCAAATGTCATAATAATTAACGTTGTCATATACTTCAAAAATACCTGAAAAATAGAATTAAGTTATGACCTAATTTTCACGGGGTTTACAAATGTCCATACTGAAGGACGGAATATCAGTACCTCGTGTCCGGTAATGAAGTGAAAATGAAAGGTGAAGGATCTACTCCGACTTCACGGATACTACATAAATAAGGGACGTGAATGAGTTGTCTGATTACTGTATGTTTTACTGGTTCTGAGTGTTCTTAGCTTGTTTAAAATGTTCTTATCATGTTTTATTGTTTCATTTATTATCTTGTAAATATTCATGGTTTCCATGTATTCTGATTATTGTATTTCATGTATTCATGTGTTATTATACTTGTTGTATCATAATAAGTAACTTTCTAAAAATAGCAGGTTTCAACAAATAATAAGTTTCCAAAAATAGAAAGTTTTCAAAAATATAAAGTTTCCAAAAATAGAAAGTTTCTATATATAATTATAAGCTTGATTAATAAGTCGAAAATATAAGCTAGAGCTTAAATAAGCATAATTTATAAGTCATGGTGTCATATTAGTAAATTTTATAAAATAAATACTTTAGGCTAAAATGCTTATTATTAATCAATAATATAAAGCATGATTTTAATAAGAATTATTAATTAATAACATGACATGATTTATTTTAATAAAACTTTACTTTAGCTAAATAATTAAATTAAAGTATGATATTAATTTAATTATATCATAATAAAATACTTAGGCTAATTAATGAATTATTACATTAAATAGTTATAACCTAAGTGTCATGGTTAATTTAATTATAATAACATGTAATTAAATTAATTAATTTATTAAAATGGTTTAGCATCATAATACTTGTATACCGTGTCCTTTACTAGAGCCTACCGAGATACCCGTCTTGGCCGCACTAAACAAATAAAACAAAAACCAAACATCACCACAACCTGATTAGCGACAGAAATTTTTGTCGCTCTTCTGTCGCGAATCTGCCTCTCGGAATCTGGGACAGAATTTCTGTCGCATATTCTGTCGCTAATCTGGAAAACAACCAAACCGAGCCCCTGTTGGGGTTGTGTGGTGTTGCGGCTCTCAAAACAAAACAGCCCTCGGTTGTGGAAAATGTCCCACCGAGACGTCAGTGGTCTCGGTTCCCTTGACAACCAAACCCGAAACCCTTTCCAATCTTGATTAATTACATGTTTTAACAATGATTTATGGCCATAGTTTTATATAAATTGCTTCATGAATAAAAGAAATGAATTAAAAGATTAAGGATTAAGGATACCATATGCAAATGAACACGAATCAAACCCGTAACAAGATCAAAGATCAAAACCATTTTCTATCTTCCTTTTTCTTAGTGAAAGCCGGCGGCTACACAAGGGGGTGGCTAGGATTTTTTTTATTTCTTGAAAAATGTGAATAATGAAAAAGTTGGTTAATTCTCTGACAATTAACTTGGTAAATAGGCCGGGCCTAAAGCCCTTCTCTTTCTTTTCTTTTGTTTCACACGCCAGCCCAACACACATACATACAATGTTTTCAATTTTCGTGTTTTAACTAATTATCGTATAGGTTCGTGTTTCATTCTCGTGTGTTATTCTTGTCATGTATTTAAGTACTCTACCTAAATGCTTGTCGTGTACTAATAATATACGTAATACTTGTAGTAATTAATTAAAATACGTAATTCTTAGATTTAAATGTTCGTGACACGTGTCGTATAGTAATTAATATAAGGTTTTAATTTAATCGGATTTCATGCATTTAATAATCATGGGAATTTTATTCCGGTTTTACAGTTCCTAAAAGCGTTTTTCTTACAACGTGTGTGCAATATTATAGTTTATTTTATGTGGACACTTATTTGTCTTTCAAATATAAAATTCACTTGTTTATCTAGCAGTAAATTGTATGCGATGCATCTATATATTGAAAAGGAGCTAATTATCTATAATCGTGAAAAATTGATTTTGGCGAAGTGGAAAGTTAATAGATTAATATGAACACTTTGATATAAGAATACCCGTCATTTGTTAATGGAAATATTTTTTATTGTGAGATATAAAAATTTGTATGTATTTATGTGCGTATAAAATAAAGAAATGGGATATATATAAATAAAAAGGAATAAAATTTTTAATTACATTTTTTTTTGTAAATGCAACCGTGGGGTAACGGCTGGCGGTTCCCTATTTTGGTTTTTTCGGCGTCGTCAGTCGATGAAAGGAGTGGCGTGATTGGTCGGCGAGGGGGGTGTCAGTTTAATGACGAGTGACGACGAAATTCGGCGAGGGGCCACATCGGATTCAACGAATCCCTCGCGCCACCGTACCATTCCCTCTGAACGATTAGCTTGACTATACAAAACAAACCTATACAATAAAATTAGAAACCCAAATAATAAAGAGAGGGACTATATATCAAATATCATATGTAGGTTACCAACCAAATTTACATTTATTTTTTGAGTAAAAGGTGTTTTTTTATAAGTTTATATTTAAAAAAGAAATTTTATTATATTAAATGTGGATGAAGCATTAGTCCCAGCTCGTTAAATAAGCATGCATCTTCCTTAAAAGAGTTACATGCATCACTACATAAACAAGCATCAAGACCCCTGTATGGAGACCTAATACTAAAATAAAAAACAGGTCTCGAATCAATGAATCCGCCCCTAAATATAATTTGGACCAGTCTGGAAAAATTAAAATGAGACCGATTAAAAACTAGAAAACAGATCTGATTTATTTTTTAGTAGAGACCGGTTATTTTTAGAAAAAACAATCTCTATATATGTCAAAATTATAGCCGTCGCAAATCAGTAGTCCTTTTCTTATACCAAAAACCTCATTAGCTGCATCATAAATAAACAAATGGCTACTGAAATTTCTTCTATCAAAAAACATAATTCAATTCCATCATAAACTTCCATATACAACTTTTATAGGTATTACTTTCGTCTCACAATTATAGTCCATCTTTCATTTTTAATACGTCCAAAATAATCGTCCATTACTAAAAACTAAAAGTTGGATTTGTTTAAGTTTACTATATTACCCTTAGTCCATATTGATATTTACAAAATTAAAAGAAAATAGTTTGTGGAAAACTAAAAAGCGGTTGAATAGTCTTATCGTTTTAATTTATGTTTTAAAATATTTAGATCCGTTTTATGTGAAAATCTTTGGATATTGATATGTAAACTAAAGTGTGTAAATAAGCAATAAGAATGAAGATAGTAATAGGAAGAGAAAATAGGTACTAATAAACAATGACACAAATATTTGTACTGAACTAGCTATAAGGACACCTTCATTACCCCCACTTCACTCTCTGAGTCACCTAATCGTAAATTCACAACACTACAAAACGAGCCTGTATTTTTCGTGGTGAAACCTTACACGATATCGCTTACAACTTTTGCCTGTACAAAGCTAAATACCGGGTCTTACGCAATGGGTTAAACCAACCCATACAACAACTAAACTAGATACAAGATTGATGGAAGATCAGAAATATACATGATAACTTTATATCTTGATATGAGAGAATCAAGTAGCAAGTTCGTCTTAGATCTGGACTTTCACGAGAGGCCGAGCTTTCCTTGATTCACTACAAGAAAACACTAAGACAGGAAAAGAAATAATATATCTGAGATCTAGAGTTAGTAAGAGAAATATGTGAATAAGACATGTGAGGAAACAAGTGAGAAATGAGACTTTATTTATAGGAAAAATGGTTATTGTTCATATGGATCTCCCAAGTCGCTTTACCTAAGGGATATGATGTTATAGCCAAGAGATCCGACAGTCTCCACATGGTAGGGCCGGCTTAACCCAATCGTTCACCATTTATGATATCAAATAAAGACATATTTATTTCATCATTTATTCCAAGTATTTTATCGATTTGATATTAGTATTTCAAGATATTTATACTTAATCAATTACATTTAGTTTTGTAGTAATTATAGATTTCATGGTGAATTAAGGCATAAAATGGAGCTTAATTGAAGATATTTGAAGAATATTGTACGTCGAGGACATATGTCGTATGCATCAAAAGCATACGGCGTATCTGCGCAAGCATCCACCATAATTGACCACGTTTACTTGAAACACATACTCCGTATTTGAAGACTCAATACGCTGTATTAGGATTTATATGAGAATATAAGCTATCAAGACTTGAAGCATATGGACTAAATCCTCAATATGTCGTATCCAGAGGAAGAATACACCGTATGAGAAATTAAAGATAAATATTCGAGAAGTACATTAAGTATTTACGTGGACCTCACTCCAAGAAACGTGGATACTCCCTATGTGTCACACACATATACGCTGTATGTATGTTGGCCTAGGACGCATATATAAATAAAAATCCTAATTTTTTTTACAGGTGTGATGGAAGCCATAATCGGCTCAAACCCTAAAGTAACCACCAAGAAGAGTTTTTAAAATCCAAAGAAGAGAAAAATAGGTCAAGCTAAGTGCTAAATAAAATCGAGAAACTCTTACAATCTACATATTTGAATCACACGGTTGATATTTGGTATCATTCTTAAGTTTACTTTTATAATTTGTGTGACGTTTATTTATGTTTTTACTATGACTAAAGGCTAATTTCTTTAGGTGTATCCATGTTTATTTTAATTTAATGTGTTGTTTTTATACCATTTTCCTTTATTTGTCGTGAGTGTGTTGAATTATATTTATCACCCATATCCACTTATGTACTTAGCATGTAATCTTAGTTCTAGAATCTTAGGATATTAGAAAGCTCTACACTTTTTGTAGTGATTTACATAGGTGGAATAATAAGATCACAGATCTTCCTACTTTGTTATAAGTTAGTGAACCAAGTCAGGCTCGCAGGTGACTGTGTCTAACACGTAAGTCCTAATTATTATGCATCGATCGAAAAAGTGAGCTACCACCATATAATAGTCATATGTAGTAAGTGACTAGAGTCTCAATGAGCTAGGAGTAACAATAAGATCATCATTTTTTCCTTCTAAGATATATTATAACTAGAATAGATTTGCTTTATGTGGATGCGTCTAATTCTGACAAAATTAGCGTGTCTAGGTTTAAGGAAGAAGTACCGCCTTAATCTAAGAATGATATGGCCGCAACATTTAACACAATAATTCCACTTATAATTGAACAAATATTAGATTAGCATATTTCTCAATAGTAGGATTGACTACTCATCTTCTTTCGAGGATTCCTCTTGCGTGCGTTAGAGTATCATCACTTAGGCTGTTACTAACGACGTGCTAGTCTCTCAGTTTGAACCGCCATTTTATCTTAGTTAGGTTTAGTTAAAGTGAGTCTTAGGGTAGATAATTAGATTAAGTATAGTCATTAAAATGTTTGTATACATAAGAATTAACTAGTCCTCGATCGACCGGGTACTGCTCGTTAGAAGCTTTCTATTAGGTTAATAAGGTTAAAACGACATAATTATATTTAAAACTTGAATAAAAAATACCTACCACGTCGCATATCAACTTTTGGTGCCGTTGTCGGAGAGTAAAATTGATTAGTTCATCAATTTCTAGTATTTTAGATCGAGTCTTAGTATAATTTAGTTCAGATTTCGTGAATCTGTTTTTGTAAAACCCGCATGAAAAATTCATGAAATAACAAATTAATTAAAACGTCTAATTAACTATATCACGACACGCATTTAAGAATATTTAACGACACGACAAGATATAACACGAGGTTATAAACCAATAATTTACGAATACACGAGAACACAAGTTATGACATAAAATAGTAAAACAAGCTTTATGTTAAGCATAAGTTTTACAAGTATACTTATGGCCCAAGGCCCGGTCCATTAAGAAAATTAACCAACAAATTAATCCCAAACACATTCATTTGTAACAAAATAGAAAAATCAACCTAAACCCTAAATGTAAATGATAAAAGATGCGGCTGCAAGGATTAAAGAAAATGGATGCTAGTATTTCTTGGGCTCATGTTTATGTCATAAGGTAATTTACATCCATAATGCTTACATATCACAATGAATAAAAAAAAAGACGACTATTCGTATTTCCTCATCAAATCGATGCCCACAAGCTTTTGGGTCCCAAACAAAATTATTTTACTATTAGTGAATGGTTTTTATGGCTTTAAGTCATTGGGTTATGGAGGGTTAAATACAACCATCATAGTTTTATCAAATTGAAATGAAATCGAAACTGGACAAATAAAGAAGGAATTAAATTTCTTTTGGTTAGGCACGTTTGTCGAGAGAGATTAATATAATAAGATATCAAGGTAAGCCGTAATATTGACTGGATAGCAATTCATGTGTTTTATTTTTTGCTTCAATTGATATCATCAATTCACGGGTGTTTTTATTTTATTTAATTATTCTTTATTTATTTATTTATTTATTTTTTTATTATTATTTTTTAAGAACTAGTTAATGCGTGTCGTAAAAGAATGGGACAGAAAAACATAATATTAAATAACTTTAGCGACAGTTTTGCGACAGTTTTTCCTGTCGCAGAATTGTTATATATATGCAGTTTTATAAGGGACAGCTTTAGCGACAGTTTTAGTGACACCGAATTCTGTCACAAATTCTTGTTGACAGATTTTGTATTATATGTTGATTCGGTTAGTGCGACCGAGATGGGCTCGGTAGGCTCGGGACATGTTTATAAATAATAAAATAAATTTTTTTATATTATACCTTTTTAAATTAAATTGTTTTATAAAGATTTAAAATATATTTTAAGTGTATTAAATTAAATTAGTTCTTAATATTTAAAAGGGGTATATTTTTTAGGAAATGAATTAAATTATTTGAGAACTTTCTAAATTAAGAAACTTTCTATTTTAGCGGGTTCTTAATATGGCAATACTATAACGTCAAGAAATACGTTGTACCATAATTAATATTAGAAAATAATACATTAAATGAATTATTATAAGTTCCAATTTATCAGCTGGTATACGTACAGAATTTCAGAATCAAAATAAAATAAAAATAAGAAGCCAGTAAGATCAGTAAAATTAAATAAACGAATGTCAGTTAACTTATTCGCGTCCTTTATTCATGTAGCACGTGTGAAGCCCGAGTAGTATTCGTTCAGTCTTCCATTCAGTCAGTTACTGGACTAGAGGTACGGATTTTCCGTCCTTTCAGTAAGGACTTCCTTTCTATGCATGTTTAGGATTCCCCATCTTCAGCCAAATGTTTTCCCCAGTATATGTTTAAACTTATCAGTAATCATGTTAAGAATTAAATAAATTGCCTGAGCATTATATACAAGCATGATTAGTTTATGTACTAGTTACGGAGGTACCGTAACCACGGCACTAGAGGCACCGGTGTCGTGACTCACATGCAGGAGAGTGATATCCTGCATCGTCCCACTCAGCTCAGCTTGGCCATTTTATCAGTATCATTAGTGGGGCGTATGGATGCATCCTAGGCTACAGTTTACAGTTTACAGTTTAGCAGGTGAATGTGGTGTGTGCTCTACATCCTTCACATTGGAGCTGATCCCTCCACCCAGCACAGTTATTTAGAGGTCACCCCTCTACAGCATGACGAGGTCACCCCTCTATGTATTCATGCAGCAGTTGTTACCGTACATGACCTATATAAGCTCTTGGCAATTAAAATACAGTAAATGCATGTTTTCAGATTTATCAGATAACGTTTCAACTTTATTATTTACAAATCAGACTTTACAGATTATACACAGATTTCCGCTGCAAACTTTACTTATCAGTCTTACAGCTTCAGTATTTCATCATCTGTTTATTTCAGAAATTCCTTATCATGTTTCATATCCGTTCACTGAGCGTTATGCTCAGCCGTAGTTCTTTCATGTTCTAACGGCAGGTACACCAGGACGCTTTTAGGATTCTAAGAGCATGTGCATTTGGATGGAAGCTATCCAGACTTCTTACTTTATGCATTCTTACATTATTCTGCTTATTTGGACATTGTTTAGTCCTTTCATTCAGTATTTTATTTTTTTCATGTTTTGGGCTTATGTTTGGATTGCCGATGTTTGATTCCGGTATTTCCTTTATGGTCAGTTAATGTTTTAGGACATTTACCTTATGCTTTGATGACACGCCATAAATACACGTAACAGTCCACTTATCCAAGTGGGGTGTTACAATTATGGTATCAGAGCTATAGGTTCGACCTGTAGGCTCTAAAACTTGACCTGTGACTAGTGGGTAGTCACCAGGAACTTCCCATATTTTGGCGTTGTTATCTTTCATGTTTCTCATGCATTTATCAGTCAGTTTTCTCCAGTTAACAATTGGTTTTCTTAAAGCTTTTGACTAAGTAAAAGGTTGGTACATAACTAGCCATATTTAGTCGCATGTGCTTTTTAGCGAATTTTCGTTTTGGTGAGCTGACCATAGGCGTTCACCCTTGCTCGTTCAGATTTTGTATTGGTAAACCGACCATAGGCGTTTACCCTTACTCATGACAGATTCATGTTTTCAATCAAATATTACTTGGTGAACCAGCCATAAATGTTCACCATTTCTCAAGTCAAATTTCATGCTTTTCAGTCAAATGATGTTTTGTGAACCGATCCACAGTTGTTCACCTTTGTCATATCAGGACATTTCATAAATTTTGACAAGTATGGATTGGACTACAGCCATCCATATTTAGTCCGAGATTATAAATTTCTATACATGACAGTTCTCAGAAAATTTTGACCAGTATGGATCGAACCAGAATAGCCCACACTTAGTCTCATGTTTTCTTCTTTGAATTATGTGGATTGAACCATAGCCGTCCCCATAAGTTGATATTACACCTCAGTTGATTTGACTTTTTATGTTCCTTTTAACAGTCAAATTTCCATATCCTCACGTTGATGTCATCTACATGATGATTCAGTTTCATGTCTCCTTACGAGGATTATGTTTTCAGCAAAGTAATGATGTTTTCATGTTAAGATACACAAGAACTTCAGTAAAATCCGTTTTCATGATAAATCATGACTGACCTTCATTAATCATGCTTCATGCTGACCACTGTTGGGACTTCGATTATATCATACTTTTCAGCCTCGAAACAACCAGCACTAAGTCGACGCAGGAATTGTCAGTCTATTATGTTATTTATTTCAGATCAGTTTACTACCGTTTAAATCAATTTATTTCCTTGATCACGTCAGACAAGCGGCACCAGTATCGATCATCCCATAAAATTTCCACCAGTGCCATGTACAGTATTCCATATGTACCCCATGTACAGTGTCTCAGTTATACTCCATATACAGTACTTCATGTGTACTCCACGTACAGTGTCTTAGATATGCACCATGTGCAGTATTCATTTTATACTTCATGTACAGTAGTCCATGTGTACTCCAGGTACCCTACTCCATGGATATTGCTAATCGATCCTCAATCATCTCAAGCGTTTCCACTTGTCGATATTCTACCCGGTGCTGATGCTGCTCGTGAGTTGAAGATTTTATCAAATTATGATGCTGCTAACACTTTGAAGACCTCACAAATGCTGATGATGCTGATGCTTTGGAGATTATCCCAAGATGCTGCTTCTGTTCATACCATGAAGACTCTACGGAACAAGGACGGAAACTATAAATTTGAAATTTCTGACTAGAATAAATTTCAATCATCAGACACTACTATTCCACTCCATACTTTTACCTTCTCAGTTAGATGTCACACTTCACTCAGCCAACCGTTCATTCAGAAGAGTGGGAACCGGAACTCAGCCGGCCACTCAGCAGAATATTTACATGAATCACATGATAATGACCGTCGTAAAGTGACAAACAAAACAGTAGTGACAACCATCGTGCTTATAATTAATCAGCCAATAACCATTGGAACTCCGGTACGGACGTGACAAGAAATACAAAGTTCAGTAGTCTAACCGGTCCACCAATCCTAGATAGTTACCAGAAATTCTTAACCTTTTTCAGACGCACCAATTAAAATACATGTCCATACAACAGATCAAGACATGGGTCTCAGGTATCATTTTGGAAAACACATTCAGTGAAAATCGCCATGTTCACTTCACGTATTCCTATGTCAGCTTTATCTTAAATTAGGCAGTCCCCTACCTCTCAGCCACAAAGGACTCAACAGTATCGCCATATTTGTTAAAGCCTTATTTTCCGTTAACGACGAGATCCGTCTTACTAAATCCCAAATATATTCATTATACTTTCTGTCAGAAAAATCAGTACAAATTACGTCTACCTTACAAGCACGCGGCTTGTCAGTCCATAGCTACGAAGACTTTTACCTAACTGTTATTAATTCACTTCTGAAATTCCTTAAATTCATGATCAGCAGATTATTCCAGAGTTCTAGATATGATTTCAGAAAGTTTTCAAGAAATTCCTTCCTAACCACGAGACAGAAATTTAACGTCGAGCTAGTCTCAAGAACAGAACCTGTTTTCAGAACTCTCGATCACACGGCTTCAGCTAAGTTAAAAGAGTTGCAGCAATTGCTGCAAGAATTACCGAAACGAAGTTTTGTTCGTCCTATCGCACCAGCAGGAAGTACACCGTTTCTGTCTACCAGGAAGAAGGCCGATATCATGACATCATGTATCAACCACAAGATATTTCTTTTTATATAAATCACCATTCTTAACCAATGTTTCCTCCCACGTATAGAAAGTTTATATGATCTTCTACAATGTCTAAAGCATATTTTCCAGAATAATTGCGACCATGCCACCAGAAGTGGTGAGAGAAGAACATGATGTTTTCTAGATTGCTGCTGAACACATTAAAATCTCTATAAAATTTTGACGTATACGTTTGGGCTCCCTAATGACCCAGCTATAGTATGAAATTTATGAATAAAATTTTCTCATGACTCTCATGCAATATCATCAGTATATTCATTGATCACATTCTGATATGCCTAATACTAGAGAAGAACACGAGACGCATCTTCTCACAATTGTATCGAATCTTCAATAGGAGTTATTTTTTTATACACAACTTTCCAGATATAAATCTCACTTGAACAAAGTGGCATTTCTGAGCCACCACATTTCAACAGAAAGAAAATTTCAGACAATCCTGCGCAGGTGAGGGCCATCACCTGATGGTCCCGATTGACGACTGTGAACGAAGTACAATTTTTTTTTTCTAGAAATCAATTGACTGCTAACACAGAAATTGCTGACAGTATTCACTAAGCCTAGGCTAACGCATAAATTCTGCTATGACTATTCAACCAGATTCACACCAGAATGCCCCATAAGCCTAGGCAGAATTTTGATAGAAACCGTATTACACATTGATAGAGCAATGTTCATATCTAGATGCCTGACATACCGCAGGTTCAAGATAGAACGCCTTCATGTTAGTGTGTTACCATTAGAAAAATCTGAACAGAAAGAGACAGGATTCCATGGAGATTATTGTCAGACTCAGAAAAAGTATAATACTATCTAAGTGATTGTCGACCATGTGATCAACCTACGCGTTTCCTCTCATCCGGAAGGATTACGTAGTAGTGGACCTGCAGAAAATTAGCAGTAAATCGTACGATTTCAAGTATTCCGGCGACCATCATATCAGACAAAAATTCATGTTCACGATCACGTGGATGTTTACGTTTACGTTTATTTTCACTTTCACGTATACGTCTCATTCGCAGAATGATGCTGTTTCAGTTCATCTTTATGCTATCTCTTGATTTAAGCTCACGTTTGTGTTCATAACATTGTTCACGTTCAAGTTCGTGTGCCACTTCACGATACACATTTCTCAGTTTATTACCGTATACGGTTACAGAAAGCTTGAGAAATTAGACTCAAGTTTAGCACAACTATTCCATAACCAGGCAGACATTTTACATCTCAGGCCGTATCGTTTGGCATTCTTTCCTCAGTCAGCATACGTTCATGATATGTTCTGGTAGCACGTCCACAGTATGTTTCACATATCACATTCACGATATATTCCATGCCCATCGTTCCTCATATAATCGTGAACCACGTTTACAATTGCTCACGTAGCACGTTCGCAATTGTTTACGTAGTTCGTCCCTATATGTTTCAGAAGCTTGCCCAGAGATATAAATGTTATCATTTCAGGATATTTGTATGTACCGTTTCATGTATACTACATGTTATAGCTTATTCATTCTATCAGATTCAGAAAATTCATCTTAAGTATGGAACCAGAAACTCTTCAGCATCGTCAGGACAGGGTCATTAAGACCAACATTTACTTTGTGTCAAGATCTTTGAAGGAACCGTTTCGAGCAGGAAGCCACTTGGAACGGAGGAGTCCATCCGGACTTCTCATCCTTTTTCCTTTCACAATTCAGTTATGTTCTTTCAGTCATGTTATGTTCCATGTCCTCTTCAGTCATGTCACGTTCATGTCCTTCCAGCTTACATGTCTTTTAACTTATGTGTCCTTTCAGTTCTTATAACTCCATCAACTTTTATTACCTTTAATTCGAGGACGAATTTTCCTTTTAGAGAGGGAAAATTGTAAAACCACAGCATTATCATGTCTCTAATTCGAGGACGAATTATTTTTTTTAGAGGGGAAGAGTTGTAAAACCCGCATGAAAAATTCATGAAATAACAAATTAATTAAAACGTCTAATTAACTATATCACGACACGCATTTAAGAATATTTAACGACACGACAAGATATAACACGAGGTTATAAACCAATAATTTACGAATACACGAGAACACAAGTTATGACATAAAATAGTAAAACAAGCTTTATGTTAAGCATAAGTTTTACAAGTATACTTATGGCCCAAGGCCCGGTCCATTAAGAAAATTAACCAACAAATTAATCCCAAACACATTCATTTGTAACAAAATAGAAAAATCAACCTAAACCCTAAATGTAAATGATAAAAGATGCGGCTGCAAGGATTAAAGAAAATGGATGCTAGTATTTCTTGGGCTCATGTTTATGTCATAAGGTAATTTACATCCATAATGCTTACATATCACAATGAATAAAAAAAAAGACGACTATTCGTATTTCCTCATCAAATCGATGCCCACAAGCTTTTGGGTCCCAAACAAAATTATTTTACTATTAGTGAATGGTTTTTATGGCTTTAATTCATTGGGTTATGGAGGGTTAAATACAACCATCATAGTTTTATCAAATTGAAATGAAATCGAAACTGGACAAATAAAGAAGGAATTAAATTTCTTTTGGTTAGGCACGTTCGTCGAGAGAGATTAATATAATAAGATATCAAGGTAAGCCGTAATATTGACTGGATAGCAATTCATGTGTTTTATTTTTTGCTTCAATTGATATCATCAATTCACGGGTGTTTTTATTTTATTTAATTATTCTTTATTTATTTATTTATTTATTTTTTTATTATTATTTTTTAAGAACTAGTTAATGCGTGTCGTAAAAGAATGGGACAGAAAAACATAATATTAAATAACTTTAGCGACAGTTTTGCGACAGTTTTTCCTGTCGCAGAATTGTTATATATATGCAGTTTTATAAGGGACAGCTTTAGCGACAGTTTTAGTGACACCGAATTCTGTCACAAATTCTTGTTGACAGATTTTGTATTATATGTTGATTCGGTTAGTGCGACCGAGATGGGCTCGGTAGGCTCGGGACATGTTTATAAATAATAAAATAAATTTTTTTATATTATACCTTTTTAAATTAAATTGTTTTATAAAGATTTAAAATATATTTTAAGTGTATTAAATTAAATTAGTTCTTAATATTTAAAAGGGGTATATTTTTTAGGAAATGAATTAAATTATTTGAGAACTTTCTAAATTAAGAAACTTTCTATTTTAGCGGGTTCTTAATATGGCAATACTATAACGTCAAGAAATACGTTGTACCATAATTAATATTAGAAAATAATACATTAAATGAATTATTATAAGTTCCAATTTATCAGCTGGTATACGTACAGAATTTCAGAATCAAAATAAAATAAAAATAAGAAGCCAGTAAGATCAGTAAAATTAAATAAACGAATGTCAGTTAACTTATTCGCGTCCTTTATTCATGTAGCACGTGTGAAGCCCGAGTAGTATTCGTTCAGTCTTCCATTCAGTCAGTTACTGGACTAGAGGTACGGATTTTCCGTCCTTTCAGTAAGGACTTCCTTTCTATGCATGTTTAGGATTCCCCATCTTCGGCCAAATGTTTTCCCCAGTATATGTTTAAACTTATCAGTAATCATGTTAAGAATTAAATAAATTGCCTGAGCATTATATACAAGCATGATTAGTTTATGTACTAGTTACGGAGGTACCGTAACCACGGCACTAGAGGCACCGGTGTCGTGACTCACATGCAGGAGAGTGATATCCTGCATCGTCCCACTCAGCTCAGCTTGGCCATTTTATCAGTATCATTAGTGGGGCGTATGGATGCATCCTAGGCTACAGTTTACAGTTTACAGTTTAGCAGGTGAATGTGGTGTGTGCTCTACATCCTTCACATTGGAGCTGATCCCTCCACCCAGCACAGTTATTTAGAGGTCACCCCTCTACAGCATGACGAGGTCACCCCTCTATGTATTCATGCAGCAGTTGTTACCGTACATGACCTATATAAGCTCTTGGCAATTAAAATACAGTAAATGCATGTTTTCAGATTTATCAGATAACGTTTCAACTTTATTATTTACAAATCAGACTTTACAGATTATACACAGATTTCCGCTGCAAACTTTACTTATCAGTCTTACAGCTTCAGTATTTCATCATCTGTTTATTTCAGAAATTCCTTATCATGTTTCATATCCGTTCACTGAGCGTTATGCTCAGCCGTAGTTCTTTCATGTTCTAACGGCAGGTACACCAGGACGCTTTTAGGATTCTAAGAGCATGTGCATTTGGATGGAAGCTATCCAGACTTCTTACTTTATGCATTCTTACATTATTCTGCTTATTTGGACATTGTTTAGTCCTTTCATTCAGTATTTTATTTTTTTCATGTTTTGGGCTTATGTTTGGATTGCCGATGTTTGATTCCGGTATTTCCTTTATGGTCAGTTAATGTTTTAGGACATTTACCTTATGCTTTGATGACACGCCATAAATACACGTAACAGTCCACTTATCCAAGTGGGGTGTTACAGTTTTTGTTTTGTTTTTTGTGTCTTTAGCTAGGTCAAAATTTACGAATCTAAACTGACTATGGCAGAGTATGTTAGGCTTGAGGAGGAGAAATCACAAAGACAAGGTAAAACGTTTGATTGGCATATTGCGAAATATGGCATGGAAAAATGTTATGAAGATCTTTAAGGCTTTTTACGATGTTGAAGAAGAGTTTGCTGCCATAGTTCTCTATAACAACTTAACCATTGAACTAGAACCTTTGTCTAATCTCTAGGTTAGTATTTAAAAATCCGATTAGTTTTATTCAAATAATAATTTTCAAACGTCATATGAGGTTAGTTGATGACATCGAATAAACACATATTTATTGCATAATTTATTTTATGTAATTTACCCATTTGAGATTATTATTGGAAGTATTGGTACTTAATTGAATATATTTAGTTTTGAAGTAATTATTAAGTGAATGATGAATTAAGGCGCGCTTATTTGTGAATATTTAAAGAATACTAACATCTAAAGATATACGTTGTATGCCTCAAAAGCAGGCGGCGTATTTACGCAAGATTACACCATGTCGACCATGTTGTCTCAAGATGCATACGCCGTATTTGAAGACTCGATACGCTGTATTAAGATTTATACAAGATTATTCTAAAAGTTTTTAAGACTTGGAGCCTACAGAAAAATCTCACGTACGCTGCATCCAAAGGACGAATACTTCGTATGAGAGTTTGAAGATAAATACCGATGGTTATATAAAGAAAGAACGTGGGCCCCACTCCAAGTTTCGTACATACGCTGTATGTGGCCCGCGCATACACTTTTTGCACATAGTCCTAGATGCACTATAAATACTAATTCAGAATCGAATATTAGTGGTGCTTATCCCCATAAGCTGAATTCTAAACCCTAAAAGGTCGAATTTCTAAAGCAAAGAAGTACAAGGAATATCAAGAATGCAAACAATTCCATAAGAAACACTTTTTACTTAGTTACATGTTTGATATTTGGTATCGGTCTTAAGTCTCCTTTATCATTATTATAAAATTTGTATATTGGTTAAAACGTTGAAGACTAACACCTTCGGTTGTTAACCATGTTTATGAAGATTTAATGTTTTGTGTGTTTATTATTGATTGCTTGCTTTATTGTTGAGTATTAAATTATGTTTATCGCTCATATCCACTTATGTGCTTAGCATGTAGCCTTAATCCTAGTGCATTATAAAGTGTTAGGAAGCTCTCCACTTTTTGTAGTGATTTATATTGGTGGAATAATAGAATCACAAATAACATCGTGCATGTTGTAAGTTAGTGAGTCAAGATAGACTAGCAGGTGACCTTTTCTAGCACTTAAGCCCTAATCCATACACATCAATCAGAATAGTTGAGCTACCACCAAGCTAGACTAGCGTCTACTAGTAACAGAACTAGCGTATCTGGGTTTAAAGAAGAAGTAATTGCCTTAATCTGTGAATGATATGCCGCTTCAATAATAAGACAATCATTGCACTGAATTAAACATACATGCGTTATAATGAATTAGACATGGTTAACATGGTTCTCTAAAGATAAAGCTAGATCGGAATTCTAACATTTAGGAATAAGATTCGATTGTATTATGAAGGAGATAATAAGGATAAGTAACCAATACAACATGTGCCAGTCTATCAGATTGAACCCCCCATTTGATACAAAGTAATTATTGTGCATAGTATAAGTTAGTTAGGGTTTATAAAAGGTATACATGAGAATAAAAAATAGATAGAATAGACGCTACTAAGAATTAGAATATAACATTGCTCTTAGTGATCGACACCGTACTTACTGAACTAGTCTACGGTCACCGGGTACACTACCCGCTAGAAGTGTTCTATTAGGTTAATAAAGTTAAATAGTAAAAATATAAATGTAAAACTTGAATTAACATTAATTCCTACCAAACAACACATCATTAATATTTATACTCACAGATTAGTATTTGGTTTTTGGCTTATGTTTCATAAATTAAGCTACAAAAACGTTAGCTACTAAAATATAAGCAAGAAATCATGTAAGGTATAAGTCCACGATATAATCTTAATCAAAACCTACTAAAATAATTATTTGTTTCAATATTTGTAAATGTCTTTGTTGCCGCGTTCACATATATAGCCTCAGAGAGAAACACGGTTTTGACAAAGCGCTTCAAGATTTTTCCAACAAATAAGTTTTTTTGTTAATTCAATCTCCTAAGGCGGCGTTGGTATCCTTTGTTTGGAAAGTGGAAAATGGTGTGGCTAATAATTAATGAAAGGTAACTCTTAGGAATAATCGATATTTGTTGTTATTCACCGGTTTATTTGGTTTTGTGTTATTTGGATTGCATTTTTTATAATCAATTTTTGTTGTTGGATGATGATGCATGTGAACTGCTTGACCACCTGCATAGGACACGGGCCACTAAAAGTTGCAAAGCCAACATTACCTGGTGCAAATGTTACTCTACCTAGAAGAGAAGCACCATTGATTCCACAGCTTTGAGAATATCATCAACATGGTCACACTAGACTAAATGATAATTGTAATTATTGAGAATATGGTATGGAATCAAAGCCGTATATTATTATCTAAAGTATATAAACAAAGTTAAAAATATCAAACATGGTCACACTAGACTAAATGATAATTGTAATTATTTAGAATATGGTATGGAATCAAAGCCGTATTTGATTATCTAAAGTATATAAACATAATTAAAAATATCAGATGCAAATTTGCAGTATATTCGAAATTTGTATAACAAACAATAACGTAAAATCTCGCGCTCCACATGGAAGCATGGATTAAGAACCTCGCAATATACATATATATATATATATATATATATATATATATATATATATATATATATATATATATATATATATATATATATATATATATATTAAAACATGATTGGTCCATCACATTAATCATGCAATTCTTTTTATAAAAATCGTATGAATGTAGCATTTCTCATAATTATCTGTCATTTTTAACTCGATTAAAGGACAAGATCGGTTAGTTTCACTTTATTGTGTAACTTGATTAGAGATATTAGAACATAAAAGTTTAGTATTATACATTATTAAAGGAATATTTAAAGTTTAAGTTTGTAAAAAAACGAATCCATAAAATCCAACGAAAGGTTGCTGTTTTATACAAGTAAACTTAGCCTAACTGGCATTTTAAAGATACAATAAAAAACTCCATGTAATCCCTCTGGCGGTTTTTTTTTCCAAAAAAATCCTACACACATTAATTCATTCCGTAAACTTAGTTTAATCCCAAACTAATTAATATGTGTGCTCATGTATTTATTACATCTGTTGTAACACTCTTTTTATCGATTTTGTGTTACTTGAAGTATGGTTTTCTTTTTATTGTAGGGTTTTGGTAAAATTGTTTTTGTATGACGAATTTCTTGTGTTTGAAGATTGGTAGGTAGCAGGTAAATGGTTTGACAATAGAGAGAGGTTTTTTGGATTCTGAAGGGGGGAAAACAATCATAGGAAGAAGCATGATGTCAATGTTACTTGTTGTTGAAGCTACTAATTTTGAAGCTACTATTGAGGTCGATATTACTGTTCCATATAAAAACGATATTGGTTAGCTGAATTAGTTTACGGTTTAATCGCATCCTACTACTCCGACTAAATGAGGTGTTCATCTTTTCAGTGGGCCCACTAAAGAGGAACTGATCAAGTTGTTCGTGAAGATGTTATGAAGGAAACTCCATTGTCTTATGTGGATAAGATTAGTTTTACATCTTCGACCAAGGTAAACCCTTAGAAACATGATGCTAATGTGCCTAATGATGTTGATTTTGATAACAGGCTACCGCTGGCTTCAATGTCGAGGTTAATGATAAGATGATTCATTCACTATTTGGTTACCTTATCAACAAAAGGTTGGCTTCCCCTCTTGTGGAATAGTTTGTTTGTGACAATTGGAAAAAGTATGGTTTAGAAAAGGTAACACTTGTGAAACATTTTTTTTCTTTATGTTCTCCTCTATTGAGGGTGTCAAGACGGTGCTTAGAGAAGGTCCTTGGATGATTCATTAAATCCCCATATTCTTCAATAAGTGGTCTCCCTCTGTGAGTCTTCTTAAAGAATAATTTTTTTACGTTCCCGTTTGGTTGAAATTCCATGATGTCCAAATGGTTGCATATACTTCTGATAGATTAAGCTTGATCGCCTCTAAGCTTGGTAACCTGATGATGCTTGACTCTTTTACTAATTCTATGTGCTTAGAATCATGGGGTAGATGCGAATACGCAAGAATTCTGATGAAAATCGACGTTCGTAATGGTTTTTGTGACACTTTGATTATGGGTTTTCTTAATATGAGTGAAAACCCCCTCGTTGTGGTACTTGCTTGGTGTTTGTTCATTTAGATGATATTTTTCCAAAAGCTCCTAAAAGATAAAAGATAATGGTAGCTCACCTGGAGCCGATGATGATGGTTTCACTAAAGTTAATAGTAAGAAATCTGGTAGAAGTAATTGTGGCAACAAAATCGTTAGCATGGTTTGGTAAAACCCAAATCTTCTTTCCAATTCCAACCAAAGGCAACTCAACCATCTATTGAGACGAGTTCTAAGAGAGAGACATCAGGTAAATCAAGTAAAACAACATGTAAGACGAATGTTTCGTCATCGGGTAACCATTTTGTTTTCATTAACAACTTATTTGATGCTTGAATGATGACTAGTAGGTTGTTGAGTAAGCATAATTGGGTAGTAAGACATCCATGTCTTTATTTAATATGGAAGAGCAAAGTAACTCCCTATACTAGAAAAGATCAATTAGATTGAAAAACATTTAATGGGAGGTATGTGCTTGTAGGAGGTAATGTTAATGTGGAACATGTTGAGTCTATGTGTGATCATGATAGTGAGGATGAAGTTGCATCTGTCAATTTTGGTATGGCTAAGCACTGGCGGCTAAATCTTAGGGATTGGATATGGTAACCCAAGCTTTCTAGAAAAAAAAGGATGGAATCTAATGGCAATGCTGAAAATGGATTATGACGCGTATGATGATCAAAGTTGTGACAACCCTAGTTTTGAGGTTCGTCACTTAGTTTTATTTTGTGCTAGTTACGTGTCTTTACGTGTTTATGTGCTTATTGGGGTGTATAGATTGTGGTTTGGATATCGTTTCCGGTGCGGGGTACCTTGTGAGGGAAACGATGTGTGATGATTTCATGTTCATGAGTTCACATGGTAGTGACTATGAAGTGAGATGGTGTTATTTGGTGGTTTTAAGTATACGTATATGTATTATAGAAAATCGTATTTTTTACGATTTACGGTTTAGCATTTGGAGGTCTCGGATGAGGTAATTAGTCATATGTATATTTTTCGGGATGGTTTTAAGTCATTTAGGACTTAGTTATAAAGTTTATTTCAAAATTTGAGATTTTTTTTAAAAGTGTATATTTTACGTCTTTTACGGTAAAACGCGTAAATTTGACTAGTTTTACGGTTTTGTGGTTTTGGAAGCTTTAGGAGCTGAAATAAATTAAGGAAAATTAAGGTAATATTAATAACATAATATTAAATAATAAAAATAAAAAAAAACGAATTTGAGGGGTGTTTGGGTCGGTTTAGACGCACCAAAGATGAAAAGAAAGGGAAAAAAAATAAGGAAACAAGACTTTTGGGTTGGGCTAGGATTTGTCCAACTTAATTATATAAGGTTACATACAACAAAACACTTCATAATTCCCTGGAGGAATAGAAGTCGACGGTTAAACATGGGATTTTAGGGTTCTTCATCAAAATTTTAGGGTTTTCATAAATCAAAGGTAAACTTTCAGAATCCCTTTTTAATTTAATTGTTTTTAATGTTTACATAATCATTTTATGATGGATTTAGGTTAGGGTTTTAATAAAAATCTGTATTTTAATGAGTTCATAATGATTACATAAATTAGGGCTTGTAATTAGTGGGATTAGGGTTAATTAATGAGGTTAATTTGATTAAACCCGTTTTTAAAAACTGGGCAAAATTTCGAGTCAATTGTTTTGATCATATTGGGCGTTTTACAAACTATTATTTGCGATCCAAGTATCCCAGAAAAGGTAATTGAAGTGGCTTTCCAATTCAAGAAACTAGAACTAAATTGGAGGTCGGGAAGTGGGTCAAAAACATGTTACAACAGTCGGAGGTCAAAAGAATTTTGTAATCAGCCTGTTTTCTTTTTAAGTTTTGTGTTGTTTGGGGTACTTAGGGTTGCATTGGGATCTTCTCACGAACATGAGAGATGGTTTATATATTGTATTAAGTATCTGCACTTGGGCTAAGGTTGTGGTTTAGGGTAAGACCCCTTAATTGTAACAAACTTTTAGTATGTTTAAAATCAGGAAATCTGGAATGAGAAAAGTATATATATATATATATATATATATATATATATATATATATATATATATATATATATATATATATATATATATATATATATATATATATATATCGGGGCCTTAACAGTAGCTTTAAGGTTAGGGAAAGTGGGAGGTGTTAGCTAACATATGTAAGGGTATGAATATTCCTTTTACAGAAACCATGGGTATGTTTAAGTGGGCGTTTGACTTAAAGTTTTGAGACCTAAAAACTGAGACTGTTTTGTGTAAAATATGAACGGGATAGTTATTAAACTTAACCAAGTTAAGAACTTGTTAGGGAAGGGTAATGGGGTGTTTAGAGCTTATCAATGAGGTATTTATATGGGAATAGGCTAGATGTCCATCATAGGTTGATGAGCCATCTTAGTGATTGGTTCATGTATTGATTGCGTGTTTTTGGTTTGTTAGCTTGTTGCTAGTGCGAGGACTTGTGAAGAAGCAATCAGGTGAGTTTCATAGTCCCATGTTTATTATTGTTTTTTACTTCCAGATGGGATGGAAGAGACACTGTGTTGAGTTATTTATAAATTGATGCAGGGAATGTTTTTAAGGTTTGAGATGGACTTGTGTGTACATTATGTGATTAACTGCTATGTGATGCTTGTTTGTGTATGATTTGAATCGGAAAGGTACATAGGTGTATGGGCGGCTATGGTACCATGGTTGTTGGTAAGGCGTAATGCCTTGGAAATTATGGTTGTTGGTAAGGTGTGATGCCTTGGAAATTATGGTTGTTGGTAAGGCGTGATGCCTTGGAAATTATGGTTGTTGGTAAGGCGTGATGCCTTGGAAATTATGGTTGTTGGTAAGGCGTGATGCCTTGGAAATTGTGGTCGTTGGTAAGGCATGATGCCTTGGTATTGTGATGATTGATTGAACATGAATGCTAGTTGTTAATACATAATTGTAGCGCATTGTCCATATGTTATTGTGTTGATGGTTGTTATTCGCAGCTTATAACTGATTTAGCGTTGGAGTCTAAACCTATGACTCTCACCAACTTTATGTTGACGTGTTTTAGTGTCTCTTTCAGGTGATGCTATGGGTAGGCATGAGAACTTAAGTGGCTAGGATTTGGAGAGCGTAGGAATGCATATAGAAGGATATCCCCGTTTCCTTCTTAGTTTTTATTTGTTCATTTAATAAGTGATACAGTGGCACACATATGTTTGTTTTGGTTATGTTACTTGTTTGTCTTGGGTAAGAGGTAGGACTGTTACCTACTTACCTAGACTCCTGCATTTGATGAGATATTGTCATGACTTTTGTATCACCATTTTATGACATTTCTTATTTCATATAGTTATCTCTATAGACACGCCATGTTGTGATGATATCCATACGTCGCGCCCCATATTCCGCCATGGTGGGGTGTGACAGAATTGTTAGAAATACGTTTTAACGTATATAAGAAGTATCGGTCGCTCCACAATATGATTTATGTTGTAATAGCTCGTAGTTAGTAATTAGTTGTTATTTGCTTATTAACTTAAGTAAGAACCGGTCCATGGGCTTGTCATGGACCGGCCCAAGTCCACTTATGACTTGGAACTATAAATACCCCTTTCCACTAAGGAAAGGGGTTGGTGGTTATCATTTCTTAATTTCCACTTAATAAAATTCACATAGTTTCTCTCACTTTCTCTCTCTAACTTTCTCTCTCTAGAAATTAACAAACCCCTTCATAGATTCATTGATTATCAATATTCTACAGTAATACAGTGTACTAGCATTCATGGGATCAAATCTAGATAACAACTTAGGGTTTAAGCCATGTGAATGCACGCAGCTCGTGTGAACAGAAACTGAAACCCTTCGTCGTCACTTGTAGACATGCGTATTAATCCTTTGTTTAATATTGGAATCTTTTTCGAGTATACGGTTGAATAAATACCATGGAAATCAGCAAGATCCAAGCATGTATACCATCTTCATGATTCACGAACCACCAGATGCTGCTACGTTACAAGCCTCGATCTAGGGTTTTAAAAACTTTAAACATTGAAACCCTAACTTAGGGTTTGTAGATTTAACCATAGATCCTGAATTTAACAGCCACCAATTTCAATTCTTCCTGCTTTTTAAGTAGATCTAGGGTTTGAGAAACCCTAGTTCATGATTTCATGTGAAAGCAGAAAAACTGAAAATCACTCATCAGCCAACTTCGACGCTTAATAACTTTTGCCTGGGGATAAATCTCGACAATCCCTCCGGTGGATGTTTAGATCTATGTATGTAGAACACACATCTAAAATTTCGTGACGATCCAACGGTTCAATCAAAAGTTATGACCTTCTGAATACTGCTGCGCACACAAAAACGTCCAGAAAAATTCCATACGAATTTTTCTTCTTCACCATACACGAACACCTCGTCGGACCTAGATATCAAGAGCCTTAGGCTCTGATACCAATTGATGAGTCCTATGATCGTTGGGCTCAATGGTTATGAACCATATATCTAGGTTTGATCATCATTCATATGATAACATAGCGGAAAAGAACAATGATCATGACAAGGTGTTTAGGAACAAAGAACAAGAATTAAAACAATTGGGATGTTCATTATATTAATAACAAACATCCACTAGACGTGTATACATTGAATCCCACGTCTAGTGCGACACACACTTTAGGTTTACATTGTGAATGAATGATATTATATAAAACCTACGTCCTATGTTTTCTTTATATACTAGAAAACATAGCTTACAAAGAAAGCTAAAGTAATAAAAAGACTCCAACGGCTTGTTCTTTTGCAACTTGTACTTTTTAGCCCTTGTCTTCTTATTTTGTTGTGTTTTGACTTATCAACTTAATAATTGGACCCAACACCCTTAACAAACAAAGTAGGGTTAGCTTTCTTCCATTCATTCAGATCAGTCAACTTTTGTTGGTACTCTTCAACTGGGGTGACAACTCTTGGTAAAGGAATGAATTCCTCCTCTTGGAGCTCTGGCAAACCAGTCCAAGATAGGTCCTTTTGTTGGACACCATAGAAGTCACCAGCTGGTGGTGGAACCACAGAGTAATCATTCATCCCAATCCCAGTCATGTCTTTAGGATCTCTTTGTTTACTCACACAGTCTCCTAAGGTTTGTGTGGCTCTATCAAATCTTTGAATTTTAAGGCCAACATTATCTTTGTTTTTAATGGCTTCATCTAATTTAGCTTGTAACTCACCATTAACCCTTTCCATGATATTTATAATATCCATACTAGCATTTAACTCATGTTTTAAAATATTGATTTTATCTTTTAAGTCAAATTCCATTTTCTTGTATTCAGAAACTGTCTTCTCAGTTTCAGTGAGAGCTAGATGTGGACCAATGAGACTATAGGGTGATCACGTGAACTGTCAAAAGTGAAAGTACATAGGAGATAGAGATGTGCTCGAGTAGAAAAAGGAAAAAGAAAAGGGGGGCGTATAGTTCACGTGGGGTCGAGATGTTTGACCAAAATGAATTGGTCCATTCACAGGTTTGTTTACTTTTGATCAATCACTTTTGTTTCAAAGTGATGTACTTTTGGTGATACTCCTCTCGTTTAGATAATATTTATTGCCAAAAGAAACAGTGAATGGACGAGAGGTATATGGGCTTCGTCAAGTAAAAGTGATGTATTTGGTTTACAGACTGTTACATTTTCAACGCTGATGGGAGTTATTTAGCCGCTGACAGACACGCTGACACGTGAAAGCTTGACGCTGACACGTGTATTTAAGCCGCTGACAGCGTTGTATGCAGCCACTGACAGAATGTTTTGGGAGATTTTTAGTTTGGAATTTGGTTTATTCACAGCAACTAGGTCTTAAAGGTATAAAGGCTCGTTTTATTTCCATTGATTACGAAGAAAAGTTTTTATTATTTGTTTGAAGACGAAGTAGATTTTCGCGAGTTTGTGTTCTATCATATCTTAAAGTCGTGAACTCCCAGTCATTGACTTTTAAGGTAACTTGTTCGTGCTTTTAATGGTTGGTAACGAAGACTTGTCATAACACTTGAAGGAGTTACATTATCGTGCTCAGTGTCTCACAAAGGATGAGAATGTTGACAAGGGATCGAGGTCTACTTATACTTTGTGCCATGAGTATAAGTTCTTTGTTACATGTTTAGTACAAGACATGGAACGCAAGTTCGGGTTATTCTACTTCATCATCAAGTAAGTCGTAATTAGATTTCTTCATATGTAATCATTACATAAAGTCTACAGAATTTGAAGATTCAAGAATGATTGGCACAATTTAAGGGGAAGCTAAATTGTTGAAGTGTTGGTCATTCAAATATGACATTAAGGTGAAGGTTTTTGCCACTGCTCATTAGTATTATTACAACTAATATAAGTTTTCTATTTCTCAAATTCATTATACTGCATCACCTGTGCTTCATGGAGGGAAATTTGAGAAGTTGAAAACTTGGGTTAGAAGTGTGATATTGGTTAGTAGTGGTCGAAATCAAGGTTGCTTATATACAAGACCCCTATTTGGATCATGTCAAAAAGGGGAAGTAGTCTACACAATGCAATCTGTTGATCCTTGGTGTTATATGTTTTACAAAAAATGCGAGATTAAGGGGAAGTGTTTTTGACATCATCAACTAGGGGAAGATTGTTGGGTTAAAATTATGAGTTGATGCGTCAAAAACAACAAAATAAGAAGACAAGGACTACTTTTGCCAAAGTTAAATACTACAAGCTGGTGGAGTCTTTTTATTAATTTAATAGCTTTCTTTGTAAGCTATGTTTACTACTTTATAAAGAAAACATACGTAGGTTTTACCTTCAATTCATTTTTCACAATGTAACCTACAGTAAAGTTCGATCTCTAGGTGTGGGATTCAATGTATACGCACCTAGAGTTGTTTGTGTTAATCTTTAATACAAGCACTTTGGGAGAAATTCATCTTGTTCATAACATCTTGTTCTTATATCTTGTTCTAATTCCGCTATGTTTGATTACATAAGAACTTGATATAATCCTAGATAAATGGTCTAAACCATTGATACAAAAAATGCGAGATTAAGGGGAAGTGTTTTTGACATCATCAACTAGGGGAAGATTGTTGGGTCAAAATTATGAGTTGATGCGTCAAAAACAACAAAATAAGAAGACAAGGACTACATTTGCCAAAGTTAAATACTACAAGCTGGTGGAGTCTTTTTATTAATTTAATAGCTTTCTTTGTAAGCTATGTTTTCTACTTTATAAAGAAAACATACGTAGGTTTTACCTTCTTGTCTGCTTCTGAACATCCAGCAACAGCTGTTCTTGCAGCAATGGCATTAGCAATCTTTTGAGCCTTATTGAATGTGTTTCCATATTCAATAATTTCCCAGAGTGTGTAGTCATAGATCCCTAGATATTGCTCAAAGTTGAATTTCCACAATTCAAAGTTGGTTGCATCAAGCATAGGAATCTTGATGTTTGGTAAGGGTGAGGAGGAGGAGGTTATTTCTGGAGTTGACATGATGTTGTTAGGGTTTTTGAGAAAATTAGGGTTTTGGTGATTTTTAGGGTTCTTGTGTTCTTTAAGATCAAAAGTTCCTCAACAATCTCTGATACCACTTGTTGATCCCAAACTTAGATCGATTTAGCTTTATGTATACGAGATTAGATCAAGTAATACACTTAGAGAAACCTTTGTATATGCTTAGGATAATCTAAGTGTTATGCGGAATTAACACTTAAACAAGAACACACAATGATATAAACAAACTTTCACTTTGATTAATGATATCAAACTTGCTTACAATGAAAGTAGTTTACGAATGAAAACTTATATCAAACATTAACCTAAAGGTCTTCTTTTATAGACATAATAAGCCTTGTACAATAATCTACGTATCAGCTATTCTAGGTAAAGATAAATATAGAAAATACATTGTTGTTCCTATCTTTACTAGAAGTAATCTAGAATACAATAAACGCATAGAGTATATCTTCCCACCAGTGCTTGTCTTCAAAGTATCAACGCTTGACTTTATCTTGTCAACGCTTGAGCTGTCAGCGCTTGTTTTGCTCTTGTCAACGCTTGATTTACTCTTGTCAGCGCTCAAGTGATCTGGCCTTAATTTATTCCCAACATAAGCAACCGTACGGTTAGCTAATTCCAAAGTCATTCGTGTGGGGAATATCTCGGGTAGAGATAATTGTTTCCAAACACTTAATGGCATTAGGTTTATACTAGCACCTAAATCGGCTAGGGCCATACAATTCTCTACCCCGGGGAAGTTGCAAGGAATGAGAAAACGACCCGGATCTCCTAACTTAACTAGAAGTTTTCTTAAAAGAACGGCAGAACAATTCTCATTTAATTGGGTATTGGCGATGTCGAGCAATTTTTCCTTATCACTTAAAAGATCCTTAAACATCTTAGCATATTTAGGCATGTGAGAGAGAGCCTCAGCAAAGGAGATATTAAAATTCAGTTGTTTAAACATTTTGAGAAAGTTAGAAACCTGAATATCATCCTTGTTCTTCAACTTCTCTTTCCTCAACCCTGAGGGATAAGGTATATTGGGTTGAGATGAGGGATTTGGAATGGAATCTCACTCACATCCTTGGGTGGTGGATGGGTGGAAGTAGAAGGTGGTGGAATTGGAGAAGGGGACTCGTTTTCCTTTGTCACAATCACCGGTGTTGGTGTAGGAATCTCGGGTTCCTTTAAACCTTTGCCACTTTGAGTGGTGATTGCTTTCATCTCCCCTCTTGGATTAGAAACGGTGTTACTCGGAAGAGAACCCGAACCAGAGGCTTGATTACTTGGGAAAAAACTAGCCATCATATCCCTTAAGTTATTCGTTTGATTGTTCATGGAGTTTCTCATGTCGGCTTGAAGAGCATTCCCTTGTTTCGCCATGTCATTCCTTAGCTCAGCTCGAATATCATTTCCTTGTTTTGCCATGTCACCTTTCAAGTTAATGAATTAGCTTTAAAGATTCGTCACCATCTCTCTATTGGTCCTCATGTAAGTTTCGAGGTGTTGGTTCAATGTCGTGGGTTGATTGAGAGGTGGGGCTTGGTAAGCTGAATTATTTCCTTGAGGTGGATATGGGTTTCTTTGGGATTGATATTGATTGGTAGCTCGAGGTTGGCTTTGATTGTTGCGGTTGAAATTGTTTTGGTTTTGGTTTTGAGGAGAAAAACCTGGTGGAGATAGATAATTGTTGGAACGATAACTTAGCAAGTTACGATCTCCTTGAGGTCGTGCTTGGTAGCCTCCTGTAGCAAAGTTACCATTAGCGGCGTACACATTTTCCGGATTGTCAAGAGTAGAAGGACAATCGATGTACGAATGATAACCCCCGCAAATCTCACAAGAAGGTGCAATAGCTTTGGCTTGTTGAAATTGGTTTGTAGCCATGGTTAAGAAGTTTTTGTACATCTCAACTATTTGGCGAGTAAGTTCGGTGAGCTCTGGGTTAGATGATGTAGAAGAAACATTGGCCCTCTGATTATTTCTTGAAGATGCAGATGAATCCCAATTTTTGTGGTGAGTGGTCATGTTCTCTATCAGCTCTCTACACTCCTCAGGTCGTCTCTTCATGAATGTACCACCGGCGGCAGCATTAATCGTATCACGATCACGAAAAGTTAGACCATTATAGAAAGTATCAATCAAAGTAACGGGGAGCATGTTATGGTTCGGACAACAGTCGATCAAGACATTATAGCGTTCCCAAGCATCGAATAGCGACTCATCAGGTTTTTGTGTGAATCCACTGATTTGGTTGCGAAGACTAGTGACCATGGATGGTGGAAAATAGCGCGACAAAAATTTTTAGTCATGTCATCCCATGTTTGAATTGAGTTTTTAGGAAGACGATCAAACCATTTTTCGGCATGATGGGATAAAGTGTGTGGAAAAAGGTGAAGGCGAAGAAAATCCATGGAAGCACCAGGTAGTTTCATGCTTTAAGTGACGGTAATGAACTTGTCTAGATGTTTGTTGGCATCATCATCCGGTAATCCGCTAAATGGGCAAGCGTTTTGAACTTGTTGGATCATGTGATGCTTCAACGAAAATTCAGGAGCCGTGATTTGCATCTGCGCAATCGGTCCTCCGCGTCCGTTCATGGTGGGTTGACAAAGTTCCTCCATTGTTCGTAAATCAGTTAGGGGAACATTGTTGTTGTTGTTATTGTTATTCAAATTGGGTAGAGGTGGGTTGTTATTGTTGTTATGCACACCAGTCATATCTAAATCTTCACGAGTCTCGGGCTCAGAATAATTTGAAGATCTAGTACGCATACACCTGCAGAAGAAAAGGATACCAAAGAAACAGAGAATATATACATATATATCTTTTTGGTGCACAACCTTTGAAAAAGAAATGTTTTTTATGATTTTTTAATGTTTTTGTATTTTTGAAATTTTTAGCAAGGAAAATAACGTTCCTAAAAGAACGGATCCCAAAATTCAACGATTCTCTCACTAAAGACCGTTAATCTTAAAGAGAAGAGCCGGCAGCGGCGCCATTTAATACAAAGTTTTCACTAAGTATCAAATTTCGTTGTTTCAAGTCTTTTCGAATTGATTATCGATTAAGAGTGCGACTCAATTGTCTTTTGGTGAACAAGAGGATGGTTTGGTTTGATTATCTAATTCTAAACTAAAAGCAAATGATTGTCGTTGAGTAAAGTAGAAGCTTTTAGAAAATTAAACTAAAAGTTATTTATAAAATAGACTTAAAATATAAAACTTTGTAAAACTTTAAAGCTTAACAAACATAATTAATCGGAATGTAACAAGTCCTTTCTATTGGAATGCACCAAAAGCAGAACCATCGGAGTGTTATTAAAACAAGTCATCAGAATAATATAAGTGAAAAGCCATCGGAATGTTCATCTGAATACCCATCGGAATAACAAAGTCAATGTTGTCGGAATGAAGTGTTGTCGCAATTTTTAACTCTATCGCAATGTATCTATCGGAATGTCCAGATCGGAATAACATAAACACTTCTGTCGCAATGCACTACTATCGGAATGTTGTAAACTAAAATTGGGCAGAGTTTCGACTTAAAATGACCTTAAGTCCCGTCGGAATATGCGATCGCGATGAGCGATCGCAATCCCAGATCGGAATAAGGTGAAAACCCAAGCTATCGCAAAGTAAAACCCTTGATGGGTTATTGCGATAAACACAAGCAATCGATCGGAATGTGCAAATCCCCAATATTGCGATGAGCACAAAAGTAATCCGAAATTGGAGATAAGCTGAAAACTCAATAAGCACATACAATAAGCTACTTTAACCGAACCTTAAACAACTCAATAAGCTTAAATTTGACAACTTTCAAAACATAAAATCATAAACTTTATAAAAGAAACTTTAAAAAGGCTAAATCTTTTTAGTAATCCGAAAAGCAAATAAGTTAAATATATGAAATAAGCCAATAAGCACAAAGAGCTTATAGCCTATACGTATATGAGCTTATGTAGAAACAAGAAAGATTAATCTTTTAACCACGAAATCATCAAATCAAACGTGTGAAGTGTAATATTCGGATCAAAAAGTTAAAGTAAATCAAGAAAGGTAGAAAGAGATAAAAGAATAAAAGCTTAAACTTGAACTTTTGATTAACGAAACTCTAATACAAAGATTAAACAAAGCTTAATTTGAAAGAAAAGATGAAGTTTTAGTGAGAGAAAGTTAAACACTTTCTCTCTCTAAAATGAAAACTAAAACAAAGAAAATTAAAACTAGCTAATGACTAACACCCTCCTAATGTGTCATTAGGAGGGTATATATAGGGAGTGGCGAATGCATGTATGCTTTCTTCTTTCTTTTTCTTCTCGACTCGATCTAAATTCTTTGTCTTTCTCGATGTCGTCTCGGGATTTGAACTCGTCTTTTAATTTTCTTCTATAATTAGACTTGAGTTCTTCGACTTCATTAAATTTCCGTCTTTAGACTTTTTCTTCGATAAATCTTAATAATAGCCTTGGACTTCCGTTCTTTTTGCACTTTTGATCTTTTGACTTCGTCTTTTCTCGTTTTTTCGATAAAAGCCCGTGAAAGCCCGTGTTTTCTTCCTTTTCCATCTTTTGGTCCTAAAATATAATAAAAACACAAACCACGCATAATTCCGACTTTTACGACATAAAATACACGTTTTGGTCTTGTTATTATTGGAAATAAGTGGAAAAAGGATAAGTGTTTTCACACTTATTATCAAGTCGAACTTAACTATTTCGTTTTGTGTGCGTTTAATTATTAAAACGATCGATTTAACAAAACGAGATTTATATTTTTATAAACCGGGAGGATACCCGACTCTCGTAAATATTTATAAAATTCACTGGTAGTCATTTCCCGCTTTTTTAACTAATATTTACAACTTGGTCCAAAAGAAAGCATAAACGACAATTTCTACCCTCACCCACCATATAAATAGTCATTTTTAAACACACATAAC
Source organism: Glebionis coronaria (assembly GCA_025667525.1). Taxonomy (NCBI): domain Eukaryota; kingdom Viridiplantae; phylum Streptophyta; class Magnoliopsida; order Asterales; family Asteraceae; genus Glebionis; species Glebionis coronaria. Next base: position 49,084,518 of record CM046877.1, read on the forward strand.
TTATCAAACACCAAAATTTCTCTCTTTCTTTTTCCCTTTCCTCTTTGCCGCGACCAAGAACAAACAAAACACCCCTTTGATCATAATTTTGAGCTTGATCAATGAAAAATAAATTGAAGACCCATGTTTAGAATTCAATGGAGATTCTTTTGGTATGATTTTTACCCACATGCAACTACTTTTATTTTTTAAAGATTTTTAGTGAAGAACAATGGTGTTTGATCCATTTTTATGTTATATGAATGTGTTATTGTTATTATATAATTGATTTTAATGGTTGTATGTTGGATTTTTGATATGGATTTTGAAGGGTTGAATCATGCAAGTGATTTAGGGGTGTTAGGTTTTGTTAGGGATGATGGTTATAGCTTATTTAAGGTGTTGACGATGTTAAAAATGGGTCAAAATGGGTGTTGATGTGATTTTTAAAGTTGTATTTTACATCCGTAGGTTTAAGGCAATTCTGTCAACTTTAGGCTTGAGTATAAGTTGGTATAATAGGATATTGTTGTAGTAGTCATCGAGACGCTCGTTTTGGTTTAAGATAGAGCTTCTAACTCATAACGAGGAGTAAGTTATGCTAGTGTGATTATTCGTGTACCGGGAGACGAAATTGTTGTCAATATTTGGATCAAATCTCGGGGACTATAAGTTGAGTTTTAAAACTGGTAAAAGGCTGTTGTTAGGTTCTATACTTAGAATTTGGAGTCTATTTTCAAAGTCAAGTGTCGCTTTTGTAAATGGGAATGTTTAACAAAGTCAAAATGGTTTTACGAGGCAAGTGTGTAAAACAATCCGGTTTCTAAGGTCTAAATATGTGTTGAGCAGGTGGGTCTAAATTGTGAATCATTGGATGAATTTTTAACCGAGTCTTATACAGATATTAATTGAGTTTGTCACCAAGTTTCGTCAAAAACGGAGTTGTTTAGGTAGGGGAAATCAGCGTGTACTTTTGGTAAGTACCGGCCGAGTATTTTTGGGAGGTACTTAACCTCGCGTCATAATTTGAGGCGAGAGGCTAACTTATTAGCTTCTGAAATTCCCGAAGGTTATAAGTTTTAAGCTTGAGTGTATGTTCTGAGATTGGAGACCCGTGTTGGGTATTTGACCCGTGTTGATTTGGCATATATGAGATGGATCAACATCGAAGGTACTAGTCTTGGAAAGCTAGTATATGTTGTGGGGTTTAGAAGGGAATCACTTGCAGTGGTTGGTCATGTCTATGTATGTTCTATTTTGAGTCGTTGATTTCATTATACTAAGTATGTTTTGAAATACTTATGTATGTTGCTAAGCGCGCACCTTATTTGTTAGGTGGCGGCTTTTGACGTGTATATTTGGGAGGCATCATCATTTGGCGATCACTATTACTACTAGCTTCGTGTATTATCTAAGGTGAGTTCATATCCTCGCTTTTAAATCCTTTTATGCTTTACAAACCAGCGAGGGGGATACATGCTTGTTTTAGAAAATCGAACACAAGTAGTTATATTATGTGAATGTTGCTATGAGTGTTATGTTGTGGCCTTTCCTTCATGGACCGTTAATTACCGATAACCGGTAAACGCTATTACATATATAATAGATCTATTTTGGCCTAACGACCTGTCTAGTGTATGTTTCTTGCGAGGAGCATATGAGGACATATTGTATTTAGTATTGGGAGTGTCTCACTCTAGGTTGGGCACATGGTTAAGGTTCGGTTCGTGGCTCTAGCATCGTTTGATTGTTCTATGAATATAATGTTTACTAAGCTTGTGTTCAAAGTTATTGTTTCGAAACTCTATGGATTCACTCAGCATTTTGTTGACTTTTAAGCATGTTTATCTCAGGTTTATATTGGCATGCTTGGATAGGATTGGATGCGGATATCAAAGGAAGTGGACTTGGTGAACTTTGTACTTTTGATAAAAATCTTTTCTTTTTAAAAAAAGATTAAAAATTGTATATTGCAACTTATTTGAAAATAAGTTTTCTTAATTTATTGGGACCTTGTACCTCTGATTTTTCGATGAAATCATCGTTGGTAAACGTTTCTTTTAAAATACGTTTACTGTGACTCGTGAGCTTGTATTATGAAGTAACACCCCAATGTTGTATTCCGTTGCGTTGTAAATTTGGGGGTGTTACATATTGGTATCAGAGCTCGAGTCATAGCGAACTGGGTCGTTTTTCAAAACCTGGACTATGTCTGTTTTCGAAAATTTTTCACGAGTCGTTCGCCGATGTGCGATATCCGCGCGTGCAATCCTTCCCGTTCCTTTATGTGCTTTTTGCTAGGCCTTTAATTGTATACTTTATACCAAATGCGTGATATAAATTGTAATTATATACGTACAATACCGTTCTTTGACGAACCACTATATCTCTATTTACGGTTTGCGATCATCCCAACATCCGTACATTCGATATGATTAATGGTGTTTCCATTATCATCTGATATGATCAATTTCATATATATGTAATATATACGTTACGATATTATATATATCTATGTATATGAAACATGGTTAGATTTTGTTTGTGTTTTGGTTTGGTTTTTCTCTTTTCAGCCGCGACTAAGGAACGTAAGAAGGAGGCGAAACTATTTCCTCTCTGGTCTTTTTCTTTGGTGAATCATTAAAAGTAATCTCTATTACTAATATAATCATTTGTTTTACGACATAACTTACTGTTGATAAATGTCTGTGATAAGATCCGTCGAAAACTTGCTTAGATTAGTTGAAAGGGTTAGTGAGAAATTTCACGGTTTGAAACGCGTATATACATGGGTTTAAACATGATATAAATTGATTTTTGGGTCAAATATAAACTTTGGCATGTTTCATAGTATACGCTCGTGAGTGGAAACTTTGTCACGTATTTGGAGGTTTAAGATTTTGTAAAAAGTTATTGTTAAATTTTAAATAAGATAAAATTTTATTTTTACGAATATTTTAACGTAAGATAAAGCTTGTGTTTTGTTATAATAAATACACTAGAGAAAAATCAAAATATACACTTTAACTGTAAATTTAAATACTTGAAAATTATTAATTAAAAGTTGACATAAATTTTGAAAGAGCGATTCGAGCATTTTAGAGTCAGTTTTAGCCATCCGGCAAAACACGATTCTTGTTCGAAATGTCGTTGTTACCCTGAAACTCTTAACATATCTTAGGTGGTATCTTGACTCCTGGTGTTAGTAATTTCAGTAGCAAATATATTGCTCGTTCACATCATTCAATCTCGTTGATTCTTGATTTCTACTCTTTACTCGCATGGATCCTTGATTCTAAACCACGTTAGCGTCATTTTATAAAGTAAATATTTCCAAGAATATATATATATTTATATATATATATATATATATATATATATATATATATATATATAAAGTATTTTATCGAACTAAATACCAATTTGCGTTGATATTTTTTTACAAGAAGACGAAGGAAAAATATGTTTCCCAAGAAAGAATATACAAATAGTTGATGTATTTCTAAAAACAAGGGTAAAAATGATTTCTGATTTCTATGTCACATGGTTTACTTATTTTTAAGAATAAGTAAAAAACTTTCATAATCTTGTATGTTGTGCAATAATCTAAAAGTTTCTTTTAGTAGCGTCGAATATGTCGTCACTCGGTCCTCAATTATGCATAGCCTAGCTAACTATGCATAATTCGGGAAGGGTCGTGGTGTATTAAATGTGTCATTGCTCGGTCCTTAATTCTACATATCCTAGCTAACTATGCATAATTCAGGAAGAGCCACGTCGTGTCAGATCAGTCGTTGCCTTTAAAATTGTGGTTTTGAATAAATGTTTGTGTGAGAACACTTTCAAATGGTGGATGCTTATGCAAGTAATCATGTTTGATTTAATTCTGTAAGAACATGTTCCAAATTCTTTGTGTTCCTTGACATATTCTCTTTCGCCTAGTGTTACTTAGAAAGTCACCTTGACCGAATATTTCCGTAAAATATTTTTATTTGTCATGCATAACGTGTGAATCCCGTGTAAATCATCATGTTGGTGACGAATTACCAAGAAATCTCGTACGGAAACTAAGAAGAAATTTTAACAAGATCAACAGACTGCCAAACTGGAAGAAAGCCGAGTTTGAGTAACTTCGAGGCCATTTAATACATCTTCCCTCGAAACGTATGTGTTTGGTCAACTTATGTCACGGACGAATCTTCATAGACTCGAGTTTTGAATTAGAGGTGTTTGATATGTTCCTATTCTGCCTTGTGAACGCGAATACTAACGTAGAGTGCTGACTCGTATACCAACGTAGGGTCACACAAGGATGGTTCAAAAAGGAGAGCCTTCGACGCGAGAGCCAAGCACAATAGTCGGATCCTACTAGATCCAGTGGTTTTGTCCGTCATCATAATCTGTAGGGAATAAAATGGTATGCGATGGATAGTTGAAGTTTGCCGACCGGGCATCGATAGATGAAAGACAATCCGGGTTGCCGTCTTCGTTTATTCAATTGAGGAATCCTTATGCTTGACTCGGTCCCCTTTTATCGTCGATGATCAAACGGCGGATAGCCATAGTTGAAATTATGTGCAAAACCTTTGCTTGTTATGTGTTTATGTGATATGTGACTTAGTCGAGTGGTCGTACGTTGTGCGAGCTCGAGGCGGCATTGTGAAATGACGTCTGATCGGAAGGTAATGCGTACCTATATTACTTTGGGTATGTATCCGTATGAGAACACCCCGTAATATTATTTTGGGTTTTGTCGAGTGGTCGTACATTGTGCGAGCTCGAGGCGGCATTGTGAAATGGCGTCCGATCAGAAGGTAACGCGTACCTATATTACCTTGGGTATGTATCCGTTTGTGAACACCCCGTCTTATCATTTTGGGTATGTATCCGTATGTGAGCACCCTGTAATAAATTTTGGGTATGGATCCGTGTGTGAGCACCCTCCTATGACAAAAGTCGTTTTAGATATGCATCCATGGCTATCAGGCCCGTGAACATCCTTTAACATGCAAACTTTCTTTTGACGGGACTTATCTGAAAATCCTGTCAAATATTCATATTTGTCATGGCTTGACTATTTAGCAAGCATGAGTTAACTTGATTGAACTGGTTGATTTGGCATGGCTTGGTTAATTTGCAAGCGTGTCGTAATATGATTTATATATGCTTAGTGATAGCATTCAATGTTTTAATTTATGTCGTAGTGCATTCCATGGAGTAATGTATACTCCGAATGATTTTTGCTTCGAAGAAATCTCCTTTAATGGAAGGTTTCCCTGTTAGCGATCATGTAATTCGGCGATTTCGTATGATTAGTAACGATTACCTTGTTTTAAGTAATTTTGTAACGCATTCGATGAAGTTATGTACTCTCGAGAAGATTTTCTATGACGTGATCTCTTTTAACGAGACCCGTAACAATATGTGTTTGGCGTGATCACCGATGGTTATGAATTTATTGTCGCCTTAAATGCGCTCATTTCCTTCGATTCCTAAATTGTTATATGGATTTATTTCCGAATATGTATTGACCGTTGCAATCCATCTAGATATAATTCTAAACGAGCCCCGGGATGGTGCTCCCTTAAGGTGGTGAGGATATAAACCCCGTAAAAATAAGGTCATAATTTAATTCTATTTTTCGGGTATTTTTAAAGTATATGATAACGTTAATTATTATGACGTTTGACGATTTAAGTTGAAACCAATATTGAACGTTTTATTTTTACGTTCTGACGAGTAACGAGGACTACTAGTGATCGCGATACCAATGGATGCCCAAATATTATATTTTGTATCAATTATTTCGATATTTGATATTTCTGAAATTTTTATTTCATTACGTATTAAGTCGATTCGAACTTAACTATTTCGTTTTGTGTGCGTTTAATTATTAAAATGATCAATTTAACAAACGATATTTATATTTTTATGAACCCGGGACGATACCCGACTCTCGTAAATATTTATAAAATTGACTGGTAGTCATTTCCGGCTTTTTAACTAATATTTACAACTTGGTCCAAAAGAAAGCACAAATGGCAATTTCTACGCTCGCCCACCATATAAATAGTCATTTTTACACACACATAACATATGAAACACCAAAATTTCTCTCTTTCTTTTTCCCTTTCCTTTTTGTCGTGACCAAGAACAAACAAAACACCCCTTTGATCATAATTTTGAGCTTGATCAATGAAAAACAAATTGAAGATCCATGTTTAGAATTCAATGGAGATTCTTTTGGTATGATTTTTACCCACATGCAAGTACTTTTATTTTTTAAAGATTTTTAGTGAAGAACAATGGTGTTTGATCCAGTTTTATGTTATATGAATGTGTTATTGTTATTATATAATTGATTTTAATGGTTGCATGTTTGATTTTTGATATGGGTTTTGAAAGGATGAATCATGCAAGTGATTTAAGGGTGCTAGGTGTTGTTAGGGATGATGGTTATAGCTTATTTAAGGTGTTGATGATGTTAAAAATGGGTCAAAATGGGTGTTGATGTGATTTTTAAAGTTGTATTTTACATCAGTGGGTTTAAGGCAATTCTGCCAATTTTAGGCTTGAGTATAAGTTGGTATGATAGGATATTGTTGTATTAGTCGTCGAGACGCTCATTTTGGTATAAGATAGAGCTTCTAACTCATAACAAGGAGAAAGTTATGCTAGTTTGATTATTCGTGTACCTGGAGACGAGTGTTGACACAATACGAAATTGTTGTCAATATTTGGATCGAATCTCGGGTACTATAAGTTGAGTTTTAAAACTGGTAAAAGGCTGTTGTTAGGTTCTAAACATAGCATTTGGAGTCTATTTTTAAATTCAAGTGTCGATTTTGTAAATGGGAATGTTTAACAAAGTCAAAATGGTTTTACGAGGCAAGTGTGTAAAACAGTCCGGTTTTTAGGGTCTAAAGATGTGTTGAGCAGGTGGGTCTAAATTGTGAATCATTGGATGAATTTTTAACTGAGTCTTATACAGATACTAAGTGAGTTTGTCACCAATTTTCGTCGAAAACGGAGTTGTTTAGGTAGGGGAAATCAGCGTGTACTTTTGGTAAGTACCGGCTGAGTATTTTTGGGAGGTACTTAACCTCGCGTCATAGTTTGAGGCGAGAGGCTAACCTATTAGCTTCTAAAATTCCCGAAGGTTATAAGTGTTAAGCTTGAGTGTATATTCTGAGATTGGATATCCGTGTTGGGTATTTGACCCGTGTTGATTTGGCATCTTGAGATGGATCAACATCAAAGGTACTAGTCTTGGAAAGCTAGTATATGTTGTGGGGTTTAGAAGGGAATCACTTGCATTGGTTGGTCATGTCTATGTATGTACTATTTTGAGTCGTTGATTTCATTATACTAAGTATGTTTTGAAATACTTAAGTATGTTGCTAAGCGCGCACCTTATTTGTTAGGTGGCGGCTTTTGACGTGTATATTTGGGAGGCATCATCATTTGGCGATCACTACTACTACTAGCTTCGTGTATTATCTAAGGTGAGTTCATAGCCTCGCTTTTAAATCCTTTTATATTTTACAAACCCGCGAGGGGGATACATGCTTGTTTTAGAAAATCGAACACAAGTAGTTTTATTATGTGAACGTTGCTATGGGTGTTATGTTGTGGCCTTTCCTTCATGGACCGTTAATTATCGATAACCGGTAAACGCTAGTACAATATAATAGATCTATTTTGGCCTAACGACCTATCCGGAGTATGTTTCTTACGAGGAGCATATGAGGACATATTGTATTTAGTATTGGGAGTGTCTCACTCTAGGTTAGGCACATGGTTAAGGTTCGGTTCGTGGCTCTAGCATCGTTTGATTGTTCTATGAATATAATGTTTACTAAGCTTGTATTCAAAGTTATTGTTTCTAAACTCTATGGATTCACTCAGCATTTTTTTGACTTTTAAGCATGTTTATCTCAGGTTTATATTGGCATGCTTGGATAGGATTGGATGCGGATATCGAAGGAAGTGGACTTGGTGAACTTTGTACTTTGGATAAAAATCTTTTCTTTAAAAAAAAAGATTAAAAATTGCATAATGCAAATTATTTGAAAATAAGTTTTCTTAGTTTATTGGGACCTTGTAACTCTGATCTTTCGATGGAATCATCGTTGGTAAACATTTCTTTTAAATTACGTTTACTGTGACTCGTGAGCATGTATTATGAAGTAGCACCCCAATGTTGTATTCCGATGCATTGTAAATTTGGGGGTGTTACAACATTTCTTTCGTATGCATGATTAGGATTCTTCGTTTGCATCCATCTGTTTTCCCCAGTACTTTTATATTATTAAGATTTTTAGTAATACTTATGTTTATTTTAAAATGCCTGAGCTATATACATGCATGACCATGTCATCTAGTTACGGAGGTACCGTAACCATAACACTTGAGGCACCGGTGTTATGACTCCTATGCGAGGGAGTGATTTCTCGTGGCGTCCCTTCAATTTCAGTTGGCTATTATTAGTATTATCATGTGGGGCGTATGGGTGCATCCTAGTTTATAGCTTACAGTTATTAGGTGAATGTGGTGTGTGCTCTACATCCTTCACAAGGAGTTGATCTCTCCTACCCAAACCAGTATAATGAGAGGCCACCCCTCTAATGCATGATGAGGTCACCCCTCTATGTATTCATTCCGGTTTATACCTTCATGACTTATATGGGCTCCTGGCAAATTAAAATACAGTTTTCAGATATAAACATAAGTTTTCAGAAATATAAACCAGTTTATAAACATGTTCCAGGTTTTCTAAGACTTACACTTATTCCGCTGCTTTTCAGTCTTTACATATGTTTCAGTCATTCATATCATGTTATATATCCGTTCACTGAGTGTATTGCTCAGCCTACTTTCCTTTTCATGTCCCAAAACGGCACGTACCAAGGACAGACTTGAGCATTTGGAGGGCGTGCATAGGATGAAATCTACCTTAGACTTCTTCTCCTTTTGCCTTCATATACTTATGCTTGTTTGGACACTTGTTTTGTCCTTCTCATTTCATTTACCTTATTATGTTTTGGGCTTATGTTTGGGAACCGATGTTTGATTCCGGTTTTCCCTTTTGGTCATGTATGTTTTAGGACATATTACCTTGCATGCTTTGATGACACGCCATAAATACACGTAACGGTCCACTTATCAAAGTGGGGTGTTACAGGAACTATGGTGTGGTGTTTAAAGGGAGGTGATTTGCACATTTCTCAAATTGATTGGCACATTCAAAATTAGTGTGCTTTAACACATACACTTAGATCACTTCTAATCATGTTTACTTTTATAAGGATATAAATGTCAAACACACTAATTTTGAGTGTGTCAATCAATTTGAGGAGTGTGCAAATCACCTCTCGTCTTTAAGAAACCCGATTGTAGTCCCAACAAACCTTTAGGGTGATAAACAAATGATCGATTCAATATGATATCGTTATACATGAGATGTTACATAGATGAGTCGATATGGAATCGCTATACATGAGATATTAAATAGATGAACCAGAATGATACTGGAACACATGAAATATTAAACGGATGAGTCGAGATAATATGTATATACATGAGGTGTTAAACAGATGAGTCGATATGATGCATTGTTAAATGTGTGAGTCGATATGATATCATTATACATAAGATGTTAAACGGATGAGTCGATATGCTATCGTTATACATGATATGTTAAACAGATATTGATATACATGATATGTTATACAGATGAGTCGAAATGATATTTATATGCAAGAGATGCTAAATAGGCGAGTCGATATGTAATTGTTATACATGAGATGTTAAACAGATGTGTCAAGATTATATCATTATACATGAGATGTTAAACAGATGAGTCGATATGATATCATTATACATGATATGTTAAACAAATGAGTTTGAATAATATCATTATACATGTGATGTTAAACGGACATGTCAATATGATATTACTATACATGAGGTGTTAAGCACATGATCGACTGGATATGATATCGTTATATATGAGATGTTAAATGAATGAGTCGATATTATGTTGTTATACACGAGATGTTAAATAGATGAATAAAAAAGATGTTGATATAAAAGAAATATTAAACAGATGCGCCAAGATGATATGTATATACATGAGGTGTTAAACGTATGAGTCGATGTGATACATAAGATGTTGAAATGATGAGTCAATATGACAATATTATACATACTTTATAAATTAAATTTTTTAATTATTTTAAAATTTTGTTTTAGTATTTTTAATTTTAATGACATCTTTTAGAGAATACATGTGGTGTTTTATGGTATGGCGCTTAAAAATTCCCACCACTCAGACTAAAAAGATTTAAAAGGTCACTAAATTTTTTTTGGGACAACATTTATAGGGATTACATGTGGTCCACAAAAGTTTGGCGCCTATAATTCTCACCACCAGGACTAAAAAAATTTAGATCGTGACTAGTATCTTTTCGTGACTAAACTTATAGGGACTACACAAAGGTTCAGCGATATAAATTCCCTTTAGCCATAATAAAAGAATTTGACTTTGACTATCATGTTTTCGTTAGCAAACTTATAAGGACTATAAGTAGTCCCGATAAGTGCTAGTCAAACATAAAAAATTCCGTGGCTTACTTTGTCGTCTAAGAAACCTTTAAGGGTTACGTGTAGTTCTTATAATGTAATCCCTAAAAATTTTGGTCAAAAATGGAACAAAAAAATAATTTTTTGTCGTTTAGCGAGCTTTTAGATACAACTTTCAGTATTCTCGAAAAAAATTAGTCGCAAAAAGCCATATTTCTGGTAGTCGTACGCTCACATAAGTTAAACCACACAGTTGTCTATGACGGAATATAAATATGGTTGGAGATAGGGGTGAGCGCGATTCTGGAACCGCACCGAACCGAACCGGAACTGCAAGAACCGAGAACCGCAAAACGTAAAATACCGAGAACCGAACCGAATATTATGTTTCGGTTCCGCTCGGTTCTCGGGTCCGGTTCGGGTATTTCGGGTCTTACCCAATTGGAACCGCAAAATTTTAAAAACACCCAATCATTCAATATTTTTTTATTTGTTTACGCATATTTACTTCTAAACCAAAAAATGTAGCAACTATTCTATAAGAAAATAAAAAAGTAATAGTTTTAATATAAAACTACTTCAAAAAACTTAATTCACATTCTTTTTTTTTTTTAAACAAAATTTAATTCTAATTCAAATCGTATGTATTCAAAAACTTTTTTTTTTGTTTATAGATTACAAAATCTTATAGAATTTATTATGTATAAATATAAACATCATGTTGCTATAACGATGAACTTATATATTAGGATTTTCGATATGTGAAATATTACGTAAAAAAACGTAAAATTCCTATATACTTAAAATTTGAACGGTTCTTCGGGTCTGGAACCGAGAACCGCGGAACCGAACCGAACCGAACCGAGAACCGCAATTCCATAAATTTTGGAACCGAGAACCGAACCGCGGTTCTAAAATGCGGCTCGGTTTAGGTCGGTTTCGGTTCGGTTCTCGATCCATATGCTCACCCCTAGATGGAGATACTAATCTCACACCGAAAATAACTATAAGGCCATAGAGCTATTAGACTAGGTTTATTTACAACCTCCCTCAACCCAATATTTTCTTAAAATATTATTTTTTTACTTCTCCACCTATACAATCAATACATACAACTAATCATAACCTTTTTACAATTTATCAATAACCCAACCTAATATATAATATTATTATTTTTATATCTTATTTAATTACTTAAAAATCATTAAGAAAAAAAAATTATTTTTGTTCACTAATGTAAAACCAAAAATACTATTAAACCAAATTAACCTAATGAATCTAGCCCAAAATTCAAATGAGCTCAGATTAATTTAACCCAAATACATTTACCCTAAAACCCATTTAACCAAAAGCATATGTTATTGTTACCCTAAATTTCTCACACACATACAAAGGCAGCCACCATTTTCACTCTGCAGCCACCATTTTCACTTGCAATCTTTGTTTTCTCATTTACACAGATAATCATCAGTATACAACTTCAAACATCCTTTAACAAGTTGAATTACATATCAAAGGTTATATATGTGTATGTGGGAAATACAATCTTGATGTGGTTTTGATGGTGTTGTTTTGTTGCCAGATATAGACACGTGAAATGGTTGGCTGACAAACTTAGAAGTCACAAAGCGACCGGGTCGTGACACTCCTCTTCTTTTCTCAGTTTCTTTTTAATATAATATTGGGTGGTTTTTGTCTTATAGCTCACAACCGATTGGTTTGGTTCACGAATAAACATAGTCTTAGTATAGAATAGTATATAGATAGAACCACTTAACAATAATCGATATGTTCAGAATCACCTGTCACGAGACCTTATTTTCATATTGGTATAGACTATATATAATTTACTTAATCACTTAACAAAATGGCACATGCTGCTATTTTTCTTTTGGTAAGGAGCTTGTAGTGGAATGTACTTATACATCGGAATGTTCGGTCAACAAAGGTTCACCGGCCATCAAGTCTCTGTAAAGATTAAAAGGATATGGTTAAGTTAAAAACTAAGACTTGATATTTTAAGTAAAATAATGCAGAACTAATAAAAAAAATACAGTAGATTTTTGTATCATAAAGCATACATTTTAATTAGTGTTTGGTGCTGTACACTTGCATGCATATGGTAAATACGAGATTAGTACTATCCAAGTGGCAAGTTTTTTCTTTGAATGACATAACTCTTTTTAATAGAAAAAAAAACTAGCAAAAAGTTAAAAATTACAGTGCACCAAGAACCTAAAATACACAAACCTAGAAGGAAAAAGCCAATGTGAGCTAAAAACAACCTAAGCTTCCAAAATCCAAATAATCCTAGAAACCAAGATTTCACCAACGACACCTATGAAATACACCATTAAACTCTACAACCCCACTTTTGAGAAGCTAAAATTGAGCATTTAAGCGTCTTTATGATCGAGATTGCATTTCTCACGTTTATATTCGTGTATATGACGCCCAACATGCTATAATATAGCAAAAGTGATTGATTATTTGTTTCTTTGACAGTAATGTTGCTATAACTAATGATGGAACTCATTCGATGTCAAAACTGACTAGTCTTTTATCATTACTGAAACGTATATACTAGTGTTTAGTGTATAAAATTGATATATTGGGTTATCGGCGGACTTGCCTGCCACGTTGGTTGAAAAGTATAAGATAGATAGGCTGCTGAGGGGAGAGGGAGAACAATTGTCGTACAATGTATGCAGATACAGTAACGCTGCAAAAGAGTTCATATTTAACATTATTAGAGAATCAAGACATGTAATTCCAACAATGCAAATGTTGATGCCCCAAGACTCCATGAGCCAAGACTCCAGAACGTGAATATATTAATTTAAAACCCCGCAATGAATGTTCATGCCCCAAGACTTTAGGAACAACGGGTGAATAATAGCCGATTAGTTAGTTCCAATAAATGCTTACCTCGCAAAACATAAATGTAAAATTATCCAAACAACAGCACTGGTCCAACTTGATTCCTTATATGCTATCCACACCTGAAAAGTGAAAAGCAACAGTTGTGTAGCGGAGATTAAGATGAATAGCAGCACATAAAGGAACAAAAATTGATGGCTAGAAATGTACCGAGAAAACCACAAAATGGACATGCGTGTCAACTAACGACGTGATCATGCACCTGTGACATTGTATTAGAGTGAGCTTTATATCACGTTTGAAAGGGATAAAACAATAAATATATATACATTAATCGAAGAAACAAGTGACTGGGAACTCGATGAGTTATCCTAAGAAACAATACAGGCATATCCAATAAGCCAAAGGTTTATTGCAGATAGTTTAGAAAGAAAGAAATGTACGGTGTAAGTTCTTCTGCATTTACAGGAGATCCATCAACAACAATAGCATATATAATTACTCCCAGCGTGTAGCACCCAATTGCTGAAACGATTACTTTTGCTATCGTAACAAAATGTCGGCTCGTGTGTCCCAGGACATTATTCCTAACCACAATATATATAAATAAATTAGAAGCTAGTATAAATTTAACATGCTACGTTTGATAACCTGATGCATGAGAACATAAAAACATACACTATGCAGTAAAAATGAGTGAAAACTTGATGCTTCGTCGACCATCGAAACATCTCCAAAGCAATAAATTCAGAAAAATAAGATCAAGGTTTATGTTTTGAGGGAAATCGAGATACTAATCCAATGTCCTTTGCAATACCTTAAATTACAGATAGATTAACTGTGGAGATCCAAGGTATAACATAATGCTTATTTTGTAATATAAAGTATTTATTGATCAATAATGCAATGTAATCTATGAGGGTTATTTTATTATTCTGTAATACTTGCCCCTTTTGACGTCTGGCCAGCACAAAATATATTGGATCTTTTGAAGCTTCTTCTTCAGACAACCTGAAGAACTGAAAAACTACGTACGCACATGTACCGAAGCTGCAAAAGAATGAAGGATGGATTATAACACCAACATGGCTAGATAAGTATCAACCCCATGATGTAATAACTTTGTTTGGATTGTTGTACAAAGTAATTGCCTATGTCTTACTAACTCGATGTTAAAAAAAAAAAAGTATCGTTTAAACTCATTTAAGTTAACAAGCTAGTAATAATATAATTAGATAAGATCTTTCAGAAATAACCACAAGCCAATAAAAATGCTCTCAAAGTAGATAGTAGTAGAAGACAAACGATCAACAAGCTGCGTCGATACATAAAAAAGTTTACCTTCCAATCCAAAACATAATGTTTGCAAAAACAATTGTCTTGATCCAGCTTGATTCCTTGTAGAAAAACCAAGCCTAAAGTTACCCGATATACAACAACGTATCAGTCCAATTGATAAAAAGAGATCAAACTACATTCTAAAGTCTAAACAAAATAACTAACGGAGTTCGCCTGGAATACCAGAATAAGTGTTTAGTTTGTTGTGCTATTTTTGTTTGTTTCAAGATATTACTCTGATACTAGATTACAACTGTAAACATATCTAAAGTATTAGGAAGTCATTTGAATTGTTATCAATTGATTAAGCCTCTCACAAACGAAATGAACGTTCTTACCACTACGAAAACCATATCCATAATAACATGGTACATTGCCACTTGCACCCACCTATGACGACGAATTTGACAACAAACATATTAAAACCAAAATCGTTTCTTCTTCCACGGATAAAAAATTGAAATAATGCAATCTAAGCTTCTAATTTACCAATTATATGGGTTGAGACAAGAATAGTAGCGATCCGTGTAAAATAGGTAACTAAGCATAGCTCCCATTAGACCCATTAAGACAATGAACAAGATCTTCAATGCTACAAACACAGACATTACTTGAAATTTGATTGGTAGTAACTCGAGAAATGAAAAAGCTAGCAATTCGAAAGCAGTATCTATCGTATGTGTTTCTATGTCCTGCCGGCTAGATGTGAAGTATTATAAAATGATCAAAAGTAAGATAAAGACGAAATAGTTAGATTGCAAGTTAAATCTATACAATGTTTTCAAAATGATCACATATTAAATACCAACAGAAATAATTATTACAATAACCTACGAACTTTGTCATTTTTGTTTGGAAATCATGACAGCATATGGTATCCCGAGTCAAGGCTCTAATAGTCTCGAAAACACCCCCCGACGGCGGCAGAAGGACCCCGTCTTCTCGTGTTTTTTATTCCTAAGCCGTCACCACCAGTCGAGAGAGATGGTCCCGGACGGCGTGACACGAGGGCTCGAACACCGTACCATTTCCTCGCATTTTCCACTTTTTTCGCGTATTCTAGTTCGTTTCACATAGTGTATAGTATATAAACGACTCTTTGGGCCTAAAACTACATAAAAAAAATATAAGGCTACAGGCCCAACTAAACACAAACACACGACATGTGGCAAATAACCAGTGGATCCGCGAGCCACTATTGGATTAGCTCCCACAGAGCAGATCCGCAAACCATAATCGGATCAGCTCCCAGAAAGCGGATCTGCAAGTCACGATTAGTTGATAAGCACAAAAAGTCTTTAGCTGACAAAGGCCCATTCCAAGCATTACCTGAAATACTCGGAAAAGCGTATTTGGCTCGCCTATAATAGGTAACCTCTAACACTCCCACAATATATGATTTTCTAACACATCCCAATACACACACATATCTCTGACAGCATGAAATCTTACTCTTACACATAGTCTAATCGTGGGATCCGTCCCTAGGTAAGGCTAACGGTTTACCTTTATTTGTGCATGAAATCATCACACTCATATCTTTTTAGTATAGGTTCAAGCACCAAGACTTTTGAGCTCATCCGTAAAGGGCCAAGATCCAACTAGCACGCTGGTCCAGATTCTGTACTAACAAGTGGCACAAGTGGCGCCATCCGCGTGACCCTATACACAAGTGCGTTTCAATAAGATATCATCCAAAACATAAGCACATCGGCACAACCCAACCTTACCACACCCACATCTGTCTGCGAAACAAGGCAAGGAAGGAAAATGAACAAAACATAGGAGTCCCAAAGAAACGAGTTATTATCACCAGCCACTACCACTTATAGCTTAAAAGTTTCATGAAGAAGAAAAACATAAGGAAACGTTGAAAGCAGTAAAAACTTGTTGAAACTACGACGAATTCTTAAACGAAAGTCAAAGGGCTAACGAAATCTCCCAATACTGTGAGACCGCAACTCCAAATATGGGGAAAGAAGGAAAGAAGAAAACGCCACAGTCCCCCGATAGGTCCGAACACCCGCGACAAAGTCGGAGTTTTTTTTCACGAATCAAACGTGAGAGGCGGAAGTCACCTAACCAAAGAGACCAAGAATGAAAAACAGTCTTCACAAGAGTGAGAAACCGAGAAAGAGGGGTCTTCCAAAGGTTAGGAAGAAGAGAAAGTGGACCATTTGACCGAATAGATAGAGACTCACTCTCGTTCCACTAAAACTCTAAGATAAGAAACAACATCAGAGAGTTGGAATAACAGAGGAGGATAGCAAAATATTATTGCAGAAGCCATAATCGCTATCCAAACAAACTTCGTAGAAAGAAAAGAATCCGCCTCTTGCCGAAAAACCATAAAGAAATCATGTCGAAAAGATCAGAGCAATACTCCGAGAGTAATGAAAGCGACTGCGGACATTGGAAGTCGAAGAAGAAAAAGTAAAGCACGGAAGAAGTAGATCTACTTTAGCCATGGTTACACGAGGATGTTTACCAGTTCACACCTCGTATCAAGAACTTTGATTCCCTAGAAAAATCTGCATGCCTAGCCAGGTCAAGACATATGAGGATCTAGGGATATGAAAGGACACATAAAATTCTTTTTAAACATCAGCTAACGTAGATAAGTGGGTCGTGCCAACATGGTGCCACATGTTTAACTATACAATCATTGAAAATGCTAGGGTATGTGTAACACCCCACTTGGATAAGTGAATCGTTACGTGTATTTATGGCGTGTCATCAAAGCATGCAAGGCAATGTATTAAACATTAAATGACTATTATAGAAATACCGGAATCAAACATCGGTAATCCAAACATAAGCTCAAATATAAAAGATTAAGTACTGAAGGAAAAAGGACGAAACAATGTTCAAACAACCAAAGTAATGTATGAGTGCATAAAATAAAGGAGTCTGGATAGCTCCCATCCAACGCACGTACTCTCTCAGAAGTCCTGAGAGCGTCCCTTTGTATCTGTCGTTTGGAACATGAAAGGAAAACTACGGCTGAGCATAACGCTCATATGAAGCATGATAATAATGTACTAGAATGGAACAGATAACAAATATTGAAACTATAATTGTTATGTAATTAGAGGAAAGCTATGTAAAATCTGAGAAATCTGATTTATAAATAATAAAGCTGAATTATTAACTGTTAAATCTGGAAACATGCATTTACTGTATTTTAATTGCCAAGAGCTTATATAGGTCATGTGATGTAACAACTGTTGCATGAATATCTGGAGGGGTGACCTCGTCATGCTGTAGAGGGGTGACCTCTAAATAATGTGCTGGGTGGAGGGATCAACTCCAATATGAAGGATGTAGAGCACACACCACATTCACCTGATAACTGTAAACTGGTAGCCTAGGATGCACCCATACGCCCCGCTGATAATATTGATAAATGGCCAAGCTGAATAAATGGGACGCTACGAGAAATCTATCCTTCGAAGAGGAGTCATGACACAGGTGCCTCTAGTGTCATGGTTACGGTACCTCCGTAACTAGTACATAAACAGGTCATGCTTGTTATAAAGCACATGCAATTTATTTAGTTATTAAAATGATTTCTGATAAGCTTAAACATATACTAGGGAAAACATTTGGCTACAGACGGGGAATCCTAATCATGCATAAAAGGAAGTCTTTACTGAAGGACGGGAATTCCGTACCTCGTGTCCAGTAACCGGCCGAGATCAACTGACAGAAAGTCTACTCTGATTTCACGCGAGCTACATGAATAAAGGACGCGAATAAGTTAACTGATATTCGTTTATTTTTTTTATCTTAACTATACTTAGTTAATTTATTTATTCTTGTATTACTTTTAGTATATAAACTGATAAGTCTGAATGTTCTAATATTTCTGATTAGCGTATTCCTGTTCTATATTAATTACGGTATAACACGTATTCTGACGTATAACAGTACCATATTTGATAACTTGCTAATAATAGAAAGTTTCCTAAATTAGAAAGTTTCCAAAATGAATAAAATCATTTAATAAAATTATACCCTTTTAATTTTATAAAACTAGTTTAATATAATAAATTTAATTTACTAATTAAATCATTTTAAACATTTATATATAAAAGTGATAAAAACAATGTATAATTAAATCTTCGTTTAATCTTTTAACTCTATCCCGAGCCTACCGAGATACCCCCTTCTCGGTCGCACTAAGAACAAGCTAACAAAAATATAAAATCCAAAACTGGATTAGCGACAGAAATTTCTGTCGCCAACTATTGCTAGCTGTCGCTAAAAGGCTGTGCTCAAAACTGTCCCAAATCTGACATGACAAACTGCGACAAAAATACTGTCGCTAAACTGTCGCAAATTCCAGGATTAAATCTTATATTTTTCTGTTAAACAAAAGTACCCACTGCTCCCTATATTGTTCCCACTGTTTTTGTTTATTTCTCACTGCTTTAATTCAACCAAACACCCCCTTAAACATCTTAACACCCGATTGGGTTGTTTGGCTGTTGTGGTAGAACACAACCCATGCCGCCCCTCTGTGGGTCACGGCTGGGCAGAGAAAGGACCACTGAGACCTCTTGGTCTCGTTTTCATGGATCACACCAAAATAAACCCGACACCCTAGACTAATATAAACCCCCTTGCATGGGTTTCTTGGCTCTCGGCTAGCAACCAACATCACCACCGAGACCTTGTGTCTCGGATGGACATCAATTCACACCACCAAGAGTTGTAACACTCTCGGTTAAAAACCAAACCCGACCCTTTATAATTATTTTTCTTCCTACCTTGATTACATGTTTTAAATCGGTTATAATTAAAAGAACGAAATCGAATGATTACTGTAATGAGATTGTTATAGGAATGATGAACACGTTCACAATCAAAAAAGAAAATCAACCCGAAAACCTCTTGTTTCTTGCTTAACCCGGGGGCCACCACACAAAGTACACAAACCCTAATTTTTTATTTTTTTGTTTCTTGATTCTGATTAGCCAAGGGTGTACACCCGTTTTTTTCCTTCTCCTTAAAAGGTCGGGCCTAAAGCCCAATAACCCTCTTTTGTTTACTTACTAAAACCGGCCCCCATAACTTATATAGTTTTCCTTTTTTTAAAGAACTTATTCGGGTATATTCGTATTTAATTTCTGCGTGTTTTAGTTTTCTGAACGTAACTATCTTTTCTGTATGCTAAATAATACATTTGTAATAATAATTTTTCTGAATAACAATCTATATAGTTTATAATAATTCGATATTGCGTATTTAATATTCTAAATTTTAAATACGGGTTTTACAATTCTTCCCCTCTAAAAAAAATGATTCGTCCTCGAATTAAGCATATGATTATGCGTTCATCCTCGAATTAAGGATACGATTATGCCGGTGTTTTAAAATTCTCCCTCTCTAAAAAGAAAATTCGTCCTCGAATTAAAGGTAATTTAAGCTGGGGGAATTTATCTAAGCTGAACGACACATAGACTGAAAGGACATGAAAGCTGAAAGACGTGTACCTGAAAGACATACCCGAATCATAACTGGAATTGAGGATAAGAAGTCCGTATAGACTCCTCTGTTTCGCAAGTGGCCTCCCGCTCGGTATGGTTCCTCCATAGGATCTTAACGAAAGGAATGGTTTTCCTTCTCATAACTCGATCCTGACGATCTAAGACTGCTTCGGGTTCTTTAATATAAGATAGGTCCTCCCGAATCTGATCGAGTGGGTAATTAACTTTTTAACGTTCAAGATAGTTGTACCCTCTGAGTAGTGATAGATGGAACACGTTATGAACGTGTGAAAGCTGAGGCGGTAACGCCAACCTATATGATACTTCACTGACACGTTCAAGGATTTTAAACGGTCCGATGTAGCGAGGGCTGAGCTTGCCCTTGAGGCCAAAACGTCTGATTCCGCGTGCTGATGATACCTTAAGGAATACACGATCCCCAGTCTGAAATGATAGATCTCTGCGATGCTTAGGCGTAACTCTTCTGACGACTACGCGCTTCTTGCAGCTTCGTCCTGGCAATGGCGACCTTTTCATTCGTCAGCTCTATTAACTCTGGTCCCTTAATTAAACGTTCTCCAACCTGATCCCAACAAATAGGAGCACGACATTTCCTGCCGTATAATATCTCGAACGGAGCACGCTTGATACTGGCATGCCAACTGTTGTTGTAGGCAAACTCGACCAAGCAGATATAGTCATCCCAATGTCCTGTCCATTCTAATGCACAGACGCGTAGCATGTCCTCTAAAGTCTGGATGGTACGTTCTGACTGACCGTCCGTCTTCGGATGGAAAGCTGTGCTGGGCTTGAGCCTGGTTCCCCAAGCTTTATGCATACCTCCCTAGAAGTGAGAAGTGAAACGTGGATGCCCGTCTGATATTATTTCTGAAGGCGTACCGTGTAATTGCACGATCTCCCTCGTAGATATGTCTGCTAGTTTACTGACTACGAAATCTTTACGGATAGGATAACCCAGATTGCATCATGTTTCCTCTGAGTCTGTGGTAACCCGGTGACAAAATCCATAGAGACCTTGTCCCATTTCCACATTGAAATATCTAATGGCTGAAGTAGGCCGCTGGTACGCTGATGCTCTATCTTAACCTGCTGGCGGGTTAAACATTTAGAAACAAAAGTGGCGAAATCCTGCTTCAGGTCGCTCCACCAAAAAAGCTGCTTAAGATCGTGCTACATCTTAGTGGAACCTGGATGAATAGAAAACGGAGAGCTGTGAGCCTCAGCCAATAAGGCTTCTCTGAGAGCAGGGTCTTCAGGAACGCAGAGTTTGGTACCCTGCCATACAATACCATCATCATCGATACAAAATTCAGTCTGCTGGTCAATATTCTGGACAATCGCCCAGATTTCATCATCATCCTTCTGTGTAGCTTTAATCCGAGAGAGTAAATCTGGTTCCACTCTCAGACTAGCCCAGTAACCTCTCTGTCCGCGAACTAAGAGTTCAATATCATACCGCTCTAAGTCCCGAATAATCTCTTCCTGAACCTTTATGCCATTTATCATGTAAAACCCGCATGCTTTTACCATGAATAGTACCCTTAAGATCATACGTGCTAGATTAAAACTTTCCTTTTATAGTACGATTATGTTTACGTGTTAGGATTTTACGTATTACGTACGTGTTAGAACACGATAAGTATTTATTACGCACGAACACGCAATAATTAATTAAATAATATATAATCACGAACATGTGATCATAAAATCATGAACGTAATTTAATCACGAGCTAATATTATTTACGTATATATATATTTATTACGAAGACTTAAATATATTATGTCACGAGCGATAACTAATTTAATCACGTAAACTACGTAACACGTAAACATGAATATTAGACACGTTTATTCTTATTACGTATAATTAAAATAATACGACAAGTACTACGTAAATTAATATTACTTATAACACATGAACTTATTACAAGATATTTCACGGCATAATTTATACGAGAAACCGAGTACGTATTAAATTAAATGCGTACGTTTTAATTAAACGAATAATACAAACATAAAGAATAAAGTTTGGGCTGTTTTAGACAAGAAAAGAAGAGGAAGGACTTGGGCTCTAGGCCCAAGTGTATGTTTCGGCTTATACAAATAAACAGACGGGGGTGCTTGTTTTTTTTGTTTTCCTTTTTCTGCCAACACAAAAAACACAAAACAGAAACCCTAAATAGAAAAACAAAGCAGCCGCATTTATTTTTGTGTTTACTTTTTCTCTACCGCGACCCACACCAAGGAAACAAGAAGAAGGGATTGAGGGTTGATCCTAGAAGAACAAGGGATTCGTTTGTTTTTTAAACCCTAAACGAGATGTAAGTAAAAACCCTAATTCGTTCTATTTTCTTTTCTTTTAATCCGATTTCATGGGTATATAAACATATTCAGACAGTAATTTGATAGGGGGGTTCGTTTGGCCTGTTGTCACACAAACCGAGAGTTTATGACTCTCGGTGATGACTTACACCACCAGCCACAACCCTAAAAAGGGGTGCTGGCTTGGTTTTGCTCGAGCAGGGGGAACCACTGGCTGCTGCCAGTGGTGTTTATCATTCTAGCAGTGGGAACCGGCTACTGCCGGTGGCACCATCACCACTGCCAGTGGTAACTGGAAGTGTAAGGGGGTGTTTGGTTTTTGGGTTAATAAACAGAATTAGGGACTGTTTGGTTGGCAGTTTAGTAAACCAAGTTAAGGGGTTCTTTGGTTCGGCTTAATTATAATACATAACAGGAGTTTCATGTTTAAATTAATAAGACACGGGTTCGATTTTCGACGCATTTTAATAAAATAATACAAGAGTACGTGTTATTATTTTTACAAGTTAATTAGCTTTACATGTTTATTTATTTTACAAGGTAAATTAAATAAATACAATACGACTTGTAATTATAAGATTATTTATTTACAAGTTAATTAAATTAAGTTAACATGCTAGATAATTAATTTAATTAAAACATGGACTTAGGTTTATTATTATTAATTAATAATACATGATTTTAACCTAATTAATTATTTATTTAAATTAGACTAAGTAATTAATTAATTATTAAAACCATGACTTATAATTAATTAATTCTCATGACTTAGGTTATATTAATATAATTAATAATACATGTTTTAACCTAAGTATTTATTTTTTATTTAATTAAATCACATTATATTTAATTAAATACTTTTAACCTATAGTTTATTTAAATTTCATGTAATAATTAAAAAACTATACCTTATAATCTCATGACTTAGAATATTAATCAGAAAACACTTAGCTTATATTATTAGCTTAATTAACCAGCTTATTTCTATTTATGAAAACTTTCTATTTTAGAAACTTATTTAATTAAGGCAGGTTATTTCTATTTATGGAAACTTTCTTTTTTTAGAAACTTATCTATTTTAAGCAGTAATTCTATTTTTGGAAACTTTCTATTTTTGGAAACTTTCTATTTTTGGGAAACTTTCTATTTTAGGAAACCTGCTATTTTTTTGGAAAGTTACTTATTATTACACAACAAGTATAATAATACATGAAACACAAGAAATACTTAATCAGAATAGACAGAATATATGATAAACACAATATTAAGCTTAAAACAGTAAAACATGACATGAACGTATTAAATAAGCTAAGACATAATATAAAGCTAGTTATGTATTCAGTAATCAGATACTTATACACGTATGTATTTATGTAGCATTAGTGATACCGGAGTAGGACTCTTTTCCGTTCGTCTTCTTCGTTCACTGGACATAAGGTACGGATTCTCGTCCTTTCAGTATGGACATTCTTTCCTTATTAGGATTCCCCGTATGCAGCTAACTGTTTTCCCGTAGTATAAGTTACGTGTTTGATTGCTTATGTTTAATTAAGAATACCTATAGCCATATACATGCATGACCAGTTTCACCTAGTTATGGAGGTACCATAACCATAACATTAGAGGCACTGATGTTATGACTTCACCACGTCGGAGTGATTGCTCGTGGCGTCCCTTCAGCTTTTGGCCATTTATATTATATTTATCATGTGGGGCGTATGGGTGCATCCTAGTTACATGTTTTCAGTCAGGATTTCATGGTGAATGTGGTGTGTGCCTTGCATCCTTCACAAGGAGCTGATCCCTCCTACCCAGAACCAGTATATTAAATTAGAGGCAGCTCCTCTAATTTGCATGATGAGGTCACCCCTCCAAGTATTCATGCACGGTGGATTTTCATGACCTATATTGGCTAATGGTTAAATATGTTAAACAGTTTTCATAAGATAAACATAAGGCT
The DNA here is from genome assembly GCA_025667525.1 of Glebionis coronaria. Lineage (NCBI taxonomy): Eukaryota > Viridiplantae > Streptophyta > Magnoliopsida > Asterales > Asteraceae > Glebionis > Glebionis coronaria. The sequence goes on from CM046877.1 coordinate 49,109,096, forward strand.
TTTCAAACTATAAAACCAGTTTTATGAACATGTTCCAGGTTTTCCAGGACTTATACATTTCCGCTGCTATTAAGTCTCTATTATGTTTTAGTCGCTTATACTATGTCTATATCCGTGCACTAAGCATTTTGCTCAGCTGTTACTTTCCTTTCCATGTCCCAAAACGGCAGGTACTAAAGACTGACTGGAGCATCTGGAGGACACGCATAGGATGGGAGCTACCTTAGATTCCTTCTCCTCTTGCCTTCATATTTATGCTTGTTTAGTCTTCCTTTTTGTTCATTTCCTTTATTTATGTTTTGGGCTTATGTTTGGGAACCGATGTTTGATTCCGGTTTTCCCTATGGTCATGTATGTTTAAGTACATATTACCTTGCATGCTTTGATGACACGCCATAATTACGCGTGACATTCCATTTATCAAAATGGGGCGTTACAATTATGGTATCAGAGCCAAGGCTTCGACCTGTAGGCTCTAAAACTCGACCTGTGACTAGTGGGTAGTCACCAGGAGCTTCCTAAACCAACGTTTGTTATTCCATGTATTGATGTTTTCATCACCTTGAGGTTTTAACCTTGATGTTTTCATCGATATTGTTTTATTAATATGGATGGACAACCGTCATTCATATTTAGTTATGTGTCATTGTTTCATGCAAAATGTTCCTCGTGAACTGTGACTATGTGGACTGAACCCCAGTAGTTCATAATAAGTCACATAAAAAAAAATCTGATAAGTTTTGACAGATAAGTTTCATTTATTTATGTTTCATGTATCATTGTTGCAGGGATTATGACTAAGTAATGGTTGGTACAGGACTGGCCCTACTTAGTCGCATGTGCATTTATCGAAACTTTTAACTCTGGGACCGACCCATAGGCTTCCCCTCGCCATGTCTTTTGTTTTGGGACCGACCCATAGGCGTCCCCTCGTACACATAAAGGTTTTTATAAACTACATTACGCATACATGCACTGTTTTTTATGCATAAAATTTTTCTCATGATTTATTGGCATAAATATTTTTTTCATGTCCCTACATAAGTTATTATGTTTTTATGTCAAGTATGCTGTCATAATGTCATGGTTAACTTTGGTTTCATGCTGATTATGTTATACACTCCTTCACATTGAGTTGTTCCATGATCTTCATAATGACTTGGTCTTCACGTGATTATGTCTTACGTCTCTTTTGTCATCTTTGCTTCCATGCAAGACACTGTTGGAATTCATGAAAATTCTGCTTTCATGATAGTCATGGTTTGTTTTCACTGATCATGCTTTCAAGCAAATCATCTTGAATTTTGTGTAACCACAATTTAACGTTTCTCTATGCAACCAGGAAGAGGTATATATACTGGCATTGCCAGGATATCATGATGGTTTTCCTAACCGTTTAACCGATATACTTTCCTTAAATCATGACAAATGATCGACCCCATATCGATCATTTCATGTACATTCCATGTGTACTCCATGTACCTTATTCCATGTGCTTACTTCCACTTGCTGATACTCTACAAATTGTTGATGCCACTCATAGCTTGGAGATGTTACTAAAGGTTGATGCTGCTGATGTTTGAGGACGCTACGACATGCTGATGTTGTTCACAACCTGGAGATCCTACAAGACGAAGACAAAGGCTTCAGAGCAAAGCAATTGGACGAGAAGTGATAGGTGTGTAAACACCCATCCTTTTTACCACTTAATTACAATAATAACCGAGCCAAAACGTGTATTTTATGTCTTTTATGTCGGAATTATGTGTGGTTTATGTTTTTGTTGTGATTTAGGACGAAAAGGTGAAAAGTGGAGAAAACACGGGCATTTACGGGCTTTTATTGAAGAAAAAGATGAAAGACGAAGTCGAGAAGTCAAGAGTGCAAAAAGAACGGAAGTCCAAGACCAATTCTGAAGATTTATCGAAGAAAAAGTCAAAAGACGAAGTTTATCAAAAGCCGAAAAACTCAAGTCTAAATTATTGAAGAATTAAAAGACGAGTTCAAAGAAATCCCGAACCAAAAGTCATTAAAGTCCAAGATTAAAGAAGATTTAAAGGCTTAAGGACTAATGGTGCAATTAACAAAGAGATTAAGAAGGAAGGACTAAGCATGCAATTAAGGAAAAATGAAAGAGGGGAGGAAGCTTCCTAAGCATTCCTTAATCCTCCCTATATATAGATTAGTTCTTAATCATTTTCATTTTGTCGGCTAATAGTGACAATTAGTTCTTCCACTTTTAATTACCTTGTCATTTAATTACTTGTCAAATTTAATTACCTTGTCTTGCACCTTAAATTCCTTTAATTTCAAGTAAATTTCCATTTAATTCTTGTCAATCTTTACTTTATCTTGTTAATCTCCTATCTACCTTTCTTAATCTTTGATTTTTATGTTTATGTTTATGTTCATGTTCATGTTCTTATTTTGATCAAAGTGGGTTTTGATTATTGTGGTTAGTTTTGTTAGTTTTATTTATTTGGATAGTTTGTTTATGATTATTGGATGTTTTGTTATTAGTTTGGTTTAATCTTGTGTTTGATTTTGCTTAAGTTTGGATTAGATTCGTGTATATTGTGTTCCCTGTTCTTCGGGGTGTTTGTTTTCCTGTTTCTGATATTTCCCAGGTAAGTTCCGGATCAGTAGAAACTTCCGAACCAAGAACTTGGCTCAGAAACTTCCGAATCAGCAAGACTTCCGAATCAGGAAACTTCCGAATCAGAAAGTTCCGAACCAGGAAACTTCCGAATCAGAAAGTTCCGATCCAGAACACTTCTGAATCAAGGAGTTCCGAACCATCAAGGAGTTCCGATCCAAAAACCTTCCGGATCAAGGAGTTCCGAACCTGGAGTTGTTCATTCGGAAGTATTCCGAACAAGACTTTTGGAAAGGTTCCGAATCAAGAACTTCTGAACCAAAGTTCCGAACCAAGGCTTGTCTGAGAAGTTCCGATCCAGTTGAGTTCTGAATCAGTAAAGTTCCGAACGAAGGATTGTTCTGGATAAGTGACATATTCAGAATAGAAAATTTGTTCCGGATCTAGGATTTTGATAAATATTCCGAGTGAAGAAGAATAATTCCGAACGAAGGTGACATTCCGGATGAGTGATTATTCCGAACGAAGGATTATTCTGAATGAGCTGTATTCAGGTTCTTTCTAGTTTTTGTTTTTAATTTTTAATTTCAAGCTTTATTTTTCCTGCCTCTTTCTTTAGTTGCACTTTAAGATTACTTGCCTTAGATTTATTTTAGTCTTGCCTTAGTTTAAGTTTTAGTAGCGTTTTAAGTTTGCCTTAGATAGATTTAAGTTTGCGTCATTTACTTTCAGTGCCCTTTAATTTTAGTCACGCTTTTAAACACTTGCGCTTTTACTTTAAGTTAGAATTAGATTTACTTTTAAGTCATTTACTTTTAAGTCTCGCACTTTTTAATTTAAAAACAACAAAAAATATTTGTTTCACCAAAATCAACTGAGTCGTACTTTGAACCAATAATCAATTCGAATAGACATACATCAAAGAACAATTTTCCTAACTAAAACATATTCATTAAAATGGCACCACTGCCGGCTCTTTTAGTAAAGATTAACGGTTTTATGTGAGAGACGCGTTGCTTTTTGGGATCTGTTCACTTGTGAGCGTTATTTTCTTGCATAAAAAATTCAAAAAATCATAAAAATAAAAAAATTGATAAAAATCCATAAAAATTAAAAATTTCTAAAATCCAAAAAGAATTTATCTTTATTGTGTATATATATTGTCTTTGCGTTTGGTATTGTTTTCTTTTGTCTTTGTAGGTGTATGCGTACTAGATCTTCTAATTATCAAGAGCCCGAGACTCGAGAAGATTTAAGTATGTCAGGTGTTAACAACAACAATAATCCACCGCACCTCAACAATAACCACAATGTTCTTCCACAGCCCGATCTTCGGACGATGGAGGAGCTTTGTCAACCTACCATGTTTGGACGAGGAGGACCGATTGCGCCGATGCAAATCAACGCTCCTGAGTTTTTGTTGAAGCACCACATGATTCAGCAAGTGCAAACAAATCCTTTCCGTGGATTGCCTGATGATGATTCCAACAAACACCTCGACAAGTTCATTACAATCACCCAAAGCATGAAGTTGCCTGGTGCCACAATGGATGTTCTTCGCCTACAAATCTTTCCACATACTTTATCACATCATGCCAAGAAATGGTTTGATCGTCTCCCGAAGAATTCTATTCATACTTGGGATGACATGACTCAACGCTTTTTGTCGCGCTACTTTCCACCATCCATGGTCACGAGCCTTCGCAATCAAATCAGCGGTTTCATGCAAGAACCCGATGAATCTCTTTTTGATGCTTGGGAAAGATATAATGTCTTGATTGATCGTTGTCCAAACCACAACATGCTCCCTGTGACCTTAATTGATACTTTCTACAACGGTTTGACTTTTCGAGATCGTGATACGATCAATGCAGCCGCCGGTGGCACATTCATGAAAAGGAGACCCGAGGAGTGTAGAGAGCTTATTGAGAACATGACTACTCACCACAAAAATTGGGATTCCTTCGCTTCTTCAAGGAACAACCCGAGAGTCAATGTCTCTTCCACTTCAGCAAACCCTGATATGACCGAACTCACCCGCATGATGACTGAAATGAGCAAAAGTATCACGCTTCTCGCTTCAAACCAACAACAACAACAAGTTAAAGCGGTTGCTAATCCTTGTGAAACATGCGGCGGTCCTCACTCATACACCGATTGTCCTTCTACACAAGGAAATCCGGAAAATGTGTATGCAGCTTATGGTAATTATTCACCGGAAAATTACCAAGCTCGACCACAAGGGGATAGAAATTTGCTCAGTTACTGATCTAACAACTACCTTTCACCTGGTTTTTCTCCTCAAAACCAAAACCCCGCCAACAACTATAATAGAAGCAACCAAATCCCACCAAGAGCTTCTAATCCTTATCACCCACCCGCTCAACAAACCCCACCCATTAACCCCGATGTTGAAGCCATCATGAGAACCCAAGGTGAGCAAATCAAGAATCTGCAAAGCCAAATTATCAATCTTAAAGGAGATATCACAAAGCAAGGAAATGAGATTAGATCCGAGCTTAGAGATAATATCCAATCTTCCTTCAGCAATCAAACCAATGATTTAAAGAATATGCTTGCTAGTTTCTTGCCCGCCGCTCAACCTTCTTCTTCGAGTTCTCTACCTTCAAACACTGTCACCAATCCGCGAGCAAATGTGAGTGCTATTACTACTCGTAGTGGAATTACCATTGTCGATCCACCGATCCCACCCCCATCATCTACACCTCCTCCACCACCATTTATCCCTACTCCTCCTACACCTAGTATTAGTGCACCATTACCGTCTCCGCCTCGTCATGACGATGTATCTAGGAAGGACCCTTCAACATCTCAACCTTTACCTACATCTTCACCTTCACCACCCAAACCCAATATCCCTTATCCTTCACGTTTAGGCAAGACCAAAATGCTAACCAAGGATGACGCTGAAGTGTCACGCTATGTGAAGATGATCTCTCAAATGAACTTCAACATTAGCTTTCTTGAAGCACTTGTCCACATGCCCAAATTTGTCAAAACATTTAAGGAATTGCTTAACAAAAAGGAGAAGCTGATTGAGCTCGCCAACACACGCTTAAATGAAAACTGCTCTGCAGTTATTCTTAAAGAACTTCCGGAAAAGCTTGGAGATCCCGGTCGTTTTGTGTTGCCTTGCGTTTTCAACAAAACTGAAGAATTTACTGCCCTTGCTGATCTCGGGGCTAGTATTAATCTTATGCCTTTGAGTGTTTGGAAAACACTATCATTGCCCTACCTCACTCCAACAAAGATGACTCTTGAACTTGCAAATCGCACTCTCGCTTACCCCGTTGGTATAGCCGAAGATGTGTTCATCAAAGTTGGCACATTTACTTTCACGGTCGATTTTGTCGTCGTTGATTATGAAATGGACCCTCGTATTCCTTTAATACTTGGTCGGCCATTCTTAAGAACCGGACGAGCTCTAGTTGATGTTGCCGAAGGCGAGTTAATCTTAAGAGTCGGGAATGATTCACAAGTTTTTAAAATGGGGAAGCTTACAAGCAAATCCTTTGGAGGCCGAGAATCAGTGAATATGATTAATGTGCTTGATGATTTTGTCATCTACAACAATCCTCTATTCGACTCTTGCATTGATAGTCGACTCTTTCATGATGATGGGGATGATTCTCTCTCCAATTTGGAACCTTCTCCCATTTCTGATTCTCCACCGATCTTCGATGCTTATGATGATGATGATTCTAGCTCAGATTCGGATGATTATGATGACCTTACTTCTGAGTATCCCGAGCTGCCCACATATGATGATTTTGATGAGGCCGATACTCTTTCGAGCGATCCTTCACATGATGAAGATCCTCCGCCATCACTCGATCCTACTTTGGACGATTACTCATTTGAGGAAGATTTCTCTACGTTTCTCAACACATACTTCCCTCATGAGAGTGATGCTCCTCCTTTTGACTTTGAAGATTATCGTCTTGATCCTACTTTGGATTTGAAGCACATTCTTTTAAAGGATAAGAAACCGGTCGACACCCATATCCGCAGCACATATGATTTAACACCTCTTTGTCCATCTTCTGAGGACGAGGTTGTGCTTCTTCGCGGATCTTCTTCACATTCTGCTGAGCCTGAGTGCTATTTTCCCCTAAAGGAAAAGGTGTTCGACCCCGGTATTAATATTCTGCAGCCATCTCAGTATCCACCTGATGAAATAAAAGGAAATATCTTTGGAACTTATGGAAATCTGCTTGCACCACTTCAACCTTTCTTCCACCATGCTCCATCGCTGCTTAAGGGAACCTTGCCTACTCTTCTTTGGCTTGCCTTGTTCGCCTTAAGCTTGTGCTATTTGATGGACGAAAACTATGTTTTTGATCCTGGTGGATATGTTTCATGCTTCTTCCTATGATGATCAAGGTCGAGTCAGGCTCACGACTCGGTAATCAAAAATCAAGCGCTTCTTGGGAGGCAACCCATGTATCTATCTTTTAGCTTTCTTTATCATAAGTGTAGGGGGAGACCCGTTGGTTTGCTTTCCTCTCCTCTCTTCTTATTATCAGGGATTCGAGCTTCAATGATCCACTCTTGATGAATCTCGACGACCCGTGATTCTGTGTCCACTTCTTCCCGGTTCTATCCTAATCTCTTTTCGATTCACTATTTTATATTTTCTCAATATTAAAATAGGAATCTCTTTAGTTGTCTCTTCCTTAGCGAAATTTAAACAACGTGCACAATGTCCTAAGTGTAGGGGAGTTTACTCCCACATGCTTAAACATTGAGGACAATGTTTATATTAAGTGTAGGGGGACTTCTATCGAAGTTAAGTGGCCTTTTCCTTGTTTTTGTCCTCATTTTAACCAGAAAATCAATTTTTCGACATTTTTCAAAAATTTTGATCTATTTTGACCTATTTGTTTTTCCCTTTGTATAGTTATTTTCTTTCCTTATTAGATAAATATTTAATAAAGTGGTTTTAATTTTCAAATGTTGTGAATCTTTTGACTCAACCCGAGTTTACTTATCTAAGTTACTCTATCTAATATCCTTAACGTGTTTAAGTCAAGTTTTGCTAGGCTTTTATATAGGGAGCTATAAAACGCGAAAGTCTTAACTCTCACGGGTTAAGAACAAGAACTTTTCGCAAGTTCCTATAATTGATCCTAGAGAGTTGTTTATCAAGGGAACTTTAAAATGCGATTTCTAAACTTGAAAAAAGTCTAAGAGTTTGCAAGATCCTATAGGCGACTCGAAAACCCAAAACTTTGATTTAAAAGGCTAAGTATCCACGAGTCTCATTCCTTGAGATTTTAAACTGTGGAGAACGAGAGATGATAGAGCCAATTACAAGTTCGGTACTCTTTCGTGAATTTTTGTGAGTTAATTATGAGCCTATTCTCCCATCGCTTGCTAATAAATTTATCTACAATAAATAAGGTTGTACGATTTGAAAAGTTACTTAGCTTCTAGCCCAAGATCGTTTAAAAGTTGCTCGGTATGGATTAGAGTTCATAGCCAAGGCATAACTTATTGAAGCGGGATGCGAAGATTGGCGAGTCCAAAAAGGCCCTAACAAGGGCTATATTTTGTTGCTAAAGATCCAAAGTGATGTGAAGAATCATTTATCGAAAATCGATATGAAGGATCGAGACACAAGACGTAAAGCAAAAACTCCCCAAAAGTCATGGAGAAGTTTATCCGAAAAGACCCTAGCAAGGTATGAGGATAAATAGATCCAAGTCATAAAAGGAGGCGGATCGTTGTATATCAAAGTCCAAAATAAAGATTGGAGAAAAATGAAGAAGTCGTGGTCCAAGTATGAATCTCTCAAAATTTCAAGTGAAGAAATTCCATTATGAAGAGAAGACCATAATTTCATGAACGTCTCTCAAGGTTTGAAGTATGAAGTCACTGCCAAATATCGGTCCGAGAAAGGTCTCAAATCACGAAGCGAGTTATGCCAAGATATGAACTTTATGAGGTCCCGAGAAGCAGTTTTAAAAGATTTTGTCCTTTAGCTAACTATTGATTAAATCGTTCACCTTATTTTCGGACTAAATTACTATCGAAATAAGTCAACAATGCATCCTCGTGATCATTCAAGACAACAATAAAATATAAGAGATACACCTAGGAATAAGGGAGTCTAAGTGAATAATTGGCCCACATGAGTTCGTGCTAGTTTGCTAACTTATAATAACAATGATCTCGTTTTTAAGCTTGGTTTGGAGAAAGTGAAAACTTGAGGATGATGATTATTCATAATTTTTCCAAAACCCAAGGTATGCTTTTTGATTTCTTTACTTTGAATGTTTATAGTTTTCTATCTCTTTAATAAAGGCCAACGTAGATTGATTATGATGAAAAATGTAATCTTGCTTCGTAACTAATGCATTGCATGAGGACATTGCAATGGTCAAGTGTAGGGGATTTGATAGGTGTGTAAACACCCATCCTTTTTACCACTTAATTACAATAATAACCGAGCCAAAACGTGTATTTTATGTCTTTTACGTCGGAATTATGTGTGGTTTGTGTTTTTGTTGTGATTTAGGACGAAAAGGTGAAAAGTGGAGAAAACACGGGCATTTACGGGCTTTTATTGAAGAAAAAGATGAAAGACGAAGTCGAGAAGTCAAGAGTGCAAAAAGAACGGAAGTCCAAGACCAATTCTGAAGATTTATCGAAGAAAAAGTCAAAAGACGAAGTTTATCAAAAGCCAAAAAACTCAATTCTAAATTATTGAAGAATTAAAAGACGAGTTCAAAGAAATCCCGAGCCAAAAGTCATTAAAGTCCAAGATTAAAGAAGATTTAAAGGCTTAAGGACTAATGGTGCAATTAGCAAAGAGGTTAAGAAGGAAGGACTAAGCATGCAATTAAGAAAAAAGGAAAGAGGGGAGGAAGCTTCCTAAGCATTCCTTAATCCTCCCCTATATATAGATTAGTTCTTAATCATTTTATTTTGTTGGCTAATAGTGACAATTAGTTCTTCCACTTTTAATTACCTTGTCATTTAATTACTTGTCAAATTTAATTACTTTGTCTTGCACCTTAAATTCCTTTAATTTCAAGTAAGTTTCCATTTAATTCTTGTCAATCTTTACTTTATCTTGTTAATCTCCTATCTACCTTTCTTAATCTTTGATTTTTATGTTTATGTTTATGTTCATGTTCATGTTCTTATTTTGATCAAAGTGGGTTTTGATTATTGTGGTTAGTTTTGTTAATTTTATTTATTTGGATAGTTTGTTTATGATTATTGGATGTTTTGTTATTAGTTTGGTTTAATCTCGTGTTTGATTTTGCTTAAGTTTGGATTAGATTCGTGTATATTGTGTTCCCTGTTCTTCGGGGTGTTTGTTTTCCTGTTTCTGATATTTCCCAGGTAAATTCCGGATCAGTAGAAACTTCCAAACCAAGAAGTTGGCTCAGGAAACTTCCGAATCAGCAAGACTTCCGAATCAGGAAACTTCCGAATCAGAAAGTTCCGAACCAGGAAACTTCCGAATCAGAAAGTTCCGATCCAGAACACTTCCGGATCAAGGAGTTCCGAACCATCAAGGAGTTCCGATCCAGAAAACTTCCGGATCAAGGAGTTCCGAACCAGGAGTTGTTCATTCGGAAGTATTCCGAACAAGACTTTTGGAAAGGTTCCGAATCAAGAACTTCTGAACCAAAGTTCCGAACCAAGGCTTGTCTGAGAAGTTCCGATCCAATTGAGTTCCGAATCAGTAAAGTTCCGAACGAAGGATTGTTCTGGATAAGTGACATATTCAGAATAGAAAATTTGTTCCGGATCTAGGATTTTCGTAAATATTCCGAGTGAAGAAGAATCATTCCGAACGAAGGTGACATTCCGGATGAGTGATTGTTCCGAACGAAGGATTATTCCGAATGAGCTGTATTCAGGTTCTTTCTAGTTTTTGTTTTTGATTTTTAATTTCAAGCTTTATTTTTCCTGCCTCTTTCTTTAGTTGCACTTTAAGATTACTTGCCTCAGATTTATTTTAGTCTTGCCTTAGTTTAAGTTTTAGTTGCGTTTTAAGTTTGCCTTAGATAGATTTAAGTTTGCGTCATTTACTTTCAGTGCCCTTTAATTTTAGTCACGCTTTTAAACACTTGCGCTTTTACTTTAAGTTAGAATTAGATTTACTTTTAAGTCATTTACTTTTAAGTCTCGCACTTTTTAATTTAAAAACAACTAAAAATATTTGTTTCACCAAAATCAACTGAGTCGTACTTTGAACCAGTAATCAATTCGTTAAGATATCGAGAACAACAATTTAACTGAGTAAAAACTCAGTCATTAAGAAGATGCTTCACCATCAGACGATTTCCATCATTCATTGTCCCAAATTCTTAATTACATGTCACACGTCATTCGGCTGTCATTTAAGCCATATGAGTGCAAACCGGTACCAGCCGGCCACTCAGCTGAATAGTACATGAATTACGGTCATGAGAATGACCATCATGGAACTGATAGACAGGACGATAGTAACCACTACTATGACAACAACTATCCTAGAAATCGCAACCGAGGCTCTGGCCGCGAACGTGATCAGAATACAAATGATCAACAGTCCAACCGATCCGCCAATTTTGGCATCATAACCTAATATTGTAGTTCTATTGGTTTACGTCTCGAAACACATGTCAAGACATCAGTCAAGACACATGTCTCACGTGTACTTTCTGAAGACACATGTCAAGACACCAGTCAAGACATATGTCATGCTTATAGTTCCAAGACACGAGTCAAGACACATGACTCACGTCCAACTATGGGACATTTATAAGAAATCCAGGGTACCCTCCAAGGGTATAACCATTTAGTTGTGCCATGTATTAATCAGGCCACAAGAATTTCAATACCAATATCAGCGCATCAGTGAAAACTGTCACGTTGCTGATGTCACTTTTATTTCTTTCACCATATTTCATATGATTCGTGGCCATGAAGGACGCCTTTCGTATTCCCACGTATACGAAGGTTTTCCATCAGATTAATGATGAGATCCAAGCTGCTAACGCAATTCCTCGGACAGACACGAGTTGAATTTTATCCTAATTATGGACTATCAACAGCACACCATGCTACGATTCATAATTATGTACAGTAATGTTCAGGCTTCTGAATACATTCAGCTTGATTTTCCATCGGGAAAATCTGTACAAATTATCTATGCTTACAAGCATGTGCGTTGTTAACCATGACCGCTAAATTTTTTCTAGTCGTCAGTTGATTATACCAAGATTTTCCCATACATTCCAAAAGAACCTACAAGGAGAAGGACGGTACCATGAGATTATGTGTTGACTACCGTCGACTTAAACAAATCACCATTCATGACCGTTATTCTCCTCCACGTATTGACAACATGTCCAATCAACCTTATAGTGTTAATCACTTTTCCAAGATTGAACTCATGATCATGCTGCCAACAGTGACGAGGGAAAGAGCAGGACATGTCCATGACTGCTATTCGTACACGACTCGGTCATGCTAGATTTATGATTTTGAATTAGTCTCATCAATGCTCCAACGACATTATAAGAATGAGTTTACATGAACTCATAGCAAATTCATCAGTGTTTTTCATTGAGGATAACCTGATTTCCTTTAAGCCTAGAGAAGAACAGGAAGACCGCATCTTCACTATGTTGCAAATTCTATGACAAGAGAAATTTTACCCTGAAAATTTTCAGAGATCAATTCTGTTTGAGGACAGTGACACGCCGAATCACATGGCTTTCTACGGTTAATCTTACCATGACTAAGCTTATGCGTAAAGGAGATAACCCTACATTACATTAGGTGTTATAGAAGATCCTACACTAAAAGAAGTTTAGATTCATGGACTTAGAGTTTCGCAAACTCCGATGTATCAAGTTCGATGAAGCAAGATACAGTTACGTTCATATCTTCATACCTGTCATACAAACAGGTTAAGATAGGACACCAACAGACTGGGATGTTTCCATCATCTGAAATTGTGAATCGAAAAGGGACAAGATCTCCATGGATTTTGGTTACCAGATTAACACAAACTCAGAAGAAACATGATGCTATCTGGGTTATTGCAAACAGTTTGATCAAGTATGCAGAATCCTTACATCTGCAAGGATTGCAGAACCAACAGATTGATCGGACATGTTCCAGTCAAGGCTCATCCGACCACTTGGTAATCCCTCAGCTATAGGGTCAGACAAAGATTCACAATTGTACTCCTAAATTACTTCGCGTCTTCATTCTGATTCCACGACTTGCTTTCGCGCTCGCGTTCATGACACTATTCACGTTCATGATAGTATCTGGGCTTACGATTTTACGTTCATTTCGTTCTGGGAAGTTTTGCAAGAACTTGAGAGACCAGACCCAAATTTAATATAACTCTCCATCATCAGATAGACGTTTCACGTCATATTCCACGTCTCACCTTGTAGTGTTTGGCGTTACCGCCATTATATTCTATGATCACGATATGTTTCACATGTCATGTTCATTCCACGTTCCTCATATCATGATCAAGATATGTTACACGTATCATGGATCACGATATGTTTACTCATACTACACTCGCCATATCTCCACGTAGCACGTTTAAAATTTTTCACGTATCACGTTCAAAATTTTTCACGTACTACGTTTCTTTATGTCTCGCGCATTGTTTCTAATTATCAGTTAAGTCAGATTGTCTTGCATCGTAACGTTTCAGTTACCCTAGCACGTTAACTCTTATTTTCCTCGATCGAATTTAGGGGATCTACCTTCCGTTGATAACCAAGAATTTCTTCGTATTCTAAGTCAAGGTCAGGAGGACCAATATTTATCATTAGTGTCAAGATCTTCTGAAGGAGCCGTTCCAAGAGGAAGGCCACTTGGAAACGGACAAGTTCATCCGGACTCTTATCCGTTTTCTCTCATCAATTAGATATGTCCTTTCAGTCACGTCACGTTCCACGTTCCTTCTACCATGTCACCTGTACGTTCGTTAATCTTACATACCCTCTCAGTTTGATTCGGGTATGTTTCTTTTTCAGTTACGTTATCTATAATTCGGGGACGAATTATTCTTTTTAGGGGGGAAGAGTTGTAAAACACGCATGCTTTTACCATGAATAGTACCCTTAATATCGTACGTGCTAGATTAAAACTTTCCTTTTATAGTACGATTATGTTTACGTGTTAGGATTTTACGTATTACGTACGTGTTAGAACACGATAAGTATTTATTACGCACGAACACGCAATAACTAATTAAATAATATATAATCACAAACATGCGATCATAAAATCATGAACGTAATTTAATCACGAGCTAATATTATTTACGTATATATATATATATATATATATATATATATATATATATATATATATATATATATATATATATATATATATATATATATATATATATATATATATATATATATATATATATATATATATATATATATATATATATATATATATATATATATATATATATATATATATATATATATATATATATATATATATATATATATATATATATATATATATATATATATATATATATATATATATTTATTACGAAGACGAATAAATATATTATGTCACGAGCGATAACTAATTTAATCACGTAAACTACGTAACACGTAAACATGAATATTAGACACGTTTATTCTTATTACGTATAATTAAAATAATACGACAAGTACTACGTAAATTAATATTACTTATAACACATGAACTTATTACAAGATATTTCACGGCATAATTTATACGAGAAACCGAGTACGTATTAAATTAAATGCGTACGTTTTAATTAAACGAATAATACAAACATAAAGAATAAAGTTTGGGCTGTTTTAGACAAGAAAAGAAAGAGGAAGGACTTGGGCTCTACGCCCAAGTGTATGTTTCGGCTTATACAAATAAACAGACGGGGGTGCTTGTTTTTTTTGTTTTCCTTTTTCTGCCGACACAAAAAACACAAAACAGAAAACCCTAAATAGAAAAACAAAGCAACCGCATTTATTTTTGTGTTTTCTTTTTCTCTGCCGCGACCCACACCAAGGAAACAAGAAGAAGGGATTGAGGGTTGATCCTAGAAGAACATGGGAGTCGTTTGTTTTTGAAACCCTAAACGAGGTGTAAGTAAAAACCCTAATTCGTTCTATTTTCTTTTCTTTTAATCCGATTTCATGGGTATTTAAACATATTCAGACAGTAATTTGATAGGGGGGGTTCGTTTGGCCTGTTGTCATGCAAACCGAGAGTTTATGACTCTCGGTGATGACTTACACCACCAGCCGCAACTCTAAAAAGGGGTGTTGGCTTGGTTTTGCTCGAGCAGGGGGAACAGCGAACGAGCAGGGGGAACCACTGGCTGCTGCCAGTGGTGTTTATCGTTCTAGCAGTGGGAACCGGCTACTGCCGGTGGCACCATCACCACTGCCAGTGGTAACTGGCAGTGTAAGGGGGTGTTTGGTTTTTGTGTTAATAAACAGAATTAGGGACTGTTCGGTTGGCAGTTTAGTAAACCAAGTTAAGGGGCTGTTTGGTTCGGCTTAATTATAATACATAACACGAGTTTCATGTTTAAATTAATAAGACACGGGTTCGGTTTTCGACGCATTTTAATAAAATAATACAAGAGTACGTGTTATTATTTTTACAAGTTAATTAGCTTTACATGTTTATTTATTTTACAATGTAAATTAAATAAATACAATACGACTTGTAATTACAAGATTATTTACTTACAAGTTAATTAAATTAAGTTAACATGCTAGATAATTAATTTAATTAAAACATGGACTTAGGTTTATTATTATTAATTAATAATACATGATTTTAACCTAAGTAATTATTTATTTAAATTAGATTAAGTAATTAATTAATTATTAAAACCATGACTTATAATTAATTAATTCTCATGACTTAGGTTATATTAATATAATTAATAATACATGTTTTAACCTAAGTATTTATATTTTATTTAATTAAATCACATTATATTTAATTAAATACTTTTAACCTATAGTTTATTTAAATTTCATGTAATAATTAATAAACTATACCTTATAATCTCATGACTTAGAATATTAATCAGAAAACACTTAGCTTATATTATTAGCTTAATTAACCAGCTTATTTCTATTTATGGAAACTTTCTATTTTAGAAACTTATTTAATTAAGGCAGGTTATTTCTATTTATGGAAACTTTCTATTTTTAGAAACTGATCTATTTTAAGCAGTAATTCTATTTTTGGAAACTTCCTATTTTTGGAAACTTTCTATTTTAGGAAACCTGCTATTTTTTTGGAAAGTTACTTATTATTACACAACAAGTATAATAATACATGAAACACAAGAAATACTTAATCAGAATAGACAGAATATATGATAAACACAGTATTAAGCTTAAAACAGTAAAACATGACATGAACATATTAAATAAGCTAAGACATAATATAAAGCTAGTTATGTATTCAGTAATCAGATACTTATACACGTATGTATTTATGTAGCATTAGTGATACCGGAGTAGGACTCTTTTCCGTTCGTCTTCTTCGTTCACTAGACATAAGGTACGGATTCTCGTCCTTTCAATATGGACATTCTTTCCTTATTAGGATTCCCCGTATGCAGCCAACTGTTATCCTGTAGTATAAGTTACGTGTTTGATTGCTTATGTTTAATTAAGAATACCTATAGCCATATACATGCATGACCAGTTTCACCTAGTTATGGAGGTACCATAACCATAACATTAGAGGCACTGATGTTATGACTTCACCACGGCGGAGTGATTGCTCGTGGCGTCCCTTCAGCTTTTGGCCATTTATATTATATTTATCATGTGGGGCGTATGGGTGCATCCTAGTTACATGTTTTAAGTCAGGATTCCATGGTGAATGTGGTGTGTGCCTTGCATCCTTCACAAGGAGCTGATCCCTCCTACCCAGAACCAGTATATTAAATTAGAGGCAGCCCCTCTAATTTGCATGATGAGGTCACCCCTCCAAGTATTCATGCACGGTGGATTTTCATGACCTATATTGGCTAATGGTAAAATATGTTAAACAGTTTCATAAGATAAACATAAGGCTTTTCAAACTATAAAACCAGTTTTATGAACATGTTCCAGGTTTTCCAGGACTTATACATTTTCGCTGCTATTAAGTCTCTATTATGTTTTAGTCGCTTATAATATGTCTATATCCGTGCACTGAGTGTTTTGCTCAGCCGTTAGTTTCCTTTCCATGTCCCAAAACGGCAGGTACTCAAGGACTGACTGGAGCATTTGGAGGACACGCATAGGATGGGAGTTACCTTAGATTCCTTCTCCTCTTGCCTTCATATTTATGCTTGTTTAGTCTTCCTTTTTGTTCATTTCCTTTATTTATGTTTTGGGCTTATGTTTGGGAACCGATGTTTGATTCCGGTTTTCCCTATGGTCATGTATGTTTTAGTACATATTACCTTGCATGCTTTGATGACACGCCATAATTACGCGTGACGTTCCATTTATCAAAATGGGGCGTTACATATCATCCCTGACTTTCTGCTAAGGGCATATGCTACTACATTCCCTTTACCTGGGTGATACTGAATATTAGTCTCATAGTCTTTCAGTAGTTCCAACCATCGCCTCTGTCTCATTTTCAACTATCGCTGTGTAAATATATACTTGAGACTTTTGTGATCGGTGAAGATATCACACGACTCGCCGTATAAATAATGCCTCCAGATTTTGAGAACAAAGACGACTGCTGCGAGCTCCAAATCATGCTTGGGATAATTCTTCTCATACGGCTTTAGTTGTCGTGAAGCATAGGCAATGACTTTCCATGCTGCATAAGTACACAGCCCAAACCTTTTCCTGAAGCGTCACTGTAAATCTGATAACCACCTGTACCAGATGGGAGAGTAAGGATTGGTGCTGAAATTAATCGATGTTTGAGTTCCTCGAAACTCTTTTCTCTCTCCTCAGTCCGTATAAACTTTTCCCCTTTACCCATGAGTTTGGTCAACGGTAATGTCAAACATTAGAAATTCTCTACAAATCTGCGGTAATATTCCGCTAACCCAAGAAAGCTACGGACATCAGTGGCATATGTCGGTCTCGGTCATTTAGTGATAGCCTCCACCTTTGCAGGGTCCATGGTGATCCCCTCTGCAGAAACAATATGGCCTAGAAACGCCACTTTATTCAGCCAGAATTCGCACTTAGAAAATTTAGAATAAAGATTCTCTCGTCGGAGAATCTGCAAAACTGTACGAAGATGATCCTCGTGTTCCTCTGTAGATTTGGAGAAAATAAGGATATCGTCGATTAATACAATCACAATCTTGTCTAAGAACTCGTGGAAGACTCGATTCATCAAGTCTATAAATACTTCAGGCGCATTCGTGAGGCCGAATGGCATAACAACAAATTCGTAATGACCATACCTCGTGTGAAAAGCTGTTTTGGATATATCCTGCTCTTTTACACGCAACTGGTGGTAACCTGATAGTAAATCGATTTTTGAGAAGTGCTTGGCACCCTGAAGTTGATCAAAAAAATCATCAATACGAGGAAGTGGATAACGGTTACGAATAGTGAGCTTATTCAGCTCGCGGTAGTCGATACACAGTCGCATACTACCATCCTTCTTTTTGATAAACAAAACAGGCGCTCCCCATGGTGAAACGCTTGGACGAATGAAACCTCTTTCTAGAAGTTCCTAAAGTTGATCTTTCAGTTCCTTAAGCTCTACATGAGCCATACGGTAAGGAGCTTTAGATATTGGTTCTACACCTGGAATGAGATCGATACCAAACTATACCTCTCACATGGGAGGTATGCGTGGAAGTTCTTCTGGAAATACATCCGGAAAATCGGATACAACTGGTTGGTCATGGAGTGAAGGTGTCTCAGAAGTAGTGTCATGAACTGTAGCTAGAAAACGCTCACAACCATGGTATAATAAAGTACGGGCCTGTAAAGCTGATATAATCTGAACATGTTTTCCTGGCAGAAAATCACGGTGAATAAACTCTGGTATCTGGACATCACCAAAGATGATCCGGTGAGCATGACAATCTATGGTGGCACGATGAGCTGATAGCCAATCCATACCCAGAATAATATCGAACTCGCACATATCTAGAGGTAGGGCACTGACTGGACGGATTTTATCGTCAAACTCAAGAGGGAGATCCTTGTACACCTGAGTAATGCGTACAGAGTCTCGCATGGGTGTAGATATACTAAGTACACTGTCTAGTGGTGTAGGGGTCATGCTTATTCTAACAGCAAATGGAGTAGATATAACTGAGTGTGTGGTGCCTGTATCAAAAAGAATGCAGGCAGCCTGTCTGTGTACAAACAAAATGCCAATAATAGTACCTGTGGTCTTATTTGCTTGCTCTCGGGTAGTAGTGTAAACGCGAATAGTTGTTGGTGGTAGTGGTTGTGGTGGAGGTAAAATCTGAGGAATATGGCATGAGGTACCGAACCAGCATCTCCTTTCTTGCAATCCCTCATCATATGGCCCGGCTGACCACACTTCTAATAACCACTCGAACCACGGTGGCACGGTCCCGGTTGTTTCTTCCCACATGTGATGCAAGTGGGATTAGAATACCCCGTAGAAGCAGCTCTGGTTTGCTAAGAACCTGATTTAAGAAGATCTACAAGTGTCACAATCCTCATAACATAACTGGAATAAGGTTGATTAGATGAAATTTAAAATTACCAGAATTTGCTGGTCGGGCAGTCTGCTGACCTCTGTAGTATTGGTCACGCCCCTGTTCAGCATCTCTGTTGACATACTGAAAGTTAGAATTTGTTTTACACGATGGTTTAGTATTGTGAAGCTTAAAGAATCACATGTGGTCGCCAGATGAGTTTGAGCTGCTGTGTTAGTTATCACTACCACTTCTCTTATCTGATCGATTGCGATCATAAGACTGACCGTGGTTTCTGTAGTTCAGCTGTGGAGTAGCCGATTAGGATCGGTCTCCTCCTATGTGTTTGTAAGATTATAATTAGATAAGGCATGATATATATTGACAAGTAGTAATAAGATAAATTGTTTATGTCTGCTGAATGAGATGTACCTCTTCTCAGGACACTCTACGTTCTCGAGCTCATCCCTCTCGAAAAGCATCTCTATATCACGAGCTGCATTAGCTACCTGCGTCACATTAGTGAACGTGGCACTCATTAGCCTATTTGCAGTCCTGGAGAGAAGGGCCCATTAAAATTGTTTCGCTTGCTCCTCCGCGGTACCTGCAGCCTCTCCCAAGAACCCAGCCAACCTGAGATATCGGTGCATGAACTCTATACTATTCTTGCCCTGATTTTGACGAATGGCATGAAAGTCCCTCTTCAGTTTTGCTTGCTCAGCATGAGTGAAAAACTGGTCATAAAACATTGCCTTGAACTGTGTCCAAGTCAATGTGAGCACCCACTCATCTCTCCCATTCGTCAACTTATGAGCCCTCCACCAATGTAGGGTGTGACCCTCCAACTTGTAAACGGCAAGCCTAACCATGAAGGCATCCCCACAACCATGGCCCTAAAATTTTTCTCTATATGATAAATCCAGTTTTCTGCGTCCGTTGGAGCTACAGTCTGTTCAAAAGGTCAGGGTTTCTGTTTATTAAATAACTCTAACCAGGTGGCTAAAGTGGCAGGTGGTGGATGAGGAGGGTTGTTATTAATCTAAGGTCAGTTTTGGTACTCAACTCGGATCTTATCACGAATCTGGGGTAACATGGCTTGTACAGCCGCCTGAACAGCAGCAACAATAACAGCAGTTGTAGCCTCATTCTCATTATCGCGTCCGGGTAGTATCTGAAATTTAAATAGGATAAGCTGATTAACTTGTTAGAAACCTGGAATAAGAATCTGAAATATGCATGAGGTAGTTCATGAAGGCATAGCCAACAAAATATGACATGAATAATGGTGAACACCTATGGTCAGTTCACAAAATGACATTTAATTGAAAACATGAATCTGACATGAGTAAGGATGAATGCCTATGGTCAGTTCATCAATACAAAATCTGAACAGGCAAGGGTGAACGCCTATGGGTCGGTTCACAAAACGAAAAATTCGGTGAAAAGCACATGCGACTAAGTATGGCCAGTCCTGTACCAACCTTTTACTTAGTCAAAATTAAGAAAAACTGACTGATAAAATACATGAGTAACATGAAAGATAACAACGCCAAAATACAGGAAGTTCTTGGTGACTACCCACTAGTCACATGTCAAGTTTTAGAGCCTACAGGTCGAACCGCGCTCTGATACCATAATTGTAACACCCCACTTGGATAAGTGTACCGTTACGTGTATTTAGGCGTGTCATCAAAGCATGCAAGGTAATATATTAAACATTAAATGACCATTACTGAAATACCAGAATCAAACATCGGTAATCCAAACATAAGCTTAAATATAAAAGATTAAGTACTGAAGGAAAAAGGACGAAACAATGTCCAAACAACCAAAGTAATGTATTAGTGTATAAAATAAAGGAGTCTGGATAGCTCCCATCCAATGCACATACTCTCTCAGAAGTCCTAAGAGCATCCCTGCGTACCTGCTGTTTGGAACATGAAAGGAAAACTACGGCTGAGCATAACGCCCAATGAACGGATATGAAGCATGATAATAAAGTACTGGAATGAAACAGATAACAAATACTGAAACTATAACTGCTATGTAATTAGAGGAAAGCTGTGTAAAATCTGAGAAGTCTGATTTATAAATAATAAAGCTGAATTATTAACTGTTAAATATGAAAACATGCATTTACTGTATTTTAGTTGCCAAGAGCTTATATAGGTCATACGCTGTAACAACTATTGCATGAATAACTGGAGGGGTGACCTCGTCATGCTATAGAGGGGTGACCTCTAAATAATGTGTTGGGTGGAGGGATCAACTCCAATGTGAAGGATGTAGAGCACACACCACATTCACCTGATAACTGTAAACTGATAGCCTAGGATGCACCCATACGCCTCGCTGATAATAGTGATAAATGGCCAAGCTGAATAAATGGGACGCTGCGAGAAATCACTCCTTCGCAGAGGAGTCATGACACCGGTGCCTCTAGTGTCATGGTTACGGTACCTCCGTAACTAGTACATAAACTGGTTATGCTTGTATATAAAGCTCAGGCAATTCATTTAGTTATTAAAATGATTTCTAGTAAGCTTAAACATATACTGGGGAAAAGATTTGGCTGCAGACGGGGAATCCTAATCATGCATAAAAGGAAGTCCTTACTGAAGGACGGGAATTCCGTACCTCGTGTCCAGTAACCGACCGAGATCAACTGACAAAAAGTCTACTCTGATTTCACGCGAGCTATATGAATAAAGGACGCGAATAAGTTAACTGATATTCGTTTATTTTATTTATTTTATTTATTTTATTTATCTTAACTATACTTAGTTAATTTATTTATTCTTGTATTATTGTTAGTATATAAACTGATAAGTCTGTATGTTCTAATATTTCTGATTAGCGTATTCATGTTCTATATTAATTAGGGTATAACACGTATTCTGACGTTTTAACATTACCATATTTGATAACCTGCTAATAATAGAAAGTTTCCAAAATTAGAAAGTTTCCAAAATGAATAAAATCATTTAATAAAATTATACCCTTTTAATTTTATCAAACTAATTTAATATAATAAATTTAATTTACTAATTAAATCATTTTAAACATTTATATATAAAAGTGATAAAGAAAAGGTATAATTAAATCTTCATTTTAATCCTTTAACTCTATCCCGAGCCTACCGAGATACCCCCTTCTCGTTAACACTAAGAACAAGCCAACAAAAATATAAAATCCAAAAATGGATTAGCGACAGAAATTTCTGTCGCCAACTATTGTTAATTGTCGCTAAAAGGTTGTGGTCAAAACTGTCCCAAATCTGAAATGACAAACTGCGACAGAAATACTGTCGCTAAACTGTCGCAAATTCCAGGATTAAATCTTATATTTTCTTTTTAAACAAAAGTACCCACTGCTCCCTATATTGTTCCAACTGTTTTTGTTTATTTCTCACTGTTTTAATTAAAACAAACACCCCCTTAAACATCTTAACACCCGATTGGGTTGTTTGGCTGATGTGGTCGAACACAACCCATGCCGCCCCTGTGTGGGTCGCGGCTGGGCAGAGAAAGGACAACCGAGACCTCTTGGTCTCGGTTTCATGGATCACACCAAAACAAACCGACACCCTAGAATAATATAAAGCCCCTTGCATGGGTTTCTTGGCTCTCGGCTAGCAACCAACATCACCACCGAGACCTTGTGTCTCGGCTAGACTTCAATTCACACCACCGAGAGTTGTAACACTCTTGGTTAAACATCAAACCCGACCCCTTTATAATTATTTTGCTTCCTACCTTGATTACATGTTTTAAATCGGTTATAATTAAAAGAATGAAATCGAATGATTACCGTAATGAGATTGTTATAGGAATGATGAACACGTTCACAATCAAAGAAGAAAATCATCCCGAAAACCCTCTTGTTTCTTGCTTAACCTGGCGGCCATTACACAAAGTACACAAACCCTAATTTTTTATTATTTTTGTTTCTTGATTCTGATTTGCCAAGGGTGTACACCCATTTTTTTTTCTTCTCCTTACAAGGCCGGGCCTAAAGCCCAATAACCCTTTTTTTGTTTACTTACTAAAACCGGACCCCATAACTTATATAGTTTTCCATTTTTTTTAAAAGAACTTATTCGCGTATATTCGTATTTAATTTCTGCATGTTTTAGTTTTCTGAACGTAACTATCTTTTCTGTATGCTAAATAATACATTTGTAATAATTATTTTTCTGAATAACAATCTATATAGTTTATAATAATTCGAGATTGCGTATTTAATATTCTAAATTTTAAATACGGGTTTTAAAGTATGATTCGATGACCTCCCCATGAAAACAATTGACAGCTATGATGACTTAAAGAAAGCATTCCTAGCCAACTACCTGCAAGAAAAAAAGTACCTCAAAGACCACGTGGAGCTCCATCACATCAAGCAAAGAGAGGGAGAATCCACATAATACTTCATGAGACCCATTCAATATTAAAAGTAGACGCGTCAAATCAGCTCCAAAATGCATGAAAATCTCAGGATTTATGAACGGAATCACACATCCAGGGCTAATCAAACGTCTCCATGATAACATACCAAGAACAATCAATGAACTGATAAAGGAAACTGTTGCGTTCTTGAGGGGTGAAGTTGTGGTAGAAAATCAAGCACGAAAAAAGGGTCCGCCCGCTTGGAAGCAAGAGCGAAACCGCAAGCCGAACTTCGACAGGAAGCCAGAATTTCGAAATCAACAAAGATCAAAGCGAACACGTGACATATTCACTCTTCTCAAAACCCCTAAGGAAATCCTAGTGCTGGAAAAAGGGAAATTCAAGACCCCTCCCCCATGACTACCCCGATAGAAAAATGAAACGGAAACAATATCCATGAATTTCATGGCTACGTAAGGCACAACACAGACGAGTATATGCATTTAAAAAGGCAAATCGAATCATTAATAAAGGAAGGAAAGTTATCACATGTGATTTAAGAAATCAAACAAAACAGTGGGAAAGACCAACCAAAATATTAAAAAAAGGAGAGACATCCACGTCATTCACGCAATTCCTCCATCTATTGATTGAAAGGACAAGTCCCCTGCCATATTGATGGTCCAGTCATGGAAAATAATGGTGAGACAAAAAATCACCCAAACCTTCTTCCTAAACCAAGAGACATCCTTCCCCCACTTGAAGGAACGGAAGCAGGAGACGTACCCATGGTAATAGAAGTAGAAGTTAAAGGACACTACATCCACATAATGTATGTGGATCGAGGATCGGCCTTAGAAATAATGTATGGACATTGCTTCTACTAAATCTGGCCCAAATTCAAAAGAAAAATAATCCCAACACAACCTCTCTAGTAGGGTTCAGTTGCAAAACCTTGTGGCGACAAGGACAAATCCAGCTACGGGTAACAATATGGGATAAAGAACACTAAAAAACAACGCAAATGAACTTCAAGGTGGTACGATCACACTCACTGTACAACATACTTATCAAAAGACCTGGAATCCAGAACACCAGGGCTGTCCCGTCTACAGCTCACCGACTGGAAAAATATCTGGTACAAGGTGGTGTCCTCACACTCCATAGTAAAATATCCATCTCGGCAGAATGTGCAATGGTAACTTAGCCATTTTCCACCCAAAAAACTGCAACTCCGGTTCAGAAGAGCGCATGAAGATAGCAATTCACCCCGAATACCCAAAGCAAACAATCATAATTGAAGGAAAATTCACAATTGTAGGAAACGTCACGGACAAAGGGAAAGAAAATCTCTACATATTACTAAAAAATCTTTACATCTTCACGTGGAAGCCAAAGGACATGAATGAGTCCAGAGACACGTAGGAGAACATCGGCTGAACATTAGGGAAAGCTATTCCCCAATTAGACAAAAAGAAGACGTGCAACACCGGACAAAAACAAAGCAATTCATGAGGAAGTAACAAAATTAGTAGAAGCAGGAATAATGAGGGAGGTACACTACCACAACTGACTCTCAAACCCTGGAATGGTTAAAAATCTTGATGACAGTTGGAGAATGTGTGTCGACTTCACATACCTAAACACATCATGCCCGCAAGAATCCTATTCGCTGCCAGAAATTGATTGGAAAATAGAATCTCAATGCGAATACCCTTTCAAGTGTTTCTTTTGTTATACAACATTCGTCAGAAGCCAGGGAATATCTTGTTATACAAAAATGCCTTTCTGACTAAAGAACGACTGAGTATCTTATCAGCGCCTAGTTGATAAAGCTTTCAAAAAACATATACGCCAGAACCTGGAAGTGTATGTAAATACCCTAGACATAAGAAGCCATGCGGAAGCAGAAATCCTCATAGACATTGAAGAAACCTTTCAAACGATAAGGAAGATAAACATTAAGCTTACCCCGAAGAAATGCACATTCGGGGTAGAAGAAGGGGAATTCTTAGGACACTTGATAAACAAAAATGGCATCAAGGCATGTCTAGAAAAGACCGCGGTGGTACTAAACCTGCGTCGCCTCAAACTCTAAAGGAAGTACAAAGACTGAATGGAAGGCTTGCAAGCTTAATCAAATTCATGTCTAAGTCATCGGAAAAATCCTTTCCTTTCTTCAAAAAGATAAAAGGATGTATAAAAAAGATCCACTTCCTCTGGACTAAGGAAGCAGGAAAAGCATCCAAGCTATAAAAGAGCAAATAGCGAAGCTACCCACATTAACGACCCTAATCCTAAGAGAAGAACTAATCATGTATTAGTCCGTTTCAACAAAATCTACCAGCATAATCCTAATGACAGAAAGAGAATCAAATAAACTACCAATATACTTTGTAACTCGCGCCCTTGGAGGGCCGGAGATAAACTATTTCACCATGGAAAATCTAGTCATTTATTTGGTACACGCTACTAAAACATTGAAAAGATACTTCCAAGGTCACCCAATTGCAATAATCATGGACCAAACAATCAAACAAGTATTAGGCCGGAAGAATGCAAATGTGGAGTGTGGCGCTGAGCGAATACGATATCAGCTACAAGCTACGGAAGACGATAAAAGGTCAGATCCTCGCAGACTTCAAACTAAAAACCTAGAAGAGGACACCACAATGGAAGAAAGGAAAGAGCAACCATTAGAATAATGAACTTTATTCACTAATGGGTCCTCATGTACAGAAGGTTCTAAAGCCGACCTCATACTTAGCAACCTTGAAAGAGTAGAATTTACTTGTGCTCTAAGGATTGAATTTGTAGCATATAACAATAAAGATGAATATGAGGCACTAATGCCAGGCTTGCGCATAGCAAAACAAATAGGTGTCCAGAGCCTACAGGCGAACGTAAATTCAAGACTAGTGGTAAATCAAGTTAACGGATCTTAAACATCCAATAAAGAAAGCGTGAAACAATACCTAGGAAAGGTAAAGACTATAATCGGAAGCTTCAGTGAATTCTCAAACAAGCCAGTTCCACGGAGTGAAAACAAAAAGGCAGACACACTCAGCAAGATCGTGTCCACCACCTTTCTACACTTAGCCAAACAGGTTCTATTTGAAGTCATAAAGAAAAAGTCAACTGAAGAAGCGGAAATCTTAGTTGTAGTAGAAGAAGAGAACATAATTGGATGACCCCAATCTATTATTACCTCATGGAAGGAACCTTTCCAGTAGAGAAAAGATGGTTAAGAAATATATTAATACAGGAAATACGCCACCATAGATGGAGCCTATGCAAAAAAATCATTCCTAGAACCATGGTTGCGGTGTGTAGGCCCATTACAAGCCAGCTATGTCATAAGGGAAATCCATAAAGGGTCATGTAGCATGCACTCCGGACCAAGATATGTGGTAGCCAAATCCATCCGGTGCGGATACTATTAGCCAAAAGTGCGTGAAGATGCACGGAATATCATAAAGAAGTGCCATGAATGCCAAGTCCAAAAACCAGTCCTAAAATACTGCCCACAGAACCTCACACCAATCGTCTCGCCATGGTCATTCCACGAGTAGGGTATTGACATCGTCGGTCACTTCTCGGAAGGACAAAGAAAAGTCAAATTTCTAATAGTTTCCATTAACTATTTCACCAAATGGATATAGCAAAACCAGTCGCAACAATAACAGGAGCTAATGAAAAAATTCATATGGGAAAATATCGTTTGTAGCTTTGGAGTACAAGGTGAAATCATATCCGATAATGAATCATAGTTTAGAAACAACCCCTTTAAAGATTGGTGCGAGCAGTTGTACGTCAAACAACACTTTGCATCAGTCAAACACCCTCAAGGTAACAGATTAATGAAGAGATCTAACACAGGCTTAGGAGAAGGGATAAACGCAACATTAGAAGGAAGCAAGAACTGGACAGAAGAAGTCTCGCATGTCTGATGGGCACAACTGACCATGTTAAAAACAAGTAAGGGAGAAACCTCATTCTTTCTAACTTATGGTACGGAAGAAATCATACCAATGTAAATATGCCCACCATCTGAACAATGCAAACTGACGTAACTAGAAATGATGAAGAGCTCCGATTAAACCTAGACTTGCTAGAAGAAAAAAGAGAACAAACTGCACTGAAGGAAGCAATAAGCAAACCAAAATTGGAAAAATACTACAACTCCAAAGTTCGTGGAACAACCTTCAAACCAAGAGACTTCATCTACATGAACAATGATGCCAGCCATGCCAAGGACGGAGGGAAGCAAGGACCAAAATGTGAAGGACCATATGAAGTCACAAATGCCTTAGGAAAAGGAGCATACAAGCTAAGAAACTTCAGCGGAAACGTACTACCACGGACATGGAACATCTGAAACTTGAAAAGATGTTATATTTAGCTTGATTAATGTGTATTTTAAAAGACCTCATATGTAAGCCGCGGACGACTGTCAGCTACTGGCAAAGGCACTTTATCTAAACTATCCATATGTTTCCTTTCTTACATTTTGTGTTTAATAAAAAGTGAAGTATAGCTAACTTTACAACATTCCAAAAATAATTATTATTTACTACTTAAAAAGAATAATGGTAAGAAACGTGCACATAATAAACTTGAGAAATCTTAGGAAAAACTCAACAAATTACATAAGAGGCATTGCAAGCCCAATACCAAGAGGATAACCCTAAAATATCCAGTAATACTATCACCGGAAACATAAAACCTCGATAACAAAATATAGCATATAATCACAAATATGAAAAAGCATAAAATGTACAAGTCGTATCCACAAGCAAGTGGTGCACAAAAAGAGGCAACAATGCCTTTTACATCATAGAAACCTCAAAGACCACACACAGTCACGACAGATAACAAAGACTTGGCAAAAAATTGTAAAAAGTTACATATAAACCGCAAGATAAAGCCACACGCGATCGCGGTAAAAGGCCACACTCAACCACAAATATCAAAACATTAACACAAAGAGGAGTGAGCAAATCAATCAGCATGCTCCAGATTAGTCTCCAAGTCATCTTGCTAAAAAAATAATCCCAGAAGTACCTCTAGCAACAAGATTCTCAATGTTGTAGTCGGTTACGTCTAAGGGATGACTAACAGGAGCAATAGAAGCAGTAGTAACCTGAACACCTACGTCACTTGCTTCTGCTAAAAATCTACAGAACCGAACCTAACAGTCAAAAGGTTCATAACATTCACCATGGAAGAATCACCAATGGATACCTTAGACTTATATCCTTGATGCCTAGAATGAACCGAGGCCAGGGCTTCATACAAAGAAACTTCATCATCAGTAGTACGAGAAGCAGTGGTGTCGCTCTCCCGTCATGAATAGGGACACTTAGCTAGGAAGCAGAAGGTTGCAGTGAACCTCCTTACGGGTCTCGCCTTCTAGATGCAAGTCTGCCATCAGTTGGTTAATTTTAGCATGCTTTCATGTCTTCAGCAGATCAAGGAGAGGAAAGTAAACAACAGAAAAAGCCTTCAGGGCATCATGAAAGTTAGCCTCCGCCAAGGAATCTAACGCATCAATAATTGATAAACCTCTATCTGATTTATCATGGTCAATTCCGAACACTAATCCCTTATGCATATTGTGGTTGATAGCCCGACCCACGGCTTCACCAAATATTGCCTTATATGCAAGAGACTTCCGGCATTTAATCACGACCAAGCGGAATCCATGACCTACTACCCAGTGGCGCCCAACAAAGGTGGTCATGTAGCAAGGAAAAACTTCCTCACCAAGAGAAGAAACCAAATAAGATAAGTTATAATCAGTGGATGTAAGACGAATCATGACCTCCATCACCTGCACGTCATGAACAGCCTCAAAGGCACTCAATGCATGCTCCCTAATGACTTTTCCCCTTAGCTCAGCACAAGTAGATTCCAACATAGAAACCTGGTCATTAAGGTCATTCCTCACGCCTTCAAGCTCCCCAGCACGGATCCTCAAACTATCAAACGAAGCAGTAAGCTTTGCGGCTTACTCTCTAGAGCAACATTCTTCCCATTCACATTTGACAAATCAACAGATAGAGAAGCCTTCGCGGCCATCAAAGAAGTAACATGACCACGGAGCTCAGAACTCAAAGAAGCTCACTCTACCGTTTAACTAGTTTATCTTTTAAAGCAACAATCTCAGCATCCTTATCCGCCAATAAATTAGAACCTTCAGTATGCTCCTCTCGCAACTCGTGCACTTCATCCAACTAACTCTCAAACCTCATCCACAACTCAACATCCAAACCCACTTGACGAGCTGACCCAACATTAAACTCCTTAAGCAACTGGTCAAGATCCATGTTGAGGAGTTGCCTAAAGAAGGCAGGAGGAGCCAAATTATCAATAGAGTTGTGACAACAATTACGAAGACAACCAACCTATTGAGAGAAGAAACATCAATGTTCAGATTATCAACAACCTGTTCATCAATATTATGTTCATCATTGGAAGAGTCAGGCAAAATCACAAACCTCTCAGCAGAGTTCAAAGTCTGCAAGTTCAAACCGAAAGCAGCTCAGAATCCCCGCCACCCTCAACAACAAGGGAATGGGTCACGAAGGGAGCAGCAAAAGGCGTGGGCGCTGAAACACCAACTTCAACATCCAACAAACTTTGTTGAAGAAGACTCTCTATAGCGGCACGAGACTTCCCCAGTAGTAGGCACAGAAGAAGAACCATGATACCCCCCCCCCCCCCCCCCCCCCCCCCCCTCCCCACCCTCAACTTCTTGGCCGGGAGGGTAGTAGGCGTATCAGCTTGAGATTTCCTCTCCCTTCTCTTGCCTTTACAAGAATTATCTCTACTCGGAACAACATGAGTAATATGAACTCCGCTTACCAGAATGAAGTCTAGTATATATATAATTATTAAATGAAAGAACAAATATAGAAACACCAACCATTCATTTTTCATCATATAACAAACACTCATCTTTCACCTTCTTTAGAAAAAACATTACTTTCTAACGGTAATCGCCAGAGTATGAAAAATACACCATCACGAAGAGAAAATTTTTATTTTTCAGTAGACGAGCATTTTTTATATATTTTCGACGAATTTTTAGTATTGACATATTCGCCCAAAAAAATCACATGATCTTTGGTTATTTCTAAATAGACAAATAACTTTTATTATTATTTACATATTAGTGAAGGTAAACGAGTAATACGTTGGCCCACTAGTCCTTTTTTTAATTAAAACCATTTTTTCAAATCTAGGTGTTATAGCACCACTGTTCATAACGTTTAAAAAATCATTGTGATTTTTAAAATAATGATAAGAATATTGTTGTTATTTAGTATAGGTATTTTTAAATACTTTTAACGATTTTTTAACGTTTACATTTTAAAAAAAAAATCGACGTGATTTCTAATGTGATTTATATAGTATGTTGTTTAAATTCATGTCTGCATGTATTTTTGTACACCAAAGTTGACGGATTTGCACCATACCGGCCACCATGCATAATTAAGTAAAGTTTATCACTTCTCTTAATATTTTCCCTCTAATACCATCTAAACACCAAATTCCATAGAATCTAGTAAGTTTATCACGTTCAGATTACAATTCGATTTTGCCCTAATTTTTTATTCATTATTTTGTCCTAGTTTCATAGTTAATAAATTCCGTTGTCCGAGTTTCGTGCTGTTTTGATACCGATTATGAAGGTATGAACGGATTCGTTGTTATGATTTCATTGTGAATGGATCCGATTATGTGAGTGTGTGTGTGTTTGTGTGATTATGATGTTTGAAGTGTTGAATGGATTATGTTGTTACGGTTTCAGAGTGTTTGGCTGATTGACGTGAAAGTTGAATAATCGGATAAACAGAATTAGTTTTGCTTGGAGCTATTAGTTGTGATAACTGATAAGTGTTTCATATGTGCTTTCGTGTTAAAAGGTGGGTTAATTAGTGGTTCGAGTGTCTCGCGGATAGTTAGAATCAACTAATTACATGCTTTGAGTATTAGTTAATTTGTCGTAATGATTTCTTTCGTTGATTGTTTCTAGTTTATTGGCTAATTCACTTTTAGATAATGTTTACCAAAATTCATGCTTGTAAATAAGTAGTTTAGTTTAGAAAATTAGCTAAACCAAACGCCCCTTAGTCCCTTAGCATTGGTTGGGTTCAAATATACTTCATAACTTGAATAAGCTATTTTGAACAACAATATCAGTAAAGATCTATGATACATGTATCGGGTGTACTCAATGTGTCCGAGCCTGTGCTACGGATGTATTAGAAATGATATCTTGGGACGAATGTAAAGCCAACAAACACTACAAAAATGTAAGCCTTCCCCGGCTAAATTCCGAGTGTTTCTCTGGCGACATGTCGCCGGGGGAACGTTTGATGTGTGATTAGACAACATGATTAACGTTAATGACACGCAGTTGTTGTGGATAAAATATCCCGGCGACATGTCGCCAGGGATAATTTGGGTGGAAAATATCCCGCCTTTTCTTTTGGTAGAATATTTTGGTCAAAGCTGGTCAACTTTTTCCTAGCGACATGTCGCCGGTATAATCTGATCACAACTATGGTCAAAAAGTTATCACGACTTTGTGCCACGTCAGCGAAGTCGCCAGGGATTATCCACTTTCCCTGGCGACAAAGTGTCGCCGGGAAACCCCGGTCACCTGATCTTCGGTTTGTTGTAGTGAAATAGCTTCCGCTCCAAGAACATAGGAGTGTGTCGGCTGTAAAAGATGCGAATCAGATGAACAACAATTTGTGGCAATTTCTAAATAAAAAAGATGCATTGCTATTCCTCATAATAAAAGGTAAATTTTGTGGACTAACTTGTTTGTATTCCTCTTTGGTGGTGTATTATGTTGGCATATTAAAGCTTGGATTCTAGCATTGAATGATTAATAAACTTATTAATGTAGACACTATTGACCCGAATATGTCACTCAGACTACACCGGATAAAAGGATTATTATATAGTCAATCTTTGGGTAAGAATCAAGTGCCTGCGTTTATGTAACAAATGGCTTAGACTGAACAATACAGATTGCCGTTAAGGATGCTTGTTGTCTTGTTGTACTGAGATATGGTAACAATATGCTTACTTGTTTGTGGTCATTTTAGTTTGTTTGCTTTATATCTTTACTAAACTGTTACGACTTTGTTATTAACCTTTAAGTGTGTGGTTCTTTTTTCGTTAATTTGTGTTGAGCTTATGAGGTTGGTCAGTTGAGCTTATGGCTAAAAAATAATTTACCAGGTCGATTTGAAAAAAAACATCTAAAGAGACACATGGTTATGTTGGTGCTGATCATGTTGCTCTTTGCACTGAACATGAACTTGAACGCATTACAGAAAAATGGATCTTGGAAGATGAATCCATCGTTGAGCAACTGAATTACACACTACAAAACAAGAGTTGAAGTCTCCACATTTAAAAGGCCAATTGTCCGCACTTAAAAATGTGTGAAATTATAATCTCCACACTTGCTCATATGCGGCAATAATGGGTGTGACTAATTTTAACACATATATAAGTGTAGAAATATTATCTAAATCTCCGTAGTTTAAAGTGTGGAAACACTATTTGAATGTCCACACTTAAGAGTGTGGCAAAATAAAAAAAAATTGCTACAATTAAAAGTGTGGAAACATTGTGAAATATTCACACCTAAAAATGTGGACAAAGTGTGGATAAGTGTGGACAAATTGTGAATATATTATCTCGAAACTAACAAGAAATTACATAAAAATATACTTTTTGGAAACTAATACAAGAAATACATAAAAAGATCTCATATTTTATAAATCCGTAATACCACAAACAAGTATATACTTTTTGGCAACAATTTATAATCTTTCAATACCACTAACAAGTATATACTTTATGATCAAACATTTAACATTTAATACAACAAACTAATAGATTTTTTGAGTTTTCAAGTAAAACCAACACAACTTCGATCTCTTCGTACGAGTCTCATCTTCTTACTTTTTGACATATCATCTTCTTGCATGTATGTAGGATTCACCTGCCGATTATGAACTCCTACAGAAGGTGTTTGGATACTAGGTTGCCACAAATTCTGCCACAAATTGAGTAGATTATGTTTGTGTTGTTGCTGTTGTTGTTGGTCCTCCTGAAAGTCAAGACGTTAAAATTACGATTTTACAAAGAAACTTTGATAGCACGTACATTTTTCTAATAGTAAACATATGACAGAGCTAATATATGCATGATCTACATTATGCAAGCTATAATCTGACATGATGAGCGCACGACTTAAACCAACACCTGAAATATATATATAGTCGTCAGATTCGCATGATTCACACTGCCCAAAACACTATAACGTGCCCGTTGCTAAGTAAAACGAACATGTATCACAAAACACATCAAATAACCCTTGACTGCAATAAAAAATTGGCAGAAACCGTGATGAGCTTTGCTTACTCAACTTCAAATGCCCACTAACATATACTTTCAGTTCTTTATTATTATTATTTTTATTTTATTTTAAGCTTCACTGCTTGGAGAGAAAAAAGGTGCATTCTATGGACAAGCATGAGACCATATTTCAATATTTTACACTAAATTTCTTTTTGTTTTTACATTTATAAATGTAGCCATTTTATGTAATTTTTTTACATTTAAAAGTGTAGCTTTTTATTATTTGTATTTCTACATTCATAAGTGTGGAATTTTTTTTTAAAAAAAATTTACTTCACTTATAAGTGTAGCTTTTATTAATTTTTTACACTTATATGTGTGGAATATTTTTACAAATATTTGTAACGCATTTAAATGTAACAAAATTATGATTTACCTAAAAAAATTTCCACGGTTACTTATACCGTGGAAAAATAACCGTGGAGAATTTCACTTTTTTTTGTAGTGACACGGCAGTCTCAAATGAACATTTCTCGACTGCTAGCTCTTGGTACAAGCAATTCATATATTTTTCGTGAGACGGTATGTTGACGTACAAAAATTATACTAACAGTTTATAACATCATTTCATTTAATCATCACTTTTGTAATTTGGAAACAGGTTGTTGAAGTTCGAAACTGGTAAACTGTAGATGGGATAATATTGGAGTCCTTGAGAATGTTAAGCATAAGCTTCAAGAGGTATTGAAAATGAATATGACTATCATTGTTGATACTCTTCTGTGTGTTTATTATCTTTCGTAGTTGTCTTGTTTATATATTCATTAGGCTGTGAGTTTAGCTCCTTAAATTTACGTTAATGTTGATTACGAGAGCATAGCATATTCTATAATAATTTGTTTAGTGAAGAGGTCATATTCAGCTTTGTAATTTCATTAGGCAGCTTATGTATGATTGATATATTCATTAGGCTGACAAGTTTGTCGTTTAGAAGAAAATATCAGTAATGTTTTCATGTTAAAATGTTAATCCTCTAGCTAGTTTTCTACTTGCCCAAATTCTGTTTTGTAATTAGGTAATTAGCTCCATCTCAATAAATGAATGCATCAAACAAGCTTACTTCAAGTTAAACAAGTGGCTTTTATATTTGAAAGACAAATGTACACACAAAATTATACTAGAAATGAACACACAACCACATAAACTAAACGTCACGTTTGTGTCTAACAGAACTTGAACTCACAATCTAGTTGGAGATACTAATCTCACACCGATAATAGCTATAAGGCCAAAGAACTATTGGTATTGACAACAGAGATAGAATCACTCGACAATAACCGAATGATAATTCCTATTCAAGAAACAACTGCTTAGTAGTAGCCAAAATGTCCCCATCTGCTATATTTTTTTATTTCAGTAAGAGTTTGATGCGGAATGTACTTATACATTAGGATGCTCGGCCAACAAAGGATCACTGGTCATCAAGTCTCTGAAGATTAAAAATATATTAGTAAACTAAAAACTTAAGATTTCATTCTTTAACTAAAAGTCTAAAATAATGCAGAACTACATAGCTATATTTTTTATCAATAAGCATACATTAAAACTAGCCTTTGTTAGCAGACTATATTGGACCATTATATTCATTTATAGGACTCCCAGCATGTTATAATCTAGTAAAATCATTTCTGACTGTAATCTTGTTATAATTATCGATAGTAAAGATACACTAGTCTTTTTACCAGTATTTAAATGTATCATAACATAATAGATTAGTAGCCAAATGATTGTATATGATCAAGTAAAATATAAAGTTTTGTGACACCCTAAAATTAACATGAATATTGTATAACATTAACTTATTGGTATATAGACATATAAAGAGGTTGAATCTAATTATTCAAAGGACTTGCCTGCGATGTTGGCTGAAAAGTATAAGAGAGATAGGTTGCTGGGGCGTGAGGTAGAACAGTTGCCGTAGAATGTATACACATAAAGTCACACTGCCAAAGATTTCAAATTCCACATAATCAGAAAAATCATAATATGTAATTGTGATACAAATAAACATTCATACTGATCAGATCACGTTAACGTAGAGGATCACAAAAATGACACTGAAACATAGGTAGCCCTAACGCTTGTTGTCAAACAATTTCCACCGAAACATAGTAATGTTGTCTTGGTTGTGCGCTTATTCAAAAACCATGTAAAAAAACACATTCCAACCGTATGAAATAATGTTTTTTTGTTACAGTTATTTTAAAACTGTGTGAATTACCTTTTTGAAAGATCACAATAAGGTTTCTTCTCTAACCAAGAGGGCATTGCAAAAAAAAGGTTTTATGTAGTAGTATATAAGCGCTTACCTCCCAAAACATTCAAGTAATAGTATCCAAACGATAGTACTCATCCAACTGGATTCCTTATATGCTATCCACACCTGACAAAGTAACAAGTAACAGTTGTATATATATTCTTATTGTGGAGATTAAGATGAGTTATCAGTACTTGAAGCAGCAAATAATTGATGACCAGAAACGTACTGAAAAAATGACAACATGGATTTGGTTGTCGACTAGCGTTGTAATCATGCACCTGTGAATAGAACAATCAGTATAAACTGAAGAGACATATGACTAACAATATACATTGAACAATTAGAACAATAGGTTCTTTCATATTGCCCAGAAAGAAAGAAAATTACGGATTGAGTAATTCTAATTGAAATGGTGATCCCTCAACGATAAAAGCGTATACTGTCACTCCCACAATGTAGCATCCTAGTGCGGCCACAATTCCTTTTGCTGTTACATCATAATGTCGTTTTGTGTGTCCCATGAAATCCCTAAGAAAAATGCATACATAAATTAGAAACTAGTATAGATCATTACATATTTTTTTGAGGTCATACATGATAACATGAAAACGAATAGATGAGAGATATGCAATTCTATTTCCCGCAATTTCACCCACTAACGCACCAAGTTTGAACTCACCATCACACATATTTAAACCGAGTAAAGCCTTCCTTTATAGGAGGTTGACATGACCGCTTCAGGGTTATTATTTAATTTGCACCTAAGCGTTCAAATTTTGATGACAATTATCACAGGTTTATTTGACACTAGGCTATCCGTAATATGCACTTTTATATGTTCAATAGGTTTTTGTGAAAAGTAAACTACGTGCCTCGGCGAACACCCACATATTTCCAAAGCACAAAATGTGTTCAAATAACATGAAGAACATAGTATATTTTAGCCAAATCCACTGTCCTATGTCTTACCCTTTTTTATGTCTCGCCAGAGCATAATAAAATGGATCTTTTGATGATTCTTCAGGTGACAGCTTAAACAATTGAATAACTATGTATGAACATGAAAGAAAGCTGCATAAGGAATGAAAAAGGGATTATAACACCAACATAGCTAGATAAGTAGCAATAACATTTTTATGCATGTTTTGTATATATGCAATTTTAGATCTTTGAAATGCAAATGACCCGCGTCCTTTTTGCCACTAGATGGCTTCTTATTTTAAGTTCATAATCCGAAAGAGAGTCGACACTACAAATTTGCCCATTACAATAACACGAAGCCAAATAATATAATGCTTTCAAGTTACTGCAAAAATGATCCTCAACATGTTATAGTGCTGGTAAACAGAAAGAATATTACCATCCAGTCCAAAACAGCATAAACAAAAACACAAGTGTCTTTATCCAGCCTGATTCTTTATAGAAAAACCAAGCCTAAAATTATCAGTAGACAAGCACATATCAGTCCAAATGGTTCAAAGAGATCTGTTATATATAAATATTACTCTACTTTAGTGAATTTTAGATAGAACATGCACCATGATAAGTATTGAGAAAAAAAAAACACAATGAACCTCAAACCAAAAGGTAGAGGACACAAGTGCTCAAAATATTATCAACATGGGATAATTATATGATTCCTTTAAGTTCTATGCGATTTATGTGCACTAAATAAATTACAAACAAACAGAAAAACTTTCATACCGCCATAAGAATTAAGTTTATATATGAATAGTAGATAGCCACAGGCAACCACCTGTAACAAATTTGACATCAAAGTATCAAACTCGTTAGAAACGAAATCCTTACCATTCCCACTAATGACAATAAAAGGATATATATAGCCTAAGCTTCTAATACCAATTTGGGTAGAAACAAGAGTGCCAGCGATCCACTGCAGTTAGGTAAACAAGTGAAGCGGCCATCACACATGCCAATAAGATGAACAACGTCTGTAATGCTGTAAACACGGATACTGCCATTATTGCTCCTAAGTCGCGGAAACAGAATGGTTGTGATGTAAACAATGAAAACACTAACATTCCAAAACCCGTACTTATATATTACTGTAATTGGTAAGAATTCTATTGACAAACAAATCTAGGACGAAAAGTATAGTGATAAACTAGAAAACAAACGATAAACAACAAAATCGAGTAATCATCTGGAAATAGTTCAAGCAATATACAATAAAAAAATCATATATATAATATAAAAGTTTTCGGCAAAGTATAGGAATCTTTAAGGTAATCACCATTATTAAATATCTACATAAAGTGCAGAATCATCCAAACAATTAGATGCCCCTGTTTGTTTGCTGTCCTGAGCCGTCGCCCGTGTCACCTTACCTTAAGGCCGGCAAAATATGGCGATTTGATTACTATGAAGTTGTTTGTATAATGGAAAGTTATTTAAATTTTCAAGCCTGTCTAATATTTGGAGTACTCTACCGATACATACACCCTTACTTAACTTACTAGTATTACGTTATACTGTATGATTTATGTGCTATCGTTAAATTTCAAACAGATAGCAAGTTAACCTTGCAAATGACCAAATAAACTTTCATACCGCTATAAAAACAAGATGTGCAAACATCATACACTGCCACTTGCATCTGGCCACCTGTGGCGAATTTGACGACATGCTTGTTAGAGAGTTAAATGGTTTCTTCTTACCGTAATTACATAGAAGGATACATAATCTAAGCCTCTAAGGCTCTAATATATTTAGTATTTAGCAAGGTGGGTTCAAACAAGAGGAGAAGTGATCCATGAAAAATAAGTAAACAAGCGCTCAAGATTACAAACAACGTCTTCAATGCTACAAACAACAAGGCCATTAGTGTTCCGCAGTCACAATTACAGATAGGTTTAGGTCGTTAGGTAAACAATGAAATCGTAATATCTAGCAACTCAAGGCGTTACTCATATTTTCATTCCATTTTCTTCATAAACTCATACTATCATTGTACATTATCAAGCATTACTTATATTCTCGTTCCATTTTCTACATATGTCTCGTCATGAATAATTTACTTGCACGTTTTCTAATGTTTTTTTTTTGAGCAAGTTTTCTAATGTTAATCTGCTAGATTTAACAGCTTGTCTAAGTAAACATTTGAATGTAATTAGGCACCTCAACGAGCTAGTATGTGCTGCATGAGTTGGGTCAGAGTCTCAGAGAGACTCCAATGTAATATGGGCCTTATATACTAATGATATCAATAGTACACCAGCCTCTTATGAAGCTCTCTTAGTAACTCTTCAAAACTGAAGTCGAAAATGCCAATTTGTCGTGGCCTTATCAAACGTGAATTATATGTCATATTTTAACGGGAAGCAATAAGCAAAAGTAATACGAGAGTCGCATTAAAACATCGGCTTCTCAAATCTCAATAACTCTTATTCTGTGAGTCGATATTACCGTCTATTCGTCTGTTTTGTATCGCATCTTGGAAACACCTAAAAGATACTTGATGAAAACCGTAATAGATTGTACAGCATATAACTTAAAAGAATTTTTTTTGTTGTTGAAATGGTACAGCTATTATTACTTCACTTTTGAGCTTACAAACATATGCAGAACATATAGTGCTAACTAAGACCATACTCACATGAAACGTTGTACGCTTTGGTACGCTTATATAAGTTTACCAGTTAGGCTAGACAAAACAAATAAATGTCCATTTATATAACTGAACGTGTCCTCATGATGTTATTTGGGTCAAATTGAAGTAAGCCAATTGGATGTTTATGCCAGACAAAACAAATAAAAGTGAAAACGTACATTTATAAACAAAACTGTTAGTACAATAATCGGACAGGGTTGAGTACGGATCTAAGTTCTTGTTGAA
The DNA here is from genome assembly GCA_025667525.1 of Glebionis coronaria. Classification (NCBI taxonomy): domain Eukaryota; kingdom Viridiplantae; phylum Streptophyta; class Magnoliopsida; order Asterales; family Asteraceae; genus Glebionis; species Glebionis coronaria. The sequence goes on from CM046877.1 coordinate 49,149,308, forward strand.
AGGTACTTAGATGTCTTAGACTATAGTGGATCTTGTACTATCAAGAGATGTGAATGACGATTTCCTGCACAAGTAGAATATACCGTTAGTCCTTATCGTGGGGACGGCCCATGATTAGACTCCGACGTGAGAGTAAGTATTCATATCGTCAGAGATATATGTGCGTGTAAAGATTAGTGAGAAAATCATACCTCGTTTGGAGTGCATTAGAGTACTATTTATAGAGGAAAGTACCGGGTCTTTTCCTCGTACCTCGGATAGTACTTTGGGAGTGGGCCTTTGCGGTCCCAAAAGCCCATTTGTCCTTGTTGTCTAGTCGTGACCTACGGACGTGTTTCTTGAGAATTTGTCCGTAGGGGTTCCGGACGGTTTTAGGAACGATGCGTCCGGTCCTGGTGTTGTGGATCCGTTTACTGGGAACTGACCCGTTTAAGATTTTGCCATCGTGATGGGCTTTCACATACTTGGGTCTAGGCCCAAGGTTTTGGTGTATGATTTTAGGCCCAATGGGCCATATCTATGCTATACGCCATCAAGTACCCTCAGTGGTTTTTGCGTTGTGCGGATGGACTGCTGGACTTTTATGTCTATGTCTTTGTTCGTAAGCTTTAGTTATCACTTCTTGCTTTGGTAATCAAGGCACGTGGTGCGACTGTCTATTAGGCACTTAGCCTTGTTGATAAACTACATGCTTTTTATGAATGTCATGCATTTCCCTCTACTTCGCGATGGGTTGCTTTCCCTTATCCTAGGTGGATCGCCAGGTGTATGATGTTTTTGGGTCTGTGAATCTTGGTGATTGTTTTTGTAAGAGTATGTCTCCGCATCTTTTTATCCGTGGACTACTGTGTGCTCTCTTTGCCGGCCTTGGCGCTTCGTATGTTGAAAATATTTTGTTTTAGGATTTGTGTCCGCGGTTATTTTTTATTTGGAAAATACTACATGTTAAAGTTAGCTATGAATTATCATTTATTGTTTGAAATGACGATTGTAAGCCAAGTTGGTTAATATGGCTCATGATGACCTTTGGTTTTCTCAATCTTGGTCGTTTATTCTGCAAGTGTATTCCATACGTCTGCATCTTGTGCATTGCGCCGAATTATAAATTTATTATCTTCCTTCACTAATTTTTTATTGCTTCCTTTCTTGTTGCTTTTTCAATAGAGTTTGTGTCTTTCTCTATTTCTGAGTTTGCTTCTAGAGAAAATCCTTTCTCTTCCCTTTTTGACTTTTCCTTTCCTTTTCAAATGTTGTTAGTAGATACGCGTAGGTCGGTTCTTACTCAACATTATTTGGATGAATTTTGCAGGCAATATCATATTCCTTCGTGTGGTCATCCTACCTTGGCTTGTCCGAATAGTAGTGTTCGGGATGCCCCATCCGGACAGATTGCTGTTTATACCAAGTTTTTTTTATTTTTCTTCTTATTGCATCCATTTTTCCTGCTTCTTTTTTAACGTTTTGAGGAATTTTCGCTTTCATATCTCTCAGCTGAATCCCGTTGCTGCTCTTAAGATTGCCCATTTTGAAATTTCGTGTCGTTCTGGAAATATTATCCCTACTGTTGGTTTGTTTCGCGTGTTTTATGTAAACACGTTTAATAATGGATGGATGTCGTTTCATCGGCGTTCTCAACACCTTATTTTTACTGAAAACATACGTCCTCTTATAGATTGGTCAGATCATTTTTTCTTCGCTGATTCTACCGTTGTCCCTTTTTTCATGTAAAAGTGTTGGTCTGATAGGCCATTGGTGAAGGATCCTTTGCCCCTTATGCATTATGATTTTCAGATGGATCAGGTGAAGTATCTCCTGCACCATCGTGTTATGCCTGCCAAACATTCTAAGTGGAGATGCCAAAAAACTCCGAACCCGATACCCGAATCCGATTTGACCGAGGATTCCCCGAGTTGACCGGGTATGGGGATGGGGGTGGGGATTCCTCGATAATAAAAAGCGGGTATGGAGGTGGGGATGGTAATACCCTTGGTTCCCCAAACTCGTCCCCGAACCCGCCCCCGAATATCTTTATTCTACATATGCATTTATATATATTTGTATGTTTCAAATATCTATTAGATATTTAAAACACTATCAATCGATTGTTAATATCTCATTTGACACTAACCTTCTAGGATGAGCTCTTTGTGTTAATTTTATTATTATTAATAATGAGCATGTCGCATGAATGTTAATCTTGTTAATGTTATTTGATATTACCCTATTTCGTTATTCCTAATAGTTGCATCATTTGAAAAATAATTTAAATGTTAATTGTGTAACGGGGAAAAAATCACCAATTCCCCATTGGGGATCCACGTTCCCCACTGGGGATGGGGATGGTATGTAGTTTGTAATCCCCAATGGGGATGGGGACGGGGATGGGGATAGATATTTAACTTTGAGGATAGGGATAGTAGCAATCATTCCCCGCAAACCCGGCCCCGTTGCCATCTCTAATTCTGAGGCATTCTTGAGTGACATTGGCATTAGTCGTTATCACTCACTTGGGAGGGATTTTTACCCTATTTTTATCGATTCTCGTGGAAAAGGTAATTAAGGGTGTTACATTGCTACATGTGAGTATATGCATGTATTTTATTTTGTTGCCTTTGTTTTGCAGATATATCTCTTTTTGATGTTACTGTCTCCGCTAATCCTCACAAGGTGATGTTTCGCGTGGAGCGTTTGAAAGTTGGTCAGGTTCCCCTTCTTTAGTGTACCTGGGGTATTACTGCTCATCTAGAAGGTTTTGTTGATCCACTTGATCTATTATCGGGTCTGAATGTTGACTCGTTCCTGCTGTTGGGAGGAGCAAGAAGAAGGTTCGTATGGATATGGTTTCTATTTGTGTGGGGGTTGACCCGGTTATTGTTACGCTTGTTACGGTTGCTAGGACTAGTAACGGTATGTGGTTTCCTTTTTTTCTTTTGTAATGATTATTTTTCTTGTTTCTGACATTATTGTTTTCTTGTTTAGGTGTTACTCTTGCTTCTTCTGTTGATTTGTGCTATGTTTCCTCTTTCGTTGATGTTGGTCCGTTGGACGATTTGTGTCTGGTGGATCCTGATTTTGGGATTGACTTGGGTTCTCCTGTTCGTGTAACTTCTTCGTCTTTGGCTGACAATTTTTTGGCTCAAGTTATAAATATGCACTGAGTTCTCAGTCTTTTTTCTTTGGAGAATCAAAGGTTTATGCTTTGAAGTCAGCGGAGGTGTTTGCATCTTCAGGTTTGTCATTTGGGAGGGAGAAAAATTCTTTTATTGAAAGCAATGTTTCGGAGCCCATCAGTGCTCTTGGTACTTCTTCTGCCCATATTCGTTACATGGAATCGTCACCTTTTGGTTTTGGTAGCGGACCACCTGTTCGTCTTGCTTCGTTATCTTCGCCTATGGCGCTTTCTGTTCCTAGCAACCTTGTTGGTGCTGTTGGGAGTACTAGTTGTGATACTACTTTTTTAGACGTGCCAGGGTTTGACTTCGGTTCATCATATGGGAGAATGTGTATCCCTGCTGGTGTTAGTGGTTCCCAAGCCTTGGAAGCGACTTCTCACCCTTTTTTTCTGTAGCTTCTTCTTTGGATTTGTCTGATTACGTATGTCTTTGATAGCATCGGTGGTTTTCTATTGGTAGAATTGTTGTTAGTTGTGACGCTGATGGGGTCGATTTTGTTGTACATTGTGGCTCGTACTTTTATAATTATTCGTGACCGTGTGTGGTCTTTACGCAGATTATTTGTAAGTATTTTTGGTTACCTTATTTGTAAGTATTTTTGGTTACCACACACACTCCTTATCATCACGACCACCAGCAGATCACACACACTTATCATCACAAACACATTGTTATTTTGAAGATGTTGAAGTATGAAGCTTTTCCGTGCAAGTGTGGACATGGAGATGTAGTTCTTCGAGAATCGTGGCAAACTGAATCCTTTGGTAGACTGTACTATGCTTGTCCACGTTCACGGGTTCAACCTCCAGTTTCATATGGATGCAAAAAAAAATTATTGAAAGAAGAACGCGTCAAACTACTTATCAATTCTCTTGGAGGTTCAATGAGCTTTTCTCCTCCAAGCTCTTCTTCAAGACCTTCAGCGAGCTTTTCTCCTCCAAGCTCTTCTTCGCGACCTTCAAGGACTCCAATTTATTCTCCAAGCTCTTCAACGTGTGCAAACTGTGTGCTCTTGAATGGAAAAATAAAGGTACTTGAGAGTACAGTAGAGTTGTACCGCAACCCCGATAGGCACACAATGGATTCAGCTGCACTACTTCACGACCTTTACGATGACATGGGGAACCTTAGTTTGAACTAGTTTGTGATGTGTTTTTTCCGTGTTTACGAGTCTAATATCGTTGTAATATCCATGTTTAATTAAGCGCGTATTTAAGTGTCCGTGACGAATAAAATTATGTTTAGGAGTGTTTGTCTGTAAGTCTCCCATGTGATATTACAAAAGGTTTTATGTAATACTTGGAATAAATAAATATTTGTTTTATAAATGTCTCATTTTTATTATATAAACGTCGCAAAAATAAAATAACATCCGATCGATAGTTAAAATAATAATTATTTGGAATAAATAAATTTTTGTTTTATAAATGTCTCATTTTTATTATATAAACGTCGCAAAAATAAAATAACATCGGATCGATAGTAACTCTTAATATTTTCCCTCTAATACCATCTAAACACCAAATTCCATAGAATCTAGTAAGTTTATCACGTTCAGATTACAATTCGATTTTGCCCTAATTTTTTATTCATTATTTTGTCCTAGTTTCATAGTTAATAAATTCCGTTGTCCGAGTTTCGTGCTGTTTTGATACCGATTATGAAGGTATGAACGGATTCGTTGTTATGATTTCATTGTGAATGGATCCGATTATGTGAGTGTGTGTGTGTTTGTGTGATTATGATGTTTGAAGTGTTGAATGGATTATGTTGTTACGGTTTCAGAGTGTTTGGCTGATTGACGTGAAAGTTGAATAATCGGATAAACAGAATTAGTTTTGCTTGGAGCTATTAGTTGTGATAACTGATAAGTGTTTCATATGTGCTTTCGTGTTAAAAGGTGGGTTAATTAGTGGTTCGAGTGTCTCGCGGATAGTTAGAATCAACTAATTACATGCTTTGAGTATTAGTTAATTTGTCGTAATGATTTCTTTCGTTGATTGTTTCTAGTTTATTGGCTAATTCACTTTTAGATAATGTTTACCAAAATTCATGCTTGTAAATAAGTAGTTTAGTTTAGAAAATTAGCTAAACCAAACGCCCCTTAGTCCCTTAGCATTGGTTGGGTTCAAATATACTTCATAACTTGAATAAGCTATTTTGAACAACAATATCAGTAAAGATCTATGATACATGTATCGGGTGTACTCAATGTGTCCGAGCCTGTGCTACGGATGTATTAGAAATGATATCTTGGGACGAATGTAAAGCCAACAAACACTACAAAAATGTAAGCCTTCCCCGGCTAAATTCCGAGTGTTTCTCTGGCGACATGTCGCCGGGGGAACGTTTGATGTGTGATTAGACAACATGATTAACGTTAATGACACGCAGTTGTTGTGGATAAAATATCCCGGCGACATGTCGCCAGGGATAATTTGGGTGGAAAATATCCCGCCTTTTCTTTTGGTAGAATATTTTGGTCAAAGCTGGTCAACTTTTTCCTAGCGACATGTCGCCGGTATAATCTGATCACAACTATGGTCAAAAAGTTATCACGACTTTGTGCCACGTCAGCGAAGTCGCCAGGGATTATCCACTTTCCCTGGCGACAAAGTGTCGCCGGGAAACCCCGGTCACCTGATCTTCGGTTTGTTGTAGTGAAATAGCTTCCGCTCCAAGAACATAGGAGTGTGTCGGCTGTAAAAGATGCGAATCAGATGAACAACAATTTGTGGCAATTTCTAAATAAAAAAGATGCATTGCTATTCCTCATAATAAAAGGTAAATTTTGTGGACTAACTTGTTTGTATTCCTCTTTGGTGGTGTATTATGTTGGCATATTAAAGCTTGGATTCTAGCATTGAATGATTAATAAACTTATTAATGTAGACACTATTGACCCGAATATGTCACTCAGACTACACCGGATAAAAGGATTATTATATAGTCAATCTTTGGGTAAGAATCAAGTGCCTGCGTTTATGTAACAAATGGCTTAGACTGAACAATACAGATTGCCGTTAAGGATGCTTGTTGTCTTGTTGTACTGAGATATGGTAACAATATGCTTACTTGTTTGTGGTCATTTTAGTTTGTTTGCTTTATATCTTTACTAAACTGTTACGACTTTGTTATTAACCTTTAAGTGTGTGGTTCTTTTTTCGTTAATTTGTGTTGAGCTTATGAGGTTGGTCAGTTGAGCTTATGGCTAAAAAATAATTTACCAGGTCGATTTGAAAAAAAACATCTAAAGAGACACATGGTTATGTTGGTGCTGATCATGTTGCTCTTTGCACTGAACATGAACTTGAACGCATTACAGAAAAATGGATCTTGGAAGATGAATCCATCGTTGAGCAACTGAATTACACACTACAAAACAAGAGTTGAAGTCTCCACATTTAAAAGGCCAATTGTCCGCACTTAAAAATGTGTGAAATTATAATCTCCACACTTGCTCATATGCGGCAATAATGGGTGTGACTAATTTTAACACATATATAAGTGTAGAAATATTATCTAAATCTCCGTAGTTTAAAGTGTGGAAACACTATTTGAATGTCCACACTTAAGAGTGTGGCAAAATAAAAAAAAATTGCTACAATTAAAAGTGTGGAAACATTGTGAAATATTCACACCTAAAAATGTGGACAAAGTGTGGATAAGTGTGGACAAATTGTGAATATATTATCTCGAAACTAACAAGAAATTACATAAAAATATACTTTTTGGAAACTAATACAAGAAATACATAAAAAGATCTCATATTTTATAAATCCGTAATACCACAAACAAGTATATACTTTTTGGCAACAATTTATAATCTTTCAATACCACTAACAAGTATATACTTTATGATCAAACATTTAACATTTAATACAACAAACTAATAGATTTTTTGAGTTTTCAAGTAAAACCAACACAACTTCGATCTCTTCGTACGAGTCTCATCTTCTTACTTTTTGACATATCATCTTCTTGCATGTATGTAGGATTCACCTGCCGATTATGAACTCCTACAGAAGGTGTTTGGATACTAGGTTGCCACAAATTCTGCCACAAATTGAGTAGATTATGTTTGTGTTGTTGCTGTTGTTGTTGGTCCTCCTGAAAGTCAAGACGTTAAAATTACGATTTTACAAAGAAACTTTGATAGCACGTACATTTTTCTAATAGTAAACATATGACAGAGCTAATATATGCATGATCTACATTATGCAAGCTATAATCTGACATGATGAGCGCACGACTTAAACCAACACCTGAAATATATATATAGTCGTCAGATTCGCATGATTCACACTGCCCAAAACACTATAACGTGCCCGTTGCTAAGTAAAACGAACATGTATCACAAAACACATCAAATAACCCTTGACTGCAATAAAAAATTGGCAGAAACCGTGATGAGCTTTGCTTACTCAACTTCAAATGCCCACTAACATATACTTTCAGTTCTTTATTATTATTATTTTTATTTTATTTTAAGCTTCACTGCTTGGAGAGAAAAAAGGTGCATTCTATGGACAAGCATGAGACCATATTTCAATATTTTACACTAAATTTCTTTTTGTTTTTACATTTATAAATGTAGCCATTTTATGTAATTTTTTTACATTTAAAAGTGTAGCTTTTTATTATTTGTATTTCTACATTCATAAGTGTGGAATTTTTTTTTAAAAAAAATTTACTTCACTTATAAGTGTAGCTTTTATTAATTTTTTACACTTATATGTGTGGAATATTTTTACAAATATTTGTAACGCATTTAAATGTAACAAAATTATGATTTACCTAAAAAAATTTCCACGGTTACTTATACCGTGGAAAAATAACCGTGGAGAATTTCACTTTTTTTTGTAGTGACACGGCAGTCTCAAATGAACATTTCTCGACTGCTAGCTCTTGGTACAAGCAATTCATATATTTTTCGTGAGACGGTATGTTGACGTACAAAAATTATACTAACAGTTTATAACATCATTTCATTTAATCATCACTTTTGTAATTTGGAAACAGGTTGTTGAAGTTCGAAACTGGTAAACTGTAGATGGGATAATATTGGAGTCCTTGAGAATGTTAAGCATAAGCTTCAAGAGGTATTGAAAATGAATATGACTATCATTGTTGATACTCTTCTGTGTGTTTATTATCTTTCGTAGTTGTCTTGTTTATATATTCATTAGGCTGTGAGTTTAGCTCCTTAAATTTACGTTAATGTTGATTACGAGAGCATAGCATATTCTATAATAATTTGTTTAGTGAAGAGGTCATATTCAGCTTTGTAATTTCATTAGGCAGCTTATGTATGATTGATATATTCATTAGGCTGACAAGTTTGTCGTTTAGAAGAAAATATCAGTAATGTTTTCATGTTAAAATGTTAATCCTCTAGCTAGTTTTCTACTTGCCCAAATTCTGTTTTGTAATTAGGTAATTAGCTCCATCTCAATAAATGAATGCATCAAACAAGCTTACTTCAAGTTAAACAAGTGGCTTTTATATTTGAAAGACAAATGTACACACAAAATTATACTAGAAATGAACACACAACCACATAAACTAAACGTCACGTTTGTGTCTAACAGAACTTGAACTCACAATCTAGTTGGAGATACTAATCTCACACCGATAATAGCTATAAGGCCAAAGAACTATTGGTATTGACAACAGAGATAGAATCACTCGACAATAACCGAATGATAATTCCTATTCAAGAAACAACTGCTTAGTAGTAGCCAAAATGTCCCCATCTGCTATATTTTTTTATTTCAGTAAGAGTTTGATGCGGAATGTACTTATACATTAGGATGCTCGGCCAACAAAGGATCACTGGTCATCAAGTCTCTGAAGATTAAAAATATATTAGTAAACTAAAAACTTAAGATTTCATTCTTTAACTAAAAGTCTAAAATAATGCAGAACTACATAGCTATATTTTTTATCAATAAGCATACATTAAAACTAGCCTTTGTTAGCAGACTATATTGGACCATTATATTCATTTATAGGACTCCCAGCATGTTATAATCTAGTAAAATCATTTCTGACTGTAATCTTGTTATAATTATCGATAGTAAAGATACACTAGTCTTTTTACCAGTATTTAAATGTATCATAACATAATAGATTAGTAGCCAAATGATTGTATATGATCAAGTAAAATATAAAGTTTTGTGACACCCTAAAATTAACATGAATATTGTATAACATTAACTTATTGGTATATAGACATATAAAGAGGTTGAATCTAATTATTCAAAGGACTTGCCTGCGATGTTGGCTGAAAAGTATAAGAGAGATAGGTTGCTGGGGCGTGAGGTAGAACAGTTGCCGTAGAATGTATACACATAAAGTCACACTGCCAAAGATTTCAAATTCCACATAATCAGAAAAATCATAATATGTAATTGTGATACAAATAAACATTCATACTGATCAGATCACGTTAACGTAGAGGATCACAAAAATGACACTGAAACATAGGTAGCCCTAACGCTTGTTGTCAAACAATTTCCACCGAAACATAGTAATGTTGTCTTGGTTGTGCGCTTATTCAAAAACCATGTAAAAAAACACATTCCAACCGTATGAAATAATGTTTTTTTGTTACAGTTATTTTAAAACTGTGTGAATTACCTTTTTGAAAGATCACAATAAGGTTTCTTCTCTAACCAAGAGGGCATTGCAAAAAAAAGGTTTTATGTAGTAGTATATAAGCGCTTACCTCCCAAAACATTCAAGTAATAGTATCCAAACGATAGTACTCATCCAACTGGATTCCTTATATGCTATCCACACCTGACAAAGTAACAAGTAACAGTTGTATATATATTCTTATTGTGGAGATTAAGATGAGTTATCAGTACTTGAAGCAGCAAATAATTGATGACCAGAAACGTACTGAAAAAATGACAACATGGATTTGGTTGTCGACTAGCGTTGTAATCATGCACCTGTGAATAGAACAATCAGTATAAACTGAAGAGACATATGACTAACAATATACATTGAACAATTAGAACAATAGGTTCTTTCATATTGCCCAGAAAGAAAGAAAATTACGGATTGAGTAATTCTAATTGAAATGGTGATCCCTCAACGATAAAAGCGTATACTGTCACTCCCACAATGTAGCATCCTAGTGCGGCCACAATTCCTTTTGCTGTTACATCATAATGTCGTTTTGTGTGTCCCATGAAATCCCTAAGAAAAATGCATACATAAATTAGAAACTAGTATAGATCATTACATATTTTTTTGAGGTCATACATGATAACATGAAAACGAATAGATGAGAGATATGCAATTCTATTTCCCGCAATTTCACCCACTAACGCACCAAGTTTGAACTCACCATCACACATATTTAAACCGAGTAAAGCCTTCCTTTATAGGAGGTTGACATGACCGCTTCAGGGTTATTATTTAATTTGCACCTAAGCGTTCAAATTTTGATGACAATTATCACAGGTTTATTTGACACTAGGCTATCCGTAATATGCACTTTTATATGTTCAATAGGTTTTTGTGAAAAGTAAACTACGTGCCTCGGCGAACACCCACATATTTCCAAAGCACAAAATGTGTTCAAATAACATGAAGAACATAGTATATTTTAGCCAAATCCACTGTCCTATGTCTTACCCTTTTTTATGTCTCGCCAGAGCATAATAAAATGGATCTTTTGATGATTCTTCAGGTGACAGCTTAAACAATTGAATAACTATGTATGAACATGAAAGAAAGCTGCATAAGGAATGAAAAAGGGATTATAACACCAACATAGCTAGATAAGTAGCAATAACATTTTTATGCATGTTTTGTATATATGCAATTTTAGATCTTTGAAATGCAAATGACCCGCGTCCTTTTTGCCACTAGATGGCTTCTTATTTTAAGTTCATAATCCGAAAGAGAGTCGACACTACAAATTTGCCCATTACAATAACACGAAGCCAAATAATATAATGCTTTCAAGTTACTGCAAAAATGATCCTCAACATGTTATAGTGCTGGTAAACAGAAAGAATATTACCATCCAGTCCAAAACAGCATAAACAAAAACACAAGTGTCTTTATCCAGCCTGATTCTTTATAGAAAAACCAAGCCTAAAATTATCAGTAGACAAGCACATATCAGTCCAAATGGTTCAAAGAGATCTGTTATATATAAATATTACTCTACTTTAGTGAATTTTAGATAGAACATGCACCATGATAAGTATTGAGAAAAAAAAAACACAATGAACCTCAAACCAAAAGGTAGAGGACACAAGTGCTCAAAATATTATCAACATGGGATAATTATATGATTCCTTTAAGTTCTATGCGATTTATGTGCACTAAATAAATTACAAACAAACAGAAAAACTTTCATACCGCCATAAGAATTAAGTTTATATATGAATAGTAGATAGCCACAGGCAACCACCTGTAACAAATTTGACATCAAAGTATCAAACTCGTTAGAAACGAAATCCTTACCATTCCCACTAATGACAATAAAAGGATATATATAGCCTAAGCTTCTAATACCAATTTGGGTAGAAACAAGAGTGCCAGCGATCCACTGCAGTTAGGTAAACAAGTGAAGCGGCCATCACACATGCCAATAAGATGAACAACGTCTGTAATGCTGTAAACACGGATACTGCCATTATTGCTCCTAAGTCGCGGAAACAGAATGGTTGTGATGTAAACAATGAAAACACTAACATTCCAAAACCCGTACTTATATATTACTGTAATTGGTAAGAATTCTATTGACAAACAAATCTAGGACGAAAAGTATAGTGATAAACTAGAAAACAAACGATAAACAACAAAATCGAGTAATCATCTGGAAATAGTTCAAGCAATATACAATAAAAAAATCATATATATAATATAAAAGTTTTCGGCAAAGTATAGGAATCTTTAAGGTAATCACCATTATTAAATATCTACATAAAGTGCAGAATCATCCAAACAATTAGATGCCCCTGTTTGTTTGCTGTCCTGAGCCGTCGCCCGTGTCACCTTACCTTAAGGCCGGCAAAATATGGCGATTTGATTACTATGAAGTTGTTTGTATAATGGAAAGTTATTTAAATTTTCAAGCCTGTCTAATATTTGGAGTACTCTACCGATACATACACCCTTACTTAACTTACTAGTATTACGTTATACTGTATGATTTATGTGCTATCGTTAAATTTCAAACAGATAGCAAGTTAACCTTGCAAATGACCAAATAAACTTTCATACCGCTATAAAAACAAGATGTGCAAACATCATACACTGCCACTTGCATCTGGCCACCTGTGGCGAATTTGACGACATGCTTGTTAGAGAGTTAAATGGTTTCTTCTTACCGTAATTACATAGAAGGATACATAATCTAAGCCTCTAAGGCTCTAATATATTTAGTATTTAGCAAGGTGGGTTCAAACAAGAGGAGAAGTGATCCATGAAAAATAAGTAAACAAGCGCTCAAGATTACAAACAACGTCTTCAATGCTACAAACAACAAGGCCATTAGTGTTCCGCAGTCACAATTACAGATAGGTTTAGGTCGTTAGGTAAACAATGAAATCGTAATATCTAGCAACTCAAGGCGTTACTCATATTTTCATTCCATTTTCTTCATAAACTCATACTATCATTGTACATTATCAAGCATTACTTATATTCTCGTTCCATTTTCTACATATGTCTCGTCATGAATAATTTACTTGCACGTTTTCTAATGTTTTTTTTTTGAGCAAGTTTTCTAATGTTAATCTGCTAGATTTAACAGCTTGTCTAAGTAAACATTTGAATGTAATTAGGCACCTCAACGAGCTAGTATGTGCTGCATGAGTTGGGTCAGAGTCTCAGAGAGACTCCAATGTAATATGGGCCTTATATACTAATGATATCAATAGTACACCAGCCTCTTATGAAGCTCTCTTAGTAACTCTTCAAAACTGAAGTCGAAAATGCCAATTTGTCGTGGCCTTATCAAACGTGAATTATATGTCATATTTTAACGGGAAGCAATAAGCAAAAGTAATACGAGAGTCGCATTAAAACATCGGCTTCTCAAATCTCAATAACTCTTATTCTGTGAGTCGATATTACCGTCTATTCGTCTGTTTTGTATCGCATCTTGGAAACACCTAAAAGATACTTGATGAAAACCGTAATAGATTGTACAGCATATAACTTAAAAGAATTTTTTTTGTTGTTGAAATGGTACAGCTATTATTACTTCACTTTTGAGCTTACAAACATATGCAGAACATATAGTGCTAACTAAGACCATACTCACATGAAACGTTGTACGCTTTGGTACGCTTATATAAGTTTACCAGTTAGGCTAGACAAAACAAATAAATGTCCATTTATATAACTGAACGTGTCCTCATGATGTTATTTGGGTCAAATTGAAGTAAGCCAATTGGATGTTTATGCCAGACAAAACAAATAAAAGTGAAAACGTACATTTATAAACAAAACTGTTAGTACAATAATCGGACAGGGTTGAGTACGGATCTAAGTTCTTGTTGAAAGGTACTTAGATGTCTTAGACTATAGTGGATCTTGTACTATCAAGAGATGTGAATGACGATTTCCTGCACAAGTAGAATATACCGTTAGTCCTTATCGTGGGGACGGCCCATGATTAGACTCCGACGTGAGAGTAAGTATTCATATCGTCAGAGATATATGTGCGTGTAAAGATTAGTGAGAAAATCATACCTCGTTTGGAGTGCATTAGAGTACTATTTATAGAGGAAAGTACCGGGTCTTTTCCTCGTACCTCGGATAGTACTTTGGGAGTGGGCCTTTGCGGTCCCAAAAGCCCATTTGTCCTTGTTGTCTAGTCGTGACCTACGGACGTGTTTCTTGAGAATTTGTCCGTAGGGGTTCCGGACGGTTTTAGGAACGATGCGTCCGGTCCTGGTGTTGTGGATCCGTTTACTGGGAACTGACCCGTTTAAGATTTTGCCATCGTGATGGGCTTTCACATACTTGGGTCTAGGCCCAAGGTTTTGGTGTATGATTTTAGGCCCAATGGGCCATATCTATGCTATACGCCATCAAGTACCCTCAGTGGTTTTTGCGTTGTGCGGATGGACTGCTGGACTTTTATGTCTATGTCTTTGTTCGTAAGCTTTAGTTATCACTTCTTGCTTTGGTAATCAAGGCACGTGGTGCGACTGTCTATTAGGCACTTAGCCTTGTTGATAAACTACATGCTTTTTATGAATGTCATGCATTTCCCTCTACTTCGCGATGGGTTGCTTTCCCTTATCCTAGGTGGATCGCCAGGTGTATGATGTTTTTGGGTCTGTGAATCTTGGTGATTGTTTTTGTAAGAGTATGTCTCCGCATCTTTTTGTCCGTGGACTACTGTGTGCTCTCTTTGCCGGCCTTGGCGCTTCGTATGTTGAAAATATTTTGTTTTAGGATTTGTGTCCGCGGTTATTTTTTATTTGGAAAATACTACATGTTAAAGTTAGCTATGAATTATCATTTATTGTTTGAAATGACGATTGTAAGCCAAGTTGGTTAATATGGCTCATGATGACCTTTGGTTTTCTCAATCTTGGTCGTTTATTCTGCAAGTGTATTCCATACGTCTGCATCTTGTGCATTGCGCCGAATTATAAATTTATTATCTTCCTTCACTAATTTTTTATTGCTTCCTTTCTTGTTGCTTTTTCAATAGAGTTTGTGTCTTTCTCTATTTCTGAGTTTGCTTCTAGAGAAAATCCTTTCTCTTCCCTTTTTGACTTTTCCTTTCCTTTTCAAATGTTGTTAGTAGATACGCGTAGGTCGGTTCTTACTCAACATTATTTGGATGAATTTTGCAGGCAATATCATATTCCTTCGTGTGGTCATCCTACCTTGGCTTGTCCGAATAGTAGTGTTCGGGATGCCCCATCCGGACAGATTGCTGTTTATACCAAGTTTTTTTTATTTTTCTTCTTATTGCATCCATTTTTCCTGCTTCTTTTTTAACGTTTTGAGGAATTTTCGCTTTCATATCTCTCAGCTGAATCCCGTTGCTGCTCTTAAGATTGCCCATTTTGAAATTTCGTGTCGTTCTGGAAATATTATCCCTACTGTTGGTTTGTTTCGCGTGTTTTATGTAAACACGTTTAATAATGGATGGATGTCGTTTCATCGGCGTTCTCAACACCTTATTTTTACTGAAAACATACGTCCTCTTATAGATTGGTCAGATCATTTTTTCTTCGCTGATTCTACCGTTGTCCCTTTTTTCATGTAAAAGTGTTGGTCTGATAGGCCATTGGTGAAGGATCCTTTGCCCCTTATGCATTATGATTTTCAGATGGATCAGGTGAAGTATCTCCTGCACCATCGTGTTATGCCTGCCAAACATTCTAAGTGGAGATGCCAAAAAACTCCGAACCCGATACCCGAATCCGATTTGACCGAGGATTCCCCGAGTTGACCGGGTATGGGGATGGGGGTGGGGATTCCTCGATAATAAAAAGCGGGTATGGAGGTGGGGATGGTAATACCCTTGGTTCCCCAAACTCGTCCCCGAACCCGCCCCCGAATATCTTTATTCTACATATGCATTTATATATATTTGTATGTTTCAAATATCTATTAGATATTTAAAACACTATCAATCGATTGTTAATATCTCATTTGACACTAACCTTCTAGGATGAGCTCTTTGTGTTAATTTTATTATTATTAATAATGAGCATGTCGCATGAATGTTAATCTTGTTAATGTTATTTGATATTACCCTATTTCGTTATTCCTAATAGTTGCATCATTTGAAAAATAATTTAAATGTTAATTGTGTAACGGGGAAAAAATCACCAATTCCCCATTGGGGATCCACGTTCCCCACTGGGGATGGGGATGGTATGTAGTTTGTAATCCCCAATGGGGATGGGGACGGGGATGGGGATAGATATTTAACTTTGAGGATAGGGATAGTAGCAATCATTCCCCGCAAACCCGGCCCCGTTGCCATCTCTAATTCTGAGGCATTCTTGAGTGACATTGGCATTAGTCGTTATCACTCACTTGGGAGGGATTTTTACCCTATTTTTATCGATTCTCGTGGAAAAGGTAATTAAGGGTGTTACATTGCTACATGTGAGTATATGCATGTATTTTATTTTGTTGCCTTTGTTTTGCAGATATATCTCTTTTTGATGTTACTGTCTCCGCTAATCCTCACAAGGTGATGTTTCGCGTGGAGCGTTTGAAAGTTGGTCAGGTTCCCCTTCTTTAGTGTACCTGGGGTATTACTGCTCATCTAGAAGGTTTTGTTGATCCACTTGATCTATTATCGGGTCTGAATGTTGACTCGTTCCTGCTGTTGGGAGGAGCAAGAAGAAGGTTCGTATGGATATGGTTTCTATTTGTGTGGGGGTTGACCCGGTTATTGTTACGCTTGTTACGGTTGCTAGGACTAGTAACGGTATGTGGTTTCCTTTTTTTCTTTTGTAATGATTATTTTTCTTGTTTCTGACATTATTGTTTTCTTGTTTAGGTGTTACTCTTGCTTCTTCTGTTGATTTGTGCTATGTTTCCTCTTTCGTTGATGTTGGTCCGTTGGACGATTTGTGTCTGGTGGATCCTGATTTTGGGATTGACTTGGGTTCTCCTGTTCGTGTAACTTCTTCGTCTTTGGCTGACAATTTTTTGGCTCAAGTTATAAATATGCACTGAGTTCTCAGTCTTTTTTCTTTGGAGAATCAAAGGTTTATGCTTTGAAGTCAGCGGAGGTGTTTGCATCTTCAGGTTTGTCATTTGGGAGGGAGAAAAATTCTTTTATTGAAAGCAATGTTTCGGAGCCCATCAGTGCTCTTGGTACTTCTTGTGCCCATATTCGTTACATGGAATCGTCACCTTTTGGTTTTGGTAGCGGACCACCTGTTCGTCTTGCTTCGTTATCTTCGCCTATGGCGCTTTCTGTTCCTAGCAACCTTGTTGGTGCTGTTGGGAGTACTAGTTGTGATACTACTTTTTTAGACGTGCCAGGGTTTGACTTCGGTTCATCATATGGGAGAATGTGTATCCCTGCTGGTGTTAGTGGTTCCCAAGCCTTGGAAGCGACTTCTCACCCTTTTTTTCTGTAGCTTCTTCTTTGGATTTGTCTGATTACGTATGTCTTTGATAGCATCGGTGGTTTTCTATTGGTAGAATTGTTGTTAGTTGTGACGCTGATGGGGTCGATTTTGTTGTACATTGTGGCTCGTACTTTTATAATTATTCGTGACCGTGTGTGGTCTTTACGCAGATTATTTGTAAGTATTTTTGGTTACCTTATTTGTAAGTATTTTTGGTTACCACACACACTCCTTATCATCACGACCACCAGCAGATCACACACACTTATCATCACAAACACATTGTTATTTTGAAGATGTTGAAGTATGAAGCTTTTCCGTGCAAGTGTGGACATGGAGATGTAGTTCTTCGAGAATCGTGGCAAACTGAATCCTTTGGTAGACTGTACTATGCTTGTCCACGTTCACGGGTTCAACCTCCAGTTTCATATGGATGCAAAAAAAAATTATTGAAAGAAGAACGCGTCAAACTACTTATCAATTCTCTTGGAGGTTCAATGAGCTTTTCTCCTCCAAGCTCTTCTTCAAGACCTTCAGCGAGCTTTTCTCCTCCAAGCTCTTCTTCGCGACCTTCAAGGACTCCAATTTATTCTCCAAGCTCTTCAACGTGTGCAAACTGTGTGCTCTTGAATGGAAAAATAAAGGTACTTGAGAGTACAGTAGAGTTGTACCGCAACCCCGATAGGCACACAATGGATTCAGCTGCACTACTTCACGACCTTTACGATGACATGGGGAACCTTAGTTTGAACTAGTTTGTGATGTGTTTTTTCCGTGTTTACGAGTCTAATATCGTTGTAATATCCATGTTTAATTAAGCGCGTATTTAAGTGTCCGTGACGAATAAAATTATGTTTAGGAGTGTTTGTCTGTAAGTCTCCCATGTGATATTACAAAAGGTTTTATGTAATACTTGGAATAAATAAATATTTGTTTTATAAATGTCTCATTTTTATTATATAAACGTCGCAAAAATAAAATAACATCCGATCGATAGTTAAAATAATAATTATTTGGAATAAATAAATTTTTGTTTTATAAATGTCTCATTTTTATTATATAAACGTCGCAAAAATAAAATAACATCGGATCGATAGTTAAAATAATAATTATATGGAATAATTAATAATTTTTCATAACAAGCAAAAACTAATTATATATATGACAGGGAGTTTCCCCGGCGACATGTCGCCAGGGAAACTTTTGAGATTTGGCGGGTAAAAGCCCGCCACACATTTCCTGCTTAACTTTGAAGCTAATTACGTTTGACAAAGTTTCTCTAGCGACATGTCGCCAAGGATAAATATGGCAGGTTATTATCAAAAAAAAATTAATGGTAATTACGATGGACGAATTTTCCCTTGCGACATGTCGCCAGGAATAAGTGGGAGGGAAAAATTCGCGCTCTTGTAGTGTATAGTATATACACGACCACTACAACAAATTTAGGGTTCTTTCACATTTTTTTCTTCGCACTTTAAAAAGTGTGAACTTTATTTGTAAAATATCCACACTTGTAAGTGTGAAGTACAAAAAAAAAGTGTGAAGTTTTAAAAAGTTTATATATAAAAGTGTGAAGTTTTAAAAAGTTCACACATAAAAGCGTGAAATATTAAAAATCTTCACACTTATAAGTATGAAGTTATTTGTTACACCCGATTTGTTCACACCAAGAACACTAATAAAAGAGTGAACTTTTCAAATTCACACATTTTAAAATGCGAACAAGTGGCTTAATAAGTGTGAAAAATCAACTAATTTGTTGTAATGGACTCTTTGGGCCTAAAACTACATAAAAAATATAAGTCCACAGGCCCAACTAAACACAAGCACACAACATGTGGCAAATAACCAACGGATTCGCGAGCCACTATTGGATCAACTCCCAGGGAGCGGATCTGCAAACCATAACCGGATCAGCTCCCAGAAAGCGGATCTGCAAGTCACGATTAGTTGATAAGAACAAAAAGTCTTTAGCCGATAAAGGCCCATTCCAAGCATTACCTGAAATACTGGGAAAAGCGTATTTGGCTCGCCTATAATAGGTAACCTTTAACACTCCCACAATATATATGATTTTCTAACACATCCCAATACACACACATCTCTGACAACATGAAATCTTATTCTTACACATAGTCTAATCGTGAGGTCCGTCTCCACGGTAAGGCTAACGGTTTACCTTTATTTGTGCAGGAAATCATCACACTCATCTCTTTTTAGTATAGGTTCAAGCACCAAGACTTTTGAGCTCATCCGTGAATCGCCCACATCCAACTAGCACACTTGTCCAGATTCTATACTAACAAGTGGCACCATCCGCGTAACCCTATACACAAGTGCGTTTTAAAAAGATATCATACAAACATAAGCACATCGGCACAACCCAACCTTACCACACCCACGTCCGTCTGCGAAACAAGGCAGGGACAGAAAATGAACAAAACATGGGAGTCCCAAAGAAACGAGTTATTATCACCAGCCACTACCACGTATAGCCTAAAAGTTTCATGAAGAAGAAAAACACAAGGAAACGTTGAAAGCAGTAAAAACTTGTTGAAACTACGACGGATGCTTAAAGGAAAGTCAAAGGGATAACGAAATCTCCCAATACTCTGAGTCCGCGACTCCAAATATGGGAAAAGAACGAAAGAAGAAAAAGCCACAGTCCCTGGACAGGTTCGAAAACCCGCGACAAAGTCGGAGTTTTTTTTCACGAATCAAACGTAAGAGACGGAAGTCACCTAACCAAAGAGACCAAGAATGAAAAACGGTCTTCACAAGAGTGAGAAATCGAGAAAGAGGGGTCTTCCAAAGGTTAGGAAGAAGAGAAAGTGGACCATTTGACCGAATAGATAGACTCACTCTCTTTCCATTAAAACTCTAAGATAAGAAACAACATCAGAGAGTTGGATAAACACAGGAGGATAAGAAAAGATTATTGTAGAAGCTATAATCGCTATCCAAACAAACTTTAGAGAAAGAATAGAATCTGCCTCTTGCCAAAAACCATTAAAAATCATGTCGAAAAGATCAGAGCAATACTCCGAGAGTAATGAAAGCGACCACGGACATTGGAAGTCAAAGAAGCAAAAGTCAAGCATGGAAGAAGCTGATCTATTTTATCCATGGTTACGCGAGGATGTTTACCAGTTCACACCTCGTATCAGGAACTTTGATTCCCTAGAAAAATCTGCATGCCTAGCCATGTCAAGACATATGACGGATCTAGGGATATGAAAGGTCACCTAAAATTCTTTTAAACATCAGCTAAGGTAGATAAGTGGGTCGTGCCAACATGGTGACACATATTTAACTATACAATCATTAGAAATGCTAGGGTATGATTCGATGACCTCCCCACGAAAATAATTGACAGCTATGACGACTTAAAGAAAGCATTCCTAGCCAACTACCTACAAGAAAAAAAACTACCTCAAAGACCCCATGGAGCTCCATCACATCAAGCAAAGAGAGGAAGAATCCACATAAGACTTCATGAGACCATTCAAGATTGAAAGTAGACACGATAAATCAGCACCAAAATGCATGAAAATCTCAGGATTTATGAAGGGAATCACACATCCAGGGCTAATCAAACGTCTCCATGATAACATACCATGAACAATCAATGAAATGATGAAGGAAACCGTCGTGTTTTTAAGGGGTGAAGTTGTGATAGAAAATCAAGCACGAAAAAAGGGTCAGCCCGCTTGGAAGCAAGAGCGAAACCGCAACCCGAACTTCGACCAAAAGCTAGACTTTCGAAATCAACAAAGATCAGAGCGAAGGCGTGACAAACTCACTCTTCTCGAAACCCCTAAGGAAATCCTAGTGCTGGAAAAAGGGAAATTCAAGACCCGTCTATCATGACTACCCCGATAGAAAAATGAAACGGAAACAATGTCTATGAATTCATGGCTAGGTACGGCATAACACAAACGAGTATATGCATTTAAAAAGGCGAATCGAATCATTAATAAAAGAAGGAAAGTTATCACATGTGATTTAAGAAATCAAACAAAACAGTGTGAAAGACCAACCAAAATAGTAAAAAAAAAGGAAAGACATCCGCCTCATTCACGCAATTCCTCCATAGATTGAAAGGACAAGGCCCTGCCATCTTGATGGTGAAGACATGGAAAATAATGGTGAGACAAAAAATCACCCAAACCTTCTCGCTAAACCCAGAGACATCCTTCCCCCACTAGAAGGAACAGAAGCAGGAGACGGACCCATGGTAATAGAAGCAGAAGTTAAAGGACACTACATCCATATAATGTACGTGGATGGAGGATCGGCGTTAGAAATAATGTATAGACATTGCTTCAGCTTGAGATTTCCTCAACTTCTTGGCCGGAAGGGTAGTAGGTGCATCAGCTTGAGATTTCCTCTCCCTTCTCTTGCCTTTACCAAAATTATCTCCACTCGGAGCAGCATGAGCAATATGAACTCCGCTTACCAGAATGAAGTCTAGTATATATATAATTATTAAATGAAAGAAAAAAATATAGAAACACCAACCATTCATTTTTCATCAGATAACAAACATACTCATCTTTCACTTTCTTTATAAAAAAACATGTTTTTCTAATGGTACATTGCCAGAGTACGAAAAATACACCATCACGAAGAGAAAATTCTTATTTTTCAGTAGACGAGTATTTTTTTATATATTTTCGACGAATTTTTAGTATTGACATATTCGCCCCAAAAAAATCACGTGATATTCTTTGTTTTTTCTAAATAGACAAATAACTTTTATTATTATCTACATAGTAGTTGAAGGTAAACGAGTAACATGTTGGCTCACTAGTCTTTTTTTAATTAAAACCATTTTTTCAAATCTAGGTGTTATAGCACCACTGTTCATAACCCGTTGAATTCTGTTTACTAGCTCTACCCTTTCAAGTTTAAGGAAATGAAAAGCTTCAAATGTGAAATGTACAAGAAATTATGTGTAATTTTATAAATTACATGTGATTTCTCAAAATCACATGTTATTTTAAAAAATCATTGTGATTTTTAAAATAATGATAAGAATATTTGTGTTATTTAGTATCAGGTTATTTTTAAATACTTTTAACGATTTTTTTAACGATTTTTTAACGTTTACATTTAAAAAAAAAGAATAGACGCGATTTCTAATGTGATTTATATAGTGTGTTGTTTAAATTCATGTATGCATGTATTTTTGTACACCAAAGTTGACGGATTTGCTGACATCATACCGTAATTAAGTAAAGTTTGTCACTTCTCTTAATATTTTCCCTCTAATACCATCTAAACAACAAATTCCATAGAATCTAGTAAGTTTATCACGTTCAGATTACAATTCGATTTTGCCCTAATTTTTTATTCATTATTTTGCCCTAGTTTCATAGTGAATAAATTCCGTTGCCCCAATTTTGTGCTGTTTTGATACCGATTATGAAGGTATGAACGGATTCGTTGTTATGATTTCATTGTGAATGGATCCGATTATGTGAGTGTGTGTGTGTTTGTGTGATTATGATGTTTGAAGTGTTGAATGGATTATGTTGTTACGGTTTCAGAGTGTTTGGCTGATTGACGTGAAAGTTGAATAATTGGAGAAACAGAATTAGTTTTGCTTGGAGCTATTAGTTGTAATAACTGATAAGTGTTTCATATGTGCTTTCGTGTTAAAAGGTGGGTTAATTAGTGGTTCGAGTGTCTCGCGAATAGTTAGAAGGCAAAAGTTATTTTACAAACTTGTTTTTTCTAACAAACTAAAGGACTCATCCTAGCCCTTCATTGATCTTTCATCCAATGGTCAGAATTAATCTAAGATTTAATCAAGAAAACATACTTTTAAAGTATTTGCAATTTAGTCCTTTTCAAAAATATACACAGTTACAACTGTGTAACCGTTTTTCTCTCTTCTATCAGTTAATCAATCCACCATCATCCACCATCGATCCACCACCATCCACCATAATCGATCCACCATAATCGATCTAATTACAACCGTTTTTCTCTCTTCTATCAGTTACACACTATAATCAATCCACCATCATCCACCATCGATCCACCATCATCCACCATAATCGATCCACCATAATCGATCTAATTACAATCGATTGTAATCCTTATTATAATTGATCAAATTACACACACAGTTACACACAATAATGGTTATTGATTTGAATGAACCTGTTGTTTTAGATGGGGAAGATGATAATGGTTCGTTAGGTGATTGTAATTCGTTTGTAGATGGATCTCGAGGTGTTTGTAATTCGTTTGATGATGGATCTCGTGGTGATTGCAGTTCGTTTGATGTTGGATCTGATGATCGTGATCAAAGTTGTGAATTTAAGTTATTTATTCTTTATCCTTCTGCTTATTATGCTTTTTCTTATGTTAAGCTGAATATATTATACATACTGGATAAGCTGAATGTAAGTTATTTGATATGGTAAGCTTTTTTTGAGCTTTTTGATGTTAAGCTGAATAGTATATCCAGATATACAACAAGTTTCAGTTTAAAGTTGAATTCGTTTATTAATGATATTTTCGAGAAGTTGGCTGCTAAGAGTTCGAAGCTGGTGAGGTACAATAAGAAGAACACTCTTTCTTCAAAGGATTTGGCTAAGCATGTTGTTAGTGAGGGTACTAAGGCTTGGTTGGGCTAAGACTTATACTTTCATAGGTTTAGGTTTAATTGTGTTAGCAAGTAGTGGATGTTGAAATTTATGTAAATCAGAACTGATGAAACTTAAGCCGAAACCACATAAGCCATAAGCCCTATATAAGCGAAAACAAACACCCCTAAATAAGCCACAAAATCATGATAATAATTAATAAGTCTTAAATCAGTTGAGCTTGTGAGGTTTTGCAAAATTACACAAGCTTGTATTTTGTAAGCCTGGTTCATTATGAGATTGGGCCGCTGATATGTTTTGATTCTAGCATAGCTTATATATTGAAGCATTCTCACATTTTGTTCATTTGTTTAAGGCAATCTAGTATTCCTGCTATTAGTTTTAACTAAGTTGTGTTTATGTATACTTTGTATAATTACGTAAGGTTTATGTGTCTGTAATATGTCTCTGGCATAAATAAGCTGTAAGATATTGGTATGTAGGTTCAGTTTTGTATTTTGAATAAAATGTTGCAGAATTGTAGTCTTTTAACGTACTGTTATTGCGTACCTCATCATGTGTATAGATACTGGGGTGTTTGGATGTTTCTTAACTAAATAGTAGATAGACAAAGTATTTGGATTCACTGTTTTTGAATTTTGCTTGGGGAATTATCAGAACTTTTGGTTTTCCTCCAGAATTAGTGTACAGGTTTTAAACCTAGTTTTCCATCGACTTTAAAAATGTATGTTCTTGAAAGATGTCATAAAAATTATAGCAACAAGCCCGTCTAGCTCAGTTGGTAGAGCGCAAGGCTCTTAACCCTGTGGTCGTGGGTTCGAGCCCCATGGTGGGCGTTCTAGTTTTTAAGTCAACGATTTGTTTTTGTAGTAGACATATAATTGATCTCATTATCTGTAATGTATATCTGGATATATATAAAGTATATCTGGATATATATAAAGTATATCTGGATATAACTGACAGATAATTGACCTCGATATCTGTAATGTATATCTGGATACATATAAAGTATATCTGGATATAATTGACAGATAATTGACCTCAATATCTGTAATGTATATCTGGATATATATAAAGTATATCTGGATATATATAAAGTATATCTAGATATAATTGACAGATAATTGACCTCAATATCTGTAATGTATATCTAGATATATATAAAGTATATTTGGATATATATAAAGTATATCTGGATATAATTGACAGATAATTGACCTCAATATCTGTAATGTATATCTGGATATATATAAAGTATATCTGGATATATATAAAGTATATCTGGATATAATTGACATATAAATGACCTCAATATCTGTAATCTATATATGTATATACAATAAGCCAGATTTTGACTTTGTCATTTTTATCTAGTTCTGATTGTTTTATTTTTTAGCAGCTTCTAATCATGTGAAAACATCTAAATCGGTTGATCATCATGAGTTGATTAAAGGTCCGGATGAATCATTTTATTGGGTTCCTCGTGTTTCGAAGAGTGTGTTTCCAGATGTAAATGCCGAATATGATTCTGTTGAGGAATGCATAAGTGTTTATAAAAGGTAAGCTGCAGCTGGAGGTTTTGGGGTTAGAAAATCTAATCAGAAACGTTTGAGGAGCGGATTTGTGAAGTCGAAGACTTTGGTTTGTAATAGGGAAGTTTGTCCGAAGGGTGTTTATTTGAATACTTTAGATGGCAAGAAGGGTGATAGACGACTAAGGACTTCGAATTTTAGGGTATGTGGTTGTACTGCACGTGTTGTGTTTACTTTGATCCCTAATACTACAAGGTATAAGTTAACTACTTTTGACATGGAACATAATCATCAACTTGATAAGCCTGAGTATAAACATTTGTCTAAAGCTGAAAAGAAGTTGACTTATACCGAGCAACTTTTTATCATGAAAGCTTTGAATTCAAACCTTGGTGGTATTCGAACTCATCAGTTGTATACAAGTTTGAAAGGGTCATCCACACTAGTTCACGGTACTCAAGTTGAGTTTAAGAATTTCACAAATGGTGTGAACTGTTTTATAGGGGATAGTGATGCTCAGATGCTAATCAATCGTATAGAGGAGCGTTTAAAGTATACAAAAGACTTTTCTTTTGATTATTTTGTTGAGAATGCTGAATTGTGTGGTATGTTTTGGGCGGATGAGGTTGCCAAGTGCAACTACAAAGAGTTTGGCGATATTGTTTCCTTCGATGCGACTTACAGAACTAACAAGTATGCTTCTTTCTTTTTTTTACATTTTAAATTTTTTCATATATTTAGATATAAAGTAAACTCAATTTTAAATTTTATTTATATCCATATATTATGTACAAATTGTTATTGTTATATCTAGATATAAATCAAAAGTTAAAAATTCATGTATTTCATATCTAGATATAAAACGTATATCTAGATATAAAAGACAGAGTTACTATATATCTAGATATAAAAAACAGAGTTACTATATATCTAGATATAAAAAACAGAGTTACTATATATCTAGATATAAACTTACATATAAATTTTTAAATGAAGTTATATCTTGATATAAATACGGTTATAATTTTTTAATTGTTATCCATATCTTGATATAAAATAAGTAATAAGTTTTTCATTTTTTTCTAGATACAAGATGATGTTTATTCCGTTCACTGCAATTGATAATCATAAAAGATGTGTTACTGTTGGTGCTGGGCTTCTTAAGAGAGAAACTGCAGAATCTTATGGATGGTTACTACGAGCATTTAAGAAAGCTTTAGGTAGACCACCTAATATGATTGTGACTGATCAAGATGGTTCAATGCTTAAGGCTGTTGCTGCTGAGCTCCTTGGAACAAACATAGGCTCTGTATGTGGCATATAATGTATAAGTTACCAAGAAAGGTACTTTTTGAGTTATAAATTAACAATATCTCAGAATCTTTTTGTATTTGAAAATTTGTGACTTGCTTTATATCTAGATATAAATCAAATTTTAAATCTGACTTTTCTTTATAACTATATATAAAGGGTAATTTAAAATTTGTGTTACTTTATATCCATATATAAGCTAACTAATTACTCAAAACTTTTGATTTTAAAGATGTTATTTATTTTTATATCTAGATATAAAGCAGAGTTTATTTTTATATCTAGATATACATGGCTATTTAGATATTATGTCTTTTATTTATATCTGGATATATATTACAATTTATAAAATTTTGTTACTTTATATCTAGATATAAATTAACAAATTCTTCAAAAAAAATTTATTTTTTTCAGATTGTGTCCAAAGTTTATGATGATACTGATTTCGAAGAAAAGTTTGGCAAGCTTGTGTGGAATATGTATATTAAGCCTGCGGTATTTGAGATTAGATGAAATAATCTTATGATTGAGTTTAACCTTGTCGGGCACAAATGGCTAACCAAGATGTATGCTTTGAGAGAGTTATGGATTCCTGCCTTTTTTATTGATTGTCCTCTATGTGGGTTGATGAGGACAACATCTCGTTCTGAAAGCGAAAATTCTTTATTTAATTATTTCTTGAGTCCTGGTTCGATCCTCGTGAAGTTTATGTTGTCTTTTGAATCTGCGATGGATAGGCAGAGATATAATCAAGAAGTTTTAGATCATCAGTCGTTTGATTCTTTTCCTACGTTGCTCACACCATTGCCTATTGAAGTACATGCTTCTAATGTTTACACTCGCAAGCTTTTTACTCTTGTTCAAAAGGAGATTGTTGCATGCTCATGGCTATGTTTAGTTAAAGATATGAAATCAAATGATGGTTATTATGAGTGTGATATTTTTGAGCAACTACCAGATAACATTCCCGTTCTTGAAGTGATTGAAGTAAAAGTTGTCGATGATGAAATTTCTTCAAAGGATGTTGTTAAAGAGATTAATTTGTACCAAAACACGAAAAAAATATACAAGGTACATACTTTTTTCCAAAGAATATATTTTTTTCCCAAGTTTTATTTTTATAAGAAAGTAACAAGGTTAGATATAAAAGTAAATTTAAAAACTAAATTACTTTATATATGGATATAAGTATCAACTTCAAAAAAACTAAGTTACTCTACATCTAGATATAAATAACAATTTTAATAATTCTATCTTATTTTATATGTTATATCTAGATATAAATAGTAGTTTAAAATATCTGACTTTCTTTATATGTAGATATAGGTTGAATTAGTGTATAGTTGGATATAAATATCAATTTAATGATATGCATTTGTTTTTTTTCCCCAAGGTTATGTATAATGAAAAAGATAGTCCAGTTTCGTGTTCTTGCCAGCTGTTTATTCGATGTGGTATTCTATGTCGACACACTTTTTGTGTATTCAAGAATTGTAATGTGTCCCGCATACCAGATGAATATATTCTTAGGCGTTGGACAAAAGATTTGATTCCTCCTGATTTGAGGAACAAAAAAAATCGATATGGCGAAAAGAATGAAGAATTTGAAAGGCTATCAATTGAGGCTACTGGTATTTTTGATTCATGTATTCATTTGTTGAGAGATCACCCGAAAAAAATGGCTTCTTTTGTAAATAAGATGAAAGCCGTAAAATCAGAGTTTGAGGCTGAGTTGCCAGTTACTGAAGGACGTTCACTTGCTCAAATGGTCGAAGATTTTATGGGAGTTAAAGAACCTGATGTTGTTAACGTTCATAACCCATCAGGCGTACCAAAGGGTCGTAAGAAGCAGGTGCGTATTATTAGTGCAAGAGAGAAAGCGGTTGTTAAGAAGAAAAAACAAAATAGACGGAAAATGGGATGTAATATTTGCTTCAGTTTGGAACACACAAGGGCTAAATGTCCACAGAAGGACAATGCAGATTTTGTATATGCTGCGAGTCTTGCTTCCCAGGATGCAACAAAGAAGAATAATACTGATCAAACAGGCGATGTGTCAGGACAAGGTACTGGGGGATCTAATTCAGCTGAGCGTGGATCTGCTCCAATCCAAGTGTGATTTTTTTTGGCAACTTAATTCTGATGATTATATAATCAAACTGGATTAACACTAATGTATTGTGAATTTGTTTTTATATATGTACTTATATTCATATTGAACCTTTTTTAATGTATCTTTTGGTTTATAAAACATTGTTATACTGTTACAGTGTTATTTATATCCAGGTGTTCTGGTTTTATATCTAAATATACTTTTTATATCTAGATATACTTTTTATATCTTGATATATGTGTCTTATATCTGGATATACTTGTTTTATATTTAGATATAAAACACTGTTACACTGTTATTTATATCTTGATATATGTGTCTTATATCTGGATATACTTGTTTTATATCCAGACATATTTGTTTTATATCTGGATATAAAACACTGTTACACTGTTATTTATATCTTGATATATGTGTCTTATATCTGGATATACTTGTTTTATATCTAGATATATTTGTTTTATATCTAGATATTAACATCTTCTTATATTTAGTTACAAACATCCTGTTTATATCTATATATAAAACACTTTACACTGTTACACTGTTATTTATATCTAGATATACCTTTTTATATGTTGATATATCTTTTTATATCTTGATATACGTATCTTATATCTGGATATACTTGTTTTATATCTAGATATATTTATTTTACATCTTGATACAAACATCTTCTTATATCTAGTTATAAACATCTTGGTTATATCTAGATATCAAACACTGTTACACTGTTACACTGTTATTTATATCTAGATATACCTTTTTATATGTTGATATACCTTTTTATATCTTGATATACATGTCTTATATCTGGATATACTTGTTTTATATCTAGATATATTTGTTTTACATCTTGATATAAATAAATAAACTTGTTCTTCTCCAATCTCTAAATCTCCTAGTTTATATGTAGATATATTTAAAGATATATTCCATGTATATCCAGATATATTTAAAGATATATTCCATGTATATCAAGATATATACAGAATAATTGTTTTATATCTGCATTTATTATTGTTTAAAAAAAACAGAGCTAAGTAAACCAGTGATCATTAAATGAATACATACGAGTTTATGGTATTGTAAACAAATTATCTTAAAAAAAATGGTAAATCGAAAGTATTAATTCGTCAGCTGATGTTACTTTCTCGTTTTTCAGCTTACTCTTCGGTCATCTTTTTTGCATATTTAGACATTTTATTCTTTAGGTTGTTTATATCATGTAGTGATATTTTTGTTGCTATTCTAGCCCTCAAATTGTCCATCTGCTCTCGATGATTTATGTGATATTCAGGGTAGAGTCCTGTGATCCATTTTGACGTCCGTTGTCCTTTATAGAGCTCCATGTGCAACAACATATATAAACCGCAGTCTATGTTTTCATCTTTTGTCATCCACTTCAGTTTCAAGACAGTTGCTTCTTTAAGGTAATAATGTACTTTTGGTGCGTTTGGATGATTGTAATGATACATGTGTTTTGCAAGCAGGTACCTCTGAAAAATAATTAAAGTAAGATATCATTAGATAAATGTATATTGATAATTTTTATTTTTGTTATATATATCTGGATATAACTGTATATTATATCCAGATATAATCAATATCATTTTTTAAAATATATCTGGATATAACTGTATATAACTGTATATTATATCTGTATATTATATCTGGATATATCTTGATATATCTGGATATACTTGGATCAAACTTTTTTATATCAAGCAAACTTTTTATTGGTACCAATTTACTACATAAAATTAGTTAAAAAGACGATAGAGTATAATGAAGTATGTATTTCTTACCACAAAGTCGACGTTTTCTTTGTATTTCTCATCATATGGTGCATCTGAGTCGCTGTTGTCTACTACAACACTTTTTCCGTTATGTAAGTTATAAATAATGAGATAGTAATGACCTTGAGCTATGATGGGGAAGAACACCTGTTTTTTCATGAGAACATTAAAATATTAAAAAAAACAATATGTTAATATAATTTTCTCACAAAAATGCTATCAAAGTTTATACCATATCGACATCTTTCAATCCTATCTTTTGTGGATCGTTATTCATTTGGATTTTGATCAGCTCCAAAAACGCTTTATACTTAATGCTCACCATCTTCTTTTTATTGTCTTCTTGTATCACAGGATGCTGATTTAGAAAGAGAGTCAAATTATATATAGTTGTAATTAACTTATATTTTGCTATATTAAAATTTATCTTACCGTCATTCCTATAAAAAAAAGTGTCGTCTTGGATCTCCCCCTTTAATGCTTTCTTCGTTATTTAGAATTGTTACATATCCGTCGATGATTGAAGTATCTATTTCTTTTCCTGGTGCTAAAGATTCCATGTTAAATATAAATAATCTTGTACTTTTGCCATCATTAAACACTTCTTCTCTATGAAAGTTATCAAAAATAGACAATTACAAAAAAAAGTTTTTAACATGTTCTTTGAAAAAAGGAACGAGTTTTTATGAAGGATATATACTTAAGGTTCGTCGGTGTTTTGGAATACACTTCTTGCAATTAGCTTCTCGTCCTCTGTAAGTTCATCAAGTGTATTCACATCCTTGTTGATGTAGTTAGATTTTAGCAACTGAATTTCGTTCATTTCCATCTTTTTTCTTTTTTCTTCTTTTTTCTGACTTTGTTGTAGGCTTCTCATTCTTTTTTCTATTCTTGGGCTTATATGTAAATCAAAAGATGGTTGAGAACCAGGTGTAAAATATGTTTGGCTGCTGAATTCGCTAGTTATTGGAGATGATATTTCTTCATTATCTTCTGCTATCCCTTTTTCTTTCTTTTCTAATCCTTTTTCTTTTAAGTCTTTTACAGCTTTTCGTTCTAATTCATCAAGATAATCTGATGATAAGTTTTCCCAGTCTTCACTATCCCATTCTTCTCTAGCTAAGTCTGCGTTTTTTTCATTTATATCTTTTTCTTCCTTCTCTTTCTGCATGTATATGTTGCCCGGTTCTTCATTACAGTCCCTATCTGCTTCTTCCTCTCCGTTGTTCCCCAAATCTTGATTAATAAAATGTTCCTCTTTGTTTTTTGGATTCTCTTCCTTTGTGTACAACACTATCATGCTTTCCTTCCTTGCAAATTCTTCTCTTTTATATTCTTTTTCTTCTTTATCAGAAACACATTTTTCTTCCTTTTGTGTTTTTCTTCTTCTTCTTCTTCTTTTTTGTCGTCTGTTTTATTTTCTGGTTCATTAACTGAATCATCTTTATTCGTAGTTGTCGTATTGTGATTATGATCTTCAGAATCATCATCAGATTCGGATAAAGAAGTTTTGTACTCTGGCTTAGGAGGTTCCTTAAAAATTCCATTCAACCTATCCCGAAGTGTATTTAGCTTTTCATCATCTTTGTAGGTTATCAAATTTTCATTGATAATTTCTTCTACGTGTTCTTTTTCTATTAATATGCTTTCAATTTTTTCTTCAATTATCTCGTATAGTTCCTGCAATAAAGTTTGGAAAAGAAAGATATATATGTTATGAATGCCTATAAACAGAATATTTGTTGTATATCTAGATATATTTGTTGTATATCCAGATATATATAATGTATATTCAGATATATATAATGTATATCCAGATATATATAATGTATATCCAGATATATATATATATAAGTGAGCTTGATGACTTGTTCTATATCTAGATATAAACAGCCTATTTGTTTATATCTAGATATACTTGTTGTATATCTAGATATAAACAGCCTATTTCTTGTTTTTTTTATCTAGATATATTTGTTTTATATCTAGATATACTTGTTTTATATCTAGAAATAATTGTGTTTATATCAAGATATACTTGTTTTTATATCTGGATATACTTATTTTATCCGAATATATCTGAATATATCTGAAAATATATCTTGATATACCTGAAAATATATCAAGATATATTTTTAGGTATATCAAGATATATTTTCAGGTATCTTGATCCAACACATACACCAACACAAACATCAAATCACCACAAAAATCACAAAATCACAAAATCATCACAGTCCATACCAACAACACAGAACATCATAAACGACCTAACAACACACAATAAAAACGTTACGCAACTACATACATCAATCGAGTACTTGAAACTTTAACATCCAACACAATGTTATTCAACAAATCAAAACATATTAACGACGGAAACATCAAATTCACCACAAAAAATCACCAATACTAAAAAATAATCACACAACAAATCTCTAAAATCACAACTACACACATCAAACTTTAACATCAAACAACATAAATTCATAAACGTAATTCTGTAAATCAAAACATATTAACAACACAAACATCAAATCACCAGAAAAATCAAAAAAACATATTAACACATAACATCAAAACGCCCTACAAAGCTAAAAAAACACCCGCGCGATTAGTTCCGTATAACTAAATAAATAATTGCTTATGACATTCTAATAATCAACTATTTTTAATGTTCTTGAACGAACTTTTAAATGTATATTTTCATGTATATCAAGATCTATTTTTCAGGTATATCAAGATATACTTCAAATATATCTGAATATATCTGAAAATATATCTTGATATACCTAAAAATTGTCAAGATATATTTTCAGGTATATCAAGATATATTTTCAGGTAACTAGATATACTTATTTTATATCTAGATATATTTGTATTATATTTTGATATAAACAAGAAAAATTGTTCTTCTGCAATCTCTAAATGTGCTAAATATACAATGTATAGTCTTTTTTTTAACTTATCTGTTTTTGAGCATTTTGTTCCTTCTCATCCACATCTGGTACTATTTGCACTTTTCTCATGTAATCATTTTCCAATTCAAGTAGTTCTCTCTCCTCCATCAAATTTGTAGTCCAATATCTTATAGCTGGTACTTGTCTTTTCATATTCATCTGATGAATCTTCGTGTAATGTAAATATGCAAGCTGTTTCATATAAATTTATTATCATTTTAAATACTAAATTTGTTTTATGGTAACTATAAAATGTATTTAAATACTGTTTTATATCTAGATATAAAGCAAGTCTGACTTTTTAAAAAAATATGTATATCTAGATATAGTTGATATTTAAAAAAACTGACTAAGTGTATATCTAGATATAAAACAAGTATATCTAGATATAAAACAATTTATATCTAGATATACAAAGAATTTTCAAAACTCTGACTTGCTTTATATTTATATATAAATAATTATATAATAACTCTAATTTAGTATGTATCTAGATATAAATATATATAAATTATAAAAGTGTGATACTTACCATCAAGAACGCCACTGGACCATAGTACTCAAGGTTATTTGTAGTGTGCCATGCTAGTTTTGACACGCTTGCACATTCAAGTATGTGTGTACACCAATCGATATCGTTAGCATCATCGCCTAATACATTTTTTAAAACCGTGAACTTGATCGTTGAGTTGTTGTCGCAGCTTCCCAAACAATTTGAAATTAATGTCAAGATGTTCATTCTGAACATGTAATCCGCTTTCTTTGTTTCTATTATAACTTCTGATAAAGCCTTTATTGTGATCTGGTTGACATTCTTAAATTGTTGTTTCCAATCTCTTAGGAAGGGATCATCGAATTCCCGTTCTCCTTCTCTTTTAAGCTTCCTTCGTCCCATTGGAATTCCAAGGATTTTTTTAACCATTTCCTTATTGAGTTGAACTTTTCCTGTTGGACACACTAATGCCATTGATGTTGTATCAAGGATGTCAACCACAAAATATGCTAACTTTTTTGGGATTTCAGAAATTGGAAAATCAATAAGTTCGCCAAAGCCCATGTTTCTGATAACTTTCTTTCTTTTGTTTGACAAACCACGCATAGCATCATAGAGGTGTTTAACTGATGCACATCATGTGATGTTTATGGTACCAGTTTCCATCTTTCCAATGTCGTCATTGTGTTCACTAAACTTTTTGTTTCGTTTTTGATTTTCCCGTATTTTTGATGATTCTTCTTTTCCGCATTCTCTTTTTCTTTTATTTTCTATATCTGTAACTACTTCTTCTTTTTCTTTTTGTCTTTTGGCATATTCTTTCTCTTCGAGTTCTTTTTTGCGTTTATTTTCCATTTCTTTAAATGCTTTTTCTTCTTTCTCTCTTTTTCTTTTTCTTTCAGTTTCTTCTACTTCTTTTCTTTCGTGTTCTCTTTCATTTTTGTTGTCCATTTCTTCTTTTGATTTTCTATGTATTTCTTCCTTTCCAACAAGATGTTTTTTTGTCCATGTTTGTCTTCTTGACATGCGTTTTATTCGCATTTTTTTAGTCTGTATTTTACCAAAATTTTGTGTAAAAAGTTAGTAATATATCTAGATATAACCTTCTATGATCTAACATATCTAGATATACGCTTCTATGATCTAAAATATCAAGAGAACTCTAAGAAATCAACCGTATATATATGTAGTTATAGACTAAAAACAAAAACAATAACTTTTAAATTATATATATCTAGATATTCTTGATATATATCTGGATATACTTTTCAGTAAGGTGTTTTTTTTGTCCCTGCGTGTCCTCTTAACATGTCCTTCAAGCCATTATGACACTGTGTTTCGAACTTAAGTGGAGCTAATTTCTCTTGGTTAGAACAAGGCAGCAAACGTATTTGGAGCACATAAACGTGTATTTACATCCGCAACAAGTGATATAACTTATTTATATTTTATCAAGATATAAATGCTTTCCAAAAAAAATTTGTTAAGTTTTTTTCCATTTTATTTTACAAAAACAATTTTTACCTTCAAAATGTATCAAATTCAAATGTTTTTTTTTTGTTTTCACATGACCCAAAACAAATACGAACAAAAAGAAAAAAAACTCTTGTTTGGTATTTTATCAAACATCTTATGCACATCTTGTGAAATCATTAATTTTATCATATAAGTTTGTGAAATCAAAATTCAAATCGAATCAAACTAAATCAATTAGCTTATGATACTAATTAGATGCAAACTCACAACAAATATTTTATAACAAGTTCAATTTTAATTAATGTCATACCTTTTAAGAGGACATTCTTGATGATTGTTGCATAAAAAATAGAAGGAAACACGAACTAAATGATAGACTATGATTGAAGTTTTTGATAGATATTTTTGTGTTTTAAATGATAGACTTTGATTGATTTTTTGAATGGTGATAGATGTTTTTGTGTGTTTTGATTGAGGAAGCTTTTGAAATGGAGTCACGTGTTTAGAATAGTGATTGATGTGTTTTGATTGAAAAAGATTTTGTTGTAATTATTGTCTGGAATTTTTGATCATGATAGATTTAGAGAGAATTTTCTGGTGTTTGATTGATTTTTGTTTTCAAGAGTGTTATGTGTTTTGGTGTTTTAAAAAAAATATAATTAAATTAAAAAATACACATAAAAAAGATGAAACAGTATTCGAACCTCTGACCTACCTTTCACAACACAACACGCTAACCAACTGCCCTAGGGACTTTTTCAGACTTGATTCATGTATAAATAATGTAGTAATATCTTTATTGTTCGATATAACATATATACATAAATATATGTATATCCAGATATAAGTTGGTATTTAAATTAGACTTGATATATAAATGTATATCCAGATATACGTAACGGATATCTAGATATACATAAGTATATCTTGATATAAATTGTTATTTATATGTAGGTCAAAATTATATCTTGATATATTTAAAGTTAGTATGTGTATGTTACTGGAGTTGCTCACAGATAAAAAGCAATTATATTTTAACCATCATTACAGATTGAAAGGAAATGTACTACAAATATTACTAGATAAAAAACCATATTCATTAAAACATCAATGATTCTTAAGCGATTGAAAAGAAAAGTACTACAAAATATGTCTAACACTAATTTTGATAGGATGCCATATTGATAAGATTCTGATAGTATGATAATTCTGGTAATCTAATACTGAAAATCTGAGCAATCCCTAATACTTATAATACTGATAACACCATTAATACTAAACTTTGTGTTGTTCCTTGTAGACATGTGCATAGTCAGACATCAACCGTATCTTGGTGTTGACTTCATGAAACACAATTTTGGTTAAATATCTGCATCTCATGGTTCTCATCATTGTGTCATAATCATTGTTGCTTTCTGTCACTATACCAGTCCTCCATGACGATGCTGATTCACCTAAATAAAGCTCCATGTGCATCATTGTGTACAACCCACTGTTCGCATTGTCCTTCGTAGTAGACCACTTCAATTTGCAGACTCTTGGTTGTTTCTGTTTTGCCAGCTTCTCAACACATGTATGACCAAGTTTACTAAGATATCTGACGAACATTTTTTTCTGCATAAACACATATTATTCTTCAATATTTAATACAAAACAATAACTTCTTTATTTTACATCTAAATTATATATATCCAGATATATATTAACTATATCCAGATATAGTTAACTATATCTGGATATACAATTCTATATATCCAGATATATATTAACTATATCCAGATATAGTTAACTATATCTGGATATGAACTTCTTTTTATCTGCTCACAGGCCATGTTTACCCAGAGACTTACTAGAACGTGTTTAGTTTATAGGCTTTACAACAGTTTCTAGCTAGTTAGAGATTTTACCAAGCACTTTTATAAAACTATACTAGCAACTAGCACTTTACAAAAACACAACGACTTAACTACACTTTCATTAATTGTAACCACTATCTCTAAATTATTTATTGCTAACTTGTATCATATTCATTTTTTATTTATATTCATAGCAAAAAATAAAGCTAATTTTAATAACTATATTCAGAGACAGTTATAAGTTGTATATATCTTCATATAAATCGCTATCAGTACCTTTTTACTTCTATTATCACGTTTTTTCTTAACATTTTATTTAAAAGATTGCTTACCGTTGTCTCATAGATGTCTTTATAATGATCAAACATTCCGTCATTTGATTTGTT
Source organism: Glebionis coronaria (assembly GCA_025667525.1). NCBI lineage: Eukaryota > Viridiplantae > Streptophyta > Magnoliopsida > Asterales > Asteraceae > Glebionis > Glebionis coronaria. The sequence continues at coordinate 49,187,129 of CM046877.1, forward strand.
GTCGATTATTGAAGCATTGGATTTTTCAAGGTTGAAGACTATAACGTAATATTCTCCGTCATCAAATACTGGGAAAAACGCAAGCTTCACGTCTGTCATTTTCTTCTTCCGTTGACTAGAAGTCATTTGATGTTCCAACATATTCTCAAATTCTTCATAATCTTGTTCTTCATCTCTTTTTGCTTGTGGCATTTTTGATATCTGTTTTATGACATCATTGAACATACTTCATTATGGAAACTATTCCAAGCACAAAAAACACACACCATGTAACCTAGTTTGACCTTATTTCATTATATCTAGATATAAAGTTATTTATATCAAGATATACTTCAAATATATCTGAATATACCTGAAAATATATCTAGATATACTTCAAGTATATCTAGATATAAAGTTAATCATATCTAGATATAAATAACTTTATTTCATTATATGTAGATATAAAGTTATTTATATATGTTTTGTGACATCATGTTAATGAAATTCATAAGCTTTCATAATCAATTACAAGTTTGTAATACAAATGATGAATCAGATTTTATATCTAGATAAAAACTCATTCATATCTAGATATAATGTTATATATATCTAGATATAAATAACTTTATATCTATATATAAATAACTTTTATATCTGTTTTATGATAAGTTTGTAATTCAAATCTAGATATAAATAACTTTATATCCACATATAAAATTATTTATATTTGGCTTAATTTATATTTAGATATAAATACATTTATTTATACATATTAATAACATTATAAAAGTAAAAGTTGAATGGATTTACCATCGCATTGACAAGGAAGTAATGCCTTCTTTTAGCATCCTCATTAAGCTTTTCATCATTACTCCTGATTCTTTCTTCATAGTTGAGGACTGATACAAGAGCATTGATTACTTCCTTTTCAATTCTCAATCCAAATTTTAAAGACTTGATTTGGATTCTATTTGCTGTTGTTCCATTCCCGTCATCAAAAACCACTTCTCTGTAAAAAAAAATGAGATTTAAATTTTCAAAATTATTGTTAGTCTATTTTTCATAGTGAATAATAACATCTAGATATACATAACTTTTATATCTGGATATAATGAAATAAAGTCATTTATATATCTAGATATAAATAAATTTGTATCTAGATATAAATTTATTTATATCTAGATATAATGAAATAAAGTTATTTATATATCTTTTTATAGTAAAAGAGCTAGATTTTTACGTGTCTTCTTCTTCTGCGCTGAAAATGCACTTAGATGCTATGCTCTCAATGTCAGTTATTCGAACTTGCGTTTGCACCATATTGTTCACAAATGTTGATTTAAAGTATGTTGATGCTTTTTTCTTCGTGTTTTCGCTGTCCGTTTGATCATCTCTTTCTGAACTTTCTCCTTCTTGTCCTTCTTGATTTTTACTTTCAACGTTATCAAGATTTGCTGGATCATCTGCCATTTCCAAATTATATATAACAAATTGTCAATGAATTTTTTTTATACCCTTGGAATTTATCTTTATATATCTGGATATAAAAATTCTAACTTAGTTTATATCCAGATAAAAATATATCTTGATATACCTGAAAATATATCAAGATATATTATAGGTATATCAAGATATTTTTTCAGGTATATAAAGATATATTTTCAGGTATATTCAAGATATACTTCAAATATATCTGAATATATCTGAATATATATCTTGATATACCTGAAAATATATCTTGATATATTTTCAAGTATATCAAGATATATTTTCAGGTATATCAAGATATATTTTCAGGTATCTTTTCCAACACATACACCAACACAAACATCAAATCACAAAATCATCACAATAGTGAGAATTTTAATTATTTTATATCCAGGTATAAATTACAATTTTTAAAGTATTAATTTAGTTTATGTCTAGATTCGACATTCAAAATACCACATAATGCAAAGATGTAAAAGGATTGTCAAGTTTTAATCAACAAAAACAAATAATAGCAAGTTCAAAAAAAAACAATCGAATAATACAAATAAAACAGGAAACATCCAAATAATACCAAAAACAACAAAAAAATTTCCGTTTGTCTTTTACCAGGGTAAGTTTCCTTTACCCAAAAATAACAAAAATTTAAACTTTTGTCTTTTATTTTTTTGCATCTTTTCTCTAATAGATAGGCTTTGTACCTGTTTCTATTTCTTGATTTTCAGATGCTTTTTCTTCTGGTCCTTTTTCTTCTGCCGCTTTTTCATCTTGGGCTTTTTTCTTCGCCTCATCTGCTTGTTTCTTCGCAGCTTCTGCTGCCGCCTTTTTATCATCATCTGCTTTCTTTTTCGCAGCTGCTGCTATTTCTTTCTTTTCATCATCGGCTTTCTTCTTCGCAGCTGCTGCATTTGCTTTCTTTTCATCATCGGCTTTCTTCTTTGCAGCTGCTATGGATTTTTGTTTTCTAGCTGCTACTTCTGCTTGTTTTTTTCTTTCCTCTTCTATTCTGGCAACTTCTTCTTGCTTAGCAGCTTCATTAGCAATAATATCTTCAACATCTTCTAAGCCATTTTTGAACTCAGATTTGTACTTCTGTACATGCAAATGTACATTTTCCTTTTCTAAAGGTTCAACCATCTTCACTGTTTCTCTAATCAAGTCATCAAGCTCACTTTTTTCATTTAAAATGAGTGCAAGCTTTTCTTCAATTAGCTCATTCATCATCTGTTTTTTTATACATAAAAAAACATATTAGAACTGCTGAAAATATATCAAGATATACATTATATATATCTGGATATACATTATGTATATCTGGATATACACCATATATATCTGGATAAACATTATATATATCTGGATATACATTTTATATATCTAGATATTATACTTTTTTAAAAAGTGTTTAATTTAAAATATATATATAATTTACCTTTTTTTCGTTTTCATTGATGCTCTCTTCATTGTCATCATCTAATATTTCTAAATTCCCAAAACCACCATCCATAATTTCCTTTTTCTCTCTTTCTTCAAACAACTTAATTGTCCAGTTTCTAATAGCTGGCCATTTGCGCTCCACTGCACTCATCTTCTCATATCTTGTGTAATGCAAGTACATTAGCTGCAAATTTAAAAATCAAGTATTAGTATTACTTAAAAAATTAAATGCATTAGGATCTATTAAAACAGAAAAACCATTTAAAGAGGATTGAAATACTTACCATTACTACAAGTGTTGGACCATAGTACCAGTTCTCTTCGATATCATCTTTCCAATTTGATCTGGTAGACTTTATTATGTCATAGATGTATGTGCACCAATCAAAATCTTTAATGTTGTCTCCCTCTCTGATGTTGTGCAAAATATAGTAGTCCAGCCTCATGGAATTACAAGAACGTACCATGCAATTTGAAAAGAGCATAAGGTATCTTATTTTGAACATAAAGTCACTTTCTTCCATGTGCTGAATAAGTGTAGATAAGTGAGTTGTTGTCATCTTCTTTACAGCATGGAACTGTCCCTTGAACGCATGAACAAACTCTTCTACATCCGCCCTTGGTCCATCATATTTTATTTCTTTTGTCCCCATTGGAATACCCAATACCTCCCTAATCCTCTTCGGAGTTAGTTCTATTCTATTTCCGTTTTCAAGCTTTATCTCCATCGAGCTCGTAACCAACTGTTTAAGGGGATAGTAGCACAGTTTCATCGGAAATGAGTGAAACCTTAATGTGAGCAAACTTCCAAATCCCATCTGTCTCACGGCTATTCTTTGTGCTGCAGAAAAAGATGCTTGGGCATCGTATAAGGGTGTCACTGTTGTTCTTGATCTCAGTTTTTTGAAGGGGTCTTTGTCCTTCAGTTTTTTGCATCTCTTCTTCTTCTTCACTTCATTTTCATCATCTTCTTCTTCTCCTTCTTCTTCTTCATCAGTTTCTTCTTTATCATCTCTCTTCCTTTTTTTCTTCTTTTTTTCCTCAGCTTCTTTCCTTCTGCTTGAACTTGACTTCACTTTTCTTTGAGTAAGAACTGATTTCTTTCTTGCTTCCTCCTCATCAGTATCTTCTATGTTGTTATCAGTTTCTTCATCCTCTGTCACTTTTCTTTGTTTTATGTTTTTGGTCGGTGGGGGCTTTCTTTTCTTTAATTGATAGTTACTCTTTTCTGCATAAGTAAATGTTATAAAAACTGTTAGTTACTATATATTTTAAGTATCAGTACTTAAACAAAGAAAAGTGAAGCATCAGTATATCAAGATATACTTCAAATATATCTAAATATATCTGAAAATATATCTTGATATACCTGAAAATATATCAAGATATATTTCAGGTATATCAAGATATATTTTCAGGTATATCAAGATATATTTTCAGGTATATTCAAGATATACTTCAAATATATCTGAATATATCTGAATATATATCTTGATATACCTGAAAATATATCTTGATATATTTTCAGATATATCAAGATATATTTTCAGGTATATCAAGATATATTTTCAGGTATCTTGATCCAACACATACACCAACACAAACATCAAATCACAAAATCATCACAGTCCATAACAACACAGAACATCGTAAACGGCCTAACAACACAGAATAAAAACATTACGCAACTACATACATCGATCGAGTACTTCAAATGTTTGTTTTATTAATATATTTTATATTTCAAGTATATCAAGATATACTTCAAATATATCTGAAAATATATCTTGATATACCTGAAAATATATCAAGATATATTACAGGTATATCAAGATATATTTTCAGGTATATCAAGATATATTTTCAGGTATATTCAAGATATACTTCAAATATATCTGAATATATCTGAATATATATCTTGATATACCTGAAAATATATCTTGATATATTTTCAGGTATATCAAGATATATTTTCAGGTATATCAAGATATATTTTCAGGTATCTTTTTCAACACATACACCAACACAAACATCAAATCACAAAATCATCGCAGTCCATAACAACAACACAGAACATCGTAAACGGTCTAACAACACAGAATAAAAACATTACCCGACTACATACATCGATCGAGTACTTCAAATGTTTGTTTTATTAATATATTTTATATTTCAAGTATATCAAGATATACTTCAAATATATCTGAATATATCTGAAAATATATCTTGACATACCTGAAAATATATCAAGATATATTTTCAGGTATATCAAGATATATTTTCAGGTATATCAAGATATATTTTTCAGGCATATTCAAGATATACTTCAAATATATCTGAATATATCTAAAAATATATCTTGATATACCTGAAAATATATCAAGATATATTTTCAGATATATCAAGATATATTTTCAGGTATATCAAGATATATTCACACCAACATTTACGCCCAACCACGAAGCTACCTACCTACTAACCTACCTTCAATTTAACAAACAATATGTTTAAAACCAATTGTAAAACTAAATCACAAGCAGAATCACAATTAGAATCACAAGCAAAATCACATATCCAAAACACCTTAAAAGTCTATGATACGCAAAAACATCAAACACCACATATGTCTAACCAGAATTTCAAAGCCTTTATGCAAGGGGAAATTAAACACAGTTCCGTCATCCTATTAGCATCAACCATAACCCTAATCCAAAACCCTATAAATCGATTATATCATAGTAAAATCAATATTATTAGTAGTACCACAAATAGTGCATTTGTAGGTTTATCAGATACAGTTCAAATACGCAACTCCCAACAGGATTATGCAAGAGTACGTTTTCAACTTAAGTTATCGAAGTAGTAGGTCCAACAGTAAGCAACTCGCAACCAAAGTAATCAAAACTAGTTATATCAAGCTCAGAAATCTGCTAAGCATTTCCCGGAAGCAACCCAAGCACCCTTAACAAGAAAATTAAATAAGCAACGCAAAGGGTGCTTGTTTGTTGTATTTGAAACAAGCAATTAGAATACAATAATCAGGTTAAGACAATCAATTCCAAACATCCTCATAAGCTATTTTTCAGTTGTATGCAACATCAATAAACAGATTTAAAAAGCAATCTAAACACATTCTTAATAAACAGGAAACACAAAAGAAAACACACCACATTTCTCTATATTGTCAATAATTGAAAAAAACATTGTTGAAAGGGGCAGATAATACTGTTAACATCAATCGGCATTAACTTTAACCACAATCTAAAACCCTTAATAATCAACCTCGACTCATCAAATCAATCATTAGCAGAACCAAAGCAGTGGTACTTGGTAGATTCACAGTTACATTACATAATAACGATGATTTCAGGGGTGTTTGGGATTGCATATACTTTTTAAAATAGATCAGATTAACAGTTCAAAATACGTAACTTAGGAAATTCAAAATCCAAACTAATTTCAACTTAAAATAATCAAACTAGTGGTCTGAAATAAGCAGGCAAGTAACTCCAAACCACATTAATCAAAGCTAGTTGTTTCAACATGAAAGAATATACTAAACAGTTCAAATAAGCAACTGAAACACCCTTAAAACTGCCAATTTCTCATATCGACAACATACGCATATATGGAGTTTAGATAATCTGGTCCAAACATACTCAAATAGCTACTTATATGTTGTATGAAAACATGATTAAACATTTTCAAATACCATCCCAGGCAGCAAGAAGCATAAAACAACAAACACCAGAAATCAGTAATTAAAAAGTTCACTATATCTGGATATACAATTCTATATATCCAGATATATATTAACTATATCCAGATATAGTTAACTATATCTGGATATACAATTCTATATATCCAGATATATATTAACTATATCCAGATGAATTTACCTTTGTGGATTAGATACATTCAGTTTTAGATGAATTTACCTTTCGATTTTCTTTTTGGTGATGGGTGTAAAAAGTCAGATGTTGAAACTAGTTTGTCAACCATTTCATCTGAACTTTGTGATTCTGATCCAGAATTCATAATTTGTTTGTTCTTTTTTTGATTTTTCCCTGAAACAAAATTTGCATAATTAAATGTTACATTAGTCAAGTATTAATAAGATTGATAACTAAATCATATGACAAATAATAGTAACCCATTTTTTGCATTTTCATGTTTTTTTTATATTAGATCCAGATATATATTAACTATATCTGAATATAAAATTATATATCTAGATATATTAACTATATCCAGATATATAAAATTATATATCTGGATATATTAACTATATCCAGATATAGTTAATATATCGACACTCCAACAACGTATAGTTTATCTCTATAAGCCCCAATCATCAACAACGTATACTTTAACCTACCTATCATTCTCGACACTCCAACTAGTTTATCTAAAAGATTTACAAAGTGCAAATTAGCTACATTTACAACTAAATAGTATGGGTAAGTAATCAATTAGTCTCTTATCACATATCAATTAGTCTCTTATCACATATCAGTAACATTTATTCGAATCAAATCAAATAAGCTCAGATAAACTCTTGTTTGGATTAGAATCAATGAATCATAGACGTTCTCAAACATGTGATGTACAATCAAACGCTCATTCGATTGATTCTCTAAGATTGACCAAACAAATATATAACAAAGGTACGTACTTAGCTTGATTCTAAACACACAAAACCACAATCAGTCCTACCACACTAACATCCAAATATCAGGTAAGTACTATAATTAAGTCCTAATTATTTACAAACATATTCATTATATAAGTTCCACAATCCGCCATACAAAATCTTATTCAACTCTCATTTGTAGTATTAAATAATATATTCCTAACTCTCTCTATCAAAGGCTATTTTATTAACGTATTGGAAGGGATTACAATGTGTTGGTAGGCACAGATCAAGTATGATACACGTATTTTTGTGTGCATAAATGGCATCTACAAGGCCTAATGAGTATGATTTCGCAAGCCCACATAACATCCAGGAAAAGAGTTCAATATTTAGCTGGTGTGGTGTTGATATGAATTTTGGAAAGTATATTAACTAGTGGTTCTAAAAAATCGACACATCAACACCAATAAAATGCTTAACGTATTTTGTAAAGTGAATCCAATCAAGTACTTCTGAAAATCACCGCATCACCACAAACAACAAGGTCGAATGCGATACCTTTGACAGCTTAGCACTAACTAGTGTGGTTGTTACCAACTGTATTCGATGCAAAGGCAATAAAATTTAAAAAGAAACATTTGATTAAAAAAAATAAAAACATTTGTTACCAACTAGTTATTTACATCTAGCAACCTGCTAATCTTAATAGATTAAAAAAAACTATAAAATTAAAAAAAAAGATCGTACCGTCTTTTGGATCTTGTTTTTTTTTCAACATTTGTTGTTTTTGTTCGAGGCATCGTATTGATAGAGAGAGATTTGGGGGCGAAGGATGAAGGTGATTTGGGGGCGGTAGATGTTTAGGGTTTGGATTTGTGGGCGGTAGATGAAGGATGAAGGTATATAGAGATTTGGGGAAATGATGGCTGTAGATGAAGGATAAAGTATTTACACTTTAGTCTTTGCTAACTTTTGAGTATTTGCAATTGTGGTCCCTCCGCTTTTTTTAACCTAAGATCAGGTCCCAAGAAATGAGTGGCCAGGATTATTCCCTTAGTTTCTTTGAAAATACTAGTTTCTATAATAAACCGACTCATCAATTAATTACATGCTTTGAGTATTAGTTAATTTGTGGTAATGATTTCTTTCGTTGATTGTTACTAGTTTATTGGCTAATTCACTTTTAGATAATGTTTAGCAAAATTCATGCTTGTAAATAAGTATTTTTGTTTAGAAAATAAGCTAAACCAAACACCCATTAGTCCTTTAGCATTGGTTGGGTTCAAATATACTTCATAACTTGAATAAGCTATTTTGAACAACAATATCAGTAAAGATCTATGATACATGTATCGGGTGTACTCAATGTGTCCGAGCCTGTCCTACGGATGTATTAGAAATGATATCTTGGGACGAATGTAAAGCCAACAAACACTACAAAAATGTAAGCCTTCCCCGGCTAAATTCTGAGTGTTTCTCTGGCGACATGTCGCCGGGGGAACGTTTGATGTGTGATTAGACAACATGATTAACGTTAATGACACGCAGTTGTTGTGGATAAAATATCCCGGCGACATGTCGCCAGGGATAATTTGGGTGGAAAATATCCCGCCTTTTCTTTTGGTAGAATATTTTGGTCAAAGCTGGTCAACTTTTTCCTAGCGACATGTCGCCGGGATAATCTGGTCACAACTATGGTCAAAAAGTTATCACGACTTTGTGCCACGTCAGCGAAGTCGCCAGGGATTATCCACTTTCCCTGGCGACAAAGTGTCGCCGGGAAACCCAGGTCACCTGATCTTCGGTTTGTTGTAGTGAAATAGCTTCCGCTCCAAGAACATAGGAGTGTGTCGGCTGTAAGAGATGCGAATCAGATGAACAACAATTTGTGGCAATTTCTAAATAAAAAAGATGCATTGCTATTCCTCATAATAAAAGGTAAATTTTGTGGATTAACTTGTTTGTATTCCTCTTTGGTGGTGTATTATGTTGGCATATTAAGCTTGGATTCTAGCATAAACTTATTAATGTAGACACTATTGACCCGAATATGTCACTCAGACTACACCGGATAAAAGGATTATTATATAGTCAATCTTTGTGTAAGAATCAAGTGCCTGCGTTTAGGTAGCAAATGGCTTAGACTGAACAAAACAGATTGCCGTTAAGGATGCTTGTTGTCTTGTTGTACTGAGATATGGTAACAAATATGCTTACTTGCTTGTGGTCATTTTAGTTTGTTTGTTTTATATCTTTACTAAACTGTTACGACTTTGTTATTAACCGGCCTTTAAGTGTGTGGTTCTTTTTTCGTTAATTTGTGTTGGGCTTACGAGGTTGGTTAGTTGAGCTTATGGCTAAAAAATAGTTTTACCAGGTCAATTTGACAAAAAACCATCTAAAAGAGAGACATGGTTATGTTGGTGCTGATCATGTTCCTCTTCGCACTGAACATGCAATTCAATGCATTACATAAAAATGGAGTTATCGACTTGGAAGATGAATCCATTGATGCTGAGCAACTGAATTATATGGCAGTCTCAAATGAACATTTCTCGACTCCTCTTAGTAAAGCAATACATATCTTTTTCTTGAGACGGTATGTTGATGTACATAAATTATACTTACAGTTTATAACATCGTTTCCTTTAAGGGTTTTGCTAACTACCACCCTATGGGTGCTTTTTTACTTTTCCGTAATTAAAAACATTTTCAAATATGAACTTACTTAATATTAATGCATACCTGAAATTATGTATTTAGAGAAATGATGAGTTTATATTTGAAAATAATTTTAATTAAGGAAAGGTAAAAAACACCCTAGGATGGTGGTTAGCAAAACCCTTCATTTAATCATCACTTTTGGTTTGAAAACAGGTTGTTGAAGATCGAAACGGTGGCTGGGATACAATATTGGAGGCCTTGAGAATGTCAAGCGTAAGCTTCAAGAGGTATTGAAAATGAATACGGCTATCATTGTTGATACTCTTTCTGTGTGGATATTATATTTCATAGTTATATTGTTGATATATTCATTAGGCTGCGAGTTTAGCTCCTTAAATTTACGTTAATGTTGATTACGGGAGCATATTAGAGCATATTCTATAATTTGTTTAGTGAAGAGGTCATATTCAGTTTTGTAATTTTGTTAGGCAGCTTATCTATGATTGATATATTCATTAGGCTGACAAGCTTGTCGTTTAGAAGAAAATATCAGTAATGTTTTCATGTTAAAATGTTAATCCTCCTAGTTTTCTACTTGCCCAAATTCTGTTTTGTAATTATAGGTAATTAGCTCCATCTCAATAAATGAATGCATCAAACAAGCTTACTTCAAGTTAAACAAGTGGCTTTTATATTTGAAAGACAAATGTACACACAAACTTATACTAGAATGAACACAAAATCACATAAACTAAAGGTCCTGTTTGTGTCTAACGGAACATGAACTCACAATCACCTAGTTGGAGATACTAATCTCACGCCGACAATAGATTAATAGCTATAAGGCCAAAGAACTATTAGCATAGACAACAGAGATAGAATCACTCGACAATAACCGAATGATGATTCCTATTCAAGAAACAACTACTTAGTAGTAGCCAAAATGTCCCCATCTGCTATTTTTCTATTTTTCTTTCAGTAAGAGTTTGATGCGGAATGTACTTATACATTAGGATGCTCGGCCAACAAAGGATCACTGGTCATCAAGTCTCTGAAGATTAAAAATATATTAGTAAACTAAAAACTTAAGATTTCATTCTTTAACTAAAAGTCTAAAATAATGCAGAACTACATAGCTATATTTTTTATCAATAAGCATACATTAAAACTAGCCTTTGTTAGCAGACTATATTGGACCATTATATTCATTTATAGGACTCCCAGCATGTTATAATCTAGTAAAATCATTTCTGACTGTAATCTTGTTATAATTATCGATAGTAAAGATACACTAGTCTTTTTACCAGTATTTAAATGTATCATAACATAATAGATTAGTAGCCAAATGATTGTATATGATCAAGTAAAATATAAAGTTTTGTGACACCCTAAAATTAACATGAATATTGTATAACATTAACTTATTGGTATATAGACATATAAAGAGGTTGAATCTAATTATTCAAAGGACTTGCCTGCGATGTTGGCTGAAAAGTATAAGAGAGATAGGTTGCTGGGGCGTGAGGTAGAACAGTTGCCGTAGAATGTATACACATAAAGTCACACTGCCAAAGATTTCAAATTCCACATAATCAGAAAAATCATAATATGTAATTGTGATACAAATAAACATTCATACTGATCAGATCACGTTAACGTAGAGGATCACAAAAATGACACTGAAACATAGGTAGCCCTAACGCTTGTTGTCAAACAATTTCCACCGAAACATAGTAATGTTGTCTTGGTTGTGCGCTTATTCAAAAACCATGTAAAAAAACACATTCCAACCGTATGAAATAATGTTTTTTTGTTACAGTTATTTTAAAACTGTGTGAATTACCTTTTTGAAAGATCACAATAAGGTTTCTTCTCTAACCAAGAGGGCATTGCAAAAAAAAGGTTTTATGTAGTAGTATATAAGCGCTTACCTCCCAAAACATTCAAGTAATAGTATCCAAACGATAGTACTCATCCAACTGGATTCCTTATATGCTATCCACACCTGACAAAGTAACAAGTAACAGTTGTATATATATTCTTATTGTGGAGATTAAGATGAGTTATCAGTACTTGAAGCAGCAAATAATTGATGACCAGAAACGTACTGAAAAAATGACAACATGGATTTGGTTGTCGACTAGCGTTGTAATCATGCACCTGTGAATAGAACAATCAGTATAAACTGAAGAGACATATGACTAACAATATACATTGAACAATTAGAACAATAGGTTCTTTCATATTGCCCAGAAAGAAAGAAAATTACGGATTGAGTAATTCTAATTGAAATGGTGATCCCTCAACGATAAAAGCGTATACTGTCACTCCCACAATGTAGCATCCTAGTGCGGCCACAATTCCTTTTGCTGTTACATCATAATGTCGTTTTGTGTGTCCCATGAAATCCCTAAGAAAAATGCATACATAAATTAGAAACTAGTATAGATCATTACATATTTTTTTGAGGTCATACATGATAACATGAAAACGAATAGATGAGAGATATGCAATTCTATTTCCCGCAATTTCACCCACTAACGCACCAAGTTTGAACTCACCATCACACATATTTAAACCGAGTAAAGCCTTCCTTTATAGGAGGTTGACATGACCGCTTCAGGGTTATTATTTAATTTGCACCTAAGCGTTCAAATTTTGATGACAATTATCACAGGTTTATTTGACACTAGGCTATCCGTAATATGCACTTTTATATGTTCAATAGGTTTTTGTGAAAAGTAAACTACGTGCCTCGGCGAACACCCACATATTTCCAAAGCACAAAATGTGTTCAAATAACATGAAGAACATAGTATATTTTAGCCAAATCCACTGTCCTATGTCTTACCCTTTTTTATGTCTCGCCAGAGCATAATAAAATGGATCTTTTGATGATTCTTCAGGTGACAGCTTAAACAATTGAATAACTATGTATGAACATGAAAGAAAGCTGCATAAGGAATGAAAAAGGGATTATAACACCAACATAGCTAGATAAGTAGCAATAACATTTTTATGCATGTTTTGTATATATGCAATTTTAGATCTTTGAAATGCAAATGACCCGCGTCCTTTTTGCCACTAGATGGCTTCTTATTTTAAGTTCATAATCCGAAAGAGAGTCGACACTACAAATTTGCCCATTACAATAACACGAAGCCAAATAATATAATGCTTTCAAGTTACTGCAAAAATGATCCTCAACATGTTATAGTGCTGGTAAACAGAAAGAATATTACCATCCAGTCCAAAACAGCATAAACAAAAACACAAGTGTCTTTATCCAGCCTGATTCTTTATAGAAAAACCAAGCCTAAAATTATCAGTAGACAAGCACATATCAGTCCAAATGGTTCAAAGAGATCTGTTATATATAAATATTACTCTACTTTAGTGAATTTTAGATAGAACATGCACCATGATAAGTATTGAGAAAAAAAAAACACAATGAACCTCAAACCAAAAGGTAGAGGACACAAGTGCTCAAAATATTATCAACATGGGATAATTATATGATTCCTTTAAGTTCTATGCGATTTATGTGCACTAAATAAATTACAAACAAACAGAAAAACTTTCATACCGCCATAAGAATTAAGTTTATATATGAATAGTAGATAGCCACAGGCAACCACCTGTAACAAATTTGACATCAAAGTATCAAACTCGTTAGAAACGAAATCCTTACCATTCCCACTAATGACAATAAAAGGATATATATAGCCTAAGCTTCTAATACCAATTTGGGTAGAAACAAGAGTGCCAGCGATCCACTGCAGTTAGGTAAACAAGTGAAGCGGCCATCACACATGCCAATAAGATGAACAACGTCTGTAATGCTGTAAACACGGATACTGCCATTATTGCTCCTAAGTCGCGGAAACAGAATGGTTGTGATGTAAACAATGAAAACACTAACATTCCAAAACCCGTACTTATATATTACTGTAATTGGTAAGAATTCTATTGACAAACAAATCTAGGACGAAAAGTATAGTGATAAACTAGAAAACAAACGATAAACAACAAAATCGAGTAATCATCTGGAAATAGTTCAAGCAATATACAATAAAAAAATCATATATATAATATAAAAGTTTTCGGCAAAGTATAGGAATCTTTAAGGTAATCACCATTATTAAATATCTACATAAAGTGCAGAATCATCCAAACAATTAGATGCCCCTGTTTGTTTGCTGTCCTGAGCCGTCGCCCGTGTCACCTTACCTTAAGGCCGGCAAAATATGGCGATTTGATTACTATGAAGTTGTTTGTATAATGGAAAGTTATTTAAATTTTCAAGCCTGTCTAATATTTGGAGTACTCTACCGATACATACACCCTTACTTAACTTACTAGTATTACGTTATACTGTATGATTTATGTGCTATCGTTAAATTTCAAACAGATAGCAAGTTAACCTTGCAAATGACCAAATAAACTTTCATACCGCTATAAAAACAAGATGTGCAAACATCATACACTGCCACTTGCATCTGGCCACCTGTGGCGAATTTGACGACATGCTTGTTAGAGAGTTAAATGGTTTCTTCTTACCGTAATTACATAGAAGGATACATAATCTAAGCCTCTAAGGCTCTAATATATTTAGTATTTAGCAAGGTGGGTTCAAACAAGAGGAGAAGTGATCCATGAAAAATAAGTAAACAAGCGCTCAAGATTACAAACAACGTCTTCAATGCTACAAACAACAAGGCCATTAGTGTTCCGCAGTCACAATTACAGATAGGTTTAGGTCGTTAGGTAAACAATGAAATCGTAATATCTAGCAACTCAAGGCGTTACTCATATTTTCATTCCATTTTCTTCATAAACTCATACTATCATTGTACATTATCAAGCATTACTTATATTCTCGTTCCATTTTCTACATATGTCTCGTCATGAATAATTTACTTGCACGTTTTCTAATGTTTTTTTTTTGAGCAAGTTTTCTAATGTTAATCTGCTAGATTTAACAGCTTGTCTAAGTAAACATTTGAATGTAATTAGGCACCTCAACGAGCTAGTATGTGCTGCATGAGTTGGGTCAGAGTCTCAGAGAGACTCCAATGTAATATGGGCCTTATATACTAATGATATCAATAGTACACCAGCCTCTTATGAAGCTCTCTTAGTAACTCTTCAAAACTGAAGTCGAAAATGCCAATTTGTCGTGGCCTTATCAAACGTGAATTATATGTCATATTTTAACGGGAAGCAATAAGCAAAAGTAATACGAGAGTCGCATTAAAACATCGGCTTCTCAAATCTCAATAACTCTTATTCTGTGAGTCGATATTACCGTCTATTCGTCTGTTTTGTATCGCATCTTGGAAACACCTAAAAGATACTTGATGAAAACCGTAATAGATTGTACAGCATATAACTTAAAAGAATTTTTTTTGTTGTTGAAATGGTACAGCTATTATTACTTCACTTTTGAGCTTACAAACATATGCAGAACATATAGTGCTAACTAAGACCATACTCACATGAAACGTTGTACGCTTTGGTACGCTTATATAAGTTTACCAGTTAGGCTAGACAAAACAAATAAATGTCCATTTATATAACTGAACGTGTCCTCATGATGTTATTTGGGTCAAATTGAAGTAAGCCAATTGGATGTTTATGCCAGACAAAACAAATAAAAGTGAAAACGTACATTTATAAACAAAACTGTTAGTACAATAATCGGACAGGGTTGAGTACGGATCTAAGTTCTTGTTGAAAGGTACTTAGATGTCTTAGACTATAGTGGATCTTGTACTATCAAGAGATGTGAATGACGATTTCCTGCACAAGTAGAATATACCGTTAGTCCTTATCGTGGGGACGGCCCATGATTAGACTCCGACGTGAGAGTAAGTATTCATATCGTCAGAGATATATGTGCGTGTAAAGATTAGTGAGAAAATCATACCTCGTTTGGAGTGCATTAGAGTACTATTTATAGAGGAAAGTACCGGGTCTTTTCCTCGTACCTCGGATAGTACTTTGGGAGTGGGCCTTTGCGGTCCCAAAAGCCCATTTGTCCTTGTTGTCTAGTCGTGACCTACGGACGTGTTTCTTGAGAATTTGTCCGTAGGGGTTCCGGACGGTTTTAGGAACGATGCGTCCGGTCCTGGTGTTGTGGATCCGTTTACTGGGAACTGACCCGTTTAAGATTTTGCCATCGTGATGGGCTTTCACATACTTGGGTCTAGGCCCAAGGTTTTGGTGTATGATTTTAGGCCCAATGGGCCATATCTATGCTATACGCCATCAAGTACCCTCAGTGGTTTTTGCGTTGTGCGGATGGACTGCTGGACTTTTATGTCTATGTCTTTGTTCGTAAGCTTTAGTTATCACTTCTTGCTTTGGTAATCAAGGCACGTGGTGCGACTGTCTATTAGGCACTTAGCCTTGTTGATAAACTACATGCTTTTTATGAATGTCATGCATTTCCCTCTACTTCGCGATGGGTTGCTTTCCCTTATCCTAGGTGGATCGCCAGGTGTATGATGTTTTTGGGTCTGTGAATCTTGGTGATTGTTTTTGTAAGAGTATGTCTCCGCATCTTTTTGTCCGTGGACTACTGTGTGCTCTCTTTGCCGGCCTTGGCGCTTCGTATGTTGAAAAAATTTTGTTTTAGGATTTGTGTCCGCGGTTATTTTTTATTTGGAAAATACTACATGTTAAAGTTAGCTATGAATTATCATTTATTGTTTGAAATGACGATTGTAAGCCAAGTTGGTTAATATGGCTCATGATGACCTTTGGTTTTCTCAATCTTGGTCGTTTATTCTGCAAGTGTATTCCATACGTCTGCATCTTGTGCATTGCGCCGAATTATAAATTTATTATCTTCCTTCACTAATTTTTTATTGCTTCCTTTCTTGTTGCTTTTTCAATAGAGTTTGTGTCTTTCTCTATTTCTGAGTTTGCTTCTAGAGAAAATCCTTTCTCTTCCCTTTTTGACTTTTCCTTTCCTTTTCAAATGTTGTTAGTAGATACGCGTAGGTCGGTTCTTACTCAACATTATTTGGATGAATTTTGCAGGCAATATCATATTCCTTCGTGTGGTCATCCTACCTTGGCTTGTCCGAATAGTAGTGTTCGGGATGCCCCATCTGGACAGATTGCTGTTTATACCAAGTTTTTTTTATTTTTCTTCTTATTGCATCCATTTTTCCTGCTTCTTTTTTAACGTTTTGAGGAATTTTCGCTTTCATATCTCTCAGCTGAATCCCGTTGCTGCTCTTAAGATTGCCCATTTTGAAATTTCGTGTCGTTCTGGAAATATTATCCCTACTGTTGGTTTGTTTCGCGTGTTTTATGTAAACACGTTTAATAATGGATGGATGTCGTTTCATCGGCGTTCTCAACACCTTATTTTTACTGAAAACATACGTCCTCTTATAGATTGGTCAGATCATTTTTTCTTCGCTGATTCTACCGTTGTCCCTTTTTTCATGTAAAAGTGTTGGTCTGATAGGCCATTGGTGAAGGATCCTTTGTCCCTTATGCATTATGATTTTCAGATGGATCAGGTGAAGTATCTCCTGCACCATCGTGTTATGCCTGCCAAACATTCTAAGTGGAGATGCCAAAAAACTCCGAACCCGATACCCGAATCCGATTTGACCGAGGATTCCCCGAGTTGACCGGGTATGGGGATGGGGGTGGGGATTCCTCGATAATAAAAAGCGGGTATGGAGGTGGGGATGGTAATACCCTTGGTTCCCCAAACTCGTCCCCGAACCCGCCCCCGAACCCGCCCCCGAATATCTTTATTCTACATATGCATTTATATATATTTGTATGTTTCAAATATCTATTAGATATTTAAAACACTATCAATCGATTGTTAATATCTCATTTGACACTAACCTTCTAGGATGAGCTCTTTGTGTTAATTTTATTATTATTAATACTGAGCATGTCGCATGAATGTTAATCTTGTTAATGTTATTTGATATTACCCTATTTCGTTATTCCTAATAGTTGCATCATTTGAAAAATAATTTAAATGTTAATTGTGTAACGGGGAAAAAATCACCAATTCCCCATTGGGGATCCACGTTCCCCACTGGGGATGGGGATGGTATGTAGTTTGTAATCCCCAATGGGGATGGGGACGGGGATGGGGATAGATATTTAACTTTGAGGATAGGGATAGTAGCAATCATTCCCCGCAAACCCGGCCCCGTTGCCATCTCTAATTCTGAGGCATTCTTGAGTGACATTGGCATTAGTCGTTATCACTCACTTGGGAGGGATTTTTACCCTATTTTTATCGATTCTCGTGGAAAAGGTAATTAAGGGTGTTACATTGCTACATGTGAGTATATGCATGTATTTTATTTTGTTGCCTTTGTTTTGCAGATATATCTCTTTTTGATGTTACTGTCTCCGCTAATCCTCACAAGGTGATGTTTCGCGTGGAGCGTTTGAAAGTTGGTCAGGTTCCCCTTCTTTAGTGTACCTGGGGTATTACTGCTCATCTAGAAGGTTTTGTTGATCCACTTGATCTATTATCGGGTCTGAATGTTGACTCGTTCCTGCTGTTGGGAGGAGCAAGAAGAAGGTTCGTATGGATATGGTTTCTATTTGTGTGGGGGTTGACCCGGTTATTGTTACGCTTGTTACGGTTGCTAGGACTAGTAACGGTATGTGGTTTCCTTTTTTTCTTTTGTAATGATTATTTTTCTTGTTTCTGACATTATTGTTTTCTTGTTTAGGTGTTACTCTTGCTTCTTCTGTTGATTTGTGCTATGTTTCCTCTTTCGTTGATGTTGGTCCGTTGGACGATTTGTGTCTGGTGGATCCTGATTTTGGGATTGACTTGGGTTCTCCTGTTCGTGTAACTTCTTCGTCTTTGGCTGACAATTTTTTGGCTCAAGTTATAAATATGCACTGAGTTCTCAGTCTTTTTTCTTTGGAGAATCAAAGGTTTATGCTTTGAAGTCAGCGGAGGTGTTTGCATCTTCAGGTTTGTCATTTGGGAGGGAGAAAAATTCTTTTATTGAAAGCAATGTTTCGGAGCCCATCAGTGCTCTTGGTACTTCTTGTGCCCATATTCGTTACATGGAATCGTCACCTTTTGGTTTTGGTAGCGGACCACCTGTTCGTCTTGCTTCGTTATCTTCGCCTATGGCGCTTTCTGTTCCTAGCAACCTTGTTGGTGCTGTTGGGAGTACTAGTTGTGATACTACTTTTTTAGACGTGCCAGGGTTTGACTTTGGTTCATCATATGGGAGAATGTGTATCCCTGCTGGTGTTAGTGGTTCCCAAGCCTTGGAAGCGACTTCTCACCCTTTTTTTCTGTAGCTTCTTCTTTGGATTTGTCTGATTACGTATGTCTTTGATAGCATCGGTGGTTTTCTATTGGTAGAATTGTTGTTAGTTGTGACACTGATGGGGTCGATTTTGTTGTACATTGTGGCTCGTACTTTTATAATTATTCGTGACCGTGTGTGGTCTTTACGCAGATTATTTGTAAGTATTTTTGGTTACCTTCATTTTGTGCACTGCTTAGTTGATGCGGCTTTTATATTTTTGTAATTTACCCATGACCACGTGTGGTCTTTACGCGGATTTGTTGTAAGGATTTTGGTTGCCTTTATTTTGCGTACTGCTTAGTGGGTGCGGCTTGTACATTTTTGTAATAAATGTAACTGTGCTATCTTGTAATACCGTGATTTTATGTTTCCGGTGATAGGCTTATTGTTATGATGGGGGAGGCCCCGGTACTGGACTTGCAATGCCTCTTATGTACCTATGTGAGGTTTTCGCTGGGAGTTCTCAATTTTTACTTTTTATCACGGAGATAATGTTATGACGGGGGTGGCCCTCAATACTGGGCTTGCAATGCCTCTTATGTACATCTTTGAGTTTTTCATTGAGAGTTCCCAATTTTGGTTTTATCACGAAGATACTGTTATGCGCACGTGTCTTACCATATTATAGTTTGGACAAATAATTAACAGACAGTCATTGTCAAAAAGAGAAATGGGGCGGATGCGGAGGTAGCTAGGCTCCGCATTATTTATTCAAATATTTTTAAATTCATAAAGTTGAGTACATGATTTTTAATGGAAAAGGTTGTCTCCCGTCAGCGGTTGAGATCTCATCTGTGACTTACATGTGAGGTCTTATACTTACTAGTGGGGTTTAAAAGAAGGTATAGAGCTATATGTAGCACTTTTTTAAGTTGCGGTTGTTCCATGTCCGCTGCAGTATGTTTCCTTCTTTATCTCTAAGTTTATACGCTCCATTTTCGAAGGTTTCTACAACTCCGTATGGTCCTTCCCATTTCTACCCTAGTTTACCTATGTCCTCGGCATGGCTAGTGTCGTTACTTCTGTAAACGAACTCTCTTGGTTGGAGTGTTTTGTTTCGGATTCTTGAGTTGTACCATTTTTTCATCTTGGCGTTGCTTCTTGCTTCTTCAAGTGCATCTTGTATTCTCTTTTCTTCTACGAGATCGAGGTCTAGCCAGAGCTTTTCTTCATTTGTGGTCTTGTCGACTTCCGATGTGCGGAGTGTTGGCATTCCTATCTCTACTGGAATTACAGCTTTTGTTCCATATGTGAGCGAGAATGGTGTCTCTCCGTTGTTTATTTTTGACAGAGTCCTATTGACCATAGGACATGTGGGATTTCTTCAACCTAGTTCTTGGTTCCTTCTAATCTTGCTTTAATTCCTTCCGCTAAACTTCTATTTGCTATCTCGACGAGTCCGTTTGCTTGGGGGTGTTTGACGGAAGCGAAGTGATATTTGATGCCTTTTTCTTAGCACCAATCTTTGAATGGGTTATCTCGGAATTGCTTTCCGTTAACGGATATGATTTCTCTTGGGAGTCTGCACCTGCATATGATATGTTCCCATACGAAGTTTTTTATCTGGGCTCCAATTACTGTTGCTACAGCTTTTGATTCTATCCACTTTGTGAAGTAGTCTATTGCAACGATCAGGAATTTGACTTTGGCTCGTCCCTCCAGGAAGGGTCTGACTATGTCTATTCCCCATTTGTGGAATGGCCACGACGATGTTATTGTTGCGAGATTTTGCTGAGGTACTTTGGGACCGGCCTGTGTGTGACAACCCTGGTTTTGAGGTTCGTCACTTAGTTTTATTTTGTGCTAGTTACGTGTCTTTATGTGTTTATGTGCTTATTGGTGTGTATAGATTGTGGTTTGGATATCGTTTCCGGTATGGGGTACCTTGTGAGTGAAACGATGTGTGGTGATTTCAGGTGCATGAGTTCACACGGTAGTGACTATGAAGTGAGATGGTGTTATTTAGTGGTTTTACGTATACGTATATGTATTATAAAAAATCGTATTTTTACGATTTACGGTTTAGCATTTAGAGATCTCGGATGAGGTGTTTAGTCATAAGAATATTTTTCGGGATGGTTTTAAGTCATTTAGGACTTAGTTATAAAGTTTATTTTAAAATTTGAGATTTTTTTTAAAAGTGTATATTTTACGACTTTTACGGTAAAACGCGTAAATTTGACTAGTTTTACGGTTTTGAGGTTTTGGAAGCTTTAGGAGCTGAAATAAACTAAGTAAAATTAAGTTAATATTATTAATACATATATTAATAATAAAAAGGAAAAAAAAACGAAATTAAGGGGCATATGGGTCGGTTTAGACGCAAGAAGGAAGAAAAAAAAGGGAAAAGGAAAAAAAGGTAAGTGGGCAATACTACTTGGGCTAGGATTT
Organism: Glebionis coronaria; assembly: GCA_025667525.1. NCBI lineage: Eukaryota > Viridiplantae > Streptophyta > Magnoliopsida > Asterales > Asteraceae > Glebionis > Glebionis coronaria. The sequence continues at coordinate 49,209,056 of CM046877.1, forward strand.
GGTAACATTAGTATATAAGTATTTTATATAAAAAAAAGACATAAATCCCTGGAGATAAAAAGAAGCGACGGTTTGTGGGAGAAAAATTAGGGTTCTTAAAAAAAATAGGTTTTCTTCATCTTCCATTGATCTTAAGGTAAAACCTTCATAAACCTTTTCAATTTAATTATTTAATGATGTCTTAATCATCTTGTGATGGATTTAGGTTAGGGTTTAATTAAAAACAGTATATTAATCATAATATGATGATTACATAAATTAGGGCTTGTGATTAGAGGGATTAGGATTAATTAATTAGGTTGATTTTGTTAAACCCGTTTTTAAAAACTAGGCAGAATTTTGAGTCAATTGTTTTGATCATATCGGGAGTTCTAAGAACATTCAAGATGCGATCCAAGTATCTATGAAAAGGTAATTGAAGTGGATTTCCAATGCAAGAAACGAGAACTAAATTGGAGGTAGGGAAGTGGGTCAAAAACAGGTTACAACAGTCGGAGGTCATAACAGTTTTGTAATCAGCCTGTTTTCTTTTTAAGTTTTGGGTTGTTTGGGGTACTTAGGGTTTCATTGGGATCTTCTCACGAACATGAGAGATGGTTTATATATTGTAGTAAGTATGTGCACTTGGGCTAAGGTTGTGGTTTAGGGTAAGACCCTTTAATTGTAACAAACTTTTCATACGTTTAAAATCAGTGAATTCTGGATAGGTAGCAATATATATACATATATCGGGGCCTTAACAGTAGCTTTAAGGTTAGGGCAAGTGGGAGGTTTTAGCTAACATATGTAAAGGTATGAATATTCCTTTTACAGAAACCATGGGTATGTTTAAGTGGACGCTTGACTTAAAGTTTTGAGACCTAAAAACTGGCTGTTTTTTGTAAAATATGAACGGGATAGTTATTAAACTTAACCAAGTTAAGGACTTGTTAAGGAAGGGTAATGGGATGATTAGAGCTTATCAATGAGGTATTTATATGGGAATAGGCTAGGTGTCCATCATAGGTTGATGAGCCATCTTAGTGATTGGTTCATGTATTGATTGCGTGTTTTTGGTTTGTTAGCTTGTTGCTAGTGCGAGGACTTGTGAAGAAGCAATCAGGTGAGTTTCATAGTCCCATGTTTACTATTGATTTTGACTTCCAGATGGGATGTAAGAGACACTGTGTTGAGTTATTTTCTAAATTGATGTTGTGAATGTTTTTGTAACTTGAGATGGACTTGTGTGTACATTATGTGATTAACTGGTATGTGATTCTTGTTTGTGTATGATCTGGATTGGGATAGGTACATAGCGTGATCGTCTATGGGACCAATGGATAATGACAAGGTAGTGGCCTTGGGATAGGTACATAGTGTGATCATCTATGGTACCATGGTTGTTGGTAAGGTGTGATACCTTGGAAATTATGGTTGTTGGTAAGGCGTGATGCCTTGGAAATTATGGTTGTTGGTAAGGCGTGATGCCATGGGAATTGTGGTTGTTGGTAAGGCGTGATGCCTTGGAATTGTGATGATTGATTGAACTCGAGTGCTAGTTGTTAATACATAATTGTAGCGCATTGTCCATATGTTATTGTGTTGATGGTTGTTATTCACAGCTTATAACTGATTTGGCGTTGGAGTCTAAACCTATGACTCTCACCAACTTTATGTTGACGTGTTTTAGTGTCTCTTTCAGATGTGAATGTGTTTAAGCTTGAGGATAGAAGTGGCTAGACTTGGATGTCTTAGTATTGCATATAGAAGGAGATCCCCGTTCCTTCTTAGTTTACCTTTATGTTTTTTTTATAAGTGATACATGTTGGCACCTATATGTTTGTTTGGTTTATGTTTATTGTTTGTCTTGGGTAAGTGGTAGGATTGTTACCTACTTACCTAGACTCCTGCATTTGATGAGATATTGTCATGACTTTTGTGTCACCATTTTATGACATTTCTTATTTCATATAGTTATCTCTATAGACACGCCATGTTGTGATGATATCCATACGTCGCGACCCATATTCCGCCATGGTGGGGTGTGACAGAATGGTACCAGAGACAATGGTTATAGAGAACTAGGTTGCCTAGTCGTGTAGCCTAGTCTATAGCTTAAGGGTCCCTGCATATAGGCGTCATAGGAATATGTGTGCATTTTATATTAATTGATGTGTTTGGATGTTATTTATTGCGATGTTTTGACTAGTATGAATTGAACCGTAGTATGTTCATAGTTAGTCACATGTTATTTTCTTTCCGGGTTTGTGACTAGTGCGGGTTGAACCATAATCGTCCACGCTAGTCACTGTTGTATTTTGCTTAAATGGTACATTATAGTACATAATTTAGTACAAGGTAGTTTCTATCCTTTATCGAGATATTCTACATACCTGAGGTATGTTATTTTTCTTTTGATGTTTAAGTCATGTTCCCTAAGAATCGTGTGGTGGTTCGAGTTACTAGGAGTAGGTGGATAGGAAGGGTTTTAAGCTGTTTCCACTCTTACGGGCGACATGACTTATAACTGATGATTTTTTTGTTTTAGATTTAGTCTATGTTGTTTTAGCTAGACTATGGATTTTGGTATTCCAAGAGTTATATTATGTTATTTTATAGATGGAGTTTTGGACCTATTTGGTTATGTGGTTATGAGCTTATGTGAGTAGATGGATTTATGTGTTATATGTTGTATTGATTCTTATAAGTGTCATCATAGGAGAGAGTGCATTGGGGAAAGGGTAATTGTATAAGTATGGTGGCCAACATAGTTATACAAGTACCACAACTTCAATGGGTTCTCAAGTATGATTACATGAAAGAGGATTAGTACATGCTTGTATATGATGAGAGGTGGATTTTGGGTATATTTATAATATATGGGTTTATGTAATGGCTGCCTATGATATGGCTATGGTTCTTTTTGTGTTATATGTTTTGGGTTATGGTTGTGTTGTGTGATTTTGGGGTCACACGATATGGTTTGATTTTGGAGGTGGGCTTTATGCCTTGTTGTGGCACGGTGAGATGGTGATTACTCGTATGGAAAAAACGAGCGTATAAAGCGATTGATTGACTTACGTGTATGATAACGAGTATGTTTGGGGGATTCAATAGGTATACATATGCGGATGTATATATACTGATAGATGTTATGTTATGATTTACGGTCGTTCAGTAGTTATTATAACTTGAACGTACCTAGTGCTCTCTTGTGTTTAAACGATTTATTAGTGCTCGAGTTTGGTGGAGTTTCAACGACGTTTTGAATCTTTTGAAGTGTGTCTTGTAGCGTATTCTTTGAGTTTCGTATTTCACGTGTACGTTTTAAAATGGTGTTCTTGGTTTTAAGTCTATTGAAATAACTTGGGATTTCTTTTGAGATAATGAAATCTTTTGTGTTGGGTCTTACATTTCTTTTGGTCGGAATATATTGAGAAAAGGGGGACTGGGAAATCTATTATAGGGTTAGATAATTGGTTGTATTCGGTAAAATAAGGGTAACGTGTTGGAGTCGTGTTTGAAACAAGATGTAACATAAGATTTCTTTTAAATCAACACTTATTTATTTTAAATTCTAAAAGACTTTCTTTAAAATAAAGCGAAGTAAAATTTCTTTCTACTTACATAGTTTATATAATTGGGTTTAACCGATTCACGTCATTTATAATTATTAGTACAAGGTTAAATTGAGTTTATGAATATCTCACATACAATTTTATCTTTCATTAATAAAAAACTGTTTTGGTCATAACTTGTTCGTTTTTTTAAAGCTTTTTTGGTGATTCAAAAGCCTAAAATTATGTACTCGGAACGTACTTTTCAAATACTCAGAATGTATAGTCATGGGAGGTCAGTGGACTGGCCGGAATTGTTGTACAAGTGTCGGTTTCAAGGTTGAGTTTGAATAGTAGTTTTATTTTTTTATGATTTGGGATGCACGGGATACCTAGTCTTTGAGTTGAGTTTTGAGATCGTCTAGAAGGTTGTTGGTAGATGGTTTGAGTCACATAGATGTGGGGAGGTAAAAATAAATTAAAAAAAATAAAAAAAAATAAAAAAATAAAAAAATAAAAATAAAAATATATTCTTTTGGAAAAGTCGATCTTTTGCACGGTCTAAATAATATGTTGTAAGGCGTAATATGTTTTGGTTGCCATTGGGTGTTTCTTGGATTATTTTTCATTGTCATGGGTCATTTTGAATTGATATATGTTCTGGGTTTGAGTTTTCTTTTGAGTCTCGTGGTTTTGACTTGTTTTAATTGGTGCACGTGAAATGTCGTTAGTTATCCGTGGGTTTGATTCGTCGATCGTATCTAGTGGATTCAGGATGTAGTTTTGGTTATGTATTGATTGAGAGCGTTGAGGTAGTCATATGAAAGACTTGGTCGCGCCTACACGCTTAAGTAGGTGGCCATGAGAGAACGGTCGGAATGCCCTTAGTGGGGAGGGAAGAAGTTCGTAGACGAACAAATGTGAATATATGGTCACTTGGAGTACCAGTGAGAGGAATAGAGATTTGTATAATGTATGGATATTGGCACAAGTAACGCGCCATAGAGGGTGGTTAGAAATTGCAAGGGATGCAGGATAAAGGTTGAGTTGCCTGGTAGTAAATGTGATGTGGAAGCGGTTGAGTGGTCTGATAAGAGGGAGTTATACGTGAGATTTTCAAGAGTAAGTTTTTAGGATTAAGTTTACGAGGATTAGCAGTAGAGGTGGTGGCATATCGTGAAACCAACAAGGGTGAAGTGAGGAAGGATGAGGAAGCATTTTGGAGGCTGAAGAGGTGGATTGGATAATGAGCCGATCTTGGCATTATCGGAAGGACCGGATGAATTGGCGAAGCATGACGATACGTGGAGCAAGGATTTGGATGTGTACGAGAACGACAAGAAAGGAGATTTCTTATACGTTGCAGGCACTGAAGATTTGGAAGAACTGGATAGACTTAGTTAGTGGAGCTGGACTGTTATATCTGCCTAGAATGCTAGAGGCATTTGGTGTACGAGACGTGGAGAATGATCTATACGGATCGTGAACGTCTCCAACACATATTCAATCATCTTGATTGGACATTTGGCAAAGGTGATGGGTGGATTTAATTGATGAAAGAAAATTGAAAGGCCAAGTACCATCTGGGAAAGGCAAGCATGGTCGATGAGACATGGAATAAGAAGGATGAGGTAAAACTGAGACGAACTTGAACTATAGGGATGACGTATTAGGGCGGTTTGGATAAAGGATATAGGTTGCACGAGTTGAGTTGTCTAAAGCAGAGAACGCGTCAACATGTATGTTGCGTGGCTTGGACAATCATATGGAGAAATGGGACGTAGACTATACTTCCTACATAGATAGGAGTAGTTTAGAAAGGGCGATGTAAGGACGAAGTTGGTGGAAGGGATACATAATGCGGGGGAGGATTAAGTAAGATGAGAGTTGGGTGATAGTCGATAGACTGACTAATTCATCTCATATTTCAAGAGGAATGAGAAGTCACGTAGTTGAGAAGTTGGAAGGATTGCGTACGGATGTGATGGAATAGAGGGTTTTGCGTAAGAGATAGCCTGATATGTATGGAATGCCTTATGAAGGATTATGGCAAGGGAAGAAACGATGGGAAGCATCACATCGTGATGTATGGTAGGAGTCGAGGAAGGAGAAGGAAGTGTGTATAGAAGCGAAGCATGAATGAAATAGGTCGAGATAGAAACCGAAGGTAAAACTTTGGTAGAGCCTAATGAGTAGAATAAAGCACGACGCAGGCTAATACTGTCGTAGTGTGGAAAGGGAAATGGCACTGACCTATACTGATTGTTTGGGAGGCTTAGTATCGATAATCGAATGGATGAGGAGTTATAGGTGTGATGTGCCATAGGGACGAAGGGCTTGGTCTAACTGAGTTAACCGTCCTTTTGATGATGTGTATAGCTCATAAGTTGATTTGGATTGGAAGAACTAATGGATATGTGAAAGACTGTCATAGGTCACTTTGTAAGGAAATTGGAAATTTTTAAGTAGTTTGGGGTACAGACTAAAGGGAGTTGATGTAGAGTTTTGTAGGTCCATTTATGATCTTTGGAAAGATCGGACCATTAGCTTATGAGCATAGAATTACCTGGGGAAATGAGTTGTATACATGATACATTTCATGTATTGAGATTGGTAAAGGTTGTTTGAGAATGAATTTTGCATGTACGGTTATTCGGGACTTGTGTTAATAAGAGTCCTTGTTTTATCAAAGAGTCATCTGTGAGATTTATTGACTGTGAGGTCAAGAGTTTGGCAATAAGTTTAATTATTTTTGGTTTGTATATGTGGTATTTTGCAACTTGAACTAAAGTTCACGTGGAAATGAGGGGAGTTCATTTAGAACAAGTATCCTCATGTGATTTGTTGGTTGTGTGTTGATCCTAAGGAGTAAATCTCGGGACGAGATTTCTATTAGGAGGGAGTGATGTGACAACCCTGGTTTTGAGGTTTGTCACTTAGTTTTATTTTGTGATAGTTACGTGTCTTTATATGTTTATGTGCTTATTGGTGTGTATAGATTGTGGTTTGGATATCGTTTCCGGTACGGGGTACCTTGTGAGTGAAACGATGTGTGATGATTTCAGGTTCATGAGTTCACTTGGTAGTGACTATGAAGTGAGATGGTGTTATTTAGTGGTTTTACGTATACGTATATGTATTATAGAAAATCGTATTTTTACGATTTACGGTTTAGCATTTAAAGGTCTCGGATGAGGTGTTTAGTCATATGAATATTTTTCGGGATGGTTTTAAGTCATTTAGGACTTAGTTATAAAGTTTATTTCAAAATTTGAGATTTTTTTTAAAAGTGTATATTTTACGACTTTTACGGTAAAACGCGTAAATTTGACTTGTTTTACGGTTTTGAGGTTTTGGAGGCTTTAAGAGCTGAAATAAATTAAGTAAAATTAAGGTAATATTATTAATACATATATTAATAATAAAAAGGAAAAAAAACGAAATTAAGGGGCATATGGGTTAGTTTAGACGCAAGAAGGAAGAAAAAAAAGGTAAGTGGGCAATACTACTTGGGCTAGGATTTGGTAACATTAGTATATAAGTATTTTATATAAAAAAAGACATAAATCCCTGGAGATAAAAAGAAGCGACGGTTTGTGAGAGAAAAATTAGGGTTCTTAAAAAAAACAGGTTTTCTTCATCTTCCATTGATCTTAAGGTAAAACGTTCATAAACCTTTTCAATTTAATTATTTAATGATGTCTTAATCATCTTGTGATGGATTTAGGTTAGGGTTTACTTAAAAACAGTATATTAATCATAATATAATGATTACATAAATTAGGGCTTGTAATTAGAGGGATTAGGGTTAATTAATGAGGTTGATTTTGTTAAACCCGTTTTTAAAAACTGGGCAGAATTTTGAGTCAATTGTTTTGATCATATCAGGAGTTCTAGGAACATTCAAGACGCGATCCAAGTATCCCTGAAAAGGTAATTGAAGTGGCTTTCCAATGCAAGAAAAGATAACTAAATTGTAGGTCGGGAAGTGGGTCAAAAACAGGTTACAACAGTCGGAGGTCATAACAGTTTTGTAATCAGCCTGTTTTCTTTTTAAGTTTTGGGTTGTTTGGGTTACTTAGGATTTCATTGGGATCTTCTCACGAACATGAGAGATGGTTTATACATTGTAGTAAGTATTTTCACTTAGTCTAAGGTTGTGGTTTAGGGTAAGACCCCTTAATTGTAACAAACTTTTCATACGTTTAAAATCAGTGAATTCTGGATAGGTAGCAATATATATACATATATCGGGGCCTTAACAGTAGCTTTAAGGTTAGGGAAAGTGGGAGGTTTTAGCTAACACATGTAAAAGTATGAATATTCCTTTTACAGAAACCATGAGTATGTTTAAGTGGACGTTTGACTTAAAGTTTTGAGACCTAAAAACTGGGACTGTTTTGTGTAAAATATGAAGGGGATAGTTATTAAACTTAACCAAGTTAAGGACTTGTTAAGGAAGGGTAATGGGGTGATTAGAGCTTATCAATGAGGTATTTATATGGGAATAGGCTAGGTGTCCATCATAGGTTGATGAGCCATCTTAGTTATTGGTTCATGTATTGATTGCGTGTTTTTGGTTTGTTAGCTTGTTGCTAGTGCGAGGACTTGTGAAGAAGCAATCAGGTGAGTTTCATAGTCCCATGTTTACTATTGATTTTGACTTCCAGATGGGATGGAAGAGACACTGTGTTGAGTTATTTTCTAAATTGATGTTGTGAATGTTTTTGTGACTTGAGATGGACTTGTGTGTACATTATGTGATTAACTGCTATGTGATTCTTGTTTGTGTATGATTTGGATTGGGATAGGTACATAGCGTGATCGTCTATGGGACCAATGGATAATGACAAGGTAGTGGCCTTGGGATAGGTACATAGTGTGATCATCTATGGTACCATGGTTGTTGGTAAGGCGTGATGCCTTGGAAATTATGGTTGTTGATAAGGCGTGATGCCTTGGAAATTATGGTTGTTGGTAAGGCGTGATACCTTGGGAATTGTGGTTGTTGGTAAGGCGTGATGCCTTGGAATTGTGAGGATTGATTGAACTTGAATGCTAGTTGTTAATACATAATTGTAGCGCATTGTCCATATGTTATTGTGTTGATGGTTGTTATTCACAGCTTATAACTGATTTGGCGTTGGAGTCTAAACCTATGACTCTCACCAACTTTATGTTGACGTGTTTTAGTGTCTCTTTCAGGTGTGAATGTGTTTAAGCTTGAGGATAGAAATGGCTAGACTTGGATGTCTTAGGATTGCATATAGAAGGAGATCCCCGTTCCTTCTTAGTTTACCTTTATGTTTTTTTTATAAGTGATACATGTTGGCACCTATATGTTTGTTTGGTTTATGTTTATTGTTTGTCTTGGGTAAGTGGTAGGACTGTTACCTACTTACCTAGACTCCTGCATTTGATGAGATATTGTCATGACTTTTGTGTCACCATTTTATGACATTTCTTATTTCATATAGTTATCTCTATAGACACGCCATGTTGTGATGATATCCATACGTCGCGCCCCATATTCCGCCATGGTGGGGTGTGACACTGTGTACTTGACAGCTTTGGCATTTATCGATTATTTCTTTGGCATCCTCGTGCATTGTCGGCTAATAGTACCCCGTTCGTATTGCCTTGCCTACCATGGATCTCGGTCCGGCATGTATACTGCAAAATCCTTCATGGATTTCCCGTATGACATATTTGGCTTGGGTCGGTCCTACACATCATCACCAGGTTTCAAGAAATGATTTCTTGTACATAACTCCGTTTACGATGTCTTACTGTCTTTCCTTGGCTTTAAATTTTCTTCCTTTTCGCCTTTCCGCTGGTAGTGTTCCTTCCGATAGGAAGTTTTATATTGGGGTCATCCAATTTTGTCTGTTTCTTCAACTACCGCTAGGATCTCTGTTTCTTCAATCTATTTTTGAGTTAGTACTTTCACCAATACTTGTTTGGCTAGGAACGGGAAACTTGTTGAGGCAATCTTACGACGCGCGTCTGCTTGTTCGTTTTCACTTCATGGAACCTGTTTTATTGAGAATTCCTTGAAGTTGCTGATCATCGTTTTTGCTTTTTGTATATATTTCTTCATGATTTCCTCTTTGGCTGTGTATGATCTATTTATTTGGTTTGCCACAAGTTTGCCTGTAGGCTTTTGATTCCCGTTTCTTTTGCCATTCTAAGTCCGGCTATCAGTGCCTCATATTTTGCTTCATTGTTTGAAGTCTCAAACTCGAATTATAAGGCGTAAGTGAAATCTGCTCCTTCTGGATTGGTTAGTATGATGCCTGCTCATGATCCTTCCGTACATGAGGAACCATTCGTGAACACTGTCCACGGTTCCAGTTGTTGGCTTTGCGCTTCCTTCATGGGAGTATCTTCATTGGTTCTTCCCCTATGAATTCTGCCAGGATCTGTCCTTTTATTGCATTTCTTGGCGTGTAGTGGATGCCATATGCATCTAAGTTGACGCTCCATATTTGCATTCGTCCGGCGGTGTCCGGGTTTGACAACACTTGCTTGATTGGCTGATCTATGATTACTGTTACGGGGTGTGCTTGGAAATACCTTCTGAGCTTCGTAGTCGCGTAGACTAGAGCCATGATTACTTTCTCGATTGTGAATAGCTCTTTTTTGGGCCTGTTATAGTTTCTCTTATGAAGTAAATTGGTAATTGCTTTGAGTTTCTTTCCGTTAGTAAGACCGCACTTACCACTGCCTTGGAGGCGGATATGTATATTATTAACTATTCCTTAGGAACTGGGACAGTTAGCATTAGCAACTCCGCGATGTGCTGCTTGATGTCTTGAAACGCCTTTTTAACTTCTCTTGTCCATAGATCATGTAACAGTGAGTCAACAAAATTGGCGGTTCAAAACGAAGGAGTATATAAGGTCAGTCGTATCACGCATAAATGAAATGGCAATAGTACTCAGAAAAGTGAGTATGAAAATTCGGCAGCAAACGCGCTCCGAATACAAGTATGTAACGTCATAACAATATAAAATCATTGCAACACAGTCAATTCACAAGAACAAGAATTCAAGAAATGCAGTAAGAGCATATGTAATCAAGTAATATCCAATGATAATTCATGAATCTCAAAGGCTTTGAAAAGAGATAGTAATTATCGTCATTAGGTAATGTAATATTTCAAAATGTAATCAAGGTCTGAAATACTACAACGATAATTAAAAGTAAATAATAAGGATTAGAGAGTTGCCCACGCAGATATTGAACAACAATGGCAGATTCTGTGTTTACACTTAGAAACATGAAATATTTGAACTTTCGGTTATAGACTAAGTTTTGAAAAACAACTCAATTCCCTATAACCTGTCTCTGATACCAATCTGTGAGACCCCAGAATCAGGCAAGGAAACAACTAGGCAGCAAGGGGGTAACACGTCATGGTACAAGAAACAATGTAATACTGTTGACACAAAGTTGACGTAATAAAAACATATACATTACATCATAAAGATCAGAGTTTTAAACATAGGTCCCAGAGTTTTATATGCAAAAAAATTATTATCTCATCATGATTTATAACATATAGTTACCAAAAGACAGAATAACTTCTGACAGCTTTTAGATAAAACCAAAGTTTAACATATGCACAGAAATCTCCAAGCTGCGATAATATCCTGCGGGCTCCCATCCAAGCAAAGCTAAGTAATAATACCTGAGATTAAATATGTAAAATCGTCAACATAAAGTTGAGTGATATTCATAGGTTTAGCAGTAAAGGTGTGAAATACAAGCATTCATTTGTAAACAAGAAATACGGGAAAATGGTTACGTACGATAACCATAATCCGAGACATTATTATTGATGTTTAGTTCATGAAATGAAGCTTAACTCGGTGTAAGTTCCTCTAGTAAGTATTCAGCCTCAAATACTCAAGTAATAAATCAAATGTTAAATGTGTCAAGGTAATCGTGACGGGGATTGTCAATCCCGATGGATCCACCCACAACATTCGCGCTTAGCAACACAAGTAAATTAACGGTTCATGATCAAGAGAGGCAACTTAAGGCTAGAGACTAAAAGCAATAATATCAATGAAAACTGTTGAAAAGCATACAAGTCTGGATAGCATACAAGTTCTGGATAGCATACAGTTTTTAAATGGTTGTGTTCCACCATGTAAAATCTCACCCCGCGTTTAGAAACCATGTACAAGTAAAAGGAGTTATGAACTCACCTTAGCCACGAGGTAAGTGAATCATGGTACTCAGAAGCTAAGTAGAAACAGTAGTGGTGAGACGATCACTGACGATATGGATGCCCGGTAAACAGGAAAGCCGCAACCTATCTAAATAAGACGCGGGTAAAGACTCGAACTCAAATATCGATATATACCAAGTATAATATGACTTAAGTATTTTCAAAGTATTCATACTTCAAAACTAATGACACGAACCAAGTGAATCCCTTCTATCCCATTTATGCAACATTACTCGTGTAAACACTTGCACTCTTGAAATTGACCCGTCATAAGACGCCAAATCAACGCAAGTCAAACTATCCCTTTACTTCGCCCGGACCAGTAACTAAGTCATTTATATAATGACTAAACACTTGAGTAAGCCACCATGTCCAATAGTGAATACTTAAACTCACGTCACACGAGCATTGAACTACGTGTCCAAAATACGAATCAGCATGTACACTTCAAATGTACGCACCAATCTACCCTATCTAGACTTGTCCGATTTCGATGAAACTTGGTGTCAAGGTCACTTATAAACTGTATAAGACCCCACCAAAATTTGAGCCAATGTTCATACTTTAAAACCCATCAGCTTGACACTTTACTTGACTCTAAAATTTGGGACAGAATGTGTACTCGTTTTATAAAACTGTTTATACCATTTTAAAATTACTATCATGACATTTCGCCTTTTAAACCCACTACTAGAATCATCATATTAAGTTTATAAACTTTGAAAACCAGTATTATAAATTATCTAACCATGCCTAAAGTCCCCGGGAGTCTACCCAAAATCAGCCATAATTTCGGATTGTGCCGATTTGCGTCTCCCGGTACACGAATACTAAAACTAGCATAACTTTTGATCCGTAATGAGTTAGAAGGCCTACTTTTTACCAAAACGAAGCTATCGAAAAACTCTACAACAAACTCAAATAATCTCAACCTAAATCTAAACTTGAACCCATGAAAATCTCCTCTAAACTTGCTGTCTAAAATACCCTCTTTAAAAATTATATCAAATCAATTTTTCAACTCATTCAAATCAATTTCATACCTCTAATATCACCCTACTATCATTCCCATCAACCAAACAAACTCCTAAACACTTGCATGCCAAATTTAACAAAAATCAAAGGTCAAAATAAAACCTTTTTATGATCAAAACATCAAAATCATAGCATGATCATTACATGCATAATGATCAAAACACAACCCAACCATAGAATCTAGGGGTGTTATCGGGTCGGGTTATCGGGTAATCGGGTCTTATCGAGTCGGGTTAAGTCGGGTTTTGATTTTTAGAAACTCACCCGCAACCCGACCCGATTAGAAATCGGGTTATCGGGTTCGGGTGGTATTCGGGTCGGGTTATGTCGGGTCAGGTGATTCGGGTTATCGGGTTATAACAAAATGAGCGACTAAATAAATCACCAAATGTGAACAACTTATAGTTAACAGTATGGAGTAAGAAACTTTGATCACATACAAGTGAATGACAACTTGAAAATATGGTTATTCCATAGGATCTTTGATGATTAAATTGTACATCGTACATTAAAAAGGAAGAAAATGATAAGATAGAATTTAGCAGTTAGTGACTTTTTGATACTGAGCGTGTTAGAAAATGTGTTAAGTGTAAGTTTCTTTGCAGTTTATCTACTAAGTTTTGTTTTGTTTTTATTGTGCTGCTAGACTAGAAATAGTATACTGTGTGTTGAATGGGTTTAAAAAGGTATTCTTATTTGCAAAATTCAACTTCATTAGCAATGGAAAGTTACAAGGCTTATGCAATTTTTCTCTTTATAAATTGAAACAGTAACACTAATAATGATTGATGAAGAATAAATTTAAAACAAAGCAAATTTCCTAAGCCCATTTTGAGAGTACGAATGTATATTATTAAATCTAAAAAGCTTCGGAAAATGTTTCTTGATAATTAGTTTTTAAGTTGGATAAAGAAACTAACCAACGGGTTAAACACGAGTCTCATGCTTGGCTGACTGCATTTCTGTATGATTCGGAGAAGTGATGATATTTTTTTACCAGAAGAGCTCAAAGGATCAATAACAGCATCTATATGAATGGTAGAATTTTCACTACCAAGAACAACACCACTGTAGTCTGCACTCAACATCTCAAAACGAGCACCTTCAGAGCTTCTATCCCGTGTAGACAGTGAAGATGTGATAGACATAATTATATCGCTCAGAAATTTGCTGCACAAAACATTTTACAAGATAAAAGTTACTTAAACACTAAATGACTATCATAATCATTATCTGACATCAGACATACCAATTTAAACCTCAAAATTGCTAAATTGTGTTTATAAACAAAAAGAGTATAAGCAAAAAACAACCTCATAAGTGTGTCTGGGTCCACATTCTCCCACGTCACCTCTTCGATGATGTCAGCTACGTGCTTTACTCTTTGCTTAAGTTCCACAGATTCAAGGAGATGCAGATCTTGACTTCAAAATGTTACACCCTCAGGGACACGAACCACCTATTTAATGCCAATAAGGTAAAGGTTCAATAAAAGTGGACCGTAAATGACCCATATGCATTTCCTCGCATATATTTTGTGACAAACAGTATATAACTGTTTTCTTCACAATAAGTTTAGGCGCCCATGTCTCTATACCAGCCGTTAGCATCCTATTAATTCCATGAAGGTAGTACAAAATTAATGTAGTACAGAATTAGAGCGCCATCTTTACCTTCACAGTAAGTCCGGCTTCAAACGCAATGTGCAGCAGGCTGCAAGTCTGCAACTTACTGTATTCCATTTGCAGCAGACACAAACACTCCGTATATGCCAGATATAGCAGACCAAAACACTTAAAATATGCAATTTGCAGTAAAAGCAAATTGGTTGTCGCACCAATCATACAATATCCACTGTAGGCTGCAATTTGTAGCAGACCTAAACACTAAAACTATGCCATTTACAGCAGATCCAAACACTCAGAAAGTCAGAATATGCAATTTGAAAAAGGCCCGAATCACAGAAATATTGCTAATGCCATTTGGAAAAAACAACAACAGCATTCCATTAAAACCAAATACAAATTCTAGCAGTACCAGATTTTGGAACAAAAGACAACAACATTCTAGTAGTATCAATTACACATTACAACGCCACAAAAATAGATTATGAGACAAAAAAAACAACAACATTTCAGTAGTACAAACACTAGTTCCAATGTGCCATTCAATCATTCAAATCTGCCATTCAATCATTCAAATGTGAACCTTCTTTCTCCATCAATTCTGCATAAAGGGCATTAAAATATTAGGCAATTTATAATGTGTATAACATAGTCAAACATATAAGATAAAAATGTACCTTTTTCTATTTTTGCGTTAGTATCCATATCTTCTTCTTTTTCGGGATTTACACTCATACGAAGCCAATCTTGAGCACAAACTAAGCATTCAATAGTTTTGTCACCCAAAGAGCTCCAATATGAATCCAAAACTCGACCACTAGTGCTAAATACAGATTCTGAAGCCACTGTTGATATTGGAATGGCCAACAAATCTCTAGCCATTAAAGAAAGAATTGGGAACCTAGGGTTGTTTACTTTCCACCATAGCAAAATATCAAAATGCACGTTTTTATCAAAAGGTTCAAAAAAATCACCATTGTACTTATCTAATTCATTACTTGATGAACTAGATGATTGTCCCGTTTTCATCTTACGTCTCAGCATATCTCCATGATCAAGTTCGCTGCTAGTATTAGTAGTCCTTGGCCTTTTCCCTAAGGTTGAAGATGAATTTGAAGATGGAGCATGAATACGAAGCCATTCTCCCGATAACAAACAATCATGGTTTTTTTCAAATATCATCTTCATAAAGTCAATAGCATTATCGTTTGAGCTCGCATTATCAACTGAAATAGACAAAACGTTGCTAAAACCCCATTCATTTAAACAATTCTCAACCCCTTTTCCTATATCAATACCCCGATGACCATCAAGAGGACAAAAGTTCAACACTTTCTTGACCAAATTCCAGTTATTATCTATAAAGTGGCCGGTAAGAGCCATATAACTATTCTTTTTAATGGATGTCCAAGCATCGGTTGTCAAACATACCCTACCAATATTTTTCCTAATTATCTCACGAAGCTTGTTTTTTTCTCTTAGGTACAACCCTAAACACTCTTGTGTTATAGTACCTCGACATGGAGTATCAAATAAAGGTTGGTTAATTCTTTGAAAGTACTTAAAACCTGAATTCACAACCGTACTAAAAGGGAGCTCATCGACAATTATCATGTGTGCTAAAGCCTCCTTACTTTTTTTTTATCAAACTTCCATGCCATCATCTTTTTTGCATCACCACCCTCAAAAGTTATATTAGTTTGAGACGCACTTTGTTTTGCTAAGTATGGTTTGCATGTCAATAGATGATTCTTAAGGTTTGATATACCATGCTTTCGAGAGTGACATAAGTATTTTCTATTGCAATGTTTACACTTAGCTTTTTTGTCGATAGGTGTCTCACCTTTTTTAAGCTTTAGTTGTACGAAATCGATCCATACAGGTGATGTCCTTTTGCGACCATTTGGTTGTTCTACCTCATCCTCTGTCTCCTCCTCCATTGCATTATCACTGCTCTCTACCTCAACGGGTGTTTGATTCATAGAGGTCGATTCCAACGTCATCTAACAACAACAAATAAATGTAAATATCAACAACTAATAAATTACATGATTACGTTATAACAATACTTCAACAAAAAAAATAGTAAACTCTATTACTATTAGATAATTACCTTGTCTTTTCTTTGAATGATGGTGATCTTATGAGGGATAAATAATATGGACAACTGAAAACCGATTGATAGCTCTTTGAAGTTTTAATAGAAGAATGAATTGCAACTTGATAGAACAAATAATAAGAACCTCTGTAAATGTGTATGATATGGGTTAACCAAACGTTTCAGCATGCATATAACAGATTGGTAGTAGGTAACTGGCATTGGGTTTTTAAAATGATTTAATTAAAATATGCATGTTGATAATCGGGTCTTATCGGGTTGACCCGCGAACCCGACAAAAGTAATTTTATAACCCTAATCCGATCCGATAACAATATCGGGTTATCGGGTCGGGTCAAAACAACCCGATTAATGTTTTTAACCCGACCCTATTAGTATAATTCGGGTTCGGGTTCGGGTGCGGGTCGGGTCAACCCGACCCTACTGACACCCCTAATAGAATCATAAGAATTTTGAAAACTTGATGCATGTGTATGATTTTTACCTCAACATAATCACCTTTTGATTTTAGAGATGGGTCTTAATTTAGTTTTGTTTAAATCATAGTAGATGATGATGATCTTTGATGGTTTCAGGGTGGAGGGTCACGGCTAGAAACAAAGGGGGGGAGGTGATTGTGTGATTTTTTTATAAAATTGTAATGTGTGTGTTTTAGTAGAAGATATTGGTATTTATATGGTGTTAGGTGTAGGGGTAATACTTGCCAAGTTTGAAACCTTTGGACTAAAAATAAATTTGACAACTTAAAGGGTAGAAAATAACTATTAGTAAATTTTGAAAATATTTACGGGGTTCGGGTTTCGTAAGAATACTTTTCAAAAGTTAAAATGCATCAGAAGTATGATAATATGGTTTCTCGACACGACTTAACACGTAATTGAAATGAAATCGTCGAAAATATTAATTATCGAAACAATCGGTAATATAATGTAAACTATTGGGCATCCGTCGGTATCGCGATCACTAGTAGTTCTCGTTATTCATTGATTTTGAGTAAACTCATTGTAAAATGCACGCGGGTGATTTTTAAATCAAAAACTTTGATTTAAATAAATATGGAAAAATAAAAGAATAAATTTTATAATTTCAGATAAAGTATTATTAATTATCAGAAAGTACTTAAAACTATAATTTATTAGAATATCAAGATCTCAGGATTTACATATAAGAATACAAGAAAATGTAATACGTTGGAAAATTCAAGAAGCACAAATAAAAGAGTGAAATAATACCGGGAAAAATACGAGTTCTTACAAATGATGTCCTTAACTCTTTGTAACTGTCGGTTGTTTCTGGTGAGAGGCTGTCGAACCATATTCTAGCGTTCTAACAAGTGTTGATTTCAACATGTGGCACCATGTTGGGATAGCCCATCTTTCTATTGAGGCCCGTGCTTGAAAGACCATTTTATGCTCTTCTGGATCTCCGAAACCGTCATATTCCCCAATCTGTTCTGGTTTTCGAATTTTCCTTTGGGAGGTGAAGTTCCTTATGCAAGACTTGAATGGATCAACATCACTATCTATTTTTGTTTTGTACGAGTCTTCGTGAATTGCATTCTCCTCTGTGTCGGGATATTGTCGGCTTTCTTGTATTTCGTTCCTGTCGACGCCTCTGTGTATTTCTGAGTTTAGGTGATATGATGGTCGATCCTTGAGAATTCCGTCAGACGATGCTTTCTTCTTTCCGCTTAATCTGCTAAATACTCCTTTGTCTCGCAGGCCTAGCCTCGTGAAGATAGAGTTTTCGCTTTGGTCTTTTTGGCAAGGGGGCCCCAGCTCATTCGCGGGAAAACACTCCGGCTTGGTCCTTGACCTTCTGGCTTGTCCGGACATTGGCCTTTTGTACCTTTGTTCTTCTTCAGCCCCTTGATGCCCCTTCGTGCTTACGTCGCGGGATAGGCAATCTTTGGAGGATGTCGGCTCATGGGAGTGTTGCTTCTCTTTGCAAAAGTTTCCTAATATATGTGGTAATAGTTGGTCGTAATATTTGTCGCATAATTTATTAACTTCAGCGTCGGAAGCCCGCTCATTAAAGTCTTCTCTGCTTCGATTTACTTTCCTCGTCGACGTGTTCCACACGGCGGACGTGTGTTCACGAGGGGGTTTTCGTGCTGAGTTGCTCATGTTGGAATGAGATTTTTATGGAACGCAGTTGTGTACTGGCTCCCACGGATGGCGCCAATAATCGGACAAGGTTGAGTATGGATCTAAGTTCTTGTTGAAAGGTACTTAGATGTCTTAGACTATAGTGGATCCTGTACTATCAAGAGATGAGAATGACGATTTCATGCACAAGTAAGGTATACCGTTAGTCCTTACCGTGGGGACGGGCCCCACGATTAGACTCCAGCATGAGAGTAAGTATTCATATCATCAAAGATATATGTGTGTGTAAAGATGAGTGAGAAAATCGTACCTCGTTTGGAGGGTAGTGAAGTACTATTTATAGAGGAAAGTACTCGGCCTTTTTCTCGTATCTCGGATAGTACTTTGGGAGTGGGCCTTTGTGGTCCCAAAAGCCCACTTGTCCTTTGTTGTCTAATCGTGACTTACGGACGTGTTTCTTGAGAAATTGGCCATAGGGGTTTCGGACGTGTTTTAGGAATGATGCGTCCGGTGCTGGTGTTGTGGATTTGTTCACTCGGAACTGACCCGTTAAGGTTTTGCCATCGTGATGGGTTTTCACGTACTTGGGTCTAGGTCCAAGGTTTTGGTGTATGGTTTTAGGCCTAATGGGCCGTATCTATGTTATACGCCATCAAAAACGAATACTAAAAACAAAACCCTACATCTCTTATCTTCTCTCTTTCAACCGATATACCCCCTTTCCATCCTTCATAACAACAGTCCATTCGAAAAACCATGAAAATATGACTTTGACCGGTGTTTACCGATACGCTCCCATACGATGAAATTGGCGATTAAAAACGCGGTATACGAGCGATCTAAAACGTAGATCGCGATCGGCCCGACTTTTCCTATGATTATGGGCTAAGACAATTCCTTAGCTAATACAGTGAGGAGGGGGATCGAACTATCATGAAGTTCATCCATACCGTGGTGAAATGTTCTTTATACATATCGTCACAAGCAGTCTTAACTGTTCCATTAGCCATATGTCCTCCCCCGCTGAATCCTATCAGCGGTGCCGTGGTTGGTACCATCTAGCTCTTAACGTCTGGCAGTGGCGGATCCAGGATTTTGGATCATGTGTGGTATGAAATTTTTTCACTTCGTTTAATGGATAGTTTTTAGCTCTAGTTGTTCACCGACTTGTGTAAAATTAAATGTTTTTACGATTTTAGTTCACTAATTCGAGTTGCTAGAGGTTGATTTTCATGTATAAGGTTCATAATTGTTTTTTTATAGCATAAGGTTCAGTATAGTGATACTAGTAAACTGAATCACATTTAAATAAATTAGCATATGCGAAAATCAATAGAATATGAGAAAATTACATTTCAAAGTGTTTTAGATAAAATAAAATTCAATAGAGCAAATTACTTCTATTGTCTCTGTCCTATACTACTATTTTTTAGTGAAACTTAAAAGTATTAAAGTAAAAGTTAGACACAAAACACACCCGAATAAAATGACAAAACAATACAGTATAAAAAGTTAGAACTATTAGTCATCTTCTTCCCCCTTCACCTTATCATCTTTCGATTTTCTTTTCCTTCCAAACTCATAAACATGCTCTTCTTATATATTTGTTCACTTTGTGCATCTCTAGCTTCAAAGTACATGTAACACTTTCAAAAAACTAGCGATTTTTAAGAAAATATTATACTCCGTCCGATAAAACTATCTGTGTCACGTGTCACAGATGGCCGCCACTTAGATCCGCCCCTGACGTCTGGCTGCAGTTTGCTAATGCAGTGCTCATATAATAATTTCGTTGCGGAGCCTCTATCTACATACATACGATGTCAGCGTGTGCTCCGATGTTGATCCCGATGCCTAGTGCACCCCTAGTTACACTATTTTCTTGCAAGGATGGGAACGAAATTTCCTTTTCTCGAGAGAATTCGTAACTAGTTTTTTTCCTCGTTATTCTCTGTAATTGTTGCACCATGAATATGATCACATGCTTGTTTTTCCACGGGTCTTCCTTCTTCCCTGTTTTTTGTTGGTCCTTTCCCCTTTTTATTTTTTTAATCGGATGTAACCGCTTCCTTGTTCGCACTAGCTCTTCGATGTGCTTCTTAAGTTGTATGCATTCGTTAGTCGCATGCCCTTTTTCTCCATGGAAGTCGTAGAACTCTTTACTGCTCCTTTTATTAAGGGGAGTTACCATTGGTGGTGGTGTTTTGAACTTCCCGGATCCCGGGACCAGGATCTTCTTTGGAGTCATGGTCAGGGGTGTAAACTTCCGGATCCCCTTCCTCTCTTCGACTGACTACGGAATTCATGCTTTCGTTCGAAAGATTGTCTCCTTAACGAAGCTTGGGCTTCTATGAAGTCTGTTGTAATTTCCTCGGATGAAGGCTGTCGTAATTTCCATTATCTCTTCTACTGTTCTAGGGATCTTATCATTCAAACGCTTTGTCAGCTCGGGACTGTTTACCCCATGAAAGAATCCTGAGACCCGCATGCATTTTGGAGCCCTTTTTATGTGGCCTCTTTCAAATTTGAAGCGTTCAATGAACGCCTTAATAGATTTGCATCTTTCTGTTTGATGTTATAGATCTCGACGGGATCCTTAATACATTTATTTTGCGGCATGTAATTTGCTAGGAAGGCTTTCCGCAACTCTTCATAGTTGTCGATGCTTTTGTGGGGTAGGCCATCGAACCATACCCGTGCGTTGCCAAGTAGGGTTTAATTGAGCATGTGACACCATGTAGGCATCGGCCACTATTCCACCTTTGTCGCTGCTTGAAAATTTCAAGTGATCTTCCGGGTTCCTCGTTCCGTCATAAGTTTTGACGTCATTTGGCATTCGCATCTTTTTTGGGAAATCAAAAGTGTGAACCCGAGTAGTGAATGGACCTGTTTCCTTGCGGTGCTAGGGGCGCGTCTTTGGCCTAGATTTTTAGTGCCCTCCTTGGCTACTTCAACTTTCACAATTTCTAGAGGAGAGGGAACCGCTATCCCATAAACTCTTATGTCTAGAGGGACCTTCTCTAGAATGCGAATTTCTCTTATCCCGGGATTGACCACAGTTGTATGACTGGTTGCGCGTCTCGTCTCTTCTTGATCCTGATTTACTTGAATCGGGATTTCGACTTATTTTGTCTCCTAACCTTTTGAATAAACTTCGTCCCTCTCTTTCTGGGCGAGCATGTACTTCCGGTCTCCTTAAGTAATCAGAGGTCCTTGACCTCGATTGGCAGTTATGACTTTTTAGTTGCTCTAGGCAATCGTGAACTCTGGTTCTCTTTAAGCGATCATGGGCTCGGGGTCGTAGACGTTCATGTACCTTAGGTCTCTCTTCATGGTCACGTGATCCCTTACGTAAGGTTATTGACCGTCAGTGTTGGGATGTCTCGACCTTTGAGGGCTCTTGGCAGGGCCAATCCCAAAGTTAAGTCCGGTCTTAACGTCCTCACGGTTTTTCTAGCGCATTTTTTCCATCGTGATCGGAAGGAGTTCTGCATAATACATGTTGGCAAAATCTTGGACAACAGAAGTATTAACCAAGTCGCCTTGTCTTCCTTTCGCCATGGGCTTCTTACAGCGTTCCTTATGGTGGAGACCATGGGGGTTGATTCGACGTGCTTGCTCATGGTTGAGAATCATTATCAGTGTGGGGTCCCACGATGGCGCAAACTTGTTGATACAAAAGTTAGGTTGGATCTCTAGCGACCCGAATAGCGAGAGTTCCCTGCTCCCGCACCAAGTGAACTTATTGATGGATCCTACACAAGGAAAGTAACATCGTTAACCTTATCGCGGGAGCGGATCCCCCGATTAGACTCCGGCGTGAGAGTAAGTATACGAGTATACGTTAAAAATTTAAGTGTGATCAGAGTTTGTAATCGTACTTTTTGGAATGCCATAAGGGTTCCTTTTATACTTGAAGCACCCTTTAGAGTTACCTATTCTTTCGGCCCAAGTCACACTTGATATACTCGGAATTCATACTTATCTTATGCATAAATAAACTGGGTATGTCTCTTCCTAATTATACCTAGCAAATCTTATTTTCTTTTGCTCATCAACAACCACGTACAACTTACATTCAGACTGGACTCGATAGGCCGGCCCTTGTGCCTGAGCCCAATCCTAACGTGTCGAACCCGAATAGTATAATTGAGCCGGAACCAAAAGCCCGACTAAACACTATACATATCAAGTGTAATACGAACAAAATCAAACCTGACATTTACAAAATATACTAGATATTTTAAATAAAGGAAGCAAATAACATGTAGGGTTGAGAATGCATGATAGGTCAATTTAGGTCCCAAAAGAAGCTTAATGGCATTCATTTACACGTACCCATCTCAAGGAAGATATATCTTGCAAGTTGTAAGTTTGAGCCCATGACCAAAATAGACATGTCAAGTTTTAATTTTTTTTATTATTGTATATTACTGCAAGTTAGAGCCCATGACCAAAATAGATCTGAATGTATATTAATTACTTAATTAGTTTGAATTGTGTGTAACCCGAATATATCTTATGGAAAAAAAATTGTTCTTTCAAATTTATTGTAAGAAAACTGGTTATAGCTAAACTCAATATGATCACTGTCGGCGTGGTTTTTATTTTTAAACACGCATCTTTACGAAAAGTTAACTCCAATAATAGCTATCGATCGGTGTAATTCGAGTCAGTCCGGTCCGATTCGGTCCGATCTTCAACCTAGTCCTAATTAGACATAAACGACAGGTTTTTTGTAAGCCGGACCTAAGATCGAATATGACGAAAGTCATGAACCGAAGACCGAACTGAAATACGTATGGTTCATCAGATCGATTCGGTTGATCCGGTTTAATCTTTTTCTCTAATCTGATCCTTCGATGGTCCAAAATGCTCACCTATATAAACGAGCACATAAATGAATATTAACTCTTATAACAGTATAACACATTTCTTTTTACTTTTGACACATCTTGTCAAATTCAGAAGGGGAAAAGATTAGCTGATTCAAGTGGATGATATGACTGTAAAGATCACATTTTTCATACTTTAATATCAACTTCATGAATCACTTAAAGTTTATAACTCACGAGTCACGAACATCCTGTTGGATATGCCAAAAGTAAAGAAAGAAAAATAAGTCAGAAACTGACCACACATTTTTTTTTCTTTTGACTTGTAAACACAATTGGCCAGTTAAACCAAACCAATAATCTGAGTTATGCATACTTAACCACATATTTTGTTGGGTGCAAAAGGCATATTTTGTAACCAATAGATAGTTTTCTCTCATTATTAGTTACACGACACCCATTATGTATGTTTTTTCATCAATTTTACGGAAGTCGTTTTACGGTTTTCGATGACCTTTAGCAATAACGACAATAAAGTCCTTTTACATTTGTAAATTAAAAAAAAATCGCATGTAAACTTGAATTATATAACTTGTATATGTTTAATATATAACATATTTATATATAATATTAAGAAAAAAAAAATCCTCTTTAAATAGAAGATTTGTACGACAGTCGTAAGAATTTTATTTCTACATATTATTATATATGAATATTTTGAGTGAAATGTTTACACAATCTTAATCATTCATGTGAAGAAGAACCTCATTCACCATATAAGATTTCTGGATGAGATTTGATACTGGCCGGACGCCCGGACCAACATTTTGGCCAGCCGGTTTATGACCGTACACGTAGGCTTATCTCTCGAACCATTAGAAATTCTCAGAAATCTACTTGGCAAATAAACAAAATCCACTTGGTATTAAAATACCCGATAGATTCCTGAAATGTTGCAAGTTACGAATATTATTTAGTGTCTAATTCACACAAGTATTAGTTAATTTAAAGTGGTGTGATTAATCAGGTATAATGCGATCCAATGCATCGAACATCAAAAAAAAAACTTTATTGGGAAGATTATATTAAGATTTAATCGACAATCAACTTTATGTAGGCACTTAAGAAACATCATCATAAGTATGAACAAAAGCTACTCTTCACATTGCTAAAACCTCATTAGTGTAATTAACTTTCCCATCATGCTTATTACCCTTTGATCATAAATCAGTACAAAACTTCATAAGAAAAAGCTATGTACCACATACTCCCTCCGTCTCAAAATTATTATCTATAGATAAGAATTGCACAATTTAAAAATATATATTAATTACTGCTTTGTTTCTACGAAAGCAAAAAAAAACAGTTTTACCCTTTTGAGTCTTCTTTTATTTTTGTAAATATAAATTTGAACCAAAAATAATAAAGTAAATTTAAATAAACCAAACTATTATTATTAAATGTGGAAAATAATTTTGAAACAAACGAAAAAAGAAAAATGAATAGTAATTTAAAAACGGAGTTACTAGTATTTTAAAAGCAAAATCAAGCTCAATGTACTCTAGAAAAATGAACCCGGTAGTTTTAGAAATCTATAATTTATAGTTATTTCACTACAATAAATTTAGTCTTTGTTTATATTTTTTTCTTCACACTTTAAAAAGTGTGAACTTTATTTATAAAATGTGTATATTTATAAGTGTCAAGTATTAAAAAGTGTGAAGTATTAAAAAGTTCACACATAAAAGTATGAATTATTAAAAAATTCACACATAAAAGTATGAAATTATTTGTTATACTCAATTTGTTAATACCAAAAACGTTAATAAAAAAAATGAATTTTTCAAATTCACATATTTTAAAATGTGAAAAAATTGTTATAACAAATATGAAAAATTAACACATTTGTTTGTAGTGTCTGACACATGTAAATTAAAAATCAATGAACATAAATGATTGGATAATATGTCTTTGCATCTCTATAATGATTTGGCATCCATCTTTTATGCCTAACTATTACTAAAGCAAACCATTGTATTAATTTTCTAATAAAACTCCTCATATAAAAGCTGGCTAGTTGATAGTATTTTTTCTTAAATCATCAGAATGTATAAATATAATCTAACCAACAATGAATTCACATGAGATCATAGCTTTAAGATATTGATTAATGGCTTATATGTCAAGTTGTATGATATTTAAAGAAATACTCTTTGTACATTATTGTAAAAAATATAATTATTTCTTTTTTTTGGAAACGGCAAATAATTCAACGGACGCCTACTCGTAATATTTCAACGAGCACCCCGAGTTCGAGCACCGCATAGCGGGCAAACCCAGCCCCCAAAGGGATCTCCAGGGAGAATTCCCCACGTGTGCCCGTGTGAGGTATGAGTTACATTACACTAATGCGACGACCACAAGGATCGAACTCACAACCTGCAGCCCACAGTGGTTGTAAACCGAGTGCATCGCGCCAGCTGGGCTGGAGGTCATTTGCATTATTATTTCTACTGGAAGAAGTTTAAAAAAACCTCTTTAATTTGATACAAGTCTGAAATCCAAACACTACTAATCATCGAACCTTGAACCATTTGTTGACGTCTCCTTTGATTAACTAAACCACGAAAAATTATGTTCAAAAAAAAAAAAACTAAACTACCAAAAAAAGTTGTACGAGCTTTGTGAATCAAATCAGCAGCCTTCTTTTTCTCGATGTCGTCACATTCTTCTGATAAGTTAATCCGATCTTCACGTTTAGTACCTTTTTTTTACTTGTTAATCGTCACGAAACTAATTAGTAAAAATGTGTATCGACCTACCACCGTTAAAGAATATGCAGCGATATTACTCGTAACAAGAAACTATATCATTTCTTTGGTGAATGAAATTGCGTCCAAGTTGCTCGGTCTGATTTATATCGACATAATCATGAACCCCTTAGTTTATACGGAGTAGAAATCTATAATTCATTATATTTGACATATCTAAATTAAAAATCAATGATCATATATAAATGATTGGACAATATGTCTTTAGCATCTCTATAATGATTTGGCATGCATCATCTACGCCTAACCAAAGCAAACCATTTTGTATTATATTTCTAATAAGACTTCGTATATAAAAGCTGGCTAGTTGATATTCAATATGTTTTAAAATCACATATAAAAACTCAAGCTATCCGCAACGGTTGTTTGGTCGAGCACGGACGCTCGAGTCGAACTCGGTTGTCCCCATTGCTACGACCAAGTCGTTCCATTCGATCGACGGGATTCGCTCTTAGTAACGATCGACTTGAAATGAAAAGCTGTTAGAATATTACCGTTTGATTTGAATTAAAAAAAAAACTTTTTTAAAAAATTTTAAATTTAACCTTTATCCCTATAAAAGTACCATTTATTCAACCATGTTTCACGTAAATTAAACTCACAATTCTCCAAACTACAACTTTTGTTCCATTTAAAATAGCGAGTTCTCAAATTTCGTGGACTATCAAGGACGAGGTAGCTTGGTGTGAAGCTTGGGTACAAGTTACGGAGAATTTCCGTCCAGGTTGGCATCAGAAGTCGAAAGAGTTTTGGATGGAGGTACGTTAGTACTTTCATACCAAAATGGGTGATAAAAAAAGAGGTTACGACTCAATGTCTGCCAATGAAAATGTGCGATTCGTACTCAAGTTGGTCAATTTACTTGATTTACGGGGACATCTTACGTAGGCATCCAAATGGGACTTCTGAAGATAGTTTTTATCAAGAAGCCGCACTTGAATATCGCACTCTTCGTCATTCGAATTTTGTCCACAATGAATGTTGGAAAATTTTGAAACAAAGTCACGCATGGAGCTAGAAAATTTTGAAACAAAGTCCCGCATGGAACATCATTGAAGTGCCACGGTTTTATAATCGGGGAGTTTAAGTTTTTAAATTTTACTATTTATTATTATTATTATGTTTTGAAATGTTTTTTATTTATATAATATTTTTTTATTTTATGTAATGTTTTTTTTATTTTATGTAATTTTTTTAATGTAACATTTATTTATTTTATGTAATGTTTTTTTAATTTAACTTTTATTTAAAATAATGTTTTTTGTAATGTAATGAAATTTTTTTTAATGTAATTTTTTCTTAATGAATAAAAAAATTGAAATATGTCGCACTAGGTTGTTTTGTTGGGCAAAATAGGTCGTGGTAGATCGTCGGAGAGAAAACTAATGTGCCAGAAAAAATCAAGGTCGTTGTAGGTCGCCGTTGCGCCTAGCCTTAAAAAAACATCATTATTCAAGTTTTTTTCTTATGTTTTTTTTACAGAATAACAGTTTACCATTAATTAATTAATTTAAAACTTTTTTATTATTTATAACAATAATCTCAAGTAAGAATAATAGTGTAAAGTACGTCGAACTAAATTTAATATTTATTTTTAAAAATAAACAATTACTTTTAGATAACTCAAAATAATATATTAGACAATAATTTTAAAACGAAGATAGTTGTCTTTTTCTTAAACCTATCGGAATATATAAATATAATCTAATCAACAATGAATTCACATGAGATCATAGCTTTAAGATATTGATTAATGGTTTATATGTCAAGTTGTATGATATTTAAAGAAATACTCATTGTACATTATTGTAAAAAATATTATTATTTCAGAAATAAATTGCTGGATATAGGAATCTAAGAAACCAGATAAAAACATAATACCATGCTAATTATTTTCATAACAGCTCATTGGCCGATATATACGTTTGATGTTTCTTATTACTGGTATTTTTCATATAATTTATATGTTCATGTGATTTGCATTTATAATACTAACAAATAAATGATAGTAACAGATAAACTTGTTTTCTATGTAATAAATAAACACAAGTTGATATTGCTTAATTGTTAACTCACGTTATTTAAACAGTTTTTATACTACTAGACAAGTAAAGTAGACTTATCTTAAAATACTATTAGCAAACTATATTAATCATTACCAACATGAATAATCAATGTACTCTTTGTTAAGTTCTTCCCTTGTTGTCGCGCCTAAATACTATTAGCGATATTTTAAAAATCGGTAAATTGGTTTTTTAATTAATCCGGTTAAGCAAAGTTACGATTCAACCAGTTTAATTGCAGCTTAATCAGATTTTTCGCATTTTATTGTATAAAAAACTACAGTTATATATGTAATTAGGGATGAGCACGGTATCAGTATTATACCGATCTTATACTGAATTAGTGGTATCGATTTTTTCTCGAGCACAAATTAATGGTACCGGTACTACCGAACGGGATTCGGATATCAGTACCGGTACCGGAAAATCGGGTTTTTTTCGTTTTTTTCAGGAATTTCCCGATTTGTTACCGGTCCATATCGAATTAGTGGTATCGATTTTTTTCCACTTTATTTCGTGGTACCGATACTGTACCGAACGAAATTCGATACCGATAATTGATACGATTCTGGTATGGTTTCGGTTCGATTTCGAGATTCGAGACGAAATGTTCATCCCTATATATAATCTATTACAAAATATTCTTTTTATACGTACACGCGTATTGTTGTCCATTATTGAAGAATTGTAAAATGTGATAACAAGAGATAAACATATTCCGTTTCTATGGGTATATCCCTTCTCAAGTTATGGGTCACATACTCACATACATCATGGAGATACATAAAAGTAGAAAAAAGCAAAAGAAAAAGACATGCACAAAGAAAGAAGGAAAAAGAAATATTACTTGGCATAAATTCCATATGAGACAAACATTACTATACCATAAAAAGAAAAAAGAAAATACCATTCTCATTACATTTTGATTCCATAAGCATCTTAGATGGAGTTTGAAATTGTTGGAGCTAATAAAATAAGTTTTATTTGTTACACAAATTAATAAAATATAATACATACTTCTTTTGTTTTAAAATTATAATTCAGATTATTACTTTCAAATGTCTCAAATTAATAGTTAACTATAAAAATAGACATAAAATGTAGAATGATTTTATCATATTACCTTTACTTGAGGTGATAATTACAAATTTTGAATAAGTTTTTAATTAAATGATTAAAAGTAAAAATGTTTTTGAAAAAAGTAAAAGAGAAAATGCTATAAAAATTGTTCTTTTTTTAAATATTATGTTTTTTGTCGATAAATTATAATTATAGGTTAGAAAAGTATATCATAATCTTTTATAACTTAAATAAATTAAAATATGTTTATCTATATCTATACTTCTATACTATTATATAAAGAGGCTAAATTCGATTTTAACTTCGATCTTAATCCTGAACCTAAAATTTTCAAATCTAACTCCAAACCAAAAATAAAGATATGAATGTTAAATTTAAACCATTAGATCATATTTTGTTAAATTAATTTCATCCATCCACATGTTTTTATAACAAACTTTTGTAACAACCTTAGTAACAAATAATTAAAAAAAAACTTTTATATTTAATTTGAAATATCTTTTAGTTTTTTCGTTTTTAAATTTTAGTTTTTTCGTTTTTTAATTTTAGTTTTCTCGTTTTAATATAATTTTATTAAATTTTAGTTTTTCGTTTTTAATGAGTTTATTTAAGTTAATTTATTCTTTTTACTACATTAACTTTAATTTTAACCTTAGTAAAATTGTAACATTTGTTCGCTAAAAAAGTAGTTATCAGGTACTTACCGCTGTATTACGCGGGTACGATGCTAGTAAAAGCTTATAGATGGCTAAATTATTACTAGTATTTAATTTAGTTTTAGTCATTTTTATTTGATTTTATGTTAATGTTTTGACAACTAGCTCGTTAAGTAACTTTATAAAAAAATATAATTTGTTGCTTTCGGCTTATACTGTATTAGTTGCAGCTTTAACTCTTACTAGAGCTTCAAGCTTTGAGCCTTAGCTTCAACTCGTTTCATCATAAATACCTATTTTGTTAGAGTGGAAGTAATTTAGTATACACAAATACTAAGTTAAGTCGACTGTATACGGCTCGAAACAAGTTTTACGAACATATATAAACTGAAAACGAGTTTTGATACTCTTAGACTTAGGGTATGTACGACAATATTAACATGAGCTGAAGCATGTCGTTAAAGTTTGTTGTTAGAGTTTTTTTTTTTTTTTAAGTTAGTATTAAAGCATTTTATTTACAGTACAAAAAATATAGCATTTTGCAACATATTTTTGTTCACACTGAGTAAAATATTTAAATCTATTGAGATTTATAAATGTGTAAAAAAATATTTACATAAATTAGTGTGAAGAAATATTGAAAAATCACACTTATTTATATAGCAAATAAAAGTTTACATTTTTTAATGTGAAAGACTAACTAACTTTTTCACACTTTTCACTGTGGATCTCATTTTGGGACACCAAATATCTTCACACACATGATGTGTGAAGTTTTTTAGTGTCACAAAATGGGGTCTTCATTTAAAAGTGTGAAAAAGTTAGTTTGTTTTCCAAACTAAAAAGTGTGGACTTTTATTTGCTACATATATAAGTGTGGTTTTTTAAATTTCTCCACACTAATTTATCTAAACATTTTTTTATATATTTACATGTATTAATAAACTTAAAATACTTTTCATATAATTTAAGAGCGTGTACAAAAAAATGTGAAAAAATGCATATTTTTTGTAGTGTTAATAGATTGTTTTTCTTAGATGCTCTCTCATATTATGCAAAATAAACAAAATTAATTTTGAAAATAACTTTTTTTAAAAGCTTATTTTTCGATAAGCTCTCATAAGATTTCGAGCTAAAGATTATCTCAATCTTGTATTCAGGCTATGTTTGAAAAGAATATTTTTAAAACTTTTTGAAAACCGGTAATTTTTTGTTTTAAAAATAATATTTTTTAAAATAATTAACCTTATTTTGCACAACAATTTTTTTAGAGTCGTAAGGTTTTTTATTTTAAACAAGTAGCTTTTAAATAAAAAGTTGGTTCATACAACTTTTTAAATAACCAGCGCTATAAAAGCTGTAAATTATTCATATATCCTCCAAACATATTATAATTTATTCAAATATGTCATTTTAAATCATTTTATATATTAATTTTATAATTAACTGCTAATTTATCAAATATTTTTATTAAAAAATAATATAACTTATAACTAATGTTAACAACTTACAACTTATCATTAACAGCTTACAGCTTAGACTAGTGGGAGTGGGGTGAAACCCACTCACCTCCACCTCAGCACCACCTCAGCTTTTTACCAAACTCACCAAAACTCACACAAACTCACCACAGGAGGTAATGACACTCACCAAACTCACCCAAACTCACTCCACATCACCCCATTTTTTCATTAAATAATTTTTATTCATACAATTTTATTACAACACGGGTACACAGAAAATTAAAACATAGTACAAAATTAAAAATAAAACATTAAAAATTAAAAAACAGTACGAAAATAAAAATAAAAACATAGAAAATAAAAAAACAACATTTAAAAAAAAACTAAAACGGGATATTATAGGCCTCCTTGATTTGATTTTTGCGCCACTCCGCGACTGCAAGATCACGTCCCGTCAAATGATCTAACGGCTGCATATAAAAGTCCAAGTCTTCCTTTTGCTGTTTCAATCGGGCTATTTCCACTTCTTTTTCCCGGACTTGAATCTCTTTATTTTTCATCTCAAAATATGCGGCCTGTTGTTCACCCTGCACAGTAAAGGCCCGTTCTTGTTGTTCACCAAACCCAGACAACATCAACCTAGCCAAAGCCTCGTCGTTTGTACTCGACTCCCCCGAAACTCTGCTCCCTTTACCCTTAGCCTTAGCTCTGTCCCTTCCCATTGGACGTGGGATCGGTTGCACTTCTTCATTATCAGTGGCATCAACATCCACACTGTTACTTGCATCCATAGAATTTGTATTAAACGAACTAGACCCAGATGACTTGTATCTCTTGCTTACTTTGGAAGTCCTAGCTAATTCGGCAGGCAATTCAACCTCATTCCATTTCTGAACGTCTTTCAAAATCTCCCAGCAATGACGAAATTTGAACGGTTGTCCAACTTGAGCATCATAATACATCAACGCATCATAATACATCAACGCATCATTAACCATATCAGCATCCGATGCACCACTTCTAGGCCCCATCTGCATTATTTGACCATAAACACCACAAAAACGAGCAATACAAGGTCACATTGACTTCCACTTCCCGTTCAAAGAATCATAAGTACGAACCCCGGGTTCCCCCGTTTTGCTCTCAAAGTACTCAAGGATTTTTGTCCAAAATCCCTGCGTACTCATTTCGTTTCCACTAATGCTGTCAGTAGACACGGAAACCCAACCTTTTGTCAAAAAAATTTCCTCCGCTGTTGTCCAATGCTGTTGTCGTTTTGGAAGTTCTTCGACCACCTTCTTCTTTTGACGTCCCCTAGATAATGTTTTCTTTGGTTTAGGTTTTTGGACCGTTGGTTGAGTTTCGGAGACGGTTTCCAGCTCGGGAGACCCGGTTTGTTGATACGAAGCAAACCCTTGACTATCAATCGAGTCTGAATACTGCGGGATGTAGCAATCTTGAGTTTCATAGGCGGGTTGTGATGAGGAACCACCCCTATGGCTTTGGTATTGGGTCGGGTATTGGGTAGGGTATTAGGTCGGGTATTGGGTAGGGTATTGGCTCGGGTATTGGGTAGGGTATCGACTTGGGTCCGGGCAACGGTAAGGTGTGTTTTGTTAAGGTTGAGGGTGATACAATGATGGTGGTCGAATGGTGATACCGGGTGACGGGTTTTCTAGGTCGAAAGTTCCTCGCGGTGTGGGTGGTGAATTTTGGGTATTTGGCCTACCTCGACGTTTGTTGGAGGTTCGGGGTGTGTTTTCTTGAGACATGATTTGGAGATTGAAAATGGAGATGAAGATGAGATGTTTGATTTTGTTTGTGTGAAAAATGAAGAAGATGATGGGAGTATTTATAAGTAAATTTTGGGTAAATTTTTTTTTTTTTTTAATTTGATTAAATCAAACGGTAATAAAAGTGGTGGGGCCCATAATTTCACAAACTCGGTGGGTGAGTTAGCTACTGATTTTTGGTTGCCAGCGAAAAAACCGCGCGCGGGTTGAGGGTAGAGGTGATGACTGCGCGTAGGTTGGGGGTACTCACGAGTGGGTTATAACCCACTCCCACCAGCCTTACAGCTAACAGTTTAAACCAATTCTCAACCTCGATTTATTTCCGTTTTGTGTGAAACAAGTTCATAATTTAATAACGAGTTGCATCGAAAATGCTCACAAGTAAAGCATGGTAGTTATGTAAAAACCATCCAAGATCTCATCATTTTGAGAAGACACTGCCAGCTGTCAGAGGCACAAAATGGTAGATCCAATGGCTCCATTTCACGTGGCTTCTTAATGTACACACCAGCTTGGGTACACACATGTCACCATCTACAAGTCGACACGTGTTGTCACTTCGAACAATTTGGGACCATTGTTTGTCGATGCACCCCCTAGTGTGTAAGCAACAACAACTCCGTATGGCGACAATTGAATGTGACGATAATTTTAAACATGCGTGATACAAATTTTTTATCTAAAGTTTAACTGGTGTAAACTGGAAAGGTACAACATTGCATAAATGATACATGTTGTATAGTTATCAAAGTTAGTTTGGTTCTCTATAATGAATTATCTCTTAGGCCGAAAGGAGTGGTGCATAACTCATCCGTGAGTTGCATCCATTCACGCGACTGTTATCCCGCTCTCAGTTCACTTATGCGTGATTGGTTGGT
This sequence comes from Glebionis coronaria, assembly GCA_025667525.1. Taxonomy (NCBI): domain Eukaryota; kingdom Viridiplantae; phylum Streptophyta; class Magnoliopsida; order Asterales; family Asteraceae; genus Glebionis; species Glebionis coronaria. The sequence continues at coordinate 49,243,317 of CM046877.1, forward strand.
TTTGATTAAAATGATGAGGCAAACTCACGAGCGTGAGTTTTATATATGTGGGCATTTTTGGTTTTATTTTTTAGGTTAGGTTTAATTTTGAGTGTTTTTTGTGAGTGTGCTATGTTTAAATAATAATAAAATAAATATAAAAGGTGAGTGTGAGTGAGTTTGAGTGAGTGTCATTACCCTCGTGAGTGAGTTGTAGTTAGTTTGTTAAAAAACTAATTTTGATGTTGACGTATATATGAGTAGGGGTGTCAAAAAAGTTGACCCGACCCGAACCCGAACCCGAATAATCATATTCGGGTCGGGTCACTCGGGTCAAAAAACGTATTCGGGTCAATTCGGGTTGACCCGAATTGACCCGAGTTTTAATTAGGCTCGGGTTCGGGTTATATATTTTTACCCTTGACCCGACTTGACCCGACCCGACTTGACCCGAACCCGACCAACCCGACTTGACCCGACTAAAATTAGACTTTTTACATTGTTTTAGTACAAAATTAGGCCACTTTTTAAACTTTTTCCTCAAACTCGGGTTGACCCGACCCCGAGTTGACCCGACCCGAATTGACCCGAACCCGAGTGACCCGAGTTCTAATTAGGCTCGGGTTCGGGTTATATATTTTTTACCCTTGACCCGACTTGACCCGACCCGAGTTGACCCGAACCCGACCGGGTCAACCCGAATCACACCCCTATATATGAGTGAGTTTCTTACCACTCCACCTAGTCTTAGAGCAAGTGGTGTGACAGAGGAGTTAAGTTCGTCAGTATGAGGTGGACACCTCGTTAATGTTTGCCACGATATCTACTTTTTTAATTCGTCGAACACTCGTCGTGTTTTGACGAGAAGAAAGAAACGCAAAACGAGCCGTTACCCCTAACGGCTATATCTAAAAAAAATATTAAAAAAATATAGCATCTTTTATTATATATCTTCATTTTAAACATTTTAAACATCTACATAAATCTATCATTTTACTAAATTTCATCTTACTAAAAAATATCTCAATTTTATCTCAACTTCACTACTCTTCTTAACACATCGAACTCGAATCATTCGTCGTCCTCTACCCGTCGATGTCATCCTCGCAAAAATTTATTTCATCTTCTGCACAATTCTCATTCGACTTTCTATTTTTGTACCCTCCTTTTGCTATGCAATAGTTTCCTAAGATGACACCCGAACAAATTTTCCAACAATAACAACTCACGTTTCAAAACGCACAATTAAACAAACAATTTCAAAATGTCCAAAGTCAACGAATGCCTGAAACACAATTCAAAGTAGAAAAAAAAACTAAAATGAGACGCGTTGAAAAGCTTTGATGTGGATAATCACAATGAAATATTCAGTCCTGATGCTTGTCTTTGACCCGTCGAAAAACTATACCTGCCAAGAAAATCATATCGAAAACAACAGAAAGTATTGACGAAAATAAATCGGGTTCTATGAAGAACATTCTTAATCAATGTTTTCAGACCCGGGTCGACCCAGTTTCGGCCGAACAAACTAGTCATATTAACCCGAGTTTTATATTTTTGAAACGCGACAAAACCCGCCTAATTCGAGATGACTTAAGTTAACCCGATTCTCGAGTTAATAATATCATCAAGTCACACCTCACATTAACTACAACCTTATTTAATCTAACTAAAAAATAGTACTATTTCAATATTGTTGAGATTGTGGAATATTTCAAAATTTCATGATCACTAAAATTTCTTACTTTTTTTTTAGAAAGGCTCATGATCACTAAAATTGTAAACGAGGATAACACTAGTGGATTAAATTAGTAACTTTCAGTCAGGTCTTCTTATTTTACGGTCCCCAGTCCCCACAAAAATAAACTCTAGAGTTTACACCAAGTTAATTTAAGATAAAGCCACTACAAATTTATTCTCACGAGTGCTTTAAACTTTGTTTTAACTTTTACAACACCACGTGTAGCGATCTGAACAAGATATAGTGTTCATAAATGACGGTGGAGATACCTCGAACCCAACAATCAAAATTCGCCAGCGAATATTTCACTTCGATGAGGTGTCCCAGGCCAAAGTAGTAATCAAATTATTAAAATATAGAGTAACTAGCGTAAATTACACATATTAATAAAAGCCAACATTGTAGCTTTTGTTTGACTTTAAATTTAATACGAGTATGAAAAGGAAAATAAATCACAAGAAACTCATAACATTTTTTTAACATGTACGAAAAAAGAAACCTTATTCACTAGAGAAGACGCTAAAGATAAATAGTTTAAGTATTTAACATTCGTCTTTTAGAACTTTCTCGAATTAAAAGATATAGGTTCTTAGAGAAATCTAGAAATTTGGCTCATGTTTATTATTGTCGTTAAAATTTACCTTCACTTAAATAGGTACCGGTTGGCATTAGGGTAAATTTTAAGTTTGTTATCTGAGAATGTCGAATGATAAAAAGGAAGAATATTACTTTTAGTGTTAGAAAAAAGGAAATTGCAAGCAAGGACGAATACAAGACGAAATATGATCGGTGCACAAATTTTTTGAACCGTAATATAAAATATGTAAAAAATGAACTCAAACGAAAGGTAAAAACGTGTTTCGATTGACTGGTTGTATTTAAGACTCATTTAGAAAAAATCCATATTTACTTCACAAATTAACATTACACAGAAAAAATTTATAAGGGTTACGGGCACCTACGAGAACCCCTAGCTCCATCCCTGATTGCAAAGTCTTAGAAGAAAAGTTAGTAACCAAAACTTTTTAATGTGTTTTATTAAGTTGAAAATAATTGTAATTTAGGTATAAACGAGGATTTTTAAGTTGGCTAGTCTGGAAATCTTTCAGGTAAAATTCGGTATGAGTATGATACTTCTCAAACAAAAGCTAGTAATACCCCTTTCATTGCTAAAATTGACAAAATAGGAAAAAATATTACTGAATGAAAATTTACTTTTGTGGATGAAGGAAAGTTGATTTCAATGAAAATCCTTAACTATCCAAATGAGCTTGATGACGAGAAGAGTGTATTTGAACATCTGAATAAAATTATGATAAATTTTCTGGCATTTAAATCGTCAGATATGAGTTATGAGACTAATATTATGCTATAACAATGATGAAAATCACATGAACATGTCGATATTTATTACGAGTTATATGATATTACGTCGTATAAAGATTAAGGTATCCCTGACGATGCCTGATTCATAGTGATACTTATAAAATTAGAATCTAAGATCATAAATAACATTAGATTTCGACAGTGATAATCGCGATGACCACTGCACTCGAATTTAACACATTTTTTATTGCAAACTTAAGTAGAACATCTTTTATTAGCGTTTTGAAACTCGCCCTAACTGGTTGAAACGACTAATCATTAACCAATCGAGTTACCAAAAACATGACCTGTCCGTAAAATTTGATTGAATCCTCGATTAAACCGTAATCCAATAAGCTCCATCAAATCAATTAAAAAACAAAGTTCTAAAACAATATTTTAGATACAAATGGAAATAAATAAATCCACAATAACAAAATGAAAAATAAAAAGAACCTTATCCACTAAAACCATTTATAAAAGCAAACTAAACTCACAAACACAAACATAAACATAAACAACACACACATTAAAAACATACACTAAAAACACACACACACATATCTCCAATGGCCTACTACTCATCAAGATCAAACTACCAATACTTCACCGGAAAACCCACAACCACCACCATCACCACCACCACCACCGACTTCGAATTCGACGAATCCGACGTCTGGAACGTCTCCACCTCACCACAAACCACCACACGTTCAATCTCAACCAAATCATCCAAAAAACCATCACAAGTCAAACTCGGAACACCTTCTTCATTACCAGTTAACGTACCAGACTGGTCCAAGATACTGAAACAAGACTACCGTCAGAATCGCTACGATGACGATGAGTTTGATGAGCTTGACGATGAGTTAACGTACCAGACTGCCTCCAGATTTTAAGGGCGAAGACGACTGCTGCGAGCTCTAGATCATGAGTAGGATAATTTTTCTCATACGGCTTTAGTTGACGCGAAGCATAAGCGATGACTTTCCCATGCTGCATAAGAACACAGCCCAAGCCTTTTCCCGATGCGTCGCTGTAAATCTGAAAACCACCTGTACCGGATGGGAGAGTAAGTATCGGTGCTGAGATCAATCGATGCTTGAGTTCCTCAAAACTCTTTTCTCTCTCCTCGGTCCATATAAACTTCTCACCTTTTCGCATAAGTTGGGTCAATGGTAACGCTAAGCGTGAGAAGTTTTCCACAAACCTGCGGTAATAACCCGCCAACCCAAGAAAACTACGTATCTCTGTGACAGATGTCGGTCTTGGCCATTTGGTGATAGCCTCCACCTTTGCAGGGTCCATAGTTATTCCTTCTGCAGAAACAATATGGCCTAGAAACGCCACTGTATTCAGCCAAAACTCGCACTTCAAAAATTTAGCGTATAGTTTTTCTTGTCTGAGAATCTGCAAAACCGTACGGAGGTGGTCCTCATGTTCCTCTTTGGATTTGGAGAAAATGAGGATATCATCGATGAATACAATCACGAACTTGTCTAAGAATTCGTGGAAGACTCTGTTCATTAAGTCCATAAATACTGCGGGCGCATTCGTGAGACCGAATGGCATGACAACAAACTCGTAATGACCGTACCTCGTGCGAAAAGCAGTTTTGGATATATCCTGCTCTTTTACACGCAACTGATGGTAACCTGACCGTAGATCGATTTTTGAAAAGTGCTTGGCACCCTGAAGCTGATCGAATAAATCGTCAATACGAGGAAGTGGATAACGGTTACGAATAGTGAGCTTATTCAACTCACGGTAGTCAATACACAAACGCATACTACCATCCTTCTTCTTGACAAACAAAACGGGAGCGCCCCAAGGTGACACGCTTGGACGGATGAAACCCCTTTCGAGAAGTTCCTGAAGTTGATCCTTCAGTTCCTTAAGCTCTACAGGAGCCATACGGTAAGGAGCTTTAGATACTGGTTCTGCACCTGGAACGAGATCGATACCAAATTCTACCTCTCGCATGGGAGGTAAACCTGGAAGTTCCTCTGGAAAAACATCTGGAAAGTCTGACACAACCGGCTGATCATGAATCGAAGGTGTTTCAGAAGTCGTGTCATGGACTGTAGCTAGGAAACCCTCACAACCATGATATAATAAGGTACGAGCCTGTAAAGCTGAAATGATCTGGACATGTTTTCCTGGTAGGAAGCCTCGGTGAATATACTCTGGTGTCTGGACATCACCAAAGATGACCTGGTGAGCATGGCAATCTATGGTGGCATGATGAGTCGATAACCAGTCCATACCCAGAATAATATCAAAATCACACATATCCAAAGGAAGAGCACTGACTGGACGGATTTTATCATCAAACTCAAGAGGGAGATCCTTATATACTTGGGTAATGAGTACAGAGTCTCGCATGGGGGTAGATATACTAAGTGCACTGTCTAGTGGCGTAGGGGTCATGTTTATTCTAACAGCATATGAAGTAGATATAACCGAGTGCGTGGCGCCTGTATCGAAAAGCACGCATGCAGACTGTCCGTGTATAAACAAAATGCCAGTAATGGTACCTGCGGTCTTATTTGCTTGATCACGGGTAGTAGTGTAGACACGACCAGTGGTTGGTGGTAGTGGTGGTGGCGGAGGTAACATCTGAGGAGTCTGGCCTGAGGTACCAGCAGTATTCCCGCTCTTGCAATCCCTCTTCAGATGGCCCGGCTGGCCGCACTGGAAGCAACCACTCATACCACGACGGCACGGTCCCGTGTGCTTCTTTCCACATGTAACGCAAGTGGGATAAGTGTACACAGAAGAAGCAGCTCTGGTTTGCTGAGAACCTGATTCACGATGACAAACACGTGTCATGATGCTGATATTTTAAACTAAAATGAGGCTGTTTGACTGAAATTTTATTATTACCAGAATTTGCCGGTCGGGCAACCTGTTGACCCCTGTTGTTTTGGTCACGCCCCTGTCCAGCATCTCTGTTGGAATTTACACATAAATTTAAGATCTGTTTTACACGATAGTTTAGTATTCTTGGAGCTTAAAGGCTCACCTGTAGCTGCCAGAGGAGTTGGAGCTGCCACGGTAATTATCACCGCCGTTCCTCCTATCTGACCGATTACGGTCATAAGACTGACCGTGGTTCCTGTAGTTCTGATGCGGAGTAGCCGATTGGGATCGGTCCCCTCCTCTGTGTCTGCAAGATTTTAATAACATATAAGTTGCCAAGCCAAAATGGCTAAATTGTTTAAGTTTGTTGGGTGAGATGTACCTCTTCTCCGGGCGCTCTAAATTCTCGAGCTCGTCCCTCTCAAAAAGCATCTCGATGTCCCGAGCTGCATTAGCTACTTGTGACACATTAGTGAATGTGGCACTCATCAATCTATCTGCAGTCCTAGTGTGAAGAGCCCAGCGAAATTGCTTCACTTGCTCCTCTACGGTACCCGCAGCCTCCCCTAAGAATCCAGCCATCCTGAGGTATCGGTGCATGAACTCTATACTGTTCTCGCCATTATTCTGGCGAATAACGTGAAAGTCCCTCTTCATCTTAGCTTGCTCCGCATGCGGGAAAAACTGGTCATAGAACATCGTCTTGAAACGTGCCCAGGTCAATGCAAGCTCCCAAGCATCTCCCCCGTTGGACAGTTTCTGAGACCTCCACCAATGTAGAGCAGGACCCTCCAGCTTGTAAACTGCAAGCCTAACTTTGAAAACATCACCACAACCCATAGCTCCAAAAATTTTCTCTATATGGTAGATCCAGTCTTCTGCATCAGTTGGAGCTACAGTCTGCTCAAACAGTCGGGGCTTCTGTTTGTTGAACAGATCCAGCCAAGCGGGTAAAGTGGCAGGTGGTGGAGCAGGAGGGTTGTTATTTTGCTGAGGTCCATTTTGATACTCAGCTCGGATCTCATCACGAATTTGGGGTAACATGGCTTGTATAGCAGCCTGAACAGCAGCAGCAATGGCAGCTGCGTTAGGATCATTCTCGGTGTCGCGCCTGGGTGGCATCTGAAATAAAAGAGGATAAATCGACAAAAACGTAAGAACCTGAAGTAATAAATCTGAGTATGCTTAGTGTAATTCATGAAGGTATAGTTAACAAAACATGACATGAATACTAGTGAACGCCTAGGGTCAGTTCACAAAATGAAAATTTCTGAAACATAAATCTGACATGAGTAAGGATGAACGCCTATGGTCAGTTCATCCATACAAAATTTAAGCGGCAAGGGTGAACGCCTATGGTCAGTTCACCAAAACGAAATGTTCTTGAAAAGCACATGCGATTAAGTATGGCCAGTCCTGTACCAACCGTTCACTTAATCAAAATTTTGAAAAAAATCCGACTGATAAAATTCATGAGTAGCATGGAAAATAACGACGCCAAAATACAAGAAATTCTTGGTGACTACCCACTAGTCACAGGTCAAGTTTTAGAGCCTACAGGTCGAACCTTGCTCTCTGATACCATAATTGTAACACCCCACTTGGATAAATGGACCGTTACGTGTATTTATGGCGTGTCATCAAAGCATGCAAGGCAATGTATTAAACATTAAATGACCAAACGGAAAATACCGGAATCAAACATCGGTAATCCAACATAAGCTCCAAATATAAAGACTAAGTACTGAAAGAAAAAGGACGAAACAATGTCCAACAACCAAAGAGATGTAAAATATGCATGCATAAAATAAAGGAGTCTGGATAGCTCTTCATCCAATGCACGTACTCTCTTAGCAGTCCTAAGATCGTCCCTGTGTACCTGCCGTTTGGAAACATGAAAGGAAACTACGGCTGAGCATAACGCTCAGTGGACGGATATAGCATGAATAGGATGTACTGAAAGAAAAGGAAAGGAAGACTACAATGACACTATAAGACTGATATGACATGTGATACAACTCTGCATAAAATCTGATAAACCTTTTCATATATACTGAAACTGAAATATAACTTATTAATTCTGAAAACATGCATTTTCTGTATTTTAATTTGCCAAGAGCTTATATAGGTCATGTATTAAATCAACTGCTGCATGAATACATGGAGGGGTGTCCTCGTCATGCTATAGAGGGGTGACCTCTAAATAACTGTGCTGGGTGGAGGGATCAGCTCCAATGTGAAGGATGTAGAGCACACACCACATTCACCTGCTAAACTGTAACTATAGCCTAGGATGCATCCATACGCCCCACTAATAATACTGATAAAATGGCCAAGCTGAGCTGAGTGGAACGATGCAGGATATCACTCTCCTGCATGTGAGTCACGACACCGGTGCCTCTAGTGCCGTGGTTACGGTACCTCCGTAACTAGTACATAAACTAATCATGCTTGTATATAAGGCTCAGGCAATTTATTTTATTATAAACATAAATTTCTGATAACTTAAACATATACTGGGGAAAAACATTTGGTTGCAGACGGGGAATCCTAATCATGCATAAGAAGGAAGTCCTTACTGAAAGGACGGAAATCCGTACCTCTAGTCCAGTAACTGACTGAATGGAAGATTGAACGAATACTACTCGGGCTTCACGCGTGCTACATAAATAAAGGACGCGAATCAGTTAACTGATATCCGTTATTAAATTTTACTGGTCTTATTGGTTTCTTATTTATTTATTCCAGATATTCCATACGCACAATTACGGCTAATTCTGATCATTAAAATGATTTATTTTAATGTATTAACGTTATACTAATGGCTACGTACAACATATTTCTGACGGTAAATATTTCCATAAAAGTAGTTCGCTAAAATAGAAATTCCTTAATTTATAAGTTCTCACATAGTTTAATTCGTTTTCTAAAATATACCCCTTTTAAATATTAACTAATTAATTTAATTTAATACACATAAAATATATATATATATTAAATAATTATAAAACAACTTAATTTAAAATAAGAAAAGGTATAACATAAAAATGTTTATTTATCATTTATAAAAACGTCCCGAGCTTACCGACTAACAATTAAACATATACACCAAATCTGTCCGAACAATTAGTGACAGAATTTCGTGTCACCAAAAACTGTCGCTAAAGCTGTTTATTTAAAAACTGTCTAAACCCTAACAGTTTTGCGACAGAACAATCTGTCGCTAAACTGTCGCTAAAGTTAATTAACTTTCTTGTTTTTCTGTCTATTTTTTTCCCACTGCTCTAAGTACCTCGTTCCCACTGTTTACCAAACGGTTCCCCCCGCTTGTTCTATTTTACAACCAAACGCACCCTTAGGAATTTTGGCTCGGGTTTGGCAAGAAAAGGACCACCGAGGCCGGCTGTGGTCTCGGTTGGGTCGTGCAGCACACACACACCGAGGCCTTATGGTCTCGGTTCCTTGTTGTCACCAACCCGACGCCCCCCTTTCTTTTTTTTTTCTTTTTTTTTTTTTTTTCTTTTTCGCGGCTGTAAAACCAAACACCCCTGATGGGTTTCTGGGCGGCGGCCGACTGCACACAGCCACCACCGAACACCCCTGCTTGGTCACAACCACACTCCTTTATTGGTTTTTCTTTCTTTTTTTTTTTTAAAAAAAAAACGTAGACCCCTGCTTGGGGCTTGGCTGTTCTCGGCAGAACCAAAACACCCACCACCGAGAGTTATAACTCTCGGTTTCTTTTTTTTTTTTTTTTTAAAAAAAAAAACGTGATAAAGGGGAGGGATAGACTGATTACCTTTGAATTGAAAATCGAATTCACTGATCTCCCCTTGTTTCTTGTTTCCCGGCGGCAACAAACACAAACCCTAATTCTATATATTTTTTTTTGTTTACTGATATGGGAAAGGGGTATCCCCCCGTTTGGTTTTGTGTAGTCAAAATGGGCTAAGGCCCAAAATTCTTTCTCTTTTTGTTCTTGTCAAAACCGGCCCTTATTATTATTTATTTATTTATATATATATATATATTTTTTTTTTAAAACTAGTACAATAATAATATTTCTTGTTATAAAATATTTCTTGTAATATTTTCTCGTTGTTCTGTTGACAATTTATACGTAATTGATCCAAATAAATAGCCTGCGTATAAAAATATAAACCGCGTATTTATAACTTCTCGATTTAAAAATACGGGTTTTACAATTCTTCCCCTCTAAAAGGAATAATTCGTCCCCGAATTAAAATACGGCCGTACTGGGTTTTACAATTCTTCCCCTCTAAAAGAATAATTCGTCCCCGAATTACAAGGTATTTAAGCTGACTGAAGTAAAGGCTGAAATGCTGATAAATTGAACGACATAAAAGCTGAAAGGACATACCCGAATCAAAACTGAAAGTGAGGATAAGAAGTCCGTATAGACTCCTCTGTTTCCCAAGTGGCCTCCCGCTCGGTATGGTTCCTCCACAGGATTTTGACGAAAGGAATGGTCTTCCTTCTCATGACTCGATCCTGGCGATCTAAAACCGCTTCGGGTTCCTCAATATAGGATAAATCCTCCCGAATCTGATCGAGTGGATAATTTACTTTGTGAAGCTCGTGATAGTTGTACCCCCTGAGCAATGAGACATGAAACACGTTGTGGACGTGTGAAAGCTGAGGCGGCAGCGCCAACCGATACGATACTTCCCCGACGCGTTCAAGGATTTCAAATGGTCCGATGTAGCGGGGGCTAAGTTTGCCTTTGAGGCCGAACCGTCTGACACCGCGTGCGGGTGATACTTTGAGGAACACACGATCTCCAGTCTGAAATGATAGATCTCTGCGATGTCTGTCGGCGTAACTCTTCTGGCGAGTACGCGCTTCTTGCAGTTTTGCCCTAGCGATGGCGACCTTTTCATTGGTCATTTCTATCAATTCTGGTCCCTCAATCAAACGTTCTCCAACCTGATCCCAACAAATAGGAGCACGACATTTTCTACCGTATAACATCTCGAATGGAGCACGCTTGATACTAGCATGCCAACTGTTGTTGTAGGCAAACTCGACCAAGCAAATATAGTCATCCCAGTGTCCTGTCCATTCTAATGCACAGGCGCGTAGCATGTCCTCTAAGGTCTGGATAGTACGCTCTGACTGACCGTCCGTTTGTGGGTGGAAAGCTGTGCTGAGCTTGAGCCTAGTTCCCCAAGCTTTATGCAAGCCTCTCCAGAAATGAGAAGTGAACCGTGGATCTCTATCTGATATAATTTCGGAGGGTGTACCATGTAACCGTACAATCTCCTCGGTGAATAGTTTCGCTAATTTACTGACTGCGAAATCTTTACGAATAGGAATAAAATGTGCTGACTTGGTCAAACGATCGACAACTACCCAGATTGCATCATGTCGCCGCTGAGTCTGTGGTAAACCGGTAACAAAATCCATAGAAATCTTGTCCCATTTCCACATTGGAATTTCTAATGGCTGGAGTAACCCGCTGGTACGCTGATGTTCTATCTTAACCTGCTGGCAGGTTAGACATTTAGACACAAATGTTGCGACATCCTGCTTCATGCCGCTCCACCAGAAATGTTGCTTAAGATCATGATACATCTTAGTGGAACCTGGGTGAATAGAGAACGGAGAGCTGTGAGCCTCAGTCATCAAGGCTTCTCTAAGAGCAGGATCTTCTGGAACGCAGAGTTTGGTACCCTGCCATACAATACCGTCGTCATCGATGCGAAATTCGGTCTGACGGTCAATGTTCTGGATAATCGCCCAGATTTCACCATCATCCTTTTGTGCGGCTTTAATCCTAGAGAGTAAATCTGGTTCTACTCTCAAACTAGCCCAGTATCCCCTTTGTCCGCGCACTAAGAGCTCAATATCATACCGCTCTAAATCCCGAATAATTTCTTCCTGAACTTTGATGCCATTTACCATACCTGACTTTCTGCTAAGGGCATCTGCTACTACGTTTGCTTTGCCTGGGTGATACTGAATATTAGTGTCATAGTCTTTTAGCAGTTCTAACCATCGCCTCTGTCTCATGTTCAGCTCTCGCTGTGTAAATATATACTTGAGACTTTTGTGATCGGTGAAGATATCACACGACTCACCGTATAAATAATGCCTCCAGATTTTAAGGGCGAAGACGACTGCTGCGAGCTCTAGATCATGAGTAGGATAATTTTTCTCATACGGCTTTAGTTGACGCGAAGCATAAGCGATGACTTTCCCATGCTGCATAAGAACACAGCCCAAGCCTTTTCCCGATGCGTCGCTGTAAATCTGAAAACCACCTGTACCGGATGGGAGAGTAAGTATCGGTGCTGAGATCAATCGATGCTTGAGTTCCTCAAAACTCTTTTCTCTCTCCTCGGTCCATATAAACTTCTCACCTTTTCGCATAAGTTGGGTCAATGGTAACGCTAAGCGTGAGAAGTTTTCCACAAACCTGCGGTAATAACCCGCCAACCCAAGAAAACTACGTATCTCTGTGACAGATGTCGGTCTTGGCCATTTGGTGATAGCCTCCACCTTTGCAGGGTCCATAGTTATTCCTTCTGCAGAAACAATATGGCCTAGAAACGCCACTGTATTCAGCCAAAACTCGCACTTCAAAAATTTAGCGTATAGTTTTTCTTGTCTGAGAATCTGCAAAACCGTACGGAGGTGGTCCTCATGTTCCTCTTTGGATTTGGAGAAAATGAGGATATCATCGATGAATACAATCACGAACTTGTCTAAGAATTCGTGGAAGACTCTGTTCATTAAGTCCATAAATACTGCGGGCGCATTCGTGAGACCGAATGGCATGACAACAAACTCGTAATGACCGTACCTCGTGCGAAAAGCAGTTTTGGATATATCCTGCTCTTTTACACGCAACTGATGGTAACCTGACCGTAGATCGATTTTTGAAAAGTGCTTGGCACCCTGAAGCTGATCGAATAAATCGTCAATACGAGGAAGTGGATAACGGTTACGAATAGTGAGCTTATTCAACTCACGGTAGTCAATACACAAACGCATACTACCTTCCTTCTTCTTGACAAACAAAACGGGAGCGCCCCAAGGTGACACGCTTGGACGGATGAAACCCCTTTCGAGAAGTTCCTGAAGTTGATCCTTCAGTTCCTTAAGCTCTACAGGAGCCATACGGTAAGGAGCTTTAGATACTGGTTCTGCACCTGGAACGAGATCGATACCAAATTCTACCTCTCGCATGGGAGGTAAACCTGGAAGTTCCTCTGGAAAAACATCTGGAAAGTCTGACACAACCGGCTGATCATGAATCGAAGGTGTTTCAGAAGTCGTGTCATGGACTGTAGCTAGGAAACCCTCACAACCATGATATAATAAGGTACGAGCCTGTAAAGCTGAAATGATCTGGACATGTTTTCCTGGTAGGAAGCCTCGGTGAATATACTCTGGTGTCTGGACATCACCAAAGATGACCTGGTGAGCATGGCAATCTATGGTGGCATGATGAGTCGATAACCAGTCCATACCCAGAATAATATCAAAATCACACATATCCAAAGGAAGAGCACTGACTGGACGGATTTTATCATCAAACTCAAGAGGGAGATCCTTATATACTTGGGTAATGAGTACAGAGTCTCGCATGGGGGTAGATATACTAAGTGCACTGTCTAGTGGCGTAGGGGTCATGTTTATTCTAACAGCATATGAAGTAGATATAACCGAGTGCGTGGCGCCTGTATCGAAAAGCACGCATGCAGACTGTCCGTGTATAAACAAAATGCCAGTAATGGTACCTGCGGTCTTATTTGCTTGATCACGGGTAGTAGTGTAGACACGACCAGTGGTTGGTGGTAGTGGTGGTGGCGGAGGTAACATCTGAGGAGTCTGGCCTGAGGTACCAGCAGTATTCCCGCTCTTGCAATCCCTCTTCAGATGGCCCGGCTGGCCGCACTGGAAGCAACCACTCATACCACGACGGCACGGTCCCGTGTGCTTCTTTCCACATGTAACGCAAGTGGGATAAGTGTACACAGAAGAAGCAGCTCTGGTTTGCTGAGAACCTGATTCACGATGACAAACACGTGTCATGATGCTGATATTTTAAACTAAAATGAGGCTGTTTGACTGAAATTTTATTATTACCAGAATTTGCCGGTCGGGCAACCTGTTGACCCCTGTTGTTTTGGTCACGCCCCTGTCCAGCATCTCTGTTGGAATTTACACATAAATTTAAGATCTGTTTTACACGATAGTTTAGTATTCTTGGAGCTTAAAGGCTCACCTGTAGCTGCCAGAGGAGTTGGAGCTGCCACGGTAATTATCACCGCCGTTCCTCCTATCTGACCGATTACGGTCATAAGACTGACCGTGGTTCCTGTAGTTCTGATGCGGAGTAGCCGATTGGGATCGGTCCCCTCCTCTGTGTCTGCAAGATTTTAATAACATATAAGTTGCCAAGCCAAAATGGCTAAATTGTTTAAGTTTGTTGGGTGAGATGTACCTCTTCTCCGGGCGCTCTAAATTCTCGAGCTCGTCCCTCTCAAAAAGCATCTCGATGTCCCGAGCTGCATTAGCTACTTGTGACACATTAGTGAATGTGGCACTCATCAATCTATCTGCAGTCCTAGTGTGAAGAGCCCAGCGAAATTGCTTCACTTGCTCCTCTACGGTACCCGCAGCCTCCCCTAAGAATCCAGCCATCCTGAGGTATCGGTGCATGAACTCTATACTGTTCTCGCCATTATTCTGGCGAATAACGTGAAAGTCCCTCTTCATCTTAGCTTGCTCCGCATGCGGGAAAAACTGGTCATAGAACATCGTCTTGAAACGTGCCCAGGTCAATGCAAGCTCCCAAGCATCTCCCCCGTTGGACAGTTTCTGAGACCTCCACCAATGTAGAGCAGGACCCTCCAGCTTGTAAACTGCAAGCCTAACTTTGAAAACATCACCACAACCCATAGCTCCAAAAATTTTCTCTATATGGTAGATCCAGTCTTCTGCATCAGTTGGAGCTACAGTCTGCTCAAACAGTCGGGGCTTCTGTTTGTTGAACAGATCCAGCCAAGCGGGTAAAGTGGCAGGTGGTGGAGCAGGAGGGTTGTTATTTTGCTGAGGTCCATTTTGATACTCAGCTCGGATCTCATCACGAATTTGGGGTAACATGGCTTGTATAGCAGCCTGAACAGCAGCAGCAATGGCAGCTGCGTTAGGATCATTCTCGGTGTCGCGCCTGGGTGGCATCTGAAATAAAAGAGGATAAATCGACAAAAACGTAAGAACCTGAAGTAATAAATCTGAGTATGCTTAGTGTAATTCATGAAGGTATAGTTAACAAAACATGACATGAATACTAGTGAACGCCTAGGGTCAGTTCACAAAATGAAAATTTCTGAAACATAAATCTGACATGAGTAAGGATGAACGCCTATGGTCAGTTCATCCATACAAAATTTAAGCGGCAAGGGTGAACGCCTATGGTCAGTTCACCAAAACGAAATGTTCTTGAAAAGCACATGCGATTAAGTATGGCCAGTCCTGTACCAACCGTTCACTTAATCAAAATTTTGAAAAAAATCCGACTGATAAAATTCATGAGTAGCATGGAAAATAACGACGCCAAAATACAAGAAATTCTTGGTGACTACCCACTAGTCACAGGTCAAGTTTTAGAGCCTACAGGTCGAACCTTGCTCTCTGATACCATAATTGTAACACCCCACTTGGATAAATGGACCGTTACGTGTATTTATGGCGTGTCATCAAAGCATGCAAGGCAATGTATTAAACATTAAATGACCAAACGGAAAATACCGGAATCAAACATCGGTAATCCAACATAAGCTCCAAATATAAAGACTAAGTACTGAAAGAAAAAGGACGAAACAATGTCCAACAACCAAAGAGATGTAAAGTATGCATGCATAAAATAAAGGAGTCTGGATAGCTCTTCATCCAATGCACGTACTCTCTTAGCAGTCCTAAGATCGTCCCTGTGTACCTGCCGTTTGGAAACATGAAAGGAAACTACGGCTGAGCATAACGCTCAGTGGACGGATATAGCATGAATAGGATGTACTGAAAGAAAAGGAAAGGAAGACTACAATGACACTATAAGACTGATATGACATGTGATACAACTCTGCATAAAATCTGATAAACCTTTTCATATATACTGAAACTGAAATATAACTTATTAATTCTGAAAACATGCATTTTCTGTATTTTAATTTGCCAAGAGCTTATATAGGTCATGTATTAAATCAACTGCTGCATGAATACATGGAGGGGTGTCCTCGTCATGCTATAGAGGGGTGACCTCTAAATAACTGTGCTGGGTGGAGGGATCAGCTCCAATGTGAAGGATGTAGAGCACACACCACATTCACCTGCTAAACTGTAACTATAGCCTAGGATGCATCCATACGCCCCACTAATAATACTGATAAAATGGCCAAGCTGAGCTGAGTGGAACGATGCAGGATATCACTCTCCTGCATGTGAGTCACGACACCGGTGCCTCTAGTGCCGTGGTTACGGTACCTCCGTAACTAGTACATAAACTAATCATGCTTGTATATAAGGCTCAGGCAATTTATTTTATTATAAACATAAATTTCTGATAACTTAAACATATACTGGGGAAAAACATTTGGCTGCAGACGGGGAATCCTAATCATGCATAAGAAGGAAGTCCTTACTGAAAGGACGGAAATCCGTACCTCTAGTCCAGTAACTGACTGAATGGAAGATTGAACGAATACTACTCGGGCTTCACGCGTGCTACATAAATAAAGGACGCGAATCAGTTAACTGATATCCGTTATTAAATTTTACTGGTCTTATTGGTTTCTTATTTATTTATTCCAGATATTCCATACGCACAATTACGGCTAATTCTGATCATTAAAATGATTTATTTTAATGTATTAACGTTATACTAATGGCTACGTACAACATATTTCTGACGGTAAATATTTCCATAAAAGTAGTTCGCTAAAATAGAAATTCCTTAATTTATAAGTTCTCACATAGTTTAATTCGTTTTCTAAAATATACCCCTTTTAAATATTAACTAATTAATTTAATTTAATACACATAAAATATATATATATATTAAATAATTATAAAACAACTTAATTTAAAATAAGAAAAGGTATAACATAAAAATGTTTATTTATCATTTATAAAAACGTCCCGAGCTTACCGACTAACAATTAAACATATACACCAAATCTGTCCGAACAATTAGTGACAGAATTTCGTGTCACCAAAAACTGTCGCTAAAGCTGTTTATTTAAAAACTGTCTAAACCCTAACAGTTTTGCGACAGAACAATCTGTCGCTAAACTGTCGCTAAAGTTAATTAACTTTCTTTTTTTTCTGTCTATTTTTTTCCCACTGCTCTAAGTACCTCGTTCCCACTGTTTACCAAACGGTTCCCCCCGCTTGTTCTATTTTACAACCAAACGCACCCTTAGGAATTTTGGCTCGGGTTTGGCAAGAAAAGGACCACCGAGGCCGGCTGTGGTCTCGGTTGGGTCGTGCAGCACACACACACCGAGGCCTTATGGTCTCGGTTCCTTGTTGTCACCAACCCGACGCCCCCCTTTCTTTTTTTTTTCTTTTTTTTTTTTTTCTTTTTCGCGGCTGTAAAACCAAACACCCCTGATGGGTTTCTGGGCGGCGGCCGACTGCACACAGCCACCACCGAACACCCCTGCTTGGTCACAACCACACTCCTTTATTGGTTTTTCTTTCTTTTTTTTTTTAAAAAAAAAACGTAGACCCCTGCTTGGGGCTTGGCTGTTCTCGGCAGAACCAAAACACCCACCACCGAGAGTTATAACTCTCGGTTTTTTTTTTTTTTTTTTTTAAAAAAAAAAACGTGATAAAGGGGAGGGATAGACTGATTACCTTTGAA
Source organism: Glebionis coronaria (assembly GCA_025667525.1). Classification (NCBI taxonomy): domain Eukaryota; kingdom Viridiplantae; phylum Streptophyta; class Magnoliopsida; order Asterales; family Asteraceae; genus Glebionis; species Glebionis coronaria. The sequence continues at coordinate 49,261,157 of CM046877.1, forward strand.
TTGAAAATCGAATTCACTGATCTCCCCTTGTTTCTTGTTTCCCGGCGGCAACAAACACAAACCCTAATTCTATATATATTTTTTTTGTTTACTGATATGGGAAAGGGGTATCCCCCCGTTTGGTTTTGTGTAGTCAAAATGGGCTAAGGCCCAAAATTCTTTCTCTTTTTGTTCTTGTCAAAACCGACCCTTATTATTATTTATTTATTTATATATATATATATATATATATTTTTTTTTTTAAAACTAGTACAATAATAATATTTCTTGTTATAAAATATTTCTTGTAATATTTTCTCGTTGTTCTGTTGACAATTTATACGTAATTGGTCCAAATAAATAGCCTGCGTATAAAAATATAAACCGCGTATTTATAACTTCTCGATTTAAAAATACAGGTTTTACAGTAACAACTCCTTACCAACATACATATCGGTTAGGTTTTGACCGGAAATTAAGGTAATTTCTTTAATAACACTTCATGAAAACTATTTAGGTTTTAAGGCGTTGCTTTAAACCCCATGAGTGGATATGTCCCCTCAACACCTGTCCTTTGACCCCGCAATGAGCAGTGGCGGATCCAGGATGAAATCTAAGGTGGTTCCTTATATAAACGAGTCTAAAAATCCACGGGTCAAACAAGTCAACCGTTTAATATATCGGGTCGGGTTAGGTGCGATAATGATAGTCTTAATGGCAAAGTATAAGGGTATACAACTAGAGGCAGACGTCGGATTTATAACGAAGTGTTGCGATAATATTCTTTATGATCATCAATATTAAAGTTGTTTTATAAAAATGAGCGTTGCACGTGTGAAAAAAAAGACTTATTTTAAAAAAATACTTTTCGTGAACTAAAAAAGGATGTATCCTATCTATAAACGGCTTCCATCTGAGTCCACCACCTTTATGTGAATATGTTTATGTTTTCTTTTTGTAATTAAAACAAATAAACAATGTGTATTTAATCAATTAAAAAAATTGATGAATAAGAATCATATTTTAGTTGCTGAGAATATGGTTACTGCGACAAAAACTATGTACAATTCCAAAATGTATACTTATTTGAAAAGGACAAAGCACTTAAAAAAAAGCTTAAAGTAAAAGAATACTCCTATATTAATCCTAGACTAAAACACGTGACTATCACAAGTAGTATAGTACTACTAACAGTAAAAAATAAAAAAAAAATAGACACAGAATTTTCAACCTTCTTCTTTCTAGTTGCAGACTTATCACCACTTGAAGCCATGTCCGACGATTTCTCCGAGAGATTTATTTTTATAAATTAAACCTTTACATTATTTCTTTCTTTCTTTCACTGTTCTTTGATTAAGATCTAAGGTGGTTCCTCTCCACTTTCTAAGGTAGGTCCTGAATTTTTTGCATATACCGCTTCTAAACAATCTTGAAGTCTAAGGTGGTTCCTAGGCACCACCTAAGAGTGCTGTAGATCCGCCACTGGCAATGAGCGTTGCCCTTTGATCTCCACATCTTTATCATTGTCGAGTCTATTAACTCAACGAGTATACACTCCAAACTTTTTAACTCGTATCCGAACGAAATATTAAATTTCATCAATCACTAATAAATCGTAATTACTTAAAATAACCGATAACACTAGAACCATGAAAACAAGACAAGATACATACTATAGAACTTAAGATTCAATTCCAGTTCAGTTTATTATGAGCAAAAAATTAAATATCGAAATGTTTATACAAGACACAAATGACAAATTATGTTATTACTCCGTATAAGTTAAAGACGGTCGTTTTCTCATTGCTACATGGCAGATAAAAATGTTGAACAGCAACTTTTGTTTTTACAACACGTCCAAAGTTAGTACGAGTTTTTGACACAGGCAAGGCAACAATTTATAATCAGGTTTGGTTTCTTTTTGTTTTGTGAAAATATATACTATGTTTTTTAAATAAAAGAAACGGCAACATGAAGATAAATATAAATATAAAGATAAGATAATATGGTACGACAATTGTGTTCCAAACTGTGTGCGTATCACCGTTGTATATGAATTTATAAATAAATGTGTTATTCTCGTTAGTATCACTAGCATTATTTGATAGATAGATAGATATGATATGTTTCCTGCTTTTTGTTATTGGAATGGTATATGATCGAATAACATTTATTATTGATTGGATGGATGGTTTTCATTGAGTTTTAATTATACGTACGTGCATGCATTGCATCTTTCTGTGGGTGGCTCGTCTCATTTGTTTTATTTTGATTCTTGCCTTTTTTTTTTCTGTACAATTTGCATTTACAAAAGGGTTATGTTATTAGGGTGAGGTTATTTTTAGAACCAAATAAATGTACAGAACTGCGAGAACCACTTTTTTACTCTTAAAATGCATATGTATATTCATCAGGTTAGTTGATTAAGTAGAAATACATGAATTTTCATTGTCGTAGGTCACTAGGAACATGTATCCTAGGACCATGCACATGTATTTATTTTGTATGTATTATAACTATCTTTTCGTTGGATAATATGAAAACACATGTGCACTCTTCATATTGCTAATCATACTCAGATCTATAACCAATACAACAATTATTAAATGTTAATTTAAACATAATAATGAAAATACATATGCATTGTTAAGAGTATAAAGGTGGTTCTCGCGGTTCTGTACATTTATTTGGTTCTGAAAATAACCTTACACTATGTTACTAATACCCCTTAGGGGTAAAAAGTACAAAAAAGTACTAGTAATATCCCCCTTTGTCTCCTCTGTTACAGCATAACACAGATTTCTGTCAGTTTCTGTTCCGTATTTTTTGACAGTTTGTTGTTTTTGACATGTTAAATTTTATATTTTTTATTCCGCATTTTTCGTTTCTCAGTTTTATAACAAAACTAAAATTATAAAAAAATAATAATAATAATAATAAAAAAAAATCAAAAAGCTAGAGGGTATTTGCATCAAATTAAGTGGTACCATTAACCATCCCCTTACAAAATTGTGTTTTGATTTACTCTCTATGATATGATGTGACGTGATATGGAATGATTGAAATTTGATCAAGTTTGTTGTATCCAAAATGCACGGATTAGCAAGCACAAAAACTATAAGAATGTTTTATAAATAGGGCAATTGGGAATTTGTAGAAAAACATAATAAGTCCAAAATTTGAAATAGTCTCTACGATACTATCGGTCTATCAAAAGTCTAAAAACAAATTGTCTTAGGCTGGGCACATCGGTTATTCCGTAAACCTTAAAAAATCTCGTCACCCTAGGTTTTTTTCTACGACGATTTGCAAACAACTTTTTTTTCACATCAAAACGACTTACATTAAAAAAACATAAATCACAAAAAATATATTTTTATTTAAATTAAACAACAAACATTTACACAACATAGTCGCATAAGCGATCACTTTCATCCTCCCACGATCCAATAACTCGATCTTTGCATTAAGGTGACCGAAAGATATTGCGCTTGATTTTTTGGTCGATCAAGATTGATACGACCAACCTTATTGTAGTCATGTATTTTTATGGTGAATGTTCCAATATAAAGATGATATTTTAACTAAGTTTTTAATCTAATGCTGAGTTATTTACTAAAAGACATGTTATAAGTTCCTATTATGTAAATGTGATCATATTTATTAAGATTCTGATCTTGTTTTTAGGATTTTATAATTTTATGATACAATAATAGAAAAAAAAACTAATCTTACGTAAGATATTTGAAAAACTAATATTATGTGTATTGAAAAAAAACTGCTCAACAAAAACAGACTATGCCACTACGTAAGGTGTTGTTATTTCAATACTTTATGATAGAGTTTGGTATTATGAAAAATATTAGTAATGTAACACTATTTTTCCATAGCATGAACACGATGATTTAACTATATTTAAAACTTTTCGAAAGATAAAGCTGGGAGAGTCAAGAAAAAACCCACCCGTGGGGTGTATGTGGCAAAATTCATACGTGGGATTGCTATAAACTTCGTCAAAAATCTACCAGAACCCCACGCGTAAGTTAGGAATCCAAAGCAAAAAATATACTACAAGTGGATTACTTACTACTCGTAAAACACCTCATGTGAGCTCTATTGCACTTTAACTTATTTATAAATACCCTCATTTAACCCATTTTAAAATAAATCAAAATCAAATTTATATACATTTTCTCCATTCTTATACATCTTCTCCATTCTTTCAAAATTTTCAACATGGAAAACATGGATAAGTATATATTTATTTTCCCCGATCTAATGATCGACGATAAAGAAACTTTGGTGAATAGCCCTCGTATTCGGTAGCTTGCAAGAGCGATGTCGTTTTTTTAAATAAACGACAACAAAGAGTCCCTAGAAACCCGGTTAATCGAGATCGTTATGGTGCCCATGATCGTTTAGTTGCTGCGTTTTTCCGTGACAACTCGATCTACGAGGAATGTGAATTCTGAAGACATTCCGAATAGCTCGTCCACTTTTCAACGACATAGTTGCGGCTGTAACTGCTCTTGATCCTTACTTTAATGCAATTATCGCTTGTACCAGAAGAGAAAGCATTGCTCCATTGGTGAAATGCACTTCTGTAATTCATAAATTAGCATACGACATTGTTCTAGATTTTTAGATGAATATGTGCAAATATCTAAAAGACTTCATGGGAAAGTCTTGATCCTTTTTTTACTGCTATAAGGGAGGTTTATGCGCCAGAGTATCTGAGAAAACCCACGGTGAGTGACGTTAAATTACTATAACAGCATCATGAAGAGAAACACGGTTTCCCGGGGATGCTAGAAAGTCTAGACTGCACGGATTGGGAGTGGTTTGGTTGTCCTTACGCCCATAAAGGACAATATGTTAGACGTGACCATGAACCGAATCCGTTCATTTTGTTGGAAGCTGTTGTGTCGCAAGACTTATGGATATGACATGCTTTCTTTGGTGTTTCTAGGTGTAACATGGACATTAATCCTCTTTGTTTAACGATTTAAAAACGGGACCAGCGCCAGAGATTCATTTTTACGGTTAACGGCGTTACTTATCCATTTGGATACTATCTTGTTGACGGGATATATCTCGAATTAGTTCCACTCGTTAAGACAATTCTGAAACCATCTGACGATGACCACAATCGAATATTATATAAGAAGAAGCCGGAATCGGCAAGGAAAGATGTGAAACGTGCATTTAGTGTTCTAAAAATAGAATGGGTCATAATCGTCAATCCCACACGTGCGACGAGGAAAGAAAGAATTACTAATATGATGTATGCATGCATCATAATGCATCATTTGATTCGAAAACACAAAGAATATGTGATAAGTCACAGATGGTGTCCAAGAGAAACACATCAATCGGATGATCTCGTACGAAACCAGGAACAAATTCATGATATTATTAGATACATTAGATCATCTCTAGTGTATCATAATATTCTCGATGAGATTTAATCCAACACTTGCTTAATAATAATGTTTAATTTTCGATTTATTTTAAGGTTTTTAATGTTTTTATTTACCCGCATGTATCTTTTTTAAAATTTGATGAAAGTTTTTTCTTTTTAATAACTTTGAAATGAGAGTTTTTGGTAAGTTACTAAGACGTGAGAAAAAACTTTTGGTAAGTTACTAAGACGTGAGAAAAAACTGATGTAACATTAAGATGATGATTAGTTTTTTTTTAACACTCCCCTAACCTAAGGCTGATTATGAATTGAAAAGAAAAAGGCTCAACAAAAACATTATGTGAGGTTTTGTTATTTTGTTATTAAGTATTATTTTGGCAAAAACAAAGATACTCTATGAGTCTATGTAAGGTATTACTTAATTTAATTGGAAAATGTCGACATAAATTGACGTAGGCCCAAGGATGTTGATTTTATTGGTTAAACGTTGTTTTCGTGCTTTTCTGGCGTTGGAGGACGTTTGTATTTATTTTCATGTCATTTTCATCAAATTTGACTCATCAATATTTCTTCACCACAAGGCTTGCCAAGTCTAACAATTGATGCATAGAATACAAGCTTGCAAAAATTGATATTTCATAAATCCATAAAATTTTAATTTGTAAAATTAATATTTCCATTTTAGGTCACAATCATTACTTTAGTTTATAGCGACGCGACATTTTGGCAACGGCAATGGTATCAACGGGATTGGACTTCTTCTCTGAATGAAAACTATGTAAACAAAGATAATCATTTCCACGTCATAAAACAATTGTGTGCGTTTTAATTTGCTTTGTCCTAATGTAATTGTTGTGGAAAATTTATTTTGTACAGTGAGTTTTTGTAAAGTTTGAACATAATTTTATATAATATATTTGTTATATATATTCGTAGTAATTAGTAGTTTTGCGTTTCCTTCTAAAAGAGCTTCGTAAAAAGGTAAAGTATATTGAAAATAAAGTTAATATGAAGGAGATACCGTGTCAAAAAGTAAGTCACGTGAAACACAAATTTTGGGACACCGTCTTAGAAAGGGAAGTGAGAATGAGTTTATAAGAAAATCATGGTATTTGCTTTTAAAATATTTTTGGTTAGTTTTACGTCAATACCCACGTGTGCGCGCGTAGAGGCGTTGCAGAATTCTGTACCAAAATGAGTTCGAAGCTTCGGCGGACAGGAATGCAGCTCTGAAAGTTCGTCTACGCGCGGTTTATTACAGATTTCGATGTTTGGAACGTTATAACATCAAATCGCGTATAATTAATAACTGATTTGTGAATCAGTTCACATCATCTCATTCGTTCTAAGATATCAGAAAAACGCAGCTTCATACACACCATAATTCCAGTAGTCTCGTCGATAAAAAAACACACGTTTGCTTCCGTGATCTTTCAAGCAAGTTTGTCTAACCCATCTGTACAACAGCTTTAAACGTGTACCATGAGAAAAAGACGACGAATCTGTTTTAAAAAAACCGTGTTAATCACGAGCCTCGTCTCACACCTTAACTGCTTTCGTTTAAATTTAGGTATTTAACTTTTTTCGTACTTTACATTCTGCTAATTTATTTGTTATAATTGTAATATGATTTTAATAACAAACGGCATGTTTCCTTACGATTGTTCGCTATACATTTCCACTAATAACTGCAACGTATCAAGTTAGCTCTAACTTGAGAGGCTCCTCCTAGAATAAAAGTGAAAGATCCCGGATAAAGGAAGAAGTGTGCGGGCAAAGGTCTTTGATTATGATCATACATAATTCAAAAAAGTATTTGTGCGCAAGAAAATAATTTTTATGCGCATCACATCGCATGCTTTTAATATCCTTTTTCTTTATGCCTATTGATATTTTGTGCACATAGAATTTGTGAAACAAATTCACAAATGTAAAAGTCTTTAAACAAAACAATCTAAATGTAATTAGTCCGAAAGTATATCCAACTTGAATAGGGTGTACTTAACCACCATTAGAAGTTACCATCTAAACAGGTAAACTTATATAAAGAATCAGGATCGCTTTATAATTTTGGATAATTCTAAGTAAAAGCAACAAAAAGATCATATTACACTTGTAAACTAACAACAAATTCTATATAAATTTGAACTATATCGCTTATGTATGTTATAAATATACGCATTTACTGATGGTTTATAGAGTTCATAACAATTATTTAAAACCCTAATATGGATCAAAGAGCGCATAGCGGAAACGATTAACAAGATCATTAATTTAACACAATTATATTAATCAAGATTAGGGTTACATACCTTTATCCTAGCAAGATCCACAAGATGACGGAACGAACGGCAACTAGGGTTTATCACGAACACCACCAAGAATATAATCTAAAAGAAGATTATATCACGCTCTTGTACACACGTAATACGGCGAGTTAACCGTGAGTCTAGCACGAACAAACCGAGCTTCAACGCTTATGGAATATCTACCCAATAACCCTAGAGAGGGATTAGGACTAGATAATAGAGCTAAATCGAAAACCAAAAGAACCCAAACAAACCCTAAGGTTGTGTGGGTGTCGATCGGCCAAGAGAGGAGAAGAGAGATTGGGATAGAAAATTATGAAGGCTAAGGGGTGTTTATATAGGCTATCCAAACTTGTTCTCCAAGCCAAATAAATTTAAGGAAAGAAAATCTTTCCTTTTCCCCCTTCCCTTTGTTCTAGCCGACGGCTAAGAAGCCCCCAAGGGGTCTTCCGGAACTTTCCATTATTCTCTTCTTTTAGCTTCTATTTAATTCCATAACGGTCATTATAACTTAACTTTTATTTATCAACGATCGTTAGTTAAGCTTTGGTTTGATTTAATAAATATATATATAATATATTTAATAAATAAATTAACCCTTTACGTTATATGTGCAATCCGGTGATCCCGAGTTCGATCCTATCTCACGACTATTAATTTTAAGTCCATAAACTTTCAGCCTACACTTGGACAAAATTCTAATATCGTGATCACATTGACTAGCGTCTAGTTACACTAGCAATGTCACTAGTACAAACCGGGTAAGGTCTCATGGACAAGAACCTTTTAATGATTATATCATTATTATTATCTCTCATTTCAAATACATCGTTAATAAGGATATAGATCTCAGTCATTCCTTCATTAACTATTCTGTTTCTCGTTTACGGATATAGCAAGATTACCAAAACAAATTTGGGTGTGGCCACACAAACATCTTACTACTCCCCCGAGGGGCCCAGTTGTATTTATACTTCAAAATGATTTGAAGGAAACAAATCCCATTTTGACTACAAGCAAAACACATGAACTTTGCAACACTTCTGAAAATAACCCTTATGACTACCAGTTACGTTTAGCGTTATGTTACCTTACAGACATGCACTACATTCAATGCAGTTTTCTGGTATCTCAGGTCTAAGGATAACTATTTATGATTTACTTAATGACAAAGATCCATAAAGTAAAATCACATAGTTGGGATAAGTCCAATATTTGATCCATCAAATATCATCCAAAATTGACCAATATACTTTCAAGTATACTCTATCACTATTTTGAATTGTCTTAGTTTAATAATACTCCCATATTATTAATCGACAACGGACATGTAGAAACATCATAATGCTCATGGATTAAAACATGTAAAATAGGATACAAAATCAAATAACAGAAAAATAAACGAAATCCAATCTTTGTTTCATCAATTCAATAATGCCTTACATCCTTTATCCAAATACTAATCAACAGATTTATTGCATGAATTCGCTAGCTAGTTGCAGCCCAATTTCCTTGGCATGCTTAACTACCTTTGGCCTAGATAAAGCCTTAGTAAAAGGATCAGCTACGTTATCATCTGTGTGAACTTTTATTAATTTTATTTCTCGAGCTTCCACTTGTTCTCGAACGTAGTGATATCTACGTTTAAAGTGTCTGGCGCCTTTCGTAACTCCAGGGTCATTGGCGAATATTATTGCCGCAGAATTGTCGCAATATATATCAATAGGTTCTTTAATTGAAGGCATCACTCCAAGATCTCCAATAAACTTCCTAATCCAAACAGCTTCCATTGCAGCTTCTGAAGCGGCCATGTACTCAGATTGAGTCGCATGCATAGCAATGGTTTTCTGCTTACTGCTCTTCCAGACTACTGCTCCTCCATTGATGACAAACACGTAACCCGTCTAAGACTTCGTATCGTCTTTATCACATTGCCAGGACGCATCACATAATCCTGTTACATTCAGTTCTGTGTCTGGTTTACCCCCGAATACCAAAAACATATCTTTCGTACTCCTCAAATACTTTAGAATATGCTTAACAGCAGTCCAGTGGAACTTTCCTGGATTCTGTTGGTATCTACTGACCAAGTTCTGAGCAAACGCCACATCAGGCCTTGTGCATCTTACAACATACATAATAGATCCTACTGCCGAAGCATAAGGCACCTTCCGCTTGTAAGCCACCTCTTCAGGTGATGATGCATCTTTCTCATGACTTAAATCATGCTTAACCTCCATCGGTAAGAAACCTTTCTTAGAGTTATGCATGTTATATTTCTTCAATATCTTATCAATATAAGCATCTTGACTAAGACCAATTAACCGTCTACTCCTATCTCGATAGATTTTAATTCCCAGAATATATGCAGCATCTCCCAAATCTTTCATAGAAAAACATTTACCAAGATAATCCTTAACTTCCTTAAGTCTTGGAATGTTACTTCCCATGATCAATATGTCATCGACATATAGAATTAGGAACACTACATTACTCCCACTAGCTTTGCGGTATACACATAGCTCATCACGATTTTGAATAAATCACAAACTTTTTGATTTCTTCATCAAATCGCTTATTCCATTGACGTGATGCTTGCTTCAAACCATAAATAGATCTTTGAAGTTTGCACACGCGCTTTGGATATTTAGGATCAACGTACCCTTCTGGTTGTTGCATATAGATGTCTTCATCTAAGCGACCGTTCAAGAAGGCAGTTTTAACATCCATTTGTCATATCTCATAGTCATAGTATGCTGCTACAGCTATGAGAATCCTAATAGCTCGTAAGTCTGCTACAGGAGAAAATGTCTCCTCGTAGTCTATGCCAAAAGTTTGAGTAAAACCTTTAGCCACTAAACGTGCTTTATAGGATTGTACATCACCATCCATGTCGATTTTCTTCTTATAGATACACCTATTTTTCACTACTTTAGCATTTTTAGGCGCGTCTACAAGAATCCAAACATCATTGATTTCCATGGATTTCATTTCCTCATTCATCGCAACTATCCATTTTGACTTTTCTGGATCAGACATTGCGGATCGATAGTTAGCAGGTTCACCAAGATCCCCTACTTCCTCCTCATCATCCTCTATGTATAGACATAGTTTGTCCGGCGCACGTATAGTCCTTTGAGACCTACGTGGAGGAATTAATTTCGGTGGAACACTCAGACTTTCTGGTTCTACAGGAATTTCATCGCTAGTATTTTCAGAAGGCAATGTATCTTCTTGAATTTCTTCAAGATCATAATTTCTCCCACTGAATTCTTGATTTACAAGATCATTTTCAAGGAAGTCTCCATACCGAGCCACAACTATTTTGTTCTCAACCGGATAATAAAAGTAGTAACCCATAGTTTCCTTAGGGTAACCTACAAAGATACATTTTTACTGAGCGTTGTTGGAGTTTATCTCCAGAGTCACGTTTCACATACGCCTCAAAACCCCAGACTTTCGAATAAGAGAAATATGGCTTCTTGCCATGCCATAGTTCATATGGTGTCTTATCAACCTTCTTTGTGGGAACCATATTCAGAATACGAACAGTAGACTCAAGAGCATAATCCCAAAAATATAATGGTAAAGTTGTAAGATTAAACATAGATCGTACCATATCCAATAATGTACGATTTCTCCGTTCAGATACACTATTTTGTTGTGGAGTATACGGAGAAGTAAGTTTCTGAACAATTCCATTCCTACTCAAATAACCTTTAAACTCTTGACTTAAATATTCACCACCACGATCAGAACGAAGAGCTTTAATATTCTTTCCTAGTTGTAACTCTACTTCGGATTTAAACGTCTTGAATGTTTCAAATACCTCATGTTTATGCTTAAGTAAATAAATATAACCATAACGGCTATAATCATCCGTAAACGTCAAGAAGTAGCTAGCACCTTTCCTTGACACATGTCTAAGTGGTCCACACACATCAGTATGTATCAAACCAAGTAGTTCAGTAGCCCTTTCAATATTGCTATTAAAAGGTTTGTTGGTCATCTTTTCAGAGATACAAGATTCACATTTATCAAATGATTCATCATTGATACTTTCCAAAAGCCCATCACGTTGAAGCTTTTGTATGCGAGTCTTCCCAATATGGGCAAGCCTACAATGCCAAAGATAAGAAGAGTTCTTGTCTAACTTACTCTTCTTATTCATGCTAAAAACAGAATTATTTTTCCTCTTGGAATTTTTATCATGCATGTTAATTTCAAAAAAACCATTCACAGAAATTGCATCAAAATAGAATAAACCATCTTTGAAAACAGAAATTCTATTATTATCAATCGTGTGAGTAAATACAAGATCCAACATACAAGAAAAGGAAATGACACCCCTAACAATTATAGGTGCATAATGAGAATTATTTAAAAACAGTACTAAACTCGAAGGTAAAACTAATTTAAAGATTCCTATAGCTTCAACCGCTGCTTGTGCTCCATTAACCACTTGCAGAAATTGTTCCCCATAGGTAAGCCTCCTTTTCAACTCAAATCCCTGCAGGGTATTAAAAATATTAATACCACATCCCGTATCATATATCCAGGAGTTTGATTTGTATGAAAGATTAAATAACTCTATCATAAATAAGTTACCAGAAGATGTTGTTGCAGCAGCTTGCTCAGCCTTCTTCTTATGTTCTGCCATTTCATGGAGATAGATAGAGCAATTCCTCTTCCAGTGTCCAGTCATCTTGTAGTGGTGACAAGTCTCATCTTTCAGAGATTTCTTAGCAAAGTTCTGCTTCGGTTTTGATGTAGTCGCAACTTGCTTGCTCTTATCAACCTTGCCTTTGCCTTTCTGCTTCTTATTCACTTGCGGTTTTGGTTTCGACACTCTACCCTTTTGTACATGAAGTACTTGAGGAGTAGCAGTGGATGCCTTATCTTTCAAACCCTTTTCGAAATCAATGAGCATTGCATGCAAATCATTAACTGTCTTCCCCGTGCAATGCATATTATAGTTACGAACGAAATCATTGAAGTCCTTATTAAGGGACCTATTGATCAAGTTAATAGCCATATTATGATCAAAGGGTTGTCCTAGTGCGATGAGTTGATCCATATAACCCCTCATCTCCATATAATGAGCACTTACGGATTTTCCAGGAGCTTGCTTGTAACTATGTAGAGCATCAACCAGATCATAGATCTCTACAGCTTGTGGCGTTTCATACACAGCCTTGAGTTCATCAAGCATTTGCTGAGGTGAAGCTAGCTCATTCTTCCTTTGAAGTGATGGAGCCATTCTTCCTAACATTACAGCAGCCACCTCATGGTGCTTCTTAACGTTAGCAGCGTGTTGAAGCCTTTCCGCATCAGTTGCTCCTTCAGCAAGATCCTCCGGAAAAGGAGTTTCCAAGATATTGATAGTACCCGCTGCTCTCAGAACAACTCTTAGTGAGCGGTACCAATCATTGAAATTAGGGCCAATAAGTTCAGGCCGTTCAAAGAAAGCTTTGAACGCCGAGCTTATTGTCAGATTGTTTTCGGGTTGATCCATTTCTACAGAAATAAGTTCAAACATTAGTATTTTCGATAATACAATTCAAGAAAATAAAATTACCCCGGTAATAAAACCATAGTATTTTCCTTGAAAAACTAGAATCCATATTTACATAGATTTATCACATCAGTTGATCTGGTAGTGACAAATGTATTCAACACAGTAACTTGTCGAACAATAATTGACAAACAAATTTGCAATTTCTAGATATGTCAGGGATTTACATTGCCAAAATCATTTGCATTGTAAACATGTTTTATCCCTTCTTTATGCCTTAAGTTTCCAGTTCTCACTGAGTAACTCAATTAAGTCGACTAATCTAAAGAACGTAAAACCTTCATGTTCAATCTTATTCAGTCATGAAGTTTTCTCTCCATTACAACATCGTCCGATATCTTATATGACGACAATTGTAACTTCAAGTGTTCGTCAATTAGAGGGCATATGACTTAAATTTTAGGGTATAGATTTTGATGTCAAAATCATGTATGGAGAAGCATGCATACATCTCCATAACATAAGTTTAATAAAAACATTTAGTAAACTTTTTGGTGAGACTAAAAGTTCATCATATACTTGCAAGTTGAGGTATTGGTTAAACCAATTAAAGATTTTACACACAACTAGATTGACACCGTACTTTTTCTAGAACTTTAGTTATAGCACAAAGCAATATATTCATTGTGTTTCGGATGTGAATTAATGTAGTTAAATCAACCTTAAAGAATTGTACCAATAACAACCGTAGGTAATTCCAATTTGACGCACAGGCGAGCCGGGAATTTGGTCAGCGCAGAAGCATAACACCTCATTCTTTAACCGGGTACATGACCAGCGGTGCGTTATACCCACTTTATAGTTTGCCAAAATTGAGTAGCCGTTAAGTTGCTATTGCAATTCTAATCAACGCAAATCATATGTATTTTACATCTCAAAACAATTCATTAATTTTGATAAGATTTAGTCCATATTATTTTTCTTGGAAAAATATATCCTTGTTTACAACATACAATATAAAAAACGTATGAAAACAAGTAGTACAAAAAAAAAACTAAATCAAATAGCCACATGCATAACAATTTATTCAAAGAACATCAAATCTAGGGTTTTTATGAACATAAAAAGTCTCCCCTAATTTTAAAACTTTGAATCAAATAAAGCAAATAGCAATCAAAATTATATGATCTGTAAGAAACATGCATGTTTATTACGGATCTCCCACATTCTCTTAACAATTAAAAAACTACGGATCGTAACCACGCATGACATAACAATTAATTCATGCAAAACATCTAAAGTTAATTACCATGTAATTTTAGGGTTAAAAAAATTATTTTTTTTTATAAAAAATTCGACAATAGCCGATTTTTAAAAAACAATAAAAAAACAAAACCCTAATTTTTATAAAACCTAAAAAACAACATGTAATTTTTAACACAAATCAATAATAGTTAAAAAAAACTTTAGATCTTGATAATTATAATCATGTTAAAACGGCTCTCGATGCCACTGATGGCTCTCGATGCCGCATGCGTTGTTCATTACACTTTACTTTGCTAGTAAATTGAACTAAGCTCACAAAATGTATTATGCATCACGGACTGCACAGTGCATCACGGTGCACAAATATGATGCATCACGATACATAACTTTGCGCATCACGGTTCACTTCCTAAAAGTCACAAGTACTTTATCATTATCCTTGTCGCATAATGCATCATGGTGCACAAATATAAATCTAATAATGTTTCACGTTGCACAAGTAGTGCATTAGGTGCACTAAACTTTCACAATCATGCGCATTCACCTTATGCATTTAGGCGCATAACTAATTTGAGATGCATATATTACATAAGGCGCATAATAATTATGCATTCGACGCATTCTCTTTGAATGCATGTGGCGCATAGAAATGTAGAATCCAATGTATAACATATTTTCATGTAGTTTATAGTCGTTGGATTCTTACAGCTAACGGTAATAATAAAAATTTTATTTTTGATAAAATTTTGAAACGTGAATTACTTTCGTATTCAAGTCTCTCTAAAAGCCTTTTTAAAAATTCTCTCCATATTTAAACTTAACAACCTCAAATATATATACTTAGCAAAGTTTACATCACACACATCTTGTGATCGGCATATGCAATGCTACATATGCAATGCTAAAGAGCTATGATGACTTTTTTTTTATTAATTTGTTATAAATTTTGTTTTTCAAAATCTTTACAAATAAATTTAAATGTATAAACGTTGTTTGAAAGCTTTTTTTAACTTTTCATTAAATGAGAATAGCTTCTAAAGTTTTGTGATCAAGTTTTTCTTTGTCAAGTCATTATTCACCAAATCTTTGTTACAATAAAAAAAATTCATACAAATGATTTGGACAGATAGTAAAAAGCCTTTTATTAAGCTATCATTACAGTTGTTCTTAGGCACTGGTTTACCGTAAAACAATAAATATATACAAGGTTCTTTTATATATAACTAGCTTCAAGGCCCGCCCGATGGGCGGCTAGCTTCAAAAAATATAATTTTACACTATAATTACTTTGGACTAACTGATGTACAAACTTTCAGTAGCTAAATAAGCTTAAAGTTCTAAATCTTCATGGGATTTTGTTGGACTCTCAACTGCACGAACCTGAGGCTTCGTATCTTTTTATTTTTACATCTCCACAAGTTCCGTTGCGTCCACATATTCACCAACACGATATTATGGAAAACTAAAGTTATACGGAGTTACGAACCGTGTGTTGACTACTTCATTCAAAATTACGTATATTATTACTCAACTTCACACACGTAAAAAATGTTAATAAAAAGGAGGTGGGTTTCATACATTGATGTTACGAGTAGGCAATCCCACTTCATCATTCTCGCCTAGAAGATTCGTTGGGTCATCTTCATCATATTCTTCTTCATAAGCCTTATTTTTTGGCTCTATTACATCTTTAAAATGCAACATACCTAAAAGAGACGGAATAACTTGTCAAAATAAGTACAATCGCAATTTAGTCACTCAAGACAAATAACAATGTTATGCCCAGTTTTTCATCCAAAAAGTATTACATGCATTTGCGCATAGTTGCATACGCTAACTTAGTAATCCTTAGTCATGTTAATTTAGAGAACGCTAATCTGTTAGAAAATGATGTAAGAATGCTATGTCCATGGATAATCTCATTCACATTACATTTATAGCAAAGTGCATCAGTTATATCTTGTAGGAAACTTTGGAGGTTTGCTCCTACTTAAGAGTAAATAAGTATTTGTAAACAGGTCTTTTCCATATCCAACCCCATTCACAAAAGGCTTTGGGGAAAGAGCATGAACGATAGAGTTTACACAACATGATTTTAGGAGCTAAATTAATTTTAAGATATTCTAACAAATGCCAAAAACTTGTCACACAAAAGTAGATGAATATGCACTCAAATGACTACAACTCTCAACCCGGATGCCCATTGATGATTTAATATGATATAAATTGAATCTAGAAGGAAAAATTAGCCATTTATTTAGTTAAAGATAATAGTGGCCACACATGGATTCATGACTACCAGTCTACCACTTTAAGTTGGAAAAAAACTCAATACATAACTTTTATCTCTATAAAATATTAATTACTGTACCATATGACAACTGAAATGATGCAAATGCTCCTATCAATATATTTTTATATTATACCATTGTTAAATCTTCATTGTTATACTACTTCTCTTGGTATTTTGTTTAGCATCATATACTACGTATTAGGTATGTAAACCATATTAGATAGTACAAAGGTAGTTAAGTAGTCAGCTTATTATTACAACCAGGGGACAAATTTACAAAACCATAGTAAAACTCTTGATATATCCTTAAACACGCACATAATATATCAACCCAACAATAGTCATGTTTCTGGCAGAGCACCAATCATAATTTTCAATTGTTTTTTTTCACATACCTCATTTAGACAACCACCAAACACACATTTAGACAACCACCAAACACGTTGTTAAGTATATTTTTGAAAATTAAAACATAATTTTGTCAATATATTTTACCCATTCCGTTCAGGATGTTTGGATGTTGTCGTCTAAATCTACTTACCTTATGTGGCTAATGAAGAGAAATACCACTTGTGGCTAATGAAGAGTGCTTCATTATGTACCAGCAGTGGTCAACCCATCTTTCTCAAATACAATCTTTAGTTTTGAAAGATCTGCAAAAGTAGTTCATGGACGGATGACATTGTTAACAGGTGTTTTGTATCCTTTTTTTGGGTCAAAAATATTTTTTACAAACAAATTTATAAATTCATATGATTGAAAATAAAATATATTATATTACAGGGTTCAAAAGAAGATATGATTACCTTAGTCTTGACGAGAATAATCGCGTCCTTAAACTTACCAAAGGCAGTTGCAGCAGCAACATTTCTTTATGAACCAAGCCATTGTCTTTACCCACTGAAAAGAAAAATATAAGCTTATAACAGATTAAGCATTCACATATAGAGATATGTGAATATTTATTCACATGTGAGCCGTAGATAACAGTATACCATTGGGTTAACTAAACTGTCCCTAGTCATGGGGTGGGCAGTCATAGATTCCAAACCAACACCAATTCCTATATCCTTTAATCCCTCTTTAATAGATGGAACTTCATCTCTGTTGACGATCTTAAATGGAACAATTTATTTGGTTAGATAAATCATATGTTAGTATATCATCTCAGAATTAGGTAACACACTATATCGAGTCTAGGACATACCAGGAAAACCATCATAAAAAGCAGTCATTCAGCATTCACTTGCTCTTTGGGATCCCCGTCACAAGACAAATTCAACAACAATATATCCTACTTCAGCGGGATTGAGATTTGTTTTCTCGATTGTTGCCTGATCAAGTACAATAAAACAATGTTGAATCAAACTTCTTCGCAAAACAAAACCATTCCACTGAAACACGAGCCAAAATCTTAAATAAAGTCCAAACGAATGTTTCATACCTTCAAAATACACCTTTTGATTCGAACCTTTGCTGCCAGACATCATCTTCACGGACACACACTTGTATAAGTTCTTAACACGTTTTTAATTTCATGCATCGTCTTCACTCTTTCAACATCATCTTCAGGAATAGTCTTTGTAGTAAGAGGAACTCAAACTGTTATTGCGACACAACCCTTCAGAGAATATACAGAATTAGATTACAAATTTTTTAATTTAATACCTTTCAAAAAGAATGTATCCTGTAAATTCGAAATTATGAAAAGCTGCAAACTATAAGTGATCTTCGGTTAGAAACTTTTCTCTTCAATTAGGCATTTGATCAAGCACTTAGTATGCATATAACATTATAATTTACATAGAACTTATATCCAAGATGAATTAAAACTCATGACTCACATGTTCACAAATTTATAATCATTATTATATATGAGAAAACAATCACTTTTTTGAAATATATATCCCTTAAAAATAACAAACTAAATCTATTATATAGATTATCGTAAATAAAAAGAATGATGAAATTCAGAGTATACCCGATTGAATCGAAGATGCATATCTCGATTGTTTGATAAGTGATAACCATGGTCATGAATCTGTTTTAATTTGATAACTTTGTTTAGGTTTTGTGTTCGTGTGATTGGCCGTTTTTGGTGGAGTTTTTGTTTACATTAATGCTAAAAGAGTCGAAATCTTCTGAGCCGTTGATTATTTTTGATTATCCAGGTGTCATTGTTTCAGAATTTTGAGCAAAGATTATATTTTCTAAAACCATCCTTTATATAGATAGTAGATCACGAAAACTAATCATATGCTACACATCCCAATTTTAATGCAATGCTACATATATATAGTACCCCGTAGTAATTAAAGAAAACCTGAATAGGGGCTGTGTACAGTACATTAGTTTGAGTAAAAATAATTACAAAGGGAACATAAGATAAACAAAGCAATATAATATTCGTTTGAAACCCGGGTCAATTCGACCGGGTTAATCGGTTGACCCGGTTTCGGCCGATAAAACAGGTCATATTGACTTGGGTTCCACAATTTCGAAACCCTCCTCGACCCGCCGGGTTTGGGGTGACCCGGTTTAACCCGGTTCTCGAGACCCGACCGGGTTTTTATTTTTTCTAGTTTTTTTTATAAAAAATATGTAAATTTTACGTATTTGCGATAAGAATTTTATTTTTACATATTATATTGGTTGGTAAACAATTTATATGTTTAATATACGGGAAATTTTTATGATTTTTAATTATAATTTTTGTTAATTATTAAAAATATAAAAAAAAATATTAAAAAAAAAACCAAATTAACTCAGACTCGATGACTCGACCGGATCGATTTAAGACCCGGTTTCAAAACATTGAATATACGTATCCTAAAAGGATTATTTAACATGCAATATTTATGTACTAGCTACTACATAGTGACATAACCTCAACTGCATTTCTATCTATCGTTGCAAGAGCATTCTAATTTATCATTATTTAGTACACATCGCACATGCTCTACTACTTATAGAAACTATATTATAATGACATTTGCGATATCATTTATTTTCAGACTCAAACCATAAATACCGATCACCTAAAAGATGATCAAGACTCGTAACCGTTAAGTGGTCCAGCTGGACCAAAAAATGTCGAGTCTTAACCACAATAGCTGACCCGTTAGTCACTCCCATTGGATGTTGTGGTAACAACCTTTGGTTAGCAACGTCAAAATGAGTCATACTTGTACTGCTATATTCCTAATGAACTCTGCAAGCAGCTTCAATACCGAATATATGTTATGCTCGTCTTTTTTAACGTATACGGGATTAGATGTACTATAAGGAGCTAGATTATGTGATATGTAGGTTTTATCTTAATGTCATGATATGTTGTCGATGTTATGATCTTGTATGTTTAAGTCTCGAGTGTGAGAATCATTTTCGTGGTTTGAAAGAATGTATTAGTAAGGCATTTAGTGATAAACTATCAAGCCAAGCCTTATTGGCAAGGTTAATTTTCGTGTCATTGATTAATAACAGTGTTAGTAATGATATGTTTTTCTTCAAGTTTAGTTCTAATGACGGGATGGAATATATGTTGGAGAATGATCCGTGATTAATTAGTAATGTGCCGTTAATTCTTAGTTAGTGGATTCAGAATACGAATGTCATGACGGAGGACGTATCTAATATCGTTTTAGTGAAGTTACATGTTGATGTCGTCGTGATATGGTCGTGATAGTATGTGATAATTAAGATACGTTATAGGGTAAATTAGAAAATTACCTTTAGGAAAAAGTAATAGTGTAAAATTACCAAAGACGGATTCAATTAAACACGTTGGTGAACCAAGTTCGTTGTACACGAAGATCTTATGAATTTGAGACGTTTTGTTTTAATTTGGACAATTGATTCGAATTGGTTTTTGGTTTTGAAACTAAAATTAAATTCTACAAAATTTAAAACATAAATTTTATCCTAAAGTGCATGAATCGTTACCCCGAATTATTTTAATCTAAAAACAATTACTTAAAAATTAAAGCTATTTTAAATTAAAAACTTCTTAAAAATATATTAAAAATTAATCTATTTAATTAAAATAATTTTTACACTATTTTTAAATCTATTTATAAGATTACTTTATTTAAAATCTAAATTAGTTAAAATCTAATTATTTTAATACTAATTAAATTCCTATATTACTAAACAAATTTTATTTTATTTTGAAACCATATATTACTATTAAAACTAAAAATTAACTTTAATAAAAATATTAATTAAAATTAATATAAACGAAAATTTAGTTAAAATACAACTTAAATCAAAACTGCCAGAAACAAATTTACTACATTAATTAAATGGACTGAAAGTAGAATCAAAAGAACAGTTAGCTCAAATGGTAAAATCACTTGGCTGTGAATCGTGAGGTTACGAGTTCAAGTCCCATTGAGGACAATATTTTTGGATAAATTTTTGGACTGTGAAAAGCAAACACCAAAGTCACAGGAGTAACTATATACACCGAATCTGTGAACAAACTGATAAGTTTATCAGCTTTGAGCTATCAGATCAATGAATCTGATAGCTATTAGAAACTTAACAAGATATAAAAAGCACCCAAATGAACTATAAACCCGCAAGTAAAAGTAACAAATCAGCAAATCATATCAACTCATCTCAACAGAACTTAAACAAATCACAAACAAATTCTATTATAAGCAATAATATTCTCCAAGATTATCACAAATCAAGACTAAATCAACAGACAGCTTTTAAATAACGCATAAAACGAGTACAAAGCTATATGAACAAGTATAAATGAAAATACACCTTAGCAAACTAAAACACTTAACAACAATCTAATGCAGTCTATACCCTACTCAGCTTAAATACCTACGAACGAAAGCAAAACAAATTCCTCAGACTACTAGCAAGATTCAATTTAAACAAGTTATCAGATGAATAAACCTTTAATCTAATTTAAGCAGTCAAATACTTTCAGCAATATCAATCCATGACAATCCCTCAGCAGGTACCACTCTTAACAGACTCATTAGAACAAGGCAAACTTATAAGATTCATAACAAACCAAATATCAGTATCATCTGAACAATCGAGAACATATAGCAGACTAATTCCAAATATTGTACTAGGTTAAACTACTAAGCAGATTTATGAATTCAAACCATCAGATTAATTCAAAAACCCCTCTCAAACAAATAATACTAAATCATATAACACCTCTAACAGGATCAAATAAGATATAACACAAACAAATTAAACTAATAGATTAACAGCCAGATTTAATTAACTAAACAGAAAAACATGTTAATAACACAAAATTAAAGAGATTAAAACCTTTTGAAGCATCCATTGGGAAGAAGTGAGGCGCTGAGCCTACTTATTAATCCAAATCAAAACCACCATCTCTAACTGCACAAACCATCACCATCTGTTTCTTTCCGACCCACGAACACCATCATGTTACTCTCAAACCAATTATTTCTCACCATTCGAACAGTAACAGAGATCTCGAAACACCTTTAATTTATAAAACTTCCAGTAGGGAAAGTTTTTAATCCCAAACTTACCTTTATTATTTGATGTAAGCTATTTAAAAACTCAATCAAATAATATTTCATATAATAACAAAATATATTAAATGAGAAATAATTGCAATGAAATTTGACAGTAAATTAAATCAAGATAAATTTAAATCAAAATAAACTTTTATTAATCACTTCAAATGATTACAATACTATGAAATTAAAAATACAATTACTCTTATCTATTTTGGCATTATAACCTTAAGGTAAAAAATGGGATACCAATTACATCATTTGAGGGGGGTATTTATAGCTGAATCCATAGGGGTGAGGGGTGGAGTTTGTTGGTGAAGAGAACGATCTTGAGCCCTTGATTTCTTTTCTCTCTTTCTTCTCCTTGATCCTACGGTTGAGATGAGCCAACTAGCACACGGATCGCCAGCGTGGCATCCGAGTGTGCTAGTTGTGCTAGTTTGGAGATGAGGTGTCTCCTTTTTATTGGTGGGTTAGGGATGATGTGCTGTCTTGTCCAATAAAACGCTGCCACGTATCACACATCTCTCTATCTTCAAGTTCCGAAAATATGGGGGATTTAATTCTCTTCGTGTGATTCACACGTGCCAACCAAAACCCCTAATTTTTATTGAACAATTTATTTAATTATGGTTTATTAGGGTTTGGATGAATAGTGGTAAAGTGTCTGGTTTATTTGGGGTGAAGGAGAAAAGAGATGAACTTTGGAAGTAACAAATTATTTAAAAACGTGTGTGTGAGTGACTAAAAAGTTATGAGTGTGTTTGACCAAGAGATGTGTTAATAAACACAAATCGTTTATAACTTGTTATAGAATAACCCTAATGGGTTATCAAGGCCCAAAATAAACTTTTCGTCTCATATATTGTAAATTGCTTTGGGCTTGGTCCATTCAAACTTCATCCGTCTTAATTTATTTTCTTTTTGGGCCATTGTTGGGCTCTTTGACGTTTAGCTAATAATCACATTCCAATATTGGGCTGTTGGGCCCAATACCCAAATGTGGGACCCACAAGCTCGAATAACTTCGTTTAGGTTAAATCCACTAGGACTTGTTTTGGCTTCATCGATCTTTTCTTCAAACTTGTGTCGGTTTTGCCGGTTTCCGCGAACTTTGGTACCTACACACATCAAACAACAAACAAGCATATACAAGGTATTTTTGATACATTTTATGCATCTATTCATCGTTTTTAGATACTATTGATATGAGTAAAATCACTCATATCACATGTTATTCACATTATCGTTTTTATGAAAGATGGTTTGAGTGCTATTGCCACTAAACTCGATAAACCACTGACGTTAGATTCTTACAAGGCCGCTATGTGCGCCGACTCTTGGGCAATGGCGGATGTAAAATTAAATATACCATTGTGGTTGTTGTACCTATATTTGTGGGTGAGGGGTATAATATGAGAATTACCAGTCTTTAGTACGAGTGGACATCTCCTAAATGGTAAGTTACAAGGTTTTTGGTCACTTACCGGATGATTGTCCTAAGCAACTCGTCTCGTGTGTGTTGAGAAACTAGAAGAATCCTAAATAAGCGGTAGAGCTACTTATCAGAATATAACGTGTTATGAATAGTAATGTTTTGACTTCTAAATCCACAAACGTTGTATTTAATAGACTTAGTTTTGATATAAAAAAAAGAGCTAGCGACGCAGCTTTTTGCCCGTTTGTCTTCTCCTACTATGTAAAGAAAAAAGTGCATGTTTGTCCGAAGGTAGGGTTGAAGCAAACTAACAAGTTTACAGATTTGTCTTTCAAAAGAATAATGTGAGAAGTGGTAAATTAAGCAAGTTGGATTGTCTAGACAAGAGGTGATAATTTGAATCCATCATTATTTGCATAGGTCACATTAGGAGTTGTTGCTCGTCTTATACTCGTTGATTTACTCTCGGAATTAATACTTTGTTGCTCGTCTTATACTCGTTGATTTACTCTCGGAATTAATACTTTGCTAAAGGTGAGTTACTAACCTAGCTTTAAATTGTTTTAATTTTTTTTATAAATCTCGGGGTGAGATACATTGTTTGTTTTACTTATGGACGCAAATAACATTTACATGATTACGGATGAGCATAAGTAGTGTTAACTCGATCCTCCCACTATCATTAATTGTTAATTACCGTGTTGTTAAACATGAATGTCGTAAATAAATCTATTAGGATTGACATCCTCATCCCGGTAAGTTAAGTGTTACTTTACTGACCGACTGGTCAAACATACGTATGCCATGTTGGTACCTGGTTGGTCTCGCGTTAGATACCTACTAGGGAAACTTAACTGTACATTGATCGGTATACTTACTTGTCATAGCTTCGAGGTCATGAATTTAGCGCAATCGTAATTACTCTTTTTACGCGACATTGTATATTTTATAATGGTCATGCACACTTGAAATCTTGCACTCTACTCATAATTGTTTAACTAAAGCTATGAACTCACCAACATTATTGTTAACGTTTTAGCATGTTTATCTCAGGTGCATACTGTAAGGACTTTTGAAGTTCATGGAGTTTGTCTACATCATTTCCACATAACAAAATTTTATCGCATTTTAAACTTTATCTCGTGTCTTGCATTAACTATGTATCTTGAAACGACTCATATAGAGGTCGTTCTTTTGCCCCTTCTACTCTTGCGTTATTACACAACTACCCCCCGCTACACATATTTTGAGGGAGTTATAGGAGGTATATATTATATTTGTTCTATTTTTCCGAAAGGTAATAATGGATTTTGTTGGTTTTGGAGATTAGGACCGAACACTCGAACACTCGAACACTAGATAATTGGTTTGATTGAATTAATTTTTTGATTTGTTAGTGTGGTATTGGTTTTGAATCTGCATCTGGTTACATCATGTTTCCGCAACTGATTACACCTGATTTTGTTTGTTTTGCATCTAATTTCGCATGGCCACGCCCAGGGGAGGGTAGTAGAGACCAAAGAGGGCGGTGTTCTCCCCACGCTTTTTGTGCCAAGTATATTTGTAAAACCCACATGCTTTAACCATGAATAGTACCCCTAAGATCGAACGTACTAGATTAAAACTTTCCTATTATAGCATGATTACGATTACGTGTTAGGATTTTACGTATTACGTACGTGTTAGAACACGATAAGTATTTACTACGCACGAGCACGCAATAATTATTTGACAATAATTAATCACGAACATGCGATCATGAAATCATGAACGTAATTAAATCACGAACTATTATTAGTTACATATATATATTTATTACGAGCGTAAATAAATATATTAGGTCACGGTAATTATTTAACGAGAACACATTAAACGCGAACACAAATAATCACGAACGAGTAATTAAACAACGAGACACGGAAAACGGTACGGGTACCCCATGTGGGGCCCCTACCCGCGGCAACAAGGGAGAGATGGGCCAAGCCCATCTCAAAATTTACTAAGAAGGGTAAAAGGAAAAGATCACTACTCATTTTCACTTTTACAGAAGATTTTTACAAAACCTAAAAAAGTTATTCCTCCTCTTTTTTTTCTTTCTTTTGGCCGCCACCCATAAACACACCACATGGGTGTTTATTTGATCTTTGATCTTGGTTTTGGTGCAAGTGTTCGTGTTTGTTCATCGTTGTTTAGATCCACGCATTCGGTAATTCTTTTAACCCTTTTCTTTTGATTTGATCTTTTAAATAATTATGAACATGATGTGTTTTTTTTAAAAACCTAATTAAAACATAGATCTAACATGAAATTGGTTTTGGAATAAATCAAAAAGGGTGTTTTAGGGGTGTTTGTTCTTGGCCGGCGCTTAAACCGAACCCGAGGGGGTCTCGGTTTGGCTATTCGACCACCACCGAGACTATATGGTCCCGGTTGGTTGGTGTGGGTCCCACGGCAGCAACAAGACAAGGGGAACCCCAAAGTTGTTCGGGGTATGGTGTCGATTTCATGTCCGGTTCATGGTTCTTAGTCAAGATCCGGTTCACGGTGTAGGTTAAGATTATTATTTTTTTTATAATCTTATGTTAAAATTAAATTAATAAATATGACATGATTAATTTAATAACATGACTTAGGTTATTCTAATTATTAAAATCATGAAATTATTAACCTAAGTATTTTATATTTTTAGACTTATAATTAATTAATTATTTAAAAACTATGGTTATAATTAATTAATTAACATGACTTAGGTTATATCATTAACAAATAATAATACATGTTTTAACCTAAGTATTTAACTTTATTTAATTAAAAACATGATATACTTTAATTAAATATTTTAACCTATACTTTATTTTAATTACATGAAATAATTAATAAACTATACATTATATCATATGACTTAGAAAATAATCATGAAAATACTTAGGCTTATATACTTAGCTTATTTAACCAGCTTATATCTAATTATGGAAACTTTTTGTTTTTAGAAACTTATTTATATAAGGCAGCTAATCTATTTATGGAAACTTTCTACTTTTAGAAACTTATTTATTTTAGGCAGCTAATCTATTTATGGAAACTTATTTAAATAAGGCAGCTAATCTATTTGTGGAAACTTTCTATTTTTAGAAACTTATCTATTTTAAGCAGTAATTCTATTTTTGGAAACTTTCTATTTTTGGAAACTTTCTATTTTTGACAACTTTCTATTTTTGGAAACTTTCTATTTTTGGTAACTTTCTATTTTTGGTAAGTTTCTACTTTTGGAAACTTTCTATTTTTGGAAACTTTCTATTTTAGGAAACCTGCTATTTTTGGAAAGTTACTTATTATTACACAGTAAGTATAATAATACATGAAATACCAGAAATACTTAATCCGAATAGACATAATATAAGATAAACACAGTTTAAGGCTTTAAACAGTAAAACATGATATGAACATATAAAATAAGCTAAGACATGACATAAAACCAGTTACGTATTTAGTAAGCAGATACTTATTCATGTATGTATTTATGTAGCATTAGTGATACGGAAGTAGGATTCCTCTCAGTTCGTCTTCTTCGTTCACTAGACATAAGGTACGGATTTCCGTCCTTTCAGTATGGACATTCTTTCCTTATTAAGATTTCTCGTATGCAGCCAAATGTTTTCCCGTAGTATAAGTATGTGTTTGAATTGCTTATGTTTAATTTAGAATACCTATAGCCATATACATGCATGACCAGTTTCACCTAGTTATGGAGGTACCATAACCATAACATTAGAGGCACTGATGTTATGACTTCACCACGGCGGAGTGATTGCTCTGTCCCTTCAGCTTTTGGACATTTATATTATATTTATCATGTGGGGCGTATGGGTGCATCCTAGTTACATGTTTTCAGTCAGGATTTCATGGTGAATGTGGTGTGTGCCTTGCATCCTTCACAAGGAGCTGGTCCCTCCTACCCAAAAACCAGTATATTAAATTAGAGACAGCCCCTCTAATTTGCATGACGAGGTCACCCCTCCAAGTATTCATGCACGGTGGATTTTCATGACCTATATTGGTTAATGGTAAAATATGATAAACAGTTTTTACAAGATAAACATAAGGCTTTTCAAACTATAAAACCAGTTTTATCAAGACTTAACCAGATTACTCGGGACTTAGTTTCTTCCGCTATTATATGTTATATGCTTATCCTATTCATGCTTTATTGTACATCCGTGCACTGAGCGTATTGCTCAGCCGTTTTCCTTTTCTATGTTCCCTAAACGGCAAGTACTCAGGGACGCTCGTAGACTTTAAGCGTACGTGCATATGGACTGGAAGCTTTCTAGCCTTTCTTTACTTTATGCATTTCCATTCTTTTGATACATTTGCTATGGACATTGTTTAGTCCTTTCCTTTACTATACTATGTTTGTGTGTGATGAGCTTTACTTTTGGACTACCGATGTTTGATTCCGGTATTTTCCTTTTATGGTCATGTAATGTTTAGACATTTTTCCTTATATGCTTTGATGACACGCCATAATTACGTGTGACATTTCCATTATCAAAATGGGGTGTTACAGTTATGGTATCAGAGCCAAGGCTTCGACCTGTAGGCTCTCAAATATGACCTGTGATTAGTGGGTAGTCACTACGGTCTTCCTAGAACTGACAGTTGTTTTCATGCATTCATCATTTTTACGCATACATATATATGTCATTGTCGCAGATTTATGACTAAGTAATGGTTGGTACAGGACTGGCCCTATTTAGTCGCATGTGTTTTATCGAAACTTTTAAATTTGGGACCGACCCATAGGCGTCCCCTCGCCATGTCTTTTGTTTTGGGTGAACTGACCATAGACGTTCACTCTCGAGCATACAAAAGTTTTCATAAAACTGCATCATGCATTCATACACAAAATTTTCTTGCATAAAAATTTTCTCTTGAAATTTTGGTATAAATTTTTTTCATGTATATATATTTTATGTTTTGATCTGTTTAATCATATGTTTTATGTTATACTGTCAGATGGTTCTCACACGCGAACAGGAACAGCTCAATGCTGCAATTCAAGCTGCTATGCAAGCTTTGCTTCCTCAACTGAGGAACGACATCAGGGCTGAAGTTCAAGCTGCCAACAATCAACAGCATAATCAGGCACCTCCTCCTCCTCCTCCTCCTCCAGTGACATTAGCAGTATGGCTAGAGAGATTCAACAAGCTCCGTCCTTGAGCTTTTGAGAGAACAGATAGCCCCAGTGATGCTGAAAGCTGGTTGGCTCATATCGAGAAGATTTTCAATGCTATGGGTTGTGACCCCGCATACAAGGCGAGGTTGGCATGCTATCGGTTCGAAGGCGATGTGCTAAATTGGTGGTTAGCGTTGATGCAGTCTGAGGGTGGTGACGAGTGGGTTGCTGGTTTGACTTGGGCTCAGTTCAAGGACAAGGTGATGGAGCAGTTCTTTCCCAAGGCTGAGCAGGACAAGCTCAAGAGAGAGTACCATGGGATCCGACAGAGAGCTGGGGAGAATAGCAACGAGTTTATGCAGCGCTTTCTTCGCTTAGCTGGGTTCCTTGGTGCGGCAGCAGGTACTCCTGAAGAGCAGGCACACCACTTTAGGTGGGCTCTTCGCACATCGATCGCGAACAATCTGGTGTATGCCACGTTCAACACGGTAGCACAAGTGGCCGATGCAGCACGTAAGCTGGAGATGCTGCAGGAGAGAGATGAGTTCGGGGAAGCTGAGAGACCCGACAAGAGGTAAACATTCGTATTCAAGCGGTGATCAATCCGTATACTTTCCATATATGTCAATTATTCATCTCTTTAAATGTATCTTCCAGGCAGAAAACTAGAGACCGGTCTCAGCCGGCTACTCAGCAGCAGCCTCATCAGCCCAAGGGAAACGGTCAGTCTAACGACCGTTCTGCTACGGATAGGCGTGGCGGTAATGATAATTACCGTAACAACGCTGGACACTCCAACAGCAGCAGGTCCTAATACTTACGCATTTTTCCTTATGATTTCATGTTATAACTCATATTCTGACACTTTAGCAAAACTTCTACCAGGAACTATGGAAACGGTAGGGACCAGAACCAGAGAGGTTCACAGCCTAGCCGTCCAGCTATCACTGGTATTCAATCTTACGATTATCCGCATTGTCCTTTGTACCCAATTATCATGTCTTATGTAAAATGTTTTATCAGGTTCCCAGCCAGCCAGAGCACCTGCTGGAGGATTTACTCATCCTCTTTGCTCTACTTGCCACCATAGGCACCTAGGGCCATGTCGTCGTAACACTGACGCATGCTTCAAGTGTGGTCTTCCTGGCCATATCATGAAGGATTGCCGTAAGGGCGAGATGGAGGGTACATCAGGACATGCTGATTCCAAGCCGCCTTCTACTACCGGGCGTGTCTACACGACATCGCGAGACCAGGCCAACAAGTCTACATGTACCATCACTGGAATCTTGTATATGTATGGTCAAGCTGCATGTGTTCTTTTCGATACGGGTGCTACTCACTCGGTTATTTCTACTGCTTATGCTAAGAACATTAGGATGCTCCCCATGCCACTAGAAAATATGCTTACTATTTCCACGCCTTTGAGGGACTCTGTATTAATCACCCATGTATACAAGAGTCTTCCCCTAGAATTTGACGATAAGGTTCGACCTGTTGACGCACTTCCGCTGGACATGAATGACTTCGACATGATTTTGGGCATGGATTGGCTATCCAAGCATCATGCTACCATAGATTGCCATTCATATCGTGTTATCTTCGGTGATGTTAATGCACCAGAGTACATTCATAACGGGTTCATACCCGTGCGGTCTGTACAAGTCATATCTACCCTGCAAGCGCGTGCACTACTGTCACATGGCTGTGAGGGTTATCTAGCTACGGTTCACGACATGGATGCTGAATCCCCATTAATTCAGGATCAACCTATAGTGTCGGAATTCCAAGATGTTTTTCCAGCAGAACTTCCGGGCATACCACCTGCACGAGAAGTGGAATTCAGTATCGAGCTTATTCCAGGAGCTGAACCAATCTCCAAGGCTCCTTATCGCATGGCTCCCATAGAGCTCAAGGAGCTGAAGGATCAACTACAAGAACTTCTTGAACGGGGTTTCATTCGACCGAGCGCATCTCCATGGGGCGCACCGGTCTTGTTTGTTAAGAAGAAGGACGACAGTATGCGTCTTTGCATAGACTATCGCGAGCTCAACAAGATTACTCCGGAATAGATATCCACTGCCACGTATAGACGATCTGTTTGACCAACTCCAAGGGGCCAAACACTTCTCCAAGATTGATCTTAGGTCAGGCTATCATCAGCTACGGGTCAAGGAGCAAGACATCGCTAAGACTGCCTTTCGTACCCGCTATGGCCACTACGAGTTTGTAGTTATGCCATTTGGCCTGACAAATGCTCCAACAGTGTTCATAGATTTGATGAATAGAATCTTCCATGAATTTCTGGACAAGTTCGTCATTGTCTTCATCGATGACATCCTGATTTTCTCAAAGTCCAAGGAGGAACACGAAGACCATCTTCGTACGGTACTACAGATTCTTCGCCAGAAGCAGCTGTATGCTAAATTCTCCAAGTGTGAGTTCTGGTTAGACAAGGTGGCATTCTTAGGTCACATAGTATCAGCAGAAGGTATCACTATGGATCCACCGAAGGTTGAGGCCATTACTAAGTGGCCAAGGCCGACATCAACAACGGAAGTCCGCAGTTTCTTAGGCTTAGCTGGCTATTACCGTAGGTTCATGGAGAACTTTTCCCGCTTAGCACTACCATTGACCAAACTGATGTGGAAAGGGGAGAAATTCGTCTGGACTGAAGAACGAGAGAAGAGCTTTGAAGACCTGAAGCAGAAGCTAGTATCTGCACCTATTCTTACTCTCCCATCTGGTACGGGTGGATTTCAAATCTACAGCGATGCATCGGGGAAGGGACTTGGCTGTGTTCTCATGCAACATGGGAAAGTGATCGCGTACGCTTCACGACAACTTAAGCCTTATAAAGAAAATTACCCCACGCATGACTTGGAACTTGCTGCAGTCGTATTTGCATTGAAGATATGGAGGCACTACTTATATGGAGAATCATGTGACATTTTACCACAAGAGCTTGAAGTATATCTTCACTAAACGTGAATTGAACATGAGGCAGAGGAGATGGTTAGAGCTGTTGAAGGATTATGACATTAATATACAGTATCATCCCGGAAAGGCAAATGTAGTAGCAGATGCTCTTAGCAGGAAGTCTAGAATGATCAACGGCATTAAAATCGAAGAGGAAATCATAAGAGACTTGGAGCGACTTGACATCGAGATCATGGTACGTGGACAACACGGTTATTGGGCTAATCTTAGAGTAGAACCCGAGTTACTCTCTAAGATCAAGGAAGCTCAGAAGGATGACGGAGAAATCTGGGCGATAGTACAGAATTTGGAGAAACAGACAGAATTCAGAGTAGATGCAGATGGTATCGTATGGCAGGGCACGAGACTTTGTGTTCCTGATAACCAAGAACTCCGGGAAGCCTTGTTAGTTGAAGCTCATAGCTCCCCATTCTATATACATCCTGGTTCGACTAAGATGTACCATGACAACAAGCAGTACTTTTGGTGGAGTGGTATGAAACAGGATGTGGCCACTTACGTCTCCAAATGTCTTACCTGCCAGCAGGTTAAGATCGAGCATCAGCGATCTGGCGGTCTCCTTCAACCGTTAGATATTCCAGAGTGGAAGTAGGACAAAATCAATATGGATTTTGTTACTGGTCTTCCGCCTACCAAGAGGAAGCACGATGCAATTTGGGTTATCGTAGATCGACTTACCAAATCAGCTCATTTCTTACCGATCCGCAAGGAAGATCCGGTAAGTAAACTCGCCGATACGTATAGAAGAGAGATCATGAGACTCCACGGTGCACCGTCTAGCATCGTCTCAGACAGAGATCCTCGATTCACTTCGCGCTTTTGGAAGAGTCTGCAGAAAGCTTGGGGCACACAACTTAAGCTTAGCACGGCTTTTCACCCTCAAACGGACGGACAGTCGGAACGAACCGTTCAGACATTGGAGGATATGTTGAGGTCATGTGCGTTGGAATGGACGGGTGATTGGGACGATTACATCTGTTTGGTGGAGTTTGCATACAATAACAGTTGGCACGCAAGTATCAAGTGTGCTCCTTTCGAGATGTTGTATGGCAGAAAGTGTCGCGCCCCAATCTGCTGGGATCAGGTTGGTGAGCGAACACTTGAAGGACCAGAAATCATAGAGATGACCAATGAAAAGATCGCAGTAGCTAAGCAGAAAATTCAGGAAGCACGGTCACGTCAGAAAAGTTACGCCGATAAGCATCGTAGGGACATACATTTTAACGTAGGAGATCACGTCTTCCTTAAGGTTTCACCGGCACGTGGTGTTAGACGCTTCGGGATTAAAGGGAAGCTCAGTCCTCATTTCATCGGACCGTTTGATATCATTGAACGAGTCGGTGAAGTATCTTACCGATTGACGTTACCTCCGCAGCTTTCACATGTGCACAATGTGTTTCATGTGTCCTTACTCAGAGGGTACCAGTATCATCCCCTTCACATGGTTCAGTATCCACTGGAACAGATACGTGAAGATCTCACTTTTATAGAAGAACCCGAACGAGTTCTTGACAGACAAGAACGAGTCATGAGAAGGAAGACGATTCCATTCGTCAGAATCCTATGGAGGGATCATACCGAGCGGGAATCCACTTGGGAAACAGAGGAGTCTACCCGGGCTTCTTACCCTCATTTCATATTTTGAAGTCAGGTATGTTCTTCTTTTCCAGTTTACTTTATCTATAATTCGGGGACGAATTATTCTTTTTAGGGGGAAGAGTTGTAAAACCCGCATGCTTTTACCATGAATAGTACCCCTAAGATCGTACGTACTAGATTAAAACTTTCCTATTATAGCATAATTACGATTACGTGTTAGGATTTTACGTATTACGTACGTGTTAGAACACGATAAGTATTTACTACGCACGAGCACGCAATAATTATTTGACAATAATTAATCACGAACATGCGATCATGAAATCATGAACGTAATTAAATCACGAACTATTATTAATTACATATATATATATATTTATTACGAGCGTAAATAAATATATTAGGTCACGGTAATTATTTAACGAGAACACATTAAACGCGGACACAAATAATCACGAACGAGTAATTAAACAACGAGACACGGAAAACTGTACGGGTACCCCATGTGGGGCCCCTACCCGCGGCAACAAGGGAGAGATGGGCCAAGCCCATCTCAAAATTTACTAAGAAGGGTAAAAGGAAAAGATCACTACTCATTTTCACTTTTACAGAAGATTTTTACAAAACCTAAAAAAGTTCTTCCTCCTCTTTTTTTTCTTTCTTTTGGCCACCACCCATAAACACACCAAAGGGGTGTTTATTTGATCTTTGATCTTGGTTTTGGTGTAAGTGTTCGTGTTTGTTCATCGTTGTTTAGATCCACGCATTCGGTAATTCTTTTAACCCTTTTCTTTTGATTTGATCTTTTAAATAATTATGAACATGATGTATTTTTTTTAAAAAAAACTAATTAAAACATAGATCTAACATGAAATTGGTTTTGGAATAAATCAAAAAAGGGTGTGTTAGGGGTGTTTGTTCTTGGCCGGCGCCTAAACCGAACCCGAGGGGGTCTCGGTTTGGCTATTCGACCACAATCGAGACCATATGGTCCCGGTTGGTTGGTGTGGGTCCCACGACAACAACAAGACAAGGGGAACCCCGAAGTGGTTCGGGGTATGGTGTCGATTTCATGTCCGGTTCATGGTTCTTAGTCAAGATCCGGTTCACGGTGTAGGTTAAGATTATTATTTTTTTATAATCTTATGTTAAAATTAAATTAATAAATATGACATGATTAATTTAATAACATGACTTAGGTTATTCTAATTATTAAAATCATGAAATTATTAACCTAAGTATTTTATATTTTTAGACTTATAATTAATTAATTATTTAAAAACCATGGTTATAATTAATTAATTAACATGACTTAGGTTATATTATTAACAAATAATAATACATGTTTCAACCTAAGTATTTAACTTTATTTAATTAAAAACATGATATACTTTAATTAAATATTTTAACCTATAGTTTATTTTAATTACATGAAATAATTAATAAACTATACATTATATCATATGACTTAGAAAATAATCATGAAAACACTTAGGCTTATATACTTAGCTTATTTAACCAGCTTATATCTAATTATGGAAACTTTCTATTTTTAGAAACTTATTTATATAAGGCAGCTAATCTATTTATGGAAACTTTCTATTTTTAGAAACTTATTTATTTCAGGCAGCTAATCTATTTATGGAAACTTATTTAAATAGGGCAGCTAATCTATTTATGGAAACTTTCTACTATTAGAAACTTATCTATTTTAAGCAGTAATTCTATTTTTGGAAACTTTCTATTTTTGGAAACTTTCTATTTTTGAAAACTTTCTATTTTGGAAACTTTCTATTTTTGGAAACTTTCTATTTTTGGTAACTTTCTATTTTTGGAAACTTTCTATTTTTGGAAACTTTCTATTTTAGGAAACCTGCTATTTTTGGAAAGTTACTTATTATTACACAGTAAATATAATAAATCATGAAATACCAGAAATACTTAATCAGAATAGACAGAATATAAGATAAACACAGTTTAAGGCTTTAAACAGTAAAACATGATATGAACATATAAAATAAGCTAAGACATGACATAAAACCAGTTACGTATTTAGTAAGCAGATACTTATTCATGTATGTATTTATGTAGCATTAGTGATACGGAAGTAGGATTCCTCTCAGTTCGTCTTCTTCGTTCACTGGACATAAGGTACGGATTCCCGTCCTTTCAGTATGGACATTCTTTCCTTATTAGGATTTCCCGTATGCAGCCAAATGTTTTCTCGTAGTATAAGTATGTGTTTGAATTGCTTATGTTTAATTTAGAATACCTATAGCCATATACATGCATGACCAGTTTCACCTAGTTATGGAGGTACCATAACCATAACATTAGAGGCACTGATGTTATGACTTTACCACGGCGGAGTGATTGCTCTGTCCCTTCAGCTTTTGGCCATTTATAGTATATTTATCATGTGGGGGGTATGGGTGCATCCTAGTTACATGTTTTCAGTCAGGATTTCATGGTGAATGTGGTGTGTGCCTTGCATCCTTCACAAGGAGCTGATCCATCCTACCCAAAAACCAGTATATTAAATTAGAGGCAGCCCTTCTAATTTGCTTGACGAGGTCACCCCTCCAAGTATTCATGCATGGTGGATTTTCATGACCTATATTGGCTAATGGTAAAATATGATAAACAGTTTTTACAAGATAAACATAAGGCTTTTCAAACAATAAAACCAGTTTTATCAAGACTTAACCAGATTACTCAGGACTTAGTTTCTTCCGCTGTTATATGTTATATGCTTATCCTATTCATGCTTTATTGTACATCCGTGCACTGAGCGTATTGCTCAGCCGTTTTCCTTTTCTATGTTCCCTAAACGGCAGGTACTCAGGGACGCTCGTAGACTTTAAGCGTACGTGCATATGGACTGGAAGCTTTCTAGCCTTTCTTTACTTTATGCATTTCCATTCTTTTGATACATTTGCTATGGACATTGTTTAGTCCTTTCCTTTACTATACTATGTTTGTGTGTGATGAGCTTTACTTTTGGACTACCGATGTTTGATTCCGATATTTTTCTTTTATGGTCATGTAATGTTTAGACATTTTTCCTTGTATGCTTTGATGACACGCCATAATTACGTGTGACATTTCCATTATCAAAATGGGGTGTTACAATATTTTTTATGCTATTTGTATGTTAAAAAATATTAGCTTTTATCCCTCACAAAATATAAAATGTATGCTTTTGGCCCTCCCAGAATTAAAATTCTCGCTCCGCTACTGGCCACGACTTTGCTTTGTCTACATCTGTTCGTATAATTCTACTCTTCGTCGACCTCTGTTCAGATCTATTTTCGTGAACTGGCTGTTTACTTTTGTCCGCTTGAATCTACACTTCGTCTACCTCTGTTCGGGTCTGCCTGCCTGAATATGTATATATGCATCTTTTATGTTGCCTGAATATGCTCTTATTCAGCTCCGTATTTGTGTTGACCTGCTCTGGTTTTTCAATCAGTTTTGGTTTGGCATCGACCTAGCCCATTCATTTCAGACCTGATTTTGCCTTGTTATAGTTTGGATTGCATTGAAGCAAGACTTTGTCTAACATCGAGTTTATACTCTAGGATACTCTTCTATGCATTTGATTTTCAGTTCCATTTATTTGTTCTGTTTGACAAACCCTCAATGTTTATCGTTGCGATGTTGTAAGTTTGAGTGAGGATGTTAGCGAAAACTTTCTATAGGCCTAGCCTGTTGTTTCAGGCCCATCTAGCACTTAGGGTTAGGTTTTATTCATCTCCTATTTAATGTAATGTGGTGTATGTAATTTATCTAATCTCTTATGATCTAGAATGTTTTATATAACTTCTTTGATTTTGAGCTTATATCACAACTTTATGAATTTATTTATGAGTTTGGCTATCGAGTAAAATATTTTTATATAAATTTAAGCTTTTAAAGTTGAGCTTGAGCTTTACTCGAGTCGAGCTCAAGCCTGAATGAGAGGAGCTCGTCAAGATATTAAACCAAACTCAAGCATACCTTAAAACGTTTGATACAAGTTCAAACCCTGTCAAACTCTAACTCAACTTAACTCGTCTAAACTATTCATACAAATGCACCTAGTACAGAGTCAACTTACTACAAGTCCAATTTTACTTTTCGCTACATGCTCATTCTAAATCATCATTATTAATTAGTACTACGATCATCTTAAGTTTTCGAATGTATGACCGAGTTCATTAAAAAATGCCCCTCGAGAGTCGACTAAGAAATACCCTTAGGCTATCCACAATAGCAAACCACAACAACCTATATTCTTCATGCGACTTAAGCTTTCTCTTTTTAACGACTTATGACCCTTAGGCATAGTGAGATGACATTCATCATTTTTTCTCCTTTTCAATTTTGTTAACAACAAAATTGAATTTTATTAATAAAAAAATCATTACATAATAATTGATATGAAATAAAAAAAATTCAAATAAAATGACTAATTAGTGTTAATTTGATCGGTGTCAAATGTGTTCCACTAAATCGGCTATTACGCTTAGATGCGTTGTTATGTTTTGCAACTCTAAAATAATTTGTAATGTTTCTTAATGCCTTCGTACTGGATCATTATCACAATGTGGCTCCAGTGGAAAGATCTAAGAGAGATCGCCTACTCGGAATCATTTTTCAATGGCTTTATATAAAATGATGTATGTGTACGTTATACCCTTTATTTTATGTAGCATCATTCTCAATAAGAATGGACCATTCTGGATATACAGACAGTAAGATAATATCCTTTTTATAAGTCACGTCTTTAGCTATAAGTAAAATGTCCAGTGATTTCCCAATTTTGAGATAATTGAAGATTGGTGATTTTCATAAAACTTTCACATCGTTCACAATCCTGGAGACATCAAAGAACATATTCCAAATCGATAGATCTTGGGAATAAATCACTTCCAATAAAACGGATGAATATGCCATATGATCACACCTATAACATTGAGCTTTTGATGCAATTGAAAAATCCTTCGACGACCAACTAGTACAATCAATGCTTCATATCATCTCAGGATACCCATACTTTTCCTTGTGACGAGTATAAAGCTTTTCGATGTCATCGTGCGTCGGGTTTCACAAAAACGTGTTTCCATGACGACGATACGAAAAGCCACGAGAGACCCACGAGATGTTTTCGTACCTATTTGTATATATTTGTCTGTAGCACCACCATCGGAGCCGTATGCAATTTGACGAAGTACGGAAGTACACTTCATTAATGCGAAAATTTAATTTCAACTTTTCCCGTACAATCAGCACCTAGTTGAAAATAAGGACAATGGTTTGTTATTTTTTGAATAACTCGCGTGAATAACTTTTGACTCATCCGAAACCGCGTACAAAACGTTGTTTCCTCATATTATGGGTGCTCGAAGAAGTAAGCCGCCACTAAACAGTCATGAACACCGTAACAATCTACGTCTACTTGGTTTCGTGAGATTTTTTGATTCGAAACTTGAATTAACACACTGCATGGCTCCGTAAAAACATAAGCTCACTATCAACTTCATTGTCATCGTCCGAGGGTGTGTAAAAGAATATTTATAAGTACATTCTCTAGATGAAAGGTGTAAAATTCTATAAATAAAATATGTAAAAAAAATGGAAGAGTAATAGCGTACTTATGGGATAGAGATTGTTTGTATTTTTTTTTCTATACACAAAAAATATAAATTAGCGGAACCACTCTAAATCCATATGCATTTTGGCGCAAACCATTTTTAAGGCTAGGCACAACGCATGGGGGTCGCGACCTAGTTTTTTCGGTCGGCGACCTAGTGCGACCTATTTGCCACAACCCGGCGACCTAGTGCGACCTAGTAAAAATTTTTTTTTTTTTTTTTTTAAAATCAATATTTTTTCTTTATAAATACCATATTTTCACACACAGTTATTTCACACACAACTCAACACACAACTCTGTTTTTTCACACACACATTCAGAAATAAAAAATGGCATGCTCATTCCCACATACCGAAGCCGAGATTAAGGCTATAGTTAACAGACAAATACTTCAACAACAACGCCGTTTCGAGCAGCTTACGAAGTTAGGTGATGATTTCGATGCTGCGTCCGAAGAGAATAGGGAATTGAGCTCGGCATGTAAGAAATGCCGTGATCTCTCCCCACAGGAGCGTCAGTTTATCGACACATATCTTAGTAAGCAAGCTGAATTGGATTTCAGCCTCCGGAGATCTTGCGCAAGAAAGGCGACAAAATTTGAGGCCAGAATTGAAGAAAATACTAAATGGTTGAATAACTTTGGTTCTTCGTCCCGATATCAAACAACACATATCGGTCCTTCGTCGCAACAACACCGAATAAGAAATGAGTCGCCCGATCTACCCTTTCCAATTCCAAACCTCACAGATGGCAGAATGACTGACATTGAGGTG
Organism: Glebionis coronaria; assembly: GCA_025667525.1. Classification (NCBI taxonomy): domain Eukaryota; kingdom Viridiplantae; phylum Streptophyta; class Magnoliopsida; order Asterales; family Asteraceae; genus Glebionis; species Glebionis coronaria. Next base: position 49,301,087 of record CM046877.1, read on the forward strand.
TATCAAGAATACCTAGATCAAAAAGTGTTGAGACAAATGCAGGAAGAAGAAGAAAGGGAAAGAAGGGAGCGGGAGGCGCAAATTATGGCGGATGAAGATGAAGAAGAAACATTGCGTTGGGAGTTTCCTTGTGGTCTGTTATCGGATTCGGATCCGGGAACTGATTAATCGTATTATGTAATTTTATTTTTAGTATCGTATTGCATTTCCTATTGTATTTCAGTATTTTCAAGTTTTATTAGTATTGAATAAAATTTTAACTTTCGAATACAAGATTTTTACATTTCTTTTTACAGTATATAGTATTAATTATATAATAAATATATATATATTTTTTTTAGGCTGGGCACAATTTGCACAAACACAAACACAAACACAAACACAAATACAAGATTTTACACAAACACAAACACACACATGAAATCAGTCGTGACTAAGGTCGATTAGCCCACAATTTGCACCGGCGACAGAATCGCCGCAACGCGACGATTCGGTCGCGACCGACGATCGACCGAAACATTTACGGGGCGTTGTGCCCAGCCTAATCCCATAAGGAATAGCTCCAACAACTTTCTTGACTCATCCATCGAGGCACCAATTGAAGTAGACAAGACTCAAGATTGGAATCCTTTACCTATTTTCTATAAAATCTCTCGAACGAACTCATAATTTTTTAAAGGTCTTATGAGTTTAAAAGGTGGGCCCCAATTGAGCTAAATATGTTTGGTTATATTAAGTGTCCCAACGGTAATTTTTGGTTTGTAAATGTTTTTTTTGGTAAAGGGGTTTCTTGGTAAATTTTATTACTCCAAGAAACAGTTCAGTACATGGGAATGTTGGTGAATATTACATCTTCGCCCGTTATAAATGCAAACAACTAAAATTACTAAAAATTTACATTGAAAATAAAGAAAACTAATATTTCTTGCTTCCACGGCCTATGGACTCTGATTCCAAGATTATCAGCAATAGTCTGGACGCCACCTAGAATATCCTGATCATCATACATATTATCATCATATGGGTCATACCCATCAGAATCATTCTTGTAAGAATCACTGAATTGTTCCCACAAACTATTAGTCCCATATCCCATATCCGAGTTTTAAAAGCCAAAGAGTTCGCCATATCATTATCCAAAGGTTCAACTACATCCTCATCATTTAGCTCACCTAAAATATCATCCATTGTTTTAGGAATCGAGTTTCCTTGATCATCCACTAAAGTAACTTTCCTTTCAACAATCTTTTTTTTTTCAATCTTGTTAACTTTATCATTAATCGAGGTGTTACTAGCATCCTGACAAGGAGTTCCATCCTCAGACATACCCCCCCCCCAAGAAATTAGCGGTCTCACCATTCGTACCCAAATCAACGTCATTATAAATAGAATTAAGTGCAAAAAAATAATTGGAGTTACTAATCTATTTACTTGGAGTAACTTTGTACTAGATCTCGATACAACGTGTTTTTTCCTACTACTTGAATTAGTATTCTTCTTTCCAACCATTCGGTATTCTTGAGTAACCTTGGCCGAGTCGATTTAAACCTTACCCTATGAGCAACCGACACACCCGTTGTTACTTTCTTAGGCTTGCTCACATTCATTGCACGAGTAGATCTCGTAGCCTCGGGACATTTTTCAGTACATGACTAAAAATGTAATAACTCAAACATCTAGGGGGTTTCTATTTATATTCAACATGAATAGTGCTTAAATAATAACCCTCGCCTTTATTTTAGGCATAACCAACACAATAGTATCTTGAACTCAACATCCGCACGTAGCTCAGTTATTTATCTAGCATAAATCGATCTACTCCATGATTTCAGACACATTTGAGCCGTATAGGAATTAAGCATCACAGGAGTACCAAGTTTTGTAGCAATTGCACTAAGATTATCTTCACTAAATGCCGTCTTAAAAAACACTATGAAGTTTCACCCGAACCGAAATCTTATCGACATCTTTTTTCAACATATTCATATCCGGATCCCATTTAATAAGGATACTTGGGTTATTACGGATAAACCAATGACCTTTTTCAACCACAGCCTCCATATCATCCATAGAGTTAAATTGAAAAAATTAACCTGGTCGACGAGTTTAGCAATGATTTAACTAATCCAAATTTATTTCAAATATTCTTAAAATAATTCGTGATAACATGGTATGCGCCTTTTTCCCAAGAAAAAGCCATATACCAAACTAACAAACCTTTCACTAGTTGACCAGATACACTCCAGCGCGACTGTCACCTCACCCCCTTCCCGCAGCTGTAACAAGGGTGCGATAACTAAGACCATGCCGACTCTTTTCACTTCTAAACAGATTAGCAAATGACGTATCTTTCAGATCAGGAGAAAGACTCGGTGTCTGCTCCTTTTCAACATCCACCTAAGTTGAATAACCCAAATTGCTAAAAGGAACATCTATAACACCCCATTTTTGAAATGGAAATATCACAGTAACTATGGCTTGTCATCAAAGCATACAAGGTAAAATGTCTAAACATTACTTGACCATATAAAAAGGAAAATACCGGAATCAAACATCGGTAGTCCAAAAGTAAGCTCATCACACACAAACATAGTATAATAAAGGAAAAGGACGAAACAATGTCCAAAGCATAAGTATCATAAAGAAAAGAAATGCATAATGTAAAGAAGGCTAGACAGCTTCCAGTCCATATGCACGTAGTCTTAGTGTCTACGATCGTCCCTGAGTACCTGCCGTTTTGGGAACATAGAAAAGGAAAACGGCTGAGCAAAACGCTCAGTGCGCGAATGTACAATAAAGCATGAATAGGATAAGCATATAACGTAATAACAGCGGAAGAAACTAAGTCCCGAGTAACCTGGTTAAGTCTTAATAAAACTGGTTTATAGTTTGAAAGTCTTATGTTTATCTTATAAAAACTGTTAGTCATATTTTACCATTTAGCCAATATAGGTCATGAAAATCCACCGTGCATGAATAATTGGAGGGGTGACCTCATCATGCAAATTAGAGAGGCTGCCTCTAATTTAATATACTGGTTTTATGGGTAGGAGGGATCAGCTCCTTGTGAAGGATGCAAGGCACACACCACATTCACCATGTAATCCTGAATAAAACGTGTAACTAGGATGCACCCATACGCCCCACATGATAAATATAAATAAATGGCCAAAAGCTGAAGGGACGCCACGAGCAATCACTCCGCCGTGGTGAAGTCATAACATCAGTGCCTCTAATGTTATGGTTATGGTACCTCCATAACTAGGTGAAACTGGTCATGCATGTATATGGATATAGGTAATCATATCTAAACATAAGAAATCAAACTCATACCTATACTACGGGAAAACAGTTGGCTGCATACAGGGAAATCCTAATAAGGAAAGAATGTCCATACTGAAAGGACGGGAATCCGTACCTTATGTCCAGTGAACGAGAACGATGAACCGCGAGAATCCTACTTCTGAATCACTAACGCTACATAAATACGTACATGAAATAAGTATCTGCTTACTAAATACATAACTGGTTTTATGTCATGTCTTAGCTTATTTTATGTGTTCTTACTATGTTTTACTGTTTAAAGCCTTAAACTGTATTAAATCTTATATTCTGTTTGATCTGATCAAGTATTTCTGGTATTCCATGTGTTATTATACTTACTGTGGAATAATAAGTAACTTTCCAAAAATAGCAGGTTTCCTAAAATAGAAAGTTTTCAAAAATAGTAAGTTTCCAAAAATAGAAAGTTTCCAAAAATAGAAAGTTTCCAAAAATAGAAAGTTTCCAAAAATAGAAAGTTTCCAAAAATAGAAAGTTTCCAAAAATAGAAAGTTTCCAAAAATAGAAAGTTACCAAAAATAGATTTACTGCTTAAAATAGATACGTTTCTAAAAATAGAAAGTTTCCATAAATAGATTAGCTGCCTTGATTAAATAAGTTTCCATAAATAGATTAGCTGCCTTAAATAAATAAGTTTCTAAAATAGCTGGTTTCCATAAATAAAATAACTGCCTTATTTAATTAAGTTTCTAAAAATAGAAAGTTTCTATAATTAGAAATAAGCTGGTTAAATAAGCTAAGTAAATAAGCCTAAGTGTTTTCATGATTATTTCTAAGTCATATGATATATTGTATAGTTTAATAATTATTTCATGTAATTTAATTAAACTATAGGTTATAATATTTAATTAAAGTATGACATGTTTTTAATTAAATATACTAAATACTTAGGTTAAAATATGCATTATTAAATATTAATGATATAACCTAAGTCATGTTTATTAATTAATTATATACATGGTTTTAAATAATTAATTAATTATAAGTCTTAATAATATAAATACTTAGGTTAAAATAATTTCATGATTATTAATAATTAATTAACCTAAGTCATGTTGTTAAATTAATTTACATCTTTATTAATTTAATTTTATCCTAAGTTCATAACATAATAAAAAAATAACATAACCATGAACCGGATCTAAGCTTAAAAACATGAACCGGATCTGAACCGACACCGTACCCCGAACCAAATCGGGGTACCCCCTTGCTGCCGTGGGACCCACACGCACCAACCAAGACCAAAAAGGTCTTGGTGGTGGTCGGCTAAAACAAACCGAACCCCCTTGGGGTCGGTTGTACCTTGCGGCCCAAAAACAAACACCCCTTAATCGACCCTCTGATTTAATTAATGATCAAAACATGTTAGATCTATGATTAATTAATGTGTTCTTATGAAAAACATCACGTGTTCATAATTAAATAAAAGATTAATTAAAAGAAAAGGGTTTAAAAAGGTTTTACCGTATTCGTGGATTAAGAGGGTGAAGAAAAAACACGAACAAACAATGAATTAACAAGATCAAAGATCAAGAAATCACCTTGATGGTGGTTTGAAGGTGACGACACAAAGAAGGAGGAGAAAAGGGATTTTAGGTTTTCTTGAAATCTTCTGTAAAAGTAATTTTGAGTAGTAAAAATCTATTTAACCCCTTTTAGTAAAAATTGGTAATGGGCTTGGCCCATTACCCTTATTTTGGCCGCGGGTAGGGGCTCCTCCGTGGGGTTCCCGTACCTCGTTTCGTGTCTTGTTATTTAATACACGTTTATGTTTAATTATGTTCGTGTTTTAAATGTTCTCGTTACGTAAATACCATACTCTTATATATTTAATTACGATCGTATTAAATATATATACGTAATTAATAATAGCTCGTGTTTTAATTACGCTCGTGATTTCGTGATCGTGTGTTCGTGATTAATTATTGCTAAATAATTATTACGTGATCGTGCAAATAAAAAACTTATCATGTTCTAACACGTACGTAATACGTAAACTCCTAACACGTAATCGTAATCATGCTATATTAGGAAAGTTTTTAACTAGTACGTACAAACTTAAGGTACTATGCATGGTAAAAGCATGCGGGTTTTACAACTCTTCCCCCCTAAAAAGAATAATTCGTCCCCGAATTATAGATAATGTAAACTGGAAAAGAAGAACATACCCGAATTCAAAATACGAAATGAGGGTAAGAAGCCCGGATAGACTCCTCTGTTTCCCAAGTGGTTTCCCGCTCGGTATGATCCCTCCATAGAATTTTGACGAATGGAATCGTCTTCTTTCTCATGACTCGTTCTTGTCTGTCAAGAACTCGTTCGGGTTCTTCTATAAAAGTGAGATCTTCACGTATTTGTTCCAGTGGATACTGAACCATGTGAAGGGGATGATATTGGTACCCTCTAAGTAAGGACACATGAAACACATTGTGCACATGCGAAAGCTGCGGAGGTAACGCCAATCGATAAGATACTTCACCGACTCGTTCAATGATATCAAACGGTTCGATGAAACGAGGACTGAGCTTCCCTTTAATCCCGAAGCGTCTAACACCACGTGCCGGCGAAACCTTAAGGAAGACGTGATCTCCTACGTTAAAGTGTAAATCCCTACGATGCTTATCGGCGTAACTCTTCTGACGTGATCGTGCCTCCTGAATTTTCTGTCTAGCTACTGCGATCTTCTCATTTGTCATCTCTATGATTTCCGGTCCTTTGAGTGTTCGCTCACCAACCTGATCCCAGCAGATTGAGGCGCGACACTTTCTGCCATACAACATCTCAAAAGGAGCACACTTGATGCTTGCGTGCCAGCTGTTGTTGTATGCAAACTCCACCAAACAGATGTATTCGTCCCAATCACCCGTCCATTCCAACGCACATGACCTCAACATATCTTCCAATGTCTGAATGGTTCGCTCCGACTGTCCGTCCGTTTGAGGATGAAAAGCCGTGCTAAGCTTAAGTTGTGTACCCCAAGCTTTCTGCAGACTTTTCCAAAAGCGCGAAGTGAATCGAGGATCTCTGTCTGAGACGATGCTGGATGGTGCACCGTGGAGTCTCATGATCTCTCGTCTATACGTATCTGCGAGTTTACTTACCGGATCTTCCTTGCGGATCGGTAAGAAATGAGCTGATTTGGTAAGTCGAACAACGATAACCCATATTGCATCGTGCTTCCTTTTTGTAGGTGGAAGACCGGTAACAAAATCCATGGTGATTTTGTCCCACTTCCATTCTGGAATATCTAACGGTTGAAGGAGACCGCCAGATCGCTGATGCTCGATCTTAACCTGCTGGCAGGTAAGACATTTGGAGACGTAAGTGGCCACATCCTGTTTCATACCACTCCACCAAAAGTACTGCTTGATGTCATGGTACAATTTAGTTGAACCAGGATGTATCGAGAATGGGGAGCTGTGAGATTCTGCTAGCAAAGCTTCCCGGAGTGCTTGGTCATCAGGAACACAAAGTCTAGTGCCCTGCCATACGATACCATCTGCATCTACTCTGAATTCTGTCTGCTTCTCCAAATTCTGTACTATCGCCCAGATTTCTCCGTCATCTTTCTGAGCTTCCTTGATCTTAGATAGCAACTCGGGTTCTACTCTAAGATTAGCCCAGTAACCGTGCTGTCCACGTACTATAATCTCGATGTCTAGTCGCTCCGAGTCTCTGATGACTTCCTCTTCGATTTTAATGCCGTTGATCGTTCCGGACTTCCTGCTAAGAGCATCTGCTACTACATTTGCCTTTCCGGGATGATATTGTAGATTAATGTCATAATCCTTCAACAGCTCTAACCATCTTCTCTGCCTCATGTTCAATTCACGCTGAGTGAAGATATACTTCAAGCTCTTGTGGTCCGTGAAAATGTCACATGATTCTCCATATAAGTAGTGTCTCCATATCTTCAATGCAAACACGACTGCAACAAGTTCCAGATCGTGCGTGGGGTAATTCTCCTCATAAGGCTTAAGCTGCCGTGAAGCGTACGCGATCACTTTCCCATGTTGCATGAGAACACAGCCAAGTCCCTTCCCCGATGCATCGCTGTAGATTTGAAATCCACCCGTACCAGATGGTAGAGTAAGAATAGGTGCAGATACTAGCTTAGCTATTCTCTCGATCTTCAGTCCAGACGAATTTCTCCCCTTTCCGCATCAGTTTGGTCAATGGAAGTGTGCCAGCTAAGCCTAAGAAACTGCGGACTTCCGTCGGTGATGTCGGCCTTGGCCACTTTGTGATGGCCTCAACCTTCGCTGGATACATAGTGATTCCTTCTGCTGATACAATGTGACCTAAGAATGCCACCTTGTCTAACCAGAACTCACACTTGGAGAATTTAGCATACAGCTGCTTCTGGCGAAGAATCTGTAGTACTGTATGAAGATGGTCTTCGTGTTCCTCCTTGGACTTTGAGAAAATCAGGATGTCATCGATGAAGACAATGACGAACTTGTCCAGCAATTCATGGAAGATTCTGTTCATCAGATCCATGAACACTGCTGGAGCATTTGTCAGGCCAAATGGCATAACTACAAACTCGTAGTGGCCATAACGGGTACGAATGGCAGTCTTAGCAATATCCTGCTCCTTGACCCGTAGTTGATGATAGCCTGACCTTAGATCGATCTTGGAGAAGTGTTTGGCCCCTTGGAGTTGGTCAAACAGATCGTCAATGCGTGGTAGTGGATACCTATTCCGAATGGTAATCTTGTTGAGCTCGCGATAGTCTATGCAAAGACGCATACTGCCGTCCTTCTTCTTAACAAATAAGACCGGTGCGCCCCATGGAGATGCGCTCGGTCGAATGAAACCTCGTTCAAGAAGTTCTTGCAGTTGATCCTCCAGCTCCTTCAGCTCTATGGGAGCCATGCGATAAGGAGCCTTGGAGATTGGTTCAGCTCCTGGAACCAGCTCGATACTGAATTCCACTTCTCGTGCAGGTGGTATGCCCGAAAGTTCTGCTGGAAACACGTCTTGGAATTCCGACACTATTGGTTGATCCTGAATCGATGGAGATTCAACATCCATGTCGTGAACCGTAGCTAGATAACCCTCGCAGCCATGTGACAGTAGTGCACGCGCTTGTAGGGTGGATATGACTTGTACAGACCGTCCGGGTATGAACCCATTATGAATGTACTCTGGTGCATTGACATCACCGAAGATAACTCGATATGAATGGCAGTCTATGGTAGCATGATACTTGGATAGCCAATCCATTCCCAAAATCATGTCGAAGTCATTCATGTCCAGCGGAAGTGCGTCGACAGGTCGAACCTTATCATCAAATTATAGGGGAAGACTCTTGTATACATGGGTGATTAATACAGAGTCCCTCAAAGGCGTGGAAATAGTTAGCCTATTTTCTAGTGGCAAGTGAGGCATCCTAAAGTTCTTAGCATAAGCAGTAGAAATAACTGAGTGAGTAGCACCCGTATCGAAAAGAACACATGCAGCGCGACCATACATATACAAGATTCCAGTGATGGTACCTGTAGACTTGTTGGCCTGGTCTCGAGATGTCGTGTAGACACGCCCGACAGTAGGAGGCGACTTGGTATCAGCATGTCCCGATGTACCCTCCATCTCGCCCTTACGGCAATCCTTCATAATATGGCCAGGGAGACCACATTTGAAGCACGCATCAGTATTACGGCGACATGGTCCTGGGTGCCTACGGTGGCAAGTAGAGCAAAGAGGATGAGTGTATCCTCCAGCAGGTGCTCTGGCTGGCTGAGGACCTGATAAAAACATTTTACATGAGACATAATAATCGGGTATAAAGGACAAAGCGGATAATCGTAGGATTTAAATACCAGTGATAGCTGGACGGCTAGGCTGCGAACCTATCTGGTTCTGGTCCCTATCGTTTCCATGGTTCCTGGTAGAAGTTGATAAAGTGTCAGAATATGAGTTATAACATAGATCATAAGGAATTTCGTAAGTATTAGGACCTGCTGTTGCTGGAGTGCCCGACGTTGTTACGATAATTGTCATTACCGCCACGCCTAGCCGTAGCAGAACGGTCGTTAGTCTGACCGTTTCCCTTGGGCTGATGAGGCTGCTGCTGAGTAGCCGGCTGAGACCGGTCCCCAGTTTTCTGCCTGGAAGATACAGTTAAGAGATGAATAATTGACATATAAAAAGTATACGAATTGGTAACCGCTTGAATACGAAGGTTTACCTCTTGTCGGGTCTTTCAGCTTCCCCGAACTCATCCCTCTCTTGCAGCATCTCCAGTTTTCGTGCTGCATCGGCCACTTGTGCTACAGTATTGAACGTAGCACACACCAGATTGTTTGCGACCAATGTGCGAAGAGCCCATCTGAAGTGATGCGCCTGCTCTTCAGGAGTACCTGCTGCCGCACCAAGGAAACCAGCCAAGCAAAGAAAGCGTTGCATAAACTCGTTGCTATTCTCCCCAGCTCTCTGACGGATCCCATGGTACTCTCTCTTGAGTTTGTCCTGTTCAGCCTTGGGAAAGAACTGCTCCATCACCCTTTCCTTGAACTGAGCCCAAGTCAAACCAGCAACCCACTCGTCACCACCTTCAGATTACATCAATGCTAACCACCAGTTGAGTACATCGCCTTCGAACCGATAGCATGCCAACCTCGCCTTGTATGCGGGGTCACAACCCATAGCGTTGAAAATCTTCTCAATGTGAGCCAACCAGCTTTCAGCATCGCTGGGGCTATCAGTCTTCTCAAAAGCTCGAGGGCGGAGCTTGTTGAATCTCTTCGGCCATACTGCTAATGTCACTGGAGGAGGAGGAGGAGGTGCCTGATTCTGCTGCTGATTGTTGGCAGCTTGGACTTCAGCACGGATGTCATTCCTCAGTTGAGGAAGCAAGGCTTGCATGGCAGCCTGAATTGCAGCATTGAGCTGTTCCTGTTCGCGTGTGAGAACCATCTGACAGTATAACATAAAACATATGATTAAACAGATCAAAACATAAATTATATACATGAAAAAAAATTTTATACTAAAATTTCACGAGAAAATTTTTATGCAAGAAAATTTTGTGTATGAATGCATGATGTAGTTTTATGAAAACTTTTGTATGCTCGAGAGTGAACGCCTCTGGTCAGTTCACCCAAAACAAAAGACATAGCGAGGGGACGCCTATGGGTCGGTCCCAAATCTAAAAGTTTCGATAAAACACATGCGACTAAATAGGGCCAGTCCTGTACCAACCATTACTTAGTCAAAAACTCTGTAACAATGACATATATATGTATGCTTAAAAATGATGAATGCATGAAAACAACTGTCAGTTCTAGGAAGACCGTAGTGACTACCCACTAATCACAGGTCATATTTGAGAGCCTACAGGTCGAAGCCTTGGCTCTGATACCATAATTGTAACACCCCATTTTTGAAATGGAAATATCACAGTAATTATGACGTGTCATCAAAGCATAAAAGGTAAAATGTCTAAACATTACTTGATCATATAAAAAGGAAAATACCGGAATCAAACATCGGTAGTCCAAAAGTAAGCTCATCACACACAAACATAGTATAATAAAGGAAAAGGACGAAACAATGTCCAAAGCATAAGTATCATAAAGAAAAGAAATGCATAATGTAAAGAAGGCTAGACAGCTTCCAGTCCATATGCACGTACTCTTAGTGTCTACGATCGTCCCTGAGTACCTGCCGTTTTGGGAACATAGAAAGGAAAACGGCTGAGAAAATCGCTCAGTGCGCGGATGTACAATAAAGCATGAATAGGATAAGCATATAACGTAATAACAGCGAAAGAAACTAAGTCCCGAGTAACCTGGTTAAGTCTTAATAAAACTGGTTTATAGTTTGAAAGTCTTATGTTTATCTTATAAAAACTGTTTGTCATATTTTACCATTTAGCCAATATAGGTCATGAAAATCCACCGTGCATGAATAATTGGAGGGGTGACCTCATCATGCAAATTAGAGGGGCTGCCTCTAATTTAATATACTGGTTTTATGGGTAGGAGGGATCAGCTCCTTGTGAAGGATGCAAGGCACACACCACATTCACCATGTAATCCTGAATAAAACGTGTAACTAGGATGCACCCATACGCCCCACATGATAAATATAAATAAATGGCCAAAAGCTGAAGGGACGCCACGAGCAATCACTCCGACGTGGTGAAGTCATAACATCAGTGCCTCTAATGTTATGGTTATGGTACCTCCATAACTAGGTAAAACTGGTCATGCATGTATATGGCTATAGGTAATCATATCTAAACATAAGAAATCAAACTCATACCTATACTACGGCAAAACAGTTGGCTGCATACGGGGAAATCCTAATAAGGAAAGAATGTCCATACTAAAAGGACGGGAATCCGTACCTTATGTCCAGTGAACGAGAACGATGAACCGCGAGAATCCTACTTCTGAATCACTAACGCTACATAAATACGTACATGAAATAAGTATCTGCTTACTAAATACATAACTGGTTTTATGTCATGTCTTAGCTTATTTTATGTGTTCTTACTATGTTTTACTGTTTAAAGCCTTAAACTGTATTAAATCTTATATTCTGTTTGATCTGATCAAGTATTTCTGGTATTCCATGTGTTATTATACTTACTGTGTAATAATAAGTAACTTTCCAAAAATAGCAGGTTTCCTAAAATAGAAAGTTTCCAAAAATAGAAAGTTTCCAAAAATAGAAAGTTTCCAAAAATAGAAAGTTTCCAAAAATAGAAAGTTTCCAAAAATAGAAAGTTTCCAAAAATAGAAAGTTACCAAAAATAGATTTACTGCTTAAAATAGATAAGTTTCTAAAAATAGAAAGTTTCCATAAATAGATTAGCTGCCTTAAATAAATAAGTTTCTAAAATAGCTGGTTTCCATAAATAAAATAGCTGCCTTATTTAATTAAGTTTCTAAAAATAGAAAGTTTCCATAATTAGAAATAAGCTGGTTAAATAAGCTAAGTAAATAAGCCTAAGTGTTTTCATGATTATTTCTAAGTCATATGATATATTGTATAGTTTAATAATTATTTCATGTAATTTAATTAAACTATAGGTTATAATATATTAATTAAAGTATGACATGTTTTTAATTAAATATACTAAATACTTAGGTTAAAATATGCATTATTAAATATTAATGATATAACCTATGTCATGTTTATTAATTAATTATATACATGGTTTTAAATAATTAATTAATTATAAGTCTTAATAATATAAATACTTAGGTTAAAATAATTTCATGATTATTAATAATTAATTAACCTAAGTCATGTTATTAAATTAATTTACATCTTTATTAATTTAATTTTATCCTAAGTTCATAACATAATAAAAAAATAACATAACCATGAACCGGATCTAAGCTTAAAAACATAAACCGGATCTGAACCGACACCGTACCCCGAACCAAATCGGGGTACCCCCTTGCTGCCGTGGGACCCACACGCACCAACCAAGACCAAAAAGGTCTTGGTGGTGGTCGGCTAAAACAAACCGAACCCCCTTGGGATCGGTTGTACCTTGCGGCCCAAAAACAAACACCCCTTAATCGACCCTCTGATTTAATTAATGATCAAAACATGTTAGATCTATGATTAATTAATGTGTTTTTATGAAAAACATCACGTGTTCATAATTAAATAAAAGATTAATTAAAAGAAAAGGGTTTAAAAAGGTTTTACCGTATTCGTGGATCAAGAGGGTGAAGAACAAACACGAACAAACAATGAATTAACAAGATCAAAGATCAAGAAATCACCTTGATGGTGGTTTGAAGGTGGCAGCACAAAGAAGGAGGAGAAAAGAGATTTTAGGTTTTCTTGAAATCTTCTGTAAAAGTAATTTTGAGTAGTAAAAATCTATTTAACCCCTTTTAGTAAAAAATGGTAATGGGCTTGGCCCATTACCCTTATTTTGGCCGCGGGTAGGGGCTCCCCCGTGGGGTTCCCGTACCTCGTTTCGTGTCTTGTTATTTAATACACGTTTATGTTTAATTATGTTCGTGTTTTAAATGTTCTCATTACGTAAATACCATACTCTTATATATTTAATTACGCTCGTATTAAATATATATACGTAATTAATAATAGCTCGTGTTTTAATTACGCTCGTGATTTCGTGATCGTGTGTTCGTGATTAATTATTGCTAAATAATTATTACGCGATCGTGCAAATAAAATACTTATCGTGTTCTAACACGTACGTAATACGTAAACTCCTAACACGTAATCGTAATCATGCTATATTAGGAAAGTTTTTAACTAGTACGTACGAACTTACGATACTATGCATGGTAAAAGCATGCGGGTTTTACAACATCTGTTAATGGTATCGCACGGTTAGCAATAGATATATTCCCATCACTTGAACTAGTTGCATTAGATGTAACCGGTTTTGGCGTCATATCACTTTCATCCATATAATCATCACCAACACACTTCTTCTCCTTAACACCACTACCGCTCCTACTCCCTTTCGAATTCAAAAAACCCTTTTCCATTAGCAGACGACGTACCATACGAATGTCGAACAAAATACGTCTACACTTTTGTACGAGTTAAACCCTAATAAGTAGGGTTTTAGAATCATGACACAAAGGAAATCACAGGGCAATCATAGCAACACTTGAAAAGAAGACGATTTTTAAAAAAGATTAAGATTGATTAACAAAACCCTAGGATCAAGATCAATAAAAAACGAGATGTAATGAGGAATCAAGACAAAGTATTAATCCACACTATGCATTCGTTAGTTAATCGAGTAGGTGACTTGGTTTGCAAATGGTCACACGACCTGCTCATGACTCGACATTTTTCTTAAGTGATCGCCGACCGATTGACTAGGACTTTATGCATGCAGTAGCGGCGACTTGGTGGGCGGAGGGGTAACCGATCTGGTCAGCCGACCACTGCGAGAAGCCTTAGTGCCTAAAACTTGAATTTGATTTGGTGGCGGAATGAGGCCAAGTATTCAAAAAGAGCATAGTTCTCATCTCTAACTATCATGGTACTGAATTGCATGAGGTTGAGAATCAATCTTTTTGTGTGTCATGTATAGCTATTCCTAGTATAGATATAGATGGTCGTTGGAGATTTGGGTCGGTACATACATGGGCGGACATACATGTATGGTTCGGGGGGCGGCGCCCCCCATGGCTAGCCCGATTAAATGAGATTTTAGTGTAAAATTTTTCCGATTTTGAGCGTTTTTCGAACATGCCCCCACTCATAAACCAAATTGCCCCCAACCTGCTTATTAAAACCTAATATACAACTCTCTAACACCTTATAAATCCCTCATTTTTATGTAAAAATATCCGATTTATCATTTTAATACTAGTTTTTTTTCCTTATTTTGATGTTATTGTCCAAAAAAAATTTTTTGCCCCCCACTTTTGATATTTTTGCGTCCGCCACTGGGTACATATACGGCTATACATATCCTATCAGATCTCCTTTTTGTTAATATGAGTTGGTATTGTATATGTAACATTTACTCAAGCTCATCGTTTATTGATCAAGAGTACATCACTTATGTGTTCATATTAATATTCCATTAGTTTTCTACTACGCCAAATTCGGTTTTATATAATAGGTAATGTTCTATACAGATGAATGAATCATACAACTTTACTGGAAGATAAACAAGTGATTTTTATATTTGAAATACAAATGTACAAAAAAAAACTAGAAATTCTCACACAATCACATCAATTAAACCACACGTTTGTGTTTGACGGAACTTAAACCACACGTTTGTGTTGGAAATAAAATTAGCTAACTCAACTAGCCGCTGACAAATGTTATCAAGCCGTTGACAAGGTATTATTAAGCCGCTGACAGACTAGGCGCAGACAAGAAGAATCAAGCCACTGTCAAGACTTGTTAGTTGTCAAAGTCAACACGTTTGTACAAGTTACGAAGATGTATACGGATATTGTATTTTGTTATGTTTATCCTGTAATATCTTCCTAATTTAGTTGATACGATAGCTTAATGTACAAGGCTCCTTATGTGTATAAAAGGAGGCCTTAGGGTTTCAGTTTTAAACACACTTTGAATCGTTTTGTAAGCAGTAATCATTATTAATGAAGTTGAAAGTTTGGTATACGCTTGTTTTTATTATAAGTATTAATTTCGCATAGTATTTAGAATTGTTTCAAATACAAAGTTTCTCTAAGTATTATACTTAATCCAATCTCGTTAATACAATGCTAAACCAATATAAGTTTGGGATCAACAAGTGGTATCAGAGCTTGTTGAGGAACTTTGATAAAAAGAACACAAAACCCTATCATTCAAAACCCTAAAAACATAACACCATGTTTGGACAACAGAAACTCCACATTCATCCTCCAATCACAATCTCAAGATTCCCATGCTAGACCCTGACAACTTTGAACTATAGAAGTTCAACTTTGAACAATATCTCCAAGTGGACAATTATGTTCTCTGGGAGGTTATTGAGTTTGGAAATCAGTTTGACAAGGATCAGAAGATCGCATATACTATAGCAGCACGAAAAACAACTGGAAAGACTGGGAATGAACTGTTAGCAAGACCTGAAGATGGTAGAGCCACTTCAGCTGCTGAGATAGCTGATAGAAAGAATGATATGAAGGCATTGTCCACTCTTAAACTAGCTCTTGGTACTAAAGAGCAACATAAGTTTAGAATGTATGAGTCTGCTAAGGCTCTTTGGGAAGCCCTTGCAAATACTTATGGTGGTAACGAGGTAAGGCTCATCCAAATGAAAAGATAAGTGAGGTCAGAAGTCGTCTTCAAGATATCACAAGTAAGTTGGCTTTCATGGGAACAAAGTTTGAAGATGAAGACATTAGTTCTACATTTCTTGGAGTTCTTGGAGAAGCTTGGGATGTTCATGCTAAGTCTATCATTTCTACTAAGGCTTACAAGAACCACTCTTTTGATGACATATACAACCAATTGAAGGTTATGGAACCTGAATCCCTGTTAAAACTAGGAAGCAAATCAACTTCAGACAACATGGCTATATTTCTCACAATGACTCTTCATCCACTAACAATACTTCTCATGTCAGCGGATTGATTTCACATGTCAGCAGGTCAACTTCAAAAGCCGCTGACACATACAATGTTGGGTCATCAAGTCTCAAACCAACTAGAATTGACTTGGATACTGTGTGTGCATACATTGTTGCTTTGCCCAATGGTTCTCTAGTCATGTTTGAGGACCTTGAGCAAATAAGTGATGATAATCTTTAAGAGATGGACATCAAATGGAATATGGATCTTAGCAGTATAAGAGCCAATAGGTTTTACAAGAAGTTTGGTAAAAGGTTGACATTCAACAACAATGAAACTGCTGGGTTTGATAAATCCAAGGTTAAATGCTTCAGTTGTCACATAATGGGTCACTTCAAGAGAGAATCAGGTCTCCACTTAGGAATGATGGAGGACAAAGTGGAGCTAGAACCATCAAGATTGAAGATGCTGAGCCAAAAGCTATGGTAGCCATGCAGAGCATTGATGGTGTTGGATGGGATTGGAGCTTCATGGAGAAAGAAGTTGTTTAGAATCAATCCTTGGTTGCTGAAAAGGAGGAAGAGCACTCACTTTGCTCTTATGGCCAAATCCTCATCCTTATCAAATAGTGAGGTATATGATTATGCTTTTTGTAGTAAAGGTTGTAGGCAAAACACCAAAAACCTAAACAAGGAGGTGTTAAAATTAAAATCAGATATGCAAGATCTTGACACCAAATTACATAACTACAAAAGAAGGCTTACACAATCAGATAGAATGATGGAAGAATATAAAAAAATGGAGTTTAATCTTAAAGATCAAATAACTGTTCTAGAAATAGACCTAAGACTTAGTAATGAGTATAATGTAGCTCTAATGGAATCTAGAACTGAATGGCAACTTAAGTTAGATGAGGCCATTAAAGCTAAGGAAAACGTAGGTCTTAAAATTGAAAGATTTGAAGAGGCTAGTGTTATCCTAGATAAATTTTTAAGTGAACAAAGAAACCCTAAAGACATGTCTAGGATAGGGATGCACACAAAGGAATTTGCTGCTGTCCCACCTCCCCCGGGCAATTTCTATGGTGTTCTGAAGAAGGATTTGTCTTGGACTGGTATCTCAGAGTTCCAAGAACAAGTGTTTATTCCTCCACCACGTGTTCTTAGCCCAGTTGAGGAATATGAGAAAAAGCTGACTGACCTAGAACTATGGAAAGCAGCCAACCCTTTTCTTTTTGTTAAGGGTGGATTGCTTAGTGATAATTCTGTTGAACTTAAACCTATTGTTATGACTAACCCTAACACTGTTAAACCTGTTAATCTTGGCTCACCAACTAAAACCAAACCTAGTATTAAATATGCAGAGATGTATAGGAAACCTAGGTTACCTCAAAGTCAAGCTAGTGTGAATGGGACAGGTTTTTGTTAGTCTAAGCCTAAATTTGTGTCTAAGAAGACTTGTTATACTTGTGGGAGCTTCTCTCATTTGGCTTATAACTGTGTCAGCGGATACACCCCATCCGCTGACAATAGGTGAACTATGGTCAAACCTAGACCTTTTGTCCACCCAAGTCCACGGACCACTAGACCAGCTCTATTCATCTCTAAGGGAGATAATACCTATAGACAAAGGCCCTTTCAAAAGACCAACACTTGGTTTAACAAACAGTGGGTTCCTGTAGCAAACCCTAATTTAGCCGATGACAAGAACAATCTATCCAATGACAGGGCAAGACAAGCCGCTGAAAACTCTAAGTTTGGTGTAAAAATGGCACAATTAATGCTGTCAGACCTTATGTTAGACCAAATAATAATAGGTATTTGAAACCTAAGGGACAGGGGTCTAAGGCATCATCCAGTTTAACAAGGAGACCTAAACAAGAACAAAACCCTAATTTTAATGGTGTTTCAATGACTTGTAACAGATTTAAATATCTTGAAATGGTCATTACTAGGCCTATTGGAACAAATTGGTTGTTTAGGGAACAAAGGGATGAACAGGAGGTTGTTACAAGGAATAAGTCTATTCTTGTTGAACAACCACATGAATCCAAGTCTACAATGGCTTGGGTTCCCAAAGAAAACTAATCTGTTTTTTTATGTGCAGGGCATTCAAAAGCAAACCAATGATCATGGCTATTTTTGGACAGTGGATGCTCCAGGCACATGACGAAGAAGAAAGATTACTTAACTAACTTCACCCCTATTAAAGATAGTGACAAAGTGTACTTTGGTGGCAGCTATGGGACAATCTCTGGTAAAGTCACTCTTATCACCAACAACTTAAGGTTTGAGGAAGTTTTCCTGGTAAAAGAACTTGGCTATAACTTTTTTAGTGTGTCACAAGTTTGTGACAACAAAAATAAAGTTCTCTTTACTAACACTAATATTTGGTGTTAAGTAAAGATTTTGAAATTCCTGCTGATAAGTTCATTGAGTTTAGAAGACCTAGACATAAAGACATCTATAATATTAGTCTAAATGGGATTAAAATGAACTATAACTTGTCATGTATTTATGCTAAGGCTTCAGCAGATGAGAGTAGTTTGTGGCACAGAAGGTTAGGGCACATAAATTTTAAGAACATGAACAGACTTGTGAGACATGATCTTGTTAGAGGATTGCCCTCAAAAGCATTCCACAATGATCATAATTGTGTTGCATGTCTTAAAGGCAAACAACACAAGGCCTCATTTAAGTATAAAAGTGTTTCTTCTAGTTCTAAGCCACTTCACTTACTTCACATGGACTTGTTTGGACCTACCAATATTACGAGTCTTAATGGTAAACATTTTTGCTTTGTGATCACTGATTATCATTCTAGGTTTACTTGGACTTTCTTTTTGGCTCTGAAAAGTGACACTGCTGAGACATTAATTAATTTCATTAACTAAATTGAAAAGAAAACATGTTTTGAGGTTAACATTCTTAGAAGTGATAATGGTGGTGAGTTTAAGATTAACTTGTTAGATGCCTTCTGTGTTAAGAAATAGATTTCTAGAGGATTTAGCATTGCTAGAACTCCACAACAAAATGGTGTAGCTGAAAGGAAAATTAGAACACTCATAGAAGCAGCTAGGACCATGTTGGCTGATGTTAGTTTATACATTGCTTTTTGGGCTGAGTTAATAAGTCTTACAATAAGACCCCTTATGAACTATTTTGGAAAAGGAAGCCTAACATAGACTTCTTTAGACCCTTTGGATGTCATGTAGTGATAACCTAGGTAAGTTTAATTCAAAAGGTGATGAAGGATATTTTGTGGGATACTCTATGAATAGCAGGGGGTACATGGTTTATAACAAGAAGTCTAGGCTTATAACAGAAAACATGCATGTTTACTTTTTGGAGAGTAAACCTACTGATCAACCACCATCCTCACTATCATCAACCACCACCTTCACCACAACCTCATCTTGAACCCATTCCTAAAGTCGCTATGTCAGCCGCTGACACTACCATTCTAGCCCCCGACACCACTCAAACAGACCCAAACACCTCTTCAGACTCCCCACCATAACATTTCCACTTAGCCAAATTCCAAAGGACTGCTGGGGTGTTCTCTTTTGGTGGTCTTAGCCATAAAGCAGAGAGAACCACCACCACAAGTGTGGTTGGTGATATGGAGGTGGCTGGACCTATTGGCCTTGATGCAGGTCAATCCAGGTCCATTGTAGATAAGCCCAACTCCATGCCCCATGATTCCTCATTTGGGATTGAGTTCCTTCATGTGGATGATGTCAGCATGCAACCAATGATAAATATGGAATTGATGGTACTCTGCATTCGCTTACAAAAGCAAAATGCAGAGTTTGTACAGAAATTGACAACTCAAGACCTTGAACTCAATACTTTGAGGGAGAGGATTGTAAAGTTGGAAACAAGGAGAAGGTTTGTTGTAGAGTCCTCAGGTGAAGCTAGGGAGTATTCTTACAAATGGGAGGATGAACCAACAGAGCCCTTTATTGCAGGTGATAAAAGTTCGAAAGAGGGTTCTTTTGGTGAAAAGGAAATAGTTGCTGCTCTCACAGGTTTGATGGAACAATGGCAGTTTGATTCCTCAAAGGTGTCACAGGTGACGCCCAAGCAGCTATCGTTTGTAGAATTGATGAAACAGCAGGAAAGTGTGCTTGCAGGTTCAGCCGTTGACAAGACAAATCTACACTCATATACTTTGTTGGTAGCCGCTGATAAAATCACAAGTGTATCCCAACCACCTTTGGCGATTAAAGATGTTTCTTCTCAGGTATCCCCATCTACTTTTCCAGTTATTGATCATATGGATAAAGGTAAAGGTATAATGGTAGAAGTAGAGGTCCCTAAAGATGATGCACAAGTTAACTTTGATGCCATGTTGGATCAACAGTTTCAAGAACAAGAAAAGAGGGGACTTAGGAAAGGGGATATTGAAGCTCAGAATAGTTCAGAATCTGATGGAATAAGGAGAGCCGGTGATAGTGATGAAGAAGAGAGTAGTGGTCATGGTTCTAATGCTGATATTGATGATGAACCAGAAAAGATGGAATATGGTGATGGTGAGTTTGCTAAGGAGAAGTTGAAGCAGTTGAAGCTGCAAATTGATTTTGATGTGCCTACAATTCCTGGGGTATATTTCAGATTTGAGGAATCTTGCATTCCTAACCTAGATATGACTTTAAGTGAGATAATATGAGGAATGGAATACTTGCTGAGAGTACAAAATGATTGCAAGACCATTTTGGCTAATAGGGAAAATAAGGTTTTGACAAAGAACAAGACAACAAGGAGGGAATTGTATAATATGCTTCTTAGATGTCATAAGACAGGCTGGACTCACACAATGCTAAAGAAGTTATCTTTTGATGAGTAGGAGTTTCGTGCCTATCCAATTTGGGATCGTGTTTGTGAAGAAAACACATTTAGGTTGCTTTCTGCTGAGAGACAAGAAGAATTGGGGGAGGAGATGAAAATAAAGAAGGCATCTGTTGTGCCTATACCTGTGAAGAAAGGAGCAAAGTTTTCATTTCCAGAGTTTGACCCATATGATCTAAAGTTTAATGAAGCAGTTTTGAAGAAGAACTTGCAGCTTTTACCCTTAGAAGCTTCTGATATTGCTGCAATTGTGCCAAATGATTTCAGAAACCCTATTGTTCAGTATGAAGAAGATTCTATAGGTTTTTGGAAGATCACCAGGTTTGGTGATAAGGTACATGTCTTCACTTCCTTGGTTTCTTTGTTTGCAAGTTTAGGGGACAGAGAAGATATGGAGACACTTTGGACTTTGATGAAGGAGAAGTATGAAGTTGATAATCCTACTTCTCAGAATGGAATAAAGATATGGACAACATTCAAGAGAACGTTTGACCATGATGAAACTATCCAGTATGACTGGATTTAGATGATTTGAGTGGTTTCGAGTGGCGTGTGTATTCAGCTGCTGGTGTTTACTATCTCTGCACTACAAAATTTGCTGAGTATTTGTTGGTAGATTAGGTTTATCCACTATCACAAGACTTACTGAAAAAGATGGTTTGTACTAAGCTCAAGGTTGACTACACTAGTAACATCAGTGTTGACTTGCTGAGATTTATTCATTCACAAATTAAAGGCGAAAAGGTTTATTTGTAAGAATCCTCTCTACATTTTGTTTTATTCAGAAACTTGATACTTAGGGTCAATATCAAGTTTAGGGGATGATAGCTAAGTCAACTAGCCGCTGACAAATGTTATCAAGCCACTGACAAGGTATTATCAAGCCGCTGACAGACTAGGCGCAAACAAGAAGAATCAAGCCACTGTCAAGACTTGTTAGTTGTCAAAGTCAACACGTTTGTATAAGTTAGGAGATGTATACGAATATTGTATTTTGTTATGTTTATCCTTTAATATCTTCCTAATATAGTTGATACGATAGCTTAATGTTAAAAGGCTCCTTATGCGTATAAAAGGAGGCCTTAGTGTTTATGTTTTAAACTCACTTTGAATCATTTTATAAGCAGTAATCATTATTAATCAAGTTGAAAGTTTGATATATGATTGTTCTTTATTGTATGTATTAATTCCATATAATACTTAGAATTGTTTCAAACACAAAATTTCTCTAAGTATTATACTTGATCCAATCTCGTTAATACAAAGTTAAACCGATTTAAGTTTGTGATCAACAAAATTTTTTTTTGAGCTGTCAGCTTTTCGTTATAAAATTAATCTCTTTTAGAATAAATAGTTGATTCATGAAACTTTCTAAATTATTAAGAGTTGTTAAAGTAGTAAATTACTAATATACCCTTTAATCATATAATACTAAACACTTTTATTGAAAAAAGTACCGCTTATAAATCATATTAACAGTTTTATAGTTAACACGTTATAACTTACAATTAACACGTTATAACTTACAATTAACAGCTTACAATTTACAATTTAACAGTATAGAACTGGTTTTTACAAACACAATAACGGCTAGAGGTATAGACAATATAGATACAAACACTTAACTATAATCAAGTTATTATTCACATTCAAGAAATTAAACAAGAGCTTTATTATTAACATTCAAGCTATTTTTCTTCAGTAAGAGCTTGTTGCGTAACGTGCTTATACATTGGAGTGCTCGATCAACAAAGGTTCACTGGCCATCAAGTCTCTGTAAGATTAAAACATATCAGTAAATTAGAAACAACGATTTTGACATTTTATCTGAAAGAATGGAGAAATAATAAATAGAATTTCATGTGATACCCATACAGATTACACATATATACATACAGTAGCTTATTGGTAAGTTTCGTTATTTATCGGACTTGCCTGCCACGTTTGTTGAAAAGTATAAAAGAGATAGGTTGCTCGGGCGATAGGAGGAACAATTGCCGCAGAGTGTATACGCATAAAGTCACACTGCGCGCCAAAGAGTTCACATTCAACATAATTAGAAATCATATTCGTTTAGAATGGTGATCATATCAAATTAATGTAGAAAATCGCAAGAATGATTATTGAAACATAGTTAGTCCTAATGTTTGTTGTCAAAGAAGGTTCATGTCCCAGTAGTGCGGGAGTGAAACATAGATGCTAATGACTTAGTTCCAATAAAATGCTTACCTCCCAAAACATTGTTGTAAAAGTATCCAAACGATAGCACTCGACCAACTTGATTCCTTATATGCTATCCATACCTAACAAGAAACAGATGTATACATTTTTATTCTAGAGATTAAGATGAAATATCAGTACTCAAGGTATCAAAAACTGATAAAGACACGTACTGAGAAAACGATAACATGGATTTGGATGTCAATTAGGGACGTGATCATGCACCTGTGAGATTTTATCAGAGTCAAATGAATATTGCTTTATGTTCGTAGTAGAACCAAAACTATAAATTGAAGAGACAAATGACGAAGGAAACTGCTCGTATCTCTACAACCATAAAGCCAACGGGTTACTTAATATTGCCCAGAATGAAAGAAATTACGGTGTGAGTACTTCTGCATGGAATGGAGATCCATCAACCATATAAGCATGTATTGTGTATCCTATCATGTAGCATCCTAGTGCTGCAACAATTACTTTTGCAGTGACAACAGAATATCGTCCCGTATGTCCCATGATCCTAAACAAAATATAAAAAAAAAATTAGAAGCTAAAACAAATGTGGTCAAATTGCTAAGGAGCGTATGTATGTTGGATGGTTAATCCACTGCCATTTGTTCGCCTTACGCCCTTACCCTTTTTGACGTTTCACCAGCAGAAAATATAAGGGATCTGTTGAAGATTCTTCAGTTGACAACTTGAAGAGCTGCATAACTAGGTATCCACATGTAACAAGGCTGCACAAGGATGTCAAGGAATGAAAATCTGTTTACATATCTCTATAGCAGATAAATGCAGATATGTAGCAAGATACAGATCATTAAAAATAGGTTTTTAATTCAAAAAGTGGCTGGGAGATCGAAGGCTTCTCGGAGCAACATTTGTCACCTCATATCCATCTCACCACGTGACAACGGAAAAGAGATGGAAGGTGAGGCGACAAATGAGGTGACACATGTCAGTCACACAATATTTCTCGTTAACTACAGAACCGAGTTTTCATTTGATCATATGTAGTCGATAATCAAAACAAAATCATGATTGGAAAGTTTGAACCTTGCATTAACCCAAAGCAAAGTGACTTCTAACATATTACAGTACTGCATGCTAGTAATAAACAGTTTAAATACCAATTACCTTCCACACCAAAATATTGTAATTAGAAAAAGAAGTCTCTTAATCCAGCTTGATCCCTTGTAGAAATACCAAGCCTAAAATTACCCGTATATAACCACAGATCAGTCCAACTGATTAAAGGAGATATGAGCATGTATTCTAGCTAAAACAAACATGACGACTCTCCTCAGTTGATCGAATACACCATGATAATTACAGTATAAATAAACACAACGAGCCTCAAAAACCAAAAGTTTATGATTCACATGGAATAAGCATAAGATTTCTTACGTTGCACATGATTTAGGCATAATAAATGAAATTTCGAACTAACAGCAACTTAGCCTTCCAAATGAGATAAATTTTCATACCATTACAAAAAGGATATCTATGCCAAAATCTGCCTCTACTGTCATCATCCACCTGAGACAATTTGGACAACAAAATTAACATGCTAAAAAGAGTCATCTCTTCTTCCATTTATAAGTTATGACAACCATAAAATTTTATATATAATCGAAACTTCTGATTTACCAAGCATTTAGGTCGACACAAGTTGAGAAATCCGTGGCATATACGTAAACAAGTGCACCTGCCATCACGCATGTCAGTACGCAGAACAACGTCTTCAATGCTACAACCATCGACGTCGTCATTGTTGGTTTGAAGTCTTGTAAACAAAGTGGTTGTGATGTAAACTATGAAAACACTAGCAATTCTAAGGCGGTGCAAATAATGTAATTCCATTTCCTTTACGACCTTTTATATTCATACTTCATCGTACTTCACAGTCCTGCATGACATATGCAGTGTTAAAAGATTATTAAACATATGATAAAAAATAAACTACGGTTTCATTGGTAGATGGAAAATGATTTTTATAT
The DNA here is from genome assembly GCA_025667525.1 of Glebionis coronaria. Classification (NCBI taxonomy): domain Eukaryota; kingdom Viridiplantae; phylum Streptophyta; class Magnoliopsida; order Asterales; family Asteraceae; genus Glebionis; species Glebionis coronaria. The sequence goes on from CM046877.1 coordinate 49,326,497, forward strand.
GTAGAAAAACATGAATCAAGACACCTCAAACACTTTTTCTTTTATTAAACAAGATCAAGAACACAAACAAAATGATAAAAATACTAACGACTACCAGTGCTACTCATGTGTAACCCTATGATATACATGATCATAGTTTTACAATAAAAAACACACTAAATAAACAAAACAAGATTTCTGAGATCATTAAGAGAGAGAGAGTATTGGTGTGTGATAAACACACAGACAAAATGAGGCGATGTAAACAAAGTGAGGAGACGCTCCTCACTATATCAAAACCTAACGGGCTTATAGCGGTTGGGTAACAACAAGTGGGCTTCAACTGGGCTTGAGCCCAAGATACCTTCAACAATAGCAACATCCCAACTTTGGTCCTTCATGTCCAATGTATCTTTCACTCCAACTCCTTATAGGTAACTGAAAGTTTAAAACAATACACAATAAGCCCTCATGGTTAAGAAAGGGTATCAGATTAGGTATAACTTTTAACACCCCCTCTTAATCTGATAACCCATATAAATTTATCATTCCAAGTTTGTTAACAAACTTTTTATGTAAATCAATGTCCAACCCTTTGGCAAGGATATCTGCAATTTGATTTGCAGAGTCCACTTTCACAGTTTTAACAACACTATTTAAAATCTTTTCTCTAACAAAATGAAGGTCAATTTCTAGGCGTTTAGTTCTTTCATGAAACACATGGTTAGCTGCTATCTTAATAGCAGAGTTGCTGTCACAAAATAGATTCACAGGTAAAAGATCATAACAATTGAAATCTTTTAAGATTTTCAGAATCCAAATGACGTCACTTGCAGTGGAAGCAAGAGCTCTATATTCAGCCTCAGCTGAAGATTTAGAGAGAGTAAGTTGTTTCTTACTTTTCCAAGATATCAAGTTGTTGTTCAGAAAAATACAGTAACCAGTAACAGACCTTCTTATAACAATGTATTTAGCCCAATCAGCATCACAGAAAGCTTTAAGAGTCATACCTGAGCTTTTGACCACTTGAATCCCAAGTCCAGGACTTCCCTTTAAGTATCTCAAGATTTTAAAAGCAATTTTTAGGTGAGACCTTAAAGGGGTATGCATAAATTGACTCAAACAATGAACAACATAAGATATATCATGTCTAGTATTGGTCAAGTAGACCAGCTTACCCATGAGTTTCTGGTAATCAACAATGTTATCAAGAAAAGGATCATTCTCAGAGTCCTCATTAGTGATTGACAGTTTGGAAATTTAGGGTGTCTTAACAGGTTTGCAAGCCAGCATTCCATATTCAGACAACAAATCTAATACATATTTTCTTTGATTTAAACAAACCTCCAAATCAGTGTAAATAACTTCAATTCCTAAAAAGTATTTGTTGGTAATACCTTTTACGTATTAAGAAGGATCGGTCACTTCAACAATAGTCCATGTAATAGCTCGAAGTTTAGTTACTTATCTTTATTTAACAAACAAACCCAAGCCTAGCCTACAACATGTGTAGGCCGGCCCAAATGTAAGCCCAAGCCCATGACAAGGGCTTGGGTATATAAACCCTCTCCTTAGATGGAGAGGATGTGTGGTTCTTTAATTTTACACATAGTAAACTTTTGTTTCTCTCTCTAGAATTGTGTGAAATCCACCATCTTTCTATCTCTTTCTCTCTCTAAAACATAAGCAAGATTTACATATCTTACAAATGGTATCAAGAGCCATGGGAGGATTGTATTGTTTATGTGTTCGTGTTCTTGATTTTTGTAGCCTTTTGATCAATATAAACACACGTCTAATTTTTTTTTTTTGTGTTTTTTATGGTTTTTTTCTTGATACAAATCATCTACATAGTTGTGGTAGTGATTTGGTATTGTTACTTTGGTTAAAAACACAAAAATTTTGGGTGTCTGGATCAATTTTTGGCTTAAAATCTAAAATTTGGTGTGTTTTGTCCGAGAAAAGTAGAAAATAGCATACTGTTTGTACTATTGCGACAGCCTCTCCATCGCAATATCTAGGGTTTAAACATTGCGATCCACATTGCGATTGGGATTACGATTGGAGTGTTTTCTGTTATTGCGATTGAATTACGATTAGAGTTCTTGTTATTGCGATCCATATTGCGACAGGGTATTGCGACAGGGTATTGCGACAGGATATTCCGACAGGGTATTGCGATTGGATATTGCGATAGGACTTATTGCGATTGGAACATTGCGATAGGATTTATTGCGATTGGATATTGCGATAGGACTTATTGCGATAGGATTTATTGCGATTGGATTATTGCGATAGGATTTATTGCGATTTGATATTGCGACAGCATTCCTTTTAGGCATTGCGATAGGGCAACAAGTATTCCAAGATTTTTCAAAAACGTGTTTTTGAAATTTTTTAACTCGTGTGCAATTTCATCTTGGAATATTTGGTTTATCGAGAACATATTTTAGGGGATTTTAACATTATTTCTCGGCTTATACACACAACAATAAACACATTTACTTTCTCTCATTGATCGATCAACGTTTGTAAATCTTCACTTATTGAAATGGAGTACACATCTCTTACGGATAAGTCCATCCTCTCGGGTACGGATAATCGTCCACCAATGTTGGTGAAAACTATGTATGAGGAATGGGCTTCCCGAATGGAACTTTATATGTTGAACAAGGAAAATGGACATCTTATTTGGGCATCGGTGCTCAATGGACCATTGGTATATGGTACTGTGACGGAAGGTGCTGTTACTCGTCCTCGCACAACGGGTGAATTAACTGTAGATGCTAAGATACAAGACAAGTGTGATAAACAAGCTACAAATATCATTCTCCAAGCCCTTCCTCCAGATGTCTACAAACTCGTCAGCAAACATAAAGTTTCCAAAGAGTTATGGGATAGAATTCGTGTTCTAATGCAAGGCACTTCGTTAACTAAACAAGAATGAGAGTGTAAGCTTTATGATACTTTTGATAAGTTTGCCTATGTGCCAGGGGAGACTCTCAATGATTACTATCTGAGATTTACCCTATTGTTGAATGAGCTCAATATCTATGGCATGGCAATTCCTACCTTTCAATTGAACACCAAGTATTTGAACACTCTTCCTTCAGAATGGAAAAAAATACGTGACGGATGTTAAATTGGCTAAGGACTTGCATAACACCAATGTGGATCAACTTCAAGCTTTTCTTCAACAACACGAATGCCATGTGATCGAGGCTCGGTTGTCTACACCTCAAGTTCATGATCCACTTGCCATGTATGCTTCTCAACAAAACATGGCTTATACTTATCAACAACCATCATACTTGCGGCAGCCACCACCACACACCTATCAGCAACCACAACAACCATCTTATCAACCACCAATGATGCCACAGCAAGCATATCAACAAAGTGTTCATCAACAATCTTTTCTACATCAACCACCATATCAGACATCACCATCACAAGCAAACACTTCTCCAATGGGCTATACTCCTCAGCAAGGATATTTTCCAATAGAAGCACAACCAACACAAGCTTTCTACTCTAATGAACTTCCACCAATCCAAGCACCGGTCTTTACTCCAAATGATACGCCAGCTGATGTACTAAACCATCTCACTGCCTACTTGTCAAAACTTTTTGCAACTAGAGGATTTCCACCAACAAACAATCAGCTCCGCACCTCTTCAAATCCTCGACAACAAGCTACTGTTCAAGATGGTCAAGTAACAGTGTAACCTATTCAGGGAAGGCAAAATTCATATGGACCTCCTACAAGGACTGTGAATGCTCAAGCTGTGAATTCTCAAGCTAATGGAAATGGAAGCCCCATTGGTCCTCAAAAGGTTGTGACTTGCTACAATTGCCGAGGACAAGGTCATATGGCTAGGCAATGCACTCAGCCGAAGAGGAGAAGGGATGATGCATGGTTTCGTGAGAAGATGTATTTGGTTGATGCTCAGTGTAAGGGGAAGATTTTGGATTCAGAGGAGTTAGAATTTCTTACAAACCCAGGGGCAGCAGATACTGAAGGCATTGCGGTCGTTTCTACCTCTAATGCAACTTATCAAGCAGATGATCTTAACGCATATGATTCGGATTGTGATAACATTCACTCTACCCAAGCTGCTCTCGTTGCTAATCTCTCTCACTACGGTTCTGATGTCGTCAGTGAGGTACCAACCACATCTAATAATATTGATGATAACCAACATCAAGTTGGGCATGAAAATGACAACCTCAAACAGCATTCGGGAACTAGTAACTTAAATAATGTGGTACCCAATCCTACACATTTGAGTGAACCTCAACCAAATGCTACGACGGGTATGGAATCTTATGCTCAACATGATTTGGTCATGGTACCTAAACATATTATTGATCAAATGCATATGGCCCTCAGACAATCCGTAGATACCTATTCCACCCTAACTGCTGAGCTTGCGTTGCATAAAGAAAAGGTCAAAGCTCTTGAAATGGTCCCTCAAGCTGAAAAAATAACTTATTCTAAATTTGACCAATTTCGTTTTGAAAAGATTGAACACTTGAAAGAAATAGAATCATTAAAAGCTAATCTTTCCAATGAATTAAAAGCAAAAGAGTCGGTTGTCAATGATTTTCAGAAACTTAAAATGGATTTCGAAACTCTCGAGTCTAAAAAGTTTGAATCGGAAATTAATGCTACCAAACTTCTTAAATTCAAAGAACAACAGCTTTTAAAACAATACGCTTCCACAGAAAAGGTTCATCTTTTAACTAAATCATTTAAAGAACTTGAACTTAAGCGTCTTCAAGATTTACCACCTAATCCCGGTTATGCAAAACAAGCTCAGGAATATATCCCGGTCTTTATGATATGACCATAATTGGCAAATCGAAAGAAGCACCTTTTGTTCGTAGTACCGAGGAGACACGATCACTTGCGGATGAAACTCATTCTAAAATGCTTTCAAAATTCCATAAAATTGATTATGATCAACATAACAAAGATCAATTTTTGAAAAAGACACGCATTCGCTTACAAAAGGAATTAGCAGAATTGATAGTTCTTGTGCCCCAAAGTTTGTCAAATGAAAACCTTCCTAGTACGTCTCCTACACTTGTCAAAAAGGAGTTAACAAAGTTAATTTCACCGGTAAGCAAGGCGTCCGCTAACTTAAATGCGGTTCACCAACACTTAGCCGATTTTGACAAGGTCATTTTGGAACGTACGACGGCTTCAGCCATAACGGAAGGTGAATGGAATTTTGAGCACACTCGAGCTGCGTTTCGAGACGAAATTGTTTCGTTTGTAAAGAATGTTAAAGCTTGTCTTAGTAATCTTGATCAATATTTGACTTTGGAAATAGAAGAAGTTAGACGTGTTTTCAATGAAATGGATGATGCTTATGAAAACAGTTTACTTGAAATAGAATGGGTTTCACGCCAAAATGATTAGCTTCTGAAGCAAGTGATGTCTCATGATATAGTTTCCGTCTGTGTGAATAAAAGTGTTGATAATGATTCTATTGTGCATAATGTTGAATCTGTGGATAATGTGGTAGATAGTACTTGTCACGAATCTGACGCTGAATTTTTAAAGCTTCAAGATTCATATTCTTCGCTTTCAAAACGTTTTGATGAGATTCAAACACATTGTATTTCGCTTGAATGCAAGCAACAATTTATTCAAGAAATCTTTGAAATGTCATTCGAAGGTGTTAATATCGATGATGCAAACTTTGAAAAGAATTTTCGATTGAATTTACAATCAAAACAGCGTCAGCCAAGTGACAAAGTTGCTAAATCTTTACCGATAGAAATAGAGAAATCTAAGGAGCTTAACTGTGTGAACGTACTTGAGGCCGCTGAGAATTTTAAACTTGATCTAGATAATCAAGTTTCCAAGATTTTGTCCAAAGTTGATAACTTAAAACAGAAAGATACACGACTATTCGAGTCAGTAAAGCCCGCATGTGCTAATACCACTGCACAGAATCAATCCTTGATTGAACAATTGAATCGAAAGTTGGTGGAAATATCTGGTTTGAGGGAACAAATTTGTGATAAAAATCTGGTCTTGGCTGAGTTAAAGGAAACACTTCGTACTCTAAATGGTAAGAATGTTGTGGATAACGCAACCAATGTCTCAGCATCGTCCTCTAGTGCAATCAAAAGGAACCTTATAGCCGTCACACCATTTAATAAGGGCCCTAGGACTAAACCTTCTCAAACATTGGTCACTAAAGATAAGGCGGAATCAAAACAAGCTTCTAATATTCCCGTATTGCCTTCTACAGGAGTAAGCACCACTACTAAGGCTTACATATCTAAGCTTAAAAGAAACAAGAAGCATGATAGGATCTTGCCCCCATCTAGTAGTCAAGTGAAGAAGAAAGTAGAAGCCCATCCTAGGAATGTTATTTCTGTTTTGAATAAAAAGAATCATGTAGCTAAACCTAAAGGCTCTGCGGTTGTGCAGCGTTCTAAGCCTACTGTGAATTCTAATTTGAAATGTTGGAATTGCAATGAATGTATGTTTTCTAGTCGTCATGATTCTTGCCTTATTGACCATGTGAATGAGATGCATGCCCGGAAACATGGATTAGAATGGAAACCGACTGGGAAAGTGTTAACCCAAGTTGGTTGGTTGTGGCGTCCCACTGGTAGAACTTTCACTATAGTAAGAAATACGTGCCCTTTAACTAGGATCACTCCCACCAAAGTGAAGAAAGCGTGCCCTTTAACTAGGAGTACCAAGGCTACCAAAACACAAGCGTGTCCTTTAACTAGGAACACTAACACTACTGTAGGAACTAAGTGCCCTTTAAATAGGTCTACTCCAACTGTAGTGCCCACGAATAATCCAAAACCTAAGAAAATTGAAACAGTAAAACCTGTTAGTGCTAAAAATCACATTAGAAAACGCAGGAAATCTAAAGGTCACACAAATGTTAGCAATTCTGATAATCTTATATCTGTATCTGCTAACACTCCGGAACCAATAGTTTCCAATGCATTGTCTACTGTTGTTATTGAAAACAGGTGGTCCAAATTGTTCTCTGGTATTTGGACTCTGGTTGCTCCAAGCATATGACCGGAGATCGCTCTCAGCTCAGAAATTTCGTAAGCAAGTTTCTTGGTACGGTTCGATTTGGTAATGATCATATTGCAAAGATAATGGGTTACGGTGAATATCATATTGGGAATGTTATAATTTCGAGAGTGTATTATGTGGAAGGTCTCGGTCACAACGTATTTTCTATGGGACAATTTTGTGATGCAAACCTGGAAGTTGCTTTTCGAGAGCATACCTGCTTCATACGTAATTTGGAAGGGGTTGATTTATTGAAAGGTACTCGAGGGAATAATTTATATACTTTGTCTCTACAAGACATGATGGCCGCTTCTCCCGTATGTCTTCTCTCCAAAGCATCAAAGTCTAAGTCATGGTTATGGCATCGACGGTTATCTCATCTTAACTTTGACGCTATTAACCATTTGGCGAAAAACGAACTTGTTCGTGGTCTTCCTAAACTTTCATTTCACAAGGATCATTTGTGCTCCGCGTGTACAATGGGGAAAAGCACTAAGAAATCATACAAACCCAAGACTGAAGACACCAACCAAGAGAAACTTTATCTGTTGCATATGGATCTTTGTGGGCCAATGCGTGTTGAAAGTCTTAGTGGTAAAAAGTACATCCTCGTCATTGTCGATGATTACTCTCAGTTTACATGGGTGAAATTTCTTAAGACAAAAAATGAGGCACCTAAATTCATCATCGGATTTCTCAAGATGATTCAAGTGCGTCTCAACACTACTGTCCGACGCATTCGTACAGATAATGGAACCGAATTTGTGAATTAAATTTTGCGTGATTATTATGAAGAACTTGGCATTTCTCATGAAACATCCGTTGCTCGCACTCCACAACAAAACGGTGTCGTTGAAAGGCGAAATCGCACACTTATGGAAGCTGCTCGAACAATGTTAATTTACGCAAAGGCTCCATTATTTTTATGGGCAGAAGCAGTATCTACAGCAGTATACACCCAAAACCGGTCACTAATTCCTAAATGCCATGGTAAAACACCTTATGAGCTTCTCCATGGAAAAGTACCAGATTTATCATATCTTCATGTATTTGGTTCTCTTTGCTATCCAAATAATGATGCTAACAATTTGGGAAAACTTCAACCAACGGCTGATATTGGTATTTTCATTGGTTACGCACCCGCAAAGAAGGCATACCGAATCTACAAACGTAACTCTCGTAAGATCCTTGAAACTATGAATGTTGATTTTGATGAGCTGACAACAATGGCTTTTGAGCAAAGCAGCTCTGAACCCGCACTTCATGAAATGTGACCCAGTAACATTAGCTCTGGTCTTGTCCCAAACAACCCTACTTCATCATCATTTACACCACCTTCTAGGACTGAATGGGATACGTTGTTTCAACCGTTCTTTGATGAATTCTTTACTCCTCCAACTATTGTTGCTCCAGAACCTGAGGTAATAGCTCCGGTAACCGAAGTTGTCGCTCCAGCAACCGAAGTACAGTCAGATACGTCTGCACCTACAATTGGTCAAGATATACCATCAACGAGTAATTCTCAACCAACACCCGAACCAACTACCCATGTCATGCCTATTGATGATGAAGAGGATGATGATGATCACGATTTGGAATTCGCTCAAATGCGTGAACTTCCATTCTTTGGTGTACCAATTCCCGACCCTAATCAAGTCGGGTCGTCCACCTCAGAGGAAGCTCCTAGTACGGTTAACTCCAATCCACGGATTCGTGAACATGACAGCAAGTGGACAAAGGATCATCCTATAGATTCTATTATTGGTGACCCTAATCGTCCGGTATCCACACGAAGTCAGCTACAAGAAAATGCAATGTTTTGTCATTTTGATGCTTTTCTCACTGAAGTTGAACCTAAGACATGGCAACAAGCTTTTACTCAATCTTGTTGGATAGAAGCTATGCAAGAAGAACTTAACGAATTCATACGTCTTGAAGTTTGGGAACTTGTCCCATGCCCGGATCAAGTGCAGTTACTCACTTTGAAATGGGTTTACAAGGTGAAACTCGACGAGTTAGGCGAAATATTGAAGAACAAAGCTAGACTAGTAGCTCGTGGATACAAGCAATTATTGGGCATCGACATTATGGAATCCTTTGCACCTGTTGCCCGTTTGGAAGCTATTAGACTATTCCTCGCTTATGGAGCCCACATGAATATGATCGTCTATCAGATGGATGTGAAGACGGCATTTCTTAATGGTGAAATCAAGGAAGAGGTCTATGTTCAACAGCCGGATGGATTTGTGAATCCTAAATATCCTAATCATGTGTACAAGCTTAAGAAGGCTCTCTATGGGTTGAAGCAAGCTCCACGCGTATGGTATGATCTATTGTCACAATTCCTCATTACGCAAGGCTTCGCTAAAGGCAAGGTGGATCCCACGCTGTTCATTCAGAAACGAGGTAAAGATATGATTATGGTACAAATATATGTTGATGACATTATATTTGCAGCCTCGACCCAAACCTTATCGGATGAGTTTGGGACACTCATGTCTTCCAAGTTTAAGATGTCAATGATGGGCAAGGTATCATTCTTCTTAGGTCTTTAGATATCTCAGAGTCCCAGAGGCATCTTTATCAATCAATCCGAGTATGCCCTTGAATCGCTTAAGAGATATAAGATGGAATCTTGCGACCCCGTAGATACTCCAATGGTGGAACAAACTAAGCATGATGCAGATCCACATGGAGTTGCCGTTGATCCGACACTGTATCGTGGAATGATCGGTACTCTTCTGTATATCACAGCTAGTCGACCTGATCTTCAGTTCGCTATATGTATGTGTGCTCGATATCAAACTCGACCTACTGAGTTACACTTGGCTACTGTGAAACGGATCTTTCGATATCTTAAAGGAACCATTAATCGGGGACTTTGGTATTCGAAGGACTATTCGATTGCACTTATGGCATACGCAGATGCGGATCACGCGGGCTGTCAAGATACAAGGCGTAACACGAGTGGAACTTTGCAACTACTAGGAGATCGACTAATCAGTTGGGCATCGAAAAGGCAGAAAAGCGCTGCAATTTCAAGTACGGAAGCGGAATACATAGCTATGTCCGGTTGCTGTGCTCAAATTATTTGGATGAGATCGCAATTAACCGACTATGGTCTAGGTTTCAACAAAATTTCAATGTACTGCGACAACAAAAGTGCAATTGCCTTATGCTGCAACAACGTTCAATTCTCCCGGTCGAAGCACATCGACATTCGCTACCACTTCATCAAGGAGCAAGTGGAAAATGGAGTGATCGAGCTTTACTTTGTCCGATCTGAGTATCAATTAGCGGATATTTTCACGAAGGCTTTAGATCGCGCTCGAATTGAATTTTTGACCGACAAGCTACGAATGAGAACCTTCTCGCCTGAGACTCTAAAGGAATTGGCAGATGAAGCGAAAGAATAGTGGTGGTAAATTATTCTCCGTATCCTTGGTGATCATTTGTATAAATTATTTATATTTTTATCCACAAAAGCAAAATACAAAATATAAAAACCATAAAAATTGAAAAATCTAGAAAAATCTAGAAAAATCCAAAAATATTTTTACTTTATTTTTCAAAGGCATGTCTTTTGGTACGATAATATTTACGGCCTTAGAAATGTTGATTAATATTGACACGGCACCATAAATAGAGTTCGTACAAAAGTTGTAAATATTTCATAAAACATGCCTAAATGGCTTGTAGTTATTTCTGACTGCAACCCGGTTTTCACATTAAAGTCAAGTATTTCTTATGAAAGCTTTGGCTCAACAACGGGAATTAATTTTCTCGGGCAAGGTTTACTTTAAAACCTTGTAAGGGATCAAGTTTACTTTATAACTTGGTCTAACACAAATATATGTACGTTTTAGTGCATTTATTTGTTAAAACAAGAGAAGTCTTGTTTTTATGAAGCTATCATCTCTACAACCATGCTATCTACAATTGGTATCTACATACTCGACGATGCGACTACTCAACCGACGACTACAGCTCTTTCGATAGAACACGGGTCAACAATTGAGGGGGAGCAATTGTCAAGCTTTCAGAATCTTTGATACCGAACGTGCCAAGTTCACAAGTTGGTGTCAAGACAACAATATCAATCGTACATGTGGTGTCAAGAGATGACTTCAGACGTGACGAGGCGACCAACATATGCTGACAAGAACCATTTGATCTTATCATATGATGTTCTCATCTATCAGGTCCAACCTTGTCAATTCTTTTCTAATATGGTGAATATGTGATCATGTTACAACTCGGTATCATATCTCATACATTTGGAATGATGAAAAATAAACGGACTTGCATTTTTCTTCCCAAAACCTTTGTTAAAACTTCATTAAATCAATTGATATTAAAAACGTCGATTGGGTTAATATTTTTAATATGGGGGAGAAAATGTGATTTAATATGGGATATTATCACGAATGGTTTGACTTAATGTGCTGGCTCATCCCGACATATGCGATATGTTTTCGAATATCGTGGCATATGTTAAGGGGGAGCACAACGGATTTGCATATCAAAATGGATTTTCGTGGTGACATATACTTACCCACAACCCATTTATTTCATGACGATGAAGATTGTGGTGACATAAGGATGGTAGGATAGGTTAAGTCCTATGATTCTTCTTAAACCGGAGGAATCTTCCCAAGGACATTCCATAGCTAGAAATAGTAGTCCTTAGGAAAGATGGAGAAAGATTGTGAACGTAGCTGAATGCCGACCAAGTACATAAGTTAGCACTGGAACAATCACAACAAGGTGCTAGTGATGACGTATTGGTAAGCATTGAAGGGGTTGAAGAATGAAAAAGAATTGTAAAGATAAAGGGTGTAAAGAAAGAAGCCCTCCTTACAACTTAGGCAGAAACCGGGTCAATACATATGCTATTAAGATCATTGTTTAATGATTCTTGATATTGAAGACAGACATCATGGACCCAGTGATGCAATGCACAACCCATCCCAGCTAACTCAGATATCTCTCAAAAGGTATTTGTTTTAATCACATGGAGACAACACGTTATCTATCGATTTATTCACTCCGAATAAATTGGTATTGAAAAGGTGGCACTCCTCTCCAGCCTCCAATCACTAAAATCCGAAGTGCACGATCGAGTCTAGAGCCATTTGAGATCATCAAATATCTCATTAGGACACACTTTCATAATCCTTGCTTCTTCACACACCGTGAAAAGTAAGAAAAATCTTAAGACTCCTACGCAAAATCTTCATGATCTTGCCTGAACATCCGAGTAATACGAAAGTATTTACAATGAAGATGGAAATCCTTCTTGAGCGAATATCAAAAAGCTCATGGTAGGTGACTTGTGCGATTCTTTATGAATCAAGCTTGTGATAACTGGAAAGCAACAGTGGTTTAATTCTTAAATGAATTTAAACACGTTCCAGGCCTCTACGCAATATCTTAGTGATCTTGCCAGAACACTCAGAGTGATACCTTAGTGTTCACAGTGATGAGTGGAAATCCTTCTAGTGTTAACCTCAAACAGCACTTGGTAGGTAACTTGCAAGATTCAATATGAATCAAGCTCGTGACAACGGGAAAGCAACGATGGTGCGATTCTTTAATGAATCAAACTTGTTCCAAGAATCAGAATTGACGGCTTCAATCATGCGGATAATTTAATCCAAATGATTCACTCTTTACGTTCGCAGTCAGCTTTGGACGGTCGAGTAAAGAGAACGGGTTTACCCGCGAAATCTTGTCAAGGAGATTTTTTAAATAAATCTACCTACCACAAGTACGATATTTTATATCGTCCAACGGTCTTCACCGACCGGAGGTAAAATGCTACCGAATTAGAATGAAATGTTCAAAGCCATTTCGTTCGTGTCTACTTATGTTGCGGTATTTGAAGACGGTGGCGTTGCGGAATCCAAGAAGAAGTCGTCCCCGCATGCTTATACTTTATGCACTTAATACCTAATCTAAATTCAAGAAAGCCTAAAAGTTAAGTCTTCCAATGTATTAAACTCTGAAGCTTTCAAGAATTACAAAGGTATAAGTATGTGGGACATGGTTTCACAAGGAGGCGAAGATCACAAGTGATGGATGCACGAGATCAAGGCAAGAGATTAATGCTCAAGATTGATATCAATGATCACATCAGCATGTTCACCAGAAAAGAAAAGAAAAAGAAAGACGAAGACTACGAGCTCAAGACAAGCATAGTATGCTAGGTTTATCTTATTATTGTAACTTGGGTAATGTCCTTGTTTGGAGTGACCTCCCTTAGGGGGAGATTGTTGGAAATACGTTTTACGTATTAAGAAAGATCGGTTACTCCAACAATAGTCCATGTAATAGCTCGTAGTTTAGTTACTTATCTTTATTTAACAAACAAACCCAAGCCTAGCCTACAACATGTGTAGGCCGGCCCAAATGTAAGCCCAAGCCCATGACAAGGGCTTGGGGTATATAAACCCTCTCTTTAGATGGAGAGGGTGTGTGGTTCTTCATTTTTACACATAGTAAACTTTTGTTTCTCTCTCTAGAATTGTGTGAAATCCACCATCTTTCTATCTCTTTCTCTCTCTAAAACATAAGCAAGATTTACATATCCTACAGTATTGAAGTTTTCCCAAGTCTTTAATTTTGAATTTTCCTTTCAAAAAATCTTTGAAACTGTCAATCTCCTTTTGATCATTACCAGTTACAATAATATCATCAACATACACAAGAACAACAACAAACAGTTTATCAATTTTCTTGGTGTAAAGAGAATAATCAGATTTGCTTTGGACAAACCCATTTTCAACCAGCACATATGTGAGTTAGAGTTCCACTGTCTTGGAGACTGCTTAAGACCATAAATAGATTTTTTCAGCGTACACACAAGATTTTGGTTACCAGTATAAAATCCTTGTGGAGGTTTCATGTAAACAGTTTCATCAAGATCACCATACAAGAAGGCATTGTTAACATCAAGTTGGTAAATAGGCCAAGACTGGTTAACAACAAGATTAATTAAACATCTAACAGTAACCATTTTCACAACAGGAGAAAAAGTTTCCTCATAATCAATCCCTTCCTTTTGACCACAACCCATGACAACAAGTCTAGCCTTATACCTTTCTATTTCACCATTGGATTTAAACTCAAGCTTCCAAACCCACTTAGAGTTCAGAGCATTTCTACCATGAGGTAACTCAACTAAATCCCAAGTATCATTTTCAAGCAAGACAGCAAACTCTAAATTCATAGCATCAAACCAATTAAGGGTTTTGAGAGGATTCAAAGAAGTTTCTAGGTTCACTATTTTTATTTATATGAGTCACAAAACACAAAGCATCACCCTTGATCCTAGAATATCCCACAAACCTCTCAATCCCATACTTGACCTTTGATTTAACAACAAAATCATTATAATTTTTTGGAAAAACAGAAGGTCTAGAAGACCTTCTTAACCCTTCCTGAGCATTAACATTAGGATTATCACCCAAGTCTTCTCCCATGCTTTGAACATGAGAGGGAAGACCTTGGTTAATTTCCAAGTGACCCTCAGAAATGTGATTATCATCAAGTGTGGCAGCCTCATTCCCTCCTGAACTGGCATATATTGTATCATTGCCTAAGGCAATGTGTCCACTGTCACCTAGACTCATGGGTGGGCTGCTAGCACTTGGTGACCCATGGTCACCATTATGTGAATTTGTTACTCTCTCATCATCATAGGGTAGCTCAGGGTTTTCTAAGTCAAAAAATGTCAAAGCCTTATCATTTTGTAAAACATCAAATTCTTTATTATTATTCTTTTTATTCAAAACACCATCTTTAAAAGAAAAAATGGATTCAAAAAACTTGACATCTCTAGAAACAAGAAATTGATGTCTGTCAAGACTATAAAGCATGTAACCCTTTTGAGAGTTAGAAAAACCCATCATAACACATTTTTCAGATCTATTGGACAATTTATCATGACTATTTAAAATAGTAGCAAAACAAAGACATCCAAAGGTCCTAATATTAGAGAGGTTCGGGGATGAATTATAAATCATCTCATAAGGAGATCTACCATTTAGCACAGAAGAAGGCAACCTGTTAATAAGATAGGTAGCAGTTAGAATGCATTCAGTCCAAAATCTTAAAGGAATTCCCCCCTGAAACATAAGGCATCTAGTAACATTGAGCAGATGCCTATGTTTCCTTTCAGTAACCCCATTTTGTTGTGGAGTGTAGGGACAAGAGGTTTGGTGTATAATCCCATGATTATGACAAAAATTTTGAAAAACATGATTAACAAATTTAGTTCCATTGTCACTTCTAAAGACTTTGACATTAGTTTTAAACTGATTTTTTAGCAGATTGAAAAAAATTTCAATATAAATCCCAACTTCATCTTTACTTTTGATCAAGTACACCCAAACAACCCTTTTATAGTCATCCACAACAGTCAAGAAATACCTATGACCAGTGTGACTGGTCACCCTATAAGGACCCCACAAATCCAAATGAAGAAGATCACCAAGAACTTTAGTTTTATGATCACTTAAAGGAAATGGTTCTCTAGTTTGTTTAGCTCTTTGACATATTTCACATAAATCATGTTGACCAAAATCAGATATGTTCAAACTCTTTTTTAGAACACTTAGAGCAGGGTCAGCAGAGTGACCTAATCTAACATGCCAGTCATGTTTGGAAAGAGAAAAAGTAGGAACACAGAAATCATGCACAATCTTAGTACATTCTATATCTAAATAGTAAAGACCATCACATTGTCTACCAGTCCCTAAAACAGTTTGGTGATTCAAATCCTGATTCACAAAAAAACATTTATTCTCATAAAAACAACCAAGACTTTATTATCCTTAGCAAGTTTATGAACAGAAATAAGAGTAACACAATAATCAGGAATCACAAGAACATCAAATAAAACCAGCCCATTAGGAAGTTTTAGGTTATCAATTTTAGAAATAATAGCTTCAGTCCCTAATAAGTGTGTAAACACTTATCCTTTTGCCACTAAAATCAAGGAAAAACAAGACCTAATCATGTGTTTAATATCGTAAAAGTCGGAATTACGCGTGGTTTTGTGTTTTTGTGTGAAATAGGTACAAAAGATCAAAAGGAAAGAAAACACGGGGTTTCATGGTCAAATATTGAAGAAAAGTCCAAGAAAGAGACAGAGACAAAGTCAAAGAACCAAAAGTGTGTTGGGTCAAAAAGTTGATGTGGCAGAAACTCACAAACGAAGAAAACATGAAGATTTTGTCTAAGCGTTTTCAAGAGCAATCTAAGCGTTGACAAGAGCAAATCCAAGGTTGACAAAGCAAGCATTGTCATGAACAATCCAAGCATTGTCATGTACAATGTAAGCATTGTTAGAAACGTAGACAAAGAAGCTTATGGAAGCTTCTATTTAGATAAACATGCAAGATATATTCTGCATAAGTTTATTTAAATAGAAGATTTACTTGTTTATTTGATTTTATCTCTTGTAAACCCTAATCCTTACACTATAAAAGGAACCAAGGGTATTAGGTTTTATTCATAACTTTCATTCACAATGTAAACCTAAAAGCGTGTGTGCACTAGACGTGGGATTAATGTATACACGTCTAGTGGTTGTTTGTTATTAATATAATGAACAATCCTTTTGTTTTAATTCATGTTATTTGTGCCTAAACACCTTGTTACATAGTTATTGTTCTTTTCCGCTTTGATTGTATAATCATATGAACAATGGCTATTCCTAGTAGCTTAAAAGATCCGGAAATCAAGGTTTCCAAAATTGGTATCAGAGCCTCGTGGCTCGTGATGCTAGGACCAACAAGGTGTTCGTGTATGGTGAAAAGAAGAAAAATCCGTCTAGGGTTTTTCTGGACGTTTTTGTGTGCGCAACAGTATTCAGAAGGTCATAACTTTTGATTGAACCTTTGGATCGTCACGAAATTTCTTGTGTGTGTTCTATACACATATATCTAAACATCCACCGGAGGGATTATCGAGTTTTATCCCCAAGAAAAAGTTATTAAGCGTCAAAGTCAGCAGTAGGATGAATGCAGTTTTCTGTGGACAACCATGTTCAAAACACGATCTCTCCTTCGTTAACCGTTGGATCTTCTTGAATTTTGAATTGTAGATTCTTGGCACTTGTGTCTAGAATCTCACCGAATGGATTTTTGATCTGAGCCCTAATGATGAAGATATTCAGCATCGAAGTTCACTGTTTAAGGTATTAACGTTTTTGCTTTTTCACATGAAATCATGAACTAGGGTTTCTATAAACCCTAGATCAACATAAAAAGCAAAAAGTTGGGGGTATGTGGCTGTTAAAACATATGATGGTTGTTGCTGTTCTTGATCAAGGTCTGG
The DNA here is from genome assembly GCA_025667525.1 of Glebionis coronaria. Lineage (NCBI taxonomy): Eukaryota > Viridiplantae > Streptophyta > Magnoliopsida > Asterales > Asteraceae > Glebionis > Glebionis coronaria. The sequence goes on from CM046877.1 coordinate 49,343,886, forward strand.
ATCGGTTAAGTTTTGATAGCAACAACAAAATACAAAATTAGGGTTTCATTCAAAACCCTAGAACTACAGCAAGATGTGTTATGAATTGGTCATATGATATCTAGGCAGAAGTATTCATGTGGTCCTGATGTTAGTTGTTTGTTTGTAACAAGAGCAATAGACAACAGCTCTAGATCGAGCTTGTGCAAACTGATGTAAGGAACGAATATCAATTGACTGCTGAGTTAACTTTAGAGTTGTTCACGTGACTCTGAAGACTTCTGTGATTGACACAGCAGCGAGTACAAATGTCATAAGAATCAAGAGAAACAAAAGGAGAGGTATGGTACGAAATCTTTTTCTATGATATTATGGGTACAAAGTATACTGGATCTACAGTGTTTGTGGTCCTATATGATTTCTTTATATTCAAAAAGAAAAGATTCGGTCAAAGGTTTTGTTTTTAGCAAAGGCAAGGATACAATACTACTCTTTGTACTATACTGTTCGTGTGGGATTCAAAGACGTGAATAATGCTATGCTGTTGTGATTTGAGGTAGCCATGTGGGGTCCCAAGACATTGATACTTATTATTCAAACACTGTCAAAGCATGTCTAAGACACTGACAAGATTTTTGGTTCGACGCTGACGAAGTTTATTGTTGACGCTGACGTTTGTTATTTTGGCGCTGACAGGAATAAGTCAAACGCTGATAGAAAGCGTTGACATGAGTTGTCCGAGAAACGCTTGTTTAAGTGTTGATAGGTTTTGTCCGATATCTGATAATGCATACGACTAAGATATTGGACAATGAAGGTTCTCGGATAACAAAAGAATAGCTGCTGTTGAGAAAATTGGTACGTTTTTAGCACACAAAAAGGAGGAATTTACACACGAAGGTACATGGAATCTCCGTTTTATTTAGAATATCATGTTGATATTTATGGCTCGGATATTTTTAAAAAGGGATTAATGATCTTAGAGTGAGTTAGCAATTATTCGTGGGAATTTGTTGGATATTTAAACTATGTAATCGGGATAGCCTTGCGAAAGAGTTATCCAATCAACTACTTTTACATATGGTATGAAGATGTTATTTCATTCAAATTCGTCATGAAGAGGTGTTGGCTTAAGGGGAAGAATTCTTATGGTAAGTTTGATGTTTGAAGAAGATTTTTGCGAGTTTGTGTTCTATCATATCTTAAAGTCGTGGATACCATACACTGATTTTAAAGATAACTTGTTCGTGCTTTACATGGTTGGTGACGAAGACTTGTCATAACACTTGAAGGAGTTACATTATCGTGCTTAGTGTCTCACATAGGATGAGAATATTGACAAGGGATCGAGGTCTCGTTGTAGAGTATAAGTTCTTTATCACATGGATAGTGCAAGACATGGAACACAAGGTTGGGTTATTCTACTTGAAAGTCCTAAAATACAACTATTGTTGAAACTAAGTCACGAAAAACAATAACACGCAATAGATATACTTTTCAAACGAGTAATGCTTTATTAACTATTATCAACAAAGTATTACAAAGTGTTATGAATACACCTGTTTAATAACAACAAGAAATGAACCCTAGAACAAGTAAACTTGATTCGAGACTCAAGTTTACAAGAGAACCAATGAGTCGCTGATGGACAGCTGAAGGCTCAGAGGTTCCAGTGGGAGAAAGAACTTAGATTAAGATTCCAAGCACAAGGGTTTAAATCTTAACTTCTTTCTCATCCCTATTTATAGTGGTACGAGGTTGTATCCTTAATGGGAGTAGTTGATACGTGTCATCTTCTGAGTGGAAGAGTACAACGTATTAAATGCATGTCCAAATCGAGACATGCCTTTAACTACTTTAGGTGAACAGTTCTGCCAACTGTTCACCTTTGTCCCACTAGGTCGTACTAGGCATTGACTTGAATCTCTTGTTTTGTCCCGCTCAAAACACTTGTAAGATTCTCCCGCCTAAACTATAAAGGGTTGGATAAGCTTTGCTTAATCCAAGTCTCTAGGGTTATTAAGTGATCTCTGAGTGTTGTCAACTCAGAGATCCTTGAACACCAGTGCATTCCTTTGACATCCCAGCTATCCATAATCGCTGGTGAGTCTGACTTCAGATTGTCTTCGACTTCTCTGACGTTGTCTTTGACTTGAATGATCCTGGTGTGCCAGCTGAGGCTTTGCCTTCCACTGGTCTAGTCTCTGTCGCTGGTCTTCTCAGCGACCTTTCAACACTTAGTCTAATTTAAACAAATCTAGACAGGGCCATAGTTAAAACTTTCATTGGCCCAACAATCTCCCCCTATTTGTTTATAAATTATACTAAGTCTAAAATTATTGTAAGTGAGTACACAGCTTCTTCTTACACATAATTTAACAAACATACCTCAAAGTTTTATTAAACATAATGAAACCTAGTCTATTACAAGAACACCCTGGGGTGTAAACATAAACAAAAGTAAATAGGTTCTTCAGCGATCAAGGCCTTGATCACAGAGTCTCTGGGCTTCGACTTTGTCACTCCTAGAGTTAATGACAAGTTCAATTTCAAAATGGAACTCATCAGCTTCTTTGCAATTCCTTAGGATGCCCTGCTTGAGTCTGATTAGCTGAATGGTTGAAGCCAGAGGTAGCTCATTCAACCGCTGAAAAGCATAATCACAGTTGCCATTTATAAAGACCATACCTGCCTCAGGTTCTGTGTATACTTGGCCTTCTATGGGTTTGGTGATTTCTTTGGGAAGGACCAAGTTCCTTTGCATCCCATCGACCACTATGTCTTCAGTGACCAACCTTTCTATCAGAGGCCCCATTGGGGTTTTCCTTTTCCTTTGCACCTGAGGAGGTGGTTGAGAAGAAAGCTAGGCAGGGGTGCCTTCAGCTTCTTTGTTGTGTCTCTTACCCAATTAAGTTTTGCTTGAATGTTTTTCATCATTTGGGCAGCACCAGGCCCAGTCTTCTTTTGGGCAAGAGCCAGCAACTCCAACCACTCAGAGAGGCTCAGAGCTCTGAGTTTAAAGTCACTGGAGACTTTGTAGTTCTGTATATCATTTTCCCTATAAATAGTCATTACCACCCTTTTGTCTTTGTCAGTGAAACAAGTATACTTGGTGATACGACCGGGTTCAGCTCTCTGGTTGACAAGTCTTTGATATTCCTTCAAGAGGTTGTTCCTCTTGTCCTCCAGTTCCTTGAGCTTGACAAGCTGAGCTTTCTTAGCAGTGGGAGAGAGCTTGTCCAGGGCTTCTTTGCTTCTCAGTTCAGCAGCCCTGATGTTTGCCAATCTTTGATGTTCAATGATTTGGGCTTTTGCTTGCTCTGGGGTGAGTGGTGGTTCATCAGCGCTCTTGAATTTGTTGAGTTCAGAGTTTTTGGAGGGTTTAGCTGTGGATCCACCTTCAGCTTGAAGGGAGTGTAAGGTTATCTCAGGTTGCTCAACAGCAATTCCTTTTCCCTTATCTTTCGCAGATTCAGCAGCGGATTTGAAAGATCTCAGTGGTTTGGGTGTTGGAATTTCAGCTGTGGATTCATCTTCTTCAGAGGAGGAGGCAGAATTCTCCCCCTCAGGCATAGCCCCAGCAGGTGCTGTGCCTGAACCTGCCTTATTGAATCGAAGGAACTCGTTGTGAACAAATAGGCAAATTTCTTTAAGTTCACCTTGGAGAAGTTCCTGAAGAAGACGCCTTGAGGGTTCAGCAGCCTGAGCTATAGCTTCAACATTTGCCTACACCGCTGAGGTGAGAACAGAGGGTATATACTGCTGAAGACTGTGGTTGAGTAGAGTAGGTAGTTGTGTCTTCAGAGCATCGTTCAGCAGTTGTGGAAGCATAGCTGTCATAGAAGATTCCACTGATGAAGTTAGTGAAGTCTCTAGATTGGTGGTGAGCTCCTCAGCAGCATGAGTGAGGGTTTGGATTTCAGAGAGGAGATCGTCATTGGTGACTTTGGGCTTTGTGGTGCTGATATCCCCTCTGTTTTGCCATAAAGCCTTAGCAGCCAATTCCTGTACATTTTTCATTCTGGGAACTTGCGCTGACTTGCGGGATTGTAAATACTCCAAGTGTCGCTTAGCCCCTAGTTCCAAAACGTTTGGCAAGGTGGGGAATGGAATAGGTGTAGGTGAGAAAGGTCTCTGTTCCCATAGCTTTATGGCAGCCAATTCCTGAACATTTGGAAGTGATGGAACAGAGGCAGTCTTCAGCTCAATGGAAGACAGATTGTAATCATCAGTGCTCATCTCCTCAAAGTCAGAGGTGAAGGTGCCTTCCTCTACAATAAAAACTTCATCATCAGGCAATGATTCAATGTCTAAGAGGGCATCAATATCAATGGTGGCAACTTCAGCGGTTTCGTCATCAGCAATCGAGTAATAATCATTGTTAAGTTGTTCCTGATGAAGATTGTGAGCCTGTGATAAGAGTTATTAGTTGAATAGTTATGAAATAATAATGCAGTTATAGATCGCCAGTCGCTGCCCCTAGGAAAGCTGGGTGTGATTATCCAGCCCCCCCTAAGGATTTCTCCTTGGGACTCTTTTAATGTGAGATAGATATGTTGAAGGATCGCCATTCGCTGCCCCTAGGAAAGCTGGGTGTGATTATCCATCCCCCCCTAAGGATTTCTCCTTGGGACTCTTTTAATGTGAAATAGATATGTTGAAGGATCGCCATTCGCTGCCCCTAGGATAGCTGGGTGTGATTATCCAGCTCCCCCGTAAGGATTACTCCTTGGGACTCTTTTTATATGTGAAAGTTATGAGGTGAATGGTCGCCGTTCGCTGCCCCTAGGATAGCTGGGTGTGATTATCCAGCTCCCCCTGAAGGATTTCTCCTTGGGACTCTTTTATTGTGAAACATGATATGGGAATGGTCGCCTTTCTCTGCCCCTGGGATAGCTGGGTGTGATTATCCAGCTCCCCCTGAGGGATTACTCCCTGGGACTCTTTTGATTGTGAATTAATATGAGGGTGATGGTCGCCTTTTATCGCTGCCCCTAGAAAGACTGAGGGTGATGATTCAGTCTTTCCAAAAGAATAAATTCTTTGGGACTCTTTTAATAATGAGGGGGACCCAGAGTCAGTGAGAAGTGCAGAGACTCTGGGTCGGGACTTATATGTGCTCAGGTTGTTGTTTGCCAAGAGCACAGTCCAGAGGGTGAAGGATCATCGGGGTGCGTTAGGAGCACAAGTGAATCATTTCCTAGTGAAGACAGAGTGTACAGAGAGTCCTAAAAGATCTAGGTGCTGACACAGACACGCTAAGAGTTGAGGCAAACTCTAAATTACATCACTCTCTCCTAAAGACAATGAGAGTGAATGTATGTGGACCTCTGAGAGGAAAAATAAAGGACAAACTAATACCTGAGTGATATCAGTGTGGAGAGGGATCTTAGTCGTCTTCGCTGACTGGAAGACACTAGACACTGGTTGTTTGTCAGCAATGGGCTCTTCTACCACATCCACCAGAGAAGGGGATGGGTTCTTCTTTGTATTTATCTTCTTTGAAGGATTAACAGAAGGGGTTTCAGAGGAAAGGGGGATGTCTTTCCTCTTCTTCTTCTTTTCCTTAAGCACCTTGGGCTGAGAAGTAGATTGCACAGAGGTCTTGGACAGAGACTTATCAACCGTGCTTTCAGCATTCACCTCAAGTTAAGGGATCAAGGGCTCATCATCCTCAGCTAGTAGCCCAGCAACTCTCATCATATGCCTGGTAAGGGGCACTTCATTATCTATGGGAGTCTTCAGAGAAGCTGCGGTGATGTGATGAGAGGGAAAGGAGTGTAAAGCATCATTGGTGTAGGATTCACCAAGAATATCTTCTAAGACAAGAGAGAGATATCTGGTGTAGCAGATGGTGGCCCCACGATTCTTCTTTCCTTTGTTTTCCAACTTAGCGATGAGATCGGTGTACAGTATGTGAGCGATTCCAATATCCAAACCCCAGATTAAGCTGTATGCAATGGCTAGCTGGGAGCCATTGAGTTGGTCATGTGATCCAGTGTTTCCTCCTAGACACTTTATGATGTACAGCATTAGCGTTCTCCATGTGGGAGAGAAGTAATTCACCTTGATGAGAGATTTGCTTTGGAAGCCAGCAGCGGTGAAAGGTTGTTCATGATCATCATGAGGTTGAAGGGTGGCCAGAGCTTTTCTCACAGTGGCACTGGTGGGCAAAGCTGACATGTTACTGTTGTAAGGGAGTCCAATGGCTTTAGCAAAGGTTGTGAAATCAAAGGTGAGAGGTTGAGGATGGGTGGAAAGGTTGAAGGTGATGTGTGAAGAGGTTTGGTCAACTTCAGCGCTATACCAGAACTCGCGAAGGTATTGGGAGTAGCAGGTGGAGGGTTCCTTGGTGATAGCTTCGTTGATGGTGGAGTTCTTGAGGAAGTTGAAAAGAGGATGGTAGAGGGGATTGTTGTGTTCAAGAAGGGCTACACAGTTATTTAGTGCAATCTTTCCATCAGAGACCTCGAAATCAACGTTTGTGGCGGCTTGTACAACGAAGGTTTGGTTTGGTGAAGTAGACGCCATTGTTGAGAGATTGAGGGTGGTGAGAGGATTGAAGAAGATGAAAGGAAATGTGTGTGTTAGGAAATTTTTAAAATGACAAACAAATTTTGGGTCAAGGGTTTTGAAAGGTTGAGTTGTTTTCCAAATTTGAGCATTAAATGCAAAAGTTAAGCTTTTCAGAAAAACGTGGGTCCCCTTGACCTTTCATGGGATACTTGTCCCCTTGGAAAGCAGGAAAGTTGGTAGCATTAAGAGACAATCATTTGAATTTAATATCAGAATATACACATTCCCATTGAAATGTAACTACCTCGTTACATTCAATTCCCTTAAATGCCCAGAGACAGCGGTCATCATCAGATTTATTTGCCAATATTGAGCATTCCCAGCTCACCGACCAGCCTAGTGAAACTTGGCTCAGCCAGCGGCTTGGTGAAAATGTCAGCGAGCTGGTACTCAGTGGGTATGAAATGTAGCTCAATATCACCTTTTAGAATATGGTCTCTGATAAAGTGATACCTGATGTCAATATGCTTGGTTCTGGAATGAAGTATTGGATTATTGGAGATGGCTATGGCACTGGTGTTGTCACAGAATATGGGAACCTGCTCATAGTTAATTCCATAGTCGGCCAGCTGACTTTTCATCCAGAGAACTTGTGCACAGCAACCAGCGGCCGCAACATATTCAGCCTCAGCTGATGACATGGCCACAGAGTTTTGCTTCTTAGCACTCCAGCATACCAACTTTCCTCCAAGGATTTGACAGCTACCAGAGGTGCTCTTTCTGTCAAGGCAGCACCCTGCGTAATCTGAGTCGGAGTAGGCTTTAAGGTCGAAACCTGAACCATTTGGGTACCAGAGACCCAATGAGGTAGATCCTTTTAAGTACCTGAAAATTCTTTTGACAGCTACAAGGTGGGATTCCTTGGGGTTAGCTTGGTACCTAGCACAGAGACAAGTGGAGAATTGTATGTCTGGTATGCTTGCTGTGAGATACATCAGTGACCCAATCATGCCTCTATATAAGGTCTCATTAACAGAGACCCCTGAGTCATCAGCTCCCAAGTTGTTGGGAGGAAGCATGGGGCATTTCACTGATGCACAATCAGACAGATCATACTTCTTGAGTAAATCTCTAACATATTTTTCTTGACAAATAGAAATTCCTTTGGAATTTTGTTTGATTTGAAAACCCAAGAAAAAGGTTAGTTCCCCCATCATGCTCATTTTATACTTTTTGGTCATTAGTTTGGCAAATTGTTTGCTCAAGATAACATTGGTTGAACCAAAAATTATGTCATCCACATAAATCTGTACTAAAATGACGTCACCCTTGGACCTATAGGTGAACAAGGTTTGGTCAATGGTACCTCTGACAAATTTATTTTCAAGAAGGAATTTTGAGAGAGTTTCATACCAGGCTCTGGGCACTTGTTTCAGCCCATAGAGTGCTTTGTGAAGTCTGCAGACATGATTGGGGTAGTCACTGTTTTCAAACCCTGGGGGTTGACTGACATATACTTCCTCTGCAAGTTTCCCATTAAGAAAGGCACTCTTCACATCCATCTGATAAACCATGAAACCTATATAAGCTGCAAAGGCTAGGAAGATTCTGATGGCTTCTAATCTGGCCACTGGTGCGAAGGTTTCATCATAGTCAATTCCTTCAGATTGGTTATAGCCCAGTACCACGAGCCTAGCCTTGTTTTATACAATCATACCAGCTTCATCCTTTTTATTTCTGTAGACCCATTTTGTTCCAACCACTTGCTTATCAGCTGGAGCTTTAACCAGAGTCCACACCTTGTTTCTCTTGATCTGATTGAGTTCATCTTGATGGCAACAACCCAGCCTTCATCAAGCAGAGCAACAGCCACGTTCTTAGGTTCATCCTCAGAGAGAAAATTTGCAAAAAGGCATTCATTTGCAGAGGCGGTTTCCAGAGTTCTTAATTTTCCTCTGGTGGTGACTCCCTCAGAGGGTTCTCCAAGAATATTAACTAGAAGAATATCTTGGTTCCTACTCCATTTGGATTGTGGAGCAGGAGTCTCTGTGGGATCAGGAGTCACCTCAAGTTCAGGGAGTGATGGAGGTTCATCACATGTAATCTCTTCGTCCATGATCTCTTCATCTGATTGAATATTTAAAGTGACTGGATCAACATTTTCTTCAGAGATTTGAGTAAGAGATTCAACACCAACAGTCTCTGGAATGATGTCAGAGATGGAGTGAGGATCAAAAGCTTGAACATATGGAAGATCCTTGTGACGACTTTGAGATGATTCCTTGGGATTTGAGAAATCATCTTTGGGATAAGATTTAACTTCATTGCAGTCAATGTCACAATCCTCTGAGTTGGTGTGTGTGATGACAACGTCAGCTTCATTAAAGGTGACATGAATGGACTCTTCTAATTCTTGCCTGTGAATATTGAATACTCTGAAAGATCTGGAGGTAGGAGAGTATCCAAGGAAGAATCCATCATCTGATTTTTCATCAAATTTACCCAGGTGATCTTTGTAATTGTGAATGAAAACAGGGCAACCAAAGACATGGAAGTAGCTTACATCAGGGGCTCTCTTCCTATACTCTTCATAAGCGGTCTTACCATGTATCTTCACAATAATGGATCTATTTTGTGTGTAGCATGCTGTGTACACAGCTTCACCCCAGAATTGTTTAGGAAGTCTAGATTCGCTGAGCATCGTTCTGGCAGCTTCAATGAGAGTTCTGTTTCTTCTTTCAGCGACACCGTTTTGTTCAGGGGTTCCTGGGTTTGAGAAGTTCTGTGATATACCCTTTTCATCACAAAAGGCTTCCATGGCATGGTTTTTGAATTCTGTGCCATTGTCGCTTCTGATAGCCTTTACCCTGCAATCATTGAAGTTTTCTATTTCTCTGATGAAGGACATGATTCTTTCAGCAGCATCACTCTTCTTCTTAAGAAAGAATACCCATGTGAATCTGGAGAATTAATCTACAATGACCAAGGTATATTTGTTGTGATTGAGGGATTGAGGTTTAACTGGTCCAAACAAGTCCATGTGAAGAAGATGAAGGCACTTGTTAAAGGAGAATGATTGTTTTGTTTTGAACGAAGCCCTGTGATGCTTCCCTTTCTCGCAGGCTAAGCAGGGTCTGTCCTTGCTGAAGGTCAGAGAGGGAAGTCCAGCTACCAAGTCATTCTTTGCCAGTTTGTTGATGTTTTTGAAGTTGAGATGGGAGAGTCTCTTATGCCAGAGCCAATTTTCGCTATCAGATGCTTTGGCAAAGAGACAGGTGTTCTCTCCTTCAGGGGATGACGTCATGTCAATCACATAAACATCCCTTCTTCTGGGTGCAATCAGAACGACATCATCGTTCTGATTGAAGATAGTTCCTTGGGTCTTAGAGAACAGAACCTTGAACCCAGCATCGCAGAGTTGACTGATGCTGATTAGGTTGTGCTTCAAACCATTTACATAGGCGACCCTTGTGAAGGTTAATCCATTGCAATCCACTGAGCCATATCCTTCAGTGGCCCCTGAGGAGTCATCCCCAAAGACTACTTTTGGACCAGGCTCCTTCTTATATCTATGCAGATATTGTTTAATTCCTGTCATGTGTCTGGAGCACCCGCTATCCAAGTACCAAACAGATTTCTTTAGTTATGCCTGCATAGATATAACAAACCAGATTAGTTTCTATGATGAACCCACTTTCCAGTGGGTCCATGCTGTCGCTGACTGGCGACATTGGGTCTTCTGGGCCTTTCTCCCCCTCTTTGGTTGCAATCCCTGGTTTCATGACGCATGCTGCCACAGATGTCACAACCAGGGTAATGTTCACACTCATCAGAGTGGTGGTCATAAAAGCCACAATATTTGCAGGGAGGATTAGGCCTGTATCCCTGAGAATTTTCTCTGGATTTTGGTTGCTCAGGTCTTCTAGAGGGCCTGTGAGGGGTTTTAGATCTAAGATGTGTTCGAGTTCTTTGAACAGCAATCATTTCCTCATGCTCTCTAGAAGAGTGTTCAGTGGACTCACATGTGATACACTTGGGTCTCTTGGAACAATCATCTGAGGAATGATTTTTGAACCCACAATGTTTGCAAGGCCTGAATAGCGTTCTTCCCTTTGAGCTGCTGGAGCTTTCACCAAGAGAGATAACAGAAGAACTGTTATCCTTGGGGTTGATTTTTTCTTTCAACCCTTTTACCTCTTCCATCAGGGTGAGGAGAAGTTTCTTGGTGGGTGATAACTCTTCGGGGGAAGAAGTGGGTATGTCAGTGTTCTTGGCCACATAAACCTTCTTGTGTGCTTTATCAGCAACTTTGGAAGTGAGGTTCCCAGAGGTTTTGAGAACTGGTTTTGGGCCAAGCAAGGAATCTGATGGGTTAGCACCAGCAAGTTTGGGAGTAGCTGATGCGTCAGATTCTTTATCAGAGTCCTTCTCAACCACAGAGGTGGAGAGAGGAGAAGAGACTTCTGATGGGACAAATTTAACACTAGGCACTTGAATGTGATTTTTGAACCTACCCTTACCCCCTATTGCCTGAACCACATTCCCTGGAATGGTTTCAGCAACTATTTCTTCCACAGTGGACTGGCCAAGGTTCCATTTTTCAATGGTTTTTCTCAAATCAGAGTTTTCATCAGTTAAAGATTCATTTTCAATGGACAACTTGCTGACCTCATTTTGAAGTTGATTAGCGATGTTCACAAAAGGTTTGAGATTAGCTAATTCAGATTGACAAAGATTCAACTCGTTTTTGAGATTTTGAAACTTATTTAACAGATTTTTTCTTTGTTCTTCTACAAAATGGAGGTCAACTAAAGTGTAGTCACTGACATGGTCTCTGTCAGGACCCTCAGGCATGGAGAGTAATCTTTGTACCTTTTTCATAGTGATGTCAACCCATTGACCTGATCTAGCTTCACTTTTACCAACTGCTGGTTCTTCATCAGCAACATCCATGAAGGCTCTAACGGTAGTGGTTCCTTCATCCTCAGAGGTGAGGGGTTCATCATCCCAGTCAAAAGAAGCAGCTATTAGACCTTTTTCAGTCTTTTTGTTATCCTTTTTCTTGGCTGCATCATCAGCTTTCTGATTGAGTTAATCAGCTCAGCTTTCAAGGCCTTGTATTTTACCTTGTAGTCTTTTTTACCCTCAGAGTCACTGAGAGAGGATTGCTTGAAAGGTGAGGAAGAAAACTTCTTTTTGCTGTGGGTTTTGCTGGATGATGGAAAGCTGGGAGAAGATGTCTTGTTTGACCAGCAGTCCTTTTGGAAATGACCAGTCTTTCCACAAGTGTAACATGACACTTTGGATTTGTCAATCTTGGCAGCACCAACTCTACCAGATCTTTTGTAGTATCTCTTCTCGTCAGCTAAAAGGGCTCTGTCATGAAATTCAGCATGTAATTCATCAAGGAATTCTTGACTACTTCTTGTGTCTTCTTCCACGTCAGAGTCACTATCCTGAAAAGAGTGGTTAGCAACAAGAGCTTTTGACCCAGATATAGGAGAGGTAAACCTATCAGTCTCTGATTTGTAAATAGAGTCAATAAGTCCTTCTTCATAGTTGTATCTACCAAACAGTTGAGCAAGAGTATCATTTTTTATGGCATTATTTGCTCTCAGGGTTTGGTTAAGACTAAGCCATTTCCTAGGCAAGCTGTTTACAAATGTGGCATTAACCTCAGCCTTGGGTAGTACAACACCATTGTTACCTAAATCATTCAGCAAGATCTTGAGTCTAGTGTAAGTTTGAGAAACAGTTTCAGTTTCCAAGGCTTTGAAAGCGTTAAACTTAAGTCTTAGTGCTTGGATTTTGGTCTTTTTAGTCTCTTCTGGTCCTTCATACCCTAGAACCAACTCAGTTCACATTTACTGTGCGGTGTTGCACTTGATGATGGACTTCATAATGTTCTTGGGTAGGCAAGAGACTATTATACTTTTAAGTCTCTTGTCCTGGTTAGCCAGACGTCTATCAGCGGGAGACCATTGCTTAACAGGTTTCTTAATGGGTCTCTCTGGTGTAGAGGAAATGGCCAGTGGTACATAAGGACCATTTTCTAAGATTTCAAACAAGAAGGGTTCTAGACCATCTAAGTATATAAGAAATTCACTTTTCCAACTTGAGAAATCTTCTTCATCAAACGCTAGAACATTAGACACATGTGACCCTCCACGATTATCAAGAAGTTGTGGAAGATCATCCTCATTTACACCAGTGCTTACAACATGTGTAGGCATGGTAGTAGATGTGGTGGCTGGTGCGTTTGTTGAAGTATTTGCTTGGTTAGATTGACCAAACGGTGGTGGGATGGGTGGCATAGTTTCAGTCATATTTGGATCTTGATTTTAAAAACTAGAACGGTTTTTAGAAAAGTTTTATAAATCAAACCTCTCTGATACCAATTGAAAGTCCCAAAATACAACTATTGTTGAAACTAAGTCACGAAAAAACAATAACACACAATAGATATACTTTTCAAACGAGTAATGCTTTATCAACTATTATCAACAAAGTATTACAAAGTGTTATGAATACACCTGTTGAATAACAACAAGAAATGAACCCTAGAACAAGTAAACTTGATTCGAGACTCAAGTTTACAAGAGAACCAATGAGTCGCTGATGGACAGCTGAAGGCTCTGTAGTTCCAGTGGGAGAAAGAACTTAGATTAAGATTCCAAGCACAAGGGTTTAAATCTTAACTTCTTTCTCATCCCTATTTATAGTGGTACGAGGTTGTATCCTTAATGGGAGTAGTTGATACGTGTCATCTTCTGAGTGGAAGAGTACAACGTATTAAATGCATGTCCAAATCGAGACATGCCTTTAACTACTTTAGGTGAACAGTTCTGCCAACTGTTCACCTTTGTCCCACTAGGTCGTACTAGGCATTGACTTGAATCTCTTGTTTTGTCCCGCTCAAAACACTTGTAAGATTCTCCCGCCTAAACTATAAAGGGTTGGATAAGCTTTGCTTAATCCAAGTCTCTAGGGTTCTTAAGTGATCTCTGAGTGTTGTCAACTCAGAGATCCTTGAACACCAGTGCATTCCTTTGACATCCCAGCTATCCATAATCGCTGGTGAGTCTGACTTCAGATTGTCTTCGACTTCTCTGACGTTGTCTTTGACTTGAATGATCCTGGTGTGCCAGCTGAGGCTTTGCCTTCCACTGGTCTAGTCTCTGTCGCTGGTCTTCTCAGCGACCTTTCAACACTTAGTCTAATTTAAAAAAATCTAGACAGGGCCATAGTTAAAACTTTCATTGGCCCAACACTACTTCTACATCAAGAATATTATATTTGTTTTTCTTCAAGATCATTACATAGAGCTACATTTGGAGAATCTTCAAGATTGCATACATTATTTACTTCCCTGTTGATGTGACAAAAAGGGGAAGATACACATGCTACACTTGAGGGGAAGCAATTTGAAGATCATGTACAACTTACAAGAGATACACATAGAGTATTGCCGACATCAACTAGGGGAAGATTGTTGGGTCAAAAAGTTGATGTGGCAGAAACTCAAAACGAAGAAAACATGAAGATTTTGTCTAAGCGTTTTCAAGAGCAATCTAAGCGTTGACAAGAGCAAATCCAAGGTTGACAAAGCAAGCATTGTCATGAACAATCCAAGCATTGTCATGTACAATGTAAGCATTGTTAGAAACGTAGACAAAGAAGCTTATGGAAGCTTCTATTTAGATAAACATGCAAGATATATTCTGCATAAGTTTATTTAAATAGAAAATTTACTTATTTATTTGATTTTATCTCTTGTAAACCCTAATCCTTACACTATAAAAGGAAACAAGGGTCTTAGGTTTTATTCATAACTTTCATTCACAATGTAAACCTAAAAGCGTGTGTGCACTAGATGTGGGATTAATGTATACACGTCTAGTGGTTGTTTGTTATTAATATAATGAACAATCCTTTTGTTTTAATTCATGTTATTTGTGCCTAAACACCTTGTTACATAGTTATTGTTCTTTTCCGCTTTGATTGTATAATCATATGAACAATGGCTAATCCTAGTAGCTTAAAAGATTCGGAAACCAAGGTTTCCACAAAGTGAACCGAAGATCACGAAAACCGGCAAAATCAACACAACTTTGAAGAAATGATCAACGAATCGTCTGGGATCTCCTAGCTTTTCGGGAAGCTCTTTGAGAAGAATCGCGGAACAATTCTCATTTAAACGAGTATTCACGAGCTCAACCATTTTTTCTTTCTTATTAAGCAATTCTTTGAACATTTTCACAAATTTAGGCATTTGAGCAAGTGCTTCAATAAGACTAATTGTTAACATTGACGTTGGAAATCATTTTCAAAAAGTTGGAAACATGAACGTCATCTTTGGTGAGCACTTTAGCCTTGTCCAACCTAGAGGGATAAGGGATATTGGGCTTAGACGTTGAAGGTTGAGAAGGAGAAGGACTTGCTTCTTGAACAACCTTAGGGATAGGCTCTTTAGGCAATGGAGAACTAGTACTAGGAGTGGTAGTGGGAGGAATCACCGAAGGGGGAGTAGGATTACTCATTATGACCTCCGGGTCTTGTCTCTCCTTTATGGGCGAAGAGATGGAAGGTCTCACTAAAGTGGCTCCACTTAGAGTAGTGATAGCACTCACATTAGCACGAGGGTTAATCTCGGTATTATAAGGTAAGGCTCCTTGGGGTCTAAGGGCTTGTAACATTTGCACGAACTTCCTATCGTTGGACTCTTGTATTTGTCTAGTAGATTCTTGCATTGCTTTCATGGTTCACTCATGTTCGGTTAATTTTTGTAGAACCAAGTCCATTTGAGGATTATGCATGTTCATTTGATTAAACCCTTGATTAGAAAAACCTTGGTTTTGATATTGAGGTTGAAAACCGTTGTTATTATGAAAACCTTGGTTGAAGTTATTATTTTAAAACCCTTGATTTTGACCATTAAAATTCCCTTGATTTTCATTCTCTTGAAAATTACCCATTTGAGGACCTTGGTTCCTATTTTGGTATTGGGTATTTTGGGCGGGTGGGGGTGGTCTTTATGGAGCTACAAAACCCGGGGAGCCAAATAATTAGTACTCTTATAAGACAAATGGTTAACATCAACATTTGGTTTAAAGTGAACCTTCTCATTAGCATTGGTGTTATAAGCATAAAGTTGTTGTTGTTGATTGTAAACCTTGTCATAATTAAAATATGAATGTGGTCCACCACAAGTCTCACACGTTTCACAAGTTTCTTTTAAGGCATTAACTTGACCATTGATGGCTTTGGTTTGTAGAGCAATTGATTCAACAAGCGACGTAAGCTTATCAATTCTCTTGTCAATCTCACTAGAACTAGCACTTGCCATAGTAGCCCTAACACTCTTGGTTTGTACTTTTGCCTTATTTTCAATTATGGCCCAAGCCTCGTTCATGGACTTCACAAGAATATTAACCCCCGTGGCACTATTAAGTGAGTCTTGGTCATTAAGAGTTAAGCCATTGTAAAACGTATTAATTTGATGCACTTTAGTGAAACCATGTTGTGGACATTTTCTTAAAAGCTCTTTAAATCGATCCCAAGACTCACTAAATGTTTCCCCAAATTGATGATTGTATGGCTTTAGC
The DNA here is from genome assembly GCA_025667525.1 of Glebionis coronaria. NCBI lineage: Eukaryota > Viridiplantae > Streptophyta > Magnoliopsida > Asterales > Asteraceae > Glebionis > Glebionis coronaria. The sequence goes on from CM046877.1 coordinate 49,359,986, forward strand.
GGATCTCGGCGCTAGCATCAATCTTATGCCACTCTCGGTATGGAAACGATTATCATTACCCGACCTTGTACCGACTCGCATGACTCTCGAGTTAGCTAATAGAACTCTCGCATACCCCGTTGCCGAAGACGTTTTTGTTCGAGTTGGTACATTCACTTTTCCCGTGGACTTTGTTGTAGTCGACTATGAGATGGACCCTCGTATTCCGTTAATACTTGGTAGACCGTTCTTAAGAACCGGAAAAGCGTTAGTTGATGTAGCCGAAGGGGAATTAATTCTTAGGGTTGGGAATGATCAACAAGTGTTTAAAATGGGGAAAATGGTAAATAAATCAAACGGAAAAGAATCGGTCAATATGATTGATGTGCTTAATTTTGATAATGAAGAAAGTTTTATCAATCCTTTTGAAACAAAAAAGTTTGACCTTAATGATTTTGTGGTACATTCAAACCCACTTTTCGAAATTTCAAATGATAATCCACTTTTTGAAGAACATGAAGAAGCTAATTTTAGTAACGAAACTTCTTTAGGTAATCTCAATTCTTTGGGTTTTGACGAGACACCTAGTGAGCCTAATGATCCTATTATCTCTATGAGTGATCCTCCCATTTTTAGTCTCCCTTTGACTCTTATATTCCAAAATTGGGGGTTACGACTTTTGAAAAAGATCCTCCACTCTTAGAGATCATTCCTACTTTAGAGGACATTCCATTTGAGGAGGATTTAGATATCTTTCTAAACTCATATTTTCCTCAAGAGGATGAGTTTTCCTATGACTCCGATGATACTTGTTTTCACATCGATTTTGGAAGAGGACGACTCCCCCACTTTGGATCAAAATGACATTTTGAGCTTTAGTGTCAACACCTCTTGCTATTTTCCCGTTAAGGAACCGGTGTTTGATCCCGGAATAGAGAATTTAGTGCTATCATTTCCAAATCACCCTACCCTTCCTTATGAGAGACTTTTGATTACGGGTACCCCACTTTTCTTTGCCTTGTGTGATTTTACCACCTCGGGGTTTATTTCCTTTTGTGATGGAAACTATGTGTTTGACCCGAGTGGATTTTCATGGGGTATTCCTTATATGACTTTGTTTCACCCCTTTATCATGGAGAGATTTTCCTCCCTTGGAAATCTTGGTTTTCCCATGATTTTCCCATTTGAATGATGACATTCGGGAAATCGAGTCGAGCTAGAGACTCGTGATAAATAAATCAAGCATCGTATAACTAGGTTAGATTTTTTACCTTTTCCATCCTTTCCACCCTTTTTCACCTTCAACCATTTCCACCAATAAGTGTAGGGGGAGCCAAGTAGGTTGTTTGTGTTGTGATGTTGTATGCAGGGACATGTGCTTTAATGATCCACTTTTGGCACTTTTGACGTGACCCGTGATCCCGTGTTTCCCGTGTACCCGGTTCTCTCAAAACTATTCTGATTCATACATGTTTATAAATAAGACGAATAAATGTAATCACTTTAGTTGTCTTTTCCTTAGCTCGATTTAAACAACGTACTCAATGTCCTAAGTGTAGGGGAGTTTATTCTCCCACGTGCTTAAACATTGAGGACAATGTTTATATTAAGTGTAGGGGGATTTCTATCGAATTTTAGTGGCCTTTTCCATGAATTTGACCCCATTTAACCGGTAAATTTTAAAATTTTCAACGTTTTTCAAAATTTTGATCTATTTTGGTCTGGTAGTATTTCCATTTATTTTCTTTTGTCATCGCATCGTATTTATATTTTTCATTTCAAGAATAAAGTAAAGTCAAAAATAAATAAATGGATAAAATGGTTTTAACAAGTTTAGATATCTTTGATATATTAGGCCCGTCGTGAACATTTTGACTCAACCCGAGTTTACTTATCCAAAGTTTACTCTAGCTAGTATCCTTAACCATATGGACCTTAATTGGTTTATAGGATAAGCATCCACGAGTCTCATTCTTTGAGATTTTAAATTGTGGGAACGAGAGATGATAGAGTTGATAATAAGTTTAAGGGTTAATTCTTCCTTATATGAGTTTTTGTGGCTCTTTCTTCCCGCTTGTATATTTAATTGCTTAATAAATGAGGATTTTTGCGGCGTAGATTCGATATCTTAACTCTTAGCCAAATGTTTTATCTCCTTGTAATTAAAGCATGAACACATTGAGGGTGCCAGCGTTGTGGACTTTCGACTAAGGTGGCTCATAACCACTAAGTAGGAGGTATTCAGACCATGGGACCGCGGAATTTGGCCTACTATATATATCATAAATAAAGAAAGAAAGAATAAGATTAAAACATGACCTCAATGAGCCTTAGGGTGTGGGGCATGTAGCACGAAACTTTTCATTAGAGCCTTAGGGTGTATGGCATGGTAAGTGTTGAATAAAAATTAATCAAAAATTAATTCCCTCGTTTATCGTTCAAGGAGCTTTAGGGTGTGGACAATAGATGAGGAGTATTTTTACATCTTAAAGAGCCTAAGGGTATATGATGTGAATTTGCTAAACTCCACATAAAGTCTACATGACTTTGGAGGAATAATTAATAAGTAGTACTATTGGCCAAATTTTGGATCCGGGAATTTATTCCTCAAATCGTGTTAAATCATCCTTGATGTGGGCTTACTTTAGTGACAACGTTATTGAGGACGAGGTTAGATTTTGAGTTTCGGGTTTGCACCGTTTTGCCTTCATTTTTTTACTAATAAATATCAAATAAGTCAAATGAGCCTATGGGTGAATGACAATCCTTAAAATCTAGAGATACAACGTAGGAATTGGAGAAAGAGTATTACACAGTTGTCTTATATAAGTGGTTTTAACTTGAGAACTTATGGTAAACAATGATCTCGTTTTTAAGCTTGGTATGGGGAACGTGAAACTTGAGGGTGATTAATATTCATAACACCAAAGCCCTAATTTAAGTCTTAGATTTCTTTACGAGTTTCTTCCATCAAATAATTTCCAAGTTAATAAATTGTTATAACTTTTGTTTCCTTTAAAGTTTTCATCTTTTTATCGTAGTAGTAATAGTATATCTTAATAAAGGCCAAGATGGGTTAATTATAAGAAAGATGTAATTTTATGCTTTAAAACTATGCATTGCATGGGGTCATTGGAATGGTCAAGTGTAGGGGATTTAATAAGTGTGTAAACACTTATCCTTTTGCCACTAAAATCAAGGAAAAACAAGACCTAATCATGTGTTTAATATCGTAAAAGTCGAAATTACGCGTGGTTTTGTGTTTTTGTGTGAAATAGGTACAAAAGATTAAAAGGAAAGAAAACACGGGGTTTCACGGTCAAATATTGAAGAAAAGTCCAAGAAAGAGACAGAGACAAACCAAAGAACCAAAAGTGAACCGAAGATCACGAAAACCGGCAAAATCAACACAACTTTGAAGAAATGATCAACGATGCCAAAATCGAGTTCGTTTTTAGCGGATTTAATCTTTTTGAAGTTATTTGAGCTTTGTGGGTCCCACATTTAGGTATTGGGCCCAAAAGCCCAATAAGGAGTTTAAGTTAACTAATTATTGGATTCAAAGCCCAAATAATGGCCCAAATTCTAAATAAACGGACGGAATGTATTTACTTAAGTTTGGGCCAAGCCCATTAAAGGTACGAAGGATTTGAGTTGGGCCTTGAAAATTCGTTTGGTCAAATGAAGAGAAGAAATAAACATTTTGTTTACCCAGTCAAACATCACTCACCCCTCACACGTTTTATTTACTTTCACCTCACCCACACACTTAATAACTTTCGATAAAAACAATAAACACTCACCCTTCCCCTTTTATCTCTCCCAAATAAGCAGTCATTCCCCAAACCCTAAAAAATTGGGGATTTCATTGCTTGTTCAATTGAAGGCGCGTGTGATGCACACCCTTTAATTAAATCACCATCAAAACCGGATCAAGATAGTGGTGGTCCTTATTCATGACGTGGCCTTTTTCCCCTGATTTAATTGGCCGTGACAGCCAATATCCCTCACTCTACCAATCCTTGATGGCCACATAAGAATGGAACAAACACATCTAACACAAACACGCCAGCGTGGCGATCCGTGTGACCCCTGGGTGTGTTCTCCACCATTCGATCAAGAAAGAAAGAGAAGAGAAGAAAAGAACGGCCCTGATTACAAGACTTGCTCACCAAGATAATGAATAAGGTTTCTAGGGTTTTCCTATAAAAACCCCCTTCATTGTGTAATTTTGCTCTCGTGCCATATTTTTATTTTTAATTTTATTTTTATGCAAAATAGATGTTAAGTAAATTGTAATTTTCTCTTTAAAAGTATTGTAATCCAATTTCAGTTAGTAATAAAATTTATTTTCGGTCTTAATTTTGTCTCGTTAATTATTTTAAATTCATTGCACTTTAATCTTTAATCTGTTTTATATTAATAATATTGAAAATAAAAGTGGTATTAATTTTCCCCGCTGGGAAAATACAAAAAAACTGGTTCGTGAATCTGGTTCGAGAGTTGATTGTGGATCGAATGATGATGACATTTGGGTAATAAAGTGGTGTTTGATTCGGTTTATAAGAGTGCTCAGCGCACCTCTTCGTCGCAACGGTTTTCGACATCAGTTCTTGTTCCTTTTATTTTTTTTTAAGTTTTAGTTTAATATAATTTTTATCAGTTTTTATTTGTTATTGAATCGGTATATGTTAGACTGCTTGAGTAGTTAAGTTGTTTTTGAAATTGAGTTTTATAAGTTTTGTTTAAGTTTTATCACTGTTTGGATTTGAGTCTTATTTGTCTGATTATTTTCAGTTTTAAAATGACTAATCTGTTTAGTTTGTTTGGATTCTGATTTATCAAGTTTTGCTTATATATGTTTATTTGAATTGCGTACTGTTTGGATCGGTTTAGTAGGACTTATAGCTTATTTGATTGCGTTTTATCTAGCTTTGCTTATTCCTAGCTTATTTAATTAGTTGTAAGTTTAGAATTTTTATTTGCTGAATTGATAATCTGTGCTTATCAGTTTTTTTGTTGGTTTAGTTTAAGTAATATTTGCTCATTTTAGACTTTTTAGCTTTTTGCATTTTAGATTGGATTTGTTTTAAGCTGTCTTTGCTTATTTGGGCCTTTTAATATTGCTGATTTTTGCTGCATAAACATAAAAATACAATGGATCTGTATGTTTCTAAGTAAAATTCCAAAAACAAAATAAATAGCCAAAATTTGTCCATCAGGGTGCTCGAACCCCTGACCATTCGTTCAACAGTCCAACGACTCTTCCAACTCACCTAGTCCTTTATTTGTGTTTTAATTCACGTTATTTAATTAATATAGGATTTATTAAAGTTGACTGCCAGTTTTATTAAATAGATGTTAATTAGTTTTGTTAGTTTAAATTTTAATTAAAAGTTTTATATAAGTTTTCTTTTATAAAGTTTTAAAAAATAAAAAAATATAAAACAAAATAAATAGTTTTATTACTTTTGGAATTTTAAATTGTTTTTAAATTTAGTTTTTAAAATTAGATTTCAATTAATATAGTTTTGTTTAAAAATAGTTTCAAATAGATTTCATTAAAAGTTTTAGTTAAAGAATTAATTAGATTAATTAGATTTAAGTTTTATTTAAAGTTAAAATAGTTTTCACCTTTGTTTAAAATATTTTAAATAGTTTTTAATTAAGTATTTTTAATTACTTATTTTCTTTTTTAGATTAATTAGTTTTTTTTATTAAATAGTTTTTAGTTTTAAAATACCAAAAAGAGTTTTAATTACCAAGAACAAAAGAATCCACGTTTAATCCGATATCAATTCGAGTGAGTCGAGGAAACGAACTTAATTGACACAAAAATACCAACATTAGTCCCATTGGGATGAGCCACTTTAATGTTTAAGTGAGAGATGTCAAAAACATTGTCCAAATCAGATTCATTATTGGTCATATGTTGGTTTGCCCCAGAATCAACAACCTTCCCCTTATAAGGCAGTTTAGATTTGATGTTAGTGCTACAACAAAAGAATTTCTCAAAATTATCATTAAAAGCTTTGTTGTTGTTGAAATAGATACCCGCCATATTGGCATGAACCACCTTTTGAGAGTCATTAGCAGAGCTTTTGTTATCCTTAATAAGAGAGAGCAAAGTGGTCAATTGTTCATCAGTGAACCCAGTAGAAGAAGATGTCCCAACAGAATTGTTGGAGACACTTTTCCATTTAAAATTTCCCCCCCCCCCCTTTCTTTTTCCAAAGTCACTAGGATAACCAATGATTTTAAAACATCTATCAATGGTGTGCCCATTATAACCATAATTTTCACAAACAATATCAGCATTACTATTACCATTAGGTCGATACCCATTGTTGTTAGGGGCATTAGGTCTAAAACCAGTGGTGCTAGAGTTAGGTCTAAAGTTGCCATTGTTCCCAGGGTTAGGTCTGAAATTACTAGCTTGAGAATTTTGAGGGTTTTGAGGTCTTTGAGTATTGTTTATAGCAGGCCCATTAGAGAAAAAAGCAGAGTTTTGAGTCCTTTGAGAGGACCCAAAACCACTACCAGAAGCCATCCTGTGAGATTCCTCACTAGAAATGATGGCATAAGCTCCCTTAACATCAGGGAGATTCTCTCTAGACAAAATAGAACTTCTTATAGTCATGTAAGAATCATCCAATCCCATCAAAAATTGCATCAACTTCAACAACTGATTATGCTTTTTAAAGTCATTGGAAGCAGAACACACACAAGCAGGTAATTCAACCATGGCATCATATTGTTTCCAATAGGCATTCAACTTATGATAATAATCAGACAAATTAGACCCATTTTGCTTCAAAGTATTAATCTTGTGATGCAAATTAACAATAACAGACCCATCAACCTTATGATATGTCTCTTTAAGTTCATTCCAAACATGTTTAGCCTTCTTTGAAAAAATTTGACCCAGAAAGAGTTCCTCAGAAATAGAGTTAAGGATCCATCCCAAAACAACAGCATTCACCCTGTCCCACTATTTTCCCAAAACTTCATTAGTAACAGATCTTTTACAAGACCCATCAATAAAACCAATTTTGAAGCAAGTAACATGGCATTAGCCCAAATCTGATAATTTTCAGTTCCCTTAAGTTTAACAGTAACAACAGTCAAGACAACAGAATCATTTGGGTGCAAATGCAAAGGGTCACTTAAATCAAGCTTACTGATAAGTGTAACTTGGTCAGTTATAATCTCAGTATCAGTATCACCATGCTCATACATGGTGACAAGTCAACAGGTCAAATAATAACTCATTCCTAAGCCAACAAAGTTCCCAGGCTTCCAAACCACCCAAGGGTGGCAGGTCAAGAGCAAGGCAAAGGGTGAGGATCTAATTAAAGGGTGAATAAATAAAAAACACAAAGAACAATCAGAAACAATCAAAGAAGCAAGTAGCAAGTACCAAGTAAAAAGAGAGTGTGAGAGGTGTTACCGAACCCACAAATAAGCACAATCGAACTGTTGCTTCTAGATTCACTTAGTATAGAAGGCAACAGAACCTCCAAAATCACAAACCCTAGTTTTCCTTCGAGGGAAAAAAGGGAAAATGACCAAAGAACCACGAACTAGCAACAAAGATACAAATCCCACTTAGGAAATCACCACAAGCCAAGAACCTCTTCAAAGAAAGTGAAACCCTAATTTTATTCTCAAGGAAAATTAGGGAAAAGCACTTCAATCGAAGAATAAAGGTACCAATCATCCAAAAAAGTAACCAGATGAAATGAAACACCAGATCTCATAAACCCTAATTTTTTTAAATAAAAATTGAGGTATCAAAACTTTGAATCAAAAAGTAATATTAACAGATCCTGCTATCTCAATCGCAGATCTAATAAAAAAAGTGTATATCGTATAAAACCCCCAAAAATTTTTGAAACCCTAAAAAAATTTTCATCGATTATCAACAACCTGACTCTGATACCATTTAGAAAAACATGAATCAAGACACCTCAAACACTTTTCCTTTTATTAAACAAGATCAAGAACACAAACAGAATGATAAAAATACTAACGACTACCAGTACTACTCACGTGTAGCCCTATGATCTAAATGATCATAGTTTTACAATAAAAAAACACACTAAATAAACAAAACAAGATTTCTGAGATCAAATGTTTAGAGAGAGAGTATTGGTGTGTGATAAACACACAGACAAAATGAGGCGATGTAAACAAAGTGAGGAGACGCTCCTCACTATATCAAAACCTAACGGGCTTATAGCCGTTGGGTAACAACAAGTGGGCTTCAACTGGGCTTGAGCCCAAGATACCTTCAACAATAGCAACATCCCAAATTTGGTCCTTCATGTCCAATGTATCTTTCACTCCAACTCCTTATAGCTAACTGAAAGTTTAAAACAATACACAATAAGCCCTCATGATTAAGAAAGGGTATCAGATTAGGTATAACTTTTAACAATAACTAAACCTGTATTCGTGCATCACAATGATAATTTTATCGTGTCAAATATCTATGTTTGCGATATTATGGTTATTTGATTTCATTAAGAACTAACACAAATATCTATGTTTGCGATATTGTGGTTATTCGATTTCATTAAGAACTAACACAACAATAAAAAGGTGTTAGTATAATATAGTGTCTTTGCATGGCAAAGTTTGTAGAATCATTGTAAGTTCGCAACATGGACGATAAGTGCCCTCCTAAAAGAATACGGGTCGAACCTACAAATCTGCAATTTTGCTAAATAACAAAAATGATTTTTTGCAATTTACTTCAAAATCTAAATATCGTATACCTAAGTTATTTGGTTTAAGACTTATGAGTGAGTATGTTCATAACAAATAGATAATCGAAAAATAGATTATGAGTTTAAAATTTTGTTAAAAACATCTATAAATGATACCGTGATCTACTAATAAAAGTAAAGTAACATGATACATCTTTTTCTTTGTAAAGCAAAATTTAAAGTAGTGATTTTTTCAAAAGAATGTCTCTTTAATAAGAAATAATCTTTTAATTTAAATTTAAAAATTTCCTTATTTGATAAAAGTTTTTAAAAAACTGATTGAGAAATTTGATAAAGAAAAAAAGACATAAAATTATACGTGTCAAATTTATAAAAAAAACATAAAAAAGAAGAGGTAATAAATAATATTTTAGTAATTAAATTCTAAATAAATTGTTAACTGAAAATTACAAATTTTCATATTTTTTCAATAAATTTAAAAATTAACAAATATCTTTTATACTTTATAATCAATAATATCATAATTACAAAATATCAAACATATTTTTTTATACATCATTATATTAAAATAAAATATTAAATTAAATTTGATTTACACACCCGGGGCGGGAGTTATAACTAATTCGTAAAAAAGGTAAAATAAAATAGTGTTAAAAAGAAAAATGCTCAACAAAATATACTTAGGATAACTATGCAAGATTAAGGTGGTACTTAATATAGGTCACCATCAATTATACTGTGAATTTAAACGTTGTTTTTGTGCTCGTCTGGCCGGCGTTAGAGGATAAGCCAAGTTACAAATGATACCTAGAGCTAGGATTCATAGAAATTTATTTGAAAACTTAACTTTCCATTCAAGGTCACCATCTTCAATTTGACAACGGAATCAAACCGGATTGGACTTTTTCTTTAAGTAAAGATTAGATAAATAATAAAATATAGTAAGATGTTAGCAGTTAGCCGATGACCTTATACTTAATTTTGCTCAGAACAACCATTTGATTCTAAAGGTTACAAATGACAAGTCCAAATGATTGAGGAATTGAAAGAATTAGATGAGATACGGAATAAAAGATAAAGATCACACGAGCAAGGTTTAGCTAAGTGGTTTCATTGGGGAGGATTCTTGGAGGTCTGGGTTTAAAACCTGTCAAGGGTCTTTCAAGCAAAGCGGATAAGGAGTAACATAACTAGGCGAGGGTGCGAAGAAGACATTATTCCGCTTAAATGTTATTGCACGACTCGACCCACTAACCACTAACATTTGCCGTTTTTGAAAAAAGAAAAAGGAAAAAAAAAAGAGTGCGCTTGGTTAGGAGTTTTAGAGGTAAGTAATGTGAATTAGAATGATAAATAGAGTTTGGTTAGAAGAAATATAAGTAATCATTACCCATTACTGGGTAATGAACCATTCTCCTATAAATTAAGAGTAATAAATTCGAGCTAATAAATTCAGGTATGTGTGTGTATCCACCTACCACCACCACCATCACTGACCACCACTATTGTCGCTACCACCCTTCCAACGCCACCACCATTCTCCGCTACCACAACCACCACCACTACTGCCACCGGCCGCTACCACCTCACCATGGATTCAAGTGTGTATTTTTCCACCATCGACCACCACACTCTACCACCATCGTTAACGGCTACCGATGGCGCCACGGGTACCACCAACACACCACCGATCATCACCACCGCTACAACCTCCACATCCCGTCGCTACCAATACCATCTATCACAACCACTTATTGCAACCACCAACCGTCAATAACCACCCAAAAACCACCGATCATCGTCGTTACCACCACATCCACCTCAGATCGCCACCTTTGCCGACTACCACAAGTCTGCAATCGTCTGTTGTAATGGTTTCCGTCCTCAACCACCGTCGGCCGCCACTATTTTCTATTAATTGATTCCCCTACCAATAGCGCACTAACCACCACCATCTCTATCACCACCCTCCAAAGCCACCATCGATCTCTGCCGCCGCCACCACCACCACGGCCACCTCCCGCTACTACATTACCATGGATTCAAGTGTGTATTTGTCCATCAGCGACCACCACAATTTACCACCATCATTAACGACTACCGATGGTGCCATCACTACCATCATCACACTGCAGATCATCACCACAACCGCTTATCGCAACCACTAACCGTCAATAACCACCAAAAAACCACCGATGAACGTCGTTGCCACCACCTCCACCTCTGGCGACTACCACAAGTTTGTAATCGTTTGTTGCAATGACTGTCGTCCTCAACCACCACTTACCGCCACTAATTTTCATTAATTGCTTCCCCTACAAAGATCGTCATCGTCGCGACCTTGACTATCACCCTAGTCGTTGTTGTCACCATCTCCAATCGCTACCGCAACATATATTAACAAAGCACCGATAATGGTAATGATAATATTAGGGAATGCCCATTGCATTCTTTTGTATTCCTTTACCCTTACCCATTTCCATTCCCCTCAGTTTAACCAAACACCCCCTTATATTATAAATCGAATATAAAAGTTTATAACGTTACAAAGTTTGTTGGTGAATTAAATGAGGCTAAAAATAATTAACGTAAAATCGCATAAAAATATGTCAATTAAATTTAGATAGATTTATAGCTTTTGCATGAAAGTAAGGTCTAAACCGAAACGTTTGTATTCATCTGAGAGTTCGAATTAGATTAGCCGCTGGTACCTAAATAAGATTGTTTTCATAAATCTGAAAGATCGTAAAATGATAATACATTAACACATAAACATGAACGAATCTATTCAATTGAAATTCAAATTGTTGTTATAATATGAAACCAAAAAATGGGTGTATGTAAACATGCGAAAGTTCTCTTTTCGATAAGAAGTTGGGATATATTTTTCTTAGAAATTGAACATTAAAAGAACATATGTATTCATTTGAAAGTTAGGACTTACAAACAACGTATTTATTTATCTGAGGGTTCTCAACTACTTTAGTACATGATCCTAATTAAGAGAGTATGTATGCATTTGTAAGTTCTTATTCGGTTAGTAAGACCTAATTCAGAACGTATTGCTACATCTGAATGTTACCAGTTTGGTTAGATACTTAGACCTAAATCAGAATGTTTGTTTTCATCTAATAGTTCGAATTCGGTTAGCGGTTTCTACTAAAATACGAATGTTTATATACATCTGAAAGTTCATATATGTGTTAGACATAAAATTCATATTTACGTACCAACATTTAACAAAGACGCAACTACGTTATAGTTTAGGTCTACTTATCTTTCCAAAATGTGAAATGTCTAATAATCTCAAAAATTCTAACCTAATCAAAGTGAAATGTAGAAGAAGTAAGTATACGTTCTAATTCCGGTTTCATATCTTAACCAAAACACAAGAACATATCACGAAGTTTTAGATACGTTCAAATTTCAATAAACATACTAACTTGCATATGTATCCAGATGAATAAAAGCGTTCTTTTTTGGTTTACTTATCTAACCAAAATAAGGAATTTTACATGCTCAAGTACGTTTTAAGTTGGAAACATTCGAATAATGTCCTAACTTCTAACCTACATGAAAAGTTCAAGATGGAAACATACGCTTTAATTTCGGTTTCGTATTTAGACAAAAAACATTAGCTTCTCAATGCATACATACCTCCTTATCTAGCCAAGTCATTTTATAAGTGAACCTAGTTAGTTCGACTGTTCAAATACTTTAGGTGTTTAAACATAATACTTTCTAATTTAGTTTCAAATTATTATTAAGCTACGAACTTTCATATGTATTTATATATTCATATTTAGGTGCCAAATTTCTAATAAAGACGCAAAATATTTACATACGTTCTGGCTTAATGTCTACTTATCCGACCACATGTGAACTTTCAAATAATGTCACAAATTTTATGAAAGGTGTAAGATGTAAGTATACTTCTAATTCCGGTTTCATATCTTAACCAAAACAAGAACATCTCATGAAATTTTAGATACGTTCTAATTTGATCAACATACGAACTTGCATATGTATCCAAATGAATACAAACGTTCTTTTTAGGTCTACTTATCAAACAAAATTAAAAAATGTTACACGTGCACGTACGTTTTATGTTCAAAATATTTAAATAATGTCTCAACTTGTAACCTAGGTAAAAATTTTAAGATGGAAACATACGTTCTAATTCCGGTTTCATATTTAAACAAATGTTGGGAATAAATTAAGGCCAGATCACTTGGGCGCTGACAAGAGTAATACAAGCGTTGACAAGAACAAAACAAGCGCTGACAGCTCAAGCGTTGACAAGATAAAGTCAAGCGTTGACACATTGAAGACAAGCACTGATGGGAAGATATACTCTACGCGTTTATTGCATTCTAGAATAGTTCTAGTAAAGATAGGAAAAACATTGTATTTTCTATATTTATCTTTACATAGAATAGCTGATACGTAGATTATTGTACAAGGCTTCTTATGTCTATAAAAGAAGACCTTTAGGTTAATGTTTGATATAAGTTTCATATAAGTTTTCATTCATAAACTACTTTCATTGTAAGCAAGTTTGATATTGATAATCAAAGTGAAAGTTTGTTTATATCATTGTGTGTTCTTGTTTAAGTGTTAAATTCCGCATAACACTTAAATTCATAAGCATATACAAAGGTTTCTCTAAGTGTATTACTTGATCTAATCTCGTATACATAAAGCTAAATCGATCTAAGTTTGGGATCAACAAGTGGTATCAGAGCTTGTTGAGAAACTTTTGATCTTAAAGAACACAAGAACCCTAGAAATCACCAAAACCCTAATTTTCTCAAAAACCCTAAACAACATCATGTCAACTCCAGAAATCACCAACTCTTCCTCCTCACCTTTACCAAACATCAAGATTCCTATGCTTGATGCAACCAACTTTGATCAGTGGAAGTTCAACTTTGAACAATATCTGGGGATCTATGACTACACACTCTGGGAGGTTATTGAATATGGAAACACATTCAATAAGGCTCAAAAGATTCTTAATGCCATTGCTGCAAGAACAGCTGTTGCTGGATGTTCAGAAGCTGACAAGAGGGAAAAACCTGATGATGGTAGAGCTGTGTCTACTGAAGACATAGCAACGAGAAGGGTTGACATGAAAACCCTAAATATTCTGAAGCTCTCTTTGGGACAAGAGAATCAGCATAAATACAGAGGTTATGAATCTGCTAAAGACCTTTGGGAAGCTCTTGAAGTTGCACATGGTGGCAATGCAGACACTAAGGAAGAAAAGAAAAAGCAACTCATGCATGATTATGCTGTCTTCAAAGCTCAACCCAATGAGTAACTGAGTAGTGTGAGAAGCAGATTGCTTGACATTACAAGCAAGTTGTCCTTCGTGGGGACACAAGTTGGTGATGTTAACATTAATGCTACCTTTCTTAAAAGTCTTGGTGAGGCATGGAAGATTGAGGCAAGATCTATTCTTGCCAACAATACTTACAAGAGCTCCTCGTTTGATGACATCTACAACAAACTAAGGCTGTTGGAGGATGAAACTCTTTTAGAGCATGGAAGCAAGTCTACCACCAGCAATATGGCCTTCTACTCTCATAGTGAAGGTCAATTCAATCAGAAGGACTCTTACGTGCATCCAGTTAATGGATCATCATATGTCAGCGCTGGAACAAGTCCTGTCAACGTCTCCTATTCAGACGCTGACACATTCAAGAGTGACTCCCCAAGAGTTACACCTGCTGGTTTGAATTTGGATACTGTTTGTGCTTACATTGCTTCTTTGCCAAATGGTTCAGTGATTACATATGAGGACCTTGAGCAGATAAGTGATGAGCACTTGGAAGAGATGGACATCAAGTGGAACATGGCTCTTGCTAGTATAAGAGCAAACAGGTGGAACAGAAGGTTTAAGAAGAAAATGACCTTCAATGCTAAAGACACAGCTGGATTTGACAAATCCAAAGTTAAATGCTACAACTGCCATCGTATGGGGAACTTCATGAGGGAATGCAGATCTCCTAGAAGATCTGATGCTGGTAAACCCTTAAGTCAGGTAGTTAAAGCTCAGGATTCCAAGGCCATGGTTGCAGTTCAAGGAATTGATGATATGTGATGGGATTGGAGCTATGTGGCTAAGAATGTTGAAGAGGACAAAGCTTTGGTTGCTGATATTGAAGAAGAAGAGCATGTTGAATATGCTCTCATGGCACACTCCTCCTCTTCATCTAATAATGAGGTATATGATGATGCTTTTTGTAGCAAAGGCTGTAGGTTTAATACAGAAAGACTTAACAAAGAGGTGTTAAGATTATTAGATGATATGAGCACTGAAAGATGTAAATTGTCTAATTACCAACTAGCTCTTACTGAAACTGAGAAAACCGTTTCTGAATATAAGAAAATGGAATTTGACTTAAAAGATAAAATCAATATCTTAAAACATGAGTTAGATGCTAGTATGGATATTAGAAATATCATGGAAAGGGTTAATGGTGAGATACAAGCTAAGTTAGATGAGGCTATTAAGAATACGGATAATGTTGGCCTTAAAATTCAAAGATTTGATAGAGCCACCCAAACCCTAGGAGACTGTGTGGCTAAACAAAGGGATCCTAAGGACATGACTGGGATTGGGATGAATGGTTACTCTTTGGTTCCACCACCAGCTGGTGACTTCTATGGTGTCCAACAAAAGGACTTATCTTGGACTGGTTTGCCAGAGCTCCAAGAGGAGGAATTCATTCCTCCACCAAGAGTTGTCACTCTAGTTGAAGAGTATCAACAAAAACTGACTGACCTGAATGAGTGGAAAAAGGCTAACCCTACTTTATTTGTCAAGGGTGGCTTGCTATGTGAAAGTCCAAATGAGTCAACACCCATTAAGGTCACTAACCCAATCACTGGTAAAGATGTTGACCTAGGCTCAAACACTGATAGAAAACCTAGCATTAAATATGCAGAGATGTATAGGAATACTAGGTCACCCAAGAGCCAAGTTAGCAATCATGGAACAGGTTTCTTCTCTTCTAGACCTAAGTTTGTGTCTAAGAAAGCTTGTTACACTTGTGGTAGCTTTTCACACTTGGCATGCAAGTGTGTCAACGCTCCCAAGGCCAGCGCTGACAGGAACAATTTCAGCACTGACAGGAACAAAGTCAACGTTGTTAGGAAGTCAAACGTTGTCAGACCCAAACCTTGTGTGCAGCAAAGTCCACAAGTAATTAGACCTGCTCCATTCTTTACTAGAGGGTCTAACACTCATGGACAAAGGCCATTTCAAAAGACAAACACCTGGTCAAATAGTCAATGGGTTTCTATAGCAAACCCTAGGTTCAACGCTGACAAAGGTAATTTCAGCGTTGACAGGACAAATTCTAACGCTGACAGAAACGTGACCAGACCTAAATATTTGCAACCACAAGGTAAGGGGTCTAAAGCTTCTTCAAGCTTAACATGGAGACCCAAGAAAGATTAAAACCCTAATGATAATGGAATTTCAATGACTTGCAATAGATTTAATTACATTTCAAAGGTCATTACAAAACCTATTGGGGTTAACTGGGTATTTCATCCTAAGAAGGATGAGAATGGGGTTGTTGTGAGAACTAAGTCTGTTGTTATTGAACAACCAGATGAATCCAAGTCTTTTAAGACTTGGGTTCCCAAAGAAAACTAATTTTTTTTCTTTATGTGCAGGGCATTCAAAGACAGGTCAATGATTATGGATATTGGGATAGTGGATGCTCAAGGCACATGATAGGGAAGGAAGACTATCTGACGAACTTCACTCCTATTAAAGATGGTGATAAGGTATACTTTGGAGGCGGATATGGTACTATCACAGGCAAAGTAACCCTTCTCACCAAGAATCTGCGTTTTGAGAACTTCTTCCTGGTAAAAGAACTTGATTACAACCTGTTTAGTGTATCACAAGTTTGTGATAACAAAAATAAAGTTCTTTTTACTGATACTGAGTGTTTGGTGTTAAGCAAGGATTTTAAGATCCCTGATGAGAAATATATTAAGTATAGAAAACCTAGGCATAAGGACATATATAATGTGAATTTGAATGAGATTAAAATGAATAATAATATGTCCTGTTTTTATGCTAACGCCTCAGTAGATGAGAGTAATTTGTGGCACAGGAGACTAGGGCACATAAATTTTAAAAATATAAATAGGCTTGTGAGACTTGGTTTAGTTGATGGTTTGCCTGAGAAGGCCTTCCACAATGACCACTCTTGTGTTGCATGTCTTAAAGGCAAGCAGCACAAGGTCTCATTCAGGTCCAAACAGGTGCACACTAGTTCTAGACCTCTTCATATGCTACACATGGACCTCTTTGGTCCAACCAATATAGAAAGCTTAAATGGTAAGTCATATTGCTTTGTCATCACAGATGACTTTTCTAGGTTTACTTGGACATTCTTTCTAGCTATGAAGAGTGACACAGCTGATGTTCTAATTAATTTTATCACTCAGATTGAGAAGGGGTCTGGCAATGAGGTTAAAATGCTTAGGAGTGATAATGGTGGAGAATTTAGGAATAAGAAGCTAGATGATTTATGTGCCAGGAAAGGAATTACAAGGCAATTTAGTATTGCTAGAACCCCACAACAAAATGGGGTTGCTGAGAGGAAAAATAGAACCCTAATTGAAGCAGTCAGAACAATGTTGGCTGATGCTCACTTTCCTATAGCCTTTTGGGCTGAGGCTGTTAATACAGCTTGCTATGTGCAAAATAGAGCATTGGTTAACAAAATTCAGAACAAAACACCTTATGAGTTACTTTGGGGTAGAAAACCTAATATTGGTTTTCTCATACCTTTTGGTTGTCATGTAGTAGTGTTGGATACTAGTGATGCCTTAGGGAAATTTAGTGCAAAAGGTGATGAGGGTTACTTCATGGGGTATTCAATGCAGAGCAAGGGATATAGGGTTTATCTTAAAGAGGACAAACGTATAGTTGAAAGAGTACATGTTAGGTTTTTAGAGAATAAACCTAGTGATCCTGAAAGTGGTCCTAATTGGTTGTTTGACTTGGAACCTTTATCTAGAACTTTAAATTATATGCATGTCACTAATCCAGACATTGTGAAGGTAACTTCAAATGTTATGGAGGAACAAGTTGTTGATGTTTCAGGTACTCAGGTTCATGAAAAGGTTAGATCACAAGCAGAAAAGACATCTCCTATCCTAGAATATGTTTCCATTCCCATTTGGACAGATGCTTTTGCTGCTGCTGCTGCTGCTGCTGGACAAGATAATGGTGGTTTCCAAGCACCACCAGATACAAACATGCATGGTCCTTCAGGCGCTGACAAAGGCAAATCTAGCGCTGACAAGACCAATTCAGACGTTGATGGCTCAGACGTTGACAACAACAGTTCAAGCGTTGTTAGCCCAAGCGCTGACAAACAAGGTTCAGACGTTGACAACACCTTTGCACATCTTTTCTCTTCCACTTTTGAACAAGGTGAACCTTCCAATTCATATGAAGAAGGTCATCCTTATGTTGATATAAGAGAGTCTGATGAAGAAGATATTGGCAATATGGAGCGTGAAGTTGAGGACACCAGACTGTTTGAAGGAGGAGTTCTCACCTCCACAATGAAGAATCACCCCCTTCCCAAATCATTGGTGATGTTATGACTCCAGTTCAGACCAGAAGATCTCATCAAGGTCTTGGTGGGTTTATTGCCAATATACACAAGAAGGTTGATACCCCTCTTGTGCAAGCATGTTTGTTTGCCTGTTTTCTGTCACAAGAGGAACCCAAGAAAATATTTGATGCTCTCAAAGAACCAAGTTGGGTGGAAGCAATGCTGGATGAGCTTCATCAATTTGCAATTCAGGATGTTTGGGAGCTGGTTGATTGTCCCAGATATGTCAGACCTATAGGGACAAGATGGGTTCTAAGGAACAAAAGAGATGAAAGAGGCATTGTGGTCAGAAACAAGGCAAGGTTAGTGGCTCAAGGTTATACACAAGAGGAGGGGATAGACTATGAGGAAGTCTTTGCACCAGTTGCAAGGATTGAAGCTATAAGGATTTTTCTAGCCTATGCATCCTGCATGGGCTTCACTGTCTATCAAATGGATGTCAAGAGTGCTTTCCTCTATGGAACTATTGTTGAGGAAGTATATGTAATGCAGACTCCTGGTTTTGAGGATCCAGAGCATCCAGATAAAGTGTATAGAGTCAAAAAGGCTATGTATGGCCTTCATCAAGCCCCAAGAGCATGGTATGGTACTTTGTCTACATACTTGGTGGACAATGGATTCAAGAGGGGCACCATAGAGCAGACACTGTTTACAAAGAAGAAAGGCAAGGATGTGTTGCTTGTGCAGGTCTATGTTGATGATATCATTTTTGGGTCTACTGATCCAAAGATGAGTGAGGATTTCTCCAAGCTTATGACAGACAAATTCAAGATGAGTGCTATGGGGGAGATGAACTTCTTTCTTGGTTTACAAGTTCAGCAGAAAGAAGATGGTATCTTCATCTCCCAGGATAAATATGTTGCTGAGATCTTGAAGAAGTTTGGCTTTTCTCCACATGAAAAGAGGGCTACTACTCCTATGGATAGAGAACACCCTTGGGGAAAGATTGGAGATGGGAAAGATGTTGATGTCAGGCACTATAGATCCATGATTGGATCCTTGATGTATCTTACTGCCTCCAGACCTGACATCATGTTTGTTGTGTGTGCTTGTGCACGCCATCAAGTGACTCCCAAAGAATGTCACCTTTATGCTGTGAAGAGGATCTTTAGGTACCTAAGATGCTATCCTGGTCTTGGTTTGTGGTACCCAAAGGATTCACCATTGGAGCTGATTACATATTCAGATAGTGATTATGGAGGTGATAAATTTGATAAGAAATCCACAACTGGTGGATGTCAGTTTCTTGGGAGCAGGTTGATCTCTTGGCAATGCAAGAAACAAACAGTGGTGGCTAATTCTACAACTGAAGCTGAATATGTGGCTGCAGCTGCTTGTTGTGGCCAAGTTTTGTGGATTCAGAACCAGCTGTTGGATTATGGGTATAATTTCATGCATACCAAGATATTTGTGGACAATAACATCACTATATGCATCATTAAGAATCCTGTACATCATTCTAAAACTAAACACATAGAAATTAGACACCATTTTATAAGAGATTGCTTTGAGAAAGGTTTAATACAACCAGATAGGGTTGAGACTGAGGAAAATGTGTCAGATTTATTAACTAAACCTTTTGATGCTGGGAGATTTCAATACTTGGTAACAAGTATTGGAATGGTCAATCTCACATAATATGTGTTTTGGAGTCTCTTTGTAAAAGTATGTACAGGATGATGCATTGTTATTGGTCTTATTGCTAATTTAGATTTTCCACTATATTTTTCTAACACTGACAAAGGTTGCTTGAACGCTGATAAGTGTTTTTGCAACGTTGTCAGCAATATAATTTTCTAACGCTGACAAAGCTTCCCTCAACGCTGTCATGTGTTATCGGGGCGTTGTCAGCAACAATGTTAGTTTTGTGGTTTTCAATCTAAATGTGCAGATGGTGTTAGCAGTATACCATTGGATACAGAGTTGCTTATGGATCAATGGAGAAGCATTTGGACAAGTTTTTATTTATGGATGATGGTTGGAATGTTTCATTCCTATCTTGACATAAATTTTTATGTTCATGCATGATTTTAGCAAACTCTTGTATCATAGTTTAAGGGGAGGTTTTAGGAACCTTTAGGATGTTTGGGTATCTATATGATACTCTTATCACAATTCTAGATTGTGTCCACAGGTGAGTATGAGTTAGTTTTACTAAATCATGAGGCACTGTAGCATGTAAAGTTGATATACCAAGACATTTTTGGCCTAGAATTGGTTGTGGTCTGTTGGGAGACTTGGGAATAATTTTGTTATGGGATTTACCTGGGAGTAACAAGGAATTTTGTAAGGTAACTTGGTTGTTAAGAGTTTTGGTTAGCAAGGGACCCTAGAGGACTGTTGTGTCTATCTTGCTTAAGCAAGTGTGCATAACTGGACAGTGCTTGCCGCCCTATAATAATTATCAGCTTTTGGTTATCTTCTCTAGGATAAATTACTTGTTTAGGTCATTTTTCATTTTTAAAAACATTTTTATTTTTGGACCCTGACAAGAATTTTCCAAGCGTTGTTGTGACCAAATTGAACGCTGACATGGCTATAGGCAAACGTTGACAAGATTATAGCCGTTGGGCGTTGATGGGTTATTTTTGACCGTTGACACTCAATGGGACCTACCCAGTTGTTACTTTTTGACATATTTTTAGGCCGTAATTTTGGGAGTTGTTACCTCTCATTTAATGCATGAGATAAACTTATATTTTTTCAATATTTTCATGATTGTGTTTTTGAAAATACTTGCCTATTTTTGGGCCAATCACATGCATTTTTCTTCTCCTATAAATTTGGCTCCTATTTTAAACAGGGTATCTATAATTCTTGTCTAACATATTTTTCTCTTATCAACTTCATCTTCTTCACTTAAATTTAACAGCTTTCATCAATGTCACCAAAGTTTAAACCATCAGAATTGGAATTGGGGTTCAGAAGTCAACATAATATGCTTGCATATCTTGAAGCTGATGATACTCTGTTTCCCCAATACGCACAAATGGTGGCGTATTTGAACGCATCCCCATTAAGGTATGCTCTTTCTCATGCACCACTCATTCCAGTCACACATATTAAGCAGTTTTGGAACACTGTCAGTTCCTCAACAGTTAATAAAGTGACTACATTGACTTCTATTGTTCATGGGAGATCTTCGGTGGTTACTAAGGCTTTGGTACGCCAAGCCTTGCATCTTGATGATGCTGATGGTATAGCCACCCTTCCCATTAATGAAATAGAACAAGGGCTTAGGGCTTTGGGATATCCTTTTTCTGATGAAGGTACTCTAAATAAGTATCATAAGCAGGAATTTCCCCCAGCCTGGAAGTACCTCATACATGTCCTCCTTCAATGTTTGAGTCCCAAATGTACTGCACACAATGAGATCAATAGATCCATTGCCAGTGCTATTGTGTGCATTGCAACAGGGCAAAAATTTAATTATTCTAAAATGATTTTTGAGGGGATGTGTAAAAACAAGGGGACAAAAATGACTTTAGCTTATCCCCGTTTTCTACAAATGGTTTTTGATGTTCAAGGTTACTGCTCAAGGGATCACAATGATTTTTATAAGATCCCTGAGCAAAAGAAAGCTATTTTTATGAAGATGAACTCACCACCCCATCGTGACCTACCCTTAACCCAAGTTATGCTTGCTGTTATTGCAGCAGCACAACCCCAACCAGACCCCCTACCACAAATTGACCCCCAACCACAACTTGAACCAATCCCTGAACCTTTACCTTCACCTGAACACATGCAAATTGACTCAGAATCCTTCAACGCTGATACATTAAATGTTGGCGTTGATGTGCCTATTTCCAACGCTGACACACAACCTTCACAAACCCAAACACCCCTTAACCAACCCACATCCACCCATTCTTCCACACCATCTTCCACACCCCCTGAATATAGGTTGATGAAACGCCAAAGGACTACTGGAGTGTTCTCCTCTGGTGGTCCTAGCCATGAAGCAGAGAGAACCACCACCACAAGTGTGGCTGGTGCCCTGGATGAGGCTGGGACTATTGGTTCTGGCTTAGATGCTGGCCAAGGCAGTCCCACCATCATTAAGTCCTCATCCATGCCCCATGAATCTGACTTGGGAGGTCAAATCCCCATTTTAGAAGAGGGCAGACTGGAACCAATGACTTTTATGGAATTGACGGCAGTCTGCATTAGCTTGCAAAAGCAAAATGTAGACTTAGTACAAGTTGTCAGCTCACAAGGCCTTGAACTCAAGCAATTGAGGGAGAGGATTGTTATTTTGGAGAGTGCTCGTGCAAGGAGGGGTATGGAGGAATCTTCCAAAGGGGAGGAAGATCCAATAAATCTAAGTGATAAGGGCAGTCATGATGGTCAATCAATGGATGTTGCTGAGGCCCTTACAACTTTGAAGAAACAAACAGGTTTTGATACGTCCTTAGTCTCTCCTACCAACTTAAATTTATCATTTACAGCTATGTTGAGAGAGGTTACACAAGGCGCTGAGGGAAGATATTTAGGCATTGACAATGAAGAGTTGGACGCTGACAGAAATATTTTAGGCGCTGATAGGACAAATTTGGGCGTTGACAGACCTGCACATGAAGGTGATGTATCCCAGTCATCATCTATCATCAAGGAGGTTTCTACTCAGGTATTACCATCTACCTTACCAACCATTGCACCAACATATAAGGGTAAGGGTATAATGGTAGAAGAGATTGTTCCAAAGGATGCAGCTCAAGTTGAGTTTGATAGAAGATTAGCTGCACAAATCATGGAACAAGATAAAAAGGAGTCACCATTTGTTGGGACTTCAGAAGAAGGAAGTGATGGAGCTAGCTCAGACTCAAGTGTGATGATTATAGAACCAGAAAGGCTTGAGTATGGGGATGAGTTGGCTAAGGAGAAGCTGAGAGAGTTGAAATTGTAGGTTGACTTTGACATGCCAGAGGTGGTTCAAATGTACAATGCTTGGGAAGAAAGATGTATGGAGAATCCAGACTTGACCATTTCAGATCAAATATGGGGTTTGGAAATTCTTCTTAGAGTTCAGAAGGATTGCTAGGTTATTTTGAAACACAAGGCAAGTAATATTCTCTCAGAGTTGAAAAGGGATAGAAGGGAGCTCTACTTTATGTTGCTCAGATGTCATGGAGTTGGATGGACATATCAAAAGTTGAAGGCTTTGACATTTGATGAGTTGGAAAACAGGGCTTATCCCATTTGGGTGAGAGTGCAGGAAGCAAACACTCTCAGACTCCTTTCAGATGAAAGAAAGGAGTAACTTGCAGAAGTAATGGAACTCAAGAAAGCTATGATTGTTCCCAGGCCAATGAAGAAGGGAATTTCATTTGAGTTTCCCAAAGATATGGATCCACTATATCCAAGTGAAGCTGTCATCAGAAAGAGCCTCAAGCTCTCACCTTTAGAAGCTTCAAATATGGTGCAAGTGTTACCATTAGATTCCAGGAACCCAATTGTGAGCTATAAGGAAGATGAATGTGGGTTTTGGAAGATTGGCAGATTTGGCAAGGAGGTACACACTTTTACCACTCTCATATCTTTGTTTGCAAGTTGTGATAGAGAAGACTTGGTGGACCTTTGGAGGTTACTAGAGACCAAGTATGAAGCTGAAGCACCAACTTCAGCTAATGGAATAAAACTTTGGACCACATTCAAAAGAATGTGTGGACCAAAAGATGAGGATCCTGCAATTTGGAAGGATCTTGAAGATGACCTCAGTGGTCTTCAATGGAGGTTATATTCAGCTGCTGGTGTTTACCATTTGATTTCTACAAAGTTTGCTGAGTATCTACTTGTGGATGGTCAGTATTTCATATCCAAGGCTATTTTGGAGAAGATGAAGGACACTCAGCTGGAAATAGATTATTCAAGTGACGTGGAAAAAGATTTGATTAGATTTATTCATTATCAATATGAGAAGGTTTGTAAGATTCCTCCTAGTCCTTAATGCTTATTCAGAAACTTGATCATAAGAGTGGATATCAAGTTTAGGGGAGGATTGTTGGGAATAAAATAAGGCCAGATCACTTGGGCGCTGACAAGAGTAATACAAGCGTTGACAAGAACAAAACAAGCGCTGACAGCTCAAGCGTTGACAAGATAAAGTCAAGCGTTGAAACATTGAAGACAAGCACTGATGGGAAGATATACTCTACGCGTTTATTGTATTCTAGAATAGTTCTAGTAAAGATAGGAACAACATTGTATTTTCTATATTTATCTTTACCTAGAATAGCTGATACGTAGATTATTGTACAAGGCTTCTTATGTCTATAAAAGAAGACCTTTAGGTTAATGTTTGATATAAGTTTCATATAAGTTTTCATTCGTAAACTACTTTCATTGTAAGCAAGTTTGATACTGATAATCAAAGTGAAAATTTGTTTATATCATTGTGTGTTCTTGTTTAAGTGTTAAATTCCGCATAAAACTTAAATTCATAAGCATATACAAAGGTTTCTCTAAGTGTATTACTTGATCTAATCTCGTATACATAAAGCTAAATCGATCTAAGTTTGGGATCAACAACAAAAACATTAGCTTCTGAATGTAAACAGGCGTCCTTATCCAAAAAAGTCATTTTATAAGTAGACCTAGTTAGTCTCACCTTTCAAATACTTTATATTTTTGAACATAATACATTCTGATTTAGGTTTCAAATTTTAATTAAGATATGAAGCTTCATATGTATCCGTAAATTCATATTTAGGTACCCATCTTCTAAAATTTCAAGATGGAAACATACGTTCTAATTCCGGCTTCATATTTAAACAAAAAACATTAGCTTCTGAATGTAAACAGGCGTCCTTATCCAAAAAAGTCATTTTATAAGTAGACCTAATTAGTCTCACCTTTTAAATACTTTATATTTTTGAACATAATATGTTTTGATTTAGGTGTCAAATTATGAATAAAATACGAACTTTAATATGTATCCGTAAATTCATATTTTGGTACCCATCTTCTACAAAATAAGCACAATATTTACATACCATCAGATTTAGATCTACCTATCTGACCCAAATGTGAACCTTGAAATAATGTCACACGTTCTAACATAACCAAAAGGAAAGATGCAAGATGTAAGTATCCTTTATAATTCCGGTTGCATATCTTAACCAAAAGAAGAACACCTCGTTTTAGATACGTTCTATTTCTGATCAACATCCAAACTTGCAGTACAACGTTCTTTTTAGGTCTACTTATCTAAAAAGCATAAGAAATCTTACATGCGCACATATGTATTATGTTGGAAACATTTAAATAGTAGGTGTTTGAACATCATACATTCTAATTTGGATTTCAATTTATAATTAAGATACGAACTTTCATATGTATCCATAAATTCATATTTAGGTACCAACTTCTAACAAAGACGCAAAATATTTAAATACGTTTTGGTTTAGGTCTACTTATCTGACCTACATGTGAACTTCCAAATAATGTCACAAATTATAACCTAACCAAAATGAAAGGTTCAAGATGCAAATATACGTTCTAAGTCTAATTCTGATTTTATAAATAAACAAAGACGTTAGTTTCCCAATGTATGCAAACACCCTTATCTAGCCAAGGTATTTTATAAGTGAACCTAGTTAGTCTTACAGTTCACATTAGGTGTTTGAACACAATACGTTCTAATTTAGGTTTCAAACTATAATTAACAAAATAACTTTCATATGTATCCATAAATTCATATTTAGGTACCAACTTCTAACAAAGACGCAAATTATTTGCATACGTTATGGTTTAAAGTCTACTTATCTGACAAAAATGTGAACATGAATGTCACGAATTCTAACAAACCAAAATAAAAAGGGTGCAAGATGTAAGTATACTTTCTAATTTTGGTTTCAGATCTTTACCAAAACAAGAACATCTCTCGAATTTTTTGATACGTTCTAATTTGGGTCAACATACAAACTTGCATACGCATCCAAATGAATACAAACGTTCTTTTTAGGTCTACTTATCTAACCAAAATAAGAAATTTTACATGCGCATGTACGTTTTATATTGGAAAAGATCAAATAAACCAAGTGAAAAGTTAAAGATGAAAACATATGTTCTAATTCTGATTTCGTATTTTAACAAAACATTGGCTTCCCAATGTATACAGACGTCCTTATCTTGCCAAGTCATTTTATAAGTGAACCTAGTTAGTCTCATCGTTTAAATACTTTAGGTGTATGAACATAATATGTTCTAAATTATGTTTCAAATTATAATTAAAATATGAACTTTCATATGTATCCATAAATTCATATTTATGTACCAAATTCTAACAAAGACGCAAAATATTTACATACATTCTTGTTTAGGTCTACTTATCTTTCCAAATTGTGAACTATCAAATAATGTCACATATTATAAGCTAAGCAAAAATGAAAGGTGCAAGATGTAAGTATGCGTTCTAATTCCATTTTCATATTTTAACCAAAACAAGAACAACTCACGAAGTTTTAGATATGTTCTTATTCCAGAAAACCTAAGAACTTACATACATAACATAGATAAATGCAACGTTCTTTTTAGGTCTAGTTATCTAACCAAAATAAGAAATTTTACGGTACGTTTTATGTTGGAAACATTCAAATAATGTCCTAACTTCTAACCTAGGTGAAAAATTCAAGACTGAAACATACGTTTTAATTCCAGTTTCATATTTAAACAAACACGTTAGCTTCCTAATGTATACACTCGTCCTTATCTAGCCAAGTCATTTTATAAGTGAACATAGTTAGTCTCACCGTTCAAATACTTTACGTGTTTGAACATAATACGTTCTAATTTACGTTTCATTATAATTAGGATACAAACTTTTATATGTATCCATAAATTCATATTTATATACCAACTTCTAACAAAGACACAAATATTTACTTACGCTTTGGTTTAGGTCTACTTATTTGACCTAAATATGAACTTCCAGATAATGTCACAAATTCTAACCTAACCAAAATGAAAGGTGCAAGATGTAAGTATATGTTCTAATTCGGATTATTTGGAATTTTAAGAGATTTGGCATTTGGGTTGTAATTTTTATGATATAAGTGGATGACTGGAATTTAAATTTTACATTTGAAACTTCAAGATTGTGTTGACATGTGAAGATTTGGTTATAATAGGAGTTTTGGAATTTTTTAGTTTGAATATTTGGATTTTAGTTCGTCGGGATTTTGAAGTTGGATGTCTGAATTTGATTGTCTCTGTTTAAGATTGTTTAAGTCGATTTGTTTGTTTGGTGTGACGGGTTTGAATTTTCTGGTTTATGTTTGATTTTTGTTTTTAATATTATCGGCCTTTGTATTTGTTCGGTTTATTATGGATCGCTTTTGATAATCGATCGTTTGATTGGATTAGGCTAGTATCTCTAGCATTTGTAATTTGAAATTGACATTTTGATTTTTGAATTTGGTTTAGAACATGTGGAGAGTTCAAGTCACTATGAATGTTGATAAAAAAAGTGACTTATATTCTAAGGGTTATTTTGGTAAATTAGGTCATATGTGTGACTTGTCCTACAAGTTTGGTATTTGAGTTTGTTTAAAGAAAAAACTATTCCAGTATATGGTTTAGTTGATCATTAGCATTTTCTTTCTTTATACCTTTTTGAATAATTTTTTATTTTGAATTATAATTTTTATTTTGTACCTTGAAATATGATTTTTTATTTGGTTTGGTAATTTAAAATAAATCTTTCAATTCATTTGTTCGACTCTATTTGTTTAATTTGTGTTTGAATTACCCACACATCTAACATATAGATAGCCATTTAAAGGTGAAATCAAGCATCACTTCAGGAACTTGTCGATGCATGCCATAGACATTAGACTGAACGTAGTGGGGGAGATTTGCTCGGTCGATCGAGTGAATTTACCCCGACCAAGACGCGTCACCCCTACATGAAACTAGGTGCACCCGTTCCCCCGACCTTGCATTCATTCGGTATGTTAAGAGACCAAACAATATAAATATTAAACCTTCTTTATTCACTATAAAATCTTATTTTTTTATTTGCATACAATACCCTTATATTCACTATTTATTATTTTACACATTATACAACACTATATTTACCAAAACAATGACTTGTTCACTTCTACATACAAGCGACAAAATCGAAGCATTGGAGAACAAAACTAATTAACGAATATCATGTTCGTCAAATAATGCTTATGGACTTGGTCGGTGAATGTGAGAATGCATCAAAAGATAAAGACGGTCTGAAAAAGCGTACGAGAAACACATTGATGTTCCATAGGAGAGTTGTGTTTTAATCGACACCTTTTTTAAGGAAGAATCTGATAAATATTGTGAAATGTATAATGCCTTACGTGATAAGGCATGAAAAATTAAAAGACAAATGCAAGCTAAATTTAATTGGTTAAAGGCATTCGAATGGCTATTTTTCCTTTTTATAAATACTTATCAATTCATTTCACACAACACTTATCAACAAATCTTAACGGTAAAAAATGTCTCACGAATGCACCACCGATAACACTTGGATCAACCCACCAACACCGAAAAACAAACGGAAGAAAATCCTCAACAATATATCGGTGGTTCGTCAAGTTAACAACATATGGATCAACTCCTTTCTCTCGTTTCTTCATTTTAAACGACACATGAATCATTTGGTGAACATGAATATGACCCATTTCATGACTTTAATCTTATTAAGGAACATGAACGTCCGCTACTTTATGACGAAGAGGCCTTGAGATAAACCCTAGAAGAAAAAGAAAAGGATTAGAAAGAATATAGGAAGAGAGATTCCGAGTCCAACAAGAACAAGATGGCTAACGGATCCAAGGTATTTTTATTATTATGTAATGTTTTATGTAGCGTTTTTTAATTTGATGTAATGTTTTTATTATTAAGTAAAGAGAAATTATGCGATGCGGTCCACCATTACGGGTGTTTGGTTTGTGTATAGTAAAACAATTGAATTGACCTTGATGTAACGGTAGACTGTCGGTCATTACTATTTTCAGCCTATTTCATGATCGGATGAGAGCATAATTCTCAACTTCTCATCTCTAACTATAACTATTCTTAGCATAGATGGTCAAGGGAGATTTGGGTCATCTTAATCCATTTAAAGTAGTTTTCTACTTTGCCAAATTCAACTTTACTGCAAGATAAACAAGTGATTTAAATATTTGAAACACAAATGTACAGAAAAATAACTAGAAATTCTCACACAATCACATCAATTCTACCACACTTTTGCGTTTGACATAACTTGAGCTCACAATCACCTAGTTGCATAAGCTAATCTCACCGTTATAACAGCTATAAGACCGAAGAGCTATTGGTATAGACTATAGAGATAGAATCACTTAACAAGAATCGAGTTATTATTCATATTCAAGAAACAACAGCTTTAGTAGTAGTAGACAAAAATGGGACATGCTATTTTTCCTTCGGTAAGAACTTGTTGCGGAATGTACTTATACATTGGAATGCTCGGCCAACAAAGGTTCACTGGCCATCAAATCTCTGTAAGATTAAAAACAAACATATCAGTAAATTAGACCATATGCATGTCCATACCTTACATACATTATTATGAACATGTAAATATATGCTAGGTTCGTATTTTGTTTGACATAAAATTGATATTCCGATAATTGGCAAGTAAGACACACAAATGCATTTCTCGCGTTATTTATATTCATGTAATATGATGCCCGGCCGACATGTTCTGATTCAGCAAAAGTAATTGACATATATAGAGTTTGAATTTGATTATTTTTGGGACTTGCCTGCCATGTTGATTGAAAAGTATAAAAGAGACAGGTTGCTCGGGGGAGAGGAGGAACAATTGCCGCAGAGTGTATACACATAAACCCACACTGTCAAAGAGTTCATTCCACATAATTAGAAGATCATAGTATGCAACTGTGATAATCTAAATTCATTTAGGACTGTGATCATATCAAATAAATGTAGAAGATCGCAAAAATGATCACTGTTGTACAACTAGCAGAGGAGAGTGAAATATAGATGCTGATGACTTGGTTCAAATAAAATGCTTACCTCCCGAAACATTGTTGTAAAAGTATCCAAATGACAGCACTCGTCCAGCTTGATTCCTTATATGCTATCCACACCTAGCAAGGAACAGTTGTATATATTGTTATTGTGGAGATTAAGATGAAATATCAGTTTAATTAAGGTACGAAGAATTGATGAGTGGACACGTACTGAGAAAACTATAACATGGATTTCATCGTCAATTAGGGACGTGATCATGCACCTGTGAGATTTTCTTAGAGTCAGATATATATTGCTTTGTGTAGTAGAACAAAAACTATAAACTAAAGAGATGAATGACGAAGGAAACTGATGTTATCTCTACAACCATAAAGCCAAACGGTTATTTCATATTGCCCAGAAAGAAAGGAAATTGCGTACGGTGTGAGTACTTCTCCATGGAATGGAGATCCATCAACGATATAAGCATGTATTGTGTATCCTATCATGTAGCATCCTAGTGCTGCAACAATTACTTTTGCTGCTAAAACAGAATATCGCCCCGGGTGTCCCATGACATCCCTAAATAAAATATCAAAATATATTAGAAGCTACATTCATCCATCAATCGGGAATAGTCTTTATATAAGGAGCTAATATTTATGTTGGATGGTTAATTAATCCACTGCCTTTTGTGCACCTTACGCCCTTACCCTTTTTGACGTTTCGCTAGCACAAAATATAAAGGATCTGTTGAAGATTCTTGAGGTGACAACTTGAAGAGCAGCACAACGATGTATACACATGTATAAAAGCTGCACAAGGGATCAATGCTAAGGGATGAAAAATGGACTTTAAGAACAATATTGCAGATATGCAGCGATTTCATGATATATATGTTTGAAGATTAACTATATACACGGAGCATGACGTAGATTTTTATAAAAAAAGGATTTTTATTGGAAAAGCGACCGGGAGAAGGCTTGTCCGATCAACTCCACCCCCTTTCTGTAAATATGTAACTTCTTTTCTGTCAAACGATAAGTCATTGGCCCAAACCCGACTGTGAGTTTCTGATTTTCCTTACGTTTTAAATCTTGCATTAACCCAATGCCAAAGAGAATGCTCTCAACTCAAGTGACTGGAAAAATGATTTCTAACATGTTACAGTATTGAACAGTTAAAATATCAATTACCTTCCATTCAAAAATATCAAAATAATAAAAAGAAGTCTCTTGATCCAGCTTGATTCCTTGTAGAAATACCAAGCCTAAAATTACCAGTATAATACCACAGATCAGTTCAACTGATTAAAGAAGATCTGATCATATATTCTAGCTAAAACGAATATGTTGATCGAAAACAAAAAATTTAGGCACAATAAATAAAATTTCGAACTAACAGCAACTTAAATTAGCCTTGGAAATGAGATGAATTTTCATACCATTACAAAAAGGATATCTAGGGCATAATCTGCCTCTACTGTCATCATCCACCTGTGACAATTTAGACAACAAATTAACAAGGTATAAACTATAAAGAGTCATTTCTTCTTCATATATACAGTAGCTTATAACGAAACTATAAAATGATATAGGAGTGTATAATCTAAGCTTCTGATTTACCAAGCATTTAGGTCAAGACAAGTAAAATAATCTGTGGCATATACGTAAACAAGCGCACCCGCCATCACGCATGTCAATACGCAGAACAACGTCTTCAATGCTACAACCGTGGACGTCGTCATTATACGACTGAAGTTTTGTAAACAAAACACTAGCAATTCCAAAGTAGTACTTAGAATGTGATTCCATTTCCTTTATGAACTTATATAGTCATACGTGATCGTATTTCTCAGTCCGGCCTGCAATATATGCAGAGTTATAAAATTCTTAAACATATAAGATAAAAAAATAAATAACGGTTCATTGGTATTGAACTACTACTTGATGGATAATGATTTTTGTGTAACTAGACGACAGACGAATACATGTTCACGAGATTTTAAAGCGGCAGACATTATTGCGAGATTGTAATTATTCAATTTCATAAACTATGAAGTAAGTAACTCAACAATTAAAAAAAGGTTAACCTTTTTCAGAAAAAGAAGGTTATAATATGAAATCTTGTATTTTTCATTGATTATCATGTAGGTGATAACATGTATTTATATTTACTAACTAAAAGCTTAACTTAATAATATAATAAAAACTATTTAAGTTGTTATAATTTTTTCTTATTAAAACACAATAAATATAAAATAAAGAAAAAAACCCTATAATTTTTGCTTACTAAAAAAAGAGTTATTAAAAATTTTACGCTTTTACTTACTAAATATTAAGTATGAATAGACTTTTACTGATCCTTTCTATTACACTTTTTCTTTTTAGTAGGAGTTAATAAAAATAACTTTTTTGTGACTCTTTTTAGTAAATATTGATATAAAATACTTTTAACGTCACCCTTTATTCCTTACTCTTCTCACATTATATTTAGTAAGTAAATGTCATAAATTTTGTAGGAATAATATTATGGTATAATTCCGTAAATACATAGGTCATGCGCCTTAATATGAGACATCCATTATATTATTATTCTTAACACTTTCTTTTAGATGTTCATATTAATAATATGTTTTTGAGAATGTTGCCTCATTAAAAACCTTGTCAAGAAAATCCAATGGGAGAAAACATGACTAAAGAAAAGAGTGTAGCGTCATAATGAGATTAAAAACCGATGCTTCCTTGGCCGTGTGGAACATGGATTAGCATATCTCCCTTTGATAACAATATCACTTGAGATCTTTTAGTCGACGCGTTCCAATATTGTGACTAAGTTTCCTAAATGTTGAGGTAGGAAGTGCCTTTGTAAATACATCCTTCAAATTGTCGTTTGAGTGAGAATATCACCATTCTTTTGTCATGAGTATAAAAAAAAATTAACAAATTATATAGTGTCCTATCTCCCTTGATATAACCTCTCTTGAATTAAGAAATGTATGCTACATTATCTTCATACGAAAATTGTTAGTGTGTTCTTCTCTTGGTTGGATGAACTAGCCGCAACCGTTTGCTCTACCATACCTCATGAAATTGCAATGTCTCTACTTGTAAAAACATATCCAGTTTAAAACCGACATATTAAGTTAAACATATATCATGCATTTATACAATCTTCTAATAAAGATGACTACTATTCTTAGAGGATAAAGACATTCATTCTATATTTATCCATAAACCTTACACATTGGATGTTCATTTGAGGAGCATGCCTCGTTAAAATCTTACTAGATAAAACGCAGTGGGACGAAAATCTAGTAAAAGAAAAATAGTATATAAAATCCTTTAGACGATCATAGATATTGCCTCATTAAAAACCTTACCGAAAAACATTCTGGGGACAAAACCATGGTCACGAAAAGAAAAGCGCAACGGGTATATTCTCTCTCCCTGATGATCACATCACCTACACTCACTGAATCACTGAAATGCACATTAAAGTGCCTTGATAAAATCATATGAACAAAGACTCTTTACACATATTGTTTTAATATACATACGTCATATACCTCATTCAAGCTTATCATCAAACTTTCAAGTTATTCTCCAACACTAAGTATGACCTTAGCAAAAATTTAATAGTTCATACATATTTTCGTATGACATATCTAAATTCATATTGTGATTATCATCTCTATAAATCAAGGGAGTCTTTACAACATCATGTGACCTCATTAACGTGACTAAGGCGATAATAGACTATATACCCAAAACATGATTACTTTAATTATTATCGAGAACTTTTCTTATATGCTTTAAGCATTATAAATCACTATCATGCTCAATGCATTTTTATATGCAATAATAAAATCTGAATATCACATGAGCTCTAATCATATATCTTTTAGACACAATCAATATATGTCACATTGTCATACTTATACAACGTTAAATTATATTTTTAGATCCACCACATGTGAACATGTATCTATATGATCATTTCAAAGTCTTTCGAAAAATATACGTGTATCATCACTTGTAATGCATAATCAAATTTCCCTTTTTCATAAATACAAATGCATATCCAATAAGTTTTGTATATTTATGTGTATGGACTCTAAGTCTCAAACACATGCCTCATCACAAGAGATTTCAATTATTCATTAGTTACTTGCATCATCAAATTTTGGTCATTCATCTATTCACGATCCTCACATTCACTTTATCGCTATATTATTTATTTACGTTATCTATATCATTCACATTATCATATATACTATTAACATCAATTCATTTATTTTCGATTCCACACTTTACTAGACATTGCATTATATCATATATTGAGATCTCATAGTTACTCACATATCGTGATTTTTCAATTACCTTTGTTAATCCCTTTAATCATTTAAACCTAGCTTCTAGATTTAAACTAAACATAATAAATTGTACTTAGTCTCGGAAGAAACTTTGAATTGATATCACAAAGTATGCAGAATCTACTCTTTTATATTATGAAGATTATATGTAAAGTATAAAGGAACTTAGACATATTATAAACCAAACACTTCAATATTATTAGATAATACAAATACTCAAGAAAAGAGTATTAGGGTTACAGAACCTTGAAGTCTAGAAAACGTAATGTGTGTTTGTCTAACATCTAATCCTAGGACCTCCTTTAATAATAAAAGGATTCCTTTACAAGATAAATATTCTAAGCAATAATTTAAAATTAGAAGATATATACACAATATCTTCTATAGATAACTATCACGTTTTCAATCTCTATCTTCTTGACATCAGTAGTATCTCTGACATCACTAATCTTCAACTTGGTCAATTCTATACATACACTACCAACATTAATATATAACTACCAGCACTAAAATAATTAATGCCGGTAGTGCAAAACATAAACAATGCTAATTTTATTTCTAACAATCCTCCCATAAACTTGAAGTTTCTAAAATAAAAATAGGAATAACAAAATTTACAATCCAACTCACTTCTGAATTAAGCTATGGATGAACCTTAGAAACTCAAGAGCAACATGACCTTCCACGTCCACCTTGAGCTAAGTATTAACAATCTTCTTAAGAGTATCTTGAGACAATGGATAAAACCTATCCATAAGCAAGAATGTAGAAATATTTATCATTGCCAACATCATGTGACCTCGGTAACATGACTAAGGCTATTATAAACTATATACCCAAAACATGATTACTTTGATTATTCGCGAGAAATTTTCTTATATGCTTTAAGCATTAAAAATCACTATCATCTTTCATGCATATTTATATGCAATAATGAAATATTAATATCACATGAGCTCTAATCATATATCTTTTAGACACATATCAATATATGTCATATTTTCATAATTATACAACATTAAATTATATTTTTGGATCCACCACATGTTAACATGTATCTACATGATCATTTCAAAGTCTTTTGAAAAATATACGTGTGCCATCACTTGTAATGCATAATCAAATTTCCCTTCTCATAAATACAAATGCATATCCAATAAGTTTTCTATATTTATGCATATGGACTCTAAGTCTTAAACACATGTCCCATTACAAGAGACTTCAATTATTCATTAGTTACTTGCATCATCAAATTTTGGTCATTCATCTATCCACGATCCTCACATTTACGTTAGCGCTATATTATTTATCTATGTTATCTATATCATTCACATTATCATATATACTATTAACATCGATTCATTTATTTTCGATTCCTAACTTTACTAGACATTGCATTATATTATTTATTGAGATCTTATAGTTACTCACATATCGTGATTTTTCAATTACCTTTGTTGATCCCTTTGATCGTTTAGCATAGCTTGTAGATTTAAACTAAACAAAATAAATTCTACTTAGTCTTAGTATAAACTTTGAATTGATATCAAAAAGTATGTAGAATCTACTCTTTTATATTATGAAGATTGTATGTACAGTATAAAAGAACTTAGACATATTATAAACCAAACACTTCAA
Organism: Glebionis coronaria; assembly: GCA_025667525.1. Classification (NCBI taxonomy): domain Eukaryota; kingdom Viridiplantae; phylum Streptophyta; class Magnoliopsida; order Asterales; family Asteraceae; genus Glebionis; species Glebionis coronaria. Next base: position 49,396,354 of record CM046877.1, read on the forward strand.
TATTATTAGATAATACGAATACTCAAGAAAATAGTATCAGGGTTACAGAACCTTGAAGTCTAGAAAACATAATGTGTGTTTGTGTCTAACATCTAATCTTAGGACCTCCTTTTATAATGTAAGGATTCTTTTACAAGATAAAGATTCTAAGCAATAATTTAAAATTATAAGATAGATACACAATATCTTCTGTAGATAACGTACGCGCCTTCAGTTTCTATCTTCTTGACATCATTAGTATCTCTGACAGCACTCATCTTTAACTTGGTCAATTCTATACATACACTACCAACACTAATATATAACTACCAACACTAATATAATCAATAAAGGTAGTACAAAATATAAACATTGCTAATTTTATTCCCAACAATCCTCCCCTAAACTTGTGATTACTATTCCAAATCCACAAATTTCTAGAATAAAAATAGGAATAACAAAACTTTCAATCCAACTCACTTCTGAATTAAGCTATTGATGAACTTTAGAAACTAAAGAGCAACATGATCTTCCACGTCCACCTTGGGCTAAGTATTAACCATCTTCTTCAAAGTATCTTGAGAAAATCGATAAAACCTATCCATAAGCAAGAATGTAGAAATTTTTGTCATTACCAATTGATATACCCTAGAGGAATTGTATAAATGCCAATACTTCATCTCTGATGTACTTTGACCTCTCGATATGTCATAACTATTATCCGGTTCATATATTCTCTTCATATTATCCAATAGATAAAAGTCCATTGGTTTACTAATAGCTACAGTCTTACCAGTGTCAAATATATCCTTCAAAATTTTCCACAAATCATCTTAGTCTTCTCCATCCGAGAATTGAAACATGTGAAGGTTTATTAATATCATAACAATTATATAAAACCCTAAACGAGATCAAAGCACATATAGCGAAAGCGATTTAACAAGATCAAAATAATAACACAATTATAACTAATCGAATTAGGGTTACATGCCTTTACGCTAAAGCAAATCCACAAGACGAAGAACGAATCACCAATTCGGGTCTATACCGTAATATACCAAGATATAGTCTAAAGTAAGACTATATTACGATCTTGTACACAGTAATACAACGAGCTAACTATGATTCTAGCACGTGAAAACCGAGCTACAACGCTTGTAATTAATCTACCCAACAACCCTAGAGAGTGGCTAGGACTAGATTACGTACACAATTGAACAACCAAGAAAAACCAACTGAAACCCTTCGTGTGTGTAGTCTTGCGATCGGACCAAAGAGAAGGGAGGAAAAAGATTTAAGTTGTGAAGATTATGATGGATAGGGAGGTGTATTTATAGGCCTCAACCTATTGTAGCCTAAGTTAAATAAAAGGCAACTTCCCCCCCCCCCCCCCCCCCTTGGAGCCCTTAACCGACCGACCAAAACACCCCTATGGGGTGTTCCTGAATCTTCCATCTTTCTTTCTTTTTATTCTCTTATTATATATTTATTTAACATTCATTAATACTTAACTATTAATTAATTAACGATAGTTAAAGTTATATTGTTACTTGCTCGTTTAATTTAATAAATACATAAAATATATTTATTAAATAAATTAACTCTTTACGTATTGTGTGCAATCCCGTAATCTCGAGTTCGATCCTATCACACGACTATTAAATATAAGTCCATAAACTTACAGCTCCCACTTGGACATATTTCGAATATCGTGATTACATTGACTAGTGTCTAGTTACACTTAGCAATGTCTCTAGTACAACTCGAGTAAGGTCTCCTGGACAAAACCTTTTAACGATTCTACATCGTTATTATTATCCTTTTATTTCTAATACAACGTTAATAAGGATATGGATTTCAGTCATTCCTTCATTAACCATTCTGTTTCTCGTTCTCAGATTCAGCAAGATTACCAAAACAAATTTGGGTGTAGCCACACAAACATCTTACTAATCCCACGATGGGCCCAGCTGTATTAAACTCCAAAACAAAATTGGAAGAAATAAATTCCATATTGACTACGAGCAAAACTTATGAATTTTGCAACACTTCCGAAAATAATCCTTATAGCTACAAGTTACGTTTAGTGTTAGATTATTCCACAGAGATGCACTAGATTCATAACAGTTTCCTGGTATCTCAAGTCTAAGGATAACTATTTATGTTTTACTTAATGACAAAGATCCATAAAGTAATAACATATAGTTGGGATAAGTTCTATATTCGATTCATCGAATATTATCCAAAATCGATCAATATACTTTCAAGTATACTCTATCGCTATTTTGATTTGTCGTAGTTTAATAATATTCCTATATTAAATCGACAACGGACATTTAGCATAACATTTATTCATGGATTAAAACATGTAAAATAGGATACACTTATTAAATAATAGAAATAAACGAAACCCAATCTTTATTTTATTATATAATAATGTCATAACATCCTTTATCTAAATACTAATCATAGATTTATTGCATGAGTTCGCTAGCTAGTTGCAGCCTAATCGCCTTGGCATGCTTAACTACCTTTGGTCTAGGCAAAGCCTTAGTTAAAGGATCGGCTACGTTATCATCTGTGTGAACTTTTATCAATTTGATTTCTCGAGCTTCAACTTGTTTTCGAATGTGGTGATGTCTACGCATAAAGTGTCTGGCGCCTTTCATGACTCCAGGGTCATTGGAAAATATTATTGCGACAGAATTGTCACAATACATATATATAGGTTCTTTAATTGAAGGCATCACTCCAAGATCTTCAATAAAGTTCCTAATCCAAACAGCTTCCATTGCAGCTTCTCAAGCAGCCATGTACTTAGATTGAGTAACATGCATTGCAATTGTTTTCTGTTTCTTACTCTTCCAGTCAACTGCTCCTGCATTGATAACAAAAACGTAACCCGTCTGAGACTTCGTATCGTCTTTATCACATTGCCAGGACGCATCATAGAAACCTGTCACATTCAGTTCTGTGTCCGGTTTCCCTCCATATACCAAAAACATATCTTTCGAACTCCTCAAATACTTTAGAATATGTTTAACAGCAGTCCAGTAGAGCTTCCCTGGATTCTGTTGGTATCTACTGACCAAGTTCTGAGCAAACGCCACATCAGGCCTTGTGCATCTAACAACATACATTATAGATCCTACAGCCGAAGCATAAGGCACCTTCTGCATGTATGCCCCCTCTTCAGGAGTTGATGCATCGATCTCATGACTCAGATTATGCTTAACTTCCATAGGTTGAAAACCTTTCTTGGGATTATGCATATTATATTCTTCAAAATCTTATCTATATAAGCATCTTGACATAGACCAATTAACTGTATTTTCCTATCCCCATAGATCTTAATTCCCAGAATGTATACAGCTTCTCCTAAATCCTTCATAGAAAAAAATTTACCAAGATAATCCTTAACAGCTTTAAGTCTTGGAATGTTACTTCCCATGATTAATATGTCATCAACATATAGGACTAGGAATACTACATCACTCCCACTAGCTTTGCGATATACACCTGGCTCATCACGATTCTGAATAAATCCAAACTTTTTGATTTCTTCATCAAAACTTTTATTCCCTTGACGTGATGCTTGCTTCAAACCATAAATAGACCTTTAAAGTTTGCACACATGTCCTGGATTCTCAGGATTAACATACCCTTCTGGTTGCTGCATATAGATGTCTTCATCTAAGAGACCATTCAAGAAGGCAGTTTTAACATCCATTTGCCATATCTCATAGTCATAGTATGCTGCTATAGCTATGAGAATCCTAATAGCTCTTAAGTCTGCTACAGGATAAAATGTCTCCTCGTAGTCTACGCCAAAAGTTTGAGTAAAACCATTAGCTACTAAACGAGCTTTATAGGATTGTACCTTTCCGTCCATGTCGGTTTTCTTCTTGTATATCCACTTATGTCTCACTAATTTAGCATTCGGTGGTGGTTCTACAAGAATCCAAACATCATTTACTTTCATGGATTTCATTTCCTCATCAATAGCAACCATCCACTTATCCTTCTCAGGATCAAGTATGGCGGATTTATAATTAGCGGGTTCACCAAGATCCCCTAAATCATCATCATCCTCTATGTTAAGACACATATTGCTATTTGCGTTTTTAATCCTTGCGAATCTACGCAGAGGAAATAATTCTGGTGGAACCGCCAGACTTTCTGGTTCTACAGGAATTACATCGCTAGTGTTTTCAGAAGGTAATGTATCTATATGACTCTCTTCAAGATCATAATTTCTCCCACTGAATTCTTGATTTATAAGATCAGATTCAAGGAAGTCTCCATACCTAGCAAAAATCACTTTGTTCTCAGGTGGATAATAAAAGTAGTAACCCATAGTTTCCTTAGGGTATCCTACTAAGATACATTTTACAGATCGTTTTGGGTGTTTGTCACCCGAGTCATGTTTCACATACGCCTCACAACCCCAGACCTTTAAATAAGACAAATATGGCTTCTTGCCATGCCATAGTTCATATGGTGTCTTATCGACCTTGTTTGTGGGAACCATATATAAAATGCGAACAACAGACTCTAAAGCATAATCCCAAAAGGATAAAGATAAAGTTGTAAAATTAAACATAGATCACACCATATCCAATAATGTACGATTTCTCCTTTCAGATACACCATTTTGTTATGGAGTATATGGAGAAGTAAGATGCTGAACAATTCCATTCTCACTTAGATAATCTATAAACTCTTGACTTAAATATTCACCCCCTCTATTAGGACGAAGAGCTTGAATCTTCTCCCTAATTGCAGTTCTACTTCTACTTTAAACACTTTGAATGTTTCAAATACCACATGTTTATGCTTAAGTAAATAAACATAACCATAACGGCTATAATCATTCGTAAATGTTAAGAAGTAGCTAGCACCTTTCCTTGACGTATGTCTAAGTGGTCCACCCACATCAGTATGTATAAGTCCAAGTAGATCAGTGGCCCTTTCAATATTGATATTAAAAGGTTTCTCGGTCATCTTTCCAGAGATACAAGACTCACATTTATCAAATGATTCATCATTGATACTTTCCAAAAGACCTTCACATTGAAGCTTTTGTATACGAGTCTTCCCTATATGGGCAAGTATACAATGCCAAAGATAAGAAGAGTTCTTGTCAAACTTTCTCTTCTTACTCATGCTAAATACATATTTATTGTTCTTGAATTCATTATCATGCATGTCTATTTCAAACACACCATTCACATAAATTGCATTAAAATAGAAAATACCATTTTTCCAAACAGAAATTCCATTATTATCACGTGTGAACAAATCCATTATTTAACAAACAAGAAAAGGAAATAACACCCCTAACAATTGTAGGTGCATAATGTCAATCATTTAATCTCAGTACTAAACCCGAAGGTAAAACTAGATCAAAAGTTCTTATAGCTTCAACCGCTGCTTGTGCGCCATTGCCCACTTGCAGATATTGTTCCCCATAGGAAAGCTTTCTTTCTAGATTAAATCCCTGCAGCGTATACAAATGTTAATACCGCATCCCGTATCATATACCAAGGAATTTAATTTGTATGTTAAATTAAACAATTCAATCATAAATAAAGTACCTGAAGCTGCAACGCTCTGCTCAGACTTCTTCTTTATTTCTCGCAACTCTTCGAGGTAAAGAGGGCAATTCCTCTTCCAGTGACCACTTGCCTTGCAATGGTGACAAGTCTCATCCTTTTGAGATTGACTCTTCTTGACAAAGTTCTGCTTAGGTTTCGAATAAGTCGCAACTTGTTTGCCCTTATTACCCTTGCCTTTGCCTTTCTTCTTATTCGCTTGCGGTTTTGGCTTACTCACTCTACCCTTTTGTATGGTTAGTACAGAAGGCGTAGCGATAGATGCCTTGTCTTTCAACCCTTTTTCATAGTCAATGAGCATTGCATGCAAATCATTAACTGTCTTCCTCGTGCAATGCATATTATAGTTTCTAAAGAAATCATTGAAGTCCTTGTTAAGGGACCTATTGATGAAGTTGATAGCCATATTATGATCTGACCTAGTGCAATGAGATGTTCATATATCCCCTCATCTCCAAATAATGGGCACTTACAGACTTTCCTGGAGCTTGCTTGCAGCTATGCAAAGCATCTACCAAGTCATAGATCTCTACAGCTTGCAGCTTTTCGAACATAGCCTTGAGCTCATCTAGCATTCGCTTTTGTGAAAATAGCTCATACCTCTGTTGAATTGCAGGAGCCATTTTTTCTAGCATTAAGCAAGCCACCTACGAGTGCTTCTTAATATTAGCAGCGTGTTCAAGCCTTTGCGCATCAGATGCTCCTTCAGCAAGATCCTCCGGATAGGGAGTAGTCAAGGTATTGATAGTACCCGCTGCTCTCAAGACAATTCTTAACGAGTAGTACCAATCATTGAAGTTTTAGCCAGTAAGTTCAGGATGTTCAAAAAAAGCTTTGAACGCAGAACTTATCGTGTTATTGGTGGGTTGAGCCATTTCTACAGAAATAAGTTCAAATATTTGTATTTTTGATAACAAAATACTTTCAAGAAAATAAAATTACCCCGGTATAAAAACCATATTATTTTCCTTAAATTCTAGAACTGTATTGACATAGATCCATTACATCAGTTGATATGCTAGTAATGAATATACTCAACATAGCGACTTGTCGAAAAATTCAATTGACAAACAATTTTCAATTTCTAAATATTTAAGAGATTTACATTGCCAAAAAAATAAAATATAAACCAAGTTTGGAGAATAAAAAGAAGTGCGGCGCACAAACTCAGAAGTGCGGCGCACATTTACACCTGATGAAGTGCGACGGACAAATGAACAAGTGCGGTGCACATTTTACTGCAGTTACATAATTAAGTGCAATTGTGCATGGCTATTATGGGGAACCTTTGATATACTTCTAGGGTTTCTAACCTACGGATTTTCAAGTATATGGACCCTTGGCAAGGCATAATCATATATCATTCCTCACTTTCTCCATTGTTTAGGAGAAATAATAATCAAGGATTTCTCCAAATCCTTGATCATAGTCACTAGAGTTAGTAAAACTAGTTGGTTTATGGTATTGGTGCTGGAACAAGAAACTCAGAAGTGTTGCTAGCCATTTGTAATAAGTTCAAAAACTTATAAATCCTTTGGAGGCAATTATTGAAATAATCTTGTGGTATAATTCTTATTTCAATTATGTCAATATTGTACTTTGATTTACATATGTTTGAAATGATCTTATTTACTGTTATTATGGAGTAGTGTGATGTGCACTTGGTTAAGGTTTAATAGCCTTATGATTAGATGTGAATATTAGCTTTGCTGGGGCAAAGTGCGGTGCACAATTAGTTTTGTGCGGCGCACTTTTCCCTGGGTTCTTGAATGTAAGTGTGATTTGGATACTCATGTATTATGTGTTACTATGTAAGACCATTTTTATATGTTGGATTCATCCATGATCATCGACTAGTACTCATGTGAATGGATGAGTTTCATGTCATCTAGTAAATGAATCTTGTTAATCACTTTTGTAACGATTAGTGGATTAAAACATATACCAACTCTTGCATAATCTCATATACTACCTTAGTTATCGAAATCAAGCATAATCTTATCTTAATGCTGTTGGTATGAGAAAGTCTTTAGTCGGATTCTTGTCATATCAATTAGATGTTGCATGCACGACTAATAATCGGTATGTTGTCTTACATTGTTTATGTGCTTATATTTCATCTTTGCTACCTAACTATCATATGGTTATGAACTTCTTCAAACGCACCCTTTAATACCAATTGTTAAGTATATCTTTAGAACTTGTGACACTCTAGAGGTAATTGTTTTAATATTATGATAACAACAATCCCGTGGAACGAACTGGACTTTACCATTAAGATATGCTATACATAAAAGGGTATACTTGCCCGTGTTTATGTTTCTAGTCATTTGTGTGGTGACATCTTGAATAAAAATTAAGACTTGCAAACGAACATCAAGTTTTTGGCTCCGCTGCCGGGGATTGATTAGTTATTTATTTCGAAACATTCTGAAATACTTGGTAAAGCATAAATTATAAATCACCGTACAGATTTCTAGTAAACTGAAAAAGTTTTTAACGAAAAAGTTAGAAAGTGCGCCGCACATTTCCAAACGTGCGCCGCACATTTGATACGAATTTTCAAAATGTTGGTAGAAACAATCCCAAAACACCAACAAAACCTTTACTCTTAACACTTACTGTTGAAAACATGAGAATTGCTTTATGTGTGCTTATGCTTTTTGACCTTTTGTGTTTGTTAATATTGCATTTCAAGAAAAACCAAAAATATTTTCTTTCAAAATTTTATTTTCTCTTTAATTTACTTTTTGGTAGAATAATTTGCTTTGTTATGTCTTATTTGACATTTATCATGATTTGTGATAATTTTTCTGGAATTTTTAACAACTTTAAGATACAAGAAAATGAGGAAACAAGCGGAAATGAAAAAATAGTTATTTCTTGCAAAATACTTGTGAACATCTTACAAATTTGGTCACTATTTCTTCTTTTGACTACTTGTTAAGGAAGTATTATGAAAAAAGTCTTATAACATTGTTTGATTGGTATATAGATAATACAGCTATGAACAAAAAATTTCTTGCAGAAAGTGCGCCGCACATTTCACAAAGTGCGCCGGCTTTTCTGTATCGGGCAAAAGTGCGCCGTACATCTCAAAAGTGCGCCGCACATTTCACAAAGTGCGCCGGCTTTTCTGTATCGGGCAAAAGTGCGTCGTACATCTCAAAAGTGCGCCGCACATCTCAAAAGTGCGCCGCACAACTGGAAAAGCAGTACGCATAATTTGCTTATAACACAATAAAAAATAGATTTTCATCGAAACTAATGAGTTGCCTTAAGACTACAGGATATGAAATGTCAATTGGATTTTATGGCACTGACGTACTAATGTTTCTCTTGATGTGTTGTTATTTTAAGATGGATCCGAACACTAGCTTGGGTAGGCTATGCTTGGGAGAGGATGAGCATATTAGCCTAAATGATAAGATTGAATCAGATGGAGAATGGACAGGATCTGAATATAGGGACACAGCCGATAGTGGGATTCAAAAGGTCCAAACTTTCTATCATTTGGAATACTTGACACCTAGCGAAAAGTACTCAATGCCTTGTCATGTGGAAGGTAAATTTGCCTACGATGGGCAAGTTGACTTGGAAATGAAGAAGAGTTTTGTTAGCATTGTTAGAAAGATGTTTTTAACGTATATTAGAAATATCGGTCACTCCACAATATTATTAATGTTGTATAGCTCGTAGTTAATGTTTGCTTATTTAGTTAAGTAAGAAACCGGCCCATGGGCTTGTCATGGGTCGGCCCAAGCCCAATAATGGCTTGGATATAAATACCCCTTTCCACCATGGAAAGGGGTTGGTTGTTGATTGTTTCATTTTCCCATTTGAATGAAAAACACATATTTCTCTCTCACTTTCTCTCACTAGTTTCTCTCTCTAGAAATCTTCAACCCACTTCATTGATTCATTAGATTATCTATATTCTACAATTGGTATCAAGAGCCATGGGGTGATTTAAGGTAAGGATTAGTGTTTTTTTTAGTTTTTGAATGTATTAGTGATTTGTAGGAAAATCAACCTTGAATCTTGTAATTTTTGGTGTTTTTGTTGTTGGGATTAGTTGATAAGTATTGGGTTTAGCTTATTTTGGTAGATTCATAAAACTTTTTGTGGTTTTTGATCAAAAAATCGAGTTTTGATTCGTGTAAAGAGCTATTTCCTGGTCTCGAAGTGTCTTTTCCAGGTTTATTCCGAATAGCTAACATTCCGAATAGCCAACATTCCGAATAGCCAACATTCCGAATAACCAACATTCCGAATAGCCAACATTCCGAATAGCCAACATTCCGAATATCCAACATTCTGAATAGCCAACATTCCGAATAACCAACATTCCGAATAGCCACACATTCCGAATAGCCACACATTCCGAATAGCAACTCATTCTGAATAGCAACTCATTCCGAATATCAATTCATTCTGAATATCAACTTATTCCAGATAGGAGATTATTCCGGATAGGAGATTATTCCGGATAGGAGATTATTCCGGATAGGAGATTATTCCGGATAGGAGATTATTCCGGATAGGATATTCCGGATAGGATATTCCGGATAGGAGATATTCCGGATAGGAGATATTCTGGATAGGGGATTATTCCTTATAGGGGATTATTCCGGATAGGGGATTATTCCGGATAGGGGATTATTCCGAATAGGGGATTATTCCGCATAAGGTTTATTCCGAATAGGGTTATTCCGGATAAGCAAGATCAAGGGGTATTTTACGAGTTTTTCGACGAGTTTTAGTGGATTTAATCTTGGCTTCTTACACACTCTTTACTTCAACAACACAACACAATTCACAACCTTACTTCACTGCTCGATCAACCGATAATCTTTGTTTCTTTAAAGTGATCAAAATGAATCCGAATTCATTAATGCCTCAAATGACATCACTTACGAACATTTCCGTCATTACGGGAACGGATAATCGCCCTCCAATGCTCATTAAAGAAGTCTTTGAAGCATGGCAAGGCCGTATGATGTCATACATTAAGGGAAAACCGACATATGGGAGGCTTATGGTCAAGTCAATTCTAAATGGTCCACTTGATTATGGTACCATCGTTGTTAACAATGTGACTCGACCACGAGAGTTTGAAGAACTTACACCATCTCAACAACTTGTTGCCGATGCAGACGAAAATGCTCTTCAAACCATTCTCCAAGATCTTCCACATGACATCTATCAAATGGTAAGTCAATATACGGTTGCAAAGGATTTATGGGAACTTCTAAAGGTGTTGCTACAAGGTACGTCTCTTACTAAACAGGAACGGGAATGTCAGTTGTATGATCTGTTTGATAGATTCACGTACAGTCCAGGGGAAACGCTTCACGACTACTACTTCAGATTCACTACTCTCATGAATGATTGAATGTATACAATCTCGTGATTGCTCCATTCCAGGTTAACACCAAGTTTTTGAATACTTTACCTCAAGCTGAATGGGGTGAGTATATTACCGATGTTAAGTTAACCAGGGATTTGCATAAGTGCAATTTGGATCAACTCTATGCTTTTCTTCAGCAGCATGAGAAACACGTGATCATGCACCGTTCGCCTCGAGGTATGTACCCTGATTCTTTAGCTTTGATGGCAAATCAACCAAGCTTGTCATACAACAACACTCCTTATATCATGGGACACCAAGCCTATCATCCATCACCGTACATGACTCCAAGCTTCCCCCAATATTCGATTCTACCGCAACCACCCACCTCACATCAACAACAATATCGGTTTAATGCACCTTCGTCTCAGAGAGAACCACAAGCTTCAAAATATGCCTCACAACCTCACCCATATTCACCAGCAAGCATTGCACCTTGTTAGCCGTATTTAAAGTGATGGTCATATAATATACCGTTGCGAAGCTCGTGAAAAATACTATTCAACGGTGTCGAGAGTTCTTAGTTATTAATGTTTATGTAACGGGAATTAGTCCCGAACACACAAATGAGGAAGGCCTCCTAAACTCTTACTACTTAGTATAAAAGGCCTCCTAAGCCTCATTTGTGTGTGTGTTTTCCATTCCATTGTTTTGTAGAGAGAGAAACGTATGTGTTTCTCTCACTAGGAATTCACAACTTTGTTTTTCTCTTTTCCTTCATCTAATCTAATCTTTCTTTTTTGGTTTAATCTTCATCTACATTTCTATATCATTATAAGTCGTGTGTTACAATCCAACAAGTGGTATCATTCGCCAAGGGATTCGTATTGAAGCATTTCGTGTGATTTTGATTGTTTTTCGCCAAAACATCAAAAACATTTTCGTGTTTGTTTGTGTGTCTAAGTCGTACACGTGCTTTAAATCGTGTAGTAGTGATTTAGGCATCTTGGTTTTGGCTAAAACTCAAGTTTTTGGATCAAAAGTTGATAAATTTCTTGTTTGTTCATCTTTCCGAAATTCTTGCAAGTTTCTCCATCGGAAAGTACAAAGCACGTGAGGCCAGATCGCAATAACCTTAGGTTCTACTTTGCGATCTAAACACTTCGATACCTTATTCCGATCTGGACATTCCGATCGTTCTTTGCGATCTGGGATTCCGACGGCACTTAAGGAACTTTGAGTCGTTACTCTGCCTAAATTTTGTCAGCATTCCGATCTGAAGTATTCCGATCTGAAGTATTCCGATCTGAACATATTACGATATGAACATATTCCGATCTGAAGTCATTCCGATACAAGCAACATTGCGACAGATCAACATTCCGATCAAAGGACATTCCGATAGAGGGACATTCCGATAGAGAGACATTCCGATCGTTGGACATTCCGATGGAATTTTTTTGTTAGAGTAATTTTTAGGTCAAGTAGAATCAAATTTTTTCCCTACTAGTTTTTGGCTTTCTCGAACTCAATTTCAAAATTTGGCGATACACAATTTTTTCAGCTTACCATTTTGTCGGACTGAGGAATTTATTGTCGGACTGAGAAAAAAATCGGAAGTTTCGGAATTTCAACATCACCACACGCTTTCTACGAATTGAGATCCTGTTGTTCACACGACTTCTACGATGACGTCTCAACAAGATATCTATGCTGCGGGTACTGAGAATCGTCCACCCATGCTTACCAAGGAGAACTACACTACATGGGCTAGTCGTCTCCTTCGTTATGCAAAATGTAAACCTCTGGGAAAGTTGATTGTCAACTCGATTCAAAAGGGTCCGTATGTTAGAAGAAAAATTATTGTGCCTGGGGACCCTACGAATGCTAACCCAGTAGCTGATTCAAGTCATGAGCAAACAGATGAAGAATTAACTGAAGCTGAATCCAAACAACTCGACGCTGATGATCAAGCAATTCAAGTCATTCTTATGGGACTTCCTGAAGATGTTTATGCTGCTGTCGATAGTTGTGAAACCGCACACGAGATGTGGCTTAGGATTCAGAAAATGATGAAGGGCAGTGAAATCGGTTTACAAGAAAAGGAAACTAAGTTGCTTCGTGAATGGGAGAAATTTACGTCTACTGAAGGGGAACAAATTGAACCTTATTATCATCGGTTTTCAACCCTCATGAACCATCTTAGAAGAAACAAACATGAACCTGCACAAATTGCTGCCAACATCAAATTTCTTGATAATCTTCCTTCTGAATGGTCACGATATGTCACTCTTGTCAATCAAACCAAGGATCTTCATGTCGTGGACTACACTCAAGTTTATGACTATTTGAAGATGAATCAAGATGAAGCTAACGAAGTTAGGGCAGAAAGACGTGCCAAGACACAAGATCCATTGGCTTTTATGGCAAACTCTCCATCATCTATGTCATATCCCATGGTACCCTACCATCAACCCTCATCAAGTAACTTCCTGCCACAACAACAACAACAACAACAACTCACCGCTTATGGATATCAACACCCTGCTGCTATGAATTACTTACAACAACCCATTGCCTGTTTTGATGACATTACTGATCCTACTCATGCTATTAATACTGGTCTTGCCCTTCTTGCAAAGGCATTCAAATTCACCATTAACCCCACCAACAACAATCAGAGAATCTCCTCGAATACTAGAAATAGGCAGATTGCTCAACCTTTCATGAATGCGAATCAAGATCGCCAATTGGTAGTTGCTGGAAACACGGGGACTCAGTTTCAACAATATGGTCAGAATGCTGGGCAGACCGTTGGCAATGCAGGAAATCAGTATGGGCAAAACCGTGGTCCAAATCCGGGTGTTCCGAATGCGGGTAATCAGAATGGGTTAATAGTTGTGCCAGCGGTTGGTAACCAGATGGGAAACATTGTGGCTGCAAGGGCTGAGAATACTGGTACGGGAAATGGAAACAACAATCGTCAGGTTCAGTGCTACAACTGCAGGGGATTTGGTCATTATGCTCGAGATTGCACAGCCAAAAAGAAGAGGGATGCTGCTTATCTTCAGACTTAGCTTCTCATAGCACAAAAAGAAGAGGCAGGAATCCAACTTCAAGCTGAGGAATTTGATCTTATGGCTTCTGCTGCAGAATATGACGAGGAAGAAGAGGTGAATGCCAACTACATCTTGATGGCAAACTTACAGCAAGCATCAACCTCAGGAATGCATGATGACAGAGCTCCCGTTTATGATGCAGACGGTCCCTCTGAGGTACACCCAAGTTTTGATGATAATGATATATATAATATGTCTAATCAGGAGGAAGAGTATACTGAGATGCTTGAGCCCTACATTGAGACACACGAGGATCAAACGAATAATAGTAATATTATTTCGAATGAGCCTAGTGTGGACCTTAGTGTGGATCAAGTTGCTCAGCCTACAACCCTTCCTGATGAGACACATGCGTATTATAAATCTCTATTTGATAAGCTTGCTAAGGATGTAGATCATGCTACGGTGGTTAATAATAAGTTTAGAGAAACTAATGCCAAATTGACCACTGAGCTTGCGGGATATAAGGAACGGGAGAAAAGTTTTGAGATTCATCATGCTAAAATCAAGGAACTTGAACAAGCTCATGCTACATCGGTTTATCAAGAAAAATGCACCACTAAGAAATTAAATGCCTTACACTTAAGTAGTGCTAAAAAGATAAGCGAATTGAATGATGAAATCACTTCTCTTAATAAACAGCTTTCAACTGAAAAAGCTATTGTTTCTGATTTAAAAGAAGAAAGAAAAAAGCTAAAACATGATTTCAAAATTCGAGAAGATGGGCTTCTTGAGGATTTTTGCAAAGCGCAGGATAGGATTAGAGAATTAGACAACCTTTTAGTAAAACGTGGCCAAACTATGCAGACGATAAATATGCTCGCACCAAAAGTGAATGAGATAAATTACACTCGATACAAAATGGCTTTAGGTTGTCCTCTTCCCCCTAATCCAGGACACCTTAAGCAAGTTCAGGCCACTAATGAAACTTTATATAATGGTAGTGTGCTGTTGTCTGATGAGCATGATCAAAATAACTGGAGGTAATTTTACATCACCAGTTCAGATTGAGGTTCAAAAAAATTCTTCAAAACGATATTAATCCAATTATTAATCAAGTTGATGCTCGGTTAGGAAATTTGGAAAACGCTTTTCTAAAAGAATTAGCCAACTTTGTTGAAGACTTTAAATCATTGACGAAGGAAGCTGATGAATCTCTTGATAAAATTAAAGTTTTGGAAAATGATCTTGGACGCCTCTCTAAAGCTCGTGATTGTATTGATAGTAGCCCTGTTGAGTTAGGTACCTCTATGTCGCATAATGAAAACCTCCAAACTGAGCTTGATCTTATGAAAGAGAAGATGGAATCTTATGTCATTAAAAAGGATAAAGAATTCACCGATCTTTGGAATAAATTTGTCAAAAAATGTGATGAATGCAAATATGACAAGATTTCGTATGAAAAAGCTCACAATGAAATGCAACAAACTATCGCACGGTTGCAGGCTCAGTTAGGAGGGGTTTCGGAAACGAATTTGGCCTCGTCAGGGTTAGAGAGTGCTAGTGGTGGTAATGTTCAGAAGCTTAAGGCTAAGATTGCAGATTTAGAATCTGTTGTTGTTTCATATAAGCGGGTTGTTGAACAAAGTAAGTCTGTCTATCAGAAACTTATTGATAAAATCTGTGAGAACTGTAAGTTAAAGGCCTTGTTAAAAGATAAAACTTCTGAACATAGCTCGATTGTGGATACGATGATCCAGAAACCAGCAACCTCGGGACCCACTCGTATTGCTGTGACACCTTTTCCCAAGGTTGCTGGAACGAAAACTGCTGTGATTGCCCCAGGAATGTTTCGTGTTAGTTCTCCCTCTGTGCATAGCAAACAACGTACAACAAGCGTTAGGACAAAACCGATCACTATAACTCAACCACAAGTTATTGATTTAAAAAGTGCTAATTCTAATAGACGCGTGTCTTCTTCTACAGGAATAAACAACTACACTAAGAGCAGAAGGCCACAGCCTACGAGCAATACAAGGAATGATAGGGTCCCTTTTGCCTCTAGAAGTAGTCGCCCCAAGATCAATAATGTGGAAGTAGAAGAACACCCTAGGAATTTACCGCTTTTTAATCATAATCAGAAACCTAATTCATCTGAATGTAATGACTTTAAGCTTGCTATTCGGAATGAAAAATCTGAAGTTATTTGTGCTAAATGTAATAAATGTTTCTTTACTTTTAGTCATGATGCTTGTGGTTTGACTATGAATGGTTTGAATTATGGTGGTTACACTCGAATTGACAAGCTGTCAGTCAGTGAACAACAACGCACTCCTAAGGCTAAGGTGTATGTTCCAAAAAGTACGCATGTAGGGTCCACAGAAAGTCTTGCTAAGCCTAGTAGCCCTAGACTCACCTCTAAATGGTTGCCTAGTGGTAGAAATTTTGACTGTAGTGGCAAAATTATCGACACTAGTAGATCTCATACTGACAGTGAAACGTCGGTATGTGATACGGCTTAATTATCTTCTAACCCTACAGGAACCTATTTCATCGGTTGCCAAAATATTTGTTTCTCTTATCATTGGCAGGCTGTTGAAATTTGTCTCTGGTGCGTGGACTCGGGCTGTTCCAAACATATGACTGGGAATCGAAGCCTTCTCAAGAACTTTGTATGGCGTGTCATGGGAACTGTTCGATTTGGAAATGATCACGTTGCAGCAATTCTAGGCTATGGTGATCTTCATTGGGGAAATATAATCATCAACAGAGTCTCTTTTGTTGATGGCTTGGGACATAACTTGTTCTCGGTTGGGCAATTTTGTGACTCAGACTTGGAGGTCGCTTTCAGAAGTCATACATGTTTTGTAAGAGATCTTGAAGGAATTGATCTGTTGAAAGGAAATCGTACCACCAACCTTTACACCATTGATCTTTTTCAAATGTCTGCTGCTTCTCCAATTTGTCTCATGGCCCGAGCCACATCAACAAAGTCGTGGTTATGGCATCAAAGGTTATCTCATCTCAATTTCGATGCCATCACCCATCTCGCGAAAGATGATCTCGTTACCGGTCTTCCAAAGTTCAAATATACAAAAGACCATCTTTGTCCTTCATGTGAGCAAGGTAAAAGTAAGAAGAAGCCTCACAAACCCAAACCTGTTCCCAACTCAACGAATAGGTTACATCTCCTACATATGGATTTGTGTGGCCCAATGAGAATAAAAAGTATTAATGGAAAGCGGTATGTCCTTGTCATTGTGGATGACTATTCTCGCTACACATGGGTTCATTTTCTTGCTTCAAAAGATGAAACCCCTGATGTAATTATTAACTTCTTGAAGAAAACATCAGTTCTACTGCAAGCCCCTGTCATTATTGTGAGAACGGATAACGGTACAGAATTCACAAATCAGAAATTGAAAGCCTATTTTGACGAAGTTGGGATTTCTCATCAAACTTCGGCTGTAAGAACTCCAGAGCAGAATGGAGTTGTGGAACGGAGGAATCGTACGTTAGTTGAAGCTGCTCGAACGATGCTTCTCTCCTCTAGTGCACCGTTATTCCTTTGGGCCGACGCTATAGCAACTGCATGTTATACTCAAAACCGCTCCATTATTCACACCCGTTTCAACAAAACACCTTATGAGATCATTAATGGAAGAAAACCGGATATTTCATTTTTACATGTCTTTGGTGCATTATGCTATCCGAAGAATGATCGTGAAGATATCGGTAAACTTGAACCTAAAGGTGATATTGGCTTTTTCATTGGTTATTCTTCAACTGCTTGTGCTTACAGGGTTTATAATCGAAGGACAAGAAAGGTAATGGAGACTATGAACGTTACCTTTGATGAACTCTCGGGTATGGCCTCTCAGCATAGAAGTTCACATCCCGAGCTTCAAGGTCAGACTTCTGGACATGTAAGTTCAGGACTCGCGCTTCAATTTGCACCGTCATCAATCTCATCGTTACAACCATCGGAACGTGACTTGGAAGTTTTATTTGGGCCAATATATGATGAATATATGGAGGGTCCTTCGTCATTTGGTGTTCCTCAAAATGCCCCAGCTACACCTGCTACGGTAGTTCTAGAACCTCTGACTGCATCTACACCATCGGCATCTACTTCTGCACCATCTACGTCAACCTCAACCATAGTACCTCAAAAAATTCCAACCACTTCTCCGATTGCTGACGCAACTCAACAACATTCTCAGCAAATTCCTACTCATGTTCATCTTCAGAATGAAATAGTTGCTGAAAATGCAAACAATGCGATGCTCAACGAACACGAGTTTGTTAATCCATTTGCGGCTTCCACAAGCACTACTCAGCCTTCAACACCATATGTGGATCCGTCGAGCTCGCATCAAGTTTCTCATACACTTCCACATGAACACAAATGGACTAAGAATCATCCTTTGGTTCAAGTGATTGGCAATCTCTCACGACCGGTCTCAACACGAAATCAGCTGCGTACCGATGGTGATATGTGTATCTATGCACTATCAGTCAGCACAATGGAGCCAGCAAGTGTGAAAGAAGCAATGACCGATGCATCATGGATTGAGTCTATGCAAGAAGAACTCAATCAGTTCATCCGACTCGATGTATGGGAGTTAGTACCTCGACCAGACAATATCGATCCTCTTACCTTGAAATGGTTATTCAAAAACAAGATGGATGAGGAGCAAACGGTCATTAGGAACAAGACTCGGTTAGTTGTGAGAGGTTATAAACAGCAGGAGGGAATTGATTTCGCCGAGTCCTTCGCCCCGGTTGCTAGGATGGAAGCTATTAGGATTTTCTTGGCATATGCTGCACACAAATCGTTCACTGTGTATCAAATGGACGTGAAGACGGCTTTCTTGCATGGGCCGTTAAAAGAAGATGTGTATGTATGTCAACCTGAAGGTTTCATTAATACCGAACATCCAAGCCATGTCTACAAGTTGAAAAAGGCAATTTATGGTTTGAAACAAGCACCGAGGGCATGGTACGACGAATTATCATCATTTCTTCTACAAAATCACTTCAGCAAAGGAACCATTGATCCAACGTTGTTTATCAAGCACTACGGAAACGACATCTTGGTGGCTCAGGTCTATGTAGATGATATTATATTTGGTTCTACTAACCCAAAATATTCCATATTATTTGCCGACCTTATGAAAAGTCGATTCGAAATGTCCATGATGGGGGAAATGACGTTCTTTCTTGGTCTCCAAGTTCACCAATCCCCCCGTGGTATTTTCATAAATCAGTCCAAGTATGTGCTTGAGATTCTAACGAAATTTGGTATGGATAACTGTGATCCTATTGGTACTCCAATGGACACTAAACACAAGCTTGATTTGGATAAGAAAGGGACATTTGTAGATGCTACAAAATACCGAAGTATGATCGGGTCCCTTATGTACTTAACCTCAAGCAGACCGGACATTGTGCATGCTACTTGTTTATGTGCTCGGTACCAGGCTCAGCCAACCGAGAAGCACCTCAAGGAGGTTAAAAGGATCTTTCGTTATCTCCGGGGAACCATCAACATGGGTCTCTGGTATACGAAGGATTCTGGTTTTAATCTCACTGGTTTTTCAGATGCCGATCATGCAGGGTGTCATGATACATTCAAGAGCACTTCCGGTGGAGCACAATTCTTAGGCGAGAAGCTAGTGAGCTGGTCATCAAGAA
Organism: Glebionis coronaria; assembly: GCA_025667525.1. Lineage (NCBI taxonomy): Eukaryota > Viridiplantae > Streptophyta > Magnoliopsida > Asterales > Asteraceae > Glebionis > Glebionis coronaria. Next base: position 49,416,054 of record CM046877.1, read on the forward strand.
AACAAGATTGTACGGCGTTGTCAACCGCGGAAGCAGAATATGTGTCTCTATCCGTGTGTAGTGCTCAAGTCCTTTGGATGAGAACACAACTCACGGATTATGGCTTTTACTTTAACAAAGTCCCTATTTATTGTGATTCACAATCAGCCATAGCCATATCCTGCAACCCGGTCCAACATTCCAAGACCAAGCACATAGCTGTCCGATTCCATTTCATTAAGGAGCATGTGGAAAAAGGAACGATTGAACTGTTCTTTGTCAAGACGGACTACCAACTAGCCGACATCTTCACCAAAGCTCTTCCTCAAGACAGATTTGAATTTTTGGTTCGTCGACTTGGTATGCGTAGTTTCACTCCTGATGAACTTGAACGTCTTGCACATTCACAGTAATCTTGTATATATCTATCAGAAAACCAAAATACAAAAATATAAAACCTATAAAAACAACAAAAAAAATGAGAAAACCTTTCAAAAATACCAAAAATATTCTTCTCCGACATGTCTCTCAGCATCGATAATATGGACGTGCTTAGAAATGTTGTTCAATAACGACACGGGTACGTACATAAAGTTCGAATGAGAGTTCAAATGTTTTTAAAACATGTCTTTTCTATTTTTCTTCTCATAATGGCTTATAGTCACATGTCAGACTATAACCCGGTCCCTAAATAAAGGAAAGTCTTCGACTTATCCTCAACAACGAGAAATTCATTTTTCTCGGTCATGAGCTTATATCAAAACATTCAAAGTTTTAAGCTCATGAACACAATTTTTTCTCGGACTTTTGAGCATAATTTTTTCAAAGTATTTCAAAACAATGTGCTCATATACTCCCCTATTTAAATAGAATCTCTTCTCGAGGGGGAGTATAATGATTTCATAAACATTTGTTCCAAAGTTTCATGACATATTATTCTCTCCATGTTTCATCACTAGTTTCACAAAAATTTCAATTTCATGCAATTTTTGAGGGGAGAATAGTGATTAAAATGTGTTGTCTTGGATAATATCTTTGATGTAAGTGCTTTCTCTTCCTAATATGTGCAAAAACCTTTCCTTTTATGATGCACATATGTAGGGGGAGCGTTTTTGGTGATATAGAAAACTTTCAAGGTGTAAACATTGATTTCATCAACACCTTGACTGCATTTTCAGATGATCTTTCTGGTTACGATATCTATACCCTTCAACACATAAATTCACGATGGTATTGGTGTCAAAAGGTGGTTAGGTATTCGTCCTATGATCCAACCAGAACCAGAGGGATCTTCCCAGGGAAAATCCATTAGAACTTAGAAGTCCTTAGGAAAGATGGAGTAGTTGAGTGTACGGGAATAATGCCGACTAATGACTTAAGCTAGCACTGGAACAATCACAACAAGGTGCTAGTTATGACGTCTTGGTAAGCATTGAAGGGGTTGAAGAATGAAAAAGAAATGTAAGGATAAAGGGTGTAAATAAAGAAGCCCTCCATACAACTTAGGCAGAAACCGGGTCAATACATCTATTATCAGAATCACTTTGATGATTTCTGATACTGAAGACAAAGCATCATGGACCCAGTGATGCAATGCACAACCCTTCCCAGCCTACTCAAGCTTCTCTCAAAAGAAGTTTGTTTTATTGTCACGGAGTTCAACTCATTTCTATCAACTTTCTCACTCCGAGATAGTAGATATTGAATAGGTGGCAGTCTGCTCCAGCCTCCGATCACTAAATAAACGTGCACTTATAGAGTCTAGAGCCAACGAGATTCATCAAAAATCTCATTAGGACACTTATTCCATAGATCAAGTGTTGTTCATCATTAGAACACAAGCGATGATTTACAGAGTCCTACGCTCTATCCTTGTGGTATTGCTAGAACATTCAGAGTGATACTCTTTAGTATTCACAGTGATGAATGGAAATCCTTCCAGTGTTAACATCAAACAGCACTGCGGTAGGTCATATGTAAGATTCACTTGAATTAAACATATGTTAACTGGAAAGCAACAGTGGTTTGATTCTTAATTGATTCAAACTCGTTCCAGGTCTCGACGCAATATCTTTATGATCTTGCCAGAACATTCAGAGTAATACTTTTCAGTATTTACAGTGACGAATGGAAATCCTTCCAGTGTCATCATCAAACAGCACTGCGGTAGGTAACTTGTGCGATTCTATATGAATCAAACTTGTGTCAACTGGAAAGCAACGATGGTTTGATTCTTAATTGATTCAGACTTGTTCCAGGAAAGTGAATTGACGACCTAATCAGCAGAATGGAACTGCATGATTCACTCCTTACTGTGAATTATCTTTCGATATATTCAAGTATTGAGAACGGCTACCACAGCTGGAAATCCTGTCAAGGAAGTTCTTTGAACTTACCTGATCACAGGTACAGTATTCGTACTGTATAACGGGAAACCGGTGGAATGCAAACGGTGGCGTTATCTCAAGAGTCGCAATTCAAGGCCACATATTCAGGATTATTGAAGAAAGCTCAAGAACATCTAAAGACAAAGACTTCCGCTACTCTGATGATCAAGGGAGATTGTTAACAAGCTTTCATGTCAACTCAAAACATGAGTATGTGGGTAAAGACACAAGAATACAAGCTGGAAAAGTTACAAGATCAAGTCAAGGCAAAGATCAAAGATCCAAGATCACAAGTCATGAAAGGAACTATGAAACAACTCTCAAGACAACGAGCTTTAAAGTCTGCAACACCAACGAAGTGAAGTCACATATTACATGACCACCCCTTAGGGGGAGATTGTTAGCCGTATTTAAAGTGATGGTCATATAATATACCGTTGCGAAGCTCGTGAAAAATACTATTCAACGGTGTCGAGAGTTCTTAGTTATTAATGTTTATGTAACGGGAATTAGTCCCGAACACACAAATGAGGAAGGCCTCCTAAACTCTTACTACTTAGTATAAAAGGCCTCCTAAGCCTCATTTGTGTGTGTGTTTTCCATTCCATTGTTTTGTAGAGATAGAAACGTATGTGTTTCTCTCACTAGGAATTCACAACTTTGTTTTTCTCTTTTCCTTCATCTAATCTAATCTTTCTTTTTTGGTTTAATCTTCATCTACATTTCTACATCATTATAAGTCGTGTGTTACAATCCAACACACCTTATGCTCAGTCATCATATTCTTCTTATCAAGAAAATGCAGCATATCCATCAAGCTACTCTGACCACATGAGTATTCCTTCTAGTGCTTATGCAGCTCAACAAGACTAAGCAATGTATTGTGATAATAAAGAAGTCCCCATTCCTGAATTCAAACAAGGAACTGACCCAGTTGAAGTGTTAGCCACTATGTCTGCTTATCTCACAAGGACATTGAGCAAACGAGGATTTAGAGGACCAGCTCCTACTAACAATCAGCTGAGGAATTCATCCAATTCTCGACAACAAGCTACTATTGAGAATGGCAGGGTAATGGTTCAACCTATTCAACCTTATCAGGGGAGACCCACTACATCAACCACCAATGCACGCACGGTCAATCCTGCTCCAATGGTCAACACTCCTCGACGGGCTAATTCCACAGGCAAGTTGAGAATGATTATATGCTACAACTGTAAGGAAGAAGGTCACATGTCCAGGGATTGCACAAAAGCCAAGAGGAGAAGGGATGGTCAATGGTTTGTAGAGAAGATTTATTTGGTGAACGCTCAGGCACAAGGACAGGAACTTGATGAAGAGGAGCTTGCATTTCTTGCTGATCCAGGGATTGCTGAACAAGAAGTTGTCACTACACAGAATGCAGCATACCAAGCAGATGATATGGATGCTTACGATTCAGACTGTGATGATCTTCAATCTGCTCAGGCAGCTCTTATGGCAACTATCTCTAGCTTTGGGTCAGATAAAATATCTGAGGTACTTACTAATACCACTGATACTAGTATTCAACCACATCAAGTTGGGCAAGAGAGTGCTGATCCGAATGAGTCTTCGGTGGTGAGTCTTTCAAATGAGAAGACAATCAATGATAGTAATATCAATGTGAGTCCCCAGACTTTGAGTGAATCACAACGGGAGCCATTTCGCATACGCATATTCCTGCTCAACAAGATTTGGTCATGGTTCCTGCAAACTTACTTAGCCAAATGAATACTGCACTATTAGAAACCCTGGCTAAGAATAAGAATTTGTCTGCTGAGCTTGCGTTGTGCAACGAAAAAGTTCAAACTTTGGAATTAGTCCCTTCGTCCAATGTTCTAACCAATCCTGAATATGATCATTTTCGAAACAAACAAATGGTTCATTTGTAAGAAATTGAAACCTTAAGAGCAACGAACTTAAAGAAAAAGAGTTAGTGGTCACTAATTTTCATAAACTTCAAACGGATTTTGAGTTACTCGAGTCTAAAAATAATGAAATGGAAATTAATGCAGCTAATAAGATTAGAAATTTAGATTATTTGCTTTTAAGACAATACGCTGCCTCTCAACTAGTGCACTTATTTGATGCTTCGTTTAGAGAATTTAACTTATCGCGTCAAAAAGGCCTTCCCCCTAACCCACGGTATGCAAGACAAGCTCTTATCCATAGTCCAAGACTTTATAATGCAACCCAATTAGGATTGGTCTTAGATCCGATTGTTACTTTCGAGGATCGCACAAATAAGGATCTAGTTGATGAGAATCGGTCATACAACTTTGCAAAATATCCCTAGTGTGATTATTTTAAAATGAATCAGGAGCTTGCAAAAACGGACTTTAGAATTCGCTTCCATATGGATAAAGATCTCATCACAGCACCAACCTACATGTTAAATGAAGAAAACCCTAGTACACTTCCTACACTTGTCAAAATGGAAGTACCTAAGGAAATTCCAAAGGATCTTCCACCTGTTAGCACTGTATGGTTAAACTTGCAAGAGATTAATCAATACTTTGCTAGTTTTGACAAGGTCATCCGGGAATGTACGACTTCAAATGGCTTAAACGCCGGAGAATGGGCTTTCGAACACATGAACGAGGTGTTTAAGAATGAGATCAATCCGTTTGTCGAAAGTCTAAAAGGAAGTTTTGCATCTCTTTCAGAAAATCTCGAGTTTGAAATTTCAGAAGTTCAAAAAGTGTTTTATGAAATGGACACCGCTTACGAACTACAATTAATTGAAAAGGAAAAGATTTTATCCGAATATGACCGATTCTTGTCCTAAGTAATTTCGTGTGATGTGCTTACTACTGTGAATGTTAATTATTCGAATGAGCTTACATCCGCTATGATTAAATGTGATGATGTGAATATATGTGATGATGTGTGTGATCTCTCTGTAAATGTTGCTGATACTGTAAATGAGGTAGATAATCATTCTTGTCACGAGTCTAACGCTGAATTTTTAAAGCTTCAAGATTCTTACAATTTACTTACAAAACGCTTTAATCAACTTGAACAACATTGTATATCTTTAGAATTAAAACATCAAACTCAAAATGAGGATATTTTGATAACAAATGGTTGTGAAAACAGTGTTGAGACGAGTGACAAGATGATTGAGATAGTTAAGGCATTAGAGGAAGAGATTATGAGATTAAAGAGAGATGTGTCATCGAATGAAACAATAAAATTGGAACTAGAGGCTGCAGAGTCTAAAAACCAGGACTTAGAAATTAGACTATCGTCTATTCTAGGGGAGATGGATCGGGCAAGACAGGGACTATCCGCTCTTTATGGTTCAATAGAAGAACGCTTAGCTTTTAATGCAGCACAACAACAATCTTATGTTGAACAACTGAACCAAAAGTGTGAGGAAATCTCTGACTTAAATATCCAACTCATTGACAAAAACATGGTTTTGGCCGAGTTAAAGGAGACACTTCTTCTCACCCGACAAGAAGTTGTTAATAACGTAGCTACCAACTCTGCACCGTCCTCTAGTGCTCCATCAACCAATTCAGTAGTGCTCTATAAGAACCCGCGCCATAAGCAAAATCCGCTTACTTACAATGACTATATGAGGAATGCAATTAAGCACGTGGATCTTGTTAGGGATATTTTAGATGATTTGTATGCGTTAGATCCCTCAAGCAGTTACTATTATTCAGCTCATGAATATATTAAGCGTGTTCAATATTGCTTAGCATACTTGCAATTTATAGGAAAACCGGGTTCTGCACTACTTACTAATAATCGACCCATTGCTGTCACTCCATTCAATAAAACCCCAGGAGCAAAACCGTCATTGGCACCATCAACAAAGGCACCTTTAAAATCTGTTGCTAATGTTCCCACTTTGCCTTCTACAGGAATAAAAGAGTCTACTAAGGCTAAAGGATCGCCACTCAAGAAAGATAAGATCAAGCCCTCCACTAGTAGTACCATCAAGAAGAAAGTAGAAGCTCACCCTAGGGATGTTATTTCAGATTTAAATAAAAAGAATCATGTTGCTAAGACTAAATGCTTTGCGCCTGTGCAGAAGCCTAAACCATTTGTGAATTCTAATTTAAAATGTTGGAATTGTAATGAATGCATGTTTTCTCAACGTCAGGATTTGTGTCTTATTGATCATGTGAATGAAATGAATGCCATTAGGAATGATCTTGAATGGAAGCCAACTAGGAGAACTCGTTCCTAGGTTGGATGGCAATGGCGTCCCACTGGTAGGACCTTTACATTAGATGGAACAATGTGCCCTTTAACTAGGAATGCATCCATTGAGGTTAGGTCTCAGCGTCCTTTAATTAGGCACACTAGCACTAAAGTATGGAAACCGCGCCCTTTAATTAGGTCAGCTCCCACTATAGTGCCTATTAGTGAAGAAATACCTTAGGATTTAAGCCAACTTGAATCTACACCACCAACTAGGAAGAAGGCTAGGAAATCTAAGAAACCTAAGGTTAGAAAATCTAAGATCATTAAATCTGTACCTGCTAATAACAAGGAACATTCAGATTCCGAAACCTATACATTGTCCTCGTCTGGTGATATTTTCAGGTGGTCCAAATCATCCTCTGGTATTTGGACTCCGGTTGCTCAAAGCATATGACCGGAGATCGCTCGATGCTCCGAAATTTCGTCAGCAAGTTTCTTGGAACGGTTAAATTCGGTAATGATCATATTGCAAAGATAATGGGGTATGGTGAATATCAGATTGGAAATGTTACGATTTCAAGTGTATACTATGTAGAAGGTCTTGGTCATAATTTATTTTCAGTAGGACAGTTTTGTGATTCCAACCTAGAGGTTGCTTTTCGACAACATACTTGTTTCATCCGCAACTTGGAAGGAAAAGACTTGTTGAAGGGGTCTCGTGGTGCAAATCTTTATACTTTGTCCCTACAAGACATGATGGCCGCCTCTCCAGTATGTCTTCTCTCCAAAGCATCTAAGACCAAGTCATGGTTATGGCATCGCAGATTATCTCATCTCAACTTTGATGCTATTAATCATTTGGCTAAAAACGAATTAGTTCGTGGTCTTCCAAAGCTCAAATTTCACAAGGACCATTTATGTTCCGCGTGTTCAAGGGGGAAAAGCACCAAAAAATCATACAAGTCCAAAGCTGAAGACACCAATCAAGAAAAACTTCATCTTTTGCATATGGATCTTTGTGGGCCAATGTGAACCGAAAGTGTGAGCGGTAAGAAATTCATCCTTGTTATTTTGGATGATTTCTCCAGGTTTACATGGGTTAGATTTCTACGTACAAAGGATGAAGCACCGAAGGCTATCATCACTTTTCTGAAATTCATTCAGGTACGTTTAAATACTACTGTCCGCCGTATTCGTACAGATAATGGAACAGAGTTCGTCAACCAGAATCTTCGTGATTAATATGAAGAAGTTGGTATTTCACATGAAACATCCGCTGCACGTACTCCACAACAAAACGGTGTCGTTGAAAGACGGAATCGTACGCTTATGGAAGCTGCTAGGACTATGCTGATTTATGCGAACGCTCCATTATTCTTGTGGGCAGAAGCTATATCCACTGCATGTTTCACCCAAAACCGTTCTATCATTCGGAAACGCCATGGAAAAACACCTTACGAGCTTCTACATGATCGTAAACCCGATGTTTCATTCTTTCATGTGTCTGGTGCTCTTTGTTATCCAAACATTAATAGTGAGAACTTGGGCAAACTTCAACCGAAAGCCGATATAGGTATTTTCATTGGTTACTCACCCTCCAAGAAAGCATACCGAATTTACAACCGTCGTCTTGGTAAGATAGTAGAAACTACGGACGCAGATTTTGATGAGCTGACAGCGATGGCTTCTGAGCAACGTAGCTCTGAACCCGCGCTTCACGAGATGGGAACCGGTGCTATTAGTTCCAGATTAGTTCCCAATAATCCTACTTCTACATCATTCATACCACCTACTAGGCCCGAGTGGGATAAACTATTTTAACCGTTGTTTGATGAATTCTTTGATCCCCCAAGTGATGAAGTTCCAGCACCTGTAGTGATAGCTCCAATCCCTGAAGTTGTTGCTCAAGCTAATGAAGCTTTATCAAATGCATCTTCAATTAACATTGAACCGGATGCACCTCTACCAAGTAATTCTCAAACTACACCTGAATCGTCACCCTTACTTGTGCCTAATGATGTTGAAGAGGATTCTACTGATCACGATTTAGAATATGCTCACCTACAAGAGCTTCCTTTCTTTGGTATACCGATACCTGAAAACCCTTCAGCCGCGTCTACCTCAGAAGAAGCTCCTACAATTGTTCACTCCAGACCACCAGGGATTGAAAATCACAGCACCAAATGGACAAAAGATCACCCAATTAGGAATATTATTGGAGGCCTCGATCGACCAGTCTCGACACGCCATCAATTACAAGAGAGTGCACTCTATTGCTATTTGATGCATTTCTCTCCGAAGTTGAACCTAAAAACTGGCAACATGCTATGACTCAATCATCTTGGATTGAAGCCATGCAAGAGGAACTAAATGAATTCCAAAGACTTGAAGTATGGGAATTAGTTCCTCTCCCTGACAAGGTTAACATCCTTACTTTGTTGTGGGTTTATAAGGTTAAACTCGATGAGATGGGTGGAGTCTTGAAGAATAAGGCTAGATGGTTGCTAGAGGATACAAACAAGCCTTGGGTATCGACTTTGAAGAATCTTTTGCTCCTGTTGCAAGATTGGAGGCTATTAGACTATTCCTTGCGTATGCTGCTCATATGAACATGATCGTCTATCAAATGGATGTGAAGACGGCATTTTTGAATGGTGAACTAAGGGAAGAAGTCTATGTTAGTCAGCCGGATGGGTTCGTTAGCATGGAGTTTCCTAATCATGTGTACAAGCTTAAGAAGGCTCTCTATGGGTTGAAACAAGCTCCACGCGCGTGGTATGATCTCCTTTCAACATATCTCATTTTGGAAGGCTTCTCCAAAGGCAAAGTGGACCCCACTCTATTCACTCTCAAGGAGGACAACGACATGATACTGGTACAAATTTATGTTGATGATATAATATTTGCTGCCTCTAACATAGAATTGTCAAATCGCTTTGAGAAGATAATGTCCACACGCTTTCAGATGTCAATGATGGGAAAATTTTCATTTTTCTTAGGATTACAAATTTCCCAGAATCCCAGAGGCATCTTTATTAATCAATCCAAATTTGCTCTAGAATCTTTAAAGAAATATAACTTTGAAAATTGTGAACCCGTGGACACTCCAATGGTGGAGAAATCCAAGTTAGATGAAGATAGGAATGGGATTATTGTCGATCCGAAAATTTACCGTGGAATGACCGGCACCCTTCTCTATCTGACTGCTAGCAGGCCTGATTTGCAGTTTGCCGTATGCATGTGTGCCCGGTATCAGGCTCGGCCTACCGAAAAGCACCTACATGTTGTTAAAAGGATCTTTCAGTATCTCAAAGGAACACTTCATCGTGGTCTATGGTATCCGAAAGATTCCTCTATTGCTTTAATATCATACGCAGATGCCGATCATGCTGGGTGTCAAGACACGAGGCATGGCACTTCTGGGTCGGTGCAACTCCTTGGAGACAGATTGATTAGTTGGTCTTCAAAAAGGCAGAAAAGCGCTGCAATTTCTAGCACGGAGGCTGAATACATTGCCATGTCCGGTTGTTGTGCTCAAGTCCTTTGGATGAGATCACAACTAATTGACTACGGTTTGGGATTCAACAAAATCCCGATGTATTGTGACAACAAGAGCGCCATTGCCCTTTGCTGCAACTACGTTCAAAACTCCCGGGCAAAGCACATCGACATTCGCTACCATTTCATTAAAGAGCAGGTGGAGAACGGAGTGATCGAGCTGTATTTTGTCACCACTGAGTACCAGCTGGCAGATATGTTCACAAAAGCCTTAGATCGAGGACGAATCGAGTTTTTGATCGACAAGCTTGGCATGAAATCTTTCTCTCCAGCGACTCTCAAAGAGTTGGCAGAAGAATCAGCAGAATAGTTGTGGTAAACTATTCATGCGTATCCTTTGTTCGTGATCATGTATATTATCGTATATATATAAACCACAAAAAGAAAAATACAAATATATAAAACCAAGAAAAACCATAAAAAATATAAAACCAAGTAAAACCATAAAAAATATAAAACCAAGAAAAACCATAAAAAATATAAAACCAAGAAAAACCATAAAAAAAATATAAAATCAAGAAAATCCAAAAATATTTTTCGTTTTTTTAAAATCGGGCATGTCTTTTAGTACGGTAATATTTACGGCTTTAGAAATGTCGATCAATATTGACACGGCGCCATAAATAGAGTCCGTATAAAAGTTGTACATTTTTAAAACATGCCCATTATGGTTTGTAGTTATTTCTGACAGCAACCCGTTTTTCGCATTAAAGTCACGTATTTCCTTGGAAAACGTTGGCTCACAACGGGAATTAATTTTCTCGGGCATGATTTACAAGCCAAATCATGCAAAGGGATCAAGTTTACTTTATAACTTGGTCTAACACGAGTTAGTGTACGTCTCAGTGCATTAATTTGTCAAAATAAGAGAAATCTTATTGCCACCTCGAATCAATTTTTCTAAGACATTAATTGGAAATGTTTTCATCAATATTTGACTCTTTAAACAATGACTACAGCTCTTTAAATAGAAAACGGGTCATCGTTTAAGGGGGAGAAAATGTTAAATCGTCTTCGTCATCAAAAAGGTCTTCAAAAGTTTTCGAGGAAAATTAATTAGCTCAATGGTTAATGGCTGGAATTGCTTCGACATTCGTTTTGTATTTGTTTGTGAGATTGTCGTGAATAGTTTAGCTAAGATAGGTTAAGTTAGCTAAGTTTAACGATGGTTAGGGAGACTAGAAAAGAAAAATGAAAAGACAAGGAATAAAAAGTAAAAGAAAGAAAAGACATGGGGAAAAAGTGACAAAGACTCAAACTTTTGAAAAGTTTGACCCAAGTCAAATCCATCCCCCCCCCCCCCCCCCCCCGTTTCTTTCATTCTTCTTTCTTTTCTGTTTTCCTCTTGACCGTCATTAACACACACATTAAGCTCACAAACATCACGGTCTTTTAATCAAGATAATCCATCTCATTCATTCCTAAGGTACAATCATCAGTTAATTTGTTTAATTATTCCTTTAAATCAACTTAATTAACTCATTTTAATTAGGTTAAATCCAATTAGGGTTTCTGCTTAATTAGGGATAATTGATTTGGGGGTTTGCCTGGGTTTCACGCGGAATAGGACAAGAATAAGATTGGTGGCCTTTAGAATGCTTAAAACGAACATCTAAGCCTAGATTAAACGATCAAAAGGTGTGTTTAGGTTATTCCGAATAAACGAATTGTTTCTAAGAGTATTCCGAATAGACATGTTATTCCGCATAGATATTCCGCATAGAATGATTATTCCGAGTAGACATGTTATTCCGCATAGAATGATTATTCCGAATAGACATGTTATTCCGCATAGAATGATTATTCCGAGTAGACATGTTATTCCGCATAGAATGATTATTCCGAATAGACATGTTATTCCGCATAGAATGATTATTCCGAGTAGACATGTTATTCCGCATAGAATGATTATTCCGAGTAGACATGTTATTCCGCATAGAATGTTTATTCTGAATAGACATGTTATTCCGCATAGAATGATTATTCCGAGTAGACATGTTATTCCGCATAGAATGATTATTCCGAATAGACATGTTATTCCGCATAGAATGCTTGTTCCGAATAGACGTGTTATTCCGCATAGACAGGTTTTCCGCATAGACTTGTTTATTCCGGATAGACTTGTTTATTCCGGATAGACTTGTTTATTCCGGATAGAGGTTTATTCTGAATTAAATGTTTATTCCGAATGAAGGATGTTTGAGTGTTTTAAAAGTCTAAGGGTTTATGTCATTTGTATAATGCTTAGGTATAAATTTACCATGATATTCATATATGTATGTATCAACTTTTGTGTTTTATCTTAAGCAGAAACAATGACTAACCCAACCGTGCAACAAATACAAGACTCTAGAGCAGCAGCCATTGTCGAGGCCAAAACCCTCAAGTTCATTCCAAACAACTACCGGTTGAAGGAGATCTCTCATTGCACTCACAATGGATTCAACGTAGGTTCAACCATTCTTGACAATTCTCACCTCAGGAAAGCGCTAAGGGATAGTGCTTCGGTACCCTTCGACTACATGTACGAATTCTGGGCAACCAAATAGAAGACGTCAAACAAGATCACATTCTTCCTGGACAACAAGCAACAGACTCTCACCGTGTCAGACTTCCGCAAGATCTTTGGTTTTCGGGAGGTACCGAAAGGATTAACATTATCAGCAAACCCGACCAAGAACCAGCTCATGGAGATGTTCTCTGACATTGGATGTGCGGACATACGAATAGTGTCCGAGTTTACCACAGCCAAAGTGGGTCAACCTTGGAGAGCGATTTTTGGTATTCTCAGCCGATGTCTCACACCCAAAACGACCGGGTATGATGTTGTGCGTCCGCCAATCGTCAAGATGTTCTATGGTATGTTCAAAGGTATGGGTATTGATTATGCATCATTGCTGTGGGAAGAGTTTATTTTTCAACTCTTCACAAACACGAAGGGTAAGGTTAAAGGTTATCAGTACCCTAGGTTCATAAAGCTAATCATCCAATATTGTATGAAAAACGATGCGTCTATTGATAAGCGTGCAGGTAGCCGTCACCACACAATGGATGCTGATGATCTGGTGGACTTAAGGCAAGAAACTCACTCCAATATTGTTATCCCTGGTCCTATTCCTAGTTATCTCTTGACATATGAGATTATCGCTTCTGCTGAGTACAAGAACACGCTACAAGAAATCGAGAATCAACGAGCAAGCATTCAAGCAAGAGAAGAATCGTCTACCACGGTTAAGAGTAAAGGTAAACGCAAGCAAACAGCTTTACCTGAACCCAAAACCAAAAAGACAAAGACCGTAGCTAAGAAGGGTAAGAGCACGGCTGACGAGCTTGTTCTTCACGATGAGGAAGATGTTGATGACGATCCTACTATCGATTTAACTCGCAAGTCTGAGAAGAAGTTAATGAAGATGGCTATCGAAAAGAGTAGGAGAGACACGGGCGGTAGTGGTTCGGGTGCACAGATGGATGTTGAAGAAGAATACGAGGAGCCAGATGATATTAATGAGTTTGGATCACCTGAACGATACTCTACTTCGAAGGAGACATCTATTGCTGTATCAGCAAGTGTTGAGAAGGAGTCTGGTGCTACTACAATCATTGTACCTACACAGCCTCTCGTAACTCAACCTCCACCAATCCAGCCCTTACCAACCCGACCGGTGCCAACACCATTCCTTCCACCTCCAACAACTTCCATCCTCAGTACTGTAATCACAACCGAGCCTCTTCAACCAACCCAGAGTAGCTCTGTATCATCTTCAATGGCTGCATTCGTAATGGCAGAAATATTGGATAAACACACAGATAGTCAAAGAAGAGAGATGGATAAACTTCGAGAAGAGCTATTTCGACGAGTGGAAAGTGAAGCGGGATCCAAGAAAGCCCAAGAAGAGATGCTAGCTAAGTTCACTGCAGAGATGGAGTTGACACGTAAAGCTCATGCAGAAGAACTTGCTCAGGTCAAACAGGCTGAAGCTGATAAGTATGAAGCACGACTTACGAGAATTCGAGTTATAAAAGATAAGTATAAGGAGCAGAAAGAAACACTTGAAGCTTCTATTTTAGAGAGAGTGAATGAATCTGTTGAGGCCCTTATGCCAAAGCTGCGTGATGAAATGAGGAAACTTGCGGCTGATAACTTGATGATTAAGTCGTCCAACCCTTCCGAGACAGCTTACAAAATTGCATATGACTTGACGGATTTTGAATTAAAGAAGATCCTCAAAGCTCGCATGAAGGAAGTTGGATCCTTTAACAAGTCTAAAGTTCAACGGATACTTTACAAAGCACTCAATGACGCTATTTTGGAGGATGATCGGTTGTTTAAGACGTTTGGAAGCGTGGTACCTTATCACATCTTGGATGAGGAGGAAAAGGTAGATAGTGAACAAGAGGAGGGTAATGGTGAAGAAGAAGAAGAAGAAGATGATGATGATGATGGTGACGATGATGGTGATGATGATGAGGATGGTGATGATGATCATGGTGGTAATGGTGGTGATGGTGGTGATCTAAATGAGCAGAGTGATAAGGGTAGCAACGGAGATGATGATGAGGATGATGGTGATAAACATGATCAGCCTGAAACGGGGGACAAGGTTGCCAGCACAAAGACACCATCCAAGTCTGGTACCAAGTCTCAGAAAGATGTTGCACGAAAGGAAAAGTCCACCTCTACGGAATCAAGACGAACCAAGTGGCGCCATGATGTGAATGCAGCTACTGCGTCATCGATTCCCGGTACATCTGTTTCTGTTTCTATACATGTTGCCACTAATCCTGTTAGTTCTTTTGTTGCTCCTGTGATTGCAGAATCAGTAACTGAACCTGAATCTACACAACACTCGCCTGTTCATGATACCACCGAGATGCCTAAATTAGAACCAGCAAGTGTTCATGTTTCTACTCCTCTGCAACAAGAACCACAATCTACTTTTCCCGAGTCAAGCACACGGGACTGGGCGGACACATTAGAGATTGATGAAACTGCACCGCCACAAGCTTGGATCACGGCAGCTGCTAAATATGATCCAATCACAGACGCTGACAGAGATGTTCTATATCTCCGTATCCGTAGTCCGATAGACTTGTGTGCATTTTTGGCTCATGAGTTTAAATCTTCGATAACTCCGTCTTTGGTGAAGAGAGCGCTAAAGGATAAGAGAATTCACGCCAAAACCAGGTTAAGCCGCATGGAGTACGAGTATTATGCTGACGAGGTCCTGAAAGCTCTTAATACCGTTCAAAGGCCAGGCCTTCATGAGTCAGAAAGAGCTCCACCTCCACTTGATCCTTCTCAAGATAATCAAATTGCTCTTGACTTCTTTGTCACCTATGATCTTGATTATCTCCTCAAGGGATCATCCAAGTATGCAACCTCCCTGACCTTGCTGAAAGCTGCTAATTGGGGGACAATACCCTGGATCGAGGAAAAGTTAAACCGACTCTGGGTCCCAAAGGTAAATCGTAATTATGATATGTATGCTGTTATAGGTGCATCACATTGGGACGAGCGAGTCCGAAGGGCGTACAGAGGTTGCTGCTTAGCCAATTCAGGAAGTCGTGTCAAATCCGATATTCGCATCTCAAGTATTTTGGGGCTGAAAACTGAAGCCAAGAATGGCTATCATCATGTGACGGAGATTCGTCTAAAAAGGGAGGATGACAGAGAATACACAATACAGCAGGGAGATTTCTCTATCATTCGCCTTGAAGATATCGAAGACATGTTGCTTATGATGACCCGTGATCAACTTACCCATCTTACTCGTGAAGAAATCATTGTCTTGAATACAGCACTTCGTATGTTCACACGAAGCGTTGTTATCAAGAAACGAGTTGAAGATCTTCAATTGGGAGTTGAAAGCTACCAAAGGAAGCTTAACATGACTCGTCCAATGAATCAAGTTCTACCTCAACATGTCACTAGATGTCCCTATACCGGCATTACCGTTCCGAGTTACGGGATTTTATACTTGAACAGTCGTGGGATAATGAAGGTTATGAGGGTAGGTGAGCCTTATAAATACAGTGATGGGACTCTCATATACGTCAGAGGAAAATTGGAGCATCTTAATTCTGGTGGGTCTTTACCAGAGATGACTGAGGACTGTCATCTGGGTTATCGGCAAATGGCGAAATATGTGATCTAGAAGATTAATGAAAAGCTCCGGGAACGTAGATTGACGAGGAGCTTAGAAAGGTTCGTTGGTGGTAGACCATATGGAGTGCACCACAAGTTACTGCAACGATCCATCTAATGGGTCGTACATCTCAGGTCCACTCTATATTGGTTTTTAATTGTGAATATGTAAATTTTGTGAATATTGTGCTTTTATGGCTTGATGTAGTGTTAAGGTATGATAATTTTTCAAGAATTTCTCACGAGATTCTAAATCTTTCAAAATATATCATACTAAAGCACTACAATTAACCCTTATTAATTTAAGGGGGAGCATTAATATGTTCTATGGCCAAACATTGATTTCATTTTTTACCCAAAGACCGGTTAATCCATTCAATATCCCAAATATTAATGGTTAACATTTTGGATAAGGGTAGAAAATGGGATTAAGGAGACTTAATTGATACTTGGCTAAAAGATGAAAAAGACTTAACGATAATCCAACTTAATATGTGTAAAGCACGTGTTAAGGGGGAGCGTTTTTGATGAACAAAACACTTAAGGTACAAAACTCTTGATTTCAATATCACAAGTACCTTAAGTGATTTTCAAGGATTTTTCATGGTGACTATACTTTCCTAAAACATGCTTTATTCACGACGGATGTGGTGACAAAAGGGTGGTAGGAATAGGTATTAGTCCAATGATTCATCAGAGCCGATGGAATCTTCCCCAAGGACAATTCCCTAGATAGAATTAGAAGTCCTAGGAAAGATGGAGAAAGATTGTGAACGTAGCTGAGTACCGACTAATTACTGATGCTAGCACTGGAATAATCACAACAAGGTGCTAGTGATGATGTATTGGTAAGTACTGAAGGGGTTGAAGAATGAAAAAGAAATGTAAAGATAAAGGGTGTAAAGAAAGAAGCCCTCCTTACAACTTTAGGCAGAAACCGGGTCAATACATATGCTATTGAGATCATTTGTTAATGATTCTCGATATTGAAGAAAGACATCATGGACCCAGTGATGCAATGCACAACCCTTCCCAGCTAACTCAAATATCTCTCAAAAGATATTTGTTTTAATCACACGGAGATCAACACGTTATCTATTGGTTTATTCACTCCGAATAGACTGATATTGAAAAGGTGGCACTCCTCTCCAGCCATCGCTCACTAAATCAAAACGCACTATCGAGTCTAGAGCCACGAGATCATCAAAAGTCTCATTAGGACACTTTCCATCTATTCCTTGCTTTCTCACACACTGTGAAAAGTAAGAGATTTTTATGAGTCCTACGCAATATTCTTGTAATATTTCCAGAACATCCGAGTAATACGTAAATATTACAATGAAGATGGAAATCCTGCTTGAGCCAACATCAAACAAGCTCATGGTAGGTTACACGTGCGGTTCTTTAAGAACCAATCTTGTGAAAAACTAGAAAGAAACAGTAGTTTAATTCTTAATTGAACTTAAACTCGTTCCACGCCTCTACACATTATCATATGATCTTGCCAGAACACTCAGAGTGACACTCTTTAGTGTTCACAGTGACGAGTGGAAATCCTTCTAGTGTTAACATCAAACAGCACTTGGTAGGTGACGTGCAAGATTCTTTATGAATTAAGCTCGTGATAACTGGAAAGCAACGATGGTGAAAATCTTAATTGAAATTCACTTGTTCCAGGTTTCATGAATTGACGGCTTCAATCACAAGGATAATTTATCCAAGTGATTCACTCTTTATGTTCGCAGTCAACCTTAGTGATCGTCGAATAAAGAGAACGGGTTTACCCACGAAATCCTGTGAGGAAGTTACTTAATTGAAACTATCCGTCACAGGTACGATATCTAATATCGTCCAACGGTCTTCACCGACCGGAGGTAAAACGCTACCGATTTAGAATGAAATGTTCTAAGCCATTTCATTCATGTCTTATCATGTTGCTGCGAAGACGGTGGTGTTGCGGTGTACCAGTTGAAGTCGTTCCCACATGCTTATGTTTTTCTGCATCAAAGTTCAGCAAAATTCAAGAAAGTACCAAATGAAGTCTTCCGCTGTACCAAACTCTGAAGCTTTCGAGAATTCAACAAAAGACATAAGTGTGTGGAACATGGAGTCACGAGGAGGCAAGATTCACAAGATGGCAAAGATCGCACGTGACTGGTCAAAAGAACAATGCTCTCAAGCCAAAGCCTAAAAGATCAAATCAACATATTCACAACAAAAAGAAAAGAAGAAAAAGACTACGAGCTGAAGAATGAAGACTTAGTATAGTATGCTAGGTTTAGAACTGTGTAACGTGGAGTGACCTCCCTTAGGGGGAGATTGTTAGAAATACGTTTTTAACGTATATTAGAAGTATCGGTCACTTCACAATATTATTAATGTTGTATAGCTCGTAGTTAATGTTTGCTTACTTAGTTAAGTAAGAAACCGGCCCATGGGCTTGTCATGGGTCGGCCCAAGCCCAATAATGGCTTGGATATAAATACCCCTTTCCACCATGGAAAGGGGTTGGTTGTTGATTGTTTCATTTTCCCATGTGAATGAAAAACACATATTTCTCTCTCACTTTCTCTCACTAGTTTCTCTCTCTAGAAATCTTCAACCCACTTCATTGATTCATTAGATTATCTGTATTCTACAGTTAGCAATGAACTTGTAGTGGAGCTTGGCTTAACCTACAAAACGCATCGTAATGGGGACAAAGAAATAGATAAGAAGCTCATTGTTATGATCAAGGACGAATTGTTTTTCGTCGACTTCTTCGTCAATCCGGAAGAAGATGACTGTGAACCGTGTGTAATATTTGGGAGATCTTTCCAAAAGCAAGCCAATGCACAAATTGATATCACTTGTGGCATACTCACCTTATGGCCAAACGTGCATGAAAGCTTGGACTTCGAAGAAATTGACGATATACTTGATAATCTCGACTTTGATGAATTGGCACCTATTGAAAACGAGGGTGTTGATACTCCTAGATTTGTTTGTAATATGGGGAAAGGCAAAAGAAACAAAGGAAAACAGCCCGCTCATGCTTACAAATTGAACTATAATGGTGAAGGACCTTCTCTCACTATTAATAAACCCTTAACTAGAGAAGAACTAACAATGGAAGAATTAAGGGAAGACGTTGAAGAAAGAGTAATGTTGTTAAACATGAACCGACCAATCATTGAAACATTAAAATACAGTGATAAGTATAAAATGATTGTTGATGGGGTCTTGCTTGATAAGTTGAAGATTGAAGATGGATTAACCTCGGAATATGAGGATGTAGCAATCCAAATGCTCCGTGAGAACAAAGTAATGAAAAGAAAAAGAAGATCCGGGTTATTTTGTCCTACCTATAAGGTTGGAAGGTAAAACTACATACATTGCTTTGGTAGACACCGGTTCGAATGTTAATATCATGCCACTTGGAATCTTCAAAATGTTAGATGTTGGAAGAGTCAAACCAAGGTTTGATCGAATAAAAATGCTTGATCACTCCTACGCGGAGGGATTTGGGCGTTTGCTTGGAGTTCTATGCCAAATAGGGACAACCATAATACTAGCCGATTTTATGCTTCTCGATATTCCTATTGATCGAGATATTCAACTAATGGTTGGAAGAAAGTTTTTGCACACCGTTGGTGCAAAGGTAGATGTTGGAAAAGCTATCATGACTAGCTTTGATGGGTTTGTCCATCAAACATATAATGTGCTAAAAGCAAAAGAACATGATGATAGTGATGATGAAGATGATAAGTACTACACCACGAAAAGAGATGAAAATGGTATGCCGATTTATGGTCCACCCTTGCAACCATGGACGGAACCGGAAGAACTATTTGATGTTTCACTAAGTGAAAGGAGCTACCATAACCCTTTCTTTGATATTTGTGTGTACAAGAAAATTGTGGGGATGCTTGGAGTACTTCCCGTATCATTGAAATACAAAGATTGGCAAGTGGGTAACAAGCGAGAATTTGAAAATATTGCTAAAGATGGAGATAGTGAATGGCATGTTGCTATAGTCATTGTTGATCCATGTGGAAAAGAGGTACGAAAAAGTGTACGAGACAAAGGACACCAACAGAGAGGTCTCGGGACGTTACACGGAGAGTGATATCATATCACCTCTGAATTTCTGCTACACCGAGGAAAGGAAGAAAAGAGGAGTGCATCATTGGCTCCTAGTTACTTTTATGCATTTTTATCCTTTTTTATGTAGATAATCAAATAAAACGAAGTAATATCTAAGAGTCCTAGAAGTTTTAGGATGGTCTTAGAAGTAGGGAATGTTCTCCCTAAGTTTTTTATTTTCTACCGAATGAAATTGGAGGTTTTATATTAAAATTTTGTGTTTTGTATACTTTAAAAATGAAAATACAGTAAACCATGTCTGGATGCACAAAATGTGCGCCGCACATTTCAGAAAGTGCGCCGCACTTCTAGGCGGATTTTTTTTATATACCCCGCTTTTATCATTAGAAAAAAAACAACAAACACACACAAAAACCACCTGACGATTTTTAATCATCACCAAAAATATTTTCGAGTCTTTGCTCCAATTTCACATTCGAGATCATGTCTAGGGTAAGTTTGTATATTTAATTCATGTTTGTTTCAATTAATTAGTTTTTAATTTTTGATTAATTTTCAATAAGGGTTATTAGTAATTGGGGAACAAATTATAATTCAATTAGGAATTAGGAATGTAGAAATAGATTAAGAAATGATTAGATTATAGTAAGATAAAATTAAAAAAAGAGGGTTTTTCAAAAACCTTGGAGATGAGGCAATGTCGTGGATTAGAATGAATTTGGTATGGGTTAGTGTTTGATTCTAACCATTTTTATTAGTTTGTAACCATTTAGTTTGCGGATTTGATTAGCTACTTGTGTTACCCTGACGTTTGCTAAAAAACCCAGAATGTGCGCCGCACATTCCAAATTGTGCGCCGCACTTTTAATGAAATTTTCCCAGGAAGTACGCCGCACATTCCAAATTGTGCGTCGTACTTTTCGTCTGGAAAACAAACAAAATGATCAGACACGATCATAGGATCACCGTTAACCCCTCACGCTCATCTAATGTTAATACATGTTTGTATGTGATGAAAATTTTGCAGAATCCAGGTTTTGGAAATTATGAAACCGGCTCGTCTAGTCGAGGAAAGAAGCGAAGGCCTACCGAATCGGCAAGTACCACACTCATGGGAACACCGAATCACTAATTTTTGAACTGGCCTGGATGTACAAATGATACCAAAACCATTTACAACAATGCTCTTAGTCTTTTAATGCCAAAACAAATTTTTGCACCTAGCATTGTGGATTTTGGAGTTTTGAACGAGCTTGGTTGTGAAGCTCAAATAAGGGAGATGTTTAGAAGTCTTGTTTGAATCCGATGCTTGGATTCGTGCTTTTACTTGTAAGGAGAAAATCTATGCGGAGCTTGTTCTCGAGTTCTTCTCTACTTTTAATTTTGATGAAGATGCCGAAGGAGATGAGTTGTTGACTAAGAAGATCTTGACTTTTAGACTTTGTGGAAATGGACATTCTTTGACTTTGAAAGAATTTTCTAAGT
This sequence comes from Glebionis coronaria, assembly GCA_025667525.1. Lineage (NCBI taxonomy): Eukaryota > Viridiplantae > Streptophyta > Magnoliopsida > Asterales > Asteraceae > Glebionis > Glebionis coronaria. Next base: position 49,437,876 of record CM046877.1, read on the forward strand.
ACTTGGAGTTGTATAATAGAGAAGAGCAAAAAGCGGAAGGATTTGAGGTATATTTCCAAGGAGGGGAACGTGATCATGGAGACTTTAATGCTAATGAATTTTGGGCATCAATTTGCCCGGATGAGGATCCATTGAGCTTATCTAGGAGCTCGGCCACTAGAATATCTAGTCCACTTTTAAGAGTGCTTCAAAAGATGATTGCTTATGTCGTTTGCCAAAGAACCACGGGATATGATAAAATACAAAAGAATGATTTGTGGTTATTGAGCATGTTTAGGGACAAGAACTGTGAGCAATACGCTAATGTGGCTTAGGTGATATCAAAATGGATGAAAAGGAAAGGTCCTGGTAGTCAAGTGGGTAGTATGATTGTATGTGGACAATTTGTGACTAGGTTAGCTCAAAGAATGAGGCTTTTAAGTGATCAATTTGTGAGTAGTCTTAGTCCACCGATTGTTTGTGATACCATTGACCGAATTACCTTGAGAGATTTGATTGGAACGGATGAAAGGTTTATGAGAGAAGACGCGCCTGTTAGAGCACCTCGTGTAGGTATGGCGAGAGCTCCTCGTGCATCACTCCAAGATGTTTGTGATATAATGGGAAGGATGGAGGTTAGGCAAGACCAACTTGGGTTTATGATGGAGCGCCAATGTTATAGTATGGATCGATACGCTCTAGTTTTTGAGAGGATGGCGGAACAATATCATGTTCTGATGAGTGGACCTTATGGACCACCCGGATATCACCACGAGCCATTCTACTACACCCAACAACCACCACCCTATCCACCACACTTTCACCCATCTCAAGATCCAAGGAATGATGAAACTGAAGAGGATATGTGAAGCCCCGCATGTGTGTGACTTTTATGTTAGTCACATTTGAAATAATTTGAAAACAATTTATTTGGGCTTTGTAATATGCCTTTGTTGGCATTTAGGACAACTTAATACTTTGTGTGTGGGATTTTTATTTTTAATATGGTATGTGAAATATGTTTGTATATACTATTTGTGTTAATTTACAGAAAATAAGCGAGTCAAGGCGAACTTAGGAGAAGATTGAAGATCTCAGCTTCGCTCACGACTTGGAATAAAAGGGGAGTATTATTCTTATTTTCCCTCTAATTTTTACTTTTTCCTTATGTTTAGCATTAGGGACAATGCTCATATTAAGTATTGGGGGGGTGGGGGGTGGTGATTGAGTGAAAATAAGATCGAATAAAATCTTTTTTTAAAAATTTAATTTTCTGAAATTTCTGTACCCAGAAGTACGCCACACATTCCAAATTGTGCGCCGCACTTTCTGGGCGAATTTTAAAAAAAATTTTTGTACAGTTTTAAGAAAAATAAAAAAATTAATAAAAAGTTTTTGTCTACTGATTGATAATTCTTATAATTGTAAAGCTATTTTGACTCAGAATTGATAACGTTATTTACACAATACTTTACTCATAATTGTGAGGATCTTTTCCGTAAGCATTCTTACATTTTAAATTGTGTGTGCCGATGATTAGTTCAATTCTAGAACTTGTGCTTGGTAATCTTTACGAGACCATAGTGGGATCATACTTGTATGATAAAAGGTATTTTAAATGATAAGAGGCAAAATAAATAAAAGAGAAACAATTGAAAGTTTTGCCGATGGTTTAAGATGATTATATTGTTGGAAACCATATTGCGAAATGATAGTATATCATAAGTATGGGGGAAAGCATGCTCTCCCAAAAGAAAGATTGTGGTAAAAAAAAGAGAAGAAATAAAAGGAAAAAGGAAGCCTAAAAGGTTTCGAGTTATTCGCAAAGCAGCAACATAAAAAGATGATGTATTATTTTTTAAAACATGCGGTGGTAATAAAAGTTTTTGAAAAAGACCTCTTTTGATATTCTACTTGGTGTTTACGCCAAAATTTGGTTTAGTTTAGTTCCTTGCACAAGCCTATGGTAATTTACTTTTCATGACCGTGCTACTGAGCGATAATATACCCATAATAAGGAGAGTGTGTAAAATAAAAATATCTTCTTCGTGAGGTGTTTTATGGCGTTATCTTTGTTTTTCGATTGTTGGCTTTATCTATTCTTTCGACACTTATCAAAAACATATTTTTTCCTTACTTGAGGACAAGTAAGAAGTTAAGTATGGGGGAATGTGATAACACCTCATTTATACATGTTTGTAATGATGCATTTGTCCTTGTTTGCTATGTAAATAAATAAATTATGTGTTGAATTGATACTAATAAAAGGTATTATTTGTATTGTAGCCAAGAAAGAAACCATAAAGGAAAAGAATGAAGAAATAAAGAATGAAGGGGCTAAAGAAAAAATTATGCTGAAAAGGAGCAAAAGTGCGGCGCACAATTAGACAAGTGCGGCGTACATTGAAAGTACCCGAGTTTGGAGAATAACAAGAAGTGCGGCGCACAAACTCAGAAGTGCGGCGCACATTTACACCTGATGAAGTGCGGCGCACAAATGAACAAGTGTGGCGCACATTTTACTGCAATTACATAATTAAGTGCAATTATGCATGGCTATCATGGGGAACCTTTGATATACTTCCAGGGTTTCTAACCTACGAATTTTCAAGTATAAATAGGACCCTTGGCCAGGCATAATCATATATCATTCCTCACTTTCTCCATTGTTTAGGAGATACAATAATCAAGGATTTCTCCAAATCCTTGATCATAGTCACTAGAGTTAGTAAAACCTTAGTTGGTTTATGGTATTGGTGTTGGAACAAGAAACTCAGAAGTGTGGCTAGCCATTTGTAATAAGTTCAAAAATTTATAAATCCTTTGTAAGCTATTATTGAAATAATCTTGTGGTATAATTCTTATTTAAATTATGTCAATCTTTTACTTTGATTTACATATGTTTGAAATGATCTTATTTACTGTTATTATGGAGTAGTGTGATATGCACTTGGTTAAGGTTTAATAGCCTTATGATTAGATGTGAATATTAGCTTTGCTGGGGCAAAGTGCAGCGCACAATTAGTTTTGTACGACGCACTTTTCCCTGGGTTCTTGAATATAAGTGTGATTTGGATACTCATGAATTATGTGTTACTATGTAAGACCATTGTTATATGTTAGATTCATCCATGATCATCGACTAGTACTCATGTGAATGGATGAGGTTCATGTCATCTAGTAAATGAATCTTGTTAATCACTTTTGTAACGATTAGTGGATTAAAACATATACTAACTCTTGCATGATCTCATATACTACCTTAGTTATCGAAATCAAGCATAAACTTATCTTAATGCTGTTGGTATGACAAAGTCTTTAGCCAGATTCTTGCCATATCAATTAGATGTTGCATGCACGACTAATAATCGGTATGTTGTCTTACATTGTTTATGTTCTTATATTTCATCCTTGCTACCTATCTATCATATGGTTATGACCTTAGCCAAACGCACCCTTTAGTACCAGTTGTTAAGTATATCTTTAGAACTTGTGACACTCTAGAGGTAATTGTTTTAATATTGTGATAACAACAATCACGTGGAACGAACTAGACTTTACCATTAAGCTATGCTATACATGAAAGGGTATACTTGCCCGTGTTTATGTTTCTAGTCATTTGTGTGGTAACATCTTGAATAAAAATTAAGACATGCAAACGAACATCAAGATCTCACTCAGTAACTTTGTTAAGTCGTCTGATCTGAGTAACATAAAACCATCATACGAATTCTCATTCTATAAATGGTTTTCTCTCCATCACAACATCACCCAAAAATCTCATTTGATGACGAAGTAATTTCAAGTGTTCGTCAATTAGGAGCATTCGACTAAAGTTTTAAGGGTATAAATTTTGATGTCAAAATCAATGTATGGAGAAGCATGCATACAATCTCCATAGCATAAGTTTAATAAAACATTTAGTAAACTTTTTCACGAGATTAAATTTCTTCATAAATTATGTTGCGGTATTGGTTAAACAAATTAAAGAATTTACCTATAACTAATCACAACGTACTTTTGCTAGAACTCGGCTACGCACAAAGCAATACCCTTATTCATTGTGTTTTGGATGTGAATTTGTGCCCTTAAGGTATAATTCAATTAATAATCGTAGGTAATTTCAATTTGACGCACAGGCGAGCCAGGAATTAGGTCAGCGACTAATGGCATAACACCTCCTTCCTTAACCGGGTACATGACCAGCGGTGCGTTAAACCCACTTTATTGTTTGTCAAATAGAGTAGGCCGTTAGATTATTATTGCAATTCTTCAATCAACGTAATCATATGTAATTTTAAATCTCTAACAAATCATTATTTTTAATATGATTTAGTCCATATTATTTCTTTTCAGAAAAAAACCCTTGTTTACAACAATTCAACAATTTTATATATATAAACAAGTAAAAAAACTAAATCATAAACACATAATAACAATTTATATGTGCAACAAATAAATCAAAAAGCCACATGCATACGATTTATTCAGTAATCATCAAATCTAGGGGCCTTTATATTCAAATAAAAGTCTTCCCTAATTCTAGATTTGTTGAATCAAATAATGACGTAGCATGCAAAATCATATAAACATATAATTTTACGATCCATGAAAACATGCACGTAATCACGGATTCCCCACAAATCTTAACAATTAAATCTCTACGGATCGTAACCATACATGACATAACAATTAATCATGCAATTTAATCTAAAATTATCTCACATGTAATTTAGGATTTCAAAACAATTCCTTTTTTATTAAAAATAGGGCAAAAACCCTAATTTTTAAAAAACAAAACCCTAATTTTATGAAAACCTAAAAAACATGTAGTTTTAACTCAAAATAATTATTAGTTAAAAAACTTTAAATTTTCGATAATTATAACATGTTAAAACGGCTCTCGATGCCACTGAAGGTTTATTAATATCATAACAATTATATAAAACCCTAAACGAGATCAAAGCACATATAGCGGAAGTGATTTAACAAGATCATAATAATAACACAATTATAATTAATTGAATTAGGGTTACATACCTTTACGCTAAAGCAAATCCACAAGACGAAGATCGAATCACCAATTCGGGTCTATACCGTAATATACCAAGATATAGTCTAAAGTAAGACTATATTATGATCTTGTACACACGTAATACAACGAGCTAACCTTGATTCTAGCATGTGAAAACCGAGCTACAACGCTTGTCATCAACTTCCTCATCTGATGTAGTCCAATTAACCTCTTCTTATTTTTTTGCTAAACTTTTAGCTAATTCTGCATCATGCCTAATATGTGTAGACCTTGGAGACACTACTTCTTCTTCTTGAAGAATGCTTTTACCTTTATCAATCCTTGTAGACCTCTCAGCAGAACTAACAGTTTTATCACCAGCATATATCTCTTCTCCACCAACATAACCTCGTATATTACCAAACTTTCTCCTTTATTCACTTCAGTTGATTTCAAACCCAACACAGTCACAGATACATCCATTTCTTCTTAGTTATTTGATCCTAAAGATCCTCATTAATTAACGTAGTTTCCAATTCCTCCCCTTGATTGATGAGGAGCTCAACACTAGCAGACTCATTAAAAGTCTTCTGAAGAAGAGATCCTAAGTTTCTTTGAAGTAGATGGCTGATCTTGTTGAAGTCCCTACACTAATTCCCTCAAAGTAGCAAGTTCTTTGGCTTGTGCAGCAAGAACATTAACTTGCTCATCTCTAGTATGTTCCAAAGAGATAATTTTGGTACTTAAAGGTAATAACCGTCAATTCAAGTTGTGGAAGTTTCTCCTCGCCACCTTCAAAGGAAGTAACCTTTGTTGGTGAATCATTGGACTCGGTTGGGATCTTATTAAGGTTACTCCTCCCGTGTGATACTTCAGCCACAATATGTGTAGCCCTACCAGCACTACTAGGCATACAAGCACTAAAGTCGCATTTGCTTCTAAGTTCAAGGAAGATGTCCTGGGCTAAGGTACTTGAGACACATTTCTGCTTTTTCTCCTATAAGTTTGGGAGAGTGGTTGTGAGATAGATGGCATGTCTGTTGCTTTTAATGATGTGAGGTGGGACACAGCTGGGCTTGGGAGAGTGGTTGTGAGATAGATGGCATGTATGTTGCTTTCAGTTATAGGTAACATGGTGGCTGTCAAAGGCACAACTACACCATTCCACCTATTGTTACTCCTCTTCATTTTTCCAAACATTATATGTGTAAGGACAAGACTCTTATACTCTCTCTTATGTAAATCTTGATATTCTAGAGAGAGAAATGGTTACACACACACACTTAGAGAGAGAAATAAAGAAGAAAACACATATTATGTGTGTGAAATAATGAGAGCAACCACCCTATCCATCTAAGGATATGGTTTATGTACCCAAGCCTTGTGATAGGTGTGGGCTTATAATATGGGCTGACGGCCATCATAGATGGACCAGGCTTGGCTTTGTTTGTTTAACTTAACATAAATAACTACGAGCTACTAACTATATATTGTTAAAGTGACTGATCATTGCTAAATACGTAAAAAGTATTTCCAACAATCTCCCCCTAAGGGAGGTCACTCGAAACAAGGGGGTTACCCGAGTTACAATAATAAATTAAACCTAGCATACTATGCTTGTCTTGAGCTCGTAGTCTTCGTCTTTATTTTCTTTTTCTTTTCTGGTGAATATGTTGATGTGATCTTTGATAGCAATCTTGACCATGTGTCTCTTGCCTTGATCTTGTGCATCCATCACTTGTGATTTTCGTCTCCTCGTGACTTCATGTTCCACATACTAATACCTTTGTAATTCTTGAAAGCTTCAGAGTTTGATACAACGAAAGACTTGACTTTTAGGCTTTCTTGAATTTGTTGAAGTCATAAGTGCAAAAAGTATAAGCATGCGGGGACGACTTCTTCTCGGACTCCGCAACGCCACTGTCTTCAAATGCAGCAACATAAGTAGACACGAACGAAATGGCTTTGACATTTCATTCTAATTCAGTAGCATTTTATCTCCGGTCGGTGAAGACTGTTGGACGATATAAAATATCGCACTTGTGGCAGGTAGTTTCAATTAAGAACCTCGTTTATAAGATTTCATGAGTAAACCCATTCTCTTCACTCGACCGTCCAAAGCTGACTGCGAAAGTAAAGAGTAAATCATTTGGATAAAATTATTTGCATGATTAAAGCCGTTAATTCATATTCCTGGAACAAGTTTGATTCATGAAAGAATCGCACCATCGTTGCTTTCCAGTTGTCACTAGCTTGATTCATATAGAATCTTGCAAGTTACCTACCAAGTGTTGTTAGATGTTAACACTAGAAGGATTTTCATTCGTCACTGTAAATACTAAATAGTATCACTCTGAATGTTCTGGCAAGATCACTAAGAATTAAACCACTGTTTGAATTCAGTGGCATAGAGGCCTGGAACGAGTTTGAATTCAGTTAAGAATTAAACCACTGTTGCTTTCCAGTTATCACAAGTTTGATTCATAAAGAATCGCACAAGTCACCTACCATGAGCTTTTTGATGTTCTCTCAAGAAGGATTTCCATCTTCATTGTAAATACTTTTGTATTACTCGGATGTTCAGGCAAGATCATGAAGATTTTGCTTAGGACCATTAATATCTTTCTTTCTTTTCATGGTGTGTGAGGAAGCAAGGAAATATGGAAATGTGTCCTAATGAGATTATCAATGATCTCAAATGGCTCTAGACTCGATTGCGCGTTTTGAATTTTAGTGATCGGAGGCTGGAGAAGAGTGCCACCATTTCAATACCAATTTATTCTGAGTGAATACATCGATAGATAACGTGTTGATCTTCGTATGATTAAAACAAATACCTTTTGAGAGATATGCGAGTTAGCTGGATTGGGTGGTGCATTACATCACTGGGTCCATGATGTCTACCTTCAATAATATATGAGTTGACCTGGTTTCTGCCTAAGTTGTAATGAGGGCTTCTTTCTTTACACCCTTTATCTTTAAAATTCTTTTTCATTCTTCAACCCCTTCAATGCTTACCAATACCTCATAACTAGCACCTTGTTGTGATTGTTCCAGTGCTAACTTAAGTACTTGGTCGGCATTCAGGTACGTTCATAATCTTTCTCCATCTTTCATAAGGACTACTATTTCTAACTATGCAATGTCCTTGGGAAGATTCCTCTGGTTCTGGATGAATCATTTGACTTAACCTATCCTACCATCCTTATGTCACTACTATCGTCATCGTCGTGAAATAAATGGTTTGTGGGTAAGTATATGTCACCATGAAATCTATTTTGAAATAAAATCCATTTTGCTCCCCCTTAACATATGCCATGATATTTGAAAATATTTCGCATATGTTGGGATGATCTATCACGTTAAATCAAACCATTTGTGATAAACCATTTCTCATATTAAATCAAAAAATTTCTCCCCCATATTAAAAATATTAACCCAACTAATACTTTTGTAATCAATTGATTTAATGAAATTTTAACAAAGTTTTTGGGAAGAAAAATGCAAGTCTGTTTTATCTTCATGATACCGATTTATAAAAAAATGATACCGAATTATAAAAAATGATACCATATTTGTTGAAATAGATCACATATTCACCATATTAGAAAAAATGACAAGGTTGGACCTGATTGATGAGAACATCATATGACAAAATCACATGGTTCTTGTCGGAAAATGTTGATCTCCCTCGTCACGTCTGAAGTTATCTCATCATCTTGAAAAGCGGTAACCTTTGTAGATACCTCATGTACGATTGGTATGTTTGTCTTGACACCAATTGTGAAGTCGGTACTTTTGTCGTGATACAAGTTGAAAGATGAATACTTTGTCTTGACACCAATTGGTAACACCGGCAATACACAATGAATCGGCATCGAAGAATCTGAGTGCTTGACAATTTCTCCCCCTCAATTGTTGACCCATGTTCTATCTAAAGAGATGTAGTCGTCGTTTGAGTAGTCACATCGTCGAGTATTTAGATACCAAATCGTAGATCCTCGATTCGTAGAGATGATAACTTCATAAAAAACCAAGATTTCTCTCGTTCTAACAAATAAATGCACTAAAGCTTAGATAAATTTGTTTTAGATCATGATACCAAATGTACGTGTGGACACGACCCATTACATGGTTATAAAGTAAACCATGCCCGAGAAAATTAATTCTCGTTGTTGAGCCAAAGCTTTCATAAGAAATACTTGACTTGAATATGAAAGCGGGTTACTATCTAAAATAATAGCAAGCCATCTTCGCATGTTTTATGAAATATTTACAACTTTTGTGCGAACTCTATTTATGGCGCAGTGTCAATATTAATCAATATTTCTAAGACCGTAAATATTATCGTACCAAAAGACATGCCTTTGAATAATAAAGTGAAAATATTTTTGGATTATTCTAAATTTTTCAATTTTTAGGGTTTTTATATGGTTTTATATTTTTATATTTTGCTTTTGTGGATAAAAATATAAACAATATATACAAATGATCACAAAGGATACTGAGAATAGTTTACCATCACTATTCGTTCGCTTCATCTGTCAATGCCTTTAGAGTCTTAGGTGAGAAAGTTCTCATTCCTAGCTTGTCGGCCAAAAATTCAATTCGAGCGCGATCTAAAGCCTTCATAAAATATACGCCAATTGATACTCATATTTGACAAAGTAAAGCTCGATCACTCCATTTTTCACTTGCTCCTTGATAAAATGGTAGCGAATGTCAATGTGCTTCGACCGGGAGTGTCGTACATTGTTACAGCAGAGGGCGATGTCACTTTTGCTGAGGAGTATAGCTCATTGGAGAAGTGATAGCTTGAGATGATGATGGCTGATGAGCTAGTTGTTGTGTATTAGGCTGTTATGGAACACTTTGTAGTTGCAATGCTTGTTGTGGCATCATTGGTGGTTGATATGATTGTTGTTGTGGTTGCTGATATGTGTGTTGTGGTTGCTGCTGATATGACGGTTGTTGATATGAGTATGCCATTTTTTGTTAAGGAGTCATTTGGTTTGAAGAAATCAAGGCTAGTGGATCATACGCTTGGGATTTACGCAACCTAATCTCTTTCACATGGCGTTCGTGTTGTTGAAGATAGGCTTGAAGTTGATCCACGTTGGTTTGATGCAAATCCTTAACCAACTTAACATCCATAACAAACTTGCTCCATTCGAGAGGAAGAGTATTTAAATACTTTATGTTGAGCTGAAATTGCCGTATATTCATAGCAAAAATATTAACCTCATTCAACAATAAGGTGAATCTCAAGTAGTAGTCATGAAGAGTCTCCCCTTGAACATATGCAAACTTATCAAACGAGTCATATAACTTACACTATCTTTCTTGTTGTGTTAACGAGGTGCCTTGCATCAAAATGTGAATTCTCTCCCATAACTCTTTGGCAACTTTGTGATGACTCACGAGTTTGTAGACATCTGGAGGAAGACTTTGGAGGATGATGATATCACACTTAGCTTGAATCTTAGCCTCTCCAGTCAATTCATCCATTGTGCGAGCACAAGTAACCGTACCCTCCGTGACGGTACCATAATCTAATGTCCATTTTGAACCGATGCCAAAATAAGATGTCCATTATCACGATTCATCATATAAAGTTCCATTCTAGACGTCCATCCTCGTACATTTCCTTTACCAATATTGGTGGACGATTATCCGTACCCGAGAGGATGGACTTATCTGTAAGAGAAGTATACTTCATTGTGATAATTAAGGTTTACAAATGATGATCGAACAATGAGAGAAATTAAATGTGCTTGTTGTCGAAAGAACAATACGGGATTTTACAAATTGTGGAGAAACCAAAAAATAAATTTGTGGGATTTTACAAACCACCGATAAAACTGTAAAAATTCTTGAATCCCTGATTGGTGATTAACTTGGGTGATGAAAATAATCTCGGTTCTTGAATACTTAAATATTTGTCACAAATCCGGCACCAAATTTTTGTCTAATTCCGGCACGAAAAAGATTTGAATAATCTCGGCACAAAAAATTATGTAATTTCGGCACTAAAATTGGTACAATTCCGGCACAAAAAAACTTGAATAATTTCGGCACCACAAAAGTTGTATAATTTCGGCACCAAAAATGTATAATTTCCGTACCAAAAAAATGTATAATTTCGGCACCAAAAAGTTGTATAATTTCGGCACCAAAAAACACTAGCAGTGCAAATAATCTCGGGAGTGTTAAAAATGCAAATAATCTCGCCACTGTAAAAAGTAATCTCGGCAGTAGAAATAATTTCGGCACTAGCTGTGGAAATAATCTCGGTAGTGGAAAATAATCTCGGCAGTGGAAATAATCTCGGTAGTGGAAAATAATCTCGGCAGTGGAAATAATCTCAGCAGTAGCAAATAATCTCGACAGTGGAAATAATATCGGCAGTGGCAAATAATCTCGGCAGTGGAAATAATCTCGGCAGTGTTAAAACCCTAATATGCCGAGATTTTTTCAATTTTTACAACTTCAAAAAGATGAACATTTTGAGTGATTCCCACAAATCGGCTTGTACTTCCATGTATTATAGCATATAAAAAACCATAAAAATGCAAACTTTTTCAAATTTTTGACGGAAAATTTAAATCAATATTTATACTTTTTAAAGCCATTTTCATCAAAAAAATCAAACCAAACAAGATGAACTTTTCTGGTTTTAGCCAAAAGAAAAAACCCAAATCAATACTAAAAGGTAGTAGAAGATTTGTAATGAGATTTAAACCCTAAAAGCACACAAAAAAGGTTGTGGCCTTGTTGGATAAAAAACACACGAACAATACTCAAAACAAACATATAAACAATACTAAAATCTCATGGATCTTGATACCATTTGTTAGTTTACGTAAATCTTGATATTCTAGAGAGAGAAAATAGAGAGAAAGGGTTACACACACACTTAGAGAGAGAAATAAAAAATAAAACACATATTATGTGTGTGAAATAATGAGAGCAACCACTCTCTCCACTAAGGAGAGAGTTTATATATCAAGCCTTGTGATGGGATTAGGCTTACAATATAGGCCGACGGCCATCATAGATGGACCGGGATTGCCTTTGTTTGTTTAACTTAACATTAATAACTACGAGCTACTAACTATATATTGTTGAAGTGACTGATCCTTCCTAAACACGTAAAAATGTATTTCCAACAATTAAGAACTTGGTCTGGGTGCTTACATTTTTAACCAAATTTACAAAGATCATACGACTGAAATTATAAGTTATGTTGGAAGAAAGACAAACCAAAGTTGTAGCAATGTTACTTCCAGACTGGTCCCATAAGGCACTCTTGTGACTCGTGAAATGAAGTAGACCGTGAACCAGAAAACTCTATTATGGTGGGAAAGCTCCTTTGTAAAATGTAAATGAACCATCACCAACATACCTAGTAGCAACCATGCCATCCAAAATCTATGTGTTCATCAGGGTATATACATCATCAGCATCATTCAACCTAAGATGCTCCCTAACATGTTCCTTAGAAACCACTATCTCCCCTTCACTGATAATAGATTTCAAGACATCAACTCCATCATCAGCTTCTTCCACAGTCGCAGTCCCCTAGATTTGATAAATAACGCTTTTAAGAACCTCGGGGTTGATTTTAAGAGCATAATGAATATAACTTCGTGTGAGGACGTCAATGACCTTGTGAAAAGCTTATTTATAATTGTCCTTCTCCAAGTAGGCACCCTGGTTATGTTTCTCACGGTGCTAGGTTCGACATTGTTAGTAATATAGGTAAGTTTGATTTAAAGAAGATATAAGCGTTTGGGTTTGGTAAAAGAAATTGGGATTATATAGTCTAATAGAGAATTTCAGGTTGCCAATTATAGAGTAAGACTAGGTAATGATTAAAATTTTGAAAATATAAGTAAACATCTTTAAAAGATTATCCAGGTTAGAAGTAATTGACATAAAAATACCAATGGTAATATCTCCAAACTAGAACTAAAGGCTATGCACCAAAATTAATAAAACTAACAGTATTAATTCTAACACTACTAGTATTAATCCTAAACCAGCATCAATCGCTTTACCCAGCAAAGTAAAACCCAAACTACTATCTCTAATCACTCAAATGTACATCAATGTACAATATAACAATAAGAACCCACGCACTTTTAGATTTGAAAAGGATTCAAGATCTAAACAAGTCATCAAAGTCCTCAAAGCACACTCATATAATGAGATAGACATTGAAGCCTATATGGTTCCTTGCTTAGAAAAATTCATCAAGTCTAGTCTAAAAGTATGCTCATATAAAAAATAATGCACACATACATTTAGGTTGCATTAACCTCTAGTTTGTGAAAATCATTATCAGTAATGAGTTCTGCCTGTGATCAGATAAGCTTACTATAAGAACCTCCTTGACAAGATTTCCAGCATAAAGTTGTTCTCTAAGCCAGATATAATAAGACTAACACACACCATAAATGGAATGGCAAAGAGTGAGCTAGGTAGTAGAAACTAGCTTGCTAAGAACTAGTACAACAACCCAGATGTATTGTACATCGTGCAAATACTTCCATGCTTATTTCCTTGTCTTACAAATGTTGGTCAAAAATCAAGAAAACATTTGCCAAAAATATTTTACTTATTATATCTGAAAATTGACAAACAACATTAAAATTTGCATTGCCAGAATTAAAACTTATACTAACAGAATAAACTTTTACAAAAGTTTACAACACTTTTCAAAAAAAATTATTTTTCTTGAAGAACCCAAGACACATTAGGGTCAAGTCTGGTTGGCCCAACAAACTTGTATGTCTTATAAGAACTTTGCCCATTCAAGGTAGTGGACTCATAGGTCATAGTGCCCTTTATCCAATCCCAAGTCCAATATTTTTTATATTCATCATAATCCAATCTCTTTAAAGCTTCATGTACTTTAACAATATTGTCAATATTCTTTTTGATTGATTCCCAACCTTAACAACACTATTAGTACTACCTTTTGACTTAGTTTCCTTGGATCACCAAACCATGTTGATGGGAAATTTTTTGTAATAAAACTTGTTAAAAACATGTTCACCTTGTTTTTTTACTTTGGTGGGTCTAGACTCGGCCTTATTAAACGCACGCCTAACAGCTTTATTTTTTTATAAAAATTATGTTGGTCCAGAGATGTTTTTCTCTGAAAAGGTGCCCTAACATGTGGTTGTGCTACATAAGGTCTTGGTCTAGCACTACCAAAGTGTGGTCTTAGATTGTCAGCATTAACAAGTCTACCACACTTAATATTTAGTTGTGCTACAAAAGGTTTTGGTCTAGCACTTCCAACACTTGGTCTTAGGTTGGCAGAATTGATAGTCCTACCAGAATTAACTAATTTTAGACTATAATCACTAGAGTATGGATATTGGGTAGACATAATTAAATGGTCTACCACTATTAATAGGTTTATCAGAATTAATTAGTTTTGGTCTACCATAATTAACATGACTAGCATTATTAACTGGTTTTGGATCATCCCTGATTAATACTGATCTGGGAGTCATTTTGGTGTTAGGACTAGGGTTAGTCTTGTTGGAAAAAAAATTGTTATCTACCCGATTGAAGTTGTACCCATATCCCACCCCTTTTCTCTGGTTCTTCCTGCAATAAGCCTGAAAATGATCAAAACTACCACATATATAGCAAGTCTTATTGTACCCCTTTTGTTGGAAGTTCTGATTGTTCCAATTTCTCTGGTTTCCCCAAGGTTGTTAGTTTTGTACATTTATTCATATTTAACAGACTTCTAACAGGTTAATATTTGGGGGGCATCAGGGTTCATCTTTCTAGCCTTCTCAAATGTTGCTTTCTCTTTCAACTTAGTAGTAGATTAAGACTTGGTACTTTATGAACTGCTAAGCTCACATTTCCAATCCTCGGTCTAAACACCAGTATTAGCACTGGTAGTTGGTGTATCTTGTGGAATGTTAATAAAACATTTCTAAGAGAAATAACATTATCACTCTCCTTTTTGTGCTCAACCTGAATTGGCATAAACTTAGTGTTAGCCTTAAAATATGTGCGACTAACGGAATTACATTAGTTTCATAGCCGAGACTTGCAGGGACTAATATTGACATATGTAATAGTCCAAGTCCCGTGATATATATCCCCCTCCATACTTACATAGAGGGGTGAGGTTGTTCATTTTTTCTTCTCTTTCTCTCACTAGAATAAACACACTTTTCTAGTACCTCTTTCTCTCACTAACAATGGCTAAACACTTCTTCAATTCTCCCCGACCTCCGGATTATAAACCCGTCTTCTTAGTGAATCCAAGTTAACAATTGGTATCAAAGCTAACCGGGGGTGTTTCGTGTTTTTGATTCGCCGTTATGTTCGTGTTTGTGTGTGATTCGTTCACGGTTTGAATTCCTTTTCATTCTCTAAATCTGTCAAATATTTCGTGTCTTTTGTCCTATCTGATTTTCTCATATATCAGTTATCACTGTTAATCCCATTTACTGTTTCCTTTGTTATCATTTTTTAAGTTACTTTGTCAATTTCTCCATCTCGTTTACTGTTTCTTTTACCATTTTATTGGTAAAAGGACAAGAAACTTTAACAGATTCGTTTAATGGGAAAAGGACATAAAAGACAAAGATAACAGATCCATTTTTTCTGTTTCAAAACCCTTTTCCGACAGCCATTCCGATGCTTTTTCCGATGGGTTTTCTGATAGTCATTCCGATGGGTTTTCAGATGGACTTATTCCGATGGATTATTCGGATGGTTATTCCGATGAATTTTCCGATGCTTATTCCGATGCTTATTCCGATGGAATTTTCCAATGTTTATTCCGACGGATTCTGTTTTAACATTCCGATGGACTTTCAAGTGATATTCCGATGGTTCTGAAAAATCAGTTGACTCAAATACATATTTTCATATCTTCACACCGGGTCAACTCGGTATTGATCGATTTGACCGGGTTAACTCGGCTGAGTCAATGGTTAAGCTCCAATAAAACAACTCATCCAAACAACCAAACTCTACATCACCAAAATCAGTACTTATCAAATCACCTTTAACTCCCATCAACACCAACTCTATCCTACCTAACCCATCGTCTCCTATAACCCCATCTAGACTCAAAACAAACAAAAAAATACAAAAATCTCATATTCCTTTGGTTGAAAACGATAATCAAGATCTAGTAACGATCTATACAACCGAATATATCATCACTGATATGTAAGAGTTTAATACTCTACTCAATTTTCGATAACCAAGTAGGATTTATAACATGCATGTTATAATCCTTTTCTTAGTTTCGATTGGAACTACAATAAACGAATTAACCACCTACCCGAGATCACCTTTGATCTTGAAGTACTCTTTGACAGTAAGATAATCTCGACTCATATTAGTAAGACGAATTGGTCTGGGTACTTTGGTTATTCGTTCTTAATTCGGTTTAATAGATGGGTTGGTAATGATTAATGATCTGGGATTGATGTTATTTTTTTTGTTGAACAATATTGAGATTATGGCAGTTTGAGATGGGAGCAGTTTCTAGTTTTGAGATGATAAGAAAAAGGTGGGGGCGGATGAAATGATGTAAGTGAGATTAGGGATGTTGTGACCTAATGTTTAGGTTAAGACATTTTATATACCTAGTATTATCTGTATGAATCGGGTATGTATAAGTGATGGGCTAATTATGTTATGTGTGACAAGATTAATGTAGGCCAGCTATCGTAACACTTATATGTAAGTAGTGGGGTTGACTTCATTGGTTGGACTTAAACTACATAGGACCGAGTGTATGGGCCAGAAAATGGCAATACTTTATTTTTTGAATATTCGGTTTTAGGTTTGATGTGGGCCTGAGCTATACACTAAAATGTGGTATAATGTAAAACTCACGTTTTGTGCTCTAAATGAAACCCTCCGCACATCAGTTGGTATATGATTGATTTTGGGCTTCAAAGTAAAGTTAGCTAGACCACGTAGACGGCCTCTCATCCTCTAGTCATCGTTGGTTCCCTAGTTAAACGTCACTCACTCAAACACATCCAACACGACAAACACATCAAACACGACAAACACAACAAAAACAAACAAACACCAAAACGATCCTTTAAGATTCACTAAAATTGTCAAAACGGCTAGAATTCGGGCAAAGTAATGTCAAGTGTTTATGAAGTGGATTTGGTATTTTTTTATTTGAAGTTGAAGTGGGATATAACAAATTCGTCTACTCAATTCATCATCGAGCCTCTTTCACCCCTTCTATCGATTGATGATTCGCTTCAACATTTATGATTGAGACTTGATTTATCTAGTTTCCACTGTCAAGGGGTGGATGGTCGACAACATGGACAACTATCACTTAAAGATTTACGTTGTAGTGCTCAGTGTCACACTCACTGGGAGATGTGGATACTTCAAGAGGTGTTCTACATCTTATACCTCTCTCTTTATGTATAAGATTCTAAGAGACGTTTCTCTGCACCGTTCGTCAATCAACACAAGTGCTAAGCGTAAGTAACAAATTTGAGAGATTGTACTTCAGTTTCAAGTTTGGAATATCAGGTTTACTTCACCAGTGGTCACTACAGATAGCCGAAAGAATACGAGGTTAGTAAGTTTAGCCAGAGAGTACAAGAGTCGAGATGTGATCAGCAAACAATTCTCACGAGCAACTTGAGCTACAAAATGTCAACAAAGATTTCTGCTTCAGACACGAACATCTCGCGATTCTGATTGTACTTGTCAGATGATGCTCCCGAGTGTTTTTAACCACCATACTCTTGACAAGAACATCTCACGATTCTGAACGTACACGTCAGATGATGCTTCCGATTATTCTTAACCATCTTACTTCTGATAAGAACATCTCGCGATTCTGAGCGTACACGTTAGATGATGCTTCTGAGTGTTTGTAACCACCATACTTTCGACAAGAACATCTCGTGATTTTGACCGTACACGTCAGATGATGCTTCCGAGAGTTCGTCACCATCATGGGGGAAAAACGTGTACTTTGGGTACTTAGTTCAACTTCCAAGGGAAGTATTCTACAAGCGTGAGAAGATGTGTTGCTGATTTCTTAAATGTTCCCCCAAACACATAATCATGAAGACAAAAAATGTCAAGGTAGAAATTACTTGGTGTGGTTTGCTTCTTGTTTTACAAAATTCCACTGTACACTTTAAATGTCAAAGATAGAAGATTGCTCAAGCTACAGATTCTGCTCAAGACTGGATATTGGTTTGGGGGGAAGCTGATTCAGAAGCTTCGTAAAAAAGAAGTCTATGAAGAAAGCTTTTCAAGACATGTGGTATGAATTGGGGGGAAGTTAATCTAGTTCATACATGATACAATGGTTCCTCAACAAGCAAAGACAAAGAGGATTCAAACTGGGGTATAAGTTTTTCTAGAAGACTTGAAGACAACGACGTCATCCTCAGCATTGGAAGCAAACTTAATACTGTCATATTTTTGTTGTATTTGCATTTGTTAGGAACATTGTAAGTAATTATGTATGTCTCCACATTAGGGGAAGATTGTTAGCCTTAAAATGTGTGCGACTAACGGAATTACATTAGTTTCATAGCCGGGACTTGCAGGGACTAATATTGTCATAGGTAATACTCCAAGTCCCGGGCTATATAAACCCCTCCATACTTCCATGGAGGGGTGAGGTTGTTCATTTCTTTCTTGTCTTTCTCTCACTAGAATAAACACACTTTTCTAGTACCTCTTTCTCTCACTAACAATGGCTAAACACTTGTTCAATCCTCCCCGACCTCCGGATTATAAACCCGTGTTCTTAGTGAATCCAAGTTAACACTTAGGTTTATTTTTTCAAATTCTAGCAAACCAGTGTATGACAAATCTTTCATAGGAGGAAAGTACACAAGAGGATGCTCAATAGTGTGGTAATCACCATTGTATCCTAGATCCCACTTACATTTTCAAGGACCTAACTATCAATCATCTTCTCCAAGCTTTTAGTTGCACTGTCAAAACTTTTGAACTGAATCTCCTTTTCACTTTTATTAGTTTCACTAGTTTCTAGTTTAGACTTAAGTTTAGTAATCTCAAAAGCCTGGCATTCTATCTCCCTTTAAAGAAGAATGATATAATCTTTAAAAAGCTATCTCATGTTTCTATAGCAATCTATATGTTCTTCTAACATTAAAACACCTCTTTTATAACTAGAAATACTACGCTCAAAGGAATCATTATTTCTTTTAATATCATTGCAGTATTTTTGAAGTTCCTCGTGGTTTTTCAGACATTCTTATTATAATTTCTATTAAGAATTACCATAGAGTCTGAAAAATGCCATAAGAGAAATGTTTGTAGTAAGCTCCTCATCCTCCATGAAACCCCAATCAGTACCATCTCCATCAAAAGCCATCAATGTCTTTGTAGAAGGCTTTTCAGTAATCACCTTTATCTCTTGTGGCTTGCTCATATTTTCCTGACTTCTTAGACTTCTGCACTCACTTAAAAAGTGTCATCTCTTGTGGCAATTGTAGCATTCTACCTTTAACTTGTCAAACCCAACTTTTTCACCAGCATTGAGAGTAATCTACTTCCCTTTACTTTTGAGAAACCTTCTTACTCTCATGCTTAGAAAGGCAAACTGGTTCTTGATTTTCAGCTCTTCTAAGTCATCATCACTAAGCTGTTGAAGATCATCAGCAACTATCTCTGCTACATTGACAAGAATGCATAGAGGGTGCCATTACTCAAACCAATAGTACTGGTGGAAGCAATACCAGAACTAAAAGATGAACTAGAAGCATTAAGAATACTTTTATTATTAACCTCGTCATTATAACTTAGGTTAGAGACAAATGCTAAGTTTGTAGCATTAGAAGTTGACCCAACCTGTTTCTTGAGTTTCTGTTCAACCACTTTCAAGTGATTGTACAGATCATAAATATTGACTTTGTCAATATCATTTTTATTTTCCCAGATGGACAATTCTGTAACCATCTCTGTAGGTAATAAGTGTAAAAACAATTATCCTTTTACCACTTATTTCCAATAATAACAAGACCAAAACGTGTATTTTATGTCGTAAAATGCGGAATTATGCATGGTTTGTGTTTTTATTGTGTTTCACGATAAAAATATGAAAAAAGAAGAAAACACGGGCTATCACGGGCTTTTATCGAAGAAAAAGACAAAAGACGAAGTCAAAAGATCGAGAGTGCATAAAGAACGGAAGTCCAAGGCCTATTCTGAAGATTTATCGAAGAAAAAGTCTAAAGACGGAAGTTTAATGAAGTCAAAGAACTCAAGTCTAATTATAGAAGAAAATTATAAGACAAGTTCAACTTATATCGATAAATCCCGAGACGACGTCGAGAAAGACAAAGAAATTAAATCGAGTCGAGACGAGAAGAAAGAAAGAAGGAAGCATAAACACTTAACCTCCCCACCTCCTATAAATACCCTCCTAATATGTCATTAGGAGGGTGTTAGTTAGTTAGTTAATTTAGCCATTTTTCATTTTTTCTTTCTTTAGTTTTTAGAGAGAGAAAGTGTTAAACTTTCTCTCACTAAGTTTTCATCTTTTCTTCATCTTTTCTTTCAAGTTTAAGCTTTATTTCATCCTTGTATTTGGAATTCATTAATCAAAAGTTCAAGTTTAAGTTTTTTATTTTTTTAATCTTCTTCTACCTTTCTTGATTTTGATTCTTCTTTGATCCGAAATGTTCTTGATTCGTTATTGATTTTGATGTTTTTGTGACTAAAAAGTTCATCTTTTTATTCTTATATAAGTTCTTATACGATTAAGCTTAAGGCTTGTTATGCTTTTTGGCTTATTTAGTATTTAGCTTATTTACTTTTTTTTAAGTTTTCTTAAAAGTTTAGTCTTTTTAAAGTTTGATTCATGAAGTTTTCTTATTTCGTGTTTTAAAAGTTTTTAAATTTATGCTTGTTTTCATTTGGTTAAGATTTGGATAAGTGCTTATTCGTGCTTATTCATTTTCGGCTTATTTGCTCTTTGATTTCCATCGTATCATGCTTAAGGGTTTTACGAGTTACGATCAAGTAAGTGTGATCGCATAAGCCTTAGGGTTTCTACTTGCGATCCATTACTTCGATCACCAAGTACGATCGTTCACTACTATCACACTCCATAATCCACACCACGATCACTTGTTGCGATCGTGGGTACGATCATTGAGTGCGATATGTGGCTGC
Organism: Glebionis coronaria; assembly: GCA_025667525.1. NCBI lineage: Eukaryota > Viridiplantae > Streptophyta > Magnoliopsida > Asterales > Asteraceae > Glebionis > Glebionis coronaria. The sequence goes on from CM046877.1 coordinate 49,459,066, forward strand.
GATTGTTTTGGTGCGATCACTTGTTACGATCGCATTGAGTGCGATCACCTATACTACGATCACTAGGCTACGATCGACTGATACGATCGTAGGCTGCGATCACTGGGAGTACGATCTAAAGTCACGATCATGGTGGAGTAGGATCACCAGTACGATCGCATTGATTGCGATCCAGGATACGATCAATGACCACGATCGCATTGACTGCGATCCTATTTCATTTTTCGTTTTTATATTTTATTTAAATTTCAAATTTAACTTTTCCCGCATTTTTACTTAGTATCATTTTAAACGAGTTTTGTCTTATTTTATTTTTACGAAGTTTTTAGATTTACAAAGTTTTCAAGTTTTAAATTCATTACGTTTTAATTTCCAAAATTTGCACGCTTCCCGAAATCTCTATTTTTACCAAGTGTTTTTCTAGTAATTTTTAGTTTAATTTTTAAAGCTTTTATTTTACTCAACGACATTTTCATATTTACTTTTAGTTTAAAATAGATAACCAAACCATTTATTTGTCCACCAAGAACGACTGAGTCGCACTCTTAACTTGTAATCAATTTGAAAAGATCGGACGATAACGAACTTTCATACGAGGCAATCCCTTGTATTAAATGGCGCCGCTGCCGGCTGTTTTCGTTAAGATTAACGGTTTTTAGTGAGAGACGCGTTGGATTTTGGGATCCGTTCACTTTTTAACGTTATTTTTATTGCTATAAAATTTTCAAAAATCCTAAAAAAAAAATTTAAAAAATAAAAAAATAAAAAATTTTCAAAAATTCAAAAAAATAGAATAACATAAAAAACCAAAAATATTTCCTGTCTATCTTTCTTTTCTTTTTGTAGGTGTGTATGCGTACCCGTGCTCGTAAGAAGAAAGCAATTCAAGCCGAAGTCGTAACTCCACCTATTGTCACCCTGGACAATCGACCAATGATCGAGCTTTTGCAATCGCAAGTGGAGGGAAACACCGATGCTATTGTTATACCCGAGATTGGAGCCAACAACTTTGAACTCAAATCCGGTTTCATTCAAATGGTCTCTACTCAACCATTCTTGGGGCGTACACTTGATGATCCTCATGACCACATAAAAAGGTTCCTTCAACTCACTAATACGGTTAAGTATAATGGGGTTTCACAAGAAGTGATTCGCTTGCAACTTTTTCCTTTCTCCTTAGAGGGACAAGCCCGCCATTGGCTTGATAAGGAACCGCCACAAAGTATTCTTACGTGGACGGATTTAGAGACTAAATTCATCAACTACTTTTTCCCACCCTCACGTACTACCGCTTTGAGGAATGAAATCATTACCTTTGAACAAAAGTACGGTGAGACATTTAGTGAATCTTGGGACCGTTTTAAGGAACCTTTAAGAAAGTGTCCACAACATGGTTTCACAAAAGTACATCAAATAAATACTTTTTACAATGGTTTAAGCATGAATGACCAAGATTCACTAAATAGTGCCTCGGGGGGTAATATTTTGGTTAAGTCTTTTAATGCCGCATGGGATATTATTGTGAATAAGTCTAGAGTGCAAACTAAGAGTGTTCGGACTAATGTGGCTAGTGCAAGTACTAGTGACGCCGACAAAAGAATTGATAAGATTACTTCGCTTGTTGAAACACTTGCTCTCCAAACCGCTAACAATACCAAATCCATCAATGCACAAGTCAATGCTATGAGTCAGTCAATGAAATAAGCGGGGGATCTCATTCATACACCGATTGTCCTTCGACTCATGACAATCCAGAAAATGTGTATGCCGCCAACGGTAACTTTTCTACGGGAGGTTATCAAGCACGTCCTCAAGGTGAACGCAATTTGCTTAGTTATCGTTCAAACAACTTCCTTTCACCACCCGGTTTTCCACCTCAAAACCCAAACAACCTCAATCGCAACAATCAAAACCAACCTCGAGCTCCAAATCAATACCCAACCAAAGAAACCCATATCCACCTCAAGGAAACAACCAAGTTTACCAACAATCCGCTTATCAACCACCTGCCTACCATGCTCTTCCTCCCAACCAACCCACCACATTTCATCAAGAGGTTGACACTTACATGAGGACTAATGATGCGATAGTGCAGAATCTTTAGCGACAAATGGCCAACTTGAAAGGAGATATGGTGAATGTTAGCCCTATATTTTATATAGTCGAACAAGAATGTAATATGTCATCTTAGTCGTTAAAGGTCTTGTATTGTAATAGGTTAGTCGAGAAAACCAGGCTTGGACTTTAAGCTAATATTGTATAAGTTATGGGCGTAAGCCCAAAACAAAGCCAAGCCCGACCCAAGGATTCTAAACCCACGGCCCATATGCCAAGGGTATATATACCCTCTTCCATGTGTGGAAGAGGGTGTTGGTTCATTTTACTTTCTCTCTCTAGTAAACATTAACCTTCCAAAATCTCTCTTGTTTCTCTCTCTACTTTTCTTCTCTTTCTCTCTCTAAATATCTCTTCTAAATCTTGTGTTATGGATTAAATGGGATTAACATTTGGTATCAGAGCTAACCAGGGTTGCTTCGTGTTTTTATATTGACGTGTTTGTGTTCGAGTTCGTGATTATATCGTGGTTCGTACTATTCTGGTTACAATTTCTTTTAACTGCTTTTATCACGTTTTGATATTAGCTATTTCTCATTATCTAATAATGTCTGTGTCATAAATTTCTTGTCTTCTTTCTTTTACTCGTTCTTTTTTCCCATTCTAACTCATCATATCGTTTATTGGGGAAAAGGACAGAAAAAAAAGATAACAGATCCACCATTTTCGGTTTTAAAACCCTTTTCCGACTGTTTTTCCGATAAAGCATTCCGATGGGTTTTCCGACAGCTTATTCCGATGAGTTTTCAGATAGTCATTCCGATGGATTTTCAGATAGTCATTCCGATGGAATCAATTTTGATATTCCGATGGACTCTAATTTAACATTCCGATGGACTCTATATCAATATTCCAATGGATCTGAAAACTCAGTTGACTCAAAAACATAACTTTACACCGAGTCAACTCGGTATTGACCGAGTTGACCGGGTTAACTCAACCGAGTCAATGATTAAAACTCATCCATATAACCAAACTCTACATCACCCAAACCAGTACTTATCAAACCACCCTTTTAACTCCCATCAACACCAATCATCATCTAATCTTATCCCATCGTCACTAAAACCTATCTAGACTCGTATTAAAACAAAACATGATCTCAGTTTACTTTTCTCGATTCGTGTTAAGCTTATTCATCAAGATCTTTTAAAGATCTTTTAACTCGAGAAAAGGATCCATCATAGATCTGTGAGTTTATCCCACTTTACTATTTGAAACTTCAAGATGATGCTTAACAATTGTGTTATCATCATATCTTTGTTTCGTTTAAAGAAAATATCATGCATGTACTAATCGAACCTTACCAGAGACCTCTTTATGAGATCTAGACGACGAATCCAAATGATGCAAAGGGTTTGTATGCATGGATTTTATGGGTTCTTGTTGTCAACTAACAAGATACGAAGGAAGGTTGTTTTCTTATCTTCGATTGATTGGATTTGTCGGAGTTTGATGGGTTCTTTGTTGAGTTTGGAAGATATAGATGCTCATAGAACAAAGTGGTAGAGGAATCTATGTGTATGGATTATGGCTGCGATTCGATTAATGGTGATGGTTTGTAAGAATGAGATGGGACGGAGATAACAAGAATGAGATGGAGGCCAGTAAAAATGAGATTAGGTTATATGTGTGAGAAATTAGGGTAAGGTTTATATAATCCCTATTTTCTCCAAATAGATCGGGTATAATTTCATGTGGGCCTAAAATGTTACTATAATCGGTGGTCTTATTAATCTGGGTTTTGCTAAATTGCATTGATGGGCTGTTGTGTTGCTATAACGATACTTGGCCGAGTATATTGTGCCAAATAATTGGTACTTGAACTCATTTGGATATAAGAAAATCATTGTTTTGAAACCCCTACTTTTCGGAAAAAAAAATTTCGATCAGTTGAGTATATGATTGATTTTGGGCTTCAAAGTAGAAATTAGCTAGACCACGTTGACGACTTCTCATTCTCAAGTCATTGTTGGTTCCCTAGTTAACGACACTCAGTCATACTCAACACGCACAACTAACACGAAGACAAAAACAAACAAACACCAAAACGATCCTTGAAGATTCACTGAAATTGTCAAAAACGGCTAGTATTCGGGGAAAAGTAATGTCTAGTGATTACGAAGTAGATTTGGTATTTATTATTTGAAGGTGAAGTGGAATATCACAAAAGCGTCTACTCAATTCATCATCGAGCCTTTTCACCCCCTCTATCGATTGATGGTTCGCTTCAGCATTCATGATTGAGACTTGATTTATCTAGTTTCCACCGTCAAGGGGTGGATGGTCGACGACATGGACAACTATCACTTAAGGAGTTACGTTGTAGTGCTCAGTGTCACACTCACTGGGAGTTGTGGATACTTCAAGAGATGTTCTACATCTTATACCTCTCTCTTTATGTATAAGATTCTAAGAGACGTTTCTCTGCACCGTTCTTTAATCAACACAGTGCTAAGCGTAAGTAACAAATTTGAGAGATTGTACTTCAGTTTCAAGTTTGGAATATCAGGTTTACTTCACCAGTGGTCACTACAGATAGCCGAAAGAATACGAGATTGGTAAGTTTAGCCAGAGAGTACAAGAGTAGAGATGTGATCAGCAAACAATTCTCACGAGCCACTTGAGCGACAGAATGTCAACAAAGATTACTGCTTCAGACACGGACTTCTCACGATTCTGATTGTACTCGTCAGATGATGCTATCGAGTGTTCTTAACCACCATACTTTTGACAAGAATGCTACCGAGTGTTCTTAACCACCATACTTTTGACAAGAATGCTACCGAGTGTTCGTAACCACCATATGTTTGACAAGAACGCTACCGAGTGTTCTTCACCATCATACTTTCGACAAGAACATCTCGCGATTTTGACCGTACACGTCAGATGATGCTTCCGAGAGTTCGTCACCATCATGGGGGAAGAACGTGTACTTTGGAGACTTAGTTCCCACTCTAGAGTACTTAGTTCAACTTCCAGGGGGAAGCATTCTACAAGCGTGAGAAGATTTGTTGCTGATTTCTTACATGTTCCCCCAAACACATAATCATGAAGACCAAAAATGTCAAGGTAGCAGTTACTTGGTGGGGTTTACTTCTTCTTCTACAAAATTCCGCTGTGCACTTTAAAAGTCAACGAAAGAAGATTGCTCAAGCTACAGATTCTGCTCAAGACAGGGATATTGGTTTGGGGGAAGCTGATTCAGAAGCTTTGTCAAAAAGAAGTTTATGAAGAAAGCTTTTCAATACATGTGGTATGAATTGGGGGGAAGTTAATCCAGTTCATACATGATACAATGGTTCCTCAACAAGCAAAGACAAAGAGGATTCAAACTGGGGTATAAGTTTTTCTAGAAGACTTGAAGACAATGACGTCATCCTCAGCATTGGAAGCAAACTTAATACTGTCATATTTTGTTGTATTTGCATTTGTTTGGAACATTGTAAGTAATTTCGTATGTCACCACATTGGGGGAAAATTGTTAGCCTTAAAATGTGTGCGACTAACGGAATTACATTAGTTTCATAGCCGGGACTTGCAAGGACTAATATTTTCATATGTAATAGTCCAAGTCCCTTGCTATATATACCCCTCCATACTTCCATGGAGGGGTGAGGTTGTTCATTTCTTTTTTAGGTCAAGTAAAAAAAAGAGTTAATATTTTTAGGTCAAGTAAAATCAAATTTTTTCCCTACCAGTTTTTGGCTATTTCTAACTCAAATTCAAAATTTGGCGATACAAAATTTTTCGGCTTACCGTTTTGTCAGACTGAGGAATTTATTGTCGGACTGAGAAAACTTTTTTTGAATTTTCGGAATTTCAATTTTAACCACATATCATCACAACAAATCCACTAAGATCTGCAATTCATTCACAAGTATTCACCATGTCTAACAACAACATCAACATTGCAACTGCTAATCAAATTCGTTTGGAACAAGGTGGCAACGGTAATCCACCTATGCTCACTGCCGGTTGCTACGTTCAATGGAGATCTCGTTTTCTCAGATTTCTCGACGGAAAAGAAAACCGAACTGCTCTTCATCACTGCCTTGAGAATCCACCTCCAGTTTTTGAATTCAGACCAATTACAACACAGGCAGAGGATGCTACTTCATCAACTATACGAGCTATGGAGGATTTCGACACATGTTCTGCTGAGAAAAAGAAACTCCTTCAAGCTGAAGCTGACGCTGTAAACTTCATACTCACTGGAATTGATAACGATATCTATTCCACAGTTGATGCATGTCCTAATGCTATGGAACTGTGGAATGCAATTCATCGATTGAAGCAAGGGGAGTCGATCAATGTTCAAGATCTCGAGACTAATCTACTTTGGGAGTTTGGAAAATTCACATTTGAAGATGGTGAATCCATTGACTCAAATTACTCGAGATTCTACAAAATGATGAATGAGCTTGTCAGAAATCAGTGCACCATCTCCAATCATCATGCCAATGTTCAGTTTCTACTTTAACTCAAACCAGAATGGCAAAGGTTTGTGACCTTGGTTAAACAAAAGGAAGATATCAAGACCATCTCCTATCACAAACTTTATCATATCTTGAAACAACATCAGAATGAAGTGAATGAACTAAGGGCTGAAAAGGCAGAACGGTTTGCAAATTCTATTGCTTTTGTGGCTGCTACTTCAACAAAACCCGTTCCTCGTCAACAACCACCTACTCATTCCTCAAAGTCATCAAGCTCATCCACCAAACCTCTGGCTACTGCTAAACAGAAAGCAAAAGAAATTGTCCCCACTCCACCTCTAAAGTATGACACCGAGTCAGATGGAGACAGTGATGTTGAAAAAACTTCAAGGGACAAGAAGATTGAGGAACTCATGTCTTTACTCACCACAACTTATAAGAAGATCTACAAACCTACCAACAACAACCTCAGATCATCATCTAATGTTAGATATAAGGAAGTTGATCATGCACCTAGGTATGATCGTGATGCTAGGTATGATAATCAGAGGTTGATGAATCAAGTTGGGGCTAGAGATACTGTAGGCACTCCGGTTGTGCAGAAGACTGGGATTCTTTGCTTCAACTGCAAGGGATTTGGGCACATGGCTAGGGAATGCAAGAAGCCAAAACGGGTTAAGGATTCGGGATATCACAAGGAAAATATGCTGCTGTGTAAGAAATAAGAAGCAGGAATTCCACTCACAGCAGATGAAGTTGACTGGCATGATGACACTGATGATGAAGCCGATGATCAAGAGTTGGAGGCACATTATGTGTACATGGCAAGATTCAAGAAGTGATCCCAGAGACGGATGATACTTCTGGACCCATCTATGATTCTGAGCCACTTGAAAAGGTACCATCACATGATAACTATAATGTGTTTGCTAATGAACGACGTCATCCTGAGCAACCCGAAAGCATCAATGACACATATGTAATGGACACGGAGGATAGAAATATCTCTACGGATTCACAGCATATGTGTAATGATGACGGAAAAGCTGTTCAGGATACTGACTCGGATGAGGACCGTGATTTGCTTGCGTCTATTATTGATTCTTTAAAACATGGAATTGAGGAAAACAAAGAGGCTAATAAACGTTTGAAGCAAGCAAACACATCCTTAGCCGAGGAGATAGACAGGCTTAAAGAGTGTGATTATGTAAAATAACCTGATCGACTGGTTGCGATAGCTAATGGTTTGGTATATGAACGTAAGGTGCTCAATGAACAATATTGTTCTGAAGTAACACACGAAATTCATATGTCAAAACAAAAGATATTGGACCTTGAAGAACAACTGCTGCTACATAAACTCCAAATTACTGAATTAGAGTCGGTTAATAAAGAACAAACTGAGCTTTATAAAACTCGTGAAGAAAAGGATATTGAAAAAATTCTTGCTTTGGAAAAGAGAGTCGACACGTTAAACAACATTGTTTACAAAACGGGTCAGTCTATTCAAACTATGAATATGCTCAATAGAAATATGAAAACGAGTTTTGTCAAGCCTGAATATCTCAAGAAAGTTCAAAGTACCAAGCCTGCTCTTTATGATATCGGTTGTTATGTTGATAATCTTGCTCTTATGCTTTCCCCTGACTGCGACGAAATCATTCGTCAACAAGAAGAAAGTCGATCAAACTTAAGTGATTTAATAAACCTTTCTGATTCTGATAATTATATTAAGTTTGTTCCTCAAAAAGAACTTTCCAAAGAACAAAAGATGTACAATAGTGTTCCACCACCAAGTGATGAACCCCAAAAGAAAGTTTCTTTAAAAAGGAGTTTCAAAAAGCAATCAATTTTGTTAGAAAAACAAATTTTGGATGAAAAACGTAAATGGGATGAGAAAAGCAAAAGTGTTCAGCAATTTGAGTTTATAAAACAAGGGGTTTTAAATTTGTACAAAGGTGTCGCCGATTATGAAAAATTTTCTAGAGATACCATTTGGAATATTAAACCTAACCCACAAGTAGAAGTCGTCATTCAACAATGCATTGTTCCAACCATTGATGATCTTTCAAAAAATGTGGAAATGTTTTATAATGCTCTCACCGAGGAAATGTTAACTGATTTAAGCTATGTCAAATCTCTTGAAGATGAAGTTGATTTTCTTCAAATTAAATTAAAGACACAAGAACACCAACTTTCTAACGAAATTGATCGACTTTCTAAGGAATACTTTTATGCTGACCATATGAATGCTATACTTGGTGTGTAAATCGATCTTGATCAATATTGTCATGTAGCATGTCTTGTGTCAGAATCGGACGAGAAATGTCGCAATCTTGAAGTAGAGCTTTCGAAACAAATTCAGTCATATAACAAACTTTCGAAGAGTTTTTCTCAACTTGAGAAACACTCCATTTCTCTTGAACTTGCTTTACAAAAAGGTGAAAAATCTCATAATCATAAAAAGTGTCAAGAAATGTCAGCTTCTTTGTTTCGTCAACTAAATGAAAAAGATTTCGAAATAAATGATTTGAAAGCTCAGCTAAAAGAAAGGGACATAGCCATAAGTGAGTTATAGACACTCATTAAGAAAATGAAAGGAAAGTCTGTTTTGGGTAAACCATCCGCGGTTCGTCAACCGAATGCGGTTAAATGCCCTAAATCATCTATTTTGGGACAATCCCCACAGACTTTGCCTAAGATAGGAAATGATAAGAGTACCAATGTGATAGCACCTGGAATGTATAAGATGAAAACTAGGTCCACTCAAACTGGAACAACGCGGTTACCTCAGAATACTAGGAAAACTAATCAACGCGTGTCTTCTTCTACAGGAGTAACTCCCACTACTAGCGTTAGCGGGCCACAGCTTAAAAGCACTAGAATTGAAGATAGAGTCATGCCTAACAATAGTCAAGGGAAGAAGAAGGAAGTAGAAGATCGTCGTAGGAATTTTAAGTTTTCTAAGAATAAAACGTCTGTAACTGCTTGTAATGACAGTTTAAATGCTAAGACTTCGAATGTTGAATTTGTTTGTGTTAAATGTGGAAAATGTGTTCGTACTTTCAATCATGATGCTTGTGCTCTTAATCATAATGGCGTGAATACTAGAACTAGGAAGCCTATTCCTGTTCCCACTAGTACTAGAGAACCCACAAGAACTTTGAACCAATCTACTGATCAATCACTTAAGAAACTAAGTGCGTTAGACTCCACTACTCTGCGTAAACAAAACAGATTAAAGAAGCTATATGAGAACATGATTAGGACATGTACACGGGGGTATTCGAGATTTACACCACCCGGATACAAATGGGTACCTAAGTTAACCACTTTAGTGATTGGGTCTAGGAATATCAGCTTGCCTGTAGACTTTGCATCTAGGCCCACTACTATTTTGGAACCCGTTTCTATCAAGGGCTCCCATTTGTCAAATGCTACATTGTCTTCTAATTCTTCTGCAGCTCGTCGAATCATCCTATTCATAATGGACTCTGGGTGCACAAAGCACATGACGGGCAATCTCAAGCTTCTCATTAACTTCGTGGAGAAGTTTCTGGGTACGGTGCGGTTTGGAAATGATCAGTTTGCACCGATACTTGGATATGGCGATTTGGTTCAAGGAAATCTCACTATCAAACGGGTTTATTACGTCGAGGGACTGAATCACAATTTATTCTCGGTTGGTCAATTTTGTGATGCGGATTTGGAAGTGGCTTTTCGGAAATCTACTTGCTATGTTAGAGACTACGATGGGAATGACCTTCTTATAGGTTCTCGTGGTTCTGATCTCTACACAGTAACTCTTCAAGACACATCTTCAACAAATCCAATTTTCTTAGTGGCTAAAGCTTCATCATCTCAAGCATGGTTATGGCATCAACGATTGTCACATCTCAACTTTGACACCATCAACTTGATTTCAAAAAATGATATTGTGACCGGTCTCCCAAAGTTAAAATTCGTCAAAGACCATCTTTGTTCTTCTTGTGAGTTGGGGAAAGCAAAACGGAAGTCTTTCAAATCAAAGACTACCCCAAGCTCAAAAGGACGATTGGAACTTCTACACATGGATTTATGTGGTCCCATGCGTGTAGAGAGTATTAACGGGAAAAAGTATATTCTCGTGATTATTGATGATTACTCTAGATACACATGGACTTTCTTCTTAAGGTCCAAAGATGAAACACCAGAGGTTCTCAAAAACTTTCTCAAGATGATACAACGCAATCTTCAAGCTCAAGTCTTAACCGTAAGAACGGATAGGGGTACTGAATTTTTGAACAAGAACTTGCAATCTTACTTTCAAGAAGAAGGCATCGAACATCAAACGTCTATTGCTCGAACTCCTGAACAAAACGGCGTTGTCGAAAGGCGGAACCGTACTTTGGTTGAGGCTGCTCGAACAATGCTTTCTGCTTCAAAATTACCGCTATTCTTTTGGGCTGAAGCAATTACAACTGCCTGTTATACTCAGAATCATTCTCTCGTCATCCCTAGACATGAAAAGACACCTTACCACATCATCAATGGCAGGAAACCTACTGTCAAATTCTTTTACGTATTTGGATCTTTATGCTACATTCTCAAAGACGATGAGAATCTCAACAAGATGAAAGAAAAAGGTGATGCATGTATTTTTGTGGGGTATGCGACATTGTCGAAAGGATATCGGGTCTATAACAAGGGAACAAAGATTATTGTCGAAACAATTCATGTGATCTTTGACGAATTCCCACAAATGGTACTTGAACACAACAGCTCAAGTCCCGCACCTCATTGTCCAGCAATGGCACCTACACAAAGTAGTGTACGTCCCGTGCAAGAATGTCAAGAAAATACTCCTACAGCAGAATCGACGGATACGACACATATGAATGAGTTGGTTGACTTATATGATCCAATGTTTGATGAATATTACTATGGAAACAATCAAGTTGTGTCAAAGCCTTCCGCTGTCAATACTGTTGATGCACCTGAACAAAATCAACAAGACACAACTGCCTCTACTTCAGCAACCGTTGCTCAAGAGACAATTCCATTGGATACTCAACAAACTCAAGAAACCATCATACAACCAACATCACCAACCGTCAATGCTGAAGGAGGAAACAACAATCAAGCAGTCGATGCACAACCTGACGATGAAGAATTTATCAACCCGTTTGGTACACCGGTACGCGAAGTCGGAGAGTCTTCTACTCAACATGTTGATCCGTCCAACATGCATACATTCTACCAACCATATCCATCCACTCACCATTGGACACGTGATCATCCATTGGAGCAAGTCATTGGAAATCCTTCACAACCGGTTCGAACACCCAGACAACTCGAAACCGATGGCGATGTGTGTATGTATGCACTCACCGTGAGTTCAACTGTACCTACAAACATCAAACAAGCCATGACTGATCATGCGTGGATTGAATCAATGCAAGACAAAATTCATCAGTTTGAACGCCTAAATGTTTGGGAACTTGTTGACAAACCTTATGGAATTTCGCTTTTAGATTTCAAATGGATCTGGAAAAACAAACTGGATGAAGAACAAACCATCATCAAAAACAAATCTCGTCTTGTGGTTAAGGGGTATCGTCAACAAGAAGGGATAGATTTTGATGAATCATTCGCTCCAGTTGCTCGATTGGAAGCTGTCAGGATATTCCTCGCTTATGTTGCACATAAGGGCTTCACGGTTTTTCAGATGGACGTTAAAACTGCTTTTCTCAACGGTCATTTGAAGGAAGAAGTGTATGTGAATCTGCCGGAAGGATTCATCGATCCTCATCACCCTGACAAAGTCTATCGTCTCAAGAAGGCAGTATATGGACTTAAACAAGCTCCAAGGGCATGGTACGAAGAACTATCCAACTTCTTGATCTCGAAAGGATTCTCCAAAGGCTCTATTGATCCTACTCTTTTTATTAATAAATATGGGGATGACATATTGCTGGTGCAAGTTTATGTTGATGACATTATTTTTGGTTCTGCGAGCCCAAAACTTTCAAAACGTTTTAAAAAATTAATGCACAGCAGATTTGAAATGTCAATGATGGGGGGAGCTAAAATTCTTTTTAGGCCTCCAGATTCATCAATCCCCACGTGGTATCTTCATAAACCAAGCTAAGTATGCTCAAAAGATACTTAAAAATCATGGTATGACCTCATGTGCTCGCGTTGGTACACCATTGTCGACCACATCCCTAGACGCTGACTTATACTCATATCCCCTAGATCAAACGCGATATCGCAGTATGATCGGTTCACTTATGTACCTTACAGCCAGCAGGCCTGATATTCATCATGCCACATGCTATTGTGCACGATATCAAGCCAGACCTACTCAAAAGCACCTCAAAGAGGTTAAACGGATCTTTCGGTACCTTAAGAATACCATTCACATGGGACTCTGGTATCCGAAGGGAACCGGTTTTCATCTAACAGCTTTTTCAGATTCTAATCACGCAGGTTGCCTTTATAGTCGAAAAAGCACTTCTGGTAGCATACAATTTCTAGGGGAAGACAAGCTTGTCAGTTGGTCGTCAAAGAAGCAGGATTGCACTTCGCTCTCATCAGCTGAAGCAGAATATGTGGCTCTATCCGCGTGCTGTGCTCAAGTCCTCTGGATGAGAACTCAACTCACGGATTATGGCTTCCACTTTGATAAAATACCTATGTATTGTGACTCAAAGTCGGCCATAGCCATACCTTGCAATCCGGTTCAGCACTCCCGCACCAAGCACATCGATGTCAGATATCACTTTATCAAGGAACAAGTGGAACGCGGCATCGTGGAATTATACTTTGTCAGAACTGAGTACCAGCTGGCAGACTTGTTTACAAAAGCTCTCTCGAAAGATAGGTTTGCGTATCTCGTTGGCCGTCTTGGTATGAAGTATATGACTCTAGAAGACTTGGAGGTTTTGGTAAATGAAGCTGCTTGATATTCTCTCATAATGACTTCTAGGCGCATCACATCTTAGGACTCGGACCTCAACTAAGGAAAGTTTATCTCGGACGATAACTTATCCTTCTCAACGAGAAATTCATATTTCTCGGTCATGAGCTTCTCATAAAAACATTCAAACTTTTTTAGTTCATGAAAAACGATTTCTAAGTAAATGTCAGCTTAGAACTCGAACTTCAACTTAAGGAAAGTTTATCACGGATGATAACTTATCCTTCACAACGGGAAATTTATTTTTCTCGGTCATGAGCTAGTCACAAAACGATCAAAGTTTTGAGCTCATGAAAAACGGACCCGAAAGGGGAGTGTACGTTTCAGTGCGCTTTCCCTAAGCAATAGAAGAGAAGTCTTCTATCCTGATTATTTTAAAACCGTTGAACACATTTTTTCAAGAATTTCAAAAAGTTTTTTCTAAATCTTTCAAAACTGTGTGTTCAACACTCCCTTCCTCATAATAGGTTTTTATATCTAAAAATGTCATATGTTATTTTGATCAATTTTTGAGGGGGAGCGTTTTTAAAATCAAGCCTTTTAATGTTGTTGGGTACATCTCTAAAATTGTCATATTTTATGTATCCAACACATTCCGAAAATGATATGAAATTGTCAAATGCAATATATATTATATCGGCAAAGGCATCTCATCTCCGTACCTCAACATATTTTGTGGTGTCGTTTTTCCAAAATTTTGTCAAATTTTGTCTCAAGACACACATATATTATTGAGGGGGAGCAACCCGACTTAATGTTCCATGATTCATATGTGCACACATGTTTCTCTCCCAATCGGTTTTTAGAAAATGTCATATTTTAATCAATTGATATCTCTAATATTATGTTTTTGTATTAGAGATAGGGAGAAAATGTGATTAAAATGTAATATATCGCAACATGTGATCTTAAAGACTCAAGTGCAACTCTTTCCTTCACATGCTAAACTATTTCGTATATCGATGCATGTGTGTAGGAGGAGCTTTTTGAAAATATATAAAACTTTCAAGTGTTAAAAGTTTTGATTTTTATCAAACACTTTGAATGGTTTTTAATGGTTTTATGGTTACGATCTTTACCCAAAACAACCTACTATCCACGACGAAACGATGGAGTCAAAAGGTGGTTTAGGATAGGAAACTATGTCCTATCATCCAACTAGAACCGGAGGGATCTACCCAAGGACATTCCATAGCTAGAAATAGTTGTCTTTAGGAAAGATGGAGTTGAATGAACCTGAATGCGGACCAATTACTTAAGTTAGCACTAGAACAATCACAACAAGGTGCTAATGATGACGTATTGGTAAGCATTGAAGGAGTTGAATATTCTATGCAACTTAGGCAGAAACCGGGTCAATACATCTATTGAAGACAAGTCATCATGGACCCAGTGATGCAATGCACAACCCTTCCCAGCCATTCGAGTTTCTCTCAAAAGAAACTTGTCTCATTTTCACGGAGATCAACACGTATCTATTGACTTTCTCACTCTGAGTTAGTTAATATTGAAAAGGTGGCAGTCTGCTCCAGCCTCCGATTACCAAAATGCACTTATTGGGTCTAGAGCCAAAGGAGATCAATATATCATCTTATTAGGACACAATCGAGTCCTACGCATTATCCTTGTGATATTTCCAGAACATCTGAGTGATACCATTCACAATGAAGATGGAAATCCTGCTTGAGCCAGCATTAAACAAGCTCATGGTAGGTAACTTGTGCGATTCTACACAAATCAAACTTGTGAGAACTGGAAAGCAACTAAGTTTCGATTCTTAATTGATTCAACCTTGATTCCAGGTTTCTTCGTAAAATCCGTGTGATCTTGCCAGAACATTCAGAATGACACTCTTTAGTGTTCACATTGACGAATGGAAATCCTTCCAGTGTCAACATCAAACAGCACTGCGGTAGGTAACATGCAAGATTCTTATGAATCGAGCTTGTGGCAAACTGGAAAGCAACAATGGTGCGATTCTTATAGAATCAAACTTGTTCCAGGAATTCTGAATTGACGACTCTAATCAAACGGATAACCATATCCTTTTTTATTCACTCTTTACGTTCGCAGTCTGCTTTGAGACGGTCGAGTAAAGAGAACTGGCTACTACCGCCGGGAAACCCTGTCAAGGAGGTTCTTAATCGAATCTACCCGATCACAGGTACGGTATCTAATACCGTCTAAACAGTCTTCACCGACCGGAGGTAAAACGCTACCGAGTTAGGATGAAATGTTCAAAGCCATTTTATCCGTGTTTGTATATGTTGCTGCATATCAAGAAGGTGGCGTAGCTGTGTAACCGAAGTCGATTCAGAAGTCACAAGAGCACAAGATGGTGATATTCAAGATACCTAAGAATGTAAGAATGTAATAGGTGATCTTAGTCACAAGGAGCACAGATGAAGATCTCAAGCACTCAAAGTCAAATGAAAAAGGCTCAAGATAAAGATCACGAAAGCATGAAGGAACAAAGCCGTTACAAACAAGATCAAGACCAAGATACAAGACCAAAGCAGGAAGATCTCCTCTACAAGAATGTATTCACTCAACCATCTTATGGTTTTTAAGCTTTTTAAGATGACCGATACATTGGGGGAGATTGTTAGCCCTATATTTTATATAGTCGAACAAGAATGTAATAGGTCATCTTAGTCGTTAAAGCTCTTGTATTGTAATAGGTTAGTCGGGAAAACCGGGCTTGGACTTTAAGCTAATATTGTATAAGTTAGGGGCGTAAGCCCAAAACAAAGCCAAGCTCGGCCCAAGGATTCTAAACCCACGGCCCATATGCCAAGGGTATATATACCCTCTTCCATGTGTGGAAGAGGGTGTTGGTTCATTTTACTTTCTCTCTCTAGTAAACATTAACCTTCCAAAATATCTCTTGTTTCTCTCTCTACTTTTCTTCTCTTTCTCTCTCTAAATATCTCTTCTAAATATTGTGTTATGGATTAAATGGGATTAACAGTGAAACAAGGGAATGATCTTCGAGCCGATATGCGAAACTCTTTGAGTAGTCAAACGAATGACTTAAGGGATATAATGGCTAGTTTCTTCCAAAGTAATCAAGCCTCTAGTTCGGGTTCTCTTCCGAGTAACACCGTTACTAATCCCAGAAGGGAGATAAAAGCAATCACCACTCGCAGTAGAAAAGGTTTAAAGGAACCCGAGCTTCCTACACCTACACCGGTGATTGTGACAAAGGAAAACGAGTCCCCTTCTTCAATTCCTCCACCTTCTATTTCTCCAATTCCTCCACCTTCTACTTCCACCCCTCCACCACCCAAGGATGTGAGTGAGAATTCCATTCCAAAGCCTTCATCTCAACCCAATATACCTTATCCCTCAAGGTTGAGGAAAGAGAAATTGAAGAACAAGGATGATATTCAGGTTTCTAACTTTCTCAAAATGTTTAAACAACTGAATTTCAACATCTTCTTTGCTGAGGCTCTCGCTCACATACCGAAATATGCTAAAATGTTCAAAGATCTTCTCAGTGATAAGGAGAAACTTCTTGATATCGCTCAGACCCAACTTAACGAGAATTTCTCCGCAGTGCTCTTAAGGAAATTACCCACCAAACTTGGTGATCCGGGTCGTATTCTCATTCCTTGCAACTTTCCCGGGGTAGAGAATTGTATGGCCCTATCCGACCTAGGTGCTAGTATAAACTTAATGCCTCTAAGCATTTGGAAACAATTGTCTCTACCCGAGCTAGTCCCCATACGAATGACTTTGGAATTAGCTAACCGTACGGTTGCTTATCCAGTGGGGATAGCCGAAGATGTCTTCGTCGGTGTCGACAAATTCACCTTTCTGGCAGATTTTGTTGTCGTTAACTACGAGATGGACCCCCGTGTTCCATTAATCGTTGGACGTCCATTCTTGAGGACCGGTCGCACTCTCATTGATGTAGCCGCGGGTGAATTAATCATGAGAGTTGGTGACGATAAAATCATTTTCAACATGGGTAAACTTTCTAAGCAGCCTTCTGAAAACGAGAGCGTTAATTTCATTGACGTTCTTGATGAGGCTTGTGAAGAACATTTCAAAGATGCTTGTAAAAGTGGTTCTTCTTCTCTTCCCATTGTTGAGACCGTTGCCTCTATTGCTCCTTCACTAACTCCATTTGGAGAAAGTGATTTTCTTTTGAAAGAATTTGAAGCAACTTTGGGAGATGTGGACTTACAATATGACGATTCTCCCTCCAATTGGGATGAAGACATTCGTACCATTGAGAAACTTCTCAATGAGGGCCATATTTCTCCACCATCTCCTAAGGATATTTCTATCGATGATCCAAATTTGACTATACCTTCCATAAAAAATCCTCCGGATTTAGAGCTTAAGGATCTTCCGTCTCATCCCGAGTACGTTTTCCTTGAAGACAACAAGAAGTCACCCGTCATCATCGCAAAGGATTTGAATGAAGACGAAAAATCCCGACTTATGGCCGTGCTGAAGAATCATAAGAAAGCAATTGCTTGGAAAATCTCCGATATTCGTGGAATTGATCCTCACTTTTGCACACATAAAATTCTCATGGAGGACGACTTTAAACTCACTATTCAAAACCAAAGAAGGGTGAATCCCAAGATCCATGACGTTATCAAAAAAGATGTTATCAAACTTCTTGATGCGGGAATGATCTACCCTATCTCGGATTCACCATGGGTTAGTCCCGTCCATTGTGTGCCTAAGAAAGGTGGAATCACCGTTGTACCCAATGAAAACAACGAGTTGATTCCTACTCGTCTCGTTACAGGGTGGAGAGTTTGTATAGACTATCGCAAACTCAGTGATGCTACGAGAAAGGATCATTTTCCCCTTCCTTTTATGGACCAAATGCTTGAACGTCTAGCGGGTAATGACTATTATTGCTTCTTAGACGGTTTCTTCGGGTATTTTCAAATTCCCATCGATCCTAAAGACCAAGAGAAAACCACATTCACTTGTCCTTATGGCACATTTGCTTACAAAAGAATGCCTTTCGGCTTATGCAATGCTCCTGGGACGTTCCAAAGGTGTATGATGGTTATCTTCCATGACATGGTTGAAGAAACTATGGAAGTCTTCATGGATGATTTCTCGGTTTATGGGATTCTTTCTCTCATTGCCTTGCCAATTTGGAACGCATGCTTAAGCGGTGTGAAGACACTCGCCTTGTTCTAAATTGGGAAAAATGCCATTTCATGGTAAAAGAAGGCATTGTGCTTGGACATAAAATCTCAAAAGCCGGTCTTGGAGTGGATCGCGCTAAAGTTGATGTCATATCCAGATTACCTCAACCTTCAACCGTGAAGGGTGTGAGAAGTTTCCTTGTCATGCGGGCTTCTATTGTCGATTCATTTAAGATTTTTCTAAAATCGCTCGCCCGATGACCCGCCTCTTGGAAAAAGATACTCCTTTCATCTTTTCTAAAGAGTGTCTTGAATCCTTCAATCTTCTTAAGGACAAGCTAACTAAGGCACCGGTCTTGGCTACCCCTAATTGGGAGCTACCTTTTGAATTGATGTGTGATGCTAGCGACTTTGTTATTGGAGCGGTTTTGGGCCAAAGAGTGAACAAACACTTCCAACCAATCCATTATGCTAGCAAGAAAATGACGGGGGCTCAATTGCATTATACCACTACCGAAAAAGAGCTTTTAGCTGTAGTGTATGCCTTTGAGAAGTTCCGACCCTATCTTGTTCTATCCACCACCATTGTCTATACCGACCATTCCGCGTTGAAGTACTTGTTGACTAAGCAAGATTCTAAACCAAGACTTCTTCGTTGGGTTTTGCTCCTTCAAGAATTTAATCGAAATTCGTGATAAAAAAGGAGCCGAAAACCTAGCCGCGGATCATCTAAGTAGACTTGAGGATCCTTATCAAGGGGATCATTCGAATCAAGAGATCAATGACTCTTTTCCCCTTGAGGCCTTAATGTCTATCAATTCCAATCTTGATGACACCCCGTGGTTTGCGGACATTGCAAACTACTTGGCGGGTGGAATTCTCAAGGAAGGGTTAACGTCTCAACAAAAGAAAAAGTTCTTTAAAGACATTGAACACTATTTTTGGGACGACTCTTACCTTTTCAAACAATGTGCGGTTCTTGTCATTCGTTGGTGTGTTGATGGGCCGACATCGTTACTAATCCTTGAAGCTTGCCATAAAGGACCTACCGGTGGTCACTTTGGTCCTAATTACACCGCAAAGAAAGTATTCGACTCTGGATTTTATTGGCCCACCATTTATCATGACGCTCATGAAATGGTTAAACATTGTGACGCTTGCCAACGCCAAGGCAAGATCACACATAAAGATGAGATGCCTCAAAAATTCATACAAGAATGTGAAATCTTTGATGTATGGGGCATCGACTTTTTGGGGCCATTTCCATCCTCCAAAGGGAACAAGTAAATCCTCGTAGCCGTTGACTACGTATCTAAATGGGTTGAAGCAAAGGCTCTCCCTACGAATGATGCGAGGGTGGTTGTGAACTTTTTGAAGCAGCTTTTTGCTCGATTCGGTGTTCCTCGTGCGATAATCAGTGACCGCGGGACTCATTTTTGCAATGATCAATTTGATCGAGTCATGGCTAAGTACGGTGTCAATCACCGTCTTTCCACCGCTTATCATCCTCAAACAAATGGTCAAGCCGAGATATCTAACCGTGGACTGAAGAGAATTCTTGAGCGTACTGTGGGAGAGCATCGTGCCTCGTGGGCCGATAAGTTAGACGATGCTTTGTGGGCTTTCCGTACCGCATATAAGAAGGAGATTGGTTGCACTCCATATCGTCTTGTGTACGGGAAGGCATGCCACCTCCCTATTGAGCTAGAACATAAGGCGTACTAGGCCTTGAAGTGGGCCAATTTTAACATCAACAAAGCCGGTGATCTTCGGAAGATTCAACTCAACGAGCTCAATGAACTGAGGAATGAAGCTTATGAGAACTCATTGATCTACAAGGAGAAGACCAAGATCATCCATGATGCTAGGATTAAGAACCGAGAGTTCCACGTTGGTGATCAAGTTTTACTCTTTAATTCTCGGTTGAAGATTTTCTCCGGCAAGCTGAAGAGCCGTTGGTCTGGTCCATTCACCGTCGCCAAAGTCTTCCCTTACGGCACCATTGAGCTTTCTCAACCAAATGGGCCGAATTTTAAAGTGAATGGCCATCGTGTGAAGCTGTACTTTGGTGAGGACATCTCTCATGAGATGATTCCATCCCTCACCATGTTTCCCTTGAATTAGTTCTGGGTCGAGTCAGGCTCGTGACTCGTTTAACAAAAACACGCGCTTCTCGGGAGGCAACCCGTTGATCTATCATTTACCGTTTTCATAATAAGTGTAGGGGGAGCCCCGTATGTGTTTGTTGTCTTGTTTCTTTTGACGCGCTTCCTGGTTCCATCCTAAATTATCGTGATTCAATATTTCATATCTTATATGTTCACATTGAAATCACTATAGTTGTCCTTTCCTTAGCAAGATTTAAGTAGGAGAGTTTACTCCCACATGCTTAAACATTGAGGACAATGTTTATATCAAGTGTAGGGGGACTTCTATCAAAGTAAGTGGGCTTTTCCATGAAATTTGTCCTCATTTTAACCGGAGAATTTGATTTTTCGACATTTTTCAAAAATTTTAATCTATTTTGGCCTAGTAGTATAGTAGTATTTTCCTTTGTTATCGTTATTTAATTTATGTGTTAGAATAAATTGTTAATAAAGTGGTTTTAAATTTTTCAACGTTGTGAATCTTTTGACTCAACCAGAGTTACTTATCCAAGTATACTCTAGCTAGTATCCTTAACGTGTTTAAGTCAAGTTTTGCTAGGCTTTTATATAGGGAACTTTAAAACGCGAAAGTCTTAACTCTCACGGGTTAAGAACAAGAACTTTTCGCAAGTTCCTATAATTGATCCTAGAGAGTCGTTTATCAAGGGAACTTTAAAATGCGATTTCTAAACATGAAAAAGTCAAAGAGTTTGCAAGATCCTATAGATGACTCGAAAACCAAAAACTTTGATTTAATGGGCTAAGCATCCACGAGTCTCATTCCTTGAGATTTTAAATTGTGGAGAACGAGAGATGATAGCGTCAATTATAAGTTTCGTATTCTTTCATGAATTTAGGTGAGTTAATTATGAGCTTCTTCTCCCATCGTTTGTTAATAAATTTAGTTGCAATAAATAAGGTTGTACGATTTGAAAAGTTACTTAGCTTCTAGCACAAGATCGTTTAAAAGTTGCTCGGTATTAATTAGAGTTCATAGCCAAGGCATAACTTATTGAAGCGGGATGAGAAGATTGGCGAGTCCAAAAAGGTCCTAACAAGACATGAGGGCTACATTTTGTTGCTAAAGATCCAAAAGTGATGTGAAGAATCATTTATCAAAAATCAATATGAAGGATCGAGACACACGACGAAAAGCAAATACTCCACTAAAGATCATGGAGAAGTCTATCCAAAAAGGCCCTAACAAGGTATGAGGATAAATAGATCCAAGTCCTAAAAGGAGGCGGATCGTTGTATATCAAAGTCCAAAATAAAGACTGGAGAAAAATGAAGAAGTCGTGGTCCAAATATGAAGAATCTCTTAAAAAGTTCAAGTGAAGAAATTCCTATTATGAAGAGAATACCATAATTTCAAGAACGTCTCTCAAAGATTCGAAGTATGAAGTCGCTGCCAAATATCGGTCCGAGAAAGGTCTCAAATCGTGAAGCGAGTTATGCCAAGATATGAACTTTAAGAGGTCCCGAGAAGCAGTTTTAAAAGATTGTGTCCTTTAGCTAACTATTGATTAAATCGTTCCACTTTATTTTCGGCCTAAATAAACTATCGAAATAAGTCAAACAATGTATCCTCGTGATCATTCAAGACAAAATTAAAATATAAGAGATACACCTAGGAATAAGGGAGTCTAAGTAAATAATTGGGCCACATGAGTTCGTGTTAGTTTGCTGACTTATAATAACAATGATCTCGTTTTTAAGCTTGGTATGAGGAACGTGAAACTTGAGGATGATAAACATTCATGACGCCAAGACCCCAATATAAGTCTTTGATTTCTATCTTTTTACTTTCCTTAAAGTTTAGTATTTAATAAAGGCCAAGGTGGGTTATTTATGATGAAAAATGTAAACTGTGCTTTGAAATTAATGCATTGCATGAGGGCATTGTAATGGTCAAGTGTAGGGGATTTAATAAGTGTGAAAACACTTATCCTTTTACCACTTATTTTTAATAATAACAAGACCAAAACGTGTATTTTATGTCATAAAAGTCGGAATTATGCGTGGTTTGTGTTTTTATTGTGTTTCAGGATAAAAATATGAAAAAGGAAGAAAACACGGGCTATCACGGGCTTTTATCGAAGAAAAAGACAAAAGACGAAGTCAAAAGATCGAGAGTGCATAAAGAACGGAAGTCCAAGGCCTATTCTGAAGATTTATCGAAGAAAAAGTCTAAAGACGGAAGTTTAATGAAGTCGAAGAACTCAAGTCTAATTATAGAAGAAAATTATAAGACAAGTTCAACTTATATCGACAAATCCCGAGACGACGTCGAGAAAGACCAAGAAATTAAATCGAGTCGAGACGAGAAGAATGAAAGAAGGAAGCATAAACACTTAACCTTCCCACCTCCTATAAATACCCTCCTAATATGTCATTAGGAGGGTGTTAGTTAGTTAGTTAATTTAGCCATTTTTCATTTTTTCTTTCTTTAGTTTTTAGAGAGAGAAAGTGTTAAACTTTCTCTCACTAAGTTTTCATCTTTTCTTCATCTTTTCTTTCAAGTTTAAGCTTTATTTCATCCTTGTATTTGGAGTTCATTAATCAAAAGTTCAAGTTTAAGCTTTTTATTTTTTAATCTTCTTCTACCTTTCTTGATTTTGATTCATCTTTGATCCGAAATGTTCTTGATTCGTGTTTGATTTTGATGTTTTTGTGACTAAAAAGTTCATCTTTTTATTCTTATATAAGTTCTTATACGATTAAGCTTAAGGCTTGTTATGCTTTTTGGCTTATTTAGTATTTAGCTTATTTACTTTTTTTTAAGTTTTCTTAAAAGTTTAGTCTATTTAAAGTTTGAATCATGAAGTTTGCTTATTTCGTGTTTTAAAAGTTTTTAAATTTATGCTTGTTTTCATTTGGTTAAGATTTGGATAAGTGCTTATTCGTGCTTATTCATTTTCGGCTTATTTGCTCTTTGATTTCCATCGTATCATGCTTAAGGGTTTTACTAGTTACGATCAAGTAAGTGTGATCGCATAAGCCTTAGGGTTTCTACTTGCGATCCATTACTTCGATCACCAAGTACGGTCGTTCACTATGATCACACTCCATAATCCACACCACGATCACTTGTTGCGATCGTGGGTACGATCATTGAGTGCGATATGTGGCTGCGATTGTTTTGGTGCGATCACTTGTTACGATTGCATTGAGTGCGATCACCTATACTACGATCACTAGGCTACGATCGACTGATACGATCGTAGGTTGCGATCACTGGGAGTACGATCTAAAGTCACGATCGTGGTGGAGTACGATCACCAGTACGATCGCATTGATTGCGATCCAGGATACGATCAAGGACCACGATCGCATTGACTGCGATCCTATTTCATTTTTCGTTTTTATATTTTATTTAAATTTCAAATTTAACTTTTCCCGCATTTTTACTTAGTATCATTTTAAACGAGTTTTGTCTTATTTTATTTTTACGAAGTTTTTAGTTTTACAAAGTTTTCAAGTTTTAAATTCATTACGTTTTAATTTCCAAAATTTGCACACTTCCCAAAATCTCTATTTTTACTAAGTGTTTTTCTAGTAATTTTTAGTTTAATTTTTAAAGCTTTTATTTTACTCAACGGACATTTTAATATTTACTTTTAGTTTAAAATAGATAACCAAACCATTTATTTGTCCACCAAGAACGACTGAGTCGCACTCTTAACTTGTAATCATTTCGAAAAGATCGGACGATAACGAACTTTCATACGAGGCAATCCCTTGTATTAGTAGGCATGCTTCTGAGAAACTTGGCATCGATATCCTTCTGCTCAGCTTTTCCTCCTAAAGCTATGAGTTTTCTCACAACCCTTTGAAGTCTATTTTAAATTGGATCAAGTAATTATGAGCCAACAACATTGTAGTGTTTAAATACTGATTTCAACAATGATTTCTTAGCCTTATTTGTGGAGTCATTACCACCAAATATCATAACAAATGCATCAAACATAGATTTATCATCTCCATGCTCTTGAAAACCAAGAATATGCTCATTAGACATAGCTAGCATTACTATACTTCTAGTCTTCATGTCATTTGTCCTTTTCTTATTTTCATCAGTGATTATCTCTTGTGGTTTACCATCTGATGTAGTAGCAGTTGGCTTGGTATGATTATCTCCAAGGGCAATGACTTCCCACAGAACCCAGTTGTATATCTACACAAAATGAGTAAACCTAAACTTACATTCTTCAAATTCTCCTTGTTTGAAGACCGGAACCTTGTTCATGGTGTTTGGTTGTGCAGCTTTTGAATCCATCTCTTTTGTCAAAAAGAATCTTCATTAATCTTCAAGATAAAAGTTTCTCAACAAGATTTGATACCACTTGTTGACCTCTTTGATCTTTTAAACATAGCTTGTACATTTAGACTAAACATAACAAAATTCTATTTGATCTTAGTAGAAACTTTAAATTAATATCAAAGAGTATGCAAAATCTACTATTTGATATTATGAAGATTGTATGTGAAGTATAAAAGAACTTAGAAAAATTATAAACCAAACACTTCAATATTGTTAGATAATACGAATACTCGAGAAAAGAGTATTAGGGTTATAGAACCTTAAACTCTAGAAAACATAATGTATGTTGTGTCTAACTTAATCCTAGGACCTCCTATTATAATACAAGGAGTCCTTTAGAAGATAAAGATTCTAAGCAATAATTTAATCTTAGAATATCTATACACAATATCTTCTGTAGATAACTCACCCGTCTTCAGTGTCTATCTTCTTGGCATCATTAGTATCTTTGACATCATTAATCTTCAACTTAGTCAATTCTATACATACACTACCAGCACTAATATATAACTACCCACACTAATATAATTAACACCGGTAGTGCAAAACATTAACAACACTAATTTATTCCTAACAACCTTCGTGTCTAGTGTCACTTTAGGAGACTATTTGGGGTCTTTTCTAACTACTTAACCTTGTTTGATGTGGTGGTTATTTTAGAATATTGTGTTAGTATTAAGTATGTGCATTTGGTTGTTAGAGACAGTAAGTTGATTGTTGCTTTTGATGATCTTAAATGTTATATCTTAACTCAAGATTTGAAAGCAGGAAAGATCTTGGAGACTAGTAGACAATCCAGGGTTTCTACTATTTTGATAGTGACCAAGGTAGAGAACTTAAGAGTTATTTAGTTAATATGTGTGGTATTTGACTAAATATACGTGGCATTACAGACTTGGTCATCTTGATGACCAAGTGCTTAGTGTTTTGAAACCTATCTTGTTGTTTGACTATGCAAGTATGATGTATGTGATATTTGTAAAAAGAAGTAAAGAATAGGAAACCATTTCTTTTTAGTGATCATGTATCAACAAATATTGGTTAACTTGTTCATCTTGGTTTGTGGGGACCTTACAACATCACTAGTAGAAATGGTTTCAAATATTTTATGATTATAGTTGATGATTTTTTAAGGGTTGTTTAGGTTTATATTTGAAAAATAAAATTGAAGTATTTGATAATATAATGGTTTTTTATAACCTGATTAAAACTCAGTTTGGTAGTTTGATCAAGGTGTTTAGAAGTAATAATGGTACTTAGTTTCTTAATCGAAGTTTCACTAGTTTTTGTGAAAATAATGGGATCATACATCATACTTCATGTAGCTACACTCCTCAACAAAATGGGATTGTTAGGGGGAAGCATATGCACTTTCGTACTGTTGTTAGGTCTCTTTCGTTTCAAGGAGGGTTGCCTCTCAATATGTGGTCTGGGTATATTCTAACTACAACTTATTTGATTAACAAATTACCTACGTTTGTGCTCAATGGAAAGTCGCATATGACCTAGTTTATAATAAAACTCATTCTCTCAAGCACTTAAGAAAGTTTGGTTGTCTGGATCATGATACAATCTTAAATATAATGATAGGTTTGGTTTTAGATTTGAAAAGTATGTTTTGGTTTTTTATTCTAGCTTCAAAAAGGGTTACAAAATTTTTTTATTGATAAGAAACAAATGTTTTTCCCATAGATGTTAGATTTTTTAAGATATTTTTTCTTTTGAACAAAAATTTGATAAAACTTCTAAAGTCAAGATTATGATCTCTTAAAAAAAATTTCATTCAAACTACTTTGATGATCTTCTTGGGTCATCCAATGATGATGAGAGAATAAATCCCAGCTCAAATGTCTCTAGTAGTTCATCATCTCATCGTATTAGCACTCTTGTGTTTATTGATAAAAGTGAGGGAGGGCACTTTCAAGGCATAGAAGTAGTTGTTGATGAGGTTGAGAGGACCGCTAACACTAAGGAAAATGTGAACATTTTCGTAGATAAAGAATCCTTGATTCAATCTCAGGAAGCTTCTCATCCTATTAGTTATGTTCCTATTGGTGTTAGGAGGTTTAAAAAAAATCTAATGACTTTGTTGTTGACTCTAAAGTTAAATATTGTCTTAAGAAATATGACAATTATAGTAATTTTCAAAAGAAAACATTTGTTTCAATGCTACTTTAAATAAGAGTGTTGAGCCTACTACTTTTTATGAAGCTTTCAATCATAAAAGTGTTGAGATGGAAGCTTTGTACAAAAACAATACTTGAAAATTAAATGAATTACCTAAAAGGGGAAAGCTATATGTAATAAATGGGTTTGAAAAATCAAATCCAAATCTAATGGAACAATTTATTTTTTTTAACGGCGAGTTAGTAGTTAGTGATTCGAGCTTACAGTGACATTCAATTGGGCAGTATGCAAGCCTCGAACCTTCTCCTTAGGGGATAAACTCCACTCCTGCTTCTTAATTCGGGCCCTGAAGGTTCTTGGTGAGACTCGAACTCGAGACCTCTCCAAGAATACCTCGCCAAGGTTACCCTTGGTGGCCAACTGAGCTAACTCAACTGGTTAATCTAATGGAACAATTGAGAGATATAAAGCTAAATTAGTAGTTAATTGTTTCAATCAAATGGAGGGAATAGATTATGATGAAACTTTTTCTCATGTTGTTAAGATTGTGACTGCTTGGTGCTTAATTAATCTTGTTGTGTAGTCTGGTTGGACTTTGTTTCAATTAGATTTAATAATGCTTTTTTGTATGGTGATTTAAATCATGATGTGTATATGACCTTACCTACTAGGCATTTTCCTGAAACTGAAACTAGAGTTTGCAAGCTTAATAAGTCTTTATATGGTTTAAAACAAGCTCATATGCAGTGAAATGTCAAACTTACTTCTGCTCTTATTGATAATGGTTTTATGCAAAGTAAAAGTGATTAGGGGTGTCCATGGTTCCAGAACCGGACCGAACCGGAACCGAACCACAAGAACCGAGAACCGAAAAATAAGAAAAATGTGGAACCGAGAACCGTCCCTAATTCGTCGGTACGGTTCCGGGACGGTTCCGGTTCCGGTATGGGAATTTTCGGGAATTCCCAATAAGAACCATTATGTTTAATAATTATTTTTTTTATTTTTCAATCATTCATAAAGGACATATTACAACATTACAAACACACACAAAAATGTCTTCAATAATGAAAGTCTTACCAATAAGTCTAAATGTCCAATAGTTTAAAATAACATAAACAAGAACGCAAAACTTAAAAATTAAAAGTCTATAATTGCTTAAAAGTATCGAAAACACACATTTGACATTTGTGTTCCAAATCTAAAAAATGATTAACGATCCATCACTTGTTTTCCTTTAAAACTTCGTACCGCTTCTTCCATCTCTTTAACAACCTCTTCATCATTCATAAGATCTTCAATTTCATCCACATTTATTTCCATTCTCTCCCTTCTTATCCAATCTTGAGTGCAAAGTAACGCCTCAACGAGTTGACTTGACAATGAAGTTCTATAAGGGTCCAAAACGCGTCTACCTGTACTAAAAGCCGACTCGGATGCCACGGTTGAAATTTGAATTGACAAGATATCTGAAACAAATACGTAGTCATATAATTTATATACAATAATAATGTAAAACATGTACACATAAACTATAATATTTTAAGTTAATACCGTAGTTATTACCTCTTGCCATTAGTGAAACAACCGGGAAACGGGGTCCATGAGTTCTCCACCATTCAAGAATGTCAAATCCAGCATGTAAATCTATACGTGGTTCCTTAAGATACCTTTGTAACTCGGTTTCGACCGCACTGGATTTAGTTTGCTCATTAGTTAAAAACTCATTCAAAAAGTCATTATCTCCATGAGAAGATGGAGAAACCTGTGATCCCAAATTATCACCCAAACTAGAATCCAAGTTACTCTTATCAACCCTTTCTTTATACACATCAAACAAAGTCTCCATTCTATTTTTAACTTCACCTATCATCGTTTCAACCATTGCATCGATTGCGTTTTTCGTCAAAGGCTTATCCTTCGTTATACGATAAGTAATCATTTTCTTAAAACCATGTTCAACTAAGAAAGTCTTCATTGTCGGATCCAACAAAACCGCAAAATACATGAAATCGTTTAGTTTTTCCCAATTTCCCCAATATTTATCGTATTTTAGCCTCATTTCACGTCTCGTCTATATAATGAGCCGTTAAAGCCATATAATTTACCCTTTGACAATGCGATGTCCAAGTGTCGGTCATTAAGTGCACCGTGGTAGTCGATTTACTGAAATAAGTCATTAACTTGTTTTTCTCTTCCATGTAAAACTTGACAACTAGCTTAGATAATTTTTGTCGCGAAGGGAGAACATATTTAGCATTTAAGGACTGAGTAAACCTTATTAAAGCGGGGTGCTTAACTAATATGAATGGTAACTCGGCTTCAATAAACAAGCTAACTAAATCCTTAGTAATTCTATCATCATCGTGTTTCCAGTTAGCAATACTACTACTACCACCTTCCCCGTGAGTGTCAACTTTAAATTGTAATGCATTCTGATTACCTAAGACATGTGGGCTTTTCTTACAACTTTTAGTATAATGCTTTTTTAAACCCGACGTACCGTGTGTCCCGCCTGCAGCAAGTATTGTTTCACAAAACTTGCACTTTGATTTCCTCACTTTATTTCCATCTTCGTCTACTTCATAGACGGGGTCATAGAACTCCCACCATTTGGACTTGAAAATGTCTTCTTGTTTTTGTTTCTTTGGCGGCAATGGTGTTTTGACACCCGGTGGTTTCCTTTTGCGACTTTGATCAACTGCTTGCTTGTTATCCGAATCTGAATCAGATTGAATACCTTCAACCGCCGAGTTTAAATCTCCCTAAAGAAAACACAGTATATAAACTGAAGTTAATATATATCTACAAAACTGTAAGCGTTCATTGTGACGTAACGCTGTTGTCTATTTTATTTTTAGCGATCAAAGACTGTAAGCGTTTACACGATCATATTATTATATAATTTGGGAAAGATACTAAGATGCAACTTGCAAGTTTTCGGTTAACAGTAAACTCAATACAAATAGCAAATTAAATACGCATGTATATCTATGATCTATTAGATTATTAGTTTATTACTCGTAGGACATGATAAATGAATTATAGTAATAGTATTTCATTAAACTCTGTACGTAACTAGATAACTAGAATGCTACGAGTTTATGCATGGGTATTTAAGTATTAGCACAATATCAAATAAAGAAATTGATGAAAAACTTACTGCCATCTTGGTGAATGATTTTGATGATGATGATAGATGATGGAGATTGGAGGCTAGGGTTTTATGTTATTATGTATTTTAGGTCTAAAATATTTCTACAGCTTAATGTGTAAGTTTTATTTTTTATTTTTTTAAAAGGACTACATGTTCTACAAAATATTCTAAACAAACCCTATAAAAATTCATATTTTCAAAAGCATGGTTCTTTCGGGAAAGAACCGGAACCGGACGGTTCTTTCCCGAACCGTCCCGAGAACCGAAAATTTTCAATTTTGGGAACCAAGAACCGTACCACGGTTCTAATAAACAGTTCGGTTCCGGGACGGTTCCGGTACGGTTCCTCGGTTCTTTTGGTCCCTCGGTTTTTTTGGACAGCCCTAAAAGTGATTACACCCCATGTACCAAGAACTAGTTTTAATACTTTTGTGGCTTTACTTGTTTGTGTTGATGATATTATCATTGCTGATAATAGGGTAACTAAAAGTGAAAAATTCAAAAAGTTTCTTAAAAACTAGTTTTTGATAAAAGACTTTGGAAAATGAAATATTTTTTTGGTATAGAAGTTTTGGAAACTTCTAAGGGTGTTTGCTTAAATCAAAGAAAATATTGTTTCGAATTGATTGAGCAATTTGGTTTACTTGCGGGTAAATCTTCATATATTTCTATGTAGTCTAATTTATCTTTTGGTGGTGAACCTATTGATCATGATCTTTTGCTTGATAATATTATTGATTACCAACAGTTGATTGGTAAATTGATCTATTTGACTACTACTAGGCCTAATATTGCTTGTACAGTTTCTTGTATTAGTCAGTTTATGCACAGTCCTCTTAAAAGCCATCTGAAAACTGATTTATAGGTAATATAATACCTGAAATGGTCTCTACGTAAAGGTTTAGATGTGTTTAGACATTTTGCATCTGATTTTGAGTTAAAAGCTTATTCAGATGTAGACTGGGTTAGATGTACTGTGCCTAGAAGGTCTGTCACAAAATATTGTGTTTTTATTAATGTTTCTTTGATATATTGGAAGAGAAAGAAACAAAACACTATACCCGAAAGTTCTACAGAAGCAGATAGAGCTCTTGCTTTTGTAACTTCTGAGGTTATTTGAATATTAAAACACCGGATGATTTCAATTGCATAATCTTTTGCCAGTTAAAATGTTTTGTGATAATAATTTTGCAATTAAGATTGCAGCCAATCATGTTTTTATGAGAGAACTAAACATCTTGAAAAAGACTTATATTTTGTAAGAGAAAAAGTTCTTGCTAGGTTTATTAAAACTAAAATAATAGATACTACAAATTAAATTGCAAATATTCTAACTAAGGATTGAACATTAAGCAACATAACAAGTTGTGTTCTAGTCTTGGGCTTATTGACTTATTATAGAATAAGATTAGGGAAGGGTGTTTCATATATTCTTATTTTGAATATATTACAAAACTAATATTGTCATTTTACATTCTTGATATTTTAGGATATTAAAGTTTTCATTCTCCCAAAGTTATCAAGTCGGGCCTTTATAAGGTTGGGTTGACTATGTCTTCAG
Source organism: Glebionis coronaria (assembly GCA_025667525.1). NCBI lineage: Eukaryota > Viridiplantae > Streptophyta > Magnoliopsida > Asterales > Asteraceae > Glebionis > Glebionis coronaria. The sequence goes on from CM046877.1 coordinate 49,491,020, forward strand.
TCATAACCTTAGAATCTCATCTTTGTTATTGATCTTCTCTCTCTGTTGGTTCGATTCTGATCTTGTTGATCGTGTGGTTTATTTTTATTGTTGTAATAGAATTATTATCATTTAGATAATATGGTAACAACGGAGTACCTAGAGTTATCTTGTTGAGTTGATTGAAATCTATTGATTGTGTTGATTTGTATATTGTTAGATATTGAATTAAGATTAAAGAACTGTTTTTATCTTTAATAGAGAATTTGTTCATTTATCGTGTTACTTAGAATGTTTCTAACATACAACTTACTATATTTTATATGTTCGTTAATATTATATTCAAATCAAAAACGTGTTAATACATCTAATAACCCGTTTAATAAAACGTGGTAAGAATATGGTTGAACTTCTCGACCCGATTAACTAAAGTATAAAGTCTAGGTGTGGGTTGGGATTTTGAACCCACTTACCTAACAATCTGAACCCGTTAACCCAAACACGACCCAAACCGCCAGCTTAAATGAAATTATGAAAATGTTGACGTAGGATCACTACAAAAAATATGCATTTTTCACATTTTTTGTACACACCCTTAAATTGCGTGGAAAATATTATGAGTTTATTAACAAATATGAATGTGTAAAAATATGTTCACATAAGTTAGTGTGGACAAATATTGAAAACCCACACTTATATATGTAGCAAATAAAAGTACAAATTTTTTAGTATGAAAAACTAACTAACTTCTTCAGAGTGTGGGGAGTGGGAGTTGGGAAGTGGGTTGGTAGCCATTTGGCATCACCCCTTCTTTGGCCCACCATACTCCGACTGACGCCAAGCCTTGTCGCGCCAAAATCACCAGCCGGCGCCAACCAACTTTTTTTTTTTTGAAAAGTTTAAAAAACTAGCCGTTGGGGGTAAGTTATTTTTAAAAAAATCAAAAACTAGCCGTTGGTGGGTATAATCTAGCCGTTACATATTTGTTTTTCAACTTTTTTAAAAAAATACCCCCAATCACTATAAATTAAACTTCTTTTTACCCAATTTATTACACTCATTTCTTACACCTTCTATCTCATTTTTCTCTAATCTCTTTCAATTTTACTCACAAAAAATGGATCTCAATTGGACAAACAACATGCTTAACGATCATTCCAACCAATTCTCAAACTACAATGTCGGTTCCTCTTCGAATCCGGGATCTTCTTCTCAACCCCAATTCAACTATATGCCATTTTTTCCGCCGCAACAAAATGAAGCATATATGAAATAACAACAAGAACAATGGTCGAAATTTCAACAATCCCAAATAGGTTCACAACCACAAATCCGACCAACAATCCTATCACCTACTCGACGAAGACGAAGATGAAGAAAAAGTCCCGACACCAACGTCAAAGAAAGTTCGTCGTAATAAGGCTAAGGCTAAGGAGGTGGTTGAAGTACCGAACGAAGAAGACGGTTCGGGTCGGCATTTGTGGACTAATGACGAGGAGTTGCTTTTGTCCCAATGTTACATAGATATTTCCGAGGATCCCAAGATTGGTGTGTGTCTAAAAAAGATACTTTTTGGTACCGGGTAGCCGAGGCATACAATGCGGTTGAGAAATCCAAAAAATTTCCAAAACGCACCAAGAACATGTTGACGGGAAAGTGGACCTCGTTGAATCATGACATCAAGAAGTTTAATAGTCTTTATGACGAGATGCAAGTGATGAGTGAGGATCACGATGAGGGGTTGAGCTAGCTTATAAAAGAGCGTCGGGGGTATAATTTTTAAGCACAAGTCGTCTTGAATTTTTTTGAAGGACAAGCACAAGTGGAGGAACCCCGATTCGACTAAAGAAAGGCGACATCGCCTTCGTGTTACCGAAGAAGGTCCCGAGTTCTTCAGTCCCGACGTCGTTCTACGGACGGCCGGGTCGTATCGTGTTGCTAAAAGTCAACGCTCCTCCAACTCAACGGCTAGTTCCGGTTCAAACCCGGAAGCTTATCAACAAATGATGAAAGAACAATACGAGCGTGAGACAAAAGCTAAGTTCGATATCATGGAGCGTGAGTCAAACGCAAAAATCAACTATATCAACACGCATAAGGTGGCCTAGGAATTCACAATTCTTCAAATTGATACAAGCAAGATGAGTGCCTCAGATCGGGCAATCATCGAGAGTAAAAAAGATGTGATTCGCGCATCGTATGCCCTTCTAGGGAACTGGTTTATTTCTTACCGTTATGTATTTTCCTTATTTTTATTTTCCGTATTTCTTTAATGTTATGTTTTTTTGTTGTAATGTTTTTTTAATTTAATAAAGTTTTTATTTAAATTATTTTGTTTTTTAAAAAAATTAATTATTTTCGTTGGCACCAGTTTTTTTTTGCCAACTGTTACCCCTGAAATGTGGTGCCAAATAGATTATAGTGTCAAAGCCCCAAAATTCTACATGGGGGGTTTTGGCATCAGAATCTGGTGTCAACCGCTCCCAGCTCTCTCACACTTTCAAGTGTGAGCCCCATTTTGTGACACCAAATATCTCCACACACATCATATGTGGAGATATTTGGTGTCACAAAATGGGGTTCACACTTGAAAGTGTGGAGAAGTTAGTTAGTTTTTCATACTAAAAAGTGTGGTGTGGTTTTTTAAGATTTGTGCACATTTATATGTTAATTCAAATTTTTACACATATATAAATGTTAATAAATTTAAAATATTTTATACACTTATTAATAGTGTGAACAAAAAGAGGTGCAAAAATGTCATGCTTTTTGGTAGTGGACGTTGTTTATATTGTTAAAACGTTGTTTTTGTTCTGGCTCGCATTGGAGGACGTTGTTGTGTTTTGTGTCTTGTATTTATTTTCGTGTCAATTTTATCAGTTTTGGCTCCATCCACATTTATTTTCCAAAAAAACAAAGAATGTACTTTTCTTGATGAAGGACTTGGTGATCGGTATATAACGTACAAGCCAAAGAAACAAATTTTGGCTCATCCACATTTAGTTTTATAGAACAGGACAATTAGGTCATGGTGGAATGGACTTTTTCTTTAAGTGAAAATCATGTAAATAAATAAATACAAGTAAGATGTTAGCTTAGCCGGTTACCTTGATACTTGATTTTGACCAAAAAACACGATTATTCATATTCGAAAGGTTACAAATAAGAAAGTCCAAACGATCCAAGAAAGTAATGAAAGAATAGCAACGAGAGATATGACCGGTTTCCTTGAAACTGGTTTTTTACAAACCAAATGATACGACCCTTTCGGGTAGTATCGGGATAAGGCACCATTATAGCGTGTGCTTGCTCCTTAAGAATTAGAGATGAGAAGAACTAGACGTTTGTTTGATTAACTTTGAATGATTGATAATGTGATTACATATGAAACCTTAAATACTAGTTGTGTGATAAACACCAAAATAACTGATAAACATAAAAGATATTAAACATATATCCTAAATAAATAAATGATATGATGGTTCCTGTGGATATGCATTCACAGGCGTATCATTCTTCACTCTTTCGAATCCACCTTGCCCTCATGTCTTGAAAAGCACACTTGATTCTGAGATCCCATATCCTAATCATACTGTAACCACGTCTTTCACTACCGCAGTTACCATGCCTTCCGCTATCACAAGCAACACCCTTTTTTCTCCTCATTCCTCCGCTAGCTTCGACATAGCACAATACCATCAACTTCCGCTGCCCAGGATCTCCGTCTCTCACTTTCCGAGTTCTCGTGCCTTTTACTACCGCGTCTAACACCTTTTTTCCGCTTACGCCTACCGCTACCTTGGACATAACACAACACCATTCTTCCACCTTCCGCTGCCCAATCACTAATACTCCCCACTCTTTCAAATTTCACCTTGCCCTCAAGGTGGCACGAAGAAGAATATGCCAATTGGGAGTCCGACCGCGTAGCCTTATCATAACTCAATGAATGTGTATCCACTACTTTTAAACACTCGCCCGGATCACTGACCAAACCTTCATGGACAATTGCTTTTGGTAAAGATCCTTGTTCACTTGTGGGTGCAACTTCTATTATTGTAGAAGAATCATACACCTTCTTTTCAATTGGTTGCTCTTTCTCTACAATTGTCTCAAGACGAGTCTCTACTATACGAGCTAAGTAGAAGGCTTCTCCTAATGTTGTAGGCTTTGAGTATGACCGCAATAGTTCTAGTTGTAGCTTCAGTTTAAGTCCGGAAATGTAAAACGAGGCAAGCAAACTTTCAGACATACCTGTTACTCGACTTACAAGATACTTAAACTCACTTTGATATTCGACCACGGTACCCATTTGCAAGAGCTTAGATAGCGCGTCCCGGTCGCTGTTGTTCGATGTCATAGCAAATCGAAAAAAATAAAAAATAACTATTTTACGCCTTACAGGTTAAAGGAGGAGGGCTTTTGGAGAAATAGGCAAGGTTGCAGAAATGGTTACGCGTTAGTCAGGCGGAATTCGTCTAGGCGGTGCCTAGGCGGATTGGAATTTTATGCATATAAATATTATAAATAATATGTATGATATAACAAAATACTTCTAATTTCAAATAATTCAAAATTCAAATAGTTTGAAGCTGCAAAATAGACAAATAAACATAACAATTTAAGTACTTCAATCTTCAAACGTGAAAATATAATTCAGTTGGTTTCAATCTCATACTAAAAACCTATTACTTTATGTTTACAATTGTTCGTTTATCATTAACTTTAAGATATTATGTTAAAATAAATATGGGCACTATATATTAGAAAAAAAAAACCCTTAATTTTTTGTAAAAAAATATTGACTTTTTGTTGACTTTCTTGACTTTTTTTACCGCCTAGCTCCGCCTAACACCGCCTAGGCGGTTGTTTGACCGTCTTTTGACTTTTCTGCTTAGCTTGACCGTCTAGCCATTAAACGAGGCGGAGTATGACCGCCTAGCGCCTAAGCGCCGCCTACGCGGCCGCCTATCCTGTTTTTTACAACACTGGGAATAGGTCTTGTGCTCAATCTCAATTCTTGGCTAAAAAGTTACTGGAACATGTGTTATTGCCCGGAGCTTGGTCGTTGAGGAAGGGTAGGTCACTAGAACATGTGTTATTGTGAGTTTGGTCTTTAGGAAGGATCGGTCACTCAAAAAGATGCACACGGTTAAGGTTTTCCTGCCGATTTAAACTTTTTGAAGTTTACTTAAAGGCCGTAGCAAATGAACAGTAAAAACTACTAACAAATATTGTCATATTGCAGCCATCGCGGAAAGTCGCTAAGGTCAGAATACAACTCGTAACTATGAAATTAACAAACAAGAGTATTCATGATTGAATGCAGTGGCGGATTTCTTAAGAGATTAAGAAGGGTCCCGGCTTTCCTAAAATTTATGACGAATAGTGTAAAAATTTTACTTTCGTTTCAAAGTTAATCCTCATTTTATTATTTTGGTATATATAAAATAAATCGGATTCCAAAATAAATGTTTTAGGTCCGCTATTGATTGAATGGTATCGCTTTTACAATGTAACCACGTCAGAATACCACCCCGAATTTTGGGACTATCCGTTACCCGTTTGATGGAGGTTCAAGTATTGAAAAACGGGCTGACTTATTTTTGAAAATCTAAGATCGTGTGACGAAGAAGGCTTTCTTAAAACGGCCATAACTTGATCATCGTAAGTCCGTTTTCAGCCCGTGATCTGTCAAAACGACCGGAAAAACAAGAGGAACGCCGTTGTAACCACCTTTAGGATGGTTAAGGATTTTTAAATACCCAAAAAGCCGTTTTACTATCATTTATTTGCATTTTTGTGTTATTTACATTTTCTGGTGACAGTCCAGCTCATTGGTGTTTTAGGGTTTTTCTTTATTTCCTGTCATTATTTAAACGACAGTTTTCAGTTTGATAAAAGTTAAACGTGTTGTTTGCCGAGTTTTTAACCCTAATAATCGGAATTCAGTAGAATCAAATGGTACCATTGAAATCAACATATCCAATTATTTATCTTGTGTAACGTTAGTCACATCGAAAATACTTGATAATGTAATAACAACATTTGGTTAGCAACTTCTTAATGAGTCACATCTGTAGGTTATAGGTTTGGACATATACGAGACTAGTTTGTACGTTTTATTTTAATGTTAGGATCATGTTTGTTTAAGGGTGCGAGAATGAATGTTTGTTTGGAGTATTTAGTGATAAACTATCGAGACGTCTTATTAGGAAGGTAAAGTGGCTATATCTTACCTGAATGAATAATTTTCGTCTCACTGATTAGTAGCATGCACTGTTAGTAAGGTGAAGTCGAGGTTCATACTCGAGGATTGATTTGGTGGAGAAGAAAGGGGAACAATGTTGCTACGATTGGTGAAAACATTGGTGTAAGAAGCTATTGATACAGAGTGCTACCTTTGTAAGGCTTGATAGATTAACGTGAGACCTTAACAGCCTATATGCGTCTCAACTCAACATATTGCACTTACGCTCCTGAGTTGAGTATGTTCACCGGATGTATAACATGTATGTGTGTAGACGTTTAGTGTTAGATTTTAGAATCTGTTCTATTGAACAAATGTGTTAGGTGTCAACGCCTGTTAGATTTTACGATTGTTGCAGCTAAAGTTTTGAACCTGTAGCAAGGACTAGTAGCCCTAAGGAGAAGATGAGGCTAATGAATTTATCAGAGCATGCAGTGGAGATATTTCGGCCATACTGACATTTGTTCTACAAATTTGTTAGAACTTAGATGTTATGCTTCATTTGGTTTGAAAGTTGCTAACAGTTAGTAGTCTTGAATTGCTAGGGTGATCGGTATTAATATAAGAATGAATTGTGTAACTTATGGTAGAAGAGTTAAAAGGCAAAACAAGAAGCAAGACCCGTATGTGGAGCCTTTCACTTGCCTGCGTTTTCCCATTTTATAAGCAAATCGCCTGGGACGCTCTTAAGAATCAACCTTATAGATGTTAAGACAGAGCTTCATCATCAGTCGCTAATATGAATAGTCTGCCTATCGTGGATTTTGCTTCAATGTTAAAAGTCAGATGTTGTGCTTGTTTATGAACACTAAGTCATTAGCCTTTTGATTTATAGTTACAGACTCCGTAAATTCCTCATTTCCTCCATGGAAGTGACTGTTTTATGTTTGTATAGTTCTGGCTTCGGATTTGGAAGACCCTTGAACATTTTAAACCTTTTCTGAGTAAGATTTCAGCTGATTGCAGATACTGCGTCTCTATCTTAAATTTTGTGAAGTGGTCTATTTTGACAATACACGTAGCTCAACATCCGTAACTCCGTAAGACACTGTTATTTGCAATACTAGTGCAATCCCCATAAGGGAGGGATAAAGTGCGGGAAGAAATTTAATATATTCACTATATTTTTGCTGATATTTATGCCTTTCTGATGTACATTTGGCTTTTCTTTTTGGAGTGCATAAAAGATGCTTTAAATGATTAGCATTCTTTTCTTGAGTGTTTTTTTGGATATGGAGATAAACACAAGTGGACATGATTTTCAGCGATGTTGCTAGTCACGATCTTATTTAAGGATAATTCGGTGAAAATGTTATTATATGCTCTAAGATTATAAAAAAATTGTTTTCTGTTATGTGCTTATACCTTTGCACTTTTCTTTTTAGATGAATATGATTTAACAATAGTTTTGCTTTATTGACATCTTCCCGTATACGGGTCAAATTGGTAAGAACACCAAAAAAACTAGCTCATAGACCGCTGTATCTCGATATTTTAAACATTTAAAAATTACAGCTTGCCATTCTTAATGATTTCTGATTTTAGTTACTGATTTATTTGCAATATAACTTAAGATACAATGAACATATCCTAGTGTCAGCAGGCTTCCATCAGCGGATACTGAAGGATTCATTCAACTGCACTTTGGATGCTTATAAGGATCATCATTAGTGTTTCAAGGTTGGAATGGTTACTACATAAGTTTATATCAACCACTGGACTGCTCCAAGTAAAATGACCACATTGACGGAAATATTGATGGCCTTAATTGCGTTAGCATGTATCAGCAGTCGTGGTTAGTTGTAAGGGTCTTCTATCCTTTTTGTAAAACATAGCACCATGGATATTGCTCATGCCAATCAATAAACATACAGACTCTTCTTTAACCTGCATCTCACAAAAGGGTTCAATAGAAATAATCCTCATGAGAACGGGTCAACTCTAAATTCAGAATCAAGTCCCAACTGGGACAAAAAGGTAGCGTAGGTCTGTGTGTGCTGTGTTGCTGTAAAGAAAAATGGTTCTATAGAAATATTTACCAAGCGACCAGAGTGACCTTATGAGCCACCTTGGGGACAACTGATCAAAGCTGTTTTTATTTATCACTTATCAGTGACCTTATGAGTCACTTTGGGGGCAACTGAAGTTTTTATGGCCACAGAGAATATCTTATACTTCCGATCAGTTTTCTGAGATCCGTGTTTTAATGCTTGCTCACTTATTTTCTTGTTGCAGCCAAATTTCTGAACTTTATTGTGCCTTATTGTATATCTTTATCTTGATTTTGACGATACCTATTTTTACAATTACAAGTTGATATTTTTAAAAAAGCACCCTAAACTTAACATGACAGATTTTGTTTGAAGAAAATGCTGTATTCTTTTCTCTGGTCCAGTTTCAATCAGTTGCTTCTCACTCTCTCCTTTTTGAATGCTATTATGGGCTTAATGAAACCTTTGACAGGCTTTTATATTACAACAGGTTGGCAACTTGGCATAACAGCTAAATCATAGAACATCCGTAAGCTGAATCCAAAATGCCGACTGTTAGGCCGGGTCACGTACAAAAAGGATTTCATGACACCGATGATATGCTGCAAGTTGCTAACTTCATCATGCATCTGAATTTTTAAGGCAAGTGCAGTTATTCGATCTATGACTTTGTAGTTCTCTTTCTAAATCTCATTACTAGTGTGTGTAAGTTGATTGATGTCTTTCGTAACCATATTTTATAAACACTTATACAATAAACATTTGCTGAGCTTTAATTATCTAATCATTAGTTAGGAGAAAGAAGAGTTGTGAAATCAAATAACATGTTCGGTTTTACATGCAGCTTTATGCTGTTAGAGTGTTACAGTTGATTCTAAATTGGGATATGATAAAGGTGTCGACTTGTTTAGCTTAAGAACACTTGATGCATGGCTAGAACTAGAATAGTAGCATGGGTTCGTGATCACATAAACTAGGAACATGTTAAACCTGTTCACACTTCTCTTAGCTTTTGGTTTAAACCAGGAACTTGTATAGGCAATTGCGCGGAATGCCCCTGTATAGGCGATTACATAGCTAAGCGTTTACAATCGGACAGTAGAATACTTCAATTTATTTGTTTTGCTGCATTTACAGTATAGTAGTGATTATGGCTACATCATTCATAGGTGGATTCAGATTTTATATATCTGTAATTATGCTGTGTTGTACAATAGAACGTATGATATGAAACTAGTTAGTGCTACACTGCATTTATTTCCAGTAAAAAATTCTTGATTGTAGAAGACAGGGCTACAAATCAACTAAGTACTGAACGAGCAGGAATGAACATAATTTTTATGCTTCTTTTGCTCATTATGAAAGAGGGTGCCAGTGTTCGTTAAGGTGAGTTCGGTAAGATAGTAAACGAGCGCAAACTCATTTTTTCGCGAACATGTCCATTCATAAAAAATAAAAATAAAAGAAAAGATAGCAAAAGCTACCCAACCTACTAGATCCGTTACATAAAAATAAGGGTAAGAAGCAATTTTATCCATCTCTGAATGTACACCCAATGGATTATTTGATCCATATTGATGCAATGCGGCCAGATGAAGGAAAACCGCGGGGAATCATTAGTATTAAGTATTATGCTCTCGTACCCCCTATCTCTTAAAGGCTCTGCGCTCCCGCATTCTGATTGGATCCTGTGCAATGTTAAGGGTTTAGGTCATAAAGTAGCAACAAAAATTTTACGAAGTCCACTTTTGGTACATAAACTATAAAAAGTATCTGTAAATGTAACGAATAGTGATACGTATCAGATTGTATGACAACTCAGCAAAATGTGCATATTGGTACACCTTTATGAAATTTGGTACGTTTCTGTCACTCATGATTTCATGATCTCACTTGGTTTGTCGGCTGAAATTACAGTTGTTACTGTTTTTAACTCAGTTCTACAGAATCCAAGTGTATTGGCCCCGCTCGTTATTTGAAATTTCCTGCTGCTTTTATCTATCTGAGATCTTGCATACAAGGTTCAACTTATTATCAGTATAAAAATAGAAACATTTTGCTATATGCGAGGTTACAGGCTAGTCCTTTTTCCGTGGTGACCGTCTTCCTTAGGGATGTATGAAAGGTACTTACTATCCTTAAAAAATCTAAGATAACATCTTAGATAATGTCTAAAACATGTAGTATTGTAGTGTAACTTTTATAATAAAACATTTAAGAATTTAGAATACATCAGCCTATATGTCATACAGCAAAATTAGTTGATTGTGGCCTCTAAAAATGTAAAAAAAAAAAAAGTAAAGACTAGAGATAGTAGGGAATGAAAGTAGTATGAACAGGATTCAGATCCCATATTGTGCTCAAAAGTCCACAAGAAAGTGATTGATGACAGTCAAAGTCAACAAGAATATAGTACTAGTTTTTGTTAATTTTTTAACTCATTTGCTTGCATAAGCTTATACCATAAGCTTTCTGGAACTTGTTTACCTTCAAATGCAGTTTGACAAAATTTGATCATAATATTAAAAAATTTCCAACATGCTACATGTTTCTAAATTGACACTTATGTTAAAAAAATTGGAAATTAGGACATTGATCATGAATATATATTAGAATAACGATTGTTAGTTTTACGTCGTCATCTTAGTAGTTAGTACCGGTAGCTTTTTGTTAAAACATAAGTCGTGAAGCCGTAAACTATTTGATCTTTGTAACTAGTCGTATCGGCGAAAATGTAATCAAAGACTTGGTCTTTCTTGCATCTTTTACGTGTGCTGCATAGACTCAAAACAGCATTATAACTTAGTGGTATGATCAAATTTTGTTAAGTCAACATCCTTTTTATTCATAATATGTTAAAAATTGGAAATTAGGACAATGATCATGAATATATATTAAAATAACAATTGTTTGTTTTACGTCGTCATCTTAGTAGTTAGTAACTTAGCACCGATAGCTTTTTGTTAAAGCATAAGTTGTGAAGTCGTAAACTATTTGATCTTTGTAACTAATCGTATCGGCGAAAATGTAATCGAAGACTTGGTCTTTCTTGCATCTTTTACCTGTGCTGCATAGACTCAAAACAGCATTATAACTTAGTGGTATGATCAAATTTTGTTAAGTCAACATCCTTTATATTCAAAGTAAATGCACCAAAGCAGAAAATATGTTTTTATTGACTAATTCTAAGTGGAAAATGCTTTTTACAAAAGATGTTTTTGATTTGAATTTTGGTGTAGAACAAATGGAAGTATGCTGGTAATATGGACACAATATAGGTGTGGTGTTATAAAGGAAGAATGAGAATTGTGAGTTTGGAGGTATCCAATAAAGGGAATGCCTTTAAGCCCTTTTGGACCCCTCACCCTTATCTCTCTCAATTTACAAACAACAATATGCCAAGAAAACAAAAAAGATGAGCTTCTTTTTGCTAGTGGTGTTTCATTTCATGATTATTGCCCCACTCAAATGTTGCACACAATTTCACTTCTTTTTAGTCCATAATATTGGCTTTTCAAAACACTTGATTACCTTATGTAATTTAGTAAGTCTTGAGTTATGTGTTTTGAGTTTATTCTACAAAGGGTGTTTTGTATTGATTTATGTAGTAATTCTTATATGATTGCTCTTATTATTAGGAGTCAAATCTGACGAGATTGAGTATCGTTGTTATTGTTATATTGAGAGACAAATCAATTTCTAGTTGACTTTCTATTTATCACAACCGAAACACAAAACCGGTGATACTCTACATCAAAAATGTTCAAAAATGTGAATTTTAAGAATATACTACATAAACTATTTTATAAAATCGATAAAACATAATTATAAAAAGCGACAAGTTAAATACATTTTCGATGACAGGGAAAAAATAAGTAGTACTATTTTAACTATAATACAAAATAATAGTGTAAAATAATGAATGAAAAATCAAATCCATGCAAAAAAAAAAACAGTAGTTAGAAAACCACACATCCTTTCATTAAAATATTCTTGTCACAAAAGAACAACAAAACACACACACATACATCCCATAATACTTCCAACCCAAAGACACTTTTTTTCCCTCCCACCCAACTGCCATATTTCTACCCATTTTCATTTTCAACCCATAATCATCATGTACAAGAACCAGCTGCAAGAGCTAGCTCAAAGAAGCTGCTTCAACTTGCCATCTTATACTTGTATCAGGGAAGGTCCTGACCATGCTCCAAGGTTTAAAGCTCTAGTTAACTTTAATGGCGACTCTTTTGAGAGTCCTAACTATTTTACTACTTTACGCCAAGCTGAACATGCTGCTGCTGAAGTCGCTCTTTCTTCGCTTTCTTCTCATTCTCTTGCTGCTAGAATCCTTGTAAGTTTTACTTTTTATGAAATTTCTGGTGATGTTTTAGCTAAATTACTTAAATGCCCTTTTTATCTGTGTTGCTTTGGAAATGTATACAGTTTTTTAGACTGTGATTGTTATCTGTACCCACTAAAGTGTCTTATGATTGGTTAATTATATTAGGACAACCTAAGATAGAAATATGGACATTTAGACTATGTGGTTAGAGGGGTATTATTAGATGAGTTGTTACTGTTTTTATTGCTATATTTTTTTAGAATGGTATGTTTGTGGTTAGTGGGTCGAGTCGTGAGACCTCTAGGAAGTAACCTTCACAAGAAAATCAGTTAGTAGAACTTTGGTGGTCAACTGGCTAGCCAAGTTGGTTCGATGAGTTCTTACTAGTATTAAAATGCATTAAGGGAGTAAAGGGTATTTTGGCTTAGCGGTATGTGAGTGTCATATCGACAGGTTCTAGTATTGCTTCAGACATTTGTGAGATATTATGTAGTACTCCGTATAACGTTTGTGCGAATATGCCTTCATTTAGGAGTTGTTTGAGTTAGATTAGCTTATTGAAATCTGAAAAAGCCGATAAGGTCAATTTTTTAGATTATGAGCAAATGTCTTGCTTAAGTCCATAAGCCGAAATTTTAAAAAGCTGACCAAACACCCGAAACAAGTTGTACTGCGAATGGCATATCGGTATAATTAGCTTACCGGACGAAGGGTATTTTGGTAACGAAATGCAGACAAATCGCCATTAAGTATATGTACCAACTGTTTTTTTCTAGGATGGGCAATGCTAAAGAAAGATATCATCTATATAACTATATTTGGTGAATTTACAACTTATTGATGCATGTAGCATTTAATAACAAAATTTATATGTTCTTATGAGTAGTTGAAATGTTCAAAGTCCATTCTAGTTAATAGCTATGTTAATTCAATGCACTGGGGCTGATTCAATTGAGATATGAGAGGACTATATGAGGGTCAAAGTCTTTTTGTTAGGTTTAATGGTTTACTTATAATCTGTCTAGTCTTTATGCTTAATATATTCACCGTCCGTACTTAAATTTAACAAATTCTAAATTGATGTTTAGCCTTTTTGTTTAAGTGATTGACTTTGCAACCATTAAGCTTGTTTTCATACTGCAAATTGACCATGTTCTCTTAAAAAAGCCGATAAACATTATGATTAGTCGTCTTGCGTAACCTGTATGATATACGGACTTCCCTTTTGGTACTGCAGTCTGTAACCCGGAGTAACACAGCTGTGGTTTACCGCGAATTTGAGAAAATGTATGGTAATCTAATCATTAGTTAGGAGAAAGAAGAGTTGCAAAGTTGACTATTTAGGAAATAGATCAATAATCTTATAAATAAACAAATAAAAAAGTCAGGCAAGGTATGAACACTTTGAATTTTATTGACAATTTAGATACTGATATAAGAAGTTTGAAATTGTCTTTGGTTTGTTATCTATCATTCAAACAATCCTAGATTTTTTTTAAACTACGCTACACTTGAAATCCGACCTCTGAGTTATACCATTCGTACGGACAGACTTTGGGACCCGAACCATTAGAAGAGACCCACGAAATAAAACCCGTAGAACTCACAAGTCTTCCTCCTAGTGCTTAAACTAAAATTTTTCAAAAAATAATATAATGAAAAATATATAGGATAATATCTTGTGGAAAAAATGGGCACATGGGAAAGTTATTGATTTCCCAGATTAGGAGTTATGGCCTTTGTCTACCCAAATTAACTTTGCATTTAAATGCTTTGTTGCAGCATGCATGTGGCCTAGCCTGCTGCCCATTTTGTATTGGGGTCATGGTATTTATTGCTACTATTCATAATTTAGATTCATATGCTTTTTACTTATACTATTTGTTTATTTGACTTAAACTATATTAGTACTATAACTCTATAAGTATCCTATCATTAAGTCTAATAAAGTAACGCTTAATACGGCCTTCCACGGGTTATGAGTTCCAATACCGTCTAGGACGGTCTATGAGAGAGGTTGAGACGTAGACAATTATACATTACTAAAGATAGAGAGACTGGTTCCGGTTCTATCAATCATTAAGTCTAATACTATGATGTAAAGACCTAAGCTAACAATGGACTTATTGCAGTGTCAATCCACTAGAAATTGTGAAAGACCAAGTTTTTGACAGATAAAAGACCAAATTATAAAAAAAATATGGTTGGTTAATTGATTTGTAACGATTTGTAGGATGAAACGGGAGTTTACAAGAACCTTTTACAAGAAATTTCACAACGAGTTGGTGCTCCGTTGCCACGTTATACTACTTACAGGTCTGGTCTTGGGCACCTTCCGGTCTTTACAGGTATAGTCGAACTGGCTGGAATCACGTTCACCGGTGAACCTGCGAAAAACAAGAAACAAGCAGAAAAAAATGCTGCTATGGCAGCATGGTCGTCTCTCAAACAATGTGCGTAAGCCGCTTAGAATTTGACTATTATGGTAAAAGAAACTAGTAGTCTCTTTTTTATGATTGGATTTTTTTTTTGTTGGGCAGTGGCGAAACAAGATGCGAGTTCATCGAGGGAACCAGAGAACAATGACGAACAAGAACAAATAAGAATTGCAAGAGCTCTTTTGAACTACAGGTCAAAACAAAAGATTGGTGGAACCAGTAGCTACAGTCACCACCCGATACCTTTTAAAAAGCAGTTCACAACACCTGCAGCACGACCACCTAGTTCTCAACGACTTCCATTGACCACGTCTAAAATCCTTCCACTTTTCTACCAGAACAGCGTACCACCTACCCAAACCAGACCTATATCTCCTGCACCTACCCAAACCAGACCCATATCCCCTGCACCTACCCAAACCAGACCGATAACTCCTGCACCACATGAGCCATCACCCTCATCATCCTCTTCGCCATCAGTCCATCAAAACCGTCCCATGCTCCCACATTTCCCTGCCTACGTTCCAATGCGCCAATACAGGACACCACACCATGGGCTTGCGCCACCAGTCACTATGAGAACAGCAGTGCCAGTTTTTTCAGCACCACCAATGCCGCGTCCACCTAGTCATCAGGTGATGCAACCTAGACCTGTAAAAATTGCCCCACCCGTCTGTATAAGGCAAGCCGTGCCTGCTTTTTCATCTCCTCCTCCGGTTAAGAAAGAAGAACCTTCCAACATAAACGAATCTGAAGCTGTTAAGAGCCTACAAAGTCTCAAATTATGATGATGACGATACGTTAACAAATCGTGATCCTCATTTTGTGACATGAGGTATGATCATCATCTCTCCAACGTTGTCAAATCGCATATGTTTTATATTCAATCTGAAACTAAAGTATAAAACAGTTATTTTATTTTTACCAGTTCAGATAGCATTAGCTGTACCAAATTTTGGTAATGTAAGAGTAGTTTTCTCTACTATGCGTTCACTTTGCTTATTGCTATACAATCGTTGCCAGAATTGAAGGAAGCTGATGGGCTCGTTCTCTTAATTTGCTCGTCTGTAAAGCCTTTTTGTGTGCCAGAAGTGTTAAAACTGGACCAAAAAGTGTACGGAAAACGTCTATTTTAGACCTGCTTTAGACATGAAAGACATGCTAAATTGTTGCATTGATCCTGCACCCCTTAGTCCTTAGATGTTATGAAATGACCCGTTAATAAAACATGCTGTAATTATAAACTTTCATGTTCTAGTTTGTGGTGTATTGATAACTCTGCAAATCTGTTCCTGTTATATCAGGTTTTAGTAAAACCATGTATACATGACAACTACAGTTTTCATGCAACTGCGGTTTTCTGTTGTCCGCCTGTCCGGTTAAGACCCCATCTATAGCAAGTGACCGGGTTTTCCAACTATAGTAATTGGTTCTTTTGCAAATCATTTAGCATAATTCTCTCGACGTTTTTCAAACTTGTGTACGATCATATGAAATTGCTGATCTAGGCATGTTTCTTTTTCTTTCTTTTTTTCCTTTCCTCGTTCAGTAGTTCTAAAAGAAAAAGTACTGTTAATATGTTGGAATAAGAACTCGTGGTCATGCAGCATGAAATATTCATGGCCAAGCATCCAAGACACATTAGACTCTCGTATTCGTCAAACACTAGTCAGCTATTTCCGTACACTCACAAAAAAGAAGCTAAACTGATCTTTCTCCTAACTCGTCACATCTTCAAACATGTATCAAGTTATCTTGACATGACTAAGATGTGATATTCTGATATAAGTTTCAACTACATGATTGCTTGGAGTGCACATTTTGTAGTGTACATCGACAAAAGCTAAATGTATGCGCCAAGGCAACAACGAAAAACTGATACTAAAAACATGTTGCGATTTGAATAATAAAAGTGCCAAACTAACATTAAAACCAGAATTAAACATCCAACAAGTTAGCCTTGTAGATACTGAGTCCAATCTCCACAACTTGGCAACCATATCACAACAACAATAATACTCAGTCCGGCAGAACGATATTTGAGAGAGGTGTGATGTTGACATTCGCATACTTGAGTTTAAAGTTTCTGCGCGCTTCCATAAACTTTGCAACCATATTCAAAGGGAACTGATTTGCACACACATGTTTTTTATTCGTACACTCCAATTTATGCATTACATGTTTTTCTCAAAACCGGCTTTCATTCACCCAACCAGTTCACAGTTCAACTCGGGTTTTAAAACATTGAAAATAAAGAGTGTTCAAATCACCTTACAAATCCAAAATAACCATAAGCAAATTTGGATGTAACAAGACCCCTTTAGCCTATCATCCCCCAAGTACTATACTAGTCATAAATTGATATGACCAAATTCCAAATATTATACTCCACATTAAGTACAAGTGTACAACACACATGTGCTTATAGTTCTTATTAGAGATGATTGAAATGACATCTCAAAGTTCTGATTTGATCATTGAACCTTGAGAGACTGTTCAAAGATAAAAATTTGCTTAAATTGCCATTGCATTTGACCATTTGTCCCCAATCTTTTTCATGGTTTGGGATAGTATTCCAAAGCTCAAAATATGCAAAACTAGAAATATTTAACAGTTTTAGTTATACATTATGATGTAACATTGACATTGATCTATCTATTTATCACATGTATAATAGTAAAATGACAACATATATCTGGCAAGATGCTTTGATATAAAAGGTAACAAGATATGACATAACAAGGATAAAAAATTGTTTCTACAAGAATTGTATAATCTAAGTAAAATAAATCAATGTGTTTCTATTTTAAAGTTTATATCAGTTTTGTTGTTTAAATACAAGTTATGTACAAATAAATGGACATGTATCCTGTTCTTGTAGGAAAGTCTGGGTATTAATTGTGCAAACTCATACTTGGATGACTGGTTATGTAAATATATTTATTTGTTTACTTTGGATTGGTTTGTATATTTGTTTTTGTGCAATGACTGTTTGTGCAATTTTGGTAAAGTGAGTTGTGTATATAAAGAGTTAGGGTTTGGCTTATTATTAATATTCGTCAGATCTGTTGGTGTTCTTGTTATAAGTCTAATATTCTTCTCTTGATCATCTTGGTCAAAATTGTCTAGTGTTGGTATTGATCTTGAGGGTTGTAATGAGGTCTTTTATAGTATGTTCTTGTACAGAGGTTGAATATATTAGAGGGACAATCTATTTTCTTTTGTATGTTGATAAGCACACATTTGTAGACTTATATGTATTGCATTGGATTAATAAGAAGTACGTGGGAAGGTTGGTTGAGTGATTCAATCGTGTGTTGGTTATCGATTCATTAGTTTTTACATGGTATTAGAGCCATAATCGCCTTGATTATTGGTTCTTGATCGATTGTGAAAATTAAGGTTTCTGGTAATTTGGGTGTTTTGGTTTTAGAGGTGTTTTTGAGCAATTCTAGCTGGTGATTTGTTGGATCTTGATTGGTTATTTGTGGTTCTTGATCGTTAAATTGATTAAATTAGGGTTTTTCTTGAAACCCTAATTTGATCGATTTGGGATCTTGGTTCTTGTGATTGGTGTTCGTTTCTGGGGAAGTTTCCCTTGTTTCTTGATTATTGTTGATCAAGAACAGGGGGATTTGTTGGTTTTCGCTGATCTTTGAATGGTTCGCTTTTCTTTCTCCTTCTCTTTGTGTTTGTGTTTTAGACTAAGGTAGCTTAGCCCTTGTGTCACACTCCCAAAATATCAGAGTATAATGGCAACAAGGAAGTGGTGACGTCATGATTATCATACACACACAGTTACAAAGAACGACCTCTAAATGAGACGTTCGGAAAATTGATCACTTGCATTTGATAAAATAAATAGTTTTAACATAGTGCGGAAGCATAAAACTGGTCACAGATACAAAAAACATAGTTTCCAAATAGTACAAATGATCTTTGTTTTCAATAGAAATGACGGCAGTGCATGAGACCTCACATAGCATCTTCCTTCTTAATACCTGAGAAAAACATTGCTAAAGCGTTAACATAAAGTTGGTGAGTTCATAGGTTTAGTTAATTTGAAGTGTTTAATGAACCACAAGATTTTCCCAAATGTGATGACAATATAACAAATACAAAGTCATTATAAAAGCATTTATTACAGTCTAAGCTCGTGACACCGAAGCGTTAACAACATCGGTAGTATAATCATATAAATGTAGCCCAACTGGATGCCTAAACCCACGACATCCTATCTCAGACTCAAATGAAACTGTGCCCGCTTGTCCCTTGTTGGACCAAGACAGACAGGGGCGTCAACCCCGATAGATCTATCCATAACATTCGCGCTTACACGAAGTAATTAACGGTTCATGATTCACGGGCCAAAGCAACTGGGTTTTTAGTGGGACTCAGACTAGTATATAAATCAGTAAATGCACTTGTGTTCATACGTTAAATCAAGCAATGTCTCACCCCAAAAAGCGATAAAAGCAGTTAAAAAGTGGGGCTATAAACTCACCTCGTAACTAAGCAAAGTGATGAGAATACACGGTAGCTCGAGAATACGATCACGTTATCCAAAACCTAAATAAGTATATCGACCGTGTCACGACACTTATAATTTCACCAATAAAAATGTATGCGATCCTAGTTGTGCTTGATGACATATTTTGTTTACGTAAAAACGCGACAATCAAAACTTGATTATTTAATAAACGGGCTTTTGGGCTAAAAACACATGTTATAACTAATAATTCGGTTTGGGCCTTATATAACCCAATACAAACCGAATAGCCCAAAACAAAAGCTCCATTTCAACCCTTAATAAGGTTCGGTCCATGTATGTGTTACCTAACCCGGCCCATGTGGCGATATAAACAATGGAGGGTGGTTATATTCATTTTACATTCCCAAAAACTCACAGTCACAACTCTCTCTCGAAAATCACTCCCCACCGCCCCTCTCATCTCTCTCTGACTGAAAACCCTACCCAGATTCATCTATTTTATCAATTCCTAAGCCAAGGTTTAAATAACTCGATTCATCTATCATCAAAGATGTGTTCTTATTCATCTACAATTCGTTTGACATGGTTTTAACCCTACCTCATCTTTTAATCCGATTCGGGGTCGGTTCCAAAGTGTCACTCTTGTTAGATTTGGTGGTGAATCATCTCAAAGATAAGTTTAATCTTCTTTCCTTCTAATTATAAGGTTCAAACTGATTTCGTTTTATACATTCGAAAATAAAAAGGGATTCTTTAGTTGAAAATCATTTGTCTTATAAAAATATGAATAAGAGATTTTCGAATTAAATAAAACCGAATTAGGGTTTTCGAAATAATTAGGGGTTTTGATAAATCAAATGTTTAAACGTAATTATTTAGTGTTTTCTTTCATAAAAACTTGTTAATTACATCAATTAATCCGATTTGTAAAATTAGGGTTTCGGTAAAATTGGGGGTTTGTTCAATTCGCGGCTTTAATCTAATTAACTAGTTAATTCGTGTTTAGATTAGGTCTAATTAGTGTTTAAATCAATATATTAAAAATTAGGGTTTATATAAATTTGGGGGTTTTTTATACTCGAGGGTTTAATTGTGATTAAGTAATGTTTTTGTAAAAGAAATTGTGTTAATTTCAAGTTATGACTGATTTTAGAACAATTAGGGTTTCGTCAGGTTTGGGTTTGATTAGAGAGGGTTTTTGTTTACTACCATTATTACTGTTAATATTTTATACAAAATAACAACAAAATGTAAAAAAAAAGTCTCGGCATGATTAAGTCATTCGAGTGGTGTTTTTGTTTGATTTTGATATTAACAGTATTAGCCAAAATAAATAAATATGGTCAAATAATAAACGCACAAGATGGTACAAAAAGGAAAGGGGGGTCTGTGGTCTTTGACAAAAAAATGGTTTGGGTCATGGGTCCAAGTTGATAGTACTATCCTATTATTATTACATTTTTGTTTAATCCGAACAGTTTTAAAAAAGACTAATTAGTTGGTTTTGTTTCGCAGGTTGATTTAAAATTGACGAGCACAACTAGACGCATGCAGAAAATGAAAAGAAGGTGGGTAAAAGACTCACAATGAGGGCTTTGGTTTCGACTTGGTGGTTTCGAACGAGAAAAGAATGGCTCGGCTGGTTCAAGGCCTTGACACTACTCTTTATACTTTTACCCAGAACTTGTAATTAAAACTGTTTTGATGAAAGCAGGAACAGACTTGTAATACTTGGATTGTGGATGTGTTTTGTTTTGTGTTTGGACAGTGAACAATTTGGATAGTATTTAACTTGTAATAATTTGCTTAGGGTTAGTCTAAATCTGGAATTGGTATGCTTGTGATGTACCCATTTTGGGTAAACTAGGCATGTGTGCTGGATTCTTGTGGGTAGTGGGTTGTATAAAAAAATATAGTTTCCAGGTTTGGATGTTTGACTAGTGTTGACCAAGATTTGAAAAATATGAATAAAAGTTTACCAAGTTTGATTTGCATTCACTCTTTGTGTTAAATTAACTTGTATCATTCGGCCCAGCAAGGTTTATCAAAATGACATAGTTTTAGACGCGTATACTTAACAAGAACAACATAATAAAATCTCGACACACAACTTAAGTAAGGATGGATACGTGTGTTCTCGAAGGATTCAGCAAACATTCACAACCGGCGCAACCGTTTATACATAAAACGTTTAATAACGAACACGTTTTTTTACAATAATAAGACGCGAAAATTAGAGTTGTTACATTCTCTCTCCCTAAAGAGGGCTTTGTCCGCAAAGCTAAACAAACGATACATTTACGTCGACACCACATTGGTAAACAATAAGGATACTTCATAAATATGAGATAACTTCTCAATTCGTTAAGTCCACAAGGTTCAAAGCTCACATTAAATAAATACATGGACAAATAAAGGTGAAAAATTGACGGATGTCACAGTATTCCCATGTTTTAGAGATTTCGTCACGAAATCAAGACGTTGTTGTAGTAGGGTGATTAGCGAAAAGATGAGGATACTTGCTCTTGAATTGGTCTTCACGTTCCCATGTGTATTCTGGACCTCTACATGCATTCCATCGGATTTTTACGATAGGTATACGACTTTGCTTGAGCTGTTTGACCTGACGGTCCATGACCTCCACCGGTTCTTCTACGAAGTTGAGTTTGTCGTCGAGTTGGATCTCTTCTAAAGGAATAACGAGTGTCTCGTCGGCTAGGCATTTCTTCAGATTACAAATGTGGAACACATTATGCACTCGGCTAAGTTCTTGAGGTAACTCCAAACGATAGGCTATGGGGCCAATCCTCTCTATGATCTTGAATGGTCCAATGTAACGAGGATTCAACTTTCCACGTTTTCCAAAGCGGATCACACCTTTCCAAGGTGAGACCTTCAACATGACTCTATCGCCAACCTCAAACTCAAGGGGTTTGCGTCTCATGTCAGCATAACTCTTTTGTCGATCTCTTGCAGCTTGCATACGGCTCTTGATCTTAAAGATCTTCTCAGTAGTCTCATGTATGATCTCGGGTCCAGTGAGTTGGGCCTCACCAACCTCTGCCCAACACACGGGTGAACGACACTTTCTACCATACAATGCTTCGAACGGTGCTGCCTTAATGCTAGTGTGATAACTATTGTTGTATGAGAACTCCACCAGAGGAAGGTGCCTATCCCATCTATTTCCAAAGTCGATCACACAAGCTCTCAGCATATCTTTTAGGGTTTGAATGGTCCTTTCACTTTGACCGTCGGTTTGGGGGTGATACGCAGTGCTCATATCCAACTGCGTTCCCAACGCTTTCTGCAGCGACTTCCAAAACTGTGAAGTAAACCGGCTATCTCGGTCAGAGATTATAGACACAGGCACACCATGCCTCGTGACTACTTCCTCCAAGTATGTTCTTGCTAACTTATCCATTCCGTCTGTCTCCTTGATTGGTATGAAATGAGCCGATTTTGTGAGTCGGTCGACGATGACCCAAATATTGTCAAAGCCAGCTGAGGTTTTAGGTAGCTTTGTAATGAAATCCATAGTGATCCTTTCCCACTTCCATTCTGGCAGTTCGGGTTGGACCAATAATCCTGATGGTTTCATGTGTTCGGCCTTGACTTTGGCACAAGTCAAGCACTTGCCAACATATGTAGCAATGTCCGCCTTCATGTTCGGCCACCAATACAACATCTTAAGGTCATGATACATCTTGTCAAATCCCGGATGTATGGAGTATTTTGACTTATGCGACTCATGCATAATCAAAGGTCGTAGGTCACCATGTCACGGTAACCAACTCCTATTATCAAGGCATAATGTCCCATCCGAGCGAGCTTCTAACTTCTTTATCATGCCTTCTACATCTTCAGTCTTGAGAATTTCCTCCTCGACTGCCTCCTTCTGAGCCTTGAGAATTAAGGATGGAAGATCTAAGTCAATGGTCATTACCAAGGCTTTCACCCTAAGAACTCTCTCCTTTCGACTCAAAGCGTCAGCCACGACATTTGCCTTGCCCGGGTGATAACGGATCTCGCAATCGTAATCACTGAGCAACTCTAGCCAACGTCGTTGTCTCATCTTGAGTTCTTTTTGATTCAAGATGTGTTGTAGCCTCTTATGATCAGTGAATACAACACACTTTGTGCCATAAAGGTAGTGTCTCCAAATCTTCAGGGCAAACACCACTGCTCCTAACTCTAGATCATGAGTTGTGTAGTTCTTCTCGTGCACTTTTAGTTGTCTTGATGCATAAGCAATGACCTTAGTCCTTTGCATCAATACCGCACCTAACCCTTTTATGGATGCATCACAATACACCACAAAGTCTTCATTACCCTCGGGTAGGGCTAGTATAGGTGCTTCACACAACATCTGCTTCAATGTTTAGAATGCCAAATCTTGATCCTCTTTCCACTCAAACTTCTTGTCCTTTTGAGTTAACTCCGTCATTGGTTTAGCTATCTTGGAGAAACCCTCAATGAATCTCCTATAGTAACCAGCAAGACCTAAAAATTGGCGGATCTCCGTGGGTGTTGTAGGAGTCGCCCAATCTTTCACAGCCTCGATCTTAGCAGGATCAACGTGAATACCACTACTATCGATTACATGCCCAAGGAATTGCACAGTGTTTATCCAAAACTCACATTTGGAAAACTTTGCATATAACTTCTCCTTCCTCAACAACTCTAGTATGGTCTTCAAATGCTCTTTGTGTTCTTCTTCATTACGAGAGTAGATGAGAATATCATCGATAAATACAATCACAAACTTGTCCAAGTATGGTTTGCAAACTAGGTTCATGAGATCCATGAATACCGCGGGTGCGTTTGTCAAACCAAAAGGCATAACTTGGAACTCGTAGTGTCCGTACCGGGTTCTAAAAGCTGTCTTGCGGACGTCTTCTTCTCTAACCCTTAGCTGATGATATCCCGACCTTAAATCAATCTTCGAGTATATGCTAGATCCTTAAAGTTGGTCGAAAAGATCGTCAATTCTTGGCAATGGGTAGCGGTTCTTTATCGTCAGCTTATTCAACTCTCGGTAATCAATACACATCCTAAAGGATCCATCTTTCTTTTTGACGAATAGGACCGGTGCTCCCCAAGGTGAGGAACTCGGCCTAATGAAACCTTTGCCAGAAAGTTCCTTTAGTTTTTCAGCTAACTCTGTCATCTCTGTTGGTGCTAAGCGGTATGGGGCTCTAGCAACAAGTGCGGCTCCTGGTGTAAGCTCTATGTGAAACTCCACTTGCCGTGTTGGTGGTAATCCCGGTAAGTCTTCTGGGAATACGTCTGGAAAATCTCTAACGATCGGTACATCTTCAACTTTCTTCTCATGATCTTCTTCTTCCTCCTTTCGCGTTACTTGAACCAAGAACACTGGACATCCTTTCTCAATGTATCTTTGGGTTCTAATACATGAGATGACTTCCAGTCTCGATCCATTCTTCACTCCACTTCTTTCGCCTTATATGATTAGTACATCGTTTCCATAAGGAACACGGACGCACTTCTCATGACATACAATTTCCGCATGATGCTTCGACATCCAATCCATTCCAATGATGACATCAAAACTTCCCAATTCTATGGGGAGTAAGTCGATACTGAACGAACAATCTTGTAACCTTAGACTACATCCTTTCAGAATAACATCGGTGGTCACTGACTTCCCATCGGCTAGTTCTACATTATACTTAATATCTAACGCAGTAGGGGTAATATTTAGGCGTTCACTAAATACAGATGACACAAAACTCCTATCCACACCAGAATCAAATAGTACTGAAGCATAGTTGTTATTGACTAGGAACGTACCAGTCACAACATTGTTGTCTTGCACCGCAGCCTCAGCACACAAATGATACACCTTGCTAGGTGCCGTGAATCCTCCAGGAGCACTAGTGGTGGCTCGGTTATTTCCTCCCCGGTTCCCCTGGTTCTGCTTCTGGTTCCCTTGGTTGTGATTTTGGTTGCCTCGAATTTGATTACCACGACCTTGGTTCCCACTGCTTGGACACTTATTCTTGTAATGCCCTTTCTCTCCACACCCAAAGCAAGTAACATTTTCTCCTTGACCACCTTGAGTTCCCGGTCCTCTTTGGTTAGCAGGACGGGGTGGTGCTCGACATTCCTTTGCCTTATGTCCAGCCTTTCCACAGTTGTAGCATGTAGGGGGACATGCTTCCTCGTGGTGTCGGCCACACTTTCCACAGAAAGGAAGTCTTCCAGCATAGTTTCCAGCATTACTTTGCCCAGCAGTAAACACTATAGCCACCTCTTGACGCTTGTTTTGACTGTAGTTATTAGTGTTGTTGTTGTTATTGTTGTTGTAGTGATTGCCAGACCACTTCCTCTTGTCTCCAGTATTCTCTCCCAACTCTTGCACCACTTGGTACATCAAACTCTGAGCCATATCGATTGCCTCATACAAATCAGTTGGCTTTGATGAAGTCACATTCCCCTTGATACTCAAAGGTAAGCCCTCAATGTATCGCTCCAACAATCGATCGTCGTTGGGCACCATTTCGGGACATAGCAAGATTAGCTCTTGAAAGCGCTGATTGTAAGCAGTAAGGGCGGTACCCTTGACTTTCAAGTTCCATAGCTCCACCTCCATTTGCTTGACTTCATTTCGTGGGCAATACTTCCTAACAAACATGGCTTTGAACTCACTCCAAGGTGTCGCTTGGGCAACATCAATGGTCACTGCACGAGCATAGACATTCCACCAAGTCAAAGCACCATCCACCAATGTGCTTGACGCAAACTTCACCTTATCAGCTTCAGCAACATTGCTAATCCCAAATTGGGATTCCAACTTCTCAAACCATCTAGTCAAACCTACTACACCTTCAGTACCGCGAAACTCACTTGTGTAACCGCACGGAATTCCTTGTAGGTGCAGGTCCGCGCAATGGCAACAGTGGCTCCTTGGTTTGTCTCCTCTTGCGTGCTCGCTGCACAGGTCACTTCAGCTGCTGCGAGTGCATCGGCCACTCGTTCCGCGATCATTTGACTGAGCATGACGGGGTCAATCCCACTGGTAGCAGCTGGGGGATTCTGTGTCTCAGATCTTCTAACTGGTGCCATAATCTAAAAGGTAAACAAGACAATGAGTTTTGCCAGACATAACATTCATGGCACGCACAATACAATTATGAAATGCTCAACGGTATAATAAACAATATATGATGATCTCATAATTTTTGTAACCCAAATAACATAATGTCATTCATAGAAATGTTTTACAATACATCACAATTCGTCATACATAATAAGGAAAAATGGAAAATGCCAACTAGCTGAGATAAACCTCATAGCTTAGTGGTCGTACAACAATGGGTCAATAGTACATGGTAAGTCTAACTAGTACCCTCACGACGCTGGTGAAGTGCTCTCTCTAACTCTGCCAGCCTCCTCTCAACCACGATCTCGCGAGCCTGAGCATCTCTAAGTCTGACATCGGTATCATAACAAGCGGCCCTAAACCTGCGATCCAAGTCAACAATAGGGTCCTCAACAGGTGCCTCTAGTCCGCCTGCCTCAACCAGTGGCTCTACTCCCCAACGGGTCATCAGGCTCTCGATCTCCTCGAGGCGAGCATTCGGCATGGTGTCCATCTGGTCGAGAACAACATGAAGCTGTCCTCGTAGACGGGTCACACAAACCGTCAATGTCGTCTCATCCTCCACTGGGCTCTTCTTCGTCAATGCCTCTAGCTTATCATGCACCTCATTATACTCCTCACCCAAAGTCTCCACAGCATCCTCCAACCTATTCAAACGGGTCGTCACGCATCCATCCGCTGCTCCAAGCATCACAATTGTCGACGTAGCTCTCCTAGGAAGAGGGGTCGCAGCTCTTGGTCCAGTCGAGATGCCAACATCGGCAAGCATCTCCTGATACACAGCAAGTACAGTCTCTGGTGGTGGTGGTGGTAGTGACGCCTCTGGGGCAGGACTGGCAGGTGTGCGGGCTGCATGCATGTCAGTGGCAGAGAAAGGTATGAGGGGTCGGTAAGGTGAAGGTGGTGGTCGGGCGGCTCTCCCTCGGAGACGTCGCCTAACATAGTAGAAAGGCAGAGTGCCAGGTGCTAGAGTAGGGATGTCTGTCCTTTCCCCTTCATCTTCAGACGAAGACGAGGAGATGAGTGTGATGGAAACCTCAGGAGTAGCAGCATATGTAGCAGGGGGTCCTCAGTGTCTGTGACCTCCATGGGTTCACCTTCTCCATCGGTGAACTCCATATCATCATCCTCAGTATCCTCCATTGATTCGCCCCTAGTGACTGATGCCTGCCCTGGTGACTGCACTACATCAGCGGTTAGGTCGTCCTCTCCTCCGCCTTCTAGGCTAAGTACGTCATCTGCTGGTGCATCAGGGATATGGATCGGTGAACGGTAAACCTCCTCTGTCTCTCTCTCAGTCTCATCATCTGAAATCATCCGGTACCACGGATATCCTGATGGTGATCCTCTAGGTAATCCTACCGATGAACTTATAGTCGACTGTGAACTGCGGTTGTAGTATGCCCCTATAGACGTTGAATCATCAGAAGAAGACATCGCTGTAACATAAACAGAATAGACGTGTGTAAATATCTCATATAATTAGTCCGTGAAAGGGACATTGACATAACATATAACAATCATTGTTCAAACCACATGTATCCCGTATAACATAACTCAGATTTTGTTGTTGCACATGTACCCCATGTAATTATATCTCGTAATTGTTAAATCACATGTATCCCATTTATCATAAATTTGTTCATTACATATATATATATATATATATCCATGTATATATGTATACTTAATACTTACAATCCGTATGATAATCAACTAAACACATAACAGTTATAGTCTAGAGTTACTAAATGCAACCTAGTTCTCTATAACCAGGCTCTGATACCAATTTGTCACTAATAAGTATGAAAACACTTATCCTTTTACCACTTATTTCCAATAATAACAAGACCAAAACGTGTGATTTATGTCGTAAAAGTCGGAATTATGCGTGGTTTGTGTTTTTATTGTGTTTTAGGACCTAAATGTGAAAAAGGAAGAAAACACGGGCTTTCACGGGCTTTTACTGAAGAAAACGGGAAAAAGACGAAGTCAAAAGATCAAGAGTGCAAAAAGAACGGAAGTCCAAGGCCTATTCTGAAGATTTATCGAAGAAAAAGTCAAAAGACGGAAGTTTAACGAAGTCGAAGAACTTAAGTCTAATAGAAGAAGAAAATTAAAAGACAAGTTCAAATCCCGAGACGACAAAGACGAAGAATTAAAGTCGAGTCGAGAAAACGTGAAGAAAGCAAGAAAGAAGATGCAACACATGCACTCCTTCCACCTTCCCTATAAATACCCTCCTAATAGTCATTAGGAGGGGGGTTAGAGTTTTTAGTTAATTTTTCACTTTTTAGTTTTTTAGAGAGAGAAAGTCTTAAACTTTCTCTCACTAGTTCATCTTTTAGTTTTAATCTTTCAAGATTAACACTTTTGTATGCTTATTTTTATTAATCAAGTTCCATTTTAAGCTTTTACCTCTTAATCTCATTCTACTTTTCTTTGATTTAAGATTGATTTTGGTGTGATTATCATGTGATCCGTGTTGTTCTAATTGATTTCATGCTAAAAAGTTAATCTTTTGATCATTTTATAAGTTTTCATTTGATTAAGCTTTAAGACTTTTGTGCTTATTGGCTTACTTTTATGATTAGCTTATTTTTATTATTAAAAAGTTTTATTAAAAAGTATAAGTTTTTATTGTTTGATCTAAAAGGTTGATTAATCTCGAGTTGAATAAGTTGATCTAAGTGCTTATTTGATTCGATTTTGTATTTGGATTGATGAGTTTTGGTACTAGCTTATTACTCTAGCTTTTTACCTTGCTTTTCCCCATTTCCATAGATTTCGGAAAGGGTTTTAATCCCTTTTCCGATTGGTCTTTCCGACCGGTGTACCACCATAGCCGCTCCCACAATTTTAGGGAAGTTTGTTACTTCCCTTTCCGATTGCTTCCTCATTCCGACGGACCCCTTCTCCACATTCCGATCAAGTGATCGGATTAGGTAGTTGTTTTTCCGATTGGTACTCTTGCTACACTTTCCGATTGATAGCCTGCTTGATATTCTGATCTAGGCCTCATAGTGTTATTCCGACTGGTAGTTCTGCCCCTTTTCCGATTGGGTTATTTGGCAAACATTCCGACGGTGTCCCTTCTTTGTATTCCGATTGAGAGTAAGTCAAATATTCCGATTGAGAGTATTTACATGCATTCCGATTGATCCTTGTCCCTATATTCCGATCGTGTCACCTTTACCCATATTCCGACCATCCGATCGGAAAACATTCCGATCGGGTTCCCTTTTGGCTTGTTTTGGTTTCTTTCGATATAACTTTCTTATAGTACCTTTTATTTTTCTGAAAATTTTCTAAGTGTTAGTTTTATTTAGTGAGTTAGTACTTTTCCCATTGTCACCTTCAAGTTTTATGCATTATTTTACTTGTCATTTCAATATTAATCTTTTAACTTCAATTTACTCAACGACACTTTAATTACTTGCAATTAGTTTAAAAACAAATCAACCAAACCTTTGATCCACCAAAAGACGATTGAGTCGCACTTAAGACCGGTTTTCAATTCGAAAAGATTCGGAACTATAACGAACCAAAACTTTTATACTTTTGGTTGCAAAATCTCGAGTATTAAATGGCGCCGCTGCCGGCTCTTTTCGTTAAGATAAACGGTTTCTAGTGAGAGACGCATTGAATTTTGGGATCCGTTCTTTGAACATTATTTTCCTCGCTTCAAGCAATTTCAAAAATCCATAAAAATTATAAAACTTTTCAAAAATACAAAAACATTAAAAAACCTATAAAAACCAAAAATATTATATAGATATTCTCTTTGTGTATATTTTTCTTCTGCAGGTGCATGCGTACTAGATCTACGAACTATTCTGAGCCCGAGAATCGTGACGATTTAGATATGGCTGGTGTTACCAACAACAATAATCACCCACCTCAAAATAATGTGAATAACAACAACAACAACAATGTCCTTCTACCTGATTTACGAACCATGGAGGAATTGTGCCAACCCACCATGAACGGACGCGGAGGCCCGATTGCGCCAATGCACGTCACGGCTCAGGAGTTTTCGTTGAAGCATCACATGATACAACAAGTGCAAACGAACCCGTTTCGTGGAATTCCGGATGATGATGCCAACAAACACCTCGACAAATTCATTACCATTACCCAAAGCATGAAATGCCCCGGTGTTTCTATGGATGACCTTCGCCTTCAACTTTTTCCACACTCACTTTCTCACCATGCTGAAAAATGGTTTGACCGTCTTCCTAAGAATTCTATTCATACGTGGAATGACATGACTCAACGCTTTTTATCGCGCTACTTTCCCCCATCCATGGTCACTAGCCTTCGTAACCAAATTAGTGGATTTATGCAAGAGAATGATGAATCGCTTTTCGATGCTTGGGAACGTTACAATGATTTGATCGACCGATGTCCTAATCACAATATGCTCCCCGTCACTCTCATTGACACCTTCTACAATGGTCTCACCTTTCGTGATCGTGACACGATCAATGCCGCCGCCGGTGGTACTTTTATGAAAAGGAGACCGGAGGAGTGTCGTGAGTTGATTGAAAACATGACTACTCACCACAAGAATTGGGATTCATCCGCATCCTCAAGATCTAATCAGAGAGTCAATGTTTCATCTACTTCTTCTACCACCAACCCGTCTATTTTGGAACGTGCTATTCTCGATATTAACAAAAGTCTCCAAATTTTGACTTCTAACCAAACTCAACAAGCTAAAGCCGTTGTTATCTCTTGTGACACATGTGGTGGTCCTCATTCCTACAATGAGTGTCCTTCTACTCACGGCAATTATTCTGAAGACGTTAACGCAGCATATGGTACTTATCCCACGGGAGGCTATCAAGCTCGCCCGCAAGGAGACCGTGGCTTGCTAAGTTATCGTTCCAACAATTATCTTGCTCCTCCCGGCTTTCCTCCTGCAAACCAAAACCAACAACAAAGCTACAACCGCAACAACCAATCCCAACCTCGTGCAAACAATCAGTATCAATCCCAAAGAAACCCATACCCAACTCAAGGAAAGTCTCAAGCTTACCAAGCTCCACCTCTCAATCAACCGATGGCCGTAAACCAAGACGTCGAGACGTTCATGAAGACTAATCGTGAGATGGTGACAAATCTTCAGAGTCAATTTGTTAACTTGAAGAATGACATGGTGAAACAAGGGAGCGATATTCGAGCCGAGCTAAGGAATGATATGGCAAAACACAGCAATGATATTAATGCCAACATGCAAAACTCTTTCAACAATCAAGCTCTTCACCTTCGTGATATGATTGGTTCGCTCATCCAAGGTAATCAACCCTCTTCTTCGGGTACTCTTCCGAGTAATACCGTTGCAAATCCGAGAGGGGAGATGAAAGCAATCACCACTCGTAGTGGAAAAGGTTATATGGAACCCGAGCTTCCTACACCTCCACCCGTGATTGTGAACAAGGAAAACGAGCAACTTTCTTCACCTCCTTCACCTTCTATCCCCATTTCCCCACCACCCGTGGTTGTGAGTGATCCTATTCCCTTAAAGCCTTCTTCTTCATCCAATATACCTTATCCTTCAAGGTTGAGGAAAGAGAAGCAAAAGAGCAAGGATGATATTCAGGTTTCGAACTTCCTTAAAATGTTCAAACAACTGAATTTTAATATCTCCTTTGCCGAGGCTCTCGCTCACATGCCCAAATATGCTAAGATGTTTAAAGATCTCTTAAGTGATAAAGAAAAGCTTCTTGATATCGCTCAGACCCAACTTAATGAGAACTGCTCCGCAGTGCTCTTAAGGAAATTGCCCACCAAACTTGGTGATCCGGGTCGCTTCTTGATTCCTTGCAACTTCCCGGGAGTAGAGAATTGCATGGCCCTAGCCGATCTAGGTGCCAGTATAAACTTAATGCCTTTAAGTGTGTGGAAGCAATTATCTCTCCCCGAGCTAGTCCCCACCAAAATGACTTTGGAATTAGCCAACCGTACGGTTGCTTATCCAGTGGGGATAGCCGAAGATGTCTTTGTTGGCGTCGATAAATTCACCTTCCCGGCGGATTTTGTCGTCGTTGACTACGAGATGGATCCCCGTGTTCCATTAATCGTTGGACGTCCATTTCTGAGGACCGGTCGCACTCTTATTGATGTAGCCGCAGGCGAAATAATCATGAGAGTTGGTGACGATCAAATTGTCTTCAACATGGGTAAGATTTCTAAGCAGCCTTATTCATATGAGAGTGTTAATGCTATTGATGTTCTCGATGAGGCCTGTGAAGAACATTTTCATAATGCTTGCAAAAGTACTCATTCTCTACCCAATGTTGAGACCGTTGCCTCAATTGCTCCAGCATTGACTCCTTTTGGAGAAAGTGACTTGGATGACTTCGAAGCTAGCTTGGGTCCTCTCGACATTAAGTATGATGATTTGTCCACCAATTGGGATGAAGATATTCGTACTATTGAGAGACTTCTCAATGAGGACCCGTTGTCTCCTTCTGTTCCTAAAGAGGTGACTAATGATGATCCATCGTTAGTTTCACCATCTATTGAGAATCCTCCTACTCTTGAGCTTAAGGACCTACCACCTCATCTTGAGTACGTTTTCCTAGAAGACGACGAGAAGCTACCGGTCATCATCGCAAAGGATCTGAAAGAAGACGAAAAAGCCCGACTTGTCACTGTGTTGAAGAAGCATAAACGCGCTATCGCTTGGAAAATCTCGGACATCCGTGGAATTGATCCTCATTTCTGCACACATAAAATTCTCATGGAGGACGACTTTAAGCCCACAATTCAAAGTCAACGAAGGGTGAATCTTAAAATCCATGAAGTCATCAAAAAGGAGGTTATCAAACTTCTTGATGCGGGTATGATTTACCCTATTTCGGATTCACCGTGGGTTAGTCCAGTCCATTGTGTGCCTAAGAAAGGCGGAATCACCGTTGTGCCCAATGCAAACAACGAGTTAATTCCTACCCGTCTCGTTACTGGGTGGAGAGTTTGTATAGACTACCGCAAACTCAATGATGCCACGAGAAAGGATCATTTCCCTTTACCTTTTATGGACCAAATGCTTGAACGTCTAGCTGGTAATGAATATTACTGCTTTCTGGATGGTTTCTCGGGTTATTTTCAAATACCCATCGATCCCCAAGATCAAGAGAAGACAACATTCACTTGTCCCTATGGCACCTTTGCTTATAAACGAATGCCCTTTGGCTTATGCAATGCCCCCGGGACTTTCCAAAGGTGCATGTTGGCTATCTTCCATGACATGGTTGAGCAAACCATGGAAGTCTTCATGGATGATTTCTCGGTCTTCGGGGATTCCTTCTCTACTTGCCTTGCCAATTTGGAACGTATGCTTAAGCGGTGCGAAGACACTCGCCTTGTTCTGAATTGGGAAAAATGCCATTTTATGGTAAAAGAAGGCATTGTGCTAGGACACAAAATCTCTAAAGCCGGTCTTGAAGTCGACCGTGCTAAAGTTGATGTCATAGCCAAATTACCTCCACCTTCAACCGTGAAGGGTGTGAGAAGCTTTCTGGGTCATGCGGGCTTCTATCGTAGATTCATTCAGGATTTCTCTAAAATCGCTCGCCCGATGACCCACCTCTTGGAAAAAGATACTCCTTTTATCTTTTCTAAATAGTGTCTCGAAGCCTTCAATCTTCTCAAGGATAAGCTAACTAAGGCACCGGTCTTGGTTACCCCTAATTGGGAGCTGCCTTTTGAATTGATGTGCGATGCTAGCGACTTTGCTATTGGTGCGGTTTTGGGCCAAAGAGTGAATAAACACTTCCAACCAATCCACTACGCTAGCAAAACAATGACGGGGGCTCAATTGCATTATACGACGACCGAAAAAGAGCTTTTAGCTGTTGTCTATGCTTTTGAGAAATTTCGTCCCTATCTTGTTCTATCCACCACCATCGTATACACGGACCATTCCGCGTTGAAGTACTTGATGACAAAGAACGATTCTAAGCCAAGACTTCTTCGTTGGGTTTTGCTCCTTCAAGAATTCAACATCGAAATTCGTGATAAGAAGGGAGCCGAAAACCTGGCCGCGGATCATTTGAGTCGACTTGAGGATCCATATCAGGGGGATCATCCGAACAAAGAGATCAATGACTCTTTCCCCCTGGAGACTCTAATGTCTATAAATCTCAATCTTGATGGCACCCCGTGGTTTGTAGACATTGCAAACTACTTAGCGGGTGGTATTCTCATCCAAGGGTTAACATCCCAACAAAAGAAGAAGTTCTTGAACGATGTTAAGACTTACTTTTGGGATGACCCTTATCTATTCAAACAGTGTGCTGATCTGATTATTCGTCGATGTGTTGACGGACCGGCAGCTTTTGATATCCTCCAAGCTTGCCACAAAGGACCCACCGGTGGTCACTTTGGTCCCAACTACACCGCTAAGAAAGTGTTTGATTCTGGATTCTACTGGCCCACCATTTATCGTGACGCTCACGAAATGGTTAAGCATTGTGATGCTTGCCAACGTCAAGGCAAGATCACACATAAGGATGAGATGCCTCAAAATTTCATACAGGAATGTGAAATCTTTGATGTATGGGGCATCGACTTTATGGGGCCATTTCCATCCTCCAAAGGGAACAAGTACATCCTCGTCGCCGTCGACTACGTCTCTAAATGGGTTGAAGCTAAGGCTCTTCCTACGAATGATGCGAGGGTGGTTGTGAACTTTTTGAAGCAGCTTTTCGCTCGATTTGGCGTTCCTCGTGCTATCATCAGTGACCGCGGGACTCATTTTTGCAACGATCAATTTGCACGAGTCATGGCAAAGTATGGTGTCAATCACCGTCTTTCCACCGCCTATCATCCCCAAACCAATGGGCAAGCCGAAATTTCTAATCGTGGCTTAAAGAGAATTTTGGAGCGTACTGTGGGAGAGCATCGCGCCGCGTGGGCCAATAAGTTAGATGATGCTCTGTGGGCTTTCCGTACTGCTTACAAGACCCCGATCGGTTGTACACCTTATCGTCTTGTGTACGGGAAAGCCTGCCACCTACCCATCGAGCTGGAACACAAGGCGCACTGGGCCTTGAAGTGGGCTAACTTCGACATCATCAAAGCCGGTGATCATCGCAAAGTTCAACTCAACGAGCTAAATGAACTAAGGAACGAAGCTTATGAGAAATCGCTGATCTACAAGGAGAAGACGAAGATGATCCACGATGCTAAAATCAAGAACCGAGAGTTCCACGTTGGTGATCAAGTCTTAATTTTTAACTCTCGGTTGAAGATCTTCTCTGGCAAGTTGAAGAGCCGCTGGACTGGTCCATTCACCGTCGCCAAAGTCTTTCCGTATGGGACCATTGAGCTTTCTCAGCCGAATAGGCCCAACTTCAAGGTGAATGGCCAGCGTTTGAAGCTGTACTTTGGTGAGGACATCTCACAGGAGATGATTCCATCCCTCACCACGTTCCCCATGAACTAAAATTGGGTCGAGTCAGGCTCATGACTCGGTGAACAAAAACAAGCGCTTCTCGGGAGGCAACCCGTGTTCTATCCTTTACTGCTTTCACAATAAGTGTAGGGGGAACCCCGCATATGTTTGTTGTCTTGTTTCTTGTGCTGTGCAGGGATTAAAGCTTCATAGAGCATCTTGATGACTTTTGCCGAACCGTGATACCGTGTTTTCCATCTTCCCGGTTCTATCCTAAACTCTTGTGATTCAATATTTCATATTCTATATGTTCACATTGAATTCACTTTAGTTGTCCTTTCCTTAATAAGATTTAAACAAAGTGCACAATATCCTAAGTGTAGGGGAGTTTACTCCCACATGCTTAAACATTGAGGACAATGTTTATCTCAAGTGTAGGGGGGACTTCTATCGAAGTAAGTGGTCTTTTCCATGAATTTGCCCTCATTTTAACCGGAAAATTTGATTTTTCGACATTTTTCAAAATTTTTAATCTATTTTGGCCTAGTTGTATAGTTGTATTTACCTTTGTTATGTCTCCTTTGCTAGAATAAATTTTTAATAAAGTGGTTTTAGATTTCTTCTTAGTCGTGAACATTTTGACTCAACCCGAGTTTACTTACCTAAGTTTACTCTAGCTAGTATCCTTAACGTGTTTAAGTCAAGTTTTGCTAGGCTTTTATATAGGGAGCTATAAAACGCGAAAGTCTTAACTCTCACGGGTTAAGAACAAGAACTTTTCGCAAGTTCCTATAAATGATCCTAGAGAGTCGTTTATCAAGGGAACTTTAAAATGCGATCTCTAAACTTGAAAAAGTCTAAGAGGTTGCAAGATCCTATAGGCGACTCGAAAACCCAAAATTTTGACTTAATAGGCTAAGCATCCACGAGTCTCATTCCTTGAGATTTTAAATTGTGGAGAACGAGAAATGATAGAGTCAATTATAAGTTCGGTATTCTTTCGTGAATTTATGTGAGTTAATTATGAGCCTATTCTCCCTCCGCTTGTTAATAAATTAATCTGCTAATAAATAAGGTTGTACAATTTAAAAAGTTACTTAGCTTCTAGCCCCAGATCGTTTAAAAGTTGCTCGGTAATGACGAGAGTTCATAGCCAAGGCATAACTTATGAAGCGGGGCGCGAAGATTGGCGAGTCCGAAAAGGCCCTAACAAGGCATGAGGGCTACATTTTGTTGCTAAAGATCCAAAAAGTGATGTGAAGAATCATTTATCAAAAATCAATATGAAGGATCGAGACACACGACGAAAAGCAAGAACTCCCCAAAAGTCATGGAGAAATCTATCCGAAAAGACCCTAACAAGGTATGAGGATAAATAGATCCAAGTCCTAAAAGGAGGCGGATCGTTGTATATCAAAGTCCAAAATAAAGATTGGAGAAAAATGAAGAAGTCGTGGTCCAAAGATGAAGAATCTCTCAAAAACTTCAAGTGAAGAAACTCCTATTATGAAGAGAAGACCATAATTTCAAGAACGTCTCTCGAAGATTCGAAGTATGAAGTCGCTGCCAAATATCGGCCCGAGAAAGGTCTCAAATCGCGAACCAAGTTATGCCAAGATATGAACTTTCTGATATCCCGAGAAGCAGTTTTAAAAGATTTGGTCCTTTAGCTAACTATTGATTAAATCGTTCACCTTATTTTCTGACTAAATAACTATCGAAATAAGTCAAACAATGCATCCTCGTGATCATTCAAGACAAAAATAAAATATAAGAGATACACCTAGGAATAAGGGAGTCTAAGTGAATAATTGGCCCACATGAGTTCGTGATAGTTTGCTAACTTATAATAACAATGATCTCGTTTTTAAGCTTGGTATGGGGAACGTGAAACTTGAGGATGATAAACGTTCATGGCCGCCAAAAACCAATGTAAGTTTTTAATTTCTTTACTTGTTTCTATCTTTTATGTTTAGTATTTAATAAAGGCCAAGGTAGGTTATTTATGATGAAGAATGTAAACCGTGCTTTAAAATTAATGCATTGCATGAGGGCATTGCAATGGTCAAGTGTAGGGGATTTAATAAGTGTGAAAACACTTATCCTTTTACCACTTATTTCCAATAATAACAAGACCAAAACGTGTGATTTATGTCGTAAAAGTCGGAATTATGCGTGGTTTGTGTTTTTATTGTGTTTTAGGACCTAAATGTGAAAAGGAAGAAAACACGGGCTTTCACGGGCTTTTACTGAAGAAAACGGGAAAAAGACGAAGTCAAAAGATCAAGAGTGCAAAAAGAACGGAAGTCCAAGGCCTATTCTGAAGATTTATCGAAGAAAAAGTCAAAAGACGGAAGTTTAACGAAGTCGAAGAACTTAAGTCTAATAGAAGAAGAAAATTAAAAGACAAGTTCAAATCCCGAGACGACAAAGACGAAGAATTAAAGTCGAGTCGAGAAAACGTGAAGAAAGCAAGAAAGAAGATGCAACACATGCACTCTTTCCACCTTCCCTATAAATACCCTCCTAATAGTCATTAGGAGGGGGGTTAGAGTTTTTAGTTAATTTTTCACTTTTTAGTTTTTTAGAGAGAGAAAGTCTTAAACTTTCTCTCACTAGTTCATCTTTTAGTTTTAATCTTTCAAGATTAACACTTTTGTATGCTTATTTTTATTAATCAAGTTCCATTTTAAGCTTTTACCTCTTAATCTCATTCTACTTTTCTTTGATTTAAGATTGATTTTGGTGTGATTATCATGTGATCCGTGTTGTTCTAATTGATTTCATGCTAAAAAGTTAATCTTTTGATCATTTTATAAGTTTTCATTTGATTAAGCTTTAAGACTTTTGTGCTTATTGGCTTACTTTTATGATTAGCTTATTTTTATTATTAAAAAGTTTTATTAAAAAGTATAAGTTTTTATTGTTTGATCTAAAAGGTTGATTAATCTCGAGTTGAATAAGTTGATCTAAGTGCTTATTTGATTCGATTTTGTATTTGGATTGATGAGTTTTGGTACTAGCTTATTACTCTAGCTTTTTACCTTGCTTTTCCCCATTTCCATAGATTTCGGAAAGGGTTTTAATCCCTTTTCCGATTGGTCTTTCCGACCGGTGTACCACCATAGCCGCTCCCACAATTTTAGGGAAGTTTGTTACTTCCCTTTCCGATTGCTTCCTCATTCCGACGGACCCCTTCTCCACATTCTGATCAAGTGATCGGATTAGGTAGTTGTTTTTCCGATTGGTACTCTTGCTACACTTTCCGATTGATAGCCTGCTTGATATTCTGATCTAGGCCTCATAGTGTTATTCCGACTGGTAGTTCTGCCCCTTTTCCGATTGGGTTATTTGGCAAACATTCCGACGGTGTCCCTTCTTTGTATTCCGATTGAGAGTAAGTCAAATATTCCGATTGAGAGTATTTACATGCATTCCGATTGATCCTTGTCCCTATATTCCGATCGTGTCACCTTTACCCATATTCCGACCATCCGATCGGAAAACATTCCGATCGGGTTCCCTTTTGGCTTGTTTTGGTTTCTTTCGATATAACTTTCTTATAGTACCTTTTATTTTTCTGAAAATTTTCTAAGTGTTAGTTTTATTTAGTGAGTTAGTACTTTTCCCATTGTCACCTTCAAGTTTTATGCATTATTTTACTTGTCATTTCAATATTAATCTTTTAACTTCAATTTACTCAACGACACTTTAATTACTTGCAATTAGTTTAAAAACAAATCAACCAAACCTTTGATCCACCAAAAGACGATTGAGTCGCACTTAAGACCGGTTTTCAATTCGAAAAGATTCGGAACTATAACGAACCAAAACTTTTATACTTTTGGTTGCAAAATCTCGAGTATTAGTCACACTCCCAAAATATCAGAGTATAATGGCAACAAGGGAGTGGTGACGTCATGATTATCATACACACACAGTTACAAAGAACGACCTCTAAATGAGACGTTCGGAAAATTGATCACTTGCATTTGATAAAATAAATAGTTTTAACATAGTGCAAAAGCATAAAACTGGTCACAGATACAAAAAACATAGTTTCCAAATAGTACAAATGATCTTTGTTTTCAATAGAAATGACGGCAGTGCATGAGACCTCACATAGCATCTTCCTTCTTAATACCTGAGAAAAACATTGCTAAAGCGTCAACATAAAGTTGGTGAGTTCATAGGTTTAGTTAATTTGAAGTGTTTAATGAACCACAAGATTTTCCCAAACGTGATGACAATATAACAAATACAAAGTCATCATAAAAGCATTTATTACAGTCTAAGCTCGTGACACCGAAGCGTTAACAACACC
Organism: Glebionis coronaria; assembly: GCA_025667525.1. Taxonomy (NCBI): domain Eukaryota; kingdom Viridiplantae; phylum Streptophyta; class Magnoliopsida; order Asterales; family Asteraceae; genus Glebionis; species Glebionis coronaria. The sequence goes on from CM046877.1 coordinate 49,531,368, forward strand.
GGTAGTATAATCATATAAATGTAGCCCAACTGGATGCCTAAACCCACGACATCCTATCTCAGACTCAAATGAAATTGTGCCCGCTTGTCCCTTGTTGGACCAAGACAGACAGGGGCGTCAACCCCGATAGATCTGTCCATAACATTCGCGCTTACACGAAGTAATTAACGGTTCACGATTCACGGGCCAAAGCAACTGGGTTTTTAGTGGGACTCAGACTAGTATATAAATCAGTAAATGCACTTGTGTTCATACGTTAAATCAAGCAATGTCTCACCCCAAAAAGCGGTAAAGGTAGTTAAAAAGTGGGGCTATAAACTCACCTCGTAACTAAGCAAAGTGATGAGAATACACGGTAGCTCGAGAATACGATCACGTTATCCAAAACCTAAATAAGTATATCGACCGTGTCATGACACTTATAATTTCACCAATAAAAATGTATGCGATCCTAGTTGTGCTTGATGACATATTTTGTTTACGGAAAAACGCGACAATCAAAACTTGATTATTTAATAAACGGGCTTTTGGGCTAAAAACACATGTTATAACTAATAATTCGGTTTGGGCCTTATATAACCCAATACAAACCAAATAGCCCAAAATAAAAGCTCCATTTCAACCCTTAATAAGGTTCGGTCCATGTATGTGTTACCCAACCCGGCCCATGTGGCGATATAAACAAGGGAGGGTGGTTATATTCATTTTACATTCCCAAAAACTCACAGTCACAACTCTCTCTCGAAAATCACTCCCCACCGTCCCTCTCATCTCTCTCTGATTGAAAACCCTACCCAGATTCATCTATTTTATCAATTCCTAAGCCAAGGTTTAAATAACTTGATTCATCTATCATCAAAGATGTGTTCTTATTCATCTACAATTCGTTTGACGTGGTTTTAACCCTACCTCATCTTTTAATCCGATTCGGGGTCGGTTCCAAAGTGTCACTCTTGTTAGATTTGGTGGTGAATCATCTCAAAGATAAGTTTAATCTTCTTTCCTTCTAATTATAAGGTTCAAACTGATTTCGTTTTATACATTCGAAAATAAAAAGGGATTCTTTAGTTGAAAATCATTTGTCTTATAAAAATATGAATAAGAGATTTTCGAATTAAATAAAACCGAATTAGGGTTTTCGAAATAATTAGGGGTTTTGATAAATCAAATGTTTAAACGTAATTATTTAGTGTTTTCTTTCATAAAAACTTGTTAATTACATCAATTAATCCGATTTGTAAAATTAGGGTTTCGGTAAAATTGGGGGTTTGTTCAATTCGCGGCTTTAATCTAATTAACTAGTTAATTCGTGTTTAGATTAGGTCTAATTAGTGTTTAAATCAATATATTAAAAATTAGGGTTTATATAAATTTGGGGGTTTTCATACTCGATGGTTTAATTGTGATTAAGTAATGTTTTTGTAAAAGTAATTGTGTTAATTTCAAGTTATGACTGATTTTAGAACAATTAGGGTTTCGTCAGGTTTGGGTTTGATTAGAGAGGGTTTTTGTTTACTACCATTATTACTGTTAATATTTTATACAAAATAACAACAAAATGTAAAAAAAAAGTCTCGGCATGATTAAGTCATTCGAGTGGTGTTTTTGTTTGATTTTGATATTAACAGTATTAGCCAAAATAAATAAATAAATAAATAAATATGGTCAAATAATAAACGCACAAGATGGTACAAAAAGGAAAGGGAGGTCTGTGGTCTTTGACAGAAAAATGGTTTGGGTCATGGGTCCAAGTTGATAGTACTATCCTATTATTATTACATTTTTGTTTAATCCGAACAGTTTTAAAAAAGACTAATTAGTTGGTTTTGTTTCGCAGGTTGATTTAAAATTGACGAGCACAACTAGACGCATGCAGAAAATGAAAAGAAGGTGGGTAAAAGACTCACAATGACGGCTTTGGTTTCGACTTGGTGGTTTCGAACGAGAAAAGAATGGCTCGGCTGGTTCAAGGCCTTGACACTACTCTTTATACTTTTACCCAGAACTTGTAATTAAAACTGTTTTGATGAAAGCAGGAACAGACTTGTAATACTTAGATTGTGGATGTGTTTTGTTTTGTGTTTGGACAGTGGACAATTTGGATAGTATTTAACTTGTAATAATTTGCTTAGGGTTAGTCTAAATCCGGAATTGGTATGCTTGTGATGTACCCATTTTGGGTAAACTAGGCATGTGTGCTGGATTCTTGTGGGTAGTGGGTTGTATAAAAAAATATAGTTTCCAGGTTTGGATGTTTGACTAGTGTTGACCAAGATTTGAAAAATCTGAATAAAAGTTTACCAAGTTTGATTTGCATTCACTCTTTGTGTTAAATTAACTTGTATCATTCGGCCCAGCAAGGTTTATCAAAATGACATAGTTTTAGACGCGTATACTTAACAAGAACAACATAATAAAATCTCGACACACAACTTAAGTAAGGATGGATACGTGTGTTCTCGAAGGATTCAGCAAACATTCACAACCGGCGCAACCGTTTATACATAAAACGTTTAATAACGAACACGTTTCTCTTACAATAATAAGACGCGAAAATTCGAGTTGTTACATCCGCTCTCCCTAAAGAGGGCTTTGTCCGCAAAGCTAAACAAACGATACATTTACGTCGACACCACATTGGTAAACAATAAGGATACTTCATAAATATGAGATAACTTCTCAATTCGTTAAGTCCACAAGGTTCAAAGCTCACATTAAATAAATACATGGACAAATAAAGGTGAAAAATTGACGGATGTCACACCTTGACCTACCACCGTGAGTGGTTTGGAACCCTAGGAACTAATCACGCTACTTGTGGTCTCGTTTTACAGTTTAGTGTGTTTGATATTTAGTTTTGTTCTTTTTCTTTATTGGTTCTGGTCTATTTTGTTTGGTTTATTAGTTGTTCTTGGTTGTTTCTGCTAATTTGTTGATTGTTAATTATTTGTAAGTTCTTGTTTTGTATGTTCATTATGGTTGGTGTTCTTATTAGTGGTTTTGATGTTGGTAATCCTTTACATTTGCATAACAATGATCATTCTAATCTACTTATTGTTAGTACAAAATGTATTGGAACTGATAACTAATACTGGTATCAAAATTGCTCTTCTTGGTAAAAATAAAATGGGTTTTGTGCATGCTACTTGTGGTAAACCTGTTACTAGTGTTGTTCTTGTTCAACACTAGGAGAGATGTAATGCTATTGTGCTTAGTTGGATTCTTAATTCTTTGTCTCCTGAGTTATATCTTGATCATGTCTATTCTGAAACTGATTTTGATGTTTGGGAAGAACTTGAGCAAACTTATGATAAAATAGATGGTTGTGCGATTTTTAATGTTTTGCATAAAATTTATTCTTATAAGCAGTGTGACTTGTCTGTTTTTTATTATTATCATAAGCTTAGTTCTTTATGGAAAGAGTTTGATACTCTTACTTTGTTGTGTGCTTGTACTTGTGTTGCTCATGAGGGTGTTTTGAAACATAATTAGTTAATTAGACTTATGAAGTTTCTTATGGGTTTGAATGATGTTTATCAAAATATTAGGAGTAATGTTCTTTCTCGAGAGCCATTGCTTGATGTTAAAGATGCTTGTAATATCATTTCTAGGGAAGAGTCTCATAGAGGCCTTCTTCCTAGATCAGGGGGCGGTGTTGAGAATAAGGTTACTCATGTTGTCTTTGTTTCTAAGTCTAAGAACTATAAAACAAATGAGTTTAAGAAGAATAATTTTGGTAGTAGTATCAATAGAGGCCCTAATCCTAACATGTTGTGTAAACATTATGGTCTACTGGTCATACTATTGAAAGGTGTTTTGAGATAATTGTTTATCCTCCTGGTTTTAAGAAAAATCTTAATCTGTCTAAAGGGGGCCAGTGCTAGGAGTAGGGTGTTTAATGGTTCTGGTGGAGCTAGGAAGGGGGTTTCATCTGGCTCTAATACTTTGGATACTGCTTTTACTAGGGATCAAATAGTTAAAAATCCCTCTCTGATTAATGAATCTCCTTCTAGGAATGTCAGTGCCAATATGACAGGAATGAGTTCATCTTTCTTTATTGGAAATGCCTTTTTTTAATTTGAACTTTAAGAAGTTCTATTGTGCTCATAAATATTCTGATATGTATCATCTTACTGGTGGTTGGATTATTAATTCTGGTACTAATCAGCATTTGACTGTGTATACTAAGAATATCTTTAATGTCACTGATATTTTAGTTTAAATATCATTGTTGTTCATCCTAATGGTACTCTTGCTAAAGTTACTGCTATGGAAGTTTGAGATTATCTGATAATATTATGTTGTTTGATGTTCTGGTTGTGCCTAAGTATTGTTTTAGTCTTATGTCTATGAACAACCTGATTAGAGATAGTAAATTTTTTGTTGGTTTTGATGAGCATAGATGTTATATCTAGGATTTGAATCTGGTCAAAATTGTAGGGATTGAGAATGAGTCTGATGGTCTTTACCTGTTTAATGAGACTCAATCTGGTAAGTCTGTTGTTGGTGTGTCTAATTCTTCTTTTGTTTGTTATGTGTCTAAAAGCCTTTGGCATAGTAGACTTAGTCATCCCACTAACCAAGTTCTATATGTTCTTAGTAAGTCTGTTAGGTTAAAATATGATCTTCATGTTTCTCCTTGTGATATTTGTCATAAGACCAACCAGACTAGAGAGATTTTCCTCTTAGTAATCATAAGTTTAGTAATGATGGAGATTTAGTTCATTTGGATTTGTGGGTCCCCTGCCAGGTGGTTAATAGGGATGGTTATAAGTACTTTATGTGTGGTTGATGATTATAGCAGTGTTGTGTGGGCTTATTTGATAAAAACTAAAGATGGAGTTGTTTTTTTTACTGAAAGTTTTGTGGAGCTGATTAATACTCAATATAATAAAAAGGTTAAGGTTTTCAAGTCTGATAATGGGACTGAATTTCTAAATCAAAGTCTTGATGTGTTTTTAAAACTAAGGTTATTATTCATCAAACTTGTTATGCCATACTCCTCAGCAGAATGGCATAGTAGAAAGGAAACATAGACATTTATTGAGTGTTGTTAGGGGTCTTATGTTTCAGGGGGGATTCCTTTACATATGTGGCATGAGTTTATTTTAATTGTTGTTTATCTCATTAACAGGTTTCCTTCATCTTTTTGTATGGATCTTCCCTTTATAAGATGGTGTATAGTAGAGAACCCAATCTTTCTCATTTAAAGTGTTTTGATTGTTTATGTTACTCTATTTATTCTTAATAATCATGATAAGTTCAGTTTAAGGTCTGAGAAATGTGTTATTGTTGGTTTTTCTGCTAAAAAAGCTTATATATTTTACAGTCTTGAAAACAAAACTTGTTTTTATTCTAGAGATGTTGTGTTCTATGAAACTGTATTTCCTTTTAAAACGAAGAATGATTCTTTGGAAAGTCATAAGTTAAGTAATTTGGAGTCTGAACTGGCTTTATTCAACTTTTTTGGTAACATAGATGATCTGAATGTTGAAAAACCCGATGATGATGAGAGAGACACACTTAATGGTAATGGTGATGGAAATGAGATGGTTTCAAATGATCATAACAGTTCCCCTCCTGTTATGACTAAAGAAACTCTTGCAACACCTATAGGTGATAATCCTATATCCGAGGGTAATCATTATGAAAATGAAGTTGTTGGTTCTAGTTTTGGTTCTCATCATAATGACACTACTTATAAAGAAGAGGAGCCACAGACTGTTAGGAAGTCTGCTAGAGTTAGAAGCTTGCCTTCTAAATTTAATGATTTTGTTTTACTTAGTGGTTAGAAATATGGTATTGAGAATCATGTTAGCTATGTTATTATGACTTCTATGAATTTGTGTTTTTCTACTAATTTGAATTCTACTGAGCCTAAAATTTATTATGAGGCCTCTCTTGATAAAAAAAATAGGTTGAGGCTATGGATAGTGAAATGGAGGCTTTACTTAGAAATAATACTTGGATTATGGTAGACTTACCTATTAATAGAAAGACTATTCCTTGTAAGTTGTTATACAAGATTAATATAGATCTACTGGTGATATTAAAAGGTATAAAGCTAGATTAGTGGCTAAAGGTTATAATCAAAGGGAAGGTATTGACTATGAGGAAACCTTTAGTCCTGTCATGAAAATGATTACTGTGAGATGTGTTATTAACTTAGTTGTTTATAACAATTCGCCTCTTTATTAGTTAGATGTTAATAATGCTAGTCTCTATGGTGATTTACATGAGGAAGTGTATATGGATTTACTGTTGATCCCAAACTTAGATCTTAAACCTTAGCTTGTATGAGTTGTATTAGCAAGGAGAATCCAAACTAATACTAGAGAAACTTTGTGTATATGAATGATAACTAATTATTATTCGGAATATAACACTTAGCACAAAAAAACGTGTGAATAAACGATTGCAAGCTTTAATATATTAGATATATGAACACTCTATCCAGTGTTAGGGTTTACAACCTTAAAGCAAAACGTAAAAGTAAATCATCCTATGCTAATAACCTAAGGCCTCCTCTTATAGACGTAATGAGCCTTGTACAAGATAACAATGCACTATATTAGGAATATATACAATGAATAATCACATAGACACGTAAATATCTTCTCTATAGTTATCTTCTCAGCAGGTGTACCATTACATACAATGGGAAAAGATCCCATTGTCTTCTTTATCTCTAGCAGGTGGCACTTTGACTAGTAGGGGGAATAGTGACCAACTAGTAGGGGAAAGACTTAGAATTTTATTCCCAACAATCTTCTCCTAAACTTGTGATCATCGGTGAACATAAATTTCTTTGAATAAAATATGTTGTCAATGAGGATGCTTACAAACCTTCTTCATTCCAAAATCTGATTGTATAAAAATTTAAACAACTCATAAGCTACATGATTGATATCATCAACTTGAAGCTTAAACTAGACCATCTTCTTCAACGTCTCATGTGTGAGAGGATACATCCTGTCCACTAGCATATATGTAATCAAACATGTAGTAATGAGTTCATGAACACCATAAGAAGAAAACAACCTCCAACATACCATATTTGCCCCTTCTGATCACTCCAAATGACATCATCAATATCATGCTCATACATCCTTTCGTTGTAGTCCAGATGTCATAATCTTTCTCATTTTCTTTTATAGGTGGCTTAGACCCAAATTAAGTTTTCAAAACTCTCCAAAGATCATTAAATCTACCCTGTCTAATGCTTAGAACATCTTAGTGAAGAACTGATATGCCTCATTATGACCATTCAACCTACAAAACTTCCACCAACTCATATCCTTTCATACACAGCTTTATACTTGTAAACAGGATACTTAGACATCAATGGATTTGGTTTGAAATCCTCAGGTACAACCAATTGTAAGTTTTTGGCAATCTCCTCATCTGATGGACCTACATTGTCAGCAGCAAACTTTCCCAACTTCTCCATTATCTTCATCCATTTAGATTTTCTTTGCTCATCAAAACTAGAAGAGGCTTGAGTAAATTCTAGAACATGTAAAGTTGCCACTGACTTATCCTCTGCCTTCCTCTTTTCTCTTTTCTCTGCATTTCTTTAAAGAGGCATCTTTTTCCTCAATAAACCTTTTCTCCTTTTCAGAACCAAGATCAATGAAATCATTTTGATGTGCAATTACTAGAAGTGCCAATTCTCAAGCTTCTCAAATGATAATCCTTTGAAGTGATTTGTTTGATAACCCTTAGGATTTCTAAGCATGGCCTTATAATTTACCCTCCTTACAGCTATTGAATTCAAGATCTTTTCCTGTTTAGCTTGATACTCCAAGATCCTAGTCACATCCTTCTGATGATTCAAAGTCATCAGAACAAGCCCATATCTATCTCCAATGGATTCAGTAAGCTTCCATTCTTTGTAATTCTCCAAAAACTCTACAACAACTATCCCAATCCAACTGATTGGTCAATCCTTCTATCATCTCCTTTATAACATGTGGTTGATCATCAATCTTCGCTTCATCAGAGGTCTAAAAAACTTTTAACTCTGATTCATTTATTCTCTTTTGTTCCTCCAACCTTTGCTCTTCCTCCATTTATTTGGCAAGTTGTACATCATATTTTTCTTGAGCTTTTCTAGACTGTAGTTTTGGTTCCTCCACCATTATACCATTTCCCTTATCTTTTGGATCAATGTTGGATAAAGGAGTCTATGTTGGAGTTGATCTCCCAATCACAACTCCTCTTTGTGCTTGCCTCCTAGTTACCATTCTAGCAGGTGCAATGGTAGTAGAAGCAGGGGAAACTGAAACAAAAACAGGGCAATAGTAATACTAGCATGGGGAATAATTACACTTTCAGGGGCAAGTGTGATAGAAGGGGAAACTATTGAAGTAGTATCTTGACCCATACTTGTAAGTATGCCAGACATATCATCTATATTAGCACTCCCTTTATCACTTCCTTTTTAACCACTATCCTTTCTATGGCCAAGACTTGGATAGTCTTAATACTCAGTTCCACTAGGACTTGGATCTTCCTCCCTTTTGTAAGCATCCTCAGCATCATTATGTCCCTCATTAAAGGAAAAAACTAATCCTTTTCTTCTCCTCCCCTCAACCGTAGCAAGTCTGATCTTCAAGTTAGTAATGTCCAGACCTTGCTCTTTGACTGTTTGTACCAATTGTGGATTTTGTCTTTGCATACTAGTGCACAAATCTGTTAATTCCAATAGTGTAAAAGATTGCATACTGCCCTCACCTCTATTCGGGGAATTAACCCTCAATAAATCTTCATTGGGCATGGGAGAGGACCTATCTTTGGTGCTAGTGTCCTGACCAGCTGTAAAGCTTGGTACAGTAGTAACAGCCTCTCTCATCGTGATATCCACCCTTGTGGAAGCATTCTCCTCTGCAGCAGGTAAATGTTCACTAGGCAAAGGAACCTTGGTGGACTCGGCTTTCTTCTACTTTCATAGGTTTGAGATACAAGGGGTGTGATAGCACAACAGGTGGATCTTGAGGTTGGTGTTCAAGAAAGGGTGTGTGGTGGGCTTCTGTTAGGTTTGCAGAAGCCTCGCCTTGAATTAGATTATGCATGGGTTGGGTTAATGGAATAGTTCTACCAGAAAAGTTAGGAGTATTGCATTTAAAAGGTAGTGAAAAGTATGGTTGTATGTTTGGTCATGGTGTAAAATGTGGTGTGTTTGATTTCTCCATGTTGGCTTATGTCCAAAAGTATAGACAAAAATCTTGGATACATACAAAATTTAGTTTTGCTATTCACATTTTTTAACATACCATCAAAAATCATTTGAGAAAAGTTATATTTTTTCTTTGTTGCCAAGCACACTAGTGTAGTGGCAATGTTTCTTCCAAATTCATTAAAAGTAGTTTTTCAACTCAAGCATTGTTGGATGGTGTGTATCAAAAATTTCTAGTGTGGGAAAATTGTCCTTTTAAAAATTTAGATCTTTGATATTCTGCAATGTTGTGCCCCAACAAAGAAAGATTATAAAAGAGCTCAGCCTGAGGCATAGTGCTTACACCATCCACAACATTCAAGTGAATATATTATTTGAGTGAGGAGACAGTGATATACTTACGAAAGCCATCGACTTTGCTTTTGATTGTAACTTCTCCACCAGCTGTTGTGATCTTAGCATTAGACTAAAATTGTTTGATATGTGAAGCATAAATGCGAGGACTTACCATTAGTGCAAAGCGAAAGTAGCAAGGACGCAAGTAGCCCATGATCTCATGAAAGATCTCATGTCCAACAGGCTTCTCCATTGTCGCAACTAGATTGTGTTATTCTACAAATTTGATCTCCATTGATGATATACAAAGATGTGTAGTTAAAAGTGAGAGGTTATGTGTTGGTTTTGATCGTATGAAATTATTGACCCTGCGAGAAGAGGTAACTGAGAATTTATAGGCGAATTGAAATATTCTAATTGGACCGACTTGAGACAATTTAAAGAAATTAATCAAGAAAATATTTTAAAAAATTAGAATTCTATTAAATGGAAAAATAAAAAACACAATGGCAAAGAAAGCGCCTTAAATATCTCAACAAACAAATAAAATATTCTTAACAAACTTTTTGCTTAACAGACTCAACAGCTAGTAAAAACAGGGGGATAACGGTCAAATTTTAGTCAAAAAGTCAAACACGAGCAAGATTATACAATCAGGGAAAAAATTGTATAAACAGGGGAACTTTCCTTAGGATATTGACCATTATCCAATAGGCATTAGGTGACAAACATTGTCCAAACACACACACTTTCATAAACAAGATAGATATGTAGGAACTCTAGAGTCCTTTGTTCACCAGATGCCCCATGAATAATACCAATACAAGTTCACCCTGAACAAGTGTAACCCAATGAAACATACATACCCAGGTCACCAACCCGACCAAAACCAAAGCTAAGGCCAATAGTCTTGGCAATGTACACCATATTCTCACTTATTATGCATATGACTGCATAACTTGTAATTAAAGATGCACATTATAGTGCCTCAAGGATTAAAGACTCGAGCAAGCCATACAACAAGCCTTCACTGTCATAAAACCCCCCACTCACTTGTGGTTATGATCTAGAACCATATATGAGCATCCTATGGATACCTTTAGTCTTAAAGGTGTTCCTAAACCCTCCTTTTTAAAACAGAAGACTTACAAAAATGGATCAAGAAAAGATACCAATTGTGAACATCATGTTACATGATCCATGACTCTTGTACATCATATATCCTCCATAGTTAGTCTAAAACCAAAAAAACACATATAATAGAAAGAAACCCAAACAGGGGGAAACTTTCCAAAAACAGTGGGAAAATTTACATTGTAAAAATGACTAACACATTTACAACAAGGGAATAATAGTGCAATCATGTACAAACTATACAAAAGACATACATCTTTTAGGGATTGATCATTCCAATACTTTTCACCAAGTACTAGAACCTCCCACCATCAAAAGGTTTTGTTAACAAATCAGCTACATTAAATTATGTGTCGAAATGTTTTCAGGAATAATTAAAACTTTTTCAAAACAATCTCTAATAAAATGATGTCTGATCTCAATATGTTTAGTCTAGTGTGTTGCACAAGATTCTTAATTATACAAATAGCATTATTATTATCAATGAAGATCTTGGTTTTTAAGAAATTGTACTCATAGTCCAACAATTGATTCTGAATCTAGAGGACTTGTCCACAACAAGCAGTTGCAGACACATACTCAGTCTCAGTTGTGGAAGTGGTCACAATTGTTTGCTTCTTTTACTGCCAAGATATCAACCTCATCCTTAGAAACTGACAACCACCAGAGGTGGCCTTCTTATCACCATTGTCTCCTCCATAGTCACTATCAGAATAGAAAATCAGCTCAAAGGGATATTCTCTATGATACCAAAGCCCCAATGTAGGTTGAGACTTAAGGTATCTAAAGATCCTCTTAACTGCAAATAGATGACACTCCTTGGGTGTCACCTGATGTCTAGCACAGACATACACAGTAAATATAATGTCTGTCCTTGATGTTGTGAGATACATCAAGGAACCTATCATAGATCTGTAGTGCCTGACATCTATACTCTTACCTTCACCATCTTTACCCTATAGATGCTCCTTATCCATTGGAGTAGTCACCTTTTTACCATCTGAAAGACCAAACGTTTTCACATTTTCAACTACATACTTATTCTGGGAGATACTATCTCATCCTTCCTTTGTTGAACTTGTAACCCTAAGAAGAAAGTGATTTCTCCCATTGAACACATTTGAAATTTTTCTTGCATCAATTTAGCAAATTCCTTGCTAAGCTTGAAATTTATGGATCCAAAGATGATGTCATCTACATAGACGTGCACCAAGAGAAAGTATCCCTTGTGCTTCTTGATGAAGGGTGTCTGATCAATTGTACCCCTTTTAAAACCATTGTCCAAGAGATACTTGGACAAAGTACCATACCAAGCTCTAGGGGCCTAATAAAGTCCATACATAGCCTTATGCACCTTGTATACTTTATCTGGGTGCTCTGTATCTTCAAAACCAGGAGGTTGCATAACATACACCTCCTCTTCAGTAGTGTCATAGAAGAAGGCACTCTTGACATCCATCTGATACACAATAAATCCCATGAAGGAAGCATAGGCAAGAAAAGTTCTACTAGCTTAAATCATTTCCACTGGAGCAAATACCTCCTCATAGTTTATACCTCTTCCTGTGTATACCCTTGTGCTACCAGCCTAACCTTGTTCCTAACTACAATGCCCTTTTCATCTTTCTTATTTCTGAGTACCGATCTGGTGCCAATAGGTCCCACGCCTCTAAGGCAATCTACCAAGATCCACACTTCTTGAATCTTGAACTACATTAATTCTTCTTGCATAGCCTCTACCTAGCTTGCGTCTTTCAAGGCATCAAAGATCTTATTTGGTTCCTCCTATGACAAAAAGGCAGCAAACAAACAACATTGCATATTCTAATGATTAAATTTCATAGTAATGTTAGCAATTTAACTATGCTCCTTGGATTGGTATCTGGTTTGTCTAAGAGTGTTCACATCACCAATGATTTATGACTATAGGTGATCTTTGTTGATTATGTAGGTAGGATTCATGCTCATGATGACATCAATCTCCAAATTTCCCATATCAACCTCAATAGGACTATCCTGATTGGGGAAAAATTCTCCAAGAGGATCATCCAAATTCACCACATTGTCCAAAGATTTTGATGAGCAATATGGAGGTCAAAGAAACTAGGGCCTCCACTTGAGATGATCATGTGTCCACCTTTAGTTGTAGAAGAAGTTGGAGATGAAGAGCTAGATGGGGTGCCTTTGTATGCATATGAGTTACCATGAACCACCTTAAATGTAGAAACATATGGAAGTTTTGCATTAACAAGTAGATCATTGTTCCTACTATTTCCAACATGGTTCCCCCTGTTTTCAAAGAAAGCACCAAGATGTGGATATTTTTCCTTAGGAACTTCATTGGCTGTTCTTGAGGCTTTTGAGGATGTACAAAACTCTCATCCTTCGCATGTTCATCTGTTGTTGCCTCATCATTGAACCATGTAGGCAAATTCATGTACCTCAAAGGAGGAGTTGTTTCCTTCTCAGCCACGTCTGTAATCACCTTCTCTTTTGTACCTAAAATGTTAGAATTTGCAACAGACACAGGTATATAATTCATAGTATTAGACAGGGTTTTAATATCAAATAACCAATTTAGACCAGTTTGAGGATCACATGGCTTGTCCTCAAAAAATTCCACATGTAGATTCTCTGACACAAGCTTAATACTTTTTGTTTAAGACTCTATACCCCTTACTATTCAATGAATACCCAATGAAGTAGCCTTCATCTTCCTTCTCATTGAACTTCCCTAGATTATCAATAGCGTTGAGTATCACTACATGACACCCCAAAGGCCTAAAAGTCAATCAAAGGTGTTCTACCATTAAACAACTGATATATTGTTCTATTATGTGCCTTCACCACCAATGCCCTATTCTGCATATATCAAGCAGTACTCACTACTTTAGCCCAAAAGATCACAAGAAACTTGACATCTGAAAGTATAGTCTTTGCAGCTTCAATCAGGGTCATGTTCCTCTTTTCTACAACACCATTTTGTTAAAGGGTCTTAGCTATACTGAATTCGTTCCTAATTCCTTTCACAACACAAAAATCATCCAGCTCCTTGTTTTTGAATTGTCCAACATCTTCACACCTCATAGTAACTACCTTCATCCTTTTCTAAAGCTCTATTTGTGTGAAAAAAATACATGAGAATACTTGTCTTATTTTTTGCCTTTAGAAAGAAAGTCCAAGTGAATATTGAGTAGTCATCTATGATGACCAAGCAATACCATTTCTGGTTCATGCTTGCCAAAGAAGTAGGTCCAAACATATACATGTGTAACAATTAGAGGGGTTTTGTGGTTGATTGAGCAATCTTGGACTTACAAGATGCTCTGTGTTACTTCCCTTTCAAACAGGCAACATGAATGGTCATTGTTAAAGGTTTTGAAAGGTAGTCCTTTCACTAGATTTACTTTGACCAGTTTGTTCATATTCTTTAAGTTCATATGACCTAACCTCCTATGTCATTTATTGCTTTCATCTACTGAGGCCTTGATAATAAGATATGTTTCATTGTCTTGGAGGGAAATGCCCTTTAAATCAATGGTGTACATGTTCTTCTGTCTAGGAGTTCTTACCAAAACTAGTGTATCTAGTGGCAATATGAATCCTTCCCCAACACAAGGCACTCAGTCTCAATGAACAGAACATAGTTCTTGTTATCACAAATTTGTGATACAATAAACAGATTATAATTAAGCTCTTTCACCAAGTAGACATTATCAAATGTCATCCCATCAGTCACTATAGTCCCTTTCCTAGTGATTGTCCCCTATTCATCTCCAAAGGATACATCATCTCTTCATGTAGGGGGGACAAAATTTGATAAGTAAGCTTTGTGACTAGTCATATTCCTTGAGTATCTACTATCCCAGTAAGTTCTATCATTCTTCTTCTTTGGGATGCCCTGAAAAAGAAAATACAATTTAGTTTTCTTTGGGGACCCAGGCCATTAATGACTTGGATATACCTCGTGTATCGATGTATGAGTATTTGTTAAAGTTCAATAATACACCATTCGGTTGAGAACCTTGTTTAGGGGTCCAAACCCAATGATTCGAGGCTTTAACAACTTTCCTAAAGTTTCCTTATTTGGCAGGGGTAATAGTTGGGCCTAGAGGGGGAACCCTAGGCTTAGCAGTGGGAATCCACTGTTTGTTTTTCCCTCTACCATAGCTTTGGTAGGGTCTAGAAATAGATAAATGTGCATAGTTAGGTCTTGTGCTTGCACCATTTACTATTGGTCTTGGGTGGTCAATTGGTCTGGTCTTAAAAGCAGTGGCATTAGGACTTGTAGGGGCAATAGATTTTATCCCAGTCCTTAGTATCACAACTTTTGGGGTCATTCTCTTAAGAGAATTTGCAACCACCATCCCAGTGCATGTTTTGCAATTTTAATACATATGCCCAAAGCTGCCACGAGTAAAATAAGGTTTATTGTTCATCACAAAGTCCTTACCTAGTTGTCTAGATTTTTTATTATTCCAATTCCTTTGATTTCCTCTAGGGACATTGGACCTATACATCTCAGTATATCTAGCATTATGTGTCCTAACAGGTTTCTCTGGTCTGACACTAAAAGTAGGATTACTTGGACAGCAAGATTCAGATGTTGCTTCATTACTAGCCATAGACTTGTGTTCTGAGCAAGAGCTAGAACTACTGCCAAATAATCCTTCTCTAATAACAATTTAGGATTTTTCAAGTTTCCAATTAATTAGGGCATATTGTTCTGTGGAAACCTATGGATCGCTAGACTCAATGGTTTACACCATTTATCTTGGATAATTATCATTCATATGATTTAACATAGCGGAATAGAATAATGATTTGAACAAGATGTTATGAACAAAGATGAATAATTCCCAAGAGTGCTTGTATTAATTATTAATACAAACAACTCTAGGCATGTATACATTGAATCCCATGCCTAGAGATCAAAGTTTACTGTAGGTTACATTGTGAAAGATGAAGTGTATAAAACCTATGGTTGTTGGTTTGTTTATATACTACAAACCACAGGTGTTACAAAAGATAAGTAGTAAAAACAAAATCTCCTATATAAATGTCATGATATTCTTCATTCTTATATTGATACTTTATCCACCAGCTTGAAGAATTCGGTATAAGCAGATTTAGTCCTTGTCTTAGTGTTTTGACTTATCAACTCACATTTTGACCCAACATGTTCTTCTTTGAAATCCCTAATTTCACTTGTTTTAGTCAAATCCTTTTTCTCAAGAATTTCCTTAGGTATGTAGTCACTAATATCAAAAGGTATTTCCTCCTCTTTGGAAAAGCTTTGAATGCATGTCCATGAAAAATATTTCATGGGACTAACACCATAGATGTACATTGATGGAAGAGGAATTTTAGCATCATGATTTTTAAGTCCTACACATGTATTGTCTCTAATTGAAGTTTTTTCACTATCAACAACAATAGCTAGATTAATTATTGACCCATAAACCTATTTTAAGTTTTGGTCAATCTGTTCCTTATCTTTATTAGCCTTTTCTGTTTCAGTGGTTAACTCTTTAATGGTTTGAACTTGTTCTCTATTTTCTGTTTCAAGAATGATTATGTGCTCACGATATTTACTTTCTCTTTTTTGATATTCTTTTAACCTAGACTCTACTTGTGCTAAAGCTACCTTGTGGTTGTCTAGATCTTTACCAGTATTGATCTAATCAACAGTTAATTTTCTAATTTTTTAGCATTTAAAGACTGTGTTTTTCTGTCAACCTTTAGTATAAAAAGAGTACTTATATACCTCATTTTCAGAACTTAAAGAAGACATAACCATCAAAGCAAACTCTCTTAGAACATCCTCCTCAGTTCCTTGTGATTGCTTTTCCTCCTCAACTATCAGTTCTTGGTTCTCCTCCTCATCTACCAGTGCTTGGTTCATTTCCACATCATCCGTCATAAAGCTCCAATCCTAACCTACTCCATTAACCCTATTCATGGCTACCATAGCCTTAGAATCAGACTCCTCAATCCTAGGCTCCCTCCTATAGTTGCTACTAGGGGTGTGATTCGGGTTGACCCCATCGGGTTCGGGTCAACTCGAGTCAGTTCAAGTCGGGTCAAGGGTAAAAAATATATAACCCGAACCCGAGCCTAATTAGAACTCGGGTCACTCGGGTTCGGGTCAATTCGGTTCGGGTCAAGTCGGGTCGGGTCGGGTCAACTCGGGTCGGGTCAACTCGGGTTCGGGTCAACCCGAGTTTAAGGAAAAAGTGTAAAAGTGGCTCAATTAAGTACTAATACAATGTAAAACGTGTAATTTTAGTCGGGTTGGTCGGGTTCGGGTCAAGTCGGGTTAAGGGTAAAAAATATATAACCCGAACCCGAGCCTAATTAGAACTCGGGTCAACCCGAATTGACCCGAATACGCTTTTGGACCCGAGTGACCCGACCCGAATATGATTATACGGGTTCGGGTCGGGTTCGGGTCGGGTCAACTTTTCTGACACCCCTAGTTGCTACTCTTACACTCTGTTTTAGTATTTCTGCACTCCCTAGCAAAGTGGCCATTCTTGCCACATTTGTAGCATTCAACCTTGGATTTATCAAATCCAGCAACATCAGAAGGTTGGATTGAAATTTTCTTTCCATACTTCTTTAAAACTTGTTGTCTCTCATGCTAAGGAGAGCCATACTCCATTTGATGTCCATCTCATCCAAATATCTCTGACTGATTTGATCCAAATCATCATACATTATTTTAGAACCATTAGGATCTTGAGAAGCGATGTATGACATACATTGTCAAGACTAAATGTTGGTGGTCTATCTTCATCACCTGAATAGCTAGTGCTAGTAGCAGTAAGGGGCCTTGATAATGAGAAATAGGGGGAACAACATTTTTCCTACTATTTTTTGTTAATCCTAGTGTTGTGAGAAATAAACGCCATATTTGGTGAAGATCCATCTATTCCACTAGGATTAGTTGGAATTGTACCACCAGCTTTCATCTATAGAACAATGGGCTCAAATACCTTCAAGTTATGGTAGATATCATCTATGTTCTTATCATCAATGTTATCCCAATTCTACCAATTAGACATGTAGACAAACCATTCTTTCTCAAGGCTGTTCAAGAATTTAGCATTCAATTCTTCTCTAGTAACCTCTACATCAAAGAACTCAAGTTGAGATATCCTGATTTTTGTTATAAATAGATCCAATTGTTTCGCCAGAAGTAGCTTTGAAAGAATAGAATTGATCTCTCATTTGACTTTTCTTTTTCTTCCTAGTGGCTCATTACCAAAGTTAAGACAATCATTTCCGAAAGCTCTTTAGCAGTCGTATGCTTCCTAAATCACAACTGATAACGATCTGGAAAGGCTAGAAGAAAGAGTTGTGAGCTCTTACATCGTTCCTTCTCTTCTGAATGACTTTTGCTGAAACAACAACAGACTTGTATTTACCAGATTTAGCACCATCTTTGGAACTCTCGCCTACATCTTCTCCCTTAGCTTTGTTAGCTTCATCTACCACCTTTGTCATCGTAGGAAAAGTATTACCAAACTATTGAATTACCATAGATCATAATGCTCCATCCTTAGGGTTTGTTTAATTCTGAACTCCCACATCTCAAAGTTGCCAGGGTCTAGAACAGGAAGTTTTAGTACATTGTTGTTGTGGTTTGTGGATGATAGTTCTTTAGACATGATTGATTTTGTTTTGGTGATTGTGGAAAGTGTTTGTTCTTGATTTGATCAAAGTTTTTCAACAAGCTCTGGTGCCACTTTTTGATCCCAAACTCATATCTAAAACCTTAGCTTGTAAGGGTTGTATTAGCCAAGAAGAATCCAAACTAATACTAGAGAAACTTTGTGTATATGAATGACAATTAAGTATTATGCGGAATATAACACTTAACACAAGAATGTTATGAATAAACGACTGCATGCTATAATATATTCTATATACGCACACTCTATCCAGTGTTAGGGTTTACAACCTTAAAGCAAAACGTAAAAGTAAATCATCATATGCTAATAACCTAAGGCCTCCTTTTATAGACATAAGGATCCTTGTACAATATAACTATGCACTATATTAGGAAAATATACAATAAATAATAACATAAACGCGTAAGTATCTTCTCTATAGTTATCTTCTCAACAGGGGCTTCATTACATACAGTGGGAAAAGATCCCACTGTCTTCTTTATCTCTTTCAGGTGGAACTTTGACCAGCAGGGGGCATAGTGACCAACTAGCAGGGGGAAAGACTTAGCATTTTATTCCTAACATTTACCTCCAAGGTACTATGATATTTCTGAGAACAAAGTTTGTAAGGTGGTTAAGTCTCTTTATGGACTTAAGCAGGCTCCTATAAAATGGAATGAGAAATTGACTAATGTCTTGGTTGAGAATGGTTTAAGCAGAGTATTAATGATTATTCTCTTTATATTAAAGACGATAATGGTATTTTTCGGGTATTGCTTGTTTATGTAGATGATATTGTTATAACTAGTAAGAATAAGTCTGAGATTGATAAATTCAAACTGTTTCTTTTTAATAAGTTTCAATTCAAAGAGTTGGGTACTTTGAAATCTTTTCTTGGGATTGAGGTGGTTGATAATAAGTTTGGGTTATGTCTTTCTTAGTAAAAGTATTGTATGGAATTATTTCGTGGGTATGGTTTGTTAGGTTGTAAGCCTGCTGCTACTCCTATGCAGCAGAATGTCAGTTTGAATCATGTTGAGAATAAGGAAGATAAGAAGCTTAAGAATTTAAATTCCTATCAAAAGCTTGTGGGGAAACTAGTATACTTACATGTGACTAGGCATGATATATCTTATGTTGTTCATTATTTTCTCAACATATGCACTCACCTTTGCAGTCACATTTTACTGTTAGGTTGAGAGTGCTGAGGTATTTGAAACAGAGTCCTGGTCTTGGTATTTAGTTTTATCATGGGAAAGAGTTGAGGGGGCGCTTGGTTAACTTGAGGGGAATGGGAATGGATAAGGGTAATGAAATACAAAGAAATGCAATGAACATTCTTTAGTATTATCATTACCATTGTTGGTGCTTGGTTAATATAAGATGTGGTGGTGATTGGGGATGGTGGCAAAAACTGTTAGGATGGTGGTGGTAGCGACAATGGTGGTGGATAGTGGTGGTGGTGGCGTTAGAGAGTGGTGGTGTCAGATAATGGTGGTGGCATTAGGAGGGTGGTGGTGGCGTTAGTGTTGGTCCCTTGTAATACGTTATTACTTATTATCTTAAGTAATAACTCTTTACTTCGACTCAAGTGTGTTGTTTTAACAATAGATAAGAACTATGAAAGATTAAAACAACAATACCAATATACTTTTCAACGTATATACTTTTATTAGAATCAAATAAAGAATCTATAACCCACTTTGTTTGCGGAATAACAAAGTGGTTAAATGACAATGGGTTTTGATCTCCTCTACTTAAACGTCTAACCAAAGTTAAAGTCTAAGCTCCAATCTAAACGTTCATATGCATCTTGGCTATATGATTTAGTTGGTATCGAGAGAGAAAGGTTTTCCAGAGTTTAAGCTCTTGTATTGGTTAACCCTTTCTCTCCCAATGTACACTCCTTATATAGGCAGTGTAAACTAGGGTTTGCATTGTGCATGTTTCAATGCATGGGTTTATCCAGTGGGTGGTTGATGCCCATGCTGGATAAACAGTACAAAGTACATATTAAATTATTCTAGAAAAGATAAAGGTTGTACTTATATCTAAGTATACAAGCAACCTACTTTGACTTAAAGTTATCTTTTCCCGCCTAATGCAAACCATCAGAATATTAAAGAGTCTTCAGTATCCTAGAGGAGATCGACATCATTCAGTTTCGTATTGTCAAACCAAACTAAACTGAAAGCCCTTCTTCAGACCTTGTTCTTCAGCAACTAGACCGCCTAGTATTTGAAGCGAAGACACCTTTGTCTTCTAAGCTCACTGGAAGGGGAGTGCTGAACTTTCTTCAGCTATAAAGTCTTCAGTAGGAATTTTGTTCCTCTGGTCATCCTTCAGCAGACTGACCTTACTGCTAAGCATGAAACACTTAGGGGAATTTTATATTCAAATCCTAGAGTTGCTTCAGGGTCAGTAAGTACTGACCTAACAGTTAGGAGGATGGTGGTAGCAACAATGGTGGTGGTCAGTGGTGCTGGCGTCGGAGAGTAGTGGTGTCGGAGAGTGGTGGTGGTGTTAAGAGGGTGGTGGTAGCGACAATGATGGTGGTGGCATCAGAGAGTAGTGGTGTTTGAGAATGGTGGTGACGTTAGGAGGGTTGGTGGTAGCGACAATGGTGGTGGTGGTGGCGTTAAGATGGTGTTGGTAGAGACAATGGTGGTGGTCAGTGGTGGTGGTGGCGTCGAAGAGTGGTGGTGTTGGTGAGTGGTGGTGGCATTAGGAGGGTGGTGGTAGCGACAATGGTGGTGGTCAGTGGTGGTGGTGGCTTCGAAGAGTGGTGGCGTCGGAGAGTGGTGGTGTCGTTAGGAGGGTGATGGTAGCGGCAATGATGGTGATCAGTGGTGGTGGTGGCGTTAGAGAGTGGTGGTGGCGTTAGGATGGTGGTGGTAGCGACAATGGTGGTGGTCAGTGGTGGTGGTGGCGTCAGAGACTGGTGGTGTTGGAGAGTGGTGGCGGTGTTAGGAGGGTGGTGGTAGCAACAATGGTGGTGGTCAGTGGTGGTGGTGGTGGTGTCGGAGAGTGATGGTGTCGGAGAGTGGTGGTGGTGTTAAGAGGGTGGTGGTGGCGTCAGAGAGTGGCAGTGTCAGAGAGTGGTGGTGTCGGAGAATGGTGGTGGCTTTAGGAGGGTTGGTGGGAGCGACAATGGTGGTGGTTAGTGGTGGTGGTGGTGGTGGTGGTGGCGTTAAGATGGTGTTGGTAGTCACAATGGTGTTGGTCATTGGTGGTGGTCGCGTCAGAGAGTGGTGGTATTGGACAGTGGTGGTGGCGTTAGGAGGGTGGTGGTAGCGACAATGATGGTGGTCAGTGGTGGTGGTGGCATCAGAGAGTGGTGGTCTCGGAGTCTGGTAGTGGCGTTAAGAGGATGGTGGTAGCGACAATGGTGGTGGTGGTAGGTGGAGACACACATATACATACGTCAATCTATTACCTTGAATCCATTACCCCCAAGTGACCATCTCAAGGTCTTCAACAGAAGCGGAGTATAGATGTATGGCATCTACTACTGTGAGATTATTTAGATATCTCATTTGTTGAAAAACCTGAGAGTGGAAGGTTTGTTTCATGTTCCTTTGTCTTGTGATAGCAATTTTGCTATTTAAGTTGCAGCCAATCCTGTGTTCATGATAAAACTAAACATTTTGAGATTGATGTGCATTTGGTTAGAGAGAAGGTTACTTCATGTGTGATAAGCACTGTAAAGATAAACTCAGCTAATAATGTAGTTGATATCTTTACTAAGAGTTTAAGCATTACTCAGCATAGACATTTTTGTTCAATGTTGAATATGTCAAATATGTTTGAGGTATGAGTTTATGGAGGGGTGTTAGAAAGTTTGGGTATTAATTGTGCAAACTCATACTTGGAGGATTGGTTATGTAAATATATTTATTTGTTACTACTTAGGATTGGTTTGTATGTTTATGTTTTTGCAGGGACTGTTTGTGCAATTTTAATAAAGTGAACTATGTATATTAGGAGCTAGGGTTTGGCTAATCATCGTATTCGTCAAATCACTTTCATACACAAATCAAGTCTGTTGGTGTTCTTGTTATTAGTCTGGTATTCTTCTCTTGATCATCTTGATCAAGACTTTCTAGTGTTGGTATTGATCTTAAGGGTTGTAGTGAGGTCTTTTGTAGTGTGGTCTTGTATGGAGATCGAATCTATTAGAGGGACGATCTATTTTATTTTGTATGTTGATAAGCACACATTTTTAGACTTATCTGTATTGTACTGGATTAATAAGAAGTACGTGGGGAGGTTGGTTGAGTGCGTCAATCGTGTGTTGGTTATCGATTCATTAGTTTTTATAGTTCTTCATCGGAAGTGTCTGATAGTAGTTATTGCTTACTATTTAACCTCAAAAACTGTTGTCGAGTAGAGGTCTCTATAGATCAAATCCTGGAGGCTGCAACTTTGAGGCCAGTCGAACGTCTGTTGTCCAAGCACATATGTTTTTGTGGAGCGCCAAAAATGATGGTTTCTCAGAAAAATAGTTCTTAGGTTTAATTCTAACTTCTGCACAATTACAGATTAGTTGACGCCTACATTTTTCTTTACAGTAACAGTGTCAAATATATATAAACCATGATAGGTAAATGATATGAAGTATATATCAAATTAAGTAAACAAAATAGGACATTCTTGTTTAAATTACTCAAGAAAGGCGAGTTTCTCATAAGTCATAAGTACACGAGCTAACCATGAACTCGTGATAATTTTCGAAATCTGCTATGGTCGACACTAACACGTTTAACTAGTGAATCTTGAATGTGAGACCTCTTGTAACCATACAAGAATGCCTTGCGTGATGACGGAATCAAGGTTGTTCAACGCGATTCCGAGACATTTATAAATTTTTTGTTTGTAATTTTATTTAGTTTAGAGTAAATAACACCATTCGTCCTTGTGGTTTGCGTTGACTGACGTCGTTCGTCCCTTGACCGAAAAAGTTGCACCGTATAGCCTTAACTATGAAACCTTGTCCGCCGTTAGTCCCTCTAGTTAACTAGCCCCACGTTTGCTCGTTAAGTAATATTGGCACAGGGACAAATGCGTCATTTCACTTATTTATTCCACCCTATTTAACCCTAACTCCCTCACTTTATTTCTCTGTCACTCATTATCTTTCAGCCACCACACACATAAACCACCATGATCCAACCACCATAAACCCTAATTCAAAACAATAATTGAATGGCTGTTGTTGTATGTATTTGTGGATCAGTCAAAAGATCTTGGACAAATTAGAACCCTGTCGAAGGTTTTATAGTTGTCCAAGAAGGGTATAAATTATAGGGTTATGTTAAATTGATATATGAATTAGATGATTAGCTACTTATTACTTACGTTTGTTGTACAGGTATGTGGCAGATTTGTTGATTGGGTAGATCCCCCAATGTGTCCTCGTTCAGTGATGATTATCCCAGGTCTTTTAAGGTCTTTGAACAACCATGAAGTTGTGCTACAAGATGTTGAACCAGCAAGAGCAAGATTGAAGAGGTACCTTGTGTTGTCTTGGGTTTTTTTCGTTGTGTATGTTATGTTGAACTAGTGACCTAATTAGATGTTAGGTATAATTTTATTTTGGGTATAATCTCTATGTATGTTGTGATCAAGTTGTAAGCTTTTGCTCAGTTAAGTAATGGAATTACTATTTTCATGTATTTCTATTTCAATTGCAATGAATATTCAGCCATGATTATATTTGACCCATAAACACAACTAGAAAAGGATAGGAAAAGTGAACATAAACATAACCTGCATTTAGTTTTCAGGCATATCAATGCCATAAAAAAAAGAGTAAATAAACATTGTATCAAGACATTGTTTTAACAAACATAAATCCTAACAGAAACATTGATTCAAGACATAGTTTCAGCCTAACACAATTACTTTCTTCCTGGGTGATTTCTTCTTTGGTGTTGTATCTTGTGTGGCAGGCTCTTTCCCTTTCCTACTCTGATTTGCTTATGTGGCAGGCTCTTTCCCTTTATTACTCTGAGTTGCAGATCTTGTAGTTGGTGTAGCTCTTTTCTTTGACTGAGAACCTGTGGGAGCATCACAATCTAGATCCATTCCTTTGCTTGGCACTTTTCTCTTGTTAGAACTTGCAACTCTAGGCCCAGTGCAACTTCTTGAATTGTGTCCTTTAGTTTTGCATTTGTCACAAGTAACAGTCTTGTGCTCCCTTGACAACTTGCCATTCTTAACAATTTTGAATACAACCTTTTTAGCATATGACTTCCTCCTTTCCTTAGGGGGTCTGACAACTTGTGGTTTGTGCTTGGGTGGCAGAAGAGTAGTTGGAACATTACACTCTGGCCCATACATATGGCCTCTTATTGGCTTGATCTTTAAAGAATAGACCTTTCTCTAGGTTTCTAACCTATAACATGGGTGGGCCCATGCTTCATGTATGCTAGCTTGTTGGTTGGTAAGTGCCATGTTCCAGTTTGTTGTAATGGCATGTTTGTAGGGTATACCTGTCAACTCTCATCTTCTGCAGTCACAAGTTCTAGCAACAACATTAACCACAACTTGGTCACCAAATGGACCACTAACCTAGTAGTACTCATCCCCAGCATAATCAACTGTGTACTTCTTAGCTTCTTCTGAATTTGATGCCAAAATATTTGTAGCAGTTGGTGTTAGTTGTCCAGCACATCTATCAATCACTTTGTTGACATTCACGATCCTGTCAATTGATATACATATTCTTAAGAATCACATCTTATCAAAAAATAACTTATATTGATTAACATAGCTTTTCATCAAATACTCCCTAGCAAACTCCAAAGTTGCAATGATAGGTTTGTCTCTTCCACCAACAAGCTTCCCATTAAAAACTTCACACATATTATTCAAGAGTACATCTGATTTTGCCCTTCCTGTTTACAAGTATACCATAAATATTTAACAACAAGTACACAAGAATATATAACATGGATCAACAAGTACACATACCTGAGAAGTGGGATCTTGACCAGTGTTGTGGAGGTATGGCATTCAACCATTCCAAACATTCTTTGCTCAACTCCTTCAACTTTTTCATTGCATATTCAAAGCTTGGTACTATTGTTGCTTTAGCTGCTTTCCATAACAATTTGTATGCAGTACCACTCCATTTCTTCTTCATATTCTCATGAATATGTTTCACACAAAATCTATGCTCTGCATTTGGATACAAATTAGCTATTGCTGGTATAATTCCCTGAAACGACAGATTAAGTTAACTTATTAGCATACATATAACATAGTAATATAGAGAGTGGCATTGAATTAACTTCGGTAATTAGCATACCTTTTGTTTGTCACTTACAAATTTGAAGTTGGAATTTCTGTATAGATCAAGGTCATCTCCAAGCTGAGTAAGAAACCAAGTCCATGGGTCAGTGTTTTCTATTTCAACAAGCCCATAAGCTAACAGATATATACCATTGTTTGAATCAACACTCATAGGTGTCAATAGTTATCCTGGATATGAACCCTTCATGAAAGCCCCATCCAATCCTAGCAAATCCCTCATCCCAACTTTGAATCCAGCTTTAAGAGGACCCAAACATACATATATCCTTTTTAAAAACACTAGTTGGAACTGTATGGTCAACTTCAAATTGAACATGGATTTTTGCAGTTGTGTTTAGATTAGCTTGTTGTAACTCCATAACATAGTCTCTCAACATCTTGTACTGCAATTGGTAATCACCCCTTAAGTGCCTTTCATCTGCTTGTTTTGCCCTAAAAGCCTTGCTCTGTGTAACAACTAATTCATGCTTCTATTGAAGTTTCTCTTGGACTGCTCTAACAGGAATCTTAGGGTTTGTTTTCAACTGCTCAACTAACTGTTTAGAATACCATTCATATGTAGCATACAAATTAGTCCTTGATTATAAACATTTATGGACTAATTTGTATGTTTTGACCTCATATGTTTCAGTGTTTCTTAGCTTGGAAATGAGCAAAACCCAGTGACATTTATTCTTATCCAACTGTTTGGAAGTAGTAGGTTTTTCACCATTTATTATCTTATCCTTAGTCAATTTGTCTTTACATGGGCTTGGATCTAGTGGACTTTGCAATTTTGGCCTTTGACCCACTAGACTAACCTGCCCCATTATGATCCCCCATGTCATCAAAAACTTCTAGAGAAGGAATAACACCCTTGCAAACAGCTCTCACCCTTTCATTGTCATCCTTTACCATCATGATTTTCCTCCTAGTCTCAATTGAATTCTCCTTAATGTATTTTTTCACCTCCTGTTTATTAGGAAACCTTCTCCCAACATAGAAATAGGTTTTGTAGATTTGTTCACTAGCATGGGCTTGTTTCCTAAGTTGTTTCAACTTTCTTTTCCTTATCCTGCTATCTTCATCATCACTGTCAGACCCACTCTCAAAATAGTCATTGTCTAAAACTTCTATTTCTTCATCTTCTTCCATATCAAGAGTTGGTTCATCAGTCTCTCTACACCCCATAAACTCTACATTTTCATCTATATGGTATTCAAAGTCGTCCATGTCAACATCCACATCCTGTAGCATGTTGTCCTCATCCACTATGTAATCCCTATCTTGACTATCACTATCATCCTCAACCTCTTTGTCATTACACTCAGCCTCCACCTCTGTTTCATTACCCTCAATCTCAACCTCTGTTTGATTACCGTCAATCTCAACCTATGTTTCATTACCCTCAATCTCAACCTCTGTTTCATTACACTCTACCTCTGTAGCATTTACCTCAACCACAACCTCTTTTTGATTACCCTTATCCCTCTTCTCACTTGTTGGTAACATTGTGTCTAAGTCTGCAAATGGGTCAAATGATTCTTCATATGGGTCATATGAAGAATAACATTCATTGACAAATTGACTAGGTAATTGACTAGATACTTGAGAAATTGTTGGCTCATACCTATTGTCAACTGCACTACTACTCTCACCTATTTCTTGTTCATTAACATCAACAACTAGTTTCTTAGCAACTGTTGTTATCCCTGCCTTAGAAATCCTTGGTTCAACATCTAACTCCTTAATCACTAGTTTCTTAGCTTTTGGAGGTGTGTATATGTCATGGTTAGTCTTTTCATGCTCAACATAAACTTCAACTAGTTTTAGCCTTTGAGTCACATAGTTAGCTAACAACACAACATCTTTATCACACGCTAAAGGTTCTAGTCCATTGTCTAAGTCTCTTTCTGGTTTCAAGAAATGGTAAAACATAACCTTATGGCCATCATGTCCTAAGTCTTCTAAGATCGAATCTATTTCATGCACAGAAAACTGATCATTGTCTATCAAATCAACGAAGGTTACCTTACCATTATTGTAAGTCATGTTTGGGGATTCTGTGAAAGAACCACCATGATGAAGCTTGGTGGAAAACAGAGTAGACTCAGGCTCTGCAATTTTTTTTAAAGAAAATCAATTATTTTAGGGATTGCAACCATAAACATCAATTATACTATTTGAAATCCAATTACTAATACTAAAATTCAATTAGAATGATCAAACAACATGCAGAATAATCAACATTGTTAAAAATTGAAAAGTCAAAGTAGTACTTACTATACATCTTGTATGGATCACGATCAACAATCCCATTATCCCTGATGTTGTACAATGGAGCGACCATCCCAGTTTAATCAAATGATCCTTAATTAGGGTCTTCGAATTATGATTTTAGGGAAGAAGGTGGATGGTTTTAGAGAGAGAAAAAAACGGGAAAAGTAAGGATGGTGAGTGAAATGGGGTGGGTGAGAGCCTTAAATGATTTTGAACAAGTGAAATGACGCATTTGTCCCTGTGCCAATATTACTTAACGAGCAAACGTGAGGCCAGTTAACTAGAGGGACAAACGGTAGACAAGGTTTCATAGTTAAGGCTATACGGTGCAACTTCTTCGGTCAACGGACGAACGACGTCAGTCAACGTAAACCACAAAGACGAATGGTGTAATTTACTCTTTAGTTTATTTTAAATTCACATTTAAAAGCGGATCTATGTTAAAACTAAAGATGTTGCTTCTTAAAATTTGTCATTTTTATACTATTAACATTTGCATTCAAACATAATTTATATTATAAACATTAAACTTTATTAAATAACTATAGTTTCGCCATCCTAAATTTCAAAAACTATATCTAATTTTTTTTAGTAAAATTGATCAAGTTTCGCCACTGCATATGTGGTTAGTTTTTGTTTTGATTCCATCCCTATCAGTTTGACCATTTGATTATGGTTACTACTAGGGGTGGAAACGAGCCGAGCCGAGCTCGAGCTCGTCAGGGCTCGAGCTCGGCTCGTTTAAGTTTTACAAAGCTCGAGCTCGAGCTCGGCTCGTTTCGAGCCTTATTATTTAGGCTCGGGCTCGGCTCGTGGTATGGTAGACAAGATCGGGCTCGGCTCGAGCTCGGCTCGTTTATACGATTTTTCAATGTAAACATAAAATTTGGCTCGAGCTCGGCTCGTAATATACCTAAATTAGGCTCGTTAATAAGCTTGTTATTAAGCTCGTTAAGAAGCTCGTATATAAAACATTAGGCTCGTTTAGGCTCGCGAGCCCAAACGAACTTTGTACGTAAAGCTCGGGCTCGAGCTCGTTTAATAAACGAGCTGCAACTTAGGCTCGAGCTCGTTTAGGCTCGGCTCGTTCGAGCTTTTTACCGATCCGATCCCGAGCTTTTCACGAACAGCTCGGCTCGTTTCCACCCCTAGTTACTACACAACAAAATCAACTACTAGAAACAAAATCGAAGACGAAATCTTCATATACATGCATACATTGCATAAAATGTGCTATTCAAAAGGGAGAGTTTAAGTGTAAAATACAAGCAAAGGTTGAAAGGAGAAACAAAACACACAGTGTGTCAGCGTGTGTGTGGTTGCTCACATTCACATCTATATATGTGGGTCTAACTCTCCACTTGAAGACACAAACACGACTACTCCGGGGTATGAAGTATAAAAAAAAATAGTCAGATTAGTCGATTCGTAATGTTAAATTGAAAACTCAAGTATTTACTGAAAGAAACCTGATCTGAAAATATTCGTTTTAATCGATAAGTTAGTAATATGTGATTTGAATCATCATAACATTTAATTGATCAGTATGTAAATTTAAAATTTTCCATCTTATGAGATGTTTAACTTACATAAGTTTTAAAATATTTAAATAATTAACTATTCTCACTCTCTCTTACTTATATATACGTAAAAAATTCAAAGTAACATTATACATTTATGTGTGGATAATCGTTGAGTATAATAATTTGAATTCAAATATATATTTTTTTAATGTTTAGATTTAGGGCTAAAAACTTACCGGACGAACGCGAACAATGTATGTTTGTATTCGTTTATTTATTTTTATCCGAACATATAAACAAACGCAAACTTGTAATCGGACCAAATTTTTTGTTTATTTTTCAGATTTGAACTTTTAAGTTTATGTTCGTTTATTTAGAACGGATGAGTATCTTATATGGAGTGTGTTTGTCGACCCTTGGCATATCTGGGATTGGAGGAACAAAGTTAGCTACGCGACTTCGGAGGATGGAAGGAATCAGGAGCGGATGTACTTGGGGGGAGGGGGCATGGCTCGTCAAAAGAAATCAAATTTTAGTGTAAAAAAAATAGGACAAATTTATTAAAGTGCACCCCATTGTAAAATTAAATTGCCCCCCACTCGAAAACAAAACAATGTAAAACTTTCAAATTGCTCCCCAAAATAAAAAAACTACGTAAAAACCTTATATACCAATGTAAAAACTACGAAAACAAAACAATGTAAAATTTATTTTGATGTATACAACGATTTTTGTTCAAAAATTTTTTTTTGCCCCTACTCCGTCAATTTCCTAGTTCCGCCCATGGAAGGAATGTTTATTGTAACGAAGATTTATTTCTCGTGCTTTAAAGAACTTCATTATTGTGGGTTTTGAACAAGGCTTTTAAATACCGAGTTTCATGGAATTGGTAGATACATTCTCCAAGAGAATAAGATCTCCTTAGCTTGTATATTAGGTCTCCTCTTATTTCTTGTTTTTTTTCTTTCTTATTTTTTTTGGCTCTAGCTCGAAGCCTATTGTTGTATCTTTTTATTTCAGCCTTCGTGGCTTTTTAATATGATTGCCGTTTCCAAATAAAAATTTGTATTGTTTTTGAATATTTGCTAATTTTTCTCAAATATTTAGACAATAAGCACATGTTCTTGTAACATGAATTAATTGGCTTAATAAAACTTTCAACTGTTTAAGAAACGACCAAGATATCTGTGTCAGCAAATTTCCTACGACTTTTACATATTTACGCAACAAGAGAAGCTAAGTAGGCCCCCAGTAAATGGGGCTGATTGGACCAAGATCAAGTATGGACCCACATAGAACCACTCCTCAATTATTCCTTTCCTATGAAATAGTAACACACAAAAATGTAAATTATAAGCAATAATATTATTTTTTATATATTTTTACTATCTTTTCAAAATCATTGTTAAGGTTGTCTAATCAAAAGAAATTGATGTCAGTCTTAAATGTGAAATGTCTTAATTTGAAAGCTCAAAATTTCTGTAGAAATTTACAAGTAAACGAAAAAGATAGATTAAGGTTGAAAAAAAATATAGCATGGCTGTTTTTCAAACTATCATAAAATATTTTATTGTAAAATTGAAAACTAAGTGATACAGTAACACGTTGTTGGTTAGAGAGGGGAACGGTGGTTGTTGGCGCGGTCGGTAAGGTTTTAGCGTCAGATCAGCATTGGCGTTTTACTCTTCGGCTCGCGTCAAAAACATCAGTCCAACTGTTAGCGTGTTTTTTTTTCCGAAATTTAAAAAACTAGCCGTTAGAAAAGCTTACTAGCCGTTTTTTAAAAACAAAATTGCTTTTTTTTGCAAAATATAAACCCCAAACATTCTATAAATACTACCTCTTTTAGCCAAATTCTATACACTCAATTCTTACATTTTCTATATGATATTTCTCTACTATAATTTTTCATCACATTAATCCTTACCAAAACACCATCAACGAATACGAAAATCATTTTGATGACGATCACGAATGTTATATGCGCGGCTTAACGGAGTATGAGACATTTGTGGCTATGTATAATCAAGAAACCGGTGGGTCGAGGTCGGGACCAATAAATAGGAGGACATATATACCTCGTGAACGGGAAGACGCGAGTCAAAGGTTGCTCGATGACTACTTTGACGATGACGAGACTCCTGCAAAATACACGAAAGAGAAATTCTGACGAATGTATTGTATGAGTTCAAGGTTTTTTAGAAAAATAGTAAATGCTATTTTAAATCATAATGTCGACCCTCTTCCTGAATACTTTTCTTATTTTCACGCCGAGATGGATGCTACCAGTCGAGAAAGTATTCATTACATTCTAAAGATCACTTCGGTATTTCGTCAATTGGCGTATGGGTCATCGCCCGATGCATTTGAAGAGTATTTACAAATTACCGAACGCACTTCTAGAGAAGGTTTGCTTAATTTTACTAAATGCATATATGACTTATATGTTGAAACGTATTTAAGAAAACCTTCTCCCGAGGATATAGAAAAAATATATGCATTGCACATTTTAGAAACATGGACTCCCGAGAATGCTCGGGAGTATTGATTGCATGCACTGGGATTGGAGAAATTGTCTCAAGTGTTTATAGGCTTAATTTAAAAGACGAGATCATAAATACCCAACTCTTATGTTAGAAGCAGTGGTGGATCAACAGTTATGGATCTGTCATGCATCGTTTAGTGTTCTATGGGCAAACAATTATCTAAATGTCTTATGTTGTTCTCCTTTATTTGATGATGAGTTCGCAGATAGGGTTCTGGATTCTCTGTTTGAGGTAAACGAAAAAACGTACAAAAAGGCTATTATTTGGCTGACGGTATTTATGCATAATGGACTACTTTTGTGAAAACATTTTCGATTTCAAAGGATGAAAAAACGTTGCGGTTTAAAAGAGTTCAAGAAGGTGTTAGAAAAGATATCGAACGCGCTTTCGGTGTCTTACAAGGTTGTTGGGGAATTATACAACAACCGGCTCGTGCTTATGAAATAAACCACTTGAAACGAATCATGTATTGTTGTACAATGTTACATAACATGATATTGGAAGACGAAGGATTCGCATTGAATCCTAGAGATGTTTATGTTGATCCTCAACCGAATATTGTTCGAAGTTAGATCGAAAGATGTGAAATACATGAGAAAAACAAAAGAAATTTGAGACCGAAGAGTGCACAACGAGCTTCGAGCCGATCTTGTAGAGCATTTGAGCCGTAATCATTAAATTGTTATGTTTTTTAATTGTTATTTTTTTAATTGTAATAATTTTTTTTTTAATTTAATGAAGTTTTTATTTAAGTTATTTTGTGTTTTAATAAAAGAATTGTAGACACCACATTTTGAGCCCCAACAGTTACCCCAAAAATGTGGTGCCAAAGTGTTTTTGGTGCCAAAGCCCCAAAATCCTACGTGGTGCTTTGGCACCACCTTTGGGCCATAACCACTCCCAGCTCTCTTAGGACAGTAAGCGAATCGAACGCTCAGTGACCAGTTCATAATCGTTCGACGGAAAACTTGTTTATATTCGTTTATTTAATAAATTAACGAACACAATAAGATTTTTAGTTCGTATTGTTAAATGAACGAACATGAATAAACACTTCTTATTTGCGTTTATGCATGGTCGGTTATTTCATTCGATTATGTTCATCCAGTTACGTCCATTTAGTTCGCTCGATTAGCTTCGTTCGATTAACATCCCGAATATTAAAAAGAAATTAATAATTTATGTATTAAGTATTTCAAAAATCTCTGAGAATTAAATAAATTATGTATTATATATTTCAAAGATCATATAGATCATTTTAAGTAACTTTAGTTTTACGTTCGTTTATGCTCATTTACGTTTACATATGATCGTTTATGTTCAGTTATATCTGTTTATGTTCATTTACGTTCTTTTAAGTTCGTTAACTCATTATTATATAAACGAACATATACAATTTTTATTCTAAATAAAAGAACTTAAACAAATTCAAATATAAAAAAATATATATATAATACTTTTTTAACTAAAATTAAATAAACAAACACGGTCATACCTTTATTCGCGTTCATCTGAATCGTTTAACGCCCTGTTGTTGCTGATGTTGGAATATCAGCACATTGTCTTTTGAAAACTCGATTTGTTTCATTTTCAGGATAAACAATGGCTCTTGCTTTGTTTCAAAGTTATTTGTTATGACTTGGGTAAAAGCTATACAATACCATTCTACTTAAAAAAATGTACCGACTTTAAACATTTACAATTTAATCGCTAGACATTACCAATAAACTTTCAACTTGATTATACACTTTACCAATATGGTCCTAGAATGACAATATTACCCTTGTCTTCTTTTACATAATTACAAATAATGCCACATTCACTCTTTCTCACACCATAATCATTAAACGTAGTAGCTAAAGGATGAGTAGCCAAACCCACAATCGTAGAAAAATCGATGAAAATTTACTGACGAAAATGTAAATTTATTACTTTTATTTTACGTTTTTCATCGATTTTTTTACGTTTTAATCAGTATTTTTATGTTTTCGTCAGTAAATTTATGTTTTTGACAGAAAATTTACGTTTTTGTCTATAAATATACGTTTTAGTTAGAAAATTTACGTTTTCGTCAGTAAATTTACGTTTTCGCCAGAAAATTTACGTTTTCGTCAGAAAATTTACGTTTTCGTCAGAAAATTTACGTTTTCGTCAGTGAATTTACGTTTTCGTCAGTAAGTTTTCGTTTTCGTCAGTAAATTTACGTTTTCGTCAGTAAATTTACGTTTTCGTCAATTAATTTACGTTTTCGTCAGTAAATTTACGTTTTCGTTAGAAAATTTACGTTTTCGTTAGTAAATTTATGTATTCATCAGTAAGTTTTCGTCAGTAAATTTACTTTTTTGTCAGTAAGTTTACGTTTTCGTCAGTAAATTTACGTTTTTGTCGATAAATTCACGTTTTCGTCATAAAATTCACGTTTTCGTTAGAAAATTCTCGTTTTCGTCAGTAAATTTACGTTTTCTTCAGTAAATTTACGTATTTGTCAGAAAATTTACGTTTTCGTCAGAAAATTTATGTTTTAGTCAGTAAATTTACGTTTTCGTCAGAAAATTTACGTATTCATCAGAAAATTTTCGTTTTCGTCGGTAAAATTTACGGTTTCGTCAGTAAATTTTCGTTTTCGTCAGTAAATTTTCATTTTCGTACGAAAACGTAAATTTACTGATGAAAACTTAAATTTCTGACGAAAACGTAAATTTACTGAAGAAAACGTAAATTTACTACGAAAACATAAATTTCCTGACGAAAACGTAAATTTTCTGATGAAAAAGTGAATTTACTGACGAAAATGTAAATTTACTGACGAAAAAAAAAATTCTGATGAAAACATAAATTTACTGACGAAAACGTAAATTTACTGACGAAAAAAAAATATTTCTGACGAATACGTAACTTTAATAACGAAAACGTAAATTTTCTGACGAAAACGTAAATTTACTGTCGAAAACGTAAATTTACTGACGAAAACGAAAATTTTCTGACGAAAACGTAAATTTACTGACGAAAACGTAAATTTACTGACGAAAACATAAATATACTGACGAAAACGTAAATTTACTGACGAAAACGTAAATTTACTGACGAAAACGTAAATTTTTTGACGAAAACGTAGATTTTCCGACGAATACGTAAATTTTCCGACGAATACGGAAATTTTCTAACGAAAAAGTAAATTTACTGACGAAAACGTAAATTTACTGACGAAAACGTAAATTTTCTGACGAAAACGTAAATTTACTGACGAAAACAAAATTTTCTGACGAAAACGTAAATTTACTGACGAAAACGTAAATATACTGACGAAAACGTAAATTTACTGACGAAAACGTAAATTTTTTGACGAAAACGTAAATTTTCCGACGAATACGTAAATTTACTGACGAAAACGTAAATTTTCTGACGAAAACGTAAATTTTCTGACGAAAACGTAAATTTACTGACGAAAACGTAAATTTTCTGACGAATACGTAAATTTACTGACGAATACGTAAATTTACTGACGAAAACGTAAATTTACTGACGAAAACGTAAATTTACTGACGAAAATTTTCGTAATTATGCAAAAAAAGAAACTAACCTTTTGGTGGAATGGGTTGAAATTTCCACCTCTAGTAATTATGTAAAAAAAAAGAAAAAGGGTAATATCGTCATTTTAGGGTCATATTGGTAAAGTCAATAATCAATTTGAAAGTTAATTGGTAATGTCTAGCGATTAAATTGTAAGTGTTTAAAATCGATATATTTTGATAAGTACGATGATATTGTATAGTTTTTACCCTTATGGCTTTCATTAAACATCACGTATCAATGTCATTGCCATGCCGACTGTCAACAATTATTTTGCCCAAGTGACTAGACAAGCAAAGACAAAGTCAGAATTAAATATGAATGAAGACACACATTTTTTTAACCTTATTATAACAAAGTTTAATTTATTTTAATTATACTAACTAAATAAGACTAGAAACACACTTCGATTCATCAAGTGCTTTAAGATAATACTAGCAGGGTACCCGCATAATACGGCGGCGGGTACCCAATAACTATATTTCGGGACGAACAAACTGATAACGCTTACACGGTAATACCTTCACGCCTGTTAATAAACCAAACAAAACAACCGAAAACATTACCAAATGTCTTAACGCTCAACGGATTCCGAGCGAAAAGGAAAGAACATACTTAACGAACCAACAACAAAACCACCTACTAAAACTACCCAGTCCACCCTAATAACCAACAGAATGGTTGGTTATGGTGTCGGCAGTTTCAGTGGCAGCAAAGAAGGGTTCGTGTGTGTTTTTTGGAGAGAAAAAAAAGAAAAACATAGAGAGAAGAAATGAGCGAATGACATTTTCTTACGGGTTAAACTTATATATGGTTTGAGGAGACGTTATTAAATGGGCTTTATAAATAGACTATTATGATTAAGTTGTTACAAAATGCTTAACTGTTACATTTTAGATGGGTTAGACACGTTTTAAAAATGACCATTAAATCTTCTTTAAAATCTTAAATGTGTGTATTAATGTTGTTGTTTTTGCTGGTAGAATGTTACAAAATTGAAAGATATTTATGTATGCAATAATTTTTATTTATACTATATAAATTTCAGATTTTAAAAATTTCTTTAATAGGAAATGTTTGAGGCTTAAAATTTTAAGACTTCTTTATTTAGAAAGGATGTAAATGTTTTATAAAGTAGTATAGATTACATCGAAAAAATTAATAAGTGTTCCGGACACTCAGGAAACACCTCTGGCTCCGTCCCTGAAGACAAGAAAAATTGTGTTCTTGTTGTATTTTTTTTTAGCCTAAAGGAATTCAAATTAATATACTCCCCCTATCCATGTACGAATCTTATGTTTAATTGTTGAAAACTTAACACAGTAAAATAACTAAATTACTTCTTGAATATCTTTGAAATTATATAGTAAAATTTTGTCTTTAGTCTGATATATTTTTAAAGTTGACATTTAATTCATAGTGAAAAACAAAATTGTGGAAAATGTATAATTCAAATTAAGGGGACAAAGTGGAAGGGAATGTTCACCCATCACACTTTAAAAAAAAGTAAAGAAATTATGGGAAGAGAACAAAAATGTAATCCATTTTGACCTTGTAATTCATCATTATGCCCCATTATTCATTTGTAGTTGTTGTGTTTCTATGCAGGAGGAATATAATTATTTTGATTATCTATTACTTTCTATATTTGATGGTTTTATATCAAGGTCTTTTTCAATAATTTAGGAACACTATAATTATGTTTTCAAGCATAAAATGAAAAGAAGAATGAAAAGAAAAAAAATGGAGAAGAAAATACTAAGAAAAGTTTATATGGAAGGAATAAGAAAATTTTTATTTTGTGTTTTTTCTTAGAAATAAAAAAAAATTGAGCAAAAAATTAGGTTTAAACTCACTTTCATTTCATTTTATCTCAGTTTAGGAAAAAAATTAAAAAAATAAATGTGATGTAATTTAT
The DNA here is from genome assembly GCA_025667525.1 of Glebionis coronaria. Classification (NCBI taxonomy): domain Eukaryota; kingdom Viridiplantae; phylum Streptophyta; class Magnoliopsida; order Asterales; family Asteraceae; genus Glebionis; species Glebionis coronaria. The sequence goes on from CM046877.1 coordinate 49,568,825, forward strand.
TATTCTTATTTTCTCTCCTCTCTTAAAAAACCTTAAAACACAATAGTTTTTACTATCATACCAATTTTTTTTACCCAAAAAATAAACTCGAAAATAAAATATAAAAGATCGTTTATATGCTTGTAAGAGTGGGGAGTGGTGTAAACCCACTCAACTCCATGTCAGTGACAGATCAGTTTTTAACAAACTCACTACAACTTAGAGATGAGCATTTAGACCCGAATCTCGAAATCAAAACGGAACCAATCGAACAGGAATCTTACTGATTCCCGTTCGGTACGGTACCGGTACCACGAAATAAGGTGAAAAAAAATTCGATACTACTAATTCGGTACGGGACCGGTACCAAATCGGGAAATTCCCCAAACAAAACGGAAAAATCCTAATTTCCCGGAACCGGTACCGGTACCGATATCCGAATCCCGTTCGGTACGGTACCCGTACCATCAATTTATGCTCGGTAAAAATTTGGTACCACTAATTCGGTACCGGTTCGGTACGGTACCGATACCGTGCTCATCCCTACTACAACTTACTCACGAGGGTTATGACATTCACTCAAACTCACTCACACTCACCTTTCATACCTATTTTTTTATTATTTAAAAACATTTTACTCACAAAAAACACTCAAAAATAAACCTAACCCAAAAAATAAAATACACCGAACCTATATATCTAAAACTCACGCTGGTGAGTTTAAGGTATGATTTTAACTGAAATGAGTTAGTCATGCGTGAGTGGGTATACGAAGAAATGAAAATCGCAAGTGAGTTTATAAAAATGGCTCGTGGATTTGCTTTCATTCCGTTCAGCCTAACACACAATCAGTAGCTGCAATTATCTCACAAGCCAATAAACTAAGAATATGTATGTTAGACATAAGTTTAAATATATGTTTTAATCATGCTAATTATTTCTCATTCTATTGAATCGTGTATATTCAAATAACACTCAAAATATAAAACTTAATACCGTGTAATGATTACTTGTGTTATTTTTGCTCTCGTATTAAAAGGTTTTTTTATTTTGTACTTATGAGACATATAATTTAAAGATCTAAAGTATATAAAAAATACACAAGGTTTTACAGAAAAATACACAAAAATCTATAAAAAGGAGGATTTTACTGTATTTTTCTAAGAAATACTTTTTACGTTTTTATCATCTTTTTCTTTGTAAAGCAAAACCTAAAGTAGAGACTTTTTTAAAAGATTCTTCCCTTAGTAAGAAATAATCATCTGATTTATTCCTTTTGATTTTGAACTTTTATATTAAAAAGACTAAATATTACTTAATTTAGCAACAAATTTTAAAAATTCGTTTATATATCTTGATAGAAAAGAAAAACAGACATAAAAATATACGTGTCAAAAACTAAAAGAAAAAAACTTAAATAAAACGGGCACAACATTTATGAACTAAAGGGTGTCCATAGCCTTTTATAAACTAAAGGGTGTCCAAAGTAAACATGAGTCTACACCTATAATCACAACATCACTACATCCCTACTCCGATAACAACAATTGACCGATCGACTAATAACAACATCGATCAAATAACCCAGTAAGATTTTCGGATTCATCTTTACTTTAATTTTTAAATTACAATGATTTAGTAATTTATATTTTGTTAGATTACTTAACCGATTTGATTGTTTCTACAACAATCAGACATGAATGATTCGATTGTGTAGTGTATTTGATTTAGTACACCATTGTGTTTATTGATGTTTGTGTGATTTGGTGATTAATGATTGTTATTGTAAATGTTTGGTTTTGGTGTTAATACTTAATTTGTATACCTACTTATAATGCCTTTTGTTATATCATGGATTTTTGCATTTGTTTGAATTAGTTCCTTAACGCTTAATTTTAAAGCTGCTTATAATTCTTTTTGCCATGTGATTTTGTAAGTTACCAAGACTCAGTTTATGCTATAAAAAATTAACCTACAGTAGTTTGATAATGCTTTTTACGAATGCCCCTAAATTGATTATTTTGTTTTCTTTAGATTTGTAATTTTTAACGATGTTTGTGATATTGGAATGGATTTACTAAGCTTGGCATAAAGTTAAATTAAGGTTCGGAGTCGGTTGTCTGGCTATCTACATTGGTTTCAACTTTTTTTCGAGTATCTTACAATAACCCTGTCGTCCTTAACACTATTTGCCTCAGTTTTCGTCATACACCAGTTTCTCATTTGAATCATTTTAGAGATAGGCATTCGTCGTTTTGAATATTCCAATTATGAAGCGGAAGAAAACGTTGGATACCTCAACGGGTCGATATCTTGAGTTTTACACATGTTTGGTTTACAATATTGTGACAATGGCCGTTATGTGTGCTAATTGTTTGCAACAAGGGCAATGTCCCGATACCATACTTCATCTAACGCCCCAGCTCAGCAAACATGTGCTACTTACCCAGCGGTTCAGCAAACTTTTGGCACCTGTTATGCATCTCGCCCGAAAATTGCAAGTGATATAGGTAACTTTGTCAACACTTAGTCGGTCGATATTTTTCCTTTGGGATATTTAGAATTTCATATTCCTTTTGCTGGCAATTTTTGTTTTCTTTTGTTTCAGACAATATGAGGAACTCTTTGCAACTAACTTCGGGACCTGATATGTGTACAAGAACTTCATTATAAATCTCTCGCAATGCAAATACTGTCTCAAAATTGCTAAGTTGATGGTAAGATGTTATGATATTGCTCTTTGCCATGTTCGGTTATGTTACCGTTCACATTTATGTTACTATGCTAAGTAGCTTTGTATGCGTTTCTGCGTAAATGTAAGAACGAATATGCTTACTAGAAAATAACTGATTAACACGTCACTTTAAGCTTGCTTTAGCAATGGCTTCTTGCAATTGGCTGTCTTTATGCTTTGTAGTGAAGTTGCAATGGATAAAAGGTTGATTGGTACCCAAATTACGCACCACTTGGTTATTGTAGTACAAGTAGAGGGACTTTTTATTATGTATGGACGACTTTTATGTGGATCAGGTTCACACTTTATATCACGCATAGGATAAGTGTATGTTGTTTTTGAAAAGCATGATGAAACATGGAGTTTTGAATGTAGTTTCAGCACAATACATACCTCACCTGACCTATTTTTGTTGCCGCCTCTAACAGAGTTATGCAACATAGATACTAACTATGTTTTTATTTACCGTTTTTACATTTCAGAAGGCATTTATGTTTTTTGGTCGCACTGAATGGGGTAAGAATACAAGACATGGGTTAGACAAAAGAGTGATTATCTTAAATTCGTTGATTTGGTTTACCTTTGTATGGAGCTTCAAATGGATTTAGGTACAACTAAATGGCAAGTTGGTTTGGAGTTGGAATGTGGATGATTAATCAAGGGACTAATACAAGAGTATAGAAGTGAAACTATATCATAGATTAGTAGAAATCCTTTGAACCAAACACCTACATGCTACTTTTGTATATCACAGGTAATCACGTTTTGGCTGTGACACTCAGCTGTCCTATTCCTATGCATCGCAATATGAGCAGAATTGCCCAGTTGAGGAGGCGTATCCACCGCAAGGCTATATAATCCGCTAGCGGTTGCAGGTCCTGTAACACCCCACTTGGATAAGTGGACCGTTACGTGTATTTATGGCGTGTCATCAAAGCATAAGGTAAATGTCCTAAAACATTAACTGACCATAACGGAAATACCGGAAACAAACATCGGCAATCCAAACATAAGCCCAAAACTTGAAAAATAAAATATTGAATGGAAGAACTAAACAATGTCCAAATAAGCAGAATAATAGAAGAAATGCATAATGTAAGAAGTCTGGATAGCTTCCCTCCAAATGCACATGCTCTTAGAATCCTAAAAGCGTCCTGATGTACCTGCCGTTAGAACATGAAAGGAACTACGGCTGAGCATAACGCTCAGTGAACGGATATGAAACATGATAAGAATATATATAATGAAACAAGCGATAGAATACTGGAGCTGTAAGACTGATATGTAACATGTGGTAGAACTCTGCATAAAATCTGAGAAACCTGGTTCATATATACTGATACTGAAATAAAACTATTAATTCTGAAAACATGCATTTACTGTATTTTATTTGCCAGAGCTTATATAGGTCACGTGCTGTAACAACCGTGCATGAATAACTGGAGGGGTGACCTCGTCATGCTGTAGAGGGGTGACCTCTAAATAACTGTGCTGGGTGGAGGGATCAGCTCCAATGTGAAGGATGTAGAGCACACACCACATTCACCCTGATAAACATGAAACACTTATAAGCCTAGGATGCATCCATACGCCCCACTAAAAATACTGATAAAATGGCCAAGCTGAGCTGAGTGGGACGATGCAGGATATCACTCTCCTGCATGTAGGGGTGGGATTCGGGTCGGGTTGGTCGGGTTCGGGTTATTCGGGTCGGGTTGAATTCGGGTTGAGGGTAAAAATATTTTACCCGAACCCGACCCGAGTTGAACTCGGGTTAGTCGGGTTCGGATCTATTCGGGTCGGGTCTACTCGGGTCGGGTCTATTCGGGTTCGGGTCAACCCGACTACGGGTAAAATATAAAAAAAAACTTTTTTTTTTAATTTTTTAATAGAATTTATATTTAATTTAAATTTTTTTTTTTTAAAAAAAATATAAAAATTTCTTATTCGGGTCAATCGGGTTGACCCGAACCCGAATTAGACATAAATATTTTACCCGATGTCCGACCCGATTTCGAATTTGGGTTAGTCGGGTTGACCCGACTAACCCGAATTGAAATTTCAACCCGAGTAACCCGACCCGAATATGCTCGGGTCGGGTTCGGGTCGGGTCGGGTTCGGGTCGGGTCGGAAATTTTGACACCCCTACCTGCATGTGAGTCACGACACCGGTGCCTCTAGTGCCGTGGTTACGGTACCTCCGTAACTAGTACATAAACTGGTCGTGCTTGTATATAACGCTCAGGCAATTCTATTTAGTTATTAACATGATTACTGATAAATTTAAACATGTACTGGGGAAAACATTTGGCTGAGGATGGGAAATCCTAATCATGCATATAAAGGAAGTCCTTACTGAAAGGACGGAAAATCCGTACCTCGTGTCCAGAAATGAAATAAGACTGAAAGCTGAAAGATCTATTCCGACTTCACAGTTACTACATAAATAACGGACGCGAATGAGTTAACTGATTACTGTTTACTATTATCGAGTTTCATCTGCTCTTAGTTTAATCTATTTTATTCTTGTATTACTGTTTATGTAAAATCTGACTAATCTGATTGTCCGGCGTAATTATGAGAAATCTGATTGTTCTTAAAATGATTACTGAATATCGTATATCTTGTATTCTTGATCAATGTATGTTATACTGTATTCTGATTACGGTACTCTTACGGTAATCTGGTATTAAAATATTACTATAATTAATAACCTGCCTTAAATAGATCTACTAAATTCTGAAAGGTTTCCCAATTTAGTTTTTTTCTAAAATTTTAAATCATTAAAACAAGTCACATGTTTAAAGTAAATAAAGGATAAATTTTATGTTACTAAATAAGTAATAACACAAAACAATTAATTAAAATTAAATTTATTTACTACAACTTATTTATAAAAAGATTATATATTCCCACTGCTTTTATAAAAATTCCCACTGTTAGTATTACGTTTCCACTGCCTTCATTATTAGTTCCCCCTGCTGGTCGGGTTCCCACTGCTAGTATACGGTTTCCACTGCTTGTCTAAGTTCCCACTGTTATTGGTTTGCTGACAGACCCAAACACACCCTTATTTTTGTATTTTCTGTACAGAAAACCAAACACCCCCTGTTTTAGAAGCAAACACCCCTGATGGGGTTTTTAGGGCTGCGGATCCGAAAAAGATCAAACCCGCACCATTTTGGTCACGGCTGATGTCTAGGATCAACACCGAGACCCTTTAATCGCAAACCAAACACCCCCTTTTTTTATTTTTTTTCTTCGCTGTGTCTAAACCAAAGGGAAACCCCCGTTTTTTTTTATTTCTTTGAAATCAAATGGGCTTAGCCCAATTCCTTTCTTCTCTTTTCTTTTTAATACTAATCCGGCCCAAAGGAAACTATACTAAAAAAATGCTTTAATTTTCGTTTCGATAAAACGTATAACTTGCGAGTCCGTGTTTTAAATTCGTCATGTATTTTTTTAATTTCCTGAAAGAAAATAATACTGCAACTTACGCGATACTGAATAGCTTGTATTTAATTATTAACTAGTAAGAATTATTTTCTAAATAATTAATCACGTCACGATTTTAATTAAACTGAGACTGCGCAATTTCTGATAATGTTTAATTGCTTTTGTAAAATAATTAATTCTGCCGTAATATTATCTGAGACTAAATACTTATTATCTGAATAAATATTATCTGTAATATTTAATTAAATTGGGATAGCGTATTTACATTTCTGCGTTTATATTTCTGTCTAATATTTAATATATATATATAGTTTATTAAAATTAAACTGCGTATTTAAATATTCTGAATTTTTCATTACGGGTTTTACAATTCTTCCCCTCTAAAAACAATAATTCGTCCCCGAATTAAAGACACGACTATACTGGGTTTTACAATTCTTCCCCTCTAAAAAGGAGAAATTCGTCCTCGAATTAAAGGTAATAAGCTGATGAAGTTATAAGAACTGAAAGAACACGTAGACTGAAAAGACAACTAAGCTGAAGGATGAATTGTCTTCTAATTAAGACATAATGCTGCTGATAGGTATAAACCTGACATGACTGGAATTATCATGTAACGTGACATGGCTGAAGAGAACATGGAACGTGACATGACTGAAAGAACTTAACTGGATTTATTGAAGGAAAGAGGATGAGAGGTCCGGATGGACTCCTCTGTTTCGAGTGGCCTCCCGCTCGAAACGATTCCTTCAAAGGTCTAAACATAATAAAAAAAATCTTGGTCCTGATGACCCTTTCCTGATGATGCTGAATACTTTTAGGTTCCATACATAAGATGGATTTCCTGAACCTGAATGAATAAGTTATAGCATGTAGTATACATGAAACGGTACGTACAATTATCCTGAAAAGATAACATTTATATCTCTGAGAAAGCTGCTGAGAATATATATAGGGATGAACTACGTGAAAAATTGTGAACATTCTAAGTGAGCAATTGTGAACGTGGTTCATAATTATATGAGGAGCTTGGAATGAAATATATCATGAATGTAATACGTGAATCATACTGTAGATGTGATACTAGAACATATTATGAATGTAGGCTGACTGAGGCAGGAATGCCAACCGATACGGCCTGAGATGTGATCGGCTGCCTGGTTATGGAATAGATGTGCTAAATTTTGAGTCTGGTTCTCAAGCTTTCTGTAACCGTAATCGATAATAAACGGTGAAACGTGTATCGGGAAATGGTACACGAACTTGAACGTGAACAATGTTATGAACGCTAACGTGAGCTTAAATCATGATATAGCACAAAACATGAACTGGAACAGCATCGTACTGCAAATGAGACGTAAACGTGAAACTGAAAATAACGTAAACGTAAAGTGAACGTAAACATATACGTGATTGTGAACATGAATTCTGTCTGATATAATGGTCGATGGAATGCCTCGAAATCATACGATTTATTGCTAAATTTCAAAATTTTCTGCAGATCTGCTACTACGTGATCCTTTCGGATGAAAGAAACGTGCAGGCTGATTACATGGTTGACGATAACTTAGATAGTATCATACCTTCTCTGAGCCTGTAGTAGCTGATAACAATTTCATGGAATTTCGTCTCATTTCTGTTCATAAATTTCTAAGGGTTACAGTAACTCATTAATATGACGGTGTTCTATCTTGAACCTGTAGTATGTCAGGCATTAGATATGAACATAGCTGCATCAATGTGCGATGGAATTTTGGGACCCTCTGGTGGAAATCTGGTTGGACAGCCATAGAAAAATTTTCTGGTGGAAACTGTCAGCAATTTTTGCGGTAGCAGTCAATTGAGTTCTAGAAGATTTGTACTTCGTTCACGGGCGTCAGTCGGGACCATCAGGTGATGGCCTTCACCTTCGCAGCATTGTTTGAAATTTCTTTCTGCTAAGGTAGAATGGCTCAAAGATGCCACTTTGTTCAATTTGAATTCATATCTGGAAAGCTGTATATAAAATTTTCTCCTATCGAAGATTCTATACCACTGTGAGAAGATGATTCTCGTGTTCTTCTTTAAAATTTTGCAGACCAAAATGTGATCAATGAATACGCTGACGATTTTGTCTGAGAATCATAGAAAAATTTTATTCATAAATTCCACACTATTGCTGGAGCATTGGGGAGTTCAGAAGTATAAAATCGAAATCTTTAGAGATACTATAATATGTGCAACAGCGGTCTGAAGGACATCATGTTCTTCCCTCACCACTGATGGTGGCATGATCTTGAATTTTTCTGGGAGAATGTTTAAAACACCCTGTAGTAGGTTAATTAAACTTTCTATTCGTGGAATGAATATCGATTAAGAATGGTGATCTGACAAATTTTTCGATGGTGCGCTAGGGCGAATAAAGTCTAGTTTTGGTAATTCTTGCAGCAACTGCTGCAACTCTTTTAACTTAGCTTAAGCCATGTGATCAAGAGTGCTGAAAACAGGTTCTGTTCTTGAGACTAGCTCGATGTTAAATTTCCGTCTCGTGGCTAGGAAGGAATTTCTTGAAAGCTTTATGAAATTTTATCTGGAACTCTGAAATAATCTGCTGATCATGAATTTAAGGAATTCCCGAAGTGAATTTATAACAGGTAGGTAAAAGTCTTCGTAATCATGTATTGATAAGCCACGCGCTTGTAAGGAAGAAGCAACTTGTACTGATTTTTCTGGCAGAAATATATAATGAATATATTTGGGATTTAGTAAGACGGATCTCGTCGTTAACTGAAAGGAAGACATAAATAAATATGGTGGTACTGTCGAGTCCTTTCTGGGCGAGAGACAGATAACTACCTGGTTTAAGAATAAGCTGACATAGGAATACGTGAAGTAAACATGGCGACTTGTCACTAAATGTGTTCGTCTGTAACCTCACATAATGATTACCGTGTGTTTAATCTGAAAAATAAACTAGTGTGGTGACTGAATTCTAATGATCTGATTCATGCGTAGCATAATAGAACGAGTATACCCCTTTCTGAAAGATACCCTGAATTGCTGAGGGTCTAGCTTGGAACATACTGGATCTAGGAGCTCGGACTCGTACCCTGAGAAGATATTCGTATGACGTGTATCATGGCTGGTGCCCTGATATGTGTCTTCCGAAATGATACCCGAGAACTATGTCTTGACTGATGTCTTGGCACGTGTTTTAATAGATGAATATGAACAAGGCTGGAAAATTTTGGTAACTGCTAGGATTGGCGGACCGGTTAGGCTACTGACCTCTGTATTTCTGGTCACGTCCGTCCTGGAGTTTCGATGGTACTGACTGATAAATTATAAGCACGGTGGTTGTCACTACCACTTTGTCTGTCAGTTTCCTGACGGTCGTTATCATGACCGTGATTCATGTAAATATTCTGCTGAGTGGTCGGCTGGTTACCGGTTCCCACTCTTCTGAATGAAAGTTAGCTGGGTGAAGCGTGACATCCAACTGAGAAAGTAAAAGCATAACCTAGAATGGTAGTGTCTGATGGTTGAATTTATTCTTGTCAGAAATTTCAATTTTATAGTTTTCGTCCTCGTTCCGCGGCATCAGCATCTTGAGAGATCTCCAAAGTATCAGCAGCATCAGCATTTGTGAGGTCTTCAAGTGTTAGCAGCATCAGCATCTGGCAAAATCTTCAACTCACGAGCAGCATCAGCATCTGGTAGAATATCGACAAGTGGAGACGCCTGAGATGATTGAAGATCGATTAGCAATATCCATTGAGTAGGGTACCTGGAGTACACCTGGACTACTGTACATGAAGTACAAAATGAATACTGTACATGGAGCATATCTGAGACGCTGTACGTAGAGTACACGTGAAATACTGTACATGGAGCAAGTCTGAGACACTGTACGTAGAGTACACGTGAAATACTGTACATGGAGCTAGTGGAAAAAATTTCATGGGATAATCGATACTGGTGTCGCTTGTCTGACATTATCAAAGAAATGAATTGATTTAAACGGTAGTAAACTGAACTGAAATGGGTAACGTGATAGGCTGATAATTTCTGCGTAGACTTAATGTTCGTTGTATAGAGGCTGAAAGTATGATTAAACAGAGTTTCATCAATGTTCAGTATGAAGACAGAAGACATGATTGATAAAGACCAGAACCTGATTTATCATGAAATAGGATTTTACTGTAATCCTTCTATATTTTAGTCTGAAGGCATCATCACTTTGCTGAAAACATAATCCTCGTAAGGAGACATGCAACTGAATCATCATGTAGATGACATCAACGTGAGGGTATGAAAATTTGACTGATATAAGGAACACAAAAAGTTAAATCAACTGAGGTGTAATATTAACTGATGTGGACGGCTATGGTTCAATCCACATAATTCAAAGAAGAAAACATGAGACTAAGTATGGGCTATTCTGGTTCGATCCATACTGGTCAAAATTTTCTGAGAACTGTCATGTATAGAAATTTATAATCTCGGACTAACTATGGTTGGCTGTAGTCCAATTCATATTTGTCAAGATTTATTGAAAGGTCATGATATGACAAATGTGAACTATGGATCAGTTCACAAAACAACATTCGACTGAAAAGTATGAAATTTGATCTGCACATTGGTGAACGTTTATGGCTGGTTCACCAAGTGATATTTGACTGAAAACATGAATCTGTCATGAATAAGGGTAAACGCCTATGGTCAGTTTACCAATATAAAATCTGAACGGGCAAGGGTGAACGCCTATGGTCAGTTCACCAAAACGAAAGCTCGCTAAAAGCACATGCGACCAAATATGGCCAGTTCTGTACCAACCTTTTACTTAGTCAAAACGTTAAGAAAACTGACTGATAAACGAAGAAAACTGACTGAATAATCCATGAGAAATATGAAAGACAACGACGCCAAAATCTGAGAAGTTCCTGGTGACTACCCACTAGTCACAGGTCAAGTTTAGAGCCTACAGGTCGAACCTTGCGCTCTGATACCATAATTGTAACACCCCACTTGGATAAGTGGACCGTTACGTGTATTTATGGCGTGTCATCAAAGCATAAGGTAAATGTCCTAAAACATTAACTGACCATAACGGAAATACCGGAAACAAACATCGGCAATCCAAACATAAGCCCAAAACTTGAAAAATAAAATATTGAATGGAAGAACTAAACAATGTCCAAATAAGCAGAATAATAGAAGAAATGCATAATGTAAGAAGTCTGGATAGCTTCCCTCCAAATGCACATGCTCTTATAATCCTAAAAGCGTCCTGATGTACCTGCCGTTAGAACATGAAAGGAACTACGGCTGAGCATAACGCTCAGTGAACGGATATGAAACATGATAAGAATATATATAATGAAACAAGCGATAGAATACTGGAGCTGTAAGACTGATATGTAACATGTGGTAGAACTCTGCATAAAATCTGAGAAACCTGGTTCATATATACTGATACTGAAATATAACTATTAATTCTGAAAACATGCATTTACTGTATTTTATTTGCCAGAGCTTATATAGGTCACGTGCTGTAACAACCGTGCATGAATAACTGGAAGGGTGACCTCGTCATGCTGTAGAGGGGTGACCTCTAAATAACTGTGCTGGGTGGAGGGATCAGCTCCAATGTGAAGGATGTAGAGCACACACCACATTCACCCTGATAAACATGAAACACTTATAAGCCTAGGATGCATCCATACGCCCCACTAAAAATACTGATAAAATGGCCAAGCTGAGCTGAGTGGGACGATGCAGGATATCACTCTCCTGCATGTGAGTCACGACACCGGTGCCTCTAGTGCCGTGGTTACGGTACCTCCGTAACTAGTACATAAACTGGTCGTGCTTGTATATAACGCTCAGGCAATTCTATTTAGTTATTAACATGATTACTGATAAATTTAAACATGTACTGGGGAAAACATTTGGCTGAGGATGGGAAATCCTAATCATGCATATAAAGGAAGTCCTTACTGAAAGGACGGAAAATCCGTACCTCGTGTCCAGAAATGAAATAAGACTGAAAGCTGAAAGATCTATTCCGACTTCACAGTTACTACATAAATAACGGACGCGAATGAGTTAACTGATTACTGTTTACTATTATCGAGTTTCATCTGCTCTTAGTTTAATCTATTTTATTCTTGTATTACTGTTTATGTAAAATCTGACTAATCTGATTGTCCGGCGTAATTATGAGAAATCTGACTGTTCTTAAAATGATTACTGAATATCGTATATCTTGTATTCTTGATCAATGTATGTTATACGGTATTCTGATTACGGTACTCTTACGGTAATCTGGTATTAAAATATTACTATAATAAATAACCTGCCTTAAATAGATCTACTAAATTCTGAAAGGTTTCCCAATTTAGTTTTTTTCTAAAATTTTAAATCATTAAAACAAGTCACATGTTTAAAGTAAATAAAGGATAAATTTTATGTTACTAAATAAGTAATAACACAAAACAATTAATTAAAATTAAATTTATTTACTACAACTTATTTATAAAAAGATTATATATTCCCACTGCTTTTATAAAAATTCCCACTGTTAGTATTACGTTTCCACTGCCTTCATTATTAGTTCCCCCTGCTGGTCGGGTTCCCACTGCTAGTATACGGTTTCCACTGCTTGTCTAAGTTCCCACTGTTATTGGTTTGCTGACAGACCCAAACACACCCTTATTTTTGTATTTTCTGTACAGAAAACCAAACACCCCTGTTTTAGAAGCAAACACCCCTGATGGGGTTTTTAGGGCTGCGGATCCGAAAAAGATCAAACCCGCACCATTTTGGTCACGGCTGATGTCTAGGATCAACACCGAGACCCTTTAATCGCAAACCAAACACCCCCTTTTTTTATTTTTTTTCTTCGTTGTGTCTAAACCAAAGGGAAACCCCCGTTTTTTTTTTTTATTTCTTTGAAATCAAATGGGCTTAGCCCAATTCCTTTCTTCTCTTTTCTTTTTAATACTAATCCGGCCCAAAGGAAACTATACTAAAAAAATGCTTTAATTTTCGTTTCGATAAAACGTATAACTTGCGAGTCCGTGTTTTAAATTCGTCATGTATTTTTTTAATTTCCTGAAAGAAAATAATACTGCAACTTACGCGATACTGAATAGCTTGTATTTAATTATTAACTAGTAAGAATTATTTTCTAAATAATTAATCACGTCACGATTTTAATTAAACTGAGACTGCGCAATTTCTGATAATGTTTAATTGCTTTTGTAAAATAATTAATTCTGCCGTAATATTATCTGAGACTAAATACTTATTATCTGAATAAATATTATCTGTAATATTTAATTAAATTGGGATAGCGTATTTACATTTCTGCGTTTATATTTCTGTCTAATATTTAATATATATATAGTTTATTAAAATTAAACTGCGTATTTAAATATTCTGAATTTTTAATTACGGGTTTTACAGGTCCGCCTCCGGTTCCAGCTCCAGCACCCGTTCATTTGTTGGCTCCGATTTCAGCTCAAGCCTATGGAGGTTCCTTTCTCTAACGCCTTGGACCCAATATCAACATCTGTAAGGTTTCATCTCATTCGGCTCATACTTAGTTTTGCTAAACATCAGTACAGTAAACTAATTGCGATGTAATCAATTTCTCAACACATCCAGACACCCCTTAATTGATTACCTTCAGCGTATTACCTGAAGCCCGATGTCCGTATAGTGAATTATTTTCCAAATGAGTTAGTCGATGTATCTTGAGGCATTGTGTCGTAAGAGTTTATCTCACTGTAAAGTAGGTGTCTTTTATGTGAGGCGAAACCAAGTTTCTATGAAAAATATTCTTTTTGATGAAGAATAGAGTTGTTCATTTTGTAGAGTTTGATAATCGTTTGACATGTGATCCGATACCATATCATATCATTTGTAGGTAGCATATGTCCTTTTAACAATTTGTGTGTTCGTTCAACCAGTTTTGTATGTTGGTGTGTGCTTTTGATTTCTCGGCATAGGAACATAAGATTGCCATGAATTGTTATTAGTAGTTGTCAATATAAAGGATGAAGCAATCAAAGTCTGGAATCAACTGAAGTATATCATTCCTATGAACAGGTATGTTGGAGTTTCATTACACCATTAATAGAAAAGAACAATTTTTAGTTATAAAATATATTTAAGTCTAACATTGCACCTAAATTTATGACCAACTTTTGGATCTCCGGGTTTTTATATCAGGGTGGAATTCCCTTGCCTTCAAGATAACATCAGAAAGCATTATTAGATTGTTACATAATTTTCGAAAATACTACTCCGTAATTAATATGATCACCTCTGCTTGCATGATACTCTATAAAATATGAAAACATCATGCTACAAGTTACAGCTCAAGCGCGAGTATTAAATCATTGCAAAAGATTGTCACTTACAACCTTTGCTAACAATCCACATTCAAAAGGAAACCTTAACTGAAAAAACTTTTAATAATTCATAAATTGGCTGGTTATAATCTATAACTTTTTATGCGTATATTTCTTGCATTTCTAATCAGAATATACAAATTGAATTTGACATAGGAGATTGATTCATGGAACAAAATATTTTGCGAAAACCTTAACGCCAGCTTCCTATTTCAGCTCACTTTTTCTTTTCACTCTTAGCGTCATAAAATTCTTATAAGTATATATTTTAATACTTAGCATTTTAGCAATAGGCTAATTAACTAATGAATTTGATAAGCACAAGTTCATCTTGACTCAGTATTTGCATTGTGAAAATTTTATTTTCGTTAAACATGGAAATGTATTTTGTTTGAAATAACAATGTTGCCATCGCTGATTGGTACCAAACCAACCAAACTAAGACATGACTCATTGCAAATAAACAAAACAAAAATCTTAATGAGGTAACAAGCTTTAATTTCCACTAATGCTTACGTTTTACGCAACTAGCCTCCGCTTCATTACTTCTTTATGCTACCTTTTTTTGCAGGAGGATTTGAGACGTAAGTGACCAGCTTAGGGATTTCCAGCTTTGGATACAGTCATAAGAATATTGACAGTGTATTGATTCAGGTTTGAACCTCTGGAGATCAAAGTGGTATGGAAATCCCCATCACAATGGGAAGAAAAAGAGAGTGATGCTTCATTTATATTGACAACAATGTAATTCATTCCAACGTTTACCTGACTACACATATCTAATTGTGATCTTGAATGAAGTCTTTCCTATCGCGTAGATAGAACTCGACATGCTTTGTATCCGTTCTATTATCATTAAGCGTTTATTGGCATGTCAATTTGCAGGCACGTGGGTTTGAAGATTTTGATAAGCAAGTTGTGAATTTGATCTCATTACATGGTTATTTACGCAAGTGTTGATTCTGAGTAAATCCAAGTAAACTGTATAAATAATTGAAATAATAATAATCTGATTGTCGTTTATATCTAGCTAATCGTTTGTTTAGTGATATATTATACCTAAAATTATGAAAAAAACACTAAAAACGATCTGTTATATTAAAAATTATAATCAGTTACATAATGATATCTGACATGATAGCATACATGAAAAGTTATCTTATTTGTATATTAATCGATATTTATATATAACTAAAATTTTAGGAAAAAACCCGTGCGTGCACGGGTATTAAAACTAGTTTGCTATTAAAAGAAAAGATAAAAAAATTCATAACTAAAATATACATGTATAAATGGAAAATCCAAAAGGTAGTGATTACTTGTGTGATGACTTTTTGGTGTGGGAAAAAAGTCAATATCTCTTTTTAACTTTTCTATCGTTCGCGTGTGTTAGAGGAGACAACGCGCAAAGTTACATTCTCTTTAAAGTCGGTAAAACAAAATATATGTAGATTTTATCTATACTTTTTCAAAAGCTTTACCACATAGATTCATAAATGGATCTTCATAGGGACTCGGGAGATGTGGCTCTCCTAAGATTCGGTGTTTATAGTATAGTTATACTAAAGTTTAAAGGTATTTTTGGAAAAATTTGTATTAGACGCTCCCAAAAAATATTGTCGTTCCTCTCACTAAAATTGTTCAAATTTCGTTTATATATAGATTGTTTATAATTAACTAATGAAGTAACATTACATATCTTAATACCTTATTAAAGATTTAAGCCATTTTCTATTATTAGAAGTCTTAATTTTTTAAGGGGTAAAAACTATACAATACCATCGTACTTATCAAAATGTACCGACTTTAAACACTTACAATTTAATCGTTAGACATTACCAATGAACTTTCAAATTAATTATTGACTTTACCAATATGACCCTAAAATGACGATATTACCCTTTTTCTTTTTTTACATAATAACTAGAGGTGGCAGTTTTAACCCATTCCACCAAAAGGCTAGTTTCTTTTTTTACATAATTACGTAAATTTTCGTCAGTAAATTTACGTTTTCGTCAGTAAATTTACGTATTCGTCAGTAAATTTACGTTTTCGTCAGTAAATTTACGTATTCGTCAGTAAACTTACGTTTTCGTCAGAAAACTTACGTTTTCGTCAGTAAATTTACGTTTTCGTCAGTAAATTTACGTTTTCGTCAGTAGATTTACGTTTTCGTCAGTAAATTTACGTATTCGTTAGAAAATTTACGTTTTCGTCAGTAAATTTACGTTTTCGTCAGAAAATTTACGTTTTCGTCAGTAAATTTACGTTTTCGTCAGAAAATTTACGTTTTCGTCAGAAAATTTACGTTTTTGTCAGTAAATTTACGTTTTCGTCAGAAAATTTACGTTTTCGTTAGTAAATTTACGAATTCGTCAGAAAATTTACGTTTTCGTCAGTAAATTTACGTTTTAGTCAGTATATTTACGTTTTCGTCAGTAAATTTACGTTTTCGTCAGTAAATTTATGTTTTCGTCAGAAAATTTTTGTTATCGTCATTAGATTCACTTATTCATCAGAAAATTTACGTTTTCGTCAGGAAATTTATGTTTTCGTAGTAAATTTACGCTTTCTTCAGTAAATTTACGTTTTCGTCAAAAATTTAAGTTTTCGTCAGTAAATTTACGTTTTCGTACAAAAACGAAAATTTACTGACGAAAACGAAAATTTACTGACGAAAACGTAAATTTACTGATGAAAACGAAAATTTTCTGATGAATACGTAAATTTTCTGACGAGAACGTAAATTTACTGACTAAAACGTATATTTTCTGACGAAAACGTAAATTTTATGACGAATACGTAAGATTACTGACGAAAACATAAATTTACTGACGAAAACGAAAGTTTTCTAACGAAAACGTGAATTTTCTGATGAAAACTTGAATTTACTGACGAAAACTTAAATTTACTGACGAAAACGTAAACTTACTGACGAAAACGTAAATTTTCTGACGAAAACGAAAATTTACTGATGAATACATAAATTTACTGACGAAAACGTAAATTTTCTAACGAAAACGTAAATTTACTGACGAAAACGTAAATTAACTGACGAAAACGTAAATTTACTGACGAAAACGTAAATTTACTGACGAAAACGAAAATTTACTGACGAAAACGTAAATTCACTGACGAAAACATAAATTTTCTGACGAAAACGTAATTTTTTTGAGGAAAACGTAAATTTTCTGGCGAAAACGTAAATTTACTGACGAATGCGTAAATTTACTGACGAAAACGTAAATTTTCTAACTAAAACCTATATTTACAGACGAAAACGTAAATTTTCTGTCGAAAACGTAAATTTACTGACGAAAACATAAAAATACTGATGAAAACGTAAAAAAAATCGATGAAAAACGTAATACAAAATTAATAAATTTACGTTTTCGTCAGTAAATTTTCCTCGATTTTTTTACGATTGTGGGTTTGGCTACTCATCCTTTAGCTACTACGTTTAATGATTATGGTGTGAGAATGAGTGAATGTGACATTATTTGTAATTATGTAAAAGAAGACAAGGGTAGTATTGTCATTTTAGGACCATATTGGTAAAGTGTATAATCAATTTGAAAGTTTATTGGTAATGTCTAGCGATTAAATTGTAAGTGTTTAAAGTCGGTACATTTTGCTAAATAATATGGTATTGTATAGCTTTCACCCTTTTTTAAGCCTTCAACATTTCTTGTTATAGAAAGATTGTTGTTACTTTTTTATTTATTGCACAAATAAATTTTATTAAATTCAAAGTTATTAATAGACTTAATTTTAAAACATCCGTTACACATATAATTAAAACACATTTAAATAGCTCATTTTAATAGGACCATTTTGTATGTTATTTTTCAAAGAAATTAAAAGTCAAAACTTTTCATCACACACATAATGAAAAAGTTAAATATTTTAGATTATGTAAACTCGAAACGGACTAACGTTAACACAAATTATTTAAAAAGCTTATAACCGTCCATTTAAAATATTATAGTAAAATATATTAAATTCTGCATTGTAACAGGCATAGAGGTTTATAAAGCCTAATCTATACTATTTATACTACTTTATATTATAAAGTATTTAACACGTTCTAAATAAGGAAGTTTTAAAAAATTAAGCCAAAAACATTAGTATAAAAAGAAATAAAAAAGTTAAAGTAATATTATTTATTTCGTAATTAAGCGTCTTTATGTTTAGTCCATTTCATAACCTTCTTCATTAACTTTTGTAATGAGGGTTAAATATTATCGGTTACGTTTTAACCAAAATCATAATTCTATTTTTAATATAACTTTTGTAACGTTTACTTTATTTGAGTATAAAAGTATCATTTGGTTAATGCAAAAAAAAACACACCAATTTCTATTACTCTATCATACTTCTAAAATCTTATGACTTTTTTTGGTTTCTTTTGAGCATCTCAGAAAATTTGTATACCTCATCAAATTCAAAAAGAATGTTTCGCTTCAACTATTAATACGGTAAACTTATTGTTAGTGTACATGCAATTGCTTAACATGAAAATAAAGATTGAGTATGTGATTTTTATGTTATTTTCGAATACTATGCAATGTGGCGTGATAATCTTTTCAATAATATGCATCATATAGACAATATTGTAGATACGTTATCCTCATAATAAACGTATAAGTAGAGAACATTGAATCGTAAGAAAATTTTGTTACACGGGTACCCACCGCTGCAATGCGCAGGTACCCGGCTAGTTTCTATATTACACATTTACACTTAATTAAGTTGGTATCATTAAGTAGTAACTAATAAATCTTTCAGGCTGGTTGCAACGAGAGGTTCGGTCAAATCGGTCGACTAATTTGGCACTAGTTTGGCCCGTTGCGGCGAATCGGTCGACTCGGTCGATTTAACAAAATGGGTTTGCAGCTCGACTTATTTGAAAAATAAGAAATGTTTTAATCTTTGATTTTTGGTATTGTTTTGTATAAAAAAATTATTTAGTTTTAATTACGTTTCAATTAGATAAATTTTGTTATAAATTTCTAAATTTTAATATATTGATTTTTGTTTAATTCCTGACAACATATATTAATTTGATCATTTTTAGATCTAGTTTTAGTTAATGCATTTTTTTCCCATTTACCTCTAATTGAGTTTTTTTTTAATTATTTCTTTAACAATATTTAAATATAAATTATCATAATATTTTTTATTTTATTTAAATAGTTATGTGAAAAATATATATATATGTCTATTAAAAAATTAAATTTGATCGTTTTGTTGTAGAAACAAATCATTTGTAAATTATTGGAGAAAAAAACTAATGTGACAAAAAAAATAAAAGTCATGCTAAGTCATTGTTGTAGAAGATTTGCATGTTTTAGTATTAAAATTTTGCGACAATTAGTTTTAGAATGATGTGGCAAATTCTTCCTTGAAGTGAATCGATCCATAAAATACTTTTTTTTATGATAGCCAACTTTTGAACTCATTTATTTGTTGTAACTTATACTCTACGCATTGTTTTTCTTTTTGAACGAAAATAGCATGGGTACCCCTATTGGTACCCCTACCCCACAAAAAAGGTACAAAAAGTACACTATTTGTATACTTTTTGTCTCCTAGATTTTTTTTGGACAGTTCTTTTATCAGTTTTTGTTCCGTATTTTTGACTGTTTAACAGTTTTAACCTGTTAAACTTTATTTTTTTTAATTCCGTATTTTCCGATTCACAGTTTTATAACAAAACCAAAATTATAAAAATAAAAAAAAAATAAAAAAAAAATAAAAAAAATTAAAAATCAAGGGGTATATATAGGGTTTTTGGGGGGTCTTTATAACCTGACCCAAATAGCATACATGCATGCATAGATACATCATTATGCAAATTGGATAGTTCGTTATTCTAAATCAACGTCCTTTCTGTATCGATCATTACTTGTTCAAACTAAAAGAATGCATCTACTATTTTCAAACATAAATTATGTGTTTTTAATGTTAAAAGTTATTAGTGCATGTGATTTAGCATGTGGTTGTACATGAGTATTTAAGATATCATTTGGTAATCAAGAAAGTTGAACAAAGATGTTAGCGGTATTTAACTATCCAATACAAAAGTACGAGATTAGATGTTAGCCAAACAAAATATCCAGTTCGTTAAGATTTTGATGTTAAAACTTAAAAGATTGAAAACTAGCTTTAAGCTAAACATAAGTTATAAGACAATAATATGAAGGATTTTTCTAGTGGCACGAGATAAAATGGGGGTCACATAAAAGGATACTCATGATTCTTGAGTAATTTTTTGTATTTTTCTGAGTTCATCGAATACTATTTTGTTATATTCTTATTTTGTGTCCTTAAGATAAAAGTTAGAAAACACTAATATGACACTAATATATACTACGTACAATTTAGAAAATCACTCTCAATGCCCTAGCATAAAGGTCTTTGTATTTCTTGTCATATGTTAATTGTTTAAACATCATTAAGAGCACAAGGAGTCGTGGTACCATAGAAATGATGTCATAACTAAAAAATGATGTCACGTTAATAAAATGGGTTATGGTATTAGAATTGTTATGACACCAGTTTTCAGAAGGAATGATGTATCATGACATTTCTGATGCCATAATTTTTTTAAACTTAACATATGTTATAAAGAATAAAATTCATTCATGTAAAACATCACATAATATTAAACATGACATAAACTTAAAACATTACATAAAATTAAACATTACAAAAAACACATACACTAAGCTTCTTCATCATCATTTTCATCCTCATTCCATAGATGCTCCATTAGGTCCTCTCGGAGATCGTTGTGCACTTTCATGTCCTGAAGTTCCTTTGTCTTTCTAACATGTATCTTTCCATCGAGTTTCTAACATTAACTGGTGTTGGATCCACGTACATATGTCTCATTTTAATTTTAAAATCATCGTCTTCCAATATCATGTTATGTAAAACTATACAACAATACATGATCTTCTTGAGGTTGTTGATTTTCATTGGACGAGCATGTTATCTAAGATACCCCAACGACCTTGTAGGGCTCCGAATGTCCGTTCAATATCTTTTCTTGCAGCTTCTTAAACTCGCTTAAACTTCAACGTCTTTTCGTCTCGTGAAACAGAAAAAGTTTTGAAAAACGTTGATCACGCCGGATAAATACCATCGGCCAAATAGTAACCTTTACTATATGTATGCCCGTTTGCTACAAACGGACACGGTGGAGCCAAATCAGCAATTTCAGCATCAAATAATGGGAATCCATATAACACATTTAAATCATTATTCGCTCGAGGAAACCCAAAAAGTGCATGCAAAATCCACAAATTTTGATCGTCCACAACTTCTAAAATAACAGTTAGGTATTTATGATCAGTCCTTTTAAACTGCCCTAGTAAAGCCTTTGGACAGTTTTTCTACTCCCAATGCATACAATCGATACTCTCGAGCATTCCCGGGAGTCCATGTTTTTCTTCGTGCCACTGATAAGTATCTTGAAATAGTGGCAGTTGGTTTTCTTAAATACTGTTTATGATACAAAGCCCAAATACACTTAAAAAAGTTATCTAAACATTCTCGTAAAGTACGTTCAGCGATTTGTAAATACTCATCAAATGCATCAGGTGTAGTGTCGTACGCCAATTGGCATATGGCGGATGTGCATTTTAAAACAGGACCAATGCTATAATGACCGGTCGCATCAAGGGTTTTTTTGAAAATAACTAAAGTACTCAAGCAGGGGACGAACATCATAATTTAAGATTTCATGTAAAAATAAATAAATAGTGAAGAGCACATACGATACTTTCGACGAAACTTTCCCTCCGGATATTTAGGTTTGTACTCGTCGTCGCCGAAGTAGTCATCGATTAGCCTTTCTTCGGCAAGTTCTCGTTCACGAAATATGTACGTCCTCTTCCCATGTGAACCACGACGCGAACCCCCGGCTTCTTGTTTACACAAACCCACGTAATGTTGATACTGTTAATGCAGTGATGCCTAAAAGCGTTACTTTCATTTTTCGGTCTCGATTTGTTTTGATTACGACAATATATAAAAACAAGCATTTACGGAAATAAAGAAAAACGAATTCTTGAGTTCAAGTATTTCTCATTTCAATCATTATCACTTAAGGTATGAACAAACAAGTTTTCATCCTAATTAAGTGATCAAGGATTTATGTTTTCTTAAAACTCACCTTTTATTAAATGTGACAAAGTTTTTTATTAAACTTTATTTTTAAGAAAATGTTTTATTAAATTAAATATTTGAAAATGGCATATTCCATATGCTTTAGGAATATCCCTTGGGGATAAATATTTTACCAGATGTGACTATCCCACTAAAAGATAAAAAGGAGCGAGTCTACTCCCAGCTGGTTCCTTAAATGCCTATGCGGCTCCTTATCAATAAGGAACCGCGGGCACCTTTATGGAACCGCGCCCAGAGATAGCCGTTGGAGCTTTGTCTTATAAATAGTGGACCATTATCAGATTTTATCCTTACCTCTTTTGCACATATACTTTCAGATTCAATCATACTTCTTAAATCATTCAAATTCTTGATTATTTTGTTGATTACTACTTGTTTAGAAGTGAACCTTTCTTCTCTCATCTCTTCCTCTCAAGTGCAAAGAGAAGAACACTTTTATTCTTGAAGTGTTGTGTCTACCTCAAAAATCCATTGAAAATCAAACTTTTATTTTTCATTCTTGTGTTATTGTTGTGAAGATCCAAATAGTTGTGTCTATTTGGAAGTTGTGTATGTAGTGTTGTTAATACTTAGTCCTTAAAGTATATTGGTGTAGATTGGTCATAGCTAAGATTAGGGCTCGACTTTTAGCTTAGAGTCGGAAATTGGTTAAGCGACGTGTACGGTTTCTCCACCTTAAGGAGCTTGTTGATTAGTGAACTCTCGAGTAAGGAGTACTCGAAGAGTGGAGTAGGAACGAGGAGTGAGCTTCGTTGCAAACCACTATAAATCCTTGGTATTTGGTTTGATATTTCTTTTCCTTATCTTTTTACATTCATTATTCTTTACTTGCATATACTTGTGATTATTAGTTTAGTTGCATTATCCCATGTCCATATTGTGTATAAGAATATATCACATATTTGCTCAAGCCTAAGTTTTTGAAAATGATTTTTGAAAACCCATATTTAACAAGTAAATTTAAAAAATTATTCAACCCCCCTCCTTCTAGTTTCTACAAATACGACTCAAAATCGCGCATATATTGATCATAGTCGGGTTGAAAGAATGCATTTAAAATGATCATATTTGCTGAAATTGTTGACATTATTTGGATCCATATATGAAAAAGAATAGAGGATTATTGATGTAGAATATGATTTCAAAGTGTGTGAAAAATATGAAATATTTAGGGGGTATTTATAGAATTTTTAAAAAGGTAAAATTAGAGTTATGGAGATTTTTTTTTTGAAAAAACAGCCTTCCAACGGTAATATTACCATTGTTTTAAAAAAACTAAAAAGAAAAAGGCAAAAGAGTTTGGCGTGATCTCGTGGGGACGGCACGAAGCCTTATGCCGTTTGTTTTTCTCGCGCGAAGGCTTAGCGCCACACCATTCCAAGTCCTCATATATTTGTCACTAGCAGGAGAAGAGTAAAAAAAAGTTCTCAAAATAAACCTGCTTACTAAAAACGTGTAAATCCGAGGTAAAAAAACTAGTACTAGCTCTTTTGGTAACATGATTACATAATCTAAAAAATATTTCATACATTTACCCGTTTATACTAACTCAAATGAACTTATACCAGTTGTGATTCCATAAACTCATGTCTTGACATTGTCAATATTATTATTGGTCAAATTTTTACTACTAATACTAAGGATTGTAATATAAGCGACCGTTGGCATCTAGTGAATAACATTTGGGACGAGAATTGGTCTTGGCGTTTCCCTCTTTCGAGGGAGAGCCACTGACGACCTGTCTTCCCTAATTTTTTGTATCAGCAACCTTTTTTTTACCGACGGCAGGGATAAATGGCGATGGGTGGTGATGCGTCAGATTTATTTAAAGTTAGTGTCCTTTCAAAAAGGATTCAAAGTTTATCTCTCGTTGATCACTGTGTTTACAACCATCACTATTGGAATTCGTGGATACCTCGAAAGATGAATATTTGTGTTTGGATGGCTTCTTTAAACAGATTAACTACTCACTCTAATCTCTCTTCTCGTGTTGGCCTGCCCTTTTTGTGATCGGGTTGATGAAGATATGGAGCATTGTATTATTAGTTGTTCTCTAGTCCTTCCTATATGGAGGAAAATATGAAGTTGGTGGAATTTAGAGCAACCTGCGGTGTTCCCTTCATTCTCAATTTCTGACATTTCCATTGGAAAAAAAAATTATCCGAGTAGTAATCCATAGGTGGGTAAGGTTCTACAAGGAATTTTTCAGATTACTATTTGGACTTTATGGAAGTGGAGAAACAAGTAGCTAAATGCCTCTGCGAATTCGATCACAAAGATTAAAGAAGAAGATATCTTTTCAACCATCAAAGATTGTCTAACACTTGGATCGTTGCTCGCCTTACTTTGAAGCCGACCAATTGGGATGTTTGGATTACTAGACCTTTCGACTTGTTTGTATAGTCATTTTGATTTTTTTAGCTCCTGGTTCTTAGCTACATCGGCTATGTACATCTTCTTGTTGTATTTTTTTTTTAGAACGATAAATGTTAGTGGTTAGTGGGCCGAGTCGTGCAATGGCATTCAAGTGACGTAATATCTTTTTTGAACCCTCGTCTAGTTATGTTAAACTTCTTATTCGTTTCGCTTGAAAAGTATTTGACAGGTCTTGAACTCAAGACCTCCAGAGAACCTCAAAAAAAATCATTTAGTAAAACTTTAACTTAATTAAACCAGTTGGTTTTGTATCTTTACTGAGCTTTGTTTTTAGAGCTTTGTTTTTTTATATAATTTCAAGCTTTTCAAAAAAAATTAAGGAATCTTATAGGAAGTGCTTCTTCACGTTTTATAATGTTTTCGTTCATATCACTTTCCGCATCCACCATGTTTTTAATCAAAAAAAAATTTCTTATCAAAGATTCTGTGATTTGTTTGATCATACTTTATAATCTCACTTTTCTTAAAATATTATACAAACTATGCAAATCATTGAATCCAAAAGATTAACAACGCGTTTGGTATGTGGGGCTGAGCCAAGATAACTGGGGTTGGGGTTCAATGTAGCTGTTTGGATTGCATGAAGGTATAGGCTGGGCCCACCAAAATCCAGATAATCGGTCATTTGCAAAAGTCACTTAGGGAGCCGGGATTATAAATTTACCAAGGATATAACTCTGACATTGCAACGTGGCTTCACCTTGGCCTCTTTTGTTTTGATAACAATGAATAAAATCTGTTTCTAATTTTATAAACAATTAAAATGATATATGTTCATGTGGGCCCATTTACCTATGTCTAACCCAAAAAAAAG
Organism: Glebionis coronaria; assembly: GCA_025667525.1. Lineage (NCBI taxonomy): Eukaryota > Viridiplantae > Streptophyta > Magnoliopsida > Asterales > Asteraceae > Glebionis > Glebionis coronaria. Next base: position 49,594,839 of record CM046877.1, read on the forward strand.
GATTATTAGCCGGATAAAAACCTAAAGTAATTCCATCAAATTAAACAAACAGACCCTAAGTTTAACCCTATGCCCCTACAGAATAATACTATTCTGACTACCCTTTTTGCCTCATTGCTTGAGTTGCAATATAAGAAATTAAAACTTTTCTCGGAATTATTAATCAAAAAGGCTATACATAAGTTTCATTTATAGATCTAGGGAACTATGCATAATTGATTTAAACCTTCCCTAAGGTTTCACCTTATTAACAAGAGAAACTTTGCTAGTGAAACTTTGCTAATGGAAGTTATGTTACTTAACAAGGCTTGAGAGGTGTGAAAGTGGCGACGCCGTGTCTAGTCTTCGTTTAACGAGGCTACATCGTTTTTCTTTATTACGTAAACGTGTTAGATATTAAACATATATTTGGCGTGTAATTAAAGTTTACATGCAACTTCTCTTCAGTTCATAAATGTAATGGGTATCATGTTAATTATTGCATATAGTCGTCGAAAATCATAAAACAACTCAGTTAAAAAAACGAAAGTTAAAAAAAATTATAATTAACGATTACTAAATGCGTATATCTTCTATTTTATTTGCATTAATTTGACTATTATCAAACAAGCTATTTTAATAGCACGTATGAGAACGATCAAAACACCAACGAGTATACTTGATTCCATACACATTTAAATGGAAAACATACATTACAATTACGGATGTTGTGAATTTTGATTATACAGCGACATTATAGGTTTTGTTCAAGATACATAAAATGCATTACGAAGTAATAATTTTAATACAACTAAACACGAAACTAGTACGAAAACTAGTGGGTGTTGAGCTATCCTTTCATCACTCTTGTAGGTATGATCAGTCTATCTTAACTAAAAATTCTGATTCTACCCTTAAACACGGCTCTTTATGTTCGACGGAGAAGAGCCAGAAAAAAAAAACATATATTAGCATGTGTGCTTTCTGTTACTACTCAAACTTTGGGTGCTCTTTATATATGTAACTAAAATATGGGGGGTTAAAGTTGAATAATGTAATAAAAAGAATTTATAAATACATGTACAGCTGACAGGTGGGAAGCACGTGAGACTCTTTTCCCGCATGCTAATAAACTCGGTCTATTGTATATTCACTCGAATAAAAGTATCAGAAATTTATATGTAAGCCTAATAAATTTTTGAATCGACTTTAATGTGTGATGATATTAAAGACTAAAAATAACTTCACATAAGTGTCCAAATGAGTTCAAGACTACCATTTTAGGTTTCATGCTCAAAATTCAAAAATAACAAGACTACCATTTCTCTGCCTATGTCATACATTAACAGGATCGTCTTATGATTTTCGATAGCTCTAAGCGAAAACAAAAAAGAGACGTTATTTCATTTGTAAACTAACAACAATTTGCATATAAATTTAAACTATATCACTCATAAATATAAAAACTATACGTATATAAGCAAAAGTAATAAAAATAAATCCTTTTTTAAGTCGAGACCATATACAAGTATACAACTGCACCTATTGCATATCTTTCTGTGTTCTCTTTATATATCCAGAACTTAAAACTGATAAGATCTTTTTCGAAAAGCTATCGTTATAATCTCAACGATATGTTTGGAACAAAATCAATCTCAGTAAGATATTAATCGGTGCATTGAGATAAGTATTGCGACATCTTGCAATATACTTCAAACGGCACGCCATTTCGATGAACCTGGTATATCGAATATCATCTTTATCCATTAAAATTTATCTCAAACGCTTATTTGAATCTCAAAATAGTAATACTAACATTTATCATAATAAGATGAAAACGCTTATTTGAATCTCAAAATAGTAATACTAACATTTATCATAATAAGATGAAAGTATTATTACTATATTTACATGTTGTTTGTTTATTAAGAGGCTTTTAATTTAAATCTAATTCATATTTGAATCTCAATATTCGATAGAAAAGTCTGAATTTGATTTTCATCTGAATCTAAATAAGTGGTTAAGAATTTTGAATCTGAACTTATTATAATTTTTACAATTTAAATATAATACAAGTGTATTCACAGGAAATAAACTTTAATAGTTATAAGATAACAAATTTTTTAATACAATTGATTTAAAGCTAAAAGTCTTTCAAACAAAAACATGCAATCTAATGTTTATTTGACCAAAATATATTTGTCGGAGTTTATATATAACTTTAAAATGATAAACATAATCGATCACGTTACAGTTAAGATACATGAGTTCGAAACCGAACTCTTCAATTTAAACAAAATATGATCGTCACAAATCATTTTATAAACTCTTTATCTAGCAAAACACATACAACGCTTCTAAACAACAAAGATAAAACAAGAAAAGAATAAAAACAACACAAAAAAATAAAAAAATATAACAAAATAAAAATTAAATGAAAACAAAAAAAAGTAACAAAATTTAAGAACAATAAAAATGACATTAAAAAGTGTTAAAGCAGTCCCTCTACATTTAGTTCAATCAGACGTTTATACCTCTTATTATTTTATTAATGATAAAAAAACGCTCTTAACAGTAGTTGTCTCTTACTTTTTTTTTTGAACGGCAGTTTGGTGTAGCGGAGTATCTTGTGTGCCACCGAGGCACCAAGTCTCACAACCCGAGTTCGAATCATCTCACGAAGAGAATATCAACCCCATGCTAGCCATCCAGTTTCCTATTAAGGGGCTTCAAGGCATTGCGATGAGATTCAAACTCGGCTGCCAATTCTAGAAAAATCCTCCACATGGGGAATGACAGGAGTCGAACCCCTGACCTCCCCCACATGGAGACTATAACAGTTGCCTCTTACTATCTATTAATGAAATAAAAAAACAAACAATGTTAATAACTCAAATGTCTTACTGTATCTGAATAAGTCAAATTAAAATGTTATTAAAAGTCATTTATAAAAAAAACAAACATCACCTTAAATAATATTTGTAATGAGAACATAAAATTCACAAAATGTTTTTTTTTTTTTTTTTGATATAATCTTAAACTTAATCTGGTGTGTTAGTTTGATAATGTTAAAAAAACCTAAAGATAAATTAATAAAATGATATGGTGAACATGTGGACGGAAAGTAGGGAATGTGATAAGGAAACGGGCCCGGTTCGCGGCGCCGACGCACTATAGTCAAAATTGGTCTATGCCTTATTTGTGGATTCATAGTTTATTCATACCTAAAAAAAACTAACATTTCTTCTGCACAATTCATTTTTAAGCAACCACAACGTTTAAATTCTTTTGAAATAAAATGAAACCACGTATCGGTTGTGTTGGTGAAGAGTTTTAAGAGCATTTAAGAACAGTGATTATTGAGCGCTGTAAATTTTAATGTTTGTTTACCAAGCGTTTAAGAGTTGTGATTTTTTTCTGACAAATGCTTATTTTTCAACGTTTTATGAAACAGTATTTAGGAGCTTTGAACATTCATGAGTTGTTTTACTCATTATAATTATCATTACAGTTAAGTCATAAATTCTTCAAATTCTAAGTCGGGTCAATTGGGTGAACTAACTCGAATTCAAAATCAGGTTGGGTATCGGGTAAACATGTTTTGTCTAACTAGGGTTTAGGTCAACTCGATTGATCCAAATAAGATTTTTTTTATTTGTTAAATAAATTTTATATAATTTCTATTTAAAAAAGGTAAAAAGAATATTTTTTTAATATTTTACCTAAATTTGGGTTGATACGACCTAAGTAGACTCGACCGACTAACGCGAGTTGAATCGGATCGGGTAAATTATTTTTAGCCTCGTATAGAATTGGTCCCGAACTGAAGGAACAGAACTCGACAAACCCGACCCAATCCCCACCCTAGTCACGGAGTCATTATTTAGACACCGCGTGATGTCCTTACCCTGATAAGGACCAACCATCCATCCCGCGTATAATAAAGATTAACTGGTTTCGTCATGCCTTGGACTCATCACGGGAGTAGCCTTAACTCCGTACTAGTATAGTGTCATATCGAGTCTCTACACATGGCGCGTACTACACCTTTGGTGTTATATGCTCCAACATGAATAAACCAGAAACCCTCGCATTCATGTATGCCTTCCAAGCAGAACCCGACATTAAAAATCTGGCTAGTGACGTTCTCCCACCACCAATTCATGCACGACCTCGTGCATGGTCATTCGTACTGACGAACGACTACCCTGAAATGATATTGGCTTTACTTTGGCTTTATGGCTTAAAGGGACATTCGACTTTCAATTCTTTTAGGTCTCAGCATGCAACAACTACACATGAGTCCATTACTCTTTCTGACAATTTAAGATGCAGCGTGCAATGACTGTCGTTTTCCATTTGGGTTAGTCCTTACTCTCTTTGGCTTCCATCGAATGCAGTATTACGAACTCCATGCAATATCATATTGACTCTTCAATACCGCGAGAACTCTTTCTCACTACTTTTGCGCAGCAAAACACTTTTAAGAACTTTTTGGGATAACAATTTGAACGATTCTACTTTGTTCCACCTCGGTCAAAATTGGCTTTGAGACCACTTGTCACAGAGTCATCCTTTAGACCCCGTGTGACGTCTTTACACCGATAAGGACCGGTCACTCATCCCGCGTATAATAGAGGTTCACTGGTTTCGTAGTAGGGCTGAGCAGGCCCGACCGAAACCGACTTGTCCCAACCGAAACCGACAAACCGACTGAACCGAAACCGAAACCGAGCCATTCGGTTCGGTTTTCGGTTTATAAAATGTGCATTTTTCGGTTTTGGGTCAGTTCGATACAAAAACCGAAAAATGCCCGACTGGCCCGATCCAACCCGAGTTAAGGATTAGGTTAGTAATAATAATGCTCAGCCGTTTTATTCTAGGTATCTTCTTTCTATCTCTCAAAAGAAATAAACGGGAAGAAAGAATAAAACATTCCAAAAAACCCAATAACTGTTTCGTTTACACTTGAATCAAGATGAACAAATTAAACATCTAGAACAATTAATGTTTGGAAGTAAGTTTTTTTTTTTATAATTAGTATTTTTTTTAAAATTCGTGTATAATTAGTAAATAAGCTAATGATTCATACTTTTTTTTGTTAATCCACAAGAATTAATGCTGTTTTTTTAATCCACACGAAACAATGGCTAGACGACCCACTTTTTTTTCTGCGTGTTTGGATTTTTCTTTTCTGAGTTTTTTTGTTTCTGCTAAGAGGGTGTTTGGGATAAGGTGTCGGTTTCGGTTTTACCCGACTGAAACCCGACTAGGCCCGAGATGAAACCGAACCGAACCGATATTTTCGGTTTCGGTTTCGGTTTAGGTTTTGGCTGTTTTTCGGTTTTTGTATTTGTCGGGACGGGTCAGGTCGGGTCGGTTCCGGCCCGAAGCTCAGCCCTATTTCGTAGTGCCTTAGACTTATGACGAAAACGTCTCCAACTCTTACCAATGTAGTGCAATATCGAGTCTCTGCTTATGGCACGTACGACACCCTTATCGTTAAGGTACTCCAACAGAACCAACATGAATAAACTAGGAATCCTCGCATTCATGTACGCTGTCTAAACAAAACCCGACTTTCATAATTTGACTCGTGACATATTGCTCACAACCACAATCAAGGTTGTAAATAGCGTGAAACATAGCGTAGTGGCATTGCCAAGCTTCAAGCTACATAAGTTATAACGAAGCTACGACGTTTTCTAAAGCGTGATATATAGCGGCACAAAATATTTATAAATTAATATTTATCTAGTGACGTTATAAAATGGAGCAACAATTTAACTCAAATTTAAAATAAAATCGGCTAGTAGTTACTCAAAAATTTATCTTCATAGTAAAATTACTAAACCTAAGTCTACTAAATAACTCAAAACTATTAAATAAGCTCATTTCTTGTAAATCAACCAAAAGATTCAAAATAAAGTGTCACGCTACGCGCTATATCACGCTTAATGTCACTTTTTAGCACGCTATGACTAGAGACGACGCCTTAATCTACTTCGCAACATAAATGTCACGCTTCACGCTATAACTCGCTACAAAACGCGCTATTATGCGCTATTTAAAAGCATGACCACAATTCACAACTAATGTTACTACTAGTGCTTACTACTGCTAATCTGCTATTTTCGCCAAACATATCAATCATTTCTATACAAATAATGTATAGTTTTTTTTTTTTTTATAATTTACATATTATGAGAAGGCAAACGGGCAACAAGCTGCGCCGCTAGCCCTTTTTGTATAGCAAAACCAAGTCTATTAAATACAACGTTTGTGGATTTAGGAGTCAAAACATTACTATTCATAACACGTTGTATTCTCGTAAGTAGCTCCACCGCCTCAGGTGCAAGGAAACCAAATGTATCAAACGCGAAAGGAATAAACACATGTTGATTTTCAACACATGCTTTCTCGTGTTTAGTCACTTTGCACGAGGCGGCTTTTATAGCAGCCTGACCCGCTGTAAAATCTCGACTGCCTAGCCCTACGAGAGGAGAAACACCTGTCAAATCAACGCACGCATGTTTACCTCCAACCCATCCAAAAACCAAAATATCAGCAGGTCTCAGTGTGGATCTTCCATCTGACGGGTCGGTCAAGAAATTCACAGGTGCCTCTTTTTTGGCGGAGATCCCAGCACGCCTACATATGTCGTAAAGAACGTCCCTAACAAAATCATGTCGATACTTGAAGCCCGGAAGTTCTTTACAATGAACCGCATGTTCCCCAAAAGAATCCAAACATGCCTTGCGACAAATAGGGCATATAGCATCAACCGGAAATAATGGAATCATAAATACAGTAATAAATTAGATCAACCGGTTATAAAGTCGCCCAACAGATGAACTTGTCGACTAGTGTGATAATTTAATACAACTATACGCACGTCACAACACATGAAAATAAAATGGCCTACAATCTTATTCAAAATCATTCTCAGTTACATGCAAAGATGAACATTTGTCTTGATAATAATTCATATATTTTTTTAAAAAGATGGATAACCAAAAATAATGAAAAAAGGGACCATGATACATGCGCAAATGGCTTTTGTATAATGTTGGTCTGGAATTAAGAAACCATACTTATGCCATGTTGTCATCCACTATGGTCCAGGACCCCGTTACCTTTGTACATATTCCTTAATATTCAATCATCCAAACACTTTATGGGACCAAATGTAACCACCAAGTAAGTGGTTTTTACTCGAAATTCTGCTCTTTTGGAGGCTCTAGATTCAAATTAGATCAACATTTTTATCTATAGTTCTTTGTTTTTTGTTTAAAAGCATCTATGTGTTTACTAAGTATATAACTCTAAAATCATTTCTAGTCCATATAAACCACATAGAATTTAGGAAAAATTCATTTTTACGGAGTTGAGAATAACTGTTATCTATTTTCTAGCCTCGACTAGCTTTTTTTATATACATCAACTGTTTCAAAAAAATTTATAAAAAAAATCAAATGATTAATTAAGAGACAACGGGTGATAAGTCAAGTGGATGTTTTTGTACGACATTTTTAATAAATAAACAAAAACTAGCAAAGAACTGATAATTATACAAAGAATCTTGACTAATTAATCTTACTTCTAATCTTACGCCTCCTATTTTTATTTTTAAGCTAAGAGAATGAAAATAAACGAATATTATCGAAGATGTCACATTTTCTCAAGGCTTAATAGTTAAACGTGGTATTATTACGATACTGCACAAAGAGGCTACAATGATGATGTGCATACGATGAACATTACTCTCTTGAAACGAACCACGAGCTAAGCCGATCTCGCCAATGATAAGTAAAACGAACAAAGGAAAAAAAACGATTACACCACTTACGAACAATCCTCCATTATCCTTAGCAACGCCGCACTCACACAAGATATAATGGTTACACTTTACATTTCGAGATGACATCTCTAGAATTTCCATACCTCTAGAATAAAGGTTTAGACAATGTTCAAAATCGTGGTCAAGAAACATATATTTAAAAATCGAATGCAAGACTCATTAATTTTATAAGTTTATACAATAAAGCGATAGGGCTTCCTCATAATGAGAACCAATTGAGATAAAGCAAAATATGTGTGTCGGCTAACTAGTAGCCAAGAAACCGTAGCTCCCACAACATCTCTCTTCAAATTCGGCGATAGGAATGCTTTCGCTTAAGCTACTTGGTTGAACCTAAAAACCTTCTATTTCCTTTTATGGAACATGAGATACACTTCTATAGTTCTATTAATGAAAATACCAACTTCGACACATTTATATTGTTGTTACTGAAAACCCTTATTTTATTTTCACAATGAATTTTCATTTATGAAAGTACCATATAAATTTATACTTACTTGTTTAGTTTAACCAGTTCATCAATTATGACGACCATGATAACTATAAGAATGTTATCCCTACGTTTTGTACCTATTGATCGGCACCACAAACTATGCCTTCGGCCTCGTTATCTGTAGTAACATTTTTTAACAGCGATCTTATTGAAACAAAACTTGCAAGAAGTTAGCAATTACAGAGTGACAAGATTCGGGTTTTTAACTCAATCGTACCAACTAAAAGACGCATTACATCTATACTTACACCAATGAAAAGACATAAAAACTACATCATCAAAAAAACAACGCTTTCAAATGAGGTTTAGAATAAAAAATGAGCTTATTACGAAACGACCATAAATGCCACCACATAACATAAAAAACACATCCGAACATCTTTATGCTTACAAGAATTTCGCAGGTTTACAAACCAATTATACTATAACACCTCAGTATTTTCATCTATGAGTTATGTACATTATTCTTGTGAGATAAATAATACTTTGGTTTTATTGTGAAAATTTTTGTTTTTCTTGTATAAATTATGTGGTGTAGCTAACATAGCAAGGTGCATAAACTCAGACAACACACACACTATCAATTATCCTTGTGTTTATGAGATGTGAAGACCTTATATATATCAAGTCTAAATTCTAAAAGTAATCTAATAACAATATTATGAATAAGAACATCTCAAATATAATTATGATGTCCTAAATTCCCTTAGAAATCCTGGAAACCCTATAAATGAGTTGTAAACTCAAGAATTGTGAAGTATGAATGTACAACACTTATGAATAGGAAATCAAGGATTATGAAAAAGTTATAGGCTTTCATTTAGAAGAATAATTTCATCCTAGAACACTAAGTACAAATCATTTAAAGCCAAATACAAGAATGAATACGTAGTAACCAAGATTAGCACATAGACATTTCACAATGAATTAGAGCCTAATATTTTGCAACCAATTATAAAACTCAAATAATTATCATATTAAGAGAGAAGGGTACCACGACATGGGTACCCCTCAAAATTTTGCCTAGTCAGCTGCCAACTCAGCGCCACATCACACCAACACAACTCACAAAAATACCCACTCACTCACAACCACCCAACCCCTCATCACTTGGGTCCCACCACTATTTTTTATTTTTCTTTTTTTCATTTTCACACAAACTAAAATTAATTAATTAAAATTATTTTTACACTACAAAAATAGAAATATAATCTTAAACTAAACACACTTTAAAAATTTAAGCCAAAAAATGATAATCACCTAAACAATAGGGGTAAAAGTTATAAATAAAATATTAAAAAAATATATACAATTATTCCTCTCTTTCTTCTCCCTCGGTACAAAAACACACACACCCACTGTATGTAGATCCAAAATTTTGTTCCATCTTCATGTCCCAAATTGGCTTGTTTACTCGTATGAATCCAAAAAATAAATGAAGAAAAAAAAGAAAAAGAAGAAAAAAGTAAAAGAAGAAAACACAGTTTGACTCGTCGAAGAGATTTCGGTTTTCCGAAATATGGACGGCGAAGAGGGGGGGAGGGTGTGACAACTAAGGCCGGCGAGGCTCGACGAGGGTGCCACGTCGGAACGACGAGGTTCACCCCGCCGTGATACCTTTCTCTCTAAGATTATAATTCCACTTCAAGTTAATATATAAATAATTAATGCATAAAGTACAAGTTTTCAAAGCATAGAATTTTAATGAAACATATTTCTTCCTATGATATGATTAACCTATATAACTTATTAAACTAAGTGTGTAGACTCTTTGGAAACCTTAAACACGATATATAATCTCTATAATAAGCCAAGACAATGAGATAAACACAAATTACTCAAAGTACAAAGTCCTTAGGCTTGATTACCTAAAAACTCTTATATTAAGCATTTTACTTAGAATCAATATATAGTCTTTTAGGACAAGTGTACAAACTTCAATAGCATTATATTTAGACTATAATATCATCATAAGACAAGGTACAAGTACCCCTAATGCACAAGGTACAACATTTTAATGCATGACTTATAAATTAGGTCAAAATAGGTATTTTCACCCGTTAGACATTTTATTTGGAATATCTTAGTAAAACAAGTATAGAGACTTCATGAACACATTAAGGAAAATGTATGACGTATAAATTAAGTTTACATCAGTAGATAAATCAAGAATAATGGCTTTAACAAGGAATTTACTCTAGATCATTAGAAACACTAATCCGACTAGATTTTCTTCCCAATTTCACTTGAAACCAATGTTAAACTTCAAACCAAAGACTCAAACCTCTTAATTACAATGTGGAAATCCTAATTACACCCTAATCAATCCCTAATTAAATTCTTAAATGTCACACCCCACCATGACGGAATATGGGGCACGACGTATGGATATCATCACAACAAAATGGTGTCTCAATAGAGTAATACTAAATGCAAAAGAAATGTCATAAATGGCGACACAAATGTCGTAACAATATCTCAACAAAATGCAAGAGTTTGGGTAAGTAGGTTAAAGTCCTACATCTTACCAAAGACAAACAAATAACAAACATCAAACATAAATGTGTCTAACAATATCACTTATTTAAATAACAAATGTAAATCTAAGAGGAAAGGGATTCCTCCTAAATGCAATCCTAGCAGCCTCTAGACTGTAGCCACTTCTAACATCATCCTTCTCAACTACCTCACCTGAAAATGACACTAAAATCTGTCAACATAAAGTTGGTGAGAACATAGGTTTAAGTTATCTAGAACATCATAAGAAACTGGACATCCGCTGTAAATAAGTTGAAGAAAATAAGTTAAAACAATGGATCATAATGTGACAATCATGTTACACACAACTACAAACAAAATATACAATATAAATCAATTACATCTACAAAATAAGAACAATGCACTACACCTATCCGGATCTTTCTCACACCCAGTGTGGGGATGAACCATATTCTCGTCGAGATATCTTGTCTCCGAGAAGACGATGCACAAGTACTCAGAATACAAGTACTCAGAATACAAGTACCCAGAACGCATGTCAGAACACATAATAGAACATATAACATAACACACAAGTAAGCATATCACATAATAACACATTTATGTCCACGCATTTCAAAAACATACTATCAAAACATTTTAAAAACATTACAAGTGTCATTTCCATCTCATACTAGAAAAACATTTAAAAACTTAGTGAAGAAAAAGACTATGAACACACCTGATAAAGCTCCTCCAAGTGCCCGTACACTAGCAAAATATAACATAAGAATACATACAATCAAGGCATGAACCAATAAACTATAATAGCTCATCAACCTATGATGGATGTCTAACTCTCTCCTACATTTTAACCTCATTAATATACCACAAGTATCCCATTTTACCCATATATAAGCCCCTTAACCTTGTTAAGTTCATAACCTATCCCGTTATCATTTTACCCAAAACAGTCCCATTTTCATACCCCAAACTATGGGTCGAATCCCCCCTTAAAAAATAACATTATCTGTAAAAGAAACCCTATGCCCTTACATGTGTTAGCTAACTCTCACAATTTTCCCCAACCTTAAAACTACTTTTAAGGCCCCGATATATTTATGAAAAGTTTGTTATGATCAGAGGGTCTTAACCTATTCCATTTACTTAGCCCTCCTGCAGATCCTTTCTATAACATATAAACTAAGTCTCATGTTTGTTTGAAGGTCCACCTATAACCCTAAGTATCCTAACCAACTCGAAACATTAATTATAAACCGGCTGATTCAAAAACTGCTTTGACATCCGATTGTTGTAACATGTTTTTGACCCACTTCCCGACGTCCAATTTAGTTCTCGTTTCTTGAATTCAAAACCTAACTCAAATACGTTTCCAGGGGTACTTGGATCTCAATTTAAAAGTTTGTAAAACTCTAGATATGATCAAAACAAGTGACCTAAAATTTTGCCCAGTTTTTAAAAACGAATATAACACAACTAGCCTATTTAATTACTTACATCTTGTATAATTATTAACCCTAATTAATCTAATCATGTTTATATCATTAAAATACAGATTATAAATTAAACTTAACCCTAGATCCATCATGTATTGATAAAGAATGATTAAATAACAAGTTAATTAAAAAGATGAACAAATGTTTTACCTTAGAATTTTTGAAAGAAGAAAAATTTATGAAGAACCCTAAAAAGTCCATGAATGATCGACGTGTTTTTTTCCAGGGGATTTATGTGTATTTTTGGTTTATAAAAAGGCTTTTTAAATTAGTTAGTCAAATCCTAGCCCAACCCAAATACTTATCTCCTTATTCCTTTTTCTCCCCTTTCTTTCTTGCGTCTACAAACCGACTATCCCTTTCTTCATATTTTTTTCTTTTTATTATTAATTAATGTATTAATAATATTACCTTAATTTCCCTTAATTTATTTCAGCTCCTAAAGCCTCCAAAACCTCAAAATCATACAACTAGTCAAATTTACGCGTATACCGTAAAAGACGTAGAATATACAGTTTTATGAAAACTATTGAAATAAGTTATTAACTAAATAACTAAGTCCAAAATAACTTAAAACTAACCGGTAAATTATAGACTAAATCCTTAATTCGAGACCTCTAAACACTAAACCTCGTATCGTAAATATACAATTTACTATAATACATATACGTACACATAAAATCTTAAAATAACGTCATATTCTATCATAGCTACATCCAAGTGAAATAATGAGCATGAACCAACCCCATCATAACAATATATAATGTACTACGCACTACATAACCGATGACTAACATCAAATCAAAGGCTCAAATATAAACATATAGCACATAAACGCACACTAAGCACATAATCAAAGTCAAACAGTCATAAGTGACAAATTCCAAAATCTAGGGTTGTCACACTAAACCCTTGATTACAAGAATTACAAAGTTACAAAGTTACAAACCCTAGAAATGCATCCGACTAGGTTTTTGCCTCCAAAAACCCATTTAAACTCTTTCCCTCCCAAATTCAAACCAAAGGCAGGTATTTTGAGATATTTACGAGATATTTCCAGCCCTAAGCAACCAAGAACATAGGTGAATCACCTACTTGATGGCAAATTCTCATCCTTGTTCTTTTTATGGCTAAAAATGGTTCCAACAAGTCTATCATGGATATTTTAGTTCATAGCTTTCATGAATCACTCCCTAGGCATCCTTAGTAACCACCCTTCTGTTCTTACACGTTGCTAGGCATTAGTTGGAGCTTAAGGGTTAGAAATTAATACTAGATTTTACTCAGTTAAAAATTCTAAGTGTCTCGGTGTCTAATCGAATTGATTACTGGTTATCATTGCGACTCAACTGTCTTTTGGTGAAAAACAATATTTTTTGTCGTTGTTAAAAATTAAATTACAAAACTATAAAGTAAAAGACGGGTAATTAAAACTAAAACTGATTAAAACGTAAATGGTGCAAAATTAAAACTTTAAAGTAAATTAATTAAATGACGTAAAATTAAAGTCTGACGAAAAGTAAATTTAATAAAAATGAAAACTTTAAAAATAAAGTAGAACAATTAAAATAATACTTTAAGAAAAATGGCTGGAAAATTAAATATTTAAAAATTAAACAGAAACAAGAAATAAAAACAAAACATAAGTCTGGAAACCAGAAACCTTACCGAGTTCGGAATCCGTGCAAATCCAACCTAGTTCGGAATATCACGTCACAAACCTAATTCGGAATGTGGGAAATCACCATAGTTCGGAATGCATATCAACCATGTAGTTCGGAATCCCGAGTCCTCACCTAGTTCGGAAAGTGTGTACCTGTCCTAACTCGGAATATGGCAGTTCCAACCTAACTCGGAATAATCAGTAATTGACCTAATTCGGAATAGTGTTTGGCACTTAATTCGAAATGCAGGATTCTCTCCTAGTTCGGAATAAGGGGTGCTGGTTCTAATTCGGAATATACGTACAAGATGTAGTTCGGGATCCGTAAGTTACCAATCTAATTCGGAATAAACAGATGGATGACCTAATTCAGAATGAGCATACAAAACACAATTCGGGAAAGGCAAATAAGAACCTAATTCGGGAAGAGGGAAATGGAGATAGTTCTGAATAATAGGGTTTTAAGCATAACCCGAATTAAATACCAAATAAGCAGAAACCTAAAATTAAGCTAAAACCAAAATAAGCACTTATCTAAAAACTTGACCAAAATGATTTTAAGAAAAAGCAAATAAGCCAAAATTTTAAAACTTTCAAAAACACTAAATAACTAAAATATTTAAAATCAACTTTTTATAAAATAACTTTTAAAAACACTTAATTAAATTTAAGAAAATCACACAATAAGCTATAATATCAATAATCCAACACAATCAAACACATACAAACATAACAAGCAATCAAATAAGCATGACAATAAGATAATAAGCATAAATATTAACCAAAATAAGAAAGGTAGAATGAGAGATTAATTAAAAACTTGATTAAAAATAAGATTCAACAACAAAATTAAACTTACTTGAAATTAAAGGCAAGAATTTAAATGAAAATTAAGTAAATGACAATATGAAAGTGCAAGTAAAAATGGAAGAACTATGTGTCAAATAGCCAACACCTCCTAATGACACATTAGGAGGGTATTTATAGGGAGGATTAACATGTGTTGATCTTTTCTTCCTTTTCTCGTCTTTTCCTCTTTATAAATTCTTCGACTGACTTTGTCTCGGGATTATTTGAACTCGTCTTATAATTTCTTCATTTATTAGACTTGAGTTCTTCGACTTCATTAACTTCCGTCTTTAGACTTTTTCTTCGATAAATCTTCAGAATAGGCCTTGGACTTCCGTTCTTTTTGCACTCTTGATCTTTTGACTTCGTCTTTTGTCTTTTTCTTCGATAAAAGCCCGTGAAAGACCGTGTTTTCTTCCCTTTTCACATTTTGATCCTAAATCACAACAAAAACACAAACCACACATAATTCCAACATATACGACATAAAATACACGTTTTGGCTTGGTTATTATTATAATTAAGTGGTAAAAGGATAAGTGTTTTCACACTTATTAAATCCCCTACACTTGACCATTGCAATGCCCTCATGCAATGCATTAATTACAAAGCAAGTTTTACATTTTCCATCATAATCTATCCACATTGGCCTTTATTAAAGAGATATAAAACAAGTAAAAAGATCAAAGGCTTACCTTAGGGTTTTGGAATGTCATGAATGTTTATCACCCTCAAGTTTCACGTTCCCCATACCAAGCTTAAAAACGAGATCATTGTTATTATAAGTTAGCAAACTAACACGAATTCATGTGGCCCAATTATTTACTTAGACTCCCTTATCCCTAGGTGTATCTCTTATATTTTATTATTGTCTTGAATGATCACGAGGATGCATTGTTGACTTATTTCGATAGTTTATTAGGCTGAAAATAAAGTGGGACGATTTAATCAATAGTTAGCTAAAGGACAAAATCTTTTAAAACTGCTTCTCGAGACCTCATAAAGTTCATATCTTGGCATAACTCGCTTCAAAATTTGAGACCTTTCTCGGATCGATATTTGGCATTGACTTCATACTTCAAATATTGAGAGACGTTCATGAAATAATGGTATTCTCTTCATAATAGGAATTTCTTCACTTGAACTTTTTGAGAGATTCTTCATATTTGGACCATGACTTCTTCATTTTTCACCAATCTTTATTTGGGATTTGGATATACAACGATCCGCCTCCTTTTAGGACTTGGATCTATTTATCCTCATACCTTGTTAGGGTCTTTTCGGATAGACTTCTCCATGATCTTTAGGGGAGTATTTGCTTTTCGTCGTGTGTCTCGATCCTTCATATTGATTTGTGATAAATGATTCTTCACATCACTTTGGATCTTTAGCAACAAAATGCAGCCCTCATGCCTTGTTAGGGCCTTTTCGGACTCGCCAATCTTCGCATCCCGCTTCAATAAGTTATGCTTTGGCTATGAACTCTAATTAACACCGAGCAACTTTTAAACGATCTTGGGCTAGAAGCTAAGTAACATTTCAAATCGTACAACCTTACTTATTTCAATTAAATTTATTAACAAGCGATAGGAGAAAAAGCTCATAATTAACTCACATAAATTTATGAAAGAATACCAAACTTATAATTGACTCTATCATCTCTCGTCCTCCACAATTTAAAATCTCAAGGAATGAGACTCGTGGATGCTTAGCCAGTTAAATCAAAGTTTTGGGTTTTCGAGTCGTCTACAGGATCTTGCATCTTCTTAGACTTTTTCAAGTTTAGAATTTGCTTTTTAAAGTTCCCTTGATAAACGACTCTCTAGGATCAATTATAGGAACTTGCGAAAAGTTCTTGTTCTTAACCCGTAAGAGTTAAGACTTTCGCGTTTTAAAGTTCCCTATATAAAAGCCTAGCAAAACTTGACTTAAACACGTTAAGGATACTAGCTAGAGTAAACTTGGATAAGTAAACTCGGGTTGAGTCAAAAGATTCACGACGTTTAAAAATTAAAACCACTTTATTAAAATTTTTTTAGCAAAGAAAGAAAATAACTATAACAAAGGTAACTACAACTAGGCCAAAATAGATTAAAACTTTTGAGAAATGTCGAAAAATCAAATTTCCGGTTAAAATGAGGACAAATACAAGGAAAAGTCAACTTAACTTCGATAGAAGTCCCCCCTACACTTAATTTAAACATTGTCCTCAATGTTTAAGCATGTAGAAGTAACCTCCCCTACACTTAGGACATTGTGCACTTTGTTTAAATCTTGCTAAGGAAAGGACAACTAAAGTGATTCCTATTTTAATCATAATTGATAAAATAATGAATCAAAATAGTTTAGGATAGAACCGGGAAGACGGGTACACGGAATCACGGGTCGTCAAAAATCATCAAGAATGGATCTTTGATAGCTTGAATCCCTGCTCATGATAAGAAAGAAAACAACAAACACATACTAGGGTCTCCCCCTACACTTATTATAAAAACAAATAAAAAGGATAGATACTGCGGGTTGCCTCCCGAGAAGCGCTTGTTTTTGTTAACCGAGTCGTGAGCCTGACTCGACCTTGATTACAATGGTAAGAACCTTGAAGAACATCCACCGGGATCAAATACATGGTTTTCGTCCATCGAATAGCACAAGCTTAAGGCGAACAAGGCAAGCCAAAGAAGAGTAGGCAAGGTTCCCTTAAGAAGTTGTTGAGCACGGTGGTAGCAAGTGTGATGAGGTGCAAGCATATCTCCATAAATTCCAAAAATCTTTCCTTTTATTTCATCAGATGGATACTGAGATGGCTTAAAAATTGCAATATCGGGATCGAACACCTTTTCCTTTAGGGGAAAATAACACTCAGGCTCAGTAGACCTTGAAGAGGATCCGCTCATAAATCTCACAATCTCATCCGATGAAGGTGGATAGAGAGGTGTAAAGACATAGGTGCTACGGATATCGGTGTCTTCCGGCTTCTTCTCCTTTGAAACGGTTTTCTTCATATCCGAAGGAGGATAAAGAGCATCATCAAAGTCCAAAGGAGGAGAATCATTCTCATTGGGGAAGTAAGTGTTGAGAAAAGTAGCAAAATCTTCCTCAAATGAGTAGTCATCCAAAGTAGGATCAAGTATTGTTGGTGGAGGATCTTCATCAAAAGTAGGTGCAAGGTCATCATGTGAAGAATCACTCGAAAGAGTATCGACATCATCAAAATCAGCATATGTTGGCATGTCTTTATACTCTGAAGCAAAATCATCATAATCATCCATATTAGAACTAGAATCATCATCATAGTCATCATAGATCGGTGGAGACTCGTATATTGGTAAAGGATCCAAATTGGAGAGAGAATCATCCACATCATCTTGGAAAAGTAGATTATCATAGCAAGAATCGAAAAGAGGATTTTTGTTGATGACAAAATCATCAAACACATTAATCATATTCGCTGATTCTCTTCCATTGGGTTTGGTTGTGATCTTCCCCATTTTAAAAACTTGTTTATCATTCCCGACCCTTAAAATGAGTTCACCTTCGATAACATCGACTAAATCTTTTCCGGTTCTCAAGAATGGCCGTCCAAGTATTAACGGAATACGAGGGTCCATTTCATAATCCACAACAACAAAGTCGACCGGAAAAGTGAAGGTGCCAACTTTAATAAACACATCTTCAGCAATACCAACGGGGTCAGCGAGAGTGCGATTTGCTAGCTCAAGAGTCATCTTTGTTGGTGTAAGGTCGGGTAATGATAGTGTTTTCCAAACTCTTAAAGGCATCAAATTTATACTTGCCCCAGATCAGCTAAGGCAGTAAATTCTTCAGTTTTATTAAAAATGCAAGGCAACACAAAACGACCGAGATCTCCAAGTTTTTCCAGAAGTTCTTTAAGAATGACTGTAAAAAAGTTTTCATTTAAGCGTGTATTGACGAGCTCAGCCAGCTTTTCCTTCTTGTTAAGCAATTCCTTGAATGCTTTGACGAATTTTGGCATGTGGACAGGTGCTTCAACAAGGCTAATGTTGAAATTCATTTGAGAGATCGTCTTCAAATAGTTTGACACTTGAATTTCATCCTTGGTGAGCAATTTGCACTTGTCTAAGCGAGAAGGATAAGGGATGTTGGGTTTATAGGTGGAAGGTGGGGTTGGTGAAGGGTGCTTCTTGGTTACTTCGTCATGCAGAGGTGGAGACGGTAATGGAGAACTCGTACTAGGCGTGGTAGTAGGCGGGATAAATGGTGGCGGAGGAGGTGTAGATTGAGTAACTGGGGAAGGGATAGATGGTCCTACTAAGGTTGCTCCACTGCGTGTAGTAATAGCACTCACATTCGCTCTTGGGTTGGTGACGATATTTAAGGGAAGAGAGCCTGCAGTAGAGGGTTGAGTACTTGGGAAGAAACTAGCCAGCATATTCTTCAAATCATTTTTTTGATTGCTAAAAGAGGTTTGCATATCATGTCGAAGCTCGGTTCTAATATCATTCCCTTGCTTAGTGATATCTCCTTTCAATTTGATGATTTGGCTTTGCAGATTTTTAACTAGCTCTCCTTGGGTCCTCATGAAAGTTTCAACATCTTGATTAATTGGTGGTGCTTGTTGAGTGGGTGTGTGATAAGGATTAGAAGCTCAAGGTGGGTTTGGATTGCTTCTATTGTAGTTGTTGGGGTTGTGGTTTTGAGGAGAAAAACCGGGTGAAAGAAAGTTGTTGGAACGGTAACTTAGCAAGTTACGATCACCTTGAGGTCGGGCTTGATAGCTTTTCGTTGAATAGTTACCATGAGCCGCATACACGTTTTCTGGATTGTCATGAGTAGAAGGACAATCAGTGTATGAATGAGGACCACCACAGATCTCACAAGAAAGTGCTACAGCATTAACTTGTTGTTGTTGATTTGTAGCCAAGAGTTGGATACTTTTGGTCATTTCAGCCATCATGCGGGTGAATTCGGTCATCTCGGTGTGTGATAAGGTAGAAGAAACATTGACTCTCGGGTTATTCCTTGAAGATGCGGATGAATCCCAATTTTTGTGATGAGTAGTCATGTTCTCTATAAGCTCTCTACACTCCTCGGGTCTTCTTTTCATAAATGTGCCACCGGTGGCTGCATTAATCGTATCACGATCACGAAAAGTTAAACCGTTGTAGAAAGTATCAATTAAGGTGACGGGGAGCATGTTGTGGTTTGGACATCGATCGATCAAAACATTATATCGTTCCCAAGCATCAAAAAGTGATTCATCAGGTTCTTGTGTAAATCCACTGATTTGATTCCGAAGGCTCGTGACCATGGATGGTGGAAAGTAGCGCGAAAAAAATCGTTGAGTCATCTCGTCCCAAGTATGAATTGAATTCTTCGGAAGACGATCAAACCATTTTTAGGCATGGTGGGATAAGGTGTGTGGAAATAGGTGAAGGCGAAGAAAATCCATAGTAACACCGGGCAACTTCATGCTTTGAGTAACAGTAATGAACTTGTCGAGGTGTTTGTTGGCATCATCATCCGGTAATCCGCGAAATGGACAAGTATTTTGAACTTGTTGGATCATGTGATGCTTCAACGAAAACTCTGAAGCCGTGATTTGCATCGGCACAATCGGTCCTCCGCGTCCATTCATCGTAGGTTGACACAGCTCCTCCATCGTTCGAAGGTCTGTTTGAGGACCATTGTTGTTATTATTCATGTTGAGGTGAGGTGGGTTATTGTTGTTGTGCACACCAACCATATCTAAATATTCACGAGTCTCGGGCTCTGAATAAGATGAAGATCTAGTACGCATACACCTGCAAAAGAAAAAGAAAAAGATACCAAAGAAATAGAGAATATATATGTACTTGTAAAAATAAAATCTTTTTGGTGCAAAACTTTGAAAAAGAAATGTTTTTTTTAATGTTTTTGGATTTTTTGAAAATTTTTAATGTTTATGGATTTTTGAAAATTTCTGACACGAAAAATAACGTTCACGAATGAACGGATCCAAAAATTCAACGTGTCTCTCACAGAAAACCGTTAATCTTCACGAAAAGAGCCGGCAGCGGCGCCATTTAATACTAGATTTTACTCAGTTAAAAATTCTAAGTGTCTCGGTGTCTAATCGAATTGATTACTGGTTATCAGTGCGACTCAACTGTCTTTTGGTGAAAAACAATATTTTTGTCGTTGTTAAAAATTGAATTGCAAAACTTTAAAGTAAAAGACGGGTAATTAAAACTAAAATTGATTAAAACGTAAATGGTGCAAAATTAAAACTTTAAAGTAAATTAATTAAATGACGTAAAATTAAAGTTTGACGAAAAGTAAATTTAATAAAAATTAAAACTTGAAAAATAAAGTAGAACAATTAAAATAAGACTTTAAGAAAAATGACTGGAAAATTAAAGATTTAAAAATTAAACAGAAACAAGAAATAAAAACAAAACATAAGTCTGGAAACCAGAAACCTTACCGAGTTCGGAATCCGTGCAAATCCAACCTAGTTCGGAATATCACGTCACAAACCTAATTCGGAATGTGGGAAATCACCATAGTTCAGAATGCATATCAAACATGTAGTTCGGAATCCTGAGTCCTTACCTAGTTCGGAAAGTGTGTACCTGTCCTAACTCGGAATATGGCAGTTCCAACCTAACTCGGAATAATCAGTAACTGACCTAATTCGGAATAGCGTTTGGCACTTAATTCGGAATGCAGGATTCTCTCCTAGTTCGGAATAAGGGGTGCTGGTTCTAATTCGGAATATACGTACAAGATGTAGTTCGGAATCCGTAAGTTACCAATCTAATTCGGAATAAATAGATGGATGACCTAATTCGGAATGAGCATACAAAACACAATTCGGGAAAGGCAAATAAGAACCTAATTCGGGAAGAGGGAAATGGACATAGTTCTGAATAATAGGGTTTTAAGCATAACCCGAATTAAATACCAAATAAGCAGAAACTTAAAATTAAGCTAAAACCAAAATAAGCACTTATCTAAAAACTTGACCAAAATGATTTTAAGAAAAAGCAAATAAGCCAAAATTTTAAAACTTTCAAAAACACTAAATAACTAAAATATTTAAAATCAAATTTTTATAAAATAACTTTTAAAAACACTTAATTAAATTTAAGAAAATCACACAATAAGCTATAAAATCAATAATCCAACATAATCAAACACATACAAACATAACAAGCAATCAAATAAGCATGACAATAAGATAATAAGCATAAAGATTAACCAAAATAAGAAAGGTAGAATGAGAGATTAATTAAAAACTTGATTAAAAATAAGATTCAACAACAAAATTAAACTTACTTGAAATTAAAGGCAAGAATTTAAATGACAATTAAGTAAATGACAATATGAAAGTGCAAGTAAAAATGGAAGAACTATGTGTCAAATAGCCAACACCTCCTAATGACACATTAGGAGGGTATTTATAGGGAGGATTAACATGTGTTGATCTTTCTTCCTTTTCTCGTCTTTTCGTCTTTATAAATTCTTCGACTTTTTCGACTTTGTCTCGGGATTATTTGAACTCGTCTTATAATTTCTTCATTTATTAGACTTGAGTTCTTTGACTTCATTAAACTTCCGTCTTTAGACTTTTTCTTCGATAAATCTTCAGAATAGGCCTTGGACTTCCGTTCTTTTTGCACTCTTGATCTTTTGACTTCGTCTTTTGTCTTTTTCTTCGATAAAAGCCCGTGAAAGACCGTGTTTTCTTCCCTTTTCACATTTTGATCCTAAATCACAACAAAAACACAAACCACGCATAATTCTGACATTTACGACATAAAATACACGTTTTGGCTTGGTTATTATTATAATTAAGTGGTAAAAGGATAAGTGTTTTCACACTTATTAAATCCCCTACACTTGACCATTGCAATGCCCTCATGCAATGCATTAATTACAAAGCAAGTTTTACATTTTCCATCATAATCTATCCACATTGGCCTTTATTAAAGAGATTAGAAAACAAGTAAAAAGATCAAAGACTTACCTTAGGGTTTTGGAATGTCATGAATGTTTATCACCCTCAAGTTTCACGTTCCTCATACCAAGCTTAAAAACGAGATCATTGTTATTATAAGTTAGCAAACTAACACGAATTCATGTGGCCCAATTATTTACTTAGACTCCCTTATTCCTAGGTGTATCTCTTATATTTTATTGTTGTCTTGAATGATCACGAGGATACATTGTTGACTTATTTTGATAGTTTATTAGGCTGAAAATAAAGTGGAACGATTTAATCAATAGTTAGCTAAAGGACAATATCTTTTAAAACTGCTTCTCGGGACCTCATAAAGTTCAAATCTTGGCATAACTCGCTTCACAATTTGAGACCTTTCTCGGATCGATATTTGGCATTGACTTCATACTTCAAATATTGAGAGACGTTCATGAAATAATGGTCTTCTCTTCATAATAGGAATTTCTTCACTTGAACTTTTTGAGAGATTCTTCATATTTGGACCACGACTTCTTCATTTTTCACCAATCTTTATTTAGGATTTTGATATACAACGATCCGCCTCCTTTTAGGACTTGGATCTATTTATCCTCATACCTTGTTAGGGTCTTTTCGGATAGACTTCTCCATGATCTTTAAGGGGTATTTTCTTTTCGTCGTGTGTCTCGATTCTTCATATTGATTTTTGATAAATGATTCTTCACATCACTTTGGATCTTTAGCAACAAAATGCAGCCCTCATGCCTTGTTAGGGCCTTTTCGGACTCGCCAATCTTCGCATCTCGCTTCAATAAGTTATGCTTTGGCTATGAACTCTAATTAACACCGAGCAACTTTTAAACGATCTTGGGCTAGAAGCTAAGTAACATTTCAAATCGTACAACCTTACTTATTTCAATTAAATTGATTAATAAGCGATGGGAGAAAAAGCTCATAATTAACTCACATAAATTTATGAAAGAATACCAAACTTATAATTGACTCTATCATCTCTCGTCCTCCATAATTTAAAATCTCAAGGAATGAGACTCATGGTTGCTTAGCCAATTAAATCAAAGTTTTGGGTTTTCGAGTCGTCTATAGGATCTTGCATCTTCTTATACTTTGTAAAGTTTAGAATTTGCTTTTTAAAGTTCCCTTGATAAACGACTCTCTAGGATCAATTATAGGAACTTGCGAAAAGTTCTTGTTCTTAACCCGTAAGAGTTAAGACTTTCGCGTTTTAAAGTTCCCTATATAAAAGCCTAGCAAAACTTGACTTAAACACGTTAAGGATACTAGCTAGAGTAAACTTGGATAAGTAAACTCGGGTTGAGTCAAAAGATTCACGACGTTTAAAAATTAAAACCACTTTATTAAAATTTAATCTAGCAAAGAAAGAAAATAACCATAACAAAGGTAACTACAACTAGGCCAAAATAGATCAAAATTTTTGAGAAATGTCGAAAAATCAATTTTCCGGTTAAAATGAGGACAAATACAAGGAAAAGTCCACTTAACTTCGATAGAAGTCCCCCTACACTTAATTTAAACATTGTCCTCAATGTTTAAGCATGTAGAAGTAACCTCCCCTACACTTAGGACATTGTGCACTTTGTTTAAATCTTGCTAAGGAAAGGACAACTAAAGTGATTCCTATTTCAATCATAATTGATAAAATAATGAATCAAAAGAGTTTAGGATAGAACCGAGAAGACGGGTACACGGAATCACGGGTCGTCAAAAATCATCAAGAATGGATCTTTGATAGCTCGAATCCCTGCTCATGATAAGAAAGAAAACAACAAACACATACTAGGGTCTCCCCTACAATTATTATAAAAACAAATAAAAAGGATAGATATTGCGGGTTGCCTCCCGAGAAGCGCTTGTTTTTGTTAACCGAGTCGTGAGCCTGACTCGACCTTGATTACAATGGTAAGAACCTTGAAGAACATCCACCGGGATCAAATACAGGGTTTTCATCCATCGAATAACACAAGCTTAAGGCGAACAAGGCAAGCTAAAGAAGAGTAGGCAAGGTTCCCTTAAGCAGTTGTTGAGCACGGTGGTAGCAAGTGTGATGAGGTGCAAGCATATCTCCATAAATTCCAAAAATCTTTCCTTTTATTTCATCAGATGGATACTGAGATGGCTTAAAAATTGCAATATCGGGATCGAACACCTTTTCCTTTAGGTTAAAATAACACTCGGACTCAGTAGACCTTGAAGAGGATCCGCTCATAAATCTCACAATCTCATCCGATGAAGGTTGATAGAGAGGTGTAAAGACATAGGTGCTACGGATATCGGTGTCTTCCGGCTTCTTCTCTTTTGAAACAATTTTCTTCATATCCGAAGGAGGATAAAGAGCATCATCAAAGTCCAAAAGAGGAGAATCATTCTCATTGGGGAAGTACGTGTTTAGAAAAGTAGCAAAATCTTCCTCAAATGAGTAGTCATCCAAAGTAGGATCAAGCATTGTTAGTGGAGGATCTTCATCAAAAGTAGGTGCAAGGTCATCATGTGAAGAATCACTCGAAAGAGTATTGACATCATCAAAATCAGCATATGTTGGCATGTCTTTATACACTGAAGCAAAATCATCATAATCATCCATATCAGAACTAGAATCATCATCATAGTCATCATAGATCGGTGGAGACTCATATATTGGTGGAGGATCCAAATTGGAGAGAGAATCATCCACATCATCTTGGAAAAGTGGATTATCATAGCAAGAATCGAAAAGAGGATTTTTGTAGACGACAAAATCATCAAGCACATTAATCATATTCGCTGATTCTCTTCCATTGGGTTTGGTTGTGATCTTCCCCATTTTAAAAACTTGTTTATCATTCCCGACCCTTAAAATGAGTTCACCTTCGGTAACATCGACTAAAGCTTTTCCGGTTCTCAAGAATGGCCGTCCAAGTATTAACAGAATACGAGGGTCCATTTCATAATCCACAACAACAAAGTCGACCGGAAAAGTGAAGGTGCCAACTTTAATAAACACATCTTCAGCAATACCAACGGGGTAAGCGAGAGTGCAATTTGCTAGCTCAAGAGTCATCTTTGTTGGTGTAAGGTCGGGTAATGATAGTGTTTTCCAAACTCTTAAAGGCATCAAATTTATACTTGCCCTGAGATCAGCTAAAGCAGTAAATTCTTCAGTTTTATTAAAAATGCAAGGGAACACAAAACGACCGGGTGATAGGTGTGAAAACATCCATCTTTTTTACCACTTAATTACAATAATAACCGAGCCAAAACGTATATTTTATGTCATTTATTTCAGAATTATGCGTGGTTTGTGTTTTTGTTGTGATTTAGGACGAAAAGGTGAGAAGTGGAGAAAACAAGGAATTTCATGGGCTTATATCGAAGAAAAAGACAAAAGACGAAGTCAAAAGATCAAAATTGGAAAAAGAACGGAAGTCCAAGACCAATTATGAAGATTTATCGAAGAAAAAGTCAAAAGACGGAAGTTTACTAAAAGCCGAAGAACTCAAGTCTAACTTATTGAAGAATTACAAGACGAGTTCAAAGAAATCCCAAGACAAATTCATTAAAAGTCCAAGATTAACAAAAGATTAAGAGGACAAGGACTTAAGTGTGCAATAAAGGAAAGGAAGAAAGAGGGAGGAAGCTTCCTAAGATCCTCCCTAATCTCCCTATAAATAGTTTAGTGTTTTCATTTTTCATAGTTGTTGGTGGCTTGACAACCCACTCTTCCACCATTTTCATACCTTGTTATTTAATTTCTTGCCATTTAATTTCTTGTATTGCTCCTTTAATTTCTTACCTTTAATTCAAGTAAGTGTTCTTAATTTTATTGTTTTAATCTTCTTTACCTTTGATCAAGCTTTCTATCTTTCATCTCTTTCGACCTTTCTTTATTTTTAGTTGATTTTGGTGCGAATTACATTTGATCCGTGTTGTTCTTAATGTTTTCGTGCCTAAAAGTTCATCTTTTTATAGTTTGATTTAAAAGTTTGTTTATTTTAAGTTGGAAAAGTTGTTATTTGTGCTTATTTAGTCCTTTTTTATTATAGATTCGTTCAAGTTTTGGTTTTAGCTTATCATTATAGCTTATTGCCTTGCTTATTCTCGAATCCCACTTAAATCGGAAAAGGTATTAAACCCTTTTCCGATTTGTACATTCCGACTGCACCCCTTCCCTCATTCCGATCACTAGATCGGAAAAGGGTTTATAATATTCCGATTTGGCTTGTTTTGGCTCATTCCGATTATATGATTTTTTTTGCTATATTCCGATTGTGGTGTCTTCAAACATTCCGATTTGGATTACTTAGTGTATTCCGATTGGGATTCCTTTTTGGTATTCCGACCAACGCATTCCGATTATTTCTCTTCTTGCATCGTTTCGATCTCTCTTTCCGATAGGGGTACATTCCGATCGGGTATATTTCGATTGGGTGTTTTGTTTTATTTTAATATTTTGTTTTAGTAAAAGTGAAAATTTTCCTCGTCTTGTTTTTAGTCTATTTTAATTTCGTTTTGCATTTTTATTTGATTGTCAATTTACTTTTTGTTAAGTTTTAATTTTACGTCATCTAATTTTTCGTCGTTTACTTTCAAAGTTTTAAATATTGCACCGTTTATGTTTTAACTAGTTTTAGTTTTAATTACCCGTCCTTTATTTTAAAGTCTTGCTCATTTATTTTAAAAAAAATCAAAAATATTTGTTTCACCAAAATCGACTGAGTCACACTTTAAACCGGAAATCAATTCGAGAAGATACCGAGAAACGAACAATTTCAACCAGTAAAATCTCTTTTATTAAATGGTGCCGGTGCCGGCTCTTTTCGTGAGAATTAACGGTTTTTTGTGAGAGACGCGTTGGCTTTTGGGATCCGTTCACTTGTGAACGTTATTTTTCGTGTCAAAAATTTTCAACAAAATCCAAAAACATTTGAAAAATCATAAAAAACATTTCTTTTTCAAAGTTTTGCACCAAAAATATTCTTCTTGCTTATCTATCTTTCTTTATGGATTTTTATGTCCATTGCGTCGGGTGTGGGAGACGATTGTACGGGAACGACCCTTGTCAATGGTGTACATGTAAGCGGTGCGGAAACGATATCGACAACACACAATTCGGATTTTGTCCTTTGTGTAACTCAACTAATTCGTCCTTTTTGAACCCACCTCATGTTCCCCCGTGCATCTATTGTGGAAGCGATTCTCATTGGCATGTTTCGTGCCCGGTTCGAAACCCGTATGATCACGGGCAAGAACCGGGGTAAAATTATGACTATGATAATAGCTATCCACAAGACGCACCCAGTCTTTCTCCTCAACCGTTTTGCAACAACTGTGGGGGTCCTCACGATACTTCTTATTGTCAACCAATGAATTATTATGTGCAAAATCCGTGTCCTCAGTTTTCTTCACCAATGGATTATTATGAACCAAACCCGGTTTCTAATTCTTCTCAACCGATGAACTACTATGAGCCACAACCATGCTATAATTCATGTTTTCAACACTTTGAGCCCCCACATCACACCCTCAATTATCAATCCTCTCAGCAAAATAGTATTGATCAACAACTCACTACTTTGAATGGCATTCTAGAAAGTATAGCTCAACTCCAAGCTGACTTGCATCAGGAACGGCAACCTTTGCTTGATGTGGACGAAACCTTGAAAACCACCGACACCTTTTTGAGCCAATTTAGTCGTTTTCCCTTCTTTTCTACACCAAAATGTTTAATTACCGTGTGGGATAGAATTGGTGAAATTGAACATACTCGGGGAGATGCACAACAAAAGTTGCTACATGAGCTTCTTAAAGATGTGGAGGTTATCAAGGAAGAGTTAGCCGACTATGTCACTCCTAACTGGACTCGTCCCATCTATTATGATGATGACGACGACGATGATGTCTACACTTTCAACCAATCTTCTGAAGTTGCTGCTCCTACTCTCGATGTTCCTATTGCGTCTAAGGATCTAAATTCGTTGAATGAGCTTAGTGATGTTGGCCTCGACAACTTATTGGATGATGAGGTTTGTGACTTACCTGCTATGGAGCCTGAGGACGATGTTGCTCTTACGGACGAGGTCGATCCTAGTGATGACAATTCTTCTCTCCGCTATGAGAATTTCACTTTTGAAATTTCTCAATCTCCACCGGGAGATGCGGACGATGACGGTTTATTCTCTCTGGCTTACGAGAAGTTCACCGATGAACTTGATCTTGTGGATGAGGTGGAAGACGTGCTTCTTCGCGATAGATTACGGAAAGTGCACCTTCTTATTGCTCAAATCGAAGAGTTGACTTCTCCTTCTCTTTCTAAGTCTTTACCTCCATCTATTCCTCCCGTTGAATATAATGACCCATTGCTGGAAGAAATCGATATCCACTCCATCCCTCCAGGTATTGATGATTATGACACGGAGGGGGACATTATTTATGATAATTTGCTGCAGGAAGATATTGACCCAAGTCCCCCTCCCGAGCACCTTTCATCCACTCCGTTAGAGACCATCACGTAGGATGAGTGCTTTGACCCGGGAGGTGACATTGATTATGTTATCATTGATAACATTACGGCTTTGCCGCTTGCTCAGCACCCATTGTCTTTGGGGGAGGACAATGTGCTTACTTTACCCACCCCACCTACCGTGGATCTTGATTTCACATACTTTACGTATGTTGAAAGAACCTTTCTCCCATACAAGACTTATCCCCCGCCTCTCCTTTGTTGTTGTCAACCGGGAATGAGGACAAGGTCTTTGATCCCGGTATCACATTCGAGGCTTCCCCATTGACCATTTAATTCGGGGACGAGTCAGACTCGTGACTCGGTTAACAAAAATAAGCGCTTTTTGGGAGGCAACCCAATTATCTATCAATCTTTACCATAAGTGTAGGGGGAGCCCCGTGGTGTTTCTTGCTTTCTTTCTTATCATGTGCAGGGATTAGAGCTTCAAAGACACACTCTTGATGACTTTTGACGACCGTGATTCCGTGTTCCCGTTTTCCCGGTTCTATCCTAAACTTTCTTCGATTCACTATTTTATATTTCTCAATATTAAAATAGGAATCTCTTTAGTTGTCTCTTCCTTAGCGAGATTTAAACAACGTGCACAATGTCCTAAGTGTAGGGGAGTTTACTTCCACATGCTTAAACATTGAGGACAATGTTTATCTTAAGTGTAGGGGGGACTTCTATCGAAGTTAAGTGGCCTTTTCCTTGTATTTGTCCACATTTTAACCGGAAAATTTGATTTTTCGACATTTTTCAAAATTTTTGATCTATTTTGGCCTATTAGTTTTTACTTTTGTATAGTTATTTTCTTTCCTTATTAGAATAAATTTTAATAAAGTGGTTTTAATTTTCAAAAGTCGTGAATATTTTGACTCGAACCCGAGTTTACTTATCTAAGTTTGCTCTAGCTAGTATCCTTAACGTGTTTAAGTCAAGTTTTGCTAGGCTTTTATATAGGGAGCTATAAAACGCGGAAGTCTTAACTCTCACGGGTTAAAAACAAGAAATTTTCGCAAGTTCCTATAATTGATCCTAGAGAGTCGTTTATCAAGGGAACTTTAAAATGCGATTTGTAAAGTTGAAAAAGTCTAAGAATTTGCAAGATCCTATAGATGACTCGAAAACTCAAAACTTTGATTTAATAGGCTAAGCATCCACGAGTCTCATTCCTTGAGATTTTAAACTGTGAAGGACGAGAGATGATATAGTCAGTTATAAGTTTGGTTTTCTTTCGTGAATTTATGTGAGTTAATTATAAGCCTATTCTCCCATCGCCTGCTAATAAATTTATCTGTAATAAATAAGGTTGTACGATTTGAAAAGTTACTTAGCTTCTAGCCCAAGATCGTTTAAAAGTTGCTCGGTATGGATTAGAGTTCATAGCCAAGGCATAACTTATTGAAGCGGGATGCAAAGATTGACGACTCCGAAAAGGCCCTAACAAGGCATGAGGGCTATATTTTGTTGCTAAAGATCCAAAGTGATGTGAAGAATCATTTATCGAAAATCAATATGAAGGATCAAGACACACGACGAAAAGCAAAAACTCCCCAAAAGATCATGGAGAAGTCTATCCAAAAAGACCCTAACAAGGTATGAGGATAAATAGATCCAAGTCCTAAAAGGAGGCGGATCGTTGTATATCAAAGTCCAAAATAAAGATTGGAGAAAAAAATGAAGAAGTCGTGGTCCAAATATGAAGAATCTCTCAAAACTTCAAGTGTAGAAATTCCTATTATGAAGAGAAGGCCATTATTTCATGAACGTCTCTCAAGATTTGAAGTATGAAGTCGCTGCCAAATATCGGTCCGAGAAAGGTCTCAAATCGCGAAGCGAGTTATGCCAAGATATGAACTTTATGAGGTCCCGAGAAGAAGTTTTAAAATATTTTGTCCTTTAGCTAACTATTGATCAAATCGTTCCCTTTATTTTCAGCCTAATAAACTATCGAAATAAGTCAAAAATGCATCCTCGTGATCATTCAAGACAATAATAAAATATAAGAGATACACCTAGGAATAAGGGAGTTTATGTGGATAATTGGCCCACATGAGTTCGTGTTAGTTTGCTAACTTATAATAACAATGATCTCGTTTTTAAGCTTGGTTTGGAGAAAGTGAAAACTTGAGGATGATGATCATTCACGACATTTCCAAAACCCAAAGGTATGTTTTTGATTTGTTTACTTTGTATGTAAATAATTTTCTATCTCTTTAATAAAGGCCAACATGGATTGATTATGATGAAAAGTGTAATCTTTCTTTGTAACTAATGCATTGCATGAGGTCATTGCAATGATTAAGTGTAGGGGATTTGATAGGTGTGAAAACACCCATCCTTTTTACCACTTAATTACAATAATAACCGAGCCAAAACGTGTATTTTATGTCATTTATGTCGGAATTATGCGTGGTTTGTGTTTTTGTTGTGATTTAGGACGAAAAGGTGAGAAGTGGAGAAAACACGGAATTTCACGGGCTTTTATCGAAGAAAAAGACAAAAGACGAAGTCGAAAGATCAAAAGTGGAAAAAGAACGGAAGTCCAAGACCAATTCTGAAGATTTATCGAAGAAAAAGTCAAAAGACGGAAGTTTACTAAAAGCCGAAGAACTCAAGTCTAATTTATTGAAGAATTACAAGACGAGTTCAAAGAAATCCCGAGACAAAGTCATTAAAAGTCCAAGATTAACAAAAGATTAAGAGGACAAGGACTTAAGTGTGCAATAAAGGAAAAGAAGAAAGAGGGAGGAAGCTTCCTAAGCTCCTCCCTAATCTCCCTATAAATAGTTTAGTGTTTTCATTTTTCATAGTTGTTGGTGGCTTGACAACCCACTCTTCCACCATTTTCATACCTTGTTATTTAATTTCTTGTCATTTAATTTCTTGTATTGCTCCTTTAATTTCTTACCTTTAATTCAAGTAAGTGTTCTTAATTTTATTGTTTTAATCTTCTTTACCTTTGATCAAGCTTTCTATCTTTCATCTCTTTCTACCTTTCTTTATTTTTAGTTGATTTTGGTGTGAATTACATTTGATCCGTGTTGTTCTTAATGTTTTCGTGCCTAAAAGTTCATCTTTTTATAGTTTGATTTAAAAGTTTGTTTATTTTAAGTTGGAAAAGTTGTTATTTGTGCTTATTTAGTCCTTTTTCATTATAGATTCGTTCAAGTTTTGGTTTTAGCTTATCATTATAGCTTATTGCCTTGCTTATTCTCGAATCCCACTTAAATCAGAAAAGGTATTAAACCCTTTTCCGATTTGTACATTCCGACTGCACCCCTTCCCTCATTCCGATCACTAGATCGGAAAAGGGTTTATAATATTCCGATTTGGCTTGTTTTGGCTCATTCCGATTATATGATTTTTTTGCTATATCCCGATTGTGGTGTCTTCAAACATTCCGATTTGGATTACTTAGTGTATTCCGATTGGGATTCCTTTTTGGTATTCCGACCAACGCATTCCGATTATTTCTCTTCTTGCATCATTCCGATCTCTCTTTCCGATAGGGGTACATTCCGATCGGATTCCGATTAGATTCCGATCGGGTATATTCCGATTGGGTGTTTTGTTTTATTTTAATATTTTGTTTTAGTAAAAGTGAAAATTTTCCTTGTCTTGTTTTTAGTCTATTTTAATTTCGTTTTGCATTTTTATTTGATTGTCAATTTACTTTACGTTAAGTTTTAATTTTACGTCATCTAATTTCTCGTCGTTTACTTCAAAGTTTTAAATATTGCACCATTTACGTTTTAAATAGTTTTAGTTTTAATTACCCGTCCTTTATTTTAAAGTCTTGCTCATTTATTTTAAAATCAATCAAAAATATTTGTTTCACAAAAATCGACTGAGTCACACTTTAAACCGGAAATCAATTCGAGAAGATACCGAGAAACGAACATTTTCAACCAGTAAAATCTCTTTTATTACCGGGATCTCCAAGTTTTTCCGGAAGTTCTTTAAGAATGACTGCAAAATAGTTTTCATTTAAGCGTGTATTGACGAGCTCAGCCAGCTTTTCCTTCTTGTTAAGCAATTCCTTGAATGCTTTGACGAATTTCGGCATGTGGACAGGTGCTTCAACAAGGCTAATGTTGAAATTCATTTGAGAGATCGTCTT
This sequence comes from Glebionis coronaria, assembly GCA_025667525.1. Classification (NCBI taxonomy): domain Eukaryota; kingdom Viridiplantae; phylum Streptophyta; class Magnoliopsida; order Asterales; family Asteraceae; genus Glebionis; species Glebionis coronaria. The sequence goes on from CM046877.1 coordinate 49,628,264, forward strand.
CAAATAGTTTGACACTTGAATGTCATCCTTGGTGAGCAATTTGCACTTGTCTAAGCGAGAAGGATAAGGGATGTTGGGTTTATAGGTGGAAGGTGGGGTTGGTGAAGGGTGCTTCTTGGTTACTTCGTCATGCAGAGGTGGAGACGGTAATGGAGAACTCGTACTAGGCGTGGAAGTGGCGGGATAAATGGTGGCGGAGGAGGTGTAGATGGACTAACTAGGGAAGGGATAGATGGTCCTACTAAGGTTGCTCCACTGCGTGTAGTAATATCACTCACATTCGCTTTTGGGTTGGTGACGGTATTTGAAGGAAGAGAGCCTGAAGTAGAGGGTTGAGTACTTGGGAAGAAACTAGCCAGCATATTCTTCAAATCAAAAGAGGTTTGCATATCATGTCGAAGCTTGGTTCAAATATCATTCCCTTGCTTAGTGATATCTCCTTTCAATTTGATGATTTGGCTTTGCAGATTCTTAACTAGCTCTCCTTGGGTCCTCATGAAAGTTTCAACATCTTGATTAATGGGTGGTGCTTGTTGAGTGGGTGGGTGATAAGGATTAGAAGCTCGAGGTGGGTTTGGATTGCTTCTATTATAGTTGTTGGGGTTGTGGTTTTGAGGAGAAAAACCGGGTGAAAGAAAGTTGTTGGAACGGTAACTTAGCAAGTTACGATCACCTTGAGGTCGGGCTTGATAGATTTCCGTTGAATAGTTACCATGAGCCGCATACACGTTTTCTGGATTGTCATGAGTAGAAGGACAATCAGTGTATGAATGAGGACCACCACAGATCTCACAAGAAAGTGCTACAGCATTAACTTCTTGTTGTTGATTTGTAGCCAAGAGTTGGATACTTTTGGTCATTTCAGCCATCATGCGGGTGAATTCGGTCATCTCGGTGTGTGATAAGGTAGAAGAAACATTGACTCTCGGGTTATTCCTTGAAGATGCGGATGAATCCCAATTTTTGTGATGAGTAGTCATGTTCTCTATAAGCTCTCTACACTCCTCGGGTCTTCTTTTCATAAATGTGCCACTGGTGGCTGCATTAATCGTATCACGATCACGAAAAGTTAAACCGTTGTAGAAAGTATCAATTAAGGTGACGGGGAGCATGTTGTGGTTCGTACATCGATCGATCAAAACATTATATCGTTCCCAAGCATCAAAAAGTGATTCATCAGGTTCTTGTGTAAATCCACTGATTTGATTCTGAAGGCTCGTGACCATGGATGGTGGAAAGTAGCACGACAAAAATCGTTGAGTCATCTCGTCCCAAGTATCAATTGAATTCTTCGGAAGACGATCAAAACATTTTTAGGCATGGGGATAAGGTGTGTGGAAATAGTTGCAGGCGAAGAAAATCCATAGTAACACCGGGCAACTTCATGCTTTGAATAACAGTAATGAACTTGTCGAGGTGTTTGTTGGCATCATCATCCGGTAATCCGCGAAATGGACAAGTATTTTGAACTTGTTGGATCATGTGATGCTTCAACGAAAACTTTGGAGCCGTGATTTGCATCGGCGCAATCAGTCCTCCGCGTCCATTCATCGTAGGTTGACACAGCTCCTCCATCGTTCGAAGGTCTGGTTGAGGACCATTGTTGTTATTATTCATGTTGAGGTGAGGTGGGTTATTGTTGTTGTGCACACCAGCCATATCTAAATATTCACGAGTCTCGGGCTCTGAATAAGATGAAGATCTAGTACGCATACACCTGCAAAAGAAAAAGAAAAAGATACCAAAGAAATAGAGAATATATATGTACTTGTAAAAATAAAATCTTTTTGGTGCAAAACTTTGAAAAAGAAACGTTTTTTAATGTTTTTGGATTTTTTGAAAATTTTTAATTTTTATGGATTTTTGAAAATTTCTGACACGAAAAATAACGTTCACGAATGAACGGATCCCAAAATTCAACGTGTCTCTCACAGAAAACCGTTAATCTTCACGAAAAGAGCCGGCAGCGGCGCCATTTAATACTAGATTTTACTCAGTTAAAAATTCTAAGTGTCTCGGTGTCTAATCGAATTGATTACTGGTTATCAGTGCGACTCAGCTGTCTTTTGGTGAAAAACAATATTTTTGTCGTTGTTAAAAATTAAATTGCAAAACTTTAAAGTAAAAGACGGGTAATTAAAACGTAAATGGTGCAAAATTAAAACTTTAAAGTAAATTAATTAAATGACGTAAAATTAAAGTTTGACGAAAAGTAAATTTAATAAAAATTAAAACTTTAAAAATAAAGTAGAACAATTAAAATAAGACTTTAAGAAAAATGGTTGGGAAATTAAAGACTAAATTAAACAGAAACAAGAAATAAAAACATAACATAAGTCTGGAAACCAGAAACCTTACCGAGTTCGGAATCCGTGCAAATCCAACCTAGTTCGGAATATCACATCACAAACCTAATTCGGAATGTGGGAAATCACCATAGTTCGGAATCCTGAGTCCTCACCTAGTTCGGAAAGTGTGTACCTGTCCTAACTCGGAATATGGTAGTTCCAACCTAACTCGGAATAATCAATAACTGACCTAATTCGGAATAGCGTTTGGCACTTAATTCGGAATGCAGGATTCTCTCCTAGTTCGGAATAAGGGGTGCTGGTTCTAATTCGGAATATACGTACAAGATGTAGTTCGGAATCCGTAAGTTACCAATCTAATTCGGAATAAACAGATGGATGACCTAATTCGGAATGAGCATACAAAACACAATTCGGGAAAGGCAAATAAGAACCTAATTCGGGAAGAGGGAAATGGATATAGTTCTGAATAATAGGGTTTTAAGCATAACCCGAATTAAATACCAAATAAGCAGAAACTTAAAATTAAGCTAAAACCAAAATAAGCATTTATCTAAAAACTTGACCAAAATGATTTTAAGAAAAAGCAAATAAGCCAAAATTTAAAAACTTTCAAAAACACTAAATAACTAAAATATTTAAAATCAACTTTTTATAAAATAACTTTTAAAAACACTTAATTAAATTTAATAAAATCACACAATAAGCTATAAAATCGATAATCCAACACAATCAAACAAATACAAACATAACAAGCAATCAAATAAGCATGACAATAAGATAATAAGCATAAAGATTAACCAAAATAAGAAAAGTAGAATGAGAGATTAATTAAAAACTTGATTAAAAATAAGATTCAACAACAAAATTAAACTTACTTGAAATTAAAGGCAAGAACTTAAATGACAATTAAGTAAATGACAATATGAAAGTGCAAGTAAAAATGGAAGAACTATGTGTCAAATAGCCAATACCTCCTAATGACACATTAGGAGGGTATTTATAGGGGGGATTAACATGTGTTGATCTTTTCTTCCTTTTCTCGTCTTTTCGTCTTTATAAATTCTTCGACTTTTTCGACTTTGTCTCGGGATTATTTGAACTCGTCTTATAATTTCTTATTAGACTTGAGTTCTTCGACTTCTATAAACTTCCGTCTTTAGACTTTTTCTTCGATAAATCTTCAGAATAGGCCTTGGACTTCCGTTCTTTTTGCACTCTTGATCTTTTGACTTCGTCTTTTGTCTTTTTCTTCGATAAAAGCCCGTGAAAGACCGTGTTTTCTTCCCTTTTCACATTTTTATCCTAAATCACAACAAAAACACAAACCACGCATAATTCTGACATTTACGACATAAAATACACGTTTTGGCTTGGTTATTATTATAATTAAGTGGTAAAAGGATAAGTGTTTTCACACTTATTAAATCCCCTACACTTGACCATTACAATGCCCTCATGCAATGCATTAATTACAAAGCAAGTTTTACATTTTCCATCATAATATATCCACATTGGCCTTTATTAAAGAGATAGAAAACAAGTAAAAAGATCACAGACTTACCTTAGGGTTTTGGAATTTCTTGAATGTTTATCACCCTCAAGTTTCACGTTCCCCATACCAAGCTTAAAAACGAGATCATTGTTATTATAATTTAGCAAACTAACACGAATTCATGTGGCTCAATTATTTACTTAGACTCCCTTATTCCTAGGTGTATCTCTTATATTTTATTGTTGTCTTGAATGATCACGAGGATGCATTGTTGACTTATTTCGATAGTTTATTAGGCTGAAAATAAAGTGGGACGATTTAATCAATAGTTAGCTAAAGGACAAAAACTTTTAAAACGGCTTCTCGGGACCTCACACACGATATATTATCAATATTCTAAACTATTAAGTATATCACATAAGATATACTCTAACTATAACTATGCCATATCTTTTCTAAAGATATATTCGTCCTAATCTTCTTAGCAGTACTTACATTAACTCTAACGGTACTTGACATATACCGCGTTAACACTAACGGTACTTGCTAACACTAACAGTACTTGTACTTGTACTAACGGTACTTGGTACTTTACAAATAATTCCCAACAATCCTACCCTAAACAAGAATGATAACTTGTTGTCTTCTTGTTTCTCTGTGTGTTGAATGTATAAAATACATGTCTTCAAACTTCACTTCAAACTTGGATTGAACTTGGTAATTTTGTATGTGTATACCAACTGAATGTATCCAAACACTTTATGTAGATCTTCTTCTGATATGATAATCTTCAAATCTTCATGAATATCATCTTTATCTTCCAAATATCATCTTCTGTGTCTCTTGAACATTCTTTGTAGCAACTATGTTGTCTTCATATATAGAACTCTGTCATCTTTAAGCATTTAGCCTAACAATCTTCCCTTATTTGATGATGACAAAAATTCTTTGTAATCTTCTTGATCTTGAACATACATGAATCTCCTTGAACATGTTTGTTTTTGAATCAACATTCCTGCTTATGTCTTCTCACCTAAAATTAAACAGTTAACAACAAACTAATCTGTATTTGCATCATGATTTTTAGCAAATTATCAGCTATCAACGAATTTGATTTACTCTTTACCAGTTAGCCGTACACTCTGGAATAGTCAATACTTTATTCATAAAGAATAAGGTGTACTGATAACCCTATAAGTTTTGGTAAACTGTAAACCATTAACAGATTTGATAGAGTCTTTACCTAGAACCATTTGCCCTAGGACTAGCTAACTCTTCACTTCTAAGCATGGTGAGTTAATGACCATGTAGTTTTAAGCAAACTACCAGCTATCAACGGATTTGAGAAGTCTTTACCACAAACCGTTTGCTAATGGACTAGCCAGTTCTTATGTGTGTTAGACATGGTGAACTAAGAACCATTTGTGAAGTGTGACCAATAGTCAAACACTTAAGGCTCCTTCTCAGCTTATTTCTTATTTCTCCAAATCCTTGAGTTGCTGTTTGATCATCCTAATCAACTTAAAAGCACCATTAGACTCCTCTGAAATCTCTAGTTGTTGTTCCAACATTCTTTCTAACAACCTTCTTCCAAAAGGATATATTTTATCTTGAAGCATATAGTATTTTACATCATCTACATCCAGTGTATGTATACCACATGATCTATAATATCTCTAGTAAGTGGGAACCTGATTCTCTAAATCCTTCAACATTTGTTGATCACAGTTATGTGGTTCATACATAAACTTCAATTCTTTTCCCAATAGTGATGTTTCTTCTTGACCTTCATTCCCTCCTTTAACAAATCTGTTAAGGTCTTGAATGTCTTGTCTGTCAAGGATATGAAGAATGTCTTCTAATAACAAGAACAACCTAAATGTACCATATGTTCTAGTTATTCCATGAACTTCTAATCCTTGTTTCATAGCACCTGTCCACCTTATGATTGATGACTTCTTTCCAAAAATGTCTGTATCAATACATTGGTCTTCAAATTTTACTATCTTCAAGTGCTTTCTGCAGCTCTCGTCATCATCACTATCTTGATATGTAGATTTTGCCTTTTTCTTAGCTTCTTGTTTTTTCCTGGTTGTTCTTTTTCTCTTAATACCTTTGGAGGTTCCTTCAATTTCAATGGATCCTTCCTCCAAGTCAGTATGTACCATTTCTGTAAGTACTGTTGACTGTGTATGTACTGCTTGTACATTTTCAGTCCCTTCAACACTTTGAGTTGCATTTCCCTCATCCATCCCTTGAGCAGTCTTTGCTTCCTTTGACACTTCCTTCGCCTTTTTATTCTTCCTAGCATATGTAGTCTTGATAGGTGGAGATGCTTCTTTCTGTCCAGCAGTACTTGCATCAAGTCTGGGGGTACTTTCAAATTGCCTTTGTTGTTGTAGATGTTTCTTGACATCTTTAATGTCCTTTTTGTCTTTCTCAGATCCAATCTCAACAAAGTTCAGTTTGCTCCTTTTGTGTTGCTTATACAAAGTCTTTATTTCATCAAAACTTTTCTTGACTAACTGTGCATGAGTGAAATGCTTAACCTTCTTGAGGTAAGACATCATCTGATTCCGGATTTGCATAGTAGTTGGAGGCTTAACTCTTTCTTTTCTTCTCTTTTCAGCAAAGAATATTTTGTTGCTCCTTTACCAAATCATTAATAAAATTATCCTTTTCTTCCTCATCATAAGCATCCCTCTCTTTAGCTATTAAGGATTCTGCTAGAAGTTCACTTGCCTTTAATTCAACATGAATTCTATCATACTCTTCTATGATCCATTATTGTTGTACTCTTTGAGCTTCAAGAATTTGTTGTTTGGCTGCAAGTTCTTCTTGTAAATCTTCTTCACGTATTTGTGCTTGTAGTCTAAGAGCTACCTATTCATCATGCTCCATTTGATGAAATTTGTTCATGACTTTGCTGATATCATCATCTGAATCACTTTCACCTTCAGACTCGGATTGCAATTTCTTTTTGCCCTTATCCTTTGGATTAATCTTATGTAATTTCTTCAATAACCTTGAAGATCTTCTTTCTTCATCTTCATTAGGTTGTTGCTAAATCACAATACTTTTTGTAGTGGGTTGTGAAGCTTGTACTCTCTTACCTTTGTCTACCTTGACTGGAAAGATTTACTTGTTATGTCTTCATTTCTTCTTCTGCTAGCCTTGCCTTTTCAACTGAGCTCTTTTCTTTGAGATCAAGCAGCACTTGTGCTAATGTCTCATTTTCTCCAAAAGATGGAGTTTGGCTTTCTTCAGAAGATGGTAGTGAAGCTTTTTCACCAACAGTTCTCCTTTAGAAGTTGTCTTCTCAATATCTAACTCCTCAGTCTTGTCTGATTCAACATTTATCCTTGATCTTGACAGTACTTGGAAAGACTGTTTCTCATGAAACCAAAATTGTCTTTGTGGTGGAGTTTTAGACACAGGAAACATAATATTTATTTCCTTTAGCTTCTCATAAAAACTACTCCAATTCGCTTGTGGTTTTGGTGATTGAGGTGGTGGTTGAGTTACCACCATTTCTTCATCAGCAGATGATTGTGGTTCCTCATGAGCAGATGGTTGTGGTTCCTCATGTTGAAGCTGTATGCTCCAAACTTGTGTTATCCACATAATTGTCAATGCCATTATCAGCTTCAAAATTGATGTCATTTCGAGAGTGCTTTGCTTGAATATCAGAAGAAGGTCTTTGTTCTTCATTATTCCTCTCCTGTTTGGTTGCATTCAGTTTCTTCATCCTAAAGTGTATGAGCTTTTGCTTCTTGAGATTAGCTTGTTGAATTGCCCTGTGGTGCCTCATCCAAGGAGTAACTTTATTCCTTAGCTTAGTCAAATTGGCCTCCAATTCTGCAATTTTCTTATCTTGTTCAAGCTTTTCCTTTTGTAAAACCTATACATGTGTGGATAAGCTTGTGCACAAAGCAGTTAAATTTACAACATCCACCACCTCTGTTGCTCTCGCTTGTGGAGAACCACTAGCATCAATTGAAGCAGCAGGTGTATAGATCATCTCATCAGAGTTAGGTTGATTACCATCATGATGAGAAGAAGATTGTGAATCTTTAGATGGTTGGGGACTCTGGTTAGAAGGAGTTTGCCGAGAAGCACTAGCTGAGCTAGGTTCCTCATTTTCTTGATTAGCTGGGTGGGCTAACATACTAGCAAATAATGGTGTTACTATCCCTGAAAAAGAGATACCATTCTTTGTCAAGAAAGAAAAAGTTCTCTTGGTGAAAGAAGGAACATCCCATGTATCTAATAAGTTTGGTAGGTTTGGAATTTGGTCTTTGACTAAAGCATGTATGAATATTGGATACATTAAAAACTTTTTAGAACCTTCCAAATTCCTAGTCATGCCTTCAAAAATTAACCTTGAAAAGTTAAAAATTTTGTTGTTTGCTAGACAAATACCAGGTGATGCCAAAACAGCAGGAATTTGATCAAAAGATGTACTTTTTAAGCTTAAACAATGAATTATAGCATGAAAAAGTAATTTCTATTGTTGTGAAAATAAACTTTTAAAGAAAGTAAGACTTTCCCTACCACCCTCATATCCCATGGCTGTAAGGCCATCATGTATCTTAGTGTTGGTCAACATACTAGTTCCATTTGCATCATTAAGTCTTAAACTATCCCTAAGCAGTACTTCAGTCACATAAATATTCCTATTATGAACTCTATGCAAGGTTAATTATGACGAGTACCAATGACAGCAGTATTCCAAAATTGTGTAACAAGAGGAACAAAGCCAACAAGACTTACAGTAAGTGCAAAACGTACGTGACTTCGAGATAGAAAGTCAAGAATCTCATGAAAACCAAGAGAATCATCATTCTGGGTAAGATTAGCAACCTGGTTGTGCTTAGAGATCACTTGTAGAGCAGCCATTAGTATTTTTGATGATCGAAGATTAGAGAGAAGGTTTTAGAATCGAGGGATAAAAATAAAAGATTAGGTGAATCAGTTGTTTAATTGGTGTTAGTATTTATATGAATAACATACCTAAGCGCGAAGAAACCGCCAATTTTACAACAGAGACCCTCAACGGTACAACGGTTATGTAGTGGTACATGGAACATACACGGTACTTCAAATTTTGCCTAGCGGTACTTGGTTCCAAAACGGTACCTCAAAGATAAGACCACTTCATGCATTCCACTATCATTGTAACCACTTTTATCTTAATCTAATAACCTGTAATCACATCAAAAACAAAAATAAACATTACACAATAACTATTAGCATAATAATTGTAAAGTTGTTACCTCCCCTTAACATATGCAACAATTATTGGTTTAGCATACCAATATGTGTTACCAAGAACTCAAATCTCTTAGTTTCAAACGCTTTGGTTAATAAATCAGCTACATTGTTATCTATATGGACCTTCATAACCTGAATAAGCTTTTTGTCATAAGCATCTCTTATAAAATGATGTCTTATTTCAATATGCTTGGTTTTAAAGTGAAAGACCGGATTTTTGACAATGCAGATTGTACTTTCATTATCAATGTAGATTTTGGTGTTAATAAAGTTGAAACCATAATATAACAACTGATTTTGGATCCAAAGTACTTTTCCACAGCAATGAGTAGTAGCTACATATTCAACTTCAGTTGTGGAAGTAGTAACAATGATTTGCTTCTTACACTGCCATGATATGAGTCTTCAGCCTAGGAATTGACAACCTCCTGTTGTGGATTTCCTATCATGATTAGCTCTAGCATAATCACTGTCTGAGTAAGCTTCTAAGTCAAATGTAGAATCTCTGTAGAAACTAGAAGGGGGGGGGGTTGAATAGTTTCTTAAATTTTCTTGTTAAAGTTTGGTTTTAAAAATCCTTTTTCAAAAACTTAAGCTTGAGTATTTATGTGAAACCTTCTTATACAAAATATGAATAAGGTATAGTGCAACTAACTAATAATCACAAGTATAAAGAATAAAGAATGTAAAGAGATAAGGGAAGGAAAGATCAAACCAAACACCAAGGATTTATAGTGGTTTGGCAACGAAGCTCACTCCTCGTTCCTACTCCACTCCTCGAGTACTCCTTACTCGAGAGTTCACTAATCAACAAGCTCCTTAAGGTGGAGAAACCGTACACAACGTCGCTTAATCAAATTCCGACTCTAAGCAAAAAGTCGAGCCCTAATCTTAGCTAGGACCAATCTACACCAATATACTTTGAGGACTAAGTATTAACTCTAATACATACACAACTTCCAAATAGACACAACTACTTGGATCTTCACAACAATGACAAAACAATGAATAAATAAGTTTGGATCTTCAATGGATCTTTGAGGTAGACACAACACTTCAACAATGATAGTTGTAAAACCTGTAAATTTTAGGTTTTGACTATGTCATTGTTGTACACATCACCTCATGATATCTATATATATTGCCACCTTTGCATGAAAACTTTTGAGCAACCATATGCATCATACATGAGCATACATTATTTTAATCATCAGAACATGGAAACATTGGATCACATAGCATTACATTACGATTATGAGTATTTAATCATATAGACACAACCACATTTGTATGACTACATTATATGAGCATGCGAGACAGTAAACAATCACTTCTTTTGGGACATTTAAGCCACATGAACACATGATCATAAGCATTCATCATATTGATTTATAAAAATCCAAACTCATGATCACAATTAATAACATTTACCTAAGAACTATTTTTAACTTTAAAATATATAATTATATATATATTTCCTCACCTCATGAATGATACTACGATACGACATCAACGGCTATTCATTATTAAACATTACAAATCACCATTCTAACTTACTTAAATTAAGTTGTCTTACATTTTAATAAAGTAAATTGTACTCTCATTTAATTACGACCATACTTTCACCAAGGATCCTAAACTTAACCAAATCGACATAGACTTAAACCTACTCACACAATACTATACCTAAACACCTAGTAACTATAGTTAGACACTAGATTTAAGCCTAAAACTATCTTAGACTCACTAACTAGCCGAATATATACAACATGCACAACATTACCTACCTAAAACCTCCTTCAAAAATACATTGACTTTATAATCATTGTACAACACCCTCTAATTAAAACATGCACTATTTAAACCACTCTTTTCCTTTGACTAGGCTTAAAACCGTCGGCCATACCCAAAACCAAGACACTATGTACATGTCTTTTACATTAATAGGAAGTACTAGCAAATATTAAGGCTTAGATATGCAAGTATTTGAAACCAAGACACCTAGCACTTGTGCCTTTCACTTAGGCGTGTGATATGAGCACACCACACGATCCATTTGCCTTGTACAACTTTCCCTTAATTACAAACACTATGCAAGTCTCATTTGTTCCCTTGACCCCTTACTATGCGACAGCTAGGAGAAGGAAAGAGGAAAGTGTACCAAGTTTGTAATTAAAACCTAGTACCTAAGTGTACCATGAAGATCATGTCATATCTTGCTCACCTCTCTCTTGTCGTGGCCTAAACCCAAGCCACATACAATCCTCACACTTGGATATTTAGCACTACACTCTCATTTCTCATTTACTTCATCCATATTCGGTTCTCTCTTCAACAAAACGCCTAGACAAACCAAAGCATTTACTTCTACAAGTGCTTGGTCTTCTCAAGCATTTAGTGCATGTTATACAAGATATTTAGCATTCAAGACAAACCAAGATCATCCTGAGTCACGTCTAAGAAGAACCCGACGCCTAGAAACCTTAGTTCCATATCCATTTGCCACACTTTCTACAAACAAGTAAGTTTAAACCTCCTTAACCTCATTTCAATCTTTTCCTTATTCTTTTTACTTGTCATGCATGTAAAAGCCATGGAAATGAGACTAGGAGTACATGCACACGTAAGTTACTCTTAGACAAGTCACTAACAACATATAAGCCCACGGCTTATATGGTGTTCGTGGACTAGCTTACTCCAAAACACCATGGATTAGTAAGAACATGCTCATAGAACTTAGTATGAGCCCTAGTTAGATAACCTAGTCATAAAATCCCATAAAACATTATATAAGCCGAAACATATAAGCCTATATAAGCCCATAAATCATATAAGCCATAAAACCTTATATAAGCCGAGACATAGAAGCTTGTATAAGCTATGTCATATAAGCCCCAAAAACATTAAATAAGCCGTTACAAATAAGCTCACTTATAAGCCTAATAAATAAGCCCATAAACTTAGAAATAAGCCGAATGGAAATAAGCCCATAAACTTATTTACAAGCTGAGTAAAACCTAAGCCCATAAGCCCAAAAAGTAAATTTGGATTAACTAACCCACTAGTAAAATTATTAGTTACTTAAACAAGCCCAAAGGTAGCCTATTAGGCCCATTAAATCCAAACCGAGACCCTATTGGGCCAACAGACTTTTCGTGCGTTTATAGCTAGTTGGTGAAAGTTAGGGTAAAAAATGTAACTTAACAAAGCTTATAAACATATTTCATGACTTTTAAGAAGTTAGAGGACCGAAACTGCCAATTTTGAAAGTATAGGGTACGTTTGTATTGAAACCGTGAGCTAAACAAAACCACAAGGACTATTTATGCTATTTTTTAAAACTTAATACGAGCCTTAGTTTCCTTTTTAAATATTTCGAGACTTTAAGGACCATTAGTGCCACTTTTGAAACTTATTACAAGCCCTAAATACTCTATTATAAGTTTTCGAGACTTAAAGGACCAAATATGTCATTTGGGTAACTTATTACGAACCCTAGGTTACTTTTTGTGCTTCAAATAAATATTTTCAAAACATTAGGGACTAGTTGTGCCAATTTGGAACCCCACATTAATTATTCCGAGACTTAGGGGGGATGTTTTGTCATTTCCTCAAAGTTTTATAAGCCCTAGGGGCATCTTTGAAAATAAATAAAACGGACAGGGACTAGCGACGCAATGTACTTAACGAAATAAACTTTAAAAGGTTATATTTGTAAGTTATTATACTACAAGGACCCACGCGTAAATGTAATTTAATTGAAGGTATTAATAAATTATTTTATTAATAAACCTAAATTAAGTCATTTTAGATAATTAAACAAATTATTAAGATTTAATTACGAAGCCTTATAAACCGACAAATCACATTAAATATATTTAATGCCTTAAAAAATTAATAGAATATTAATTTCTTACAATTATTTAAATTAGATAAAAAACCTGTTTATTTAATTTATAACCCTTTATGTGATAATCTAAATAAATTTTTAGAGACTAAAAATATATTATAGGTGTTTGGCAGCACATTATAAAATAAAACACGTAATCTATTGTAACAACTTATTAATTCGTGATCATGCATTTTCATCAGTACATTTATCATGCATTATTTTGCATCTACTGAGTAATTTAAATTACTTAGGTAATTTCATCATTTCGTGATCATATTGTGCCAGTTTATTCAGTGATATCATCCCTACATCAGTACCACTAAGGTGAGTTCATGGCCCCATCTTTACTGTTTTATAATTGGGGGAGAAAACATCCAAAAACTATATATATTTAAATATGCAAACATGCACTGATAACAACAACAATTTATTGCCTATTGTTTGCCCCATTCCCGTGAACTATAATAGTTAATAGTGTAGCGCGAAATGCATGAATAGATCTATTCGGGTATTGACAACACCCGGCCTGCGTGACTTGCTATCACGAAACGCTTAGGCCAAGCAACAGGTTTATTTCATTGTCGGACTGAGGGAAACATCATCTGGATAGACCCAAATGGGCGTACTGAGCATCATTGTCTAGCTTCTATTACAGGACAGTAGAAACTACTATAGTACTGGGCTGTGATTGTCCTACTATAATCGTGGTGTTTGACATATTAGTAATTTATTTATTTAATTAAACCTATGAATTCACAAACCTCGTGTTGACCCCCACATTTTACTTTATATGTTTTCTCAAGAAAATAAGTAGGTTCATGCATTGGACTCCAACATTATAGGAAGCATCATATTTACCATCGGGTTGGGATATTTACTTCAGTTTTATAATAAATGTGGTTTTTTAGACAAGATACTAAGTGTGTACAATTAATTCATGTAATATGTTTTAAATGACTATTATGATCATTGCTCTATATACTGTGTGTTATCGATCCACCCAAGTAACACCCCAAGTACTATTCCGCTGCATTTAACCATCATGGGGTGTTACAATAGTGTTCTTCTCTTTGCACTTTGAGAGGAAAAGATGGGAGGAGAAAGATTCACTTCTAAACAAGTAGTAATCAGACAAATGATCAAGGATTTGAGTGATTTAAGAAGTATGTAAGAATCTGAAAGTTTATGTGCAAAAGAGGTGGATTGAAAGTCTGAGAATGGTCCACTATTTATAAGACAAATGTCCGACGGCTATATCTGCTCGCGGTTCTTTATTGCAGCCCGCGGTTCCTTATCGATAAGGAACCGCCGTAGGCGCTAAGGATCCGCCAGCGTAGAGTCCGCTCCCTTTTGTCTTTTAGTGGGTTGGATCAAATATGGGGATTAAAATATCCTGAAAGGATATTCCAAACCAAGATAGAATATGCCATTTTCAAATTTCAAACTTTCAAATAATTAATTTACTTAAACATTTTCTTAAAAAGAAAGTTTAATAATAAAACTTTGTCACACTTAATAAAAAGTGAGTTTTAAGAAAAAAATTAAATCCTTGATCACTTAATTAGTATAATTACTTGTTTGTTCATACCTTAAGTGATAATGGTTGAAATGAAAAATACTTGAACTCAAGAATTCGTTTTTCATTGTTTTCGAAAATGCTCGTTTTTACATATTGTCGTAATCAAAACAAAGCGATACCGAAAAATGCAAGTAACGTTTTTAGGCATCATTGCATTAACAATCTCCCCCTTTTTGATTCCGACAATCCATAAACTCAATGACCCAATAAAACAAGATTTTCGAAGACGAGTTTATCATTTCTCCCCCTTTGTCAAAGCAAAAAGGTTGCAAAAGTCTTTGAAGAAGAAAGAACCGGACTTTGAAAATGCTCCCCCTTGGTGCTTACTCCCCCTTGCTTGGGGCACCAAGGAATCAAAATATGGTGACAAGTTACATAGAATGGTTAGTAGAAGAGAAGATACACCCAACAAGATATAGCAAAGATCACACAAAAAAATAAGAAACAGAAGATCCAAGATAAGTCATGTTAAAAGAAAACACGATAAAATATATAAGGAAATAAATCATACAAATATGTATGAGACACAACCACAAGCCAAAATAAAAAGAATAAATCTAATCATAGTTAAGCTAGAACTCTAAGATTTGCTTGAACTAGATGTCTTGAAGATAAGCAACCAATGCTTAGATAAAAGATAAGGTAGTGGCGGAAGGAGGTGGTGGTGGCTTGGTAGAGATCTCATAGTTATAGTAAAGAGGAGGTTTAACTAAGAGACTCTTGATGTAATGCAACTCCTCATAGATGTGAGCCATATCAAGATATTGATATTGACAACATTGACAATATGTTCCATGATGCATGACATTATCATGTGAATGAGGTAAAACACTAAAGGCTAGTGGTGGAAGATAAGAAGTTCCACAATCACCATTCTTAGAAGGAGAAGATATGTGATTTTGAGTGTTCTTGGGTGAATTGGGGTTGAAAGCAATCGGAGAGAATGGAAGAGAATCAAAGCTTTCATTTGGGGAATAAGACATTTTGTTTTGAGAAAGAATGCAAAATGCATAAGGTTATATAGAGAAAGTCCAAGATAATTTGGGGGTGGTCATAGGGTTGAAACAAAGATTCCAAAAAGTGTTGGAACAAATTTGGAGTTTCAGGAATTCCCGAAAAGAAAGGTACTGGGCGCGGTTCCTTAACTCAGCCGACGGTTCCTTTAAACTGGGGAACCGCGGTATCAATAAAGAACCGCCCACAGTGGGTTGAGTTTGGTGATGATGGAGGATTTTCCAATTCAGCAAATCCTAGTTTTCTAGTCTAACTAATCATAGGGATATGCTAAGAAGCAAAGATAGACAAAGAAAACACACAAGAGCTCACCAAACAAGGTTTAGACCAAAATACATAGATTTTTTTTTATAAAATCAATGTAGGAGGTGTGTAGAACTAGACACAAGGTCATGACACAATGATCCTCCATAGTTCTCTTTTGTTCTTGCCGTATTTGAGAGACCCATACATATGAATTATGTAAGCTCATTATGAATAGCAAGAAGCTATGAAAAACGTTTTTAGATTGAATTAACAATGCAAAAATATTTCTCGACCATTTTCGAAAAAGCTTTGAGAATTTTGAAAAAGAAGAGAAGTTTTCAAGAAAGACTTTATTAAACTTAAGAACTCAAAGAAATAAAAGACTAAAAGATAAAAGATAATAAGAATGCACAATTAAAGAATATATTCCATTAAGCCTAGACCTCGACGCAAGTAATTAAAAGGTTCCCTCTTAAATGGCTTAGTGAAGATATCGACTAAGTTTTCTACCGAGGGTACATTCTCTATCGAAATGTTCCCCTTTTGAACATTATCCCTAAGAAAATGGTGGTGAATCTCTATGTGCTTAGTTCGCGAATGTTGCACGAGATTCTTGCTAAGGTCTATTGCACCCTTGTTGTCACACATGATGGGAACATCATCAAGAGAAATCCCGTAATCAACAAGCGCTTGCTTCATCCATAGAGCTTGTTGACAAGCTTTACCGGCACTCACATACTCGGCTTCCGTGGTGGATATAGAAAGAGCGTTTTGTTTCTTGGAGAACCAAGAAGTTAAACAACAACCCATGAAGGTACAAACTCCACTAGTTCTTTTCCGGTCCACAGTCTCCCGCATGATCCGAGTCAGCGTAGACAATGGTTTCTACGCCGGTCCCTTTAGGATACCATAATCCTAAATGTATAGTGCTCTTAATGTATCGGAAGATACGCTTAACCGCTTCAAGGTGAGAGGTTTTGGGAGCCTCGTGGAAGCGAGCACAAAGGCAAACACTAAACATGATATCCGGTAAACTTGCCTTTAGGTACAATAAACTACCAATCATACCTCTATATTTGGTGTTGTCTACCGACTCACAATCATCATCTACGGTGAGTTTTGTATCCGAGGCCATAGGAGTCTTCATTGGTCTAGATTCTTCTTGTAACACCCCATTTTGATAATGGAAATTTCACACGTAACTATGGCGTGTCATCAAAGCATACAAGGAAAAATGTCTAAACATTACATGACCATAAAAGAAAAATACCGGAATCAAACATCGGTAGTCCAAAAGTAAAGCTCATCACACACAAACATAGTATAGTAAAGGAAAGGACCAAACAATGTCCATAGCAAATGTATCAAAAGAAAAGTAATGCATAAAGTAAAGAAAGGCTAGAAAGCTTCCAGTCCATATGCACGTACGCTTAAAGTCTACGAGCATCCCTGAGTACCTGCCGTTTTGGGAACATAGAAAAGGAAAACGGCTGAGCAATACGCTCAGTGCACGGATGTATAATAAAGCATGAATAGGATAATCATATAACATATAACAGCGGAAGAAACTAAGTCCCGAGTAACCTGGTTAAGTCTTGATAAAACTGGTTTTATAGTTTGAAAAGCCTTATGTTTATCTTGTAAAACTGTGTATCATATTTTACCATTAGCCAATATAGGTCATGAAAATCCACCGTGCATGAATACTTGGAGGGGTGACCTCATCATGCAAATTAGAGGGGCTGCCTCTAATTTAATATACTGGTTTTTGGGTTGGAGGGATCAGCTCCTTGTGAAGGATGCAAGGCACACACCACATTCACCATGAAATCCTTACTGAAAGGACGGGAATCCGTACCTTATGTCCAGTGAACGAAGAAGACGAACTGAGATGAATCCTACTTCCGTATCACTAATGCTACATAAATACATACATGAATGAGTATCTGCTTACTAATACGTAACTGATTTTATGTCATGTCTTAGCTTATTTTACATGTTCTTATCATGTTTTACTGTTTTTAAGCCTTAAACTGTGTTTATCTTATATTCTGTTTACCCTGATTAAGTATTTCTGGTATTTCATGTACTATTATACTTACTGTGTAATAATAAGTAACTTTCCAAAAATAGCAGGTTTCCTAAAATAGAAAATTTCCAAAAGTAGAAAGTTACCAAAAATAGAAAGTTTACAAAATAGAAAGTTTCCAAAAATAGAAAGTTTCCAAAAATAGAATTACTGCTTAAAATAGATAAGTTTCTAAAAATAGAAAGTTTCCATAAATAGATTAGCTGCCTTACTTAAATAAGTTTCTAAAAAATAGAACGTTTCCATAATTAGATATAAGCTGGTTAAATAAGCTAAGTATATAAGCCTAAGTGTTTTCATGATTATTTTCTAAGTCATATGATATAATGTATAGTTTATTAATTATTTCATGTAATTAAAATATACTATAGGTTAAAATATTTAATTAAAGTATATCATGTTTTTAATTAAATAAAGTTAAATACTTAGGTTAAAACATGTATTATTATTTATTAATAATATAACCTAAGTCATGTTAATTAATTAATTATAACCATGGTTTTTAAATAATTAATTAATTATAAGTATAAAAATATAAAAATACTTAGGTTAATAATTTCATGATTTTAATAATTAATATAACCTAAGTCATGTTATTAAATTAATCATGTCATGTTTATTAATTTAATTTTAACATAAGATTATAAAAAAAATAATAATCTTAACATACACCGTGAACCGGATCTTGACTAAGAACCATGAACCGGACATGAAATCGACACCATACCCCGAACCACATCGGGGTTCCCCTTGTCTTGTTGCTGCCGTGGGACCCACACCAACCAACCGGGACCATATGGTCTCGGTGGTGGTCGAGTAGCCAAACCGAGACCCCTTCGGGGTTCGGTTTAGGCGCCGGCCAAAAACAAACACCCCTAAAACACCCTTTTGATTTATTCCAAAACCAATTTCATGTTAGATCTATGATTTGATTAGGTTTTTTTTTTAAAAAAACACATCATGTTCTTAATTATTTAAAAGATCAAATCAAAAGAAAAGAGTTAAAAGAATTACCGAATGCGTGGATCTAAACAAGGATGAACAAACACGAAGACTAGCACCAAAACCAAGATCAAAGATCAAATAAACACCCCTTTGGTATGTTTATGGGTGGCGGCCAAAAAGGAAAGAAAAGGAGAAGGAAGAACTTTTTTAGGTTTTGTAGAAATCTTCTGTAAAAGTGAAAATGAGTAGTGATCGTTTCCTTTAACCCTTCTTAGTAAATTTTGAGATGGGCTTGGCCCATATCTCCCTTGTTGCCGCGGGTAGGGGCCCCACATGGGGTACCCGTACCGTTTTCCGTGTCTCGATGTTTAATTGTTCGTTCATGTTTATTTGTGTTCGCGTTTAATGTGTTCTCGTTAAATAATTATCGTGACCTAATATATTTATTTACGCTCGTAATAAATATATATACGTAATTAATAATAGTTCGTGATTTAATTACGTTCATGATTCATGATCGCATGTTCGTAATTAATTATTGTCAAATAATTATTGTGTGCTTGTGCGTAGTAAATACTTATCGTGTACTAACACGTACGTAATACGTAAAATCCTAACACGTAATCATGCTATAATAGGAAAGTTGTAATCTAATACGTACGATCTTAAGGGTACTATTCTTGGTAAAAGCATGCGGGTTTTACAACTCTTCCCCCCTAAAAAGAATAATTTATCCCCGAATTATAGATAAAGTAAAGTGGAAAAGAAGAACATACCCGAATTCAAAATATGAAATGAGGGTAAGAAGCCCAAATAGACTCCTTTGTTTCCCAAGTGGCTTCCCGCTCGGTATGATCCCTTCATAGGATTTTGACGAATGGAATCGTCTTACTTCTCATGAATCGTTCTTGTCTGTCAAGAACTCGTTCGGGTTCTTCTATAAAAGTGAGATCTTCACGTATCTGTTCCAGTGGATACTGAACCATGTGAAGGGGATGATACTGGTACCCTCTGAGTAAGGACACATGAAACACATTGTGCACTTACGAAAGTTGCGGAGGTAACGCCAATCGGTAAGATACTTCACCGACTCGTTCAATGATATCAAACGGTCCGATGAAATG
Source organism: Glebionis coronaria (assembly GCA_025667525.1). Taxonomy (NCBI): domain Eukaryota; kingdom Viridiplantae; phylum Streptophyta; class Magnoliopsida; order Asterales; family Asteraceae; genus Glebionis; species Glebionis coronaria. Next base: position 49,648,231 of record CM046877.1, read on the forward strand.
AGGACTGAGCTTCCCTTTAATCCCGAAGCGTCTAACACCACGTGCCGGCGAAACCTTAAGGAAGACGTGATCTCCTACGTTAAAATGAATGTCCCTACGATGCTTATCGGCGTAACTCTTCTGACGTGACCGTGCTTCCTGAAGTTTCTGCTTAGCTACTGCGATCTTCTCATTGGTCATCTCTATAATTTCTGGTCCTTCAAGTGTTCGCTCACCAACCTGATCCCAGCAGATTGGGGCGCGACACTTCCTGCCATACAACATCTCGAAAGGAGCACACTTGATACTTGCGTGCCAACTGTTGTTGTATGCAAAATGCACCAAACAGATATAATCGTCCCAATCACCCGTCCATTCCAACACACATGACCTCAACATATCTTCCAATGTCTGAATGGTTCGCTCCGACTGTCCGTCCATTTGAGGATGAAAAGCCGTGCTAAGCTTAAGTTGTGTACCCCGAGCTTTCTGCAGACTCTTCCAAAAGCGCAAAGTGAATCGAGGATCTCTGTTTGAGACGATGCTGGATGGTGAACCATGGAGTCTCATGATCTCTCTTCTATACGTATCGGCGAGTTTACTTACCGGATCTTCCTTGCGGATCGGTAAGAAAAGAGCTGATTTGGTAAGGCGATCAACGATAACCCAAATTGCATCGTGTTTCCTCTTGGTAGGCGGAAGACCAATAACAAAATCCATGGTGATTTTGTCCCACTTCTACTCTAGAATATCTAACGGTTGAAGGAGACCGCCAAATCGCTGATGCTCGATCTTAACCTGCTGGCAGGTAAGACATTTGGAGACGTAAGTAGCCACATCCTGTTTCATACCACTCCACCAAAAGTACTGCTTGATTTCATGGTACATCTTAGTCGAACCAGGATGTATAGAGAATAGGGAGCTATGAGCTTCAGCTAACAAGGCTTCCCGGAGTTCTTGGTTATCAGGAACACAAAGTCTCGTGCCCTGCCATACGATACCATCTGCATCTACTCTGAATTATGTCTGTTTCTCCAAATTCTGTACTATCGCCCAGATTTATCCGCCATCCTTCTGAACTTCCTTGATCTTAGAGAGTAACTTGGGTTCTACTCTAAGATTAGCCCAGTAACCGTGTTGTCCACGTACCATGATCTCGATGTCTAGTCGCTCCAAGTCTCTTATGACTTCCTCTTCGATTTTAATGTCGTTGATCATTCCGGACTTCCTGCTAAGAGCATCTGCTACTACATTTTCCTTTCCGGGATGATACTGTAGATTAATGTCATAATCCTTCAACAGCTCTAACCATCTCCTCTGCCTCATGTTCAATTCACGTTGAGTGAAGATATACTTCAAGCTCTTGTGGTCCGTGAAGATGTCACATGATTCTCCATATAAGTAGTGCCTCCATATTTTCAACGCAAACACGACTACAGGAAGTTCCAAGTCATGTGTGGGGTAATTTTCTTCATAAGGCTTAAGCTGCCGTGAAGCGTACGCGATCACTTTCCCATGTTTCATGAGAACACAGCCAAGTCCCTTCCCCGATTCATCGCTGTAGATTTGAAATCCACCCGTACCAGATGGGAGAGTAAGAATAGGTACAGATACTAGCTTCTGCTTCAGGTCTTCACAGCTCTTCTCTCGTTCTTCAGTCCAGACGAATTTCTCCCCTTTCCGCATCAGTTTGGTCAATGGTAGTGCTAAGCGGGAAACGTTCTCCACGAACCTACGGTAATAGCCAGCTAAGCCTAAGAAACTGCGGACTTCCGTCGCTGATGTCGGCCTTGGCCACTTAGTAATGGCCTCAACCTTCGCTGGATCCATAGTGATTCCTTTTGCTGATACAATGTGACCTAAGAATGCCACCTTGTCTAACCAGAATTCACACTTGGAGAATTTAGCATACAGCAGCTTCTGGAGAAGAATCTGTGGTACTGTACGAAGATGGTCTTCGTGTTCCTCCTTGGACTTTGAGAAAATCAGGATGTCATCTATGAAGACAATGACGAACTTGTCCAGAAATTCATGGAAGATTCTGTTCATCAAATCCATGAACACTGCTGGAGCATTTGTCAGGCCAAATGGCATAACTACAAACTCGTAGTGGCCATAGCGGGTACGAAAGGCAGTCTTAGCGATGTCCTGCTCCTTGACCCGTAGCTGATGATGGCCTGACCTAAGATCAATCTTGGAGAAGTGTCTGTCCCCCTGGAGTTGGTCAAACAGATCGTCTATACGTGGCATTGGATATCTATTCCGGATAGTAATCTTGTTGAGCTCGCGATAATCTATGCAAAGACGCATACTGTCGTCCTTCTTCTTAACAAACAAGACCGGTGCTCCCCATGGAGATGCGCTCGGTCGAATGAAACCTTGTTCAAGAAGTTCTTGTAGTTGATCCTTCATCTCCTTCAGCTCTATGGGAGGCATGCGATAAGGAGCCTTGGAGATCGGTTCAGCTCCTGGAATAAGCTCGATACTGAATTCCACTTCTCGTGCAGGTGGTATGCCCGGAAGTTCTGCTGGAAAAACATCTTGGAATTCCGACACTATTGGTTGATCCTGAATTGATGGAGATTCAGCATCCATGTCGTGAACCGTATCTAGATAACCCTCGCAGCCATGTGACAGTAGTGCACGCGCTTGCAGGGTAGATATGACTTGTACAGACCGTCCGGGTATGAACCCGTTATGAATGTACTCTGGTGCATTAACATCACCGAAGATAACTCGATATGAATGGCAGTCTATGGTAGCATGATGCTTGGATAGCCAATCCATGCCCAAAATCATGTCGAAGTCATTCATGTCCAGCGGAAGTGCGTCAACAGGTCGAACCTTATCGTCAAATTCTAGGGGAAGACTCTTGTATACATGGGTGATTAATACAGAGTCCCTCAAAGGCGTGGAAATAGTAAGCCTATTTTCTAGTGGCATGGGAAGCATCCTAATGTTCTTAGCATAAGCAGTAGAAATAACCGAGTGAGTAGCACCCGTATTGAAAAGAACACATGCAGCTTGACCATACATATACAAGATTCCAGTGATGGTACCTATAAACTTGTTGGTCTGGTCTCGAGATGTCGTGTAGACATGCCCGGTGGTAGGAGGCGGCTTGGAATCAGCATGTCCTGATGTACCCTCCATCTCGCCCTTACGACAAGCCTTCATGATATGGCCAGGAAGACAACACTTTAAGCATGTGTCAGTGTTACGGCGACATGGCCCTGGGTGCCTACGGTGGCAAGTAGAGCAAAGAGGATGAGTAAATCCTCCAGCAGGTGCTCTGGCTGGCTGGGAACCTGATAAAACATTTTACATAAGACATGATAATAGGGTACAAAGGACAATGCGGAAATCGTAAGATTGAATACCAGTGATAGCTGGACGACTAGGCTGTGAACCTCTCAGGTTCTGGTCCCTACCGTTTCCATGGTTCCTGGTAGAAGTTTTGCTAAAGTGTCAGAATATGAGTTATAACATGAAATCATAATGAAATGCGTAAGTATTAGGACCTGCTGTTGTTGGAGTGTCCAGCGTTGTTACGGTAATTATCATTACCGTCACGCCTATCCGTAGCAGAACGGTCGTTAGTCTGACCATTTCCCTTGGGCTGATGAGGCTGCTGCTGAGTAGCCGGCTGAGACCGGTCCCCAGTTTTCTGCCTGGAAGATACATTTAAAGAGATGAATAATTGACATATATGGAAAGTATACGGATTGATCACCGCTTGAATACGAATGTTTACCTCTTGTCGGGTCTCTCAGCTTCCCCAAACTCATCTCTCTCTTGCAGCATCTCCAGCTTACGTGTTGCATCAGCCACTTGTGCTACAGTGTTGAACGTAGCACACACCAGATTGTTCGCGACCGATGTGCGAAGAGCCCACCTAAAGTGGTGTGCCTGCTCTTTAGGAGTACCTGCAGCCGCACCAAGGAAACCAGCTAAGCGAAGAAAGCGCTGCATAAACTCGTTGCTATTCTCCCCAGCTCTTTGTCGGATCCCATGGTACTCTCTCTTGAGCTTGCCTTGCTTAGCCTTGGGAAAGAACTGTTCCATCACCCTGTCCTTGAACTGAGCCCAAGTCAAACCAGCAACCCACTCGTCACCACCCTCAGACTGCATCAACGCTAACCACCAATTTAGCACATCGCCTTCGAACCGATAGCATGCCAACCTCGCCTTGTATGCGGGGTCACAACCCATAGCATTGAAAATCTTCTCGATATGAGCCAACCAGCTTTCAGCATCACTGGGGCTATCTGTCTTCTCAAAAGCTCAAGGACGGAGCTTGTTGAATCTCTTCAGCCATACTGCTAATGTCACTGGAGGAGGAGGAGGAGGAGGTGCCTGATTATGTTGCTGATTGTTGGCAGCTTGAACTTCAGCCCTGATGTCGTTCCTCAGTTGAGGAAGCAAAGCTTGCATAGCAGCATTGAGCTGTTCCTGTTCGCGTGTGAGAACCATCTGACAGTATAACATAAAACATAAGATTAAACAGATCAAAACATAAAATATATATACATGAAAAAAATGTATACCAAAATTTCAAGAGAAAAATTTTATGCAAGAAAATCTTTGTGTATAAATGTATGATGCAGTTTTATGAAAACTTTGTATGCTCGAGAGTGAACGCCTATGGTCAGTTCACCCAAAACAAAAGACATGGCGAGGGGACGCCTATGGGTCGGTCCCAAATTTAAAAGTTTCGATAAAACACATGCGACTAAATAGGGCCAGTCCTGTACCAACCATTACTTAGTCATAAATCTACGACAATGACATATATATGTATGCATAAAAATGATGAATGCATGAAAAAAACTGTCAGTTCTAGGAAGACCGTAGTGACTACCCACTAATCACAAGTCATATTTTGAGAGCCTACAGGTCGAAGCCATGGCTCTGATACCATAATTGTAACACCCCATTTTGATAATGGAAATATCACACGTAATTATGGCGTGTCATCAAAGCATACAAGGAAAAATGTCTAAACATTACATGACCATAAAAGGAAAATACCAGAATCAAACATCGGTAGTCCAAAAGTAACGCTCATCACAGACAAACATAGTATAGTAAAGGAAAGGACCAAACAATGTCCAGAGCAAATGTATCAAAAGAAAGGTAATGCATAAAGTAAAGAAAGGCTAGAAAGCTTCCAGTCCATATGCACGTACGCTTAAAGTCTACGAGCGTCCCTAAGTACCTGCCGTTTTGGGAACATAGAAAAGGAAAACGGCTGAGCAATACGCTCAGTGCACGGATGTACAATAAAGCATGAATAGGATAAGCATATAACATATAACAGCGGAAGAAACTAAGTCCCGAATAATCTGATTAAGTCTTGATAAAACTGGTTTTATAGTTTGAAAAGCCTTATGTTTATCTTGTAAAACTGTTTATCATATTTTACCATTAGCCAATATAGGTCATGAAAATCCACCGTGCATGAATACTTGGAGGGGTGACCTCATCATGCAAATTAGAGGGGCTGCCTCTAATTTAATATACTGGTTTTTGGGTAGGAGGGATCAGCTCCTTGTGAAGGATGCAAGGCACACACCACATTCACCATGAAATCCTGACTGAAAACATGTAACTAGGATGCACCCATACGCCCCACATGATAAATATAATATAAATGGCCAAAAGCTGAAGGGACGCCACGAGCAATCACTCTGCCGTGGTGAAGTCATAACATCAGTGCCTCTAATGTTATGGTTATGGTACCTCCATAACTATGTGAAACTGGTCATGCATGTATATGGCTATAGGTATTCTAAATTAAACATAATCAATTCAAACTCATACTTATACTACGGGAAAACATTTGGCTGCATACGGGGAATCCTAATAAAGAAAGAATGTCCATACTGAAAGGACGGGAATCCGTACCTTATGTCCAGTGAACGAAGAAGACGAACTTAGAGGAATCCTACTTCCGTATCACTAATGCTACATAAATACATACATGAATGAGTATCTGCTTACTAATACGTAACTGATTTTATGTCATGTCTTAGCTTATTTTACATGTTCTTATCATGTTTTACTGTTTTTAAGCCTTAAACTGTGTTTATCTTATATTCTGTTTACCCTGATTAAGTATTTATGGTGTTTCATGTATTACTATACTTACTGTGTAATAATAAGTAACTTTCCAAAAATAGCAGGTTTCCTAAAATAGAAAATTACCAAAAATAGAAAGTTTCCAAAAATAGAAAGTTTCCAAAAATATAAAGTTTCCAAAAAGAGACTTTCCAAAAATAGAATTACTGCTTAAAATAGATAAGTTTCTAAAAATAGAAAGTTTTCATAAATAGATTAGCTGCCTTATTTAAATAAGTTTCCATAAATAGATTAGCTGCCTGAAACAAATAGGTTTCTAAAAATAGAAAGTTTCCATAAATAGATTAACTGCCTTATTTAAATAAGTTTCTAAAAATAGAACGTTTCCATAATTAGATATAAGCTGGTTAAATAAGCTAAGTATATAAGCCTAAGTGTTTTCATGATTATTTTCTAAGTCATATGATATAATGTATAGTTTATTAATTATTTCATGTAATTAAAATAAACTATATGTTAAAATATTTAATTAAAGTATATCATGTTTTTAATTAAATAAAGTTAAATACTTAGGTTAAAACATGTATTATTATTTATTAATAATATAACCTAAGTCATGTTAATTAATTAATTATAACCATGGTTTTTAAATAATTAATTAATTATAAGTCTAAAAATATAAAAATACTTAGGTTAATAATTTCATGATTTTAATAATTAATATAACCTAAGTCATGTTATTAAATTAATCATGTCATGTTTATTAATTTAATTTTAACATAAGATTATAAAAAAAATAATAATCTTAACATACACCGTGAACCGGATCTTGACTAAGAACCATGAACCGGACATGAAATCGACACCATACCCCGAACCACATCGGGGTTCCCCTTGTCTTGTTGCTGTCGTGGGAACCACACCAACCAACCGGGACCATATGGTCTCGGTGGTGGTCGAGTAGCCAAACCGAGACCCCTTCGGGGTTCGGTTTTGGCGCCGACCAAAAACAAACACCCCTAAAACACCCTTTTGATTTATTCCAAAACTAATTTCATGTTAGCTCTATGATTTGATTAGGTTTTTAAAAAAAACACATCATGTTCTTAATTATTTAAAAGACCAAATCAAAAGAAAAGAGTTAAAAGAATTACCGAATGTGTGGATCTAAACAAGGATGAACAAACACGAACACTAGCACCAAAACCAAGATCAAAGATCAAATAAACACCCCTTTGGTGTGTTTATGGGTGGCGGACAAAAAGAAAAGAAAAGGAGAAGGAAGAACTCTTTTAGGTTTTGTAGAAATCTTTTGTAAAAGTGAAAATGAGTAGTGATCTTTTCCTTTTACCCTTCTTAGTTAATTTTGAGATGGGCTTGGCCCATCTCTCCCTTGTTGCCGCGGGTAGGGGCCCCACATGGGGTACCCGTACCGTTTTCCGTGTCTCGATGTTTAATTGTTCGTTCATGTTTATTTGTGTTCGCGTTTAATGTGTTCTCGTTAAATAATTATCGTGACCTAATATATTTATTTACGCTCGTAATAAATATATATACGTAATTAATAATAGTTCGTGATTTAATTACGTTCATGATTTCATGATCGCATGTTTGTGATTACTTATTGTCAAATAGTTATTGCGTACTCGTGCGTAGAAAATACTTATCGTGTTCTCACACGTACGTAATACGTAAAATCCTAACACGTAATCGTAATCATGATATAATAGGAAAGTTTTAATCTAATACGTACGATCTTAAGAGTACTATTCATGGTAAAAGCATGCGGGTTTTACAACTCTCCCCCCCCCCCTAAAACTAATAATTCGTCCCCGAGTTATAGATAAAGTAAACTGGAAAAGAAGAACGTACCCGAATTCAAAATATGAAATGAGGGTAAGAAGCCCGGATAGACTCCTCTGTTTCCCAAGTGGCTTCCCGCTCGGTATGATCCCTCCATAGGATTTTGACGAATGGAATCGTCTTCTTTCTCATGACTCGTTCTTGTCTATCAAGAACTCGTTCGGGTTCTTCTATAAAAGTGAGATCTTCACGTATCTGTTCCAGTGGATACTGAACCATGTGAAGGGGATGATATTGGTACCCTCTGAGTAAGGACACATGAAACACATTGTGCACATGCGAAAGTTGCGGAGGTAACGCCAATCGGTAAGATACTTCACCGACTCGTTCAATGATATCAAACGGTCCGATGAAACGAGGACTGAGCTTCCCTTTAATCCCGAAGCGTCTAACACCACGTGCCGGCGAAACCTTAAGGAAGGCGTGATCTCCTACGTTAAAATGTATGTCCCTACGATGCTTATCGGCGTAACTCTTCTGACGTGACCGTGCTTCCTGAAGTTTCTGCTTAGCTACTGCGATCTTCTCATTGGTCATCTCTATAATTTTTGGTCCTTCAAGTGTTCGCTCACCAACCTGATCCTAGCAGATTGGGGCGCGACACTTCCTGCCATACAACATCTCGAAAGGAGCACACTTGATACTTGTGTGCCAACTGTTGTTGTATGCAAACTCCACCAAACAGATATAATCGTCCCAATCACCCGTCCATTCCAATGCACATGACCTCAACATATATTCCAATGTCTGAATGGTTCGCTCCGACTGTCCGTCCGTTTGAGGATGAAAAGCCGTGCTAAGCTTAAGTTGTGTACCCCAAGCTTTCTATAGACTCTTCCAAAAGCGCGAAGTGAATCGAGGATCTCTGTCTAAGACGATGCTGGATGGTGCACCATGGAGTCTCATGATCTCTCTTCTATATGTATCGGCGAGTTTACTTACCGGATCTTCCTTGCGGATCGGTAAGAAATGAGCTGATTTGGTAAGTCGATCAACGATAACCCAAATTGCATCGTGTTTCCTCTTGGTAGGCGGAAGACCAGTAACAAAATCCATGGTGATTTTGTCCCACTTCCACTCTGGAATATCTAACGGTTGAACGAGACCGCCAGATCACTGATGCTCGATCTTAACCTGCTGGCAGGTAAGACATTTGGAGACGTAAGTGGCCACATCCTGTTTCATACCACTCCACCAAAAGTACTGCTTGATGTCATGGTACATCTTAGTCGAACCAGGATGTATAGAGAATGGGGAGCTATGAGCTTCACCTAACAAGGCTTCCCGGAGTTCTTGGTTATCAGGAACACAAAGTCTCGTGCCCTGCCATACGATACCATCTGAATATACTCTGATTTCTGTCTGTTTCTCCAAATTATGTACTATCGCCCAGATTTCTCCGTCATCCTTCTGAGCTTCCTTGATCTTAGAGAGTAACTCGGGTTCTACTCTAAGATTAGCCCAGTAACTGTGCTGTCCACATACCATGATCTCGATGTCTAGTCGCTCCAAGTCTCTTATGACTTCCTCTTCGATTTTAATGTCGTTGATCATTCCGGACTTCCTGCTAAGAGCATCTGCTACTACATTTGCCTTTCCGGGATGATACTGTAGATTAATGTCATAATCCTTCAACAGCTCTAACCATCTACTCTGCCTCATGTTCAATTCACGTTGAGTGAAGATATACTTCAAGCTCTTGTGGTCCGTGAAGATGTCACATGATTCTCCATATAAGTAGTGCCTCTATATTTTCAATGCAAACACGACTGCAGCAAGTTCCAAGTCATGCGTGGGGTAATTTTCTTCATAAGGCTTAAGCTGCCGTGAAGCGTACGCGATCACTTTCCCATGTTGCATGAGAACACAGCCAAGTCCCTTCCCCGATGCATCGCTATAGATTTGAAATCCACCCGTACCAAATGGGAGAGTAAGAATAGGTGCAGATACTAGCTTCTGCTTCAGGTCTTCAAATCTCTTCTCTCGTTCTTGAGTCCAGACGAATTTCTCCCCTTTCCGCATCAGTTTGGTCAATGGTAGTGCTAAGAGGGAAAAGTTCTCCACGAACCTATGGTAATAGCCAGCTAAGCCTAAGAAACTGCGGACTTCCATCGTTGATGTCAGCCTTGGCCACTTAGTAATGGCCTCAACCTTCGCTGGATCCATAGTGATTCCTTCTGCTGATACAATGTGACCTAAGAATGCCACCTTGTCTAACCAGAACTCACACTTGGAGAATTTAGCATACAGCTACTTCTGGCGAAGAATCTGTAGTACTGTACGAAGATGGTCTTCGTGTTCCTCCTTGGACTTTGAGAAAATCAGGATGTCATCGATGAAGACAATGACGAACTTGTCCAGAAACTCATGGAAGATTCTGTTCATCAAATCCATGAACACTGCTGGAGCATTTGTCAGGCCAAATGGCATAACTACAAACTCGTAGTGGCCATAGCGGGTACGAAAGGCAGTCTTAGCGATGTCCTGCTCCTTGACCCGTAGCTGATGATAGCCTGACCTAAGATCAATCTTGGAGAAGTGTTTGTCCCCATGCAGTTGGTCAAACAGATCGTCTATACGTGGCAGTAGATATCTATTCCGGATAGTAATCTTGTTGAGCTCGCGATAGTCTATGCAAAGACGCATACTGCCGTCCTTCTTCTTAACAAACAAGACCGGTGCGCCCCATGGAGATGCGCTCGGTCGAATGAAACCTCGTTCAAGAAGTTCTTGCAGTTGATCCTTCAGCTCCTTCAGCTCTATGGGAGCCATGCGATAAGGAGCCTTGGAGGTCGGTTCAGCTCCTGGAATAAGCTCGATACTGAATTCCACTTCTCGTGCATGTGGTATGCCCGGAAGTTCTGCTGGAAAAACATCTTGGAATTCCGACACTATTGGTTGATCCTGAATTGATGGAGATTCAGCATCCATGTCGTGAACCGTAGCTAGATAACCCTCACAGCCATGTGATAGTAGTGCACGCGCTTGTAGGGTAGATATGACTTGTACAGACCGTCCGGGTATGAACCCGTTATGAATGTACTCTGGTGCATTAACATCACCGAAGATAACTCGATATGAATGGCAGTCTATGGTAGCATGATGCTTGGATAGCTAATCCATGCCCAAAATCATGTCGAAGTCATTCATGTCCAGCGGAAGTGCGTCAACAGGTCGAACCTTATCGTCAAATTCTAGGGGAAGACTCTAGTATACATGGGTGATTAATACAGAGTCCCTCAAAGGCGTGGAAATAGTAAGCCTATTTCCTAGTGGCACGGGGAGCATCCTAATGTTCTTAGCATAAGCAGTAGAAATAACCGAGTGAGTAGCACCCGTATCGAAAAGAACACATGCAGCTTGACCATACATATACAAGATTCTAGTGATGGTACTTGTAGACTTGTTGGCCTGGTCTCGAGATGTCATGTAGACACGCCCGGTGGTAGGAGGCGGCTTGGAATCAACATGTCCCGATGTACCCTCCATCTCGCCCTTACGACAATCCTTCATGATATGGCCAGGAAGACCACACTTGAAGCATGCGTCAGTGTTACGACGACATGACCCTGGGTGCCTACGGTGGCAAGTAGAGCAAAGAGGATGAGTAAATCCTCCAGCAGGTGCTCTGGCTGGCTGGGAACCTGATAAAACATTTTACGTAAGACATGATAATAGGGTACAAAGGACAATGCGGAAATCGTAAGATTGAATACCAGTGATAGCTGGACGGCTAGGCTGTGAACCTCTCGGGTTCTGGTCCCTACCGTTTCCATGGTTCCTGGTAGAAGTTTTGTTAAAGTGTCAGAATATGAGTTATAACATGAAATCATAATGAAATGTGTAAGTATTAGGACCTGCTGCTGTTGGAGTGTCCAGCGTTGTTACGGTAATTATCATTACCGCCACGCCTATTCATAGCAGAACGGTCGTTAGTCTGACCGTTTCCCTTGGGCTGATGAGGCTGCTGCTGAGTAGCCGGCTGAGACCGGTCCCCAGTTTTCTGCCTGGAAGATACATTTAAAGAGATGAATAATTGACATATATGGAAAGTATACGGATTGGTCACCGCTTGAATACGAATGTTTACCTCTTGCCGGGTCTCTCAGCTTCCCCGAACTCATCTCTGTCTTGTAGCATCTCCAGCTTACGTGCTGCATCGGCCACTTGTGCTACAGTGTTGAACGTAGCACACACCAGATTGTTCACGACCGATGTGCGAAGAGCCCACCTAAAGTGGTGTGCCTGCTCTTCAGTAGTATCTGCAGCCGCACCAAGGAAACCAGCTAAGCAAAGAAAGCGCTGCATAAACTCGTTGCTATTCTCCCCAGCTCTCTGTCGGATCCCATGGTACTCTCTCTTGAGCTTGTCTTGCTCAGCCTTCGGAAAGAACTGCTCCATCACCCTGTCCTTGCACTGAGCCCAAGTCAAACCAGCAACCCACTCGTCACCACCCTCAGACTGCATCAACGCTAACCACCAATTTAGCACATCGCCTTCGAACCGATAGCATGCCAACCTCGCCTTGTATGCGGGGTCACAACCCATAGCATTGAAAATCTTCTCGATATGAGCCAACCAGCTTTTAGCATCACTGGGGCTATCTGTCTTCTCAAAAGCTCGAGGACGGAGCTTGTTGAATCTCTTCAGCCATACTGCTAATGTCATTGGAGGAGGAGGTGTCTGATTATGCTGCTGATTGTTGGCAGCTTGAACTTCAGCCCTGATGTCGTTCCTCAGTTGAGGAAGCAAAGCTTGCATAGCAGCTTGAATTGCAGCATTGAGCTGTTCCTGTTCGCGTGTGAGAACCATCTGACAGTATAACATAAAACATATGATTAAACAGATCAAAACATAATATATATATATATATACATGAAAAAAGTTTATACCAAAATTTCAAGAGAAAAATTTTATGCAAGAAAATCTTTGTGTATGAATGCATGATGCAGTTTTATGAAAACTTTGTATGCTCGAGAGTGAACGCCTATGGTCAGTTCACCCAAAACAAAAGACATGGCGAGGGGACGTCTATGGGTCGGTCCCAAATTTAAAAGTTTCGATAAAACACATGCGACTAAATAGGGTCAGTCCTGTACCAACCATTACTTAGTCATAAATCTGCGACAATGACATATATATGTATGCATAAAAATGATGAATGCATGAAAACAACTGTCAGTTCTAGGAATACCGTAGTGACTACCCACTAATCACAGGTCATATTTTGAGAGCCTACAGGTCAAAACCAGGCTCTAATACCATAATTGTAACACCCCATTTTGATAATGGAAATGTCACACGTAATTATGGCGTGTCATCAAAGCATACAAGGAAAAATGTCTAAACATTACATGACCATAAAAGGAAAATACCGGAATCAAACATCGGTAGTCCAAAAGTAAAGCTCATCACACACAAACATAGTATAGTAAAGAAAAGGACCAAACAATGTCCATAGCAAATGTATCAAAAGAAAGGTAATGCATAAAGTAAAGAAAGGCTAGAAAGCTTCCAGTCCATATGCACGTACGCTTAAATTCTACGAGAGTCCCTAAGTACCTGCCGTTTTGGGAACATAGAAAAGGAAAACGGCTGAACAATACGCTCAGTGCACGGATGTACAATAGAGCATAAATAGGATAAGCCTATAACATATAACAGTGGAAGAAACTAAGTCCTGAGTAACCTGGTTAAGTCTTGATAAAACTGGTTTTATAGTTTGAAAAGCCTTATGTTTATCTTGTAAAACTGTGTATCATATTTTACCATTAGCCAATATAGGTCATGAAAATCCACCGTGAAGGATGCAAGGCACACACCACATTCACCATGAAATCCTAACTGAAAATATGTAACTAGGATGCACCCATACGCCCCACATGATAAATATAATATAAATGGCCAAAAGCTGAAGGGACGCCACGAGCAATCACTCCGCCATGGTGAAGTCATAACATCAGTGCCTCTAATGTTATGGTTATGGTACCTCCATAACTACGTGAAACTGGTCATGCATGTATATGGCTATATGTATTCTAAATTAAACATAATCAATTCAAACACATACTTATACTACAGGAAAACATTTGGCTGCATACGGGGAATCCTAATAAGGAAAGAATGTCCATACTGAAAGGACGGGAATCCGTACCTTATGTCCAGTGAACGAAGAAGACAAACTGAGAGGAATCCTACTTCCGTATCACTAATGCTACATAAATACATACATGAATGAGTATCTGCTTACTAATACGTAACTGATTTTATGTCATGTCTTAGCTTATTTTACATGTTCTTATCATGTTTTACTGTTTTTAAGCCTTAAACTGTGTTTATCTTATATTTTGTTTACCCTGATTAAATATTTCTGGTATTTCATGTATTATTATACTTACTGTGTAATAATAAGTAACTTTCCAAAAATAGCAGGTTTCCTAAAATAGAAAGTTTCCAGAAATAGAATTACTGCTTAAATTAGATAAGTTTTTTAAAAATAGAAAGTTTCCATAAATAGATTAGCTGCCTTATTTAAATAAGTTTCCATAAATAGATTAGCTGCCTGAAACAAATAAGTTTCTAAAAATAGAAAGTTTCCATAAATAGATTAACTGCCTTATTTAAATAAGTTTCTAAAAATAGAACGTTTCCATAATTAGATATAAGCTGGTTAAATAAGCTAAGTATATAAGCCTAAGTGTTTTCATGATTATTTTCTAAGTCATATGATATAATGTATAGTTTATTAATTATTTCATGTAATTAAAATAAACTATAGATTAAAATATTTAATTAAAGTATATCATGTTTTTAATTAAATAAAGTTAAATACTTAGGTTAAAACATGTATTATTATTTATTAATAATATAACCTAAGTCATGTTAATTAATTAATTATAACCATGGTTTTTAAATAATTAACTAGCTATAAGTCTAAAAATATAAAAATACTTAGGTTAATAATTTCATGATTTTAATAATTAATATAACCTAAGTCATGTTATTAAATTAATCATGTCATGTTTATTAATTTAATTTTAACATAAGATTATAAAAAAAATAATAATCTTAACATACACCGTGAACCGGATCTTGACTAAGAACCATGAACCGGACATGAAATCGACACCATACCCCGAACCACATCGGGGTTCCCCTTGTCTTGTTGCTGCCGTGGGACCCACACCAACCAACCGGGACCATATGGTCTCGGTGGTGGTCGAGTAGCCAAACCGAGACCCCTTCGGGGTTCGGTTTAGGCGCCGGCCAAAAACAAACACCCCTAAAACACCCTTTTGATTTATTCCAAAACCAGTTTCATGTTAGATCTATGATTTGATTAGGTTTTTTAAAAAAACACATCATGTTCTTAATTATTTAAAAGATCAAATCAAAAGAAAAGAAAGCTAAAAGAATTACCGAATGCGTGGATCTAAACAAGGATGAACAAACACGAACACTAGCACCAAAACCAAGATCAAAGATCAAATAAACACCCCTTTGGTGTGTTTATGGGTGGTGGCCAAAAAGAAAAGAAAAGGAGAAGGAAGAACTTTTTTAGATTTTGTAGAAATCTTCTATAAAAGTGAAAATGAGTAGTGATCTTTTCCTTTTACCCTTCTTAGTAAATTTTGAGATGGGCTTGGCCCATATCTCCCTTGTTGCCGCGGGTAGGGGCCCCACATGGGGTACCCGTACCGTTTTCCGTGTCTCGATGTTTAATTGTTCGTTCATGTTTATTTGTGTTCGCGTTTAATGTGTTCTCGTTAAATAATTATCGTGACCTAATATATTTATTTACGCTCATAATAAATATATATACGTAATTAATAATAGTTCGTGATTTAATTACGTTCATGATTTCATGATCGCATGTTCTTGATTAATTATTGTCAAATAATTATTGTGTGCTCATGCGTAGTAAATACTTATCATGTTCTAACACGTACGTAATACGTAAAATCCTAACACGTAATCGTAATCATGCTATAATAGGAAAGTTTTAATATAATACGTACGATCTTAAGGGTACTATTCATGGTAAAAGCATGCGGGTTTTACACTTCTAATCCAAATTTCTTTAGCATTTCTTTAACATACTTGGATTGATTAAAGAAAATACCATCGTCCATTTGTTTAATTTGGAGTCGTAAAAAGAAGTTAAGTTCTCCCATCATACTCATTTCAAACTCGTCATGCATGATTTTGGCAAAGTCATCACACAATGATTGACAAGTTGAACCAAATATAATGTCATCAACATATATTTGTACGATAATGAGGTGAGAACCTTTCTTCTTTGTAAAGAGTGTATTGTCTACCATCCCCATGGTATACTCATGTTTTACAAGAAACGCTTTAATTCTATCATACCAAGCTTTGGGTGCTTGTTTGAGACCATAAAGAGCTTTCTTAAGCTTGTAAATATGATCTGGTTTCTCAAAATCAATGAAGCCGGGAGGTTGAGCCACATATACCTCCTCATTGATCAAACCGTTAAGAAATGCACTCTTTACATCCATTTGTTGAAGATTAAAGTCTAAAGCACAGGCGTAAGCTAAGAGGATTCTAATAGATTCTAATCTAGCTACGGGTACGTATGTCTCATCATAATCAATACCTTCTTGTTGATTATAGACTTGAGCTACAAGTATAGCCTTGTTACGAGACACAACACCATTCTCATCTAACTTATTCTTATATACCCATTTGGTTCCTATTATGGTCGAACTTCTAGGCGGAGGAACAAGTTCCCAAACGTCATTAGCAATGAATTGATTCAATTCTTCTTGCATAGCGATGATCCAACTCTCACCCATCAAAGCTTCTTTAACATTCTTTGGTTCAATCAAGGAGACGAAACAAAAGAAGTTACTTTGATTTTGGACTTGAGATCTTAGGGTCCTTTGATTTAATTCGCCTATGACGTTATCAAGAGCATGATCCTTAGACTCATTAATGTTTACTCCTTTTTTAACACTAAGGTCTTCAACTCCTATGTTTCTAACATCTTTGGCATTAACTATGTCTATTTCATCTAAGTCATCATCTACCAAAGGTGGTGTCTTAGATGAAGGTGGGGTTTCATCAAATGTCACGTTAAGTGATTCTTCAATTACACTCGAGGTTCTATTGAGGACTATGTAGGCTTTGCTAGTTTGAGAATAACCTAAAAAGATACCTTCGTAAGACTTTGGGTAAAACTTAGTAAGGTAATATTTGGTGTTGAGAATGAAGCACTTGCTTCCAAACACCCTAAAGTATTCCAATGAGGGCTTCTTACCTTTAAGCATCTCATAGGGGGTCATTCCTAGAAAAGGTCGAATAAGAATTCGGTTGAGAATGTAAGTCGATGTGTCCACGACATTGCACCAAATATTTTGAGGCAAAGATTGCTCATTTAACATCGTCCTACTCATCTCTTGGATGGTCCTATTCTTCCTTTCAACTACCCCATTTGATTGTGGAGTGCGAGGAGCCGAGAAGTTATGGGTAATACCATGAGCTTCACAAAAGGCACCAAATTGCACTTCATTATCAAATTCCCTACCATGATCTGTCCTAATAGAGACAATTTAACATCCTAGTTGATTTTGATTCTTCGACTAAAGGTTTCGAAGTGATCGAAAGCTTCATTCTTAATCGCCAAAAATCTAGTCCAAGTGAATCTAGAGTTGTCGTCAACTATAACTAGGGTATAAAGGTTACCTCCATAACTCCGTATGGCGGAAGGTCCAAAGAGATCCATATGTAAGAGCTCTAAACACCGAGAGGTCGAATCCAAATTCTTGGCTTTGTAAGTGACTATCAAACTTCATCTTGGGGAGATGTCTTACCAACTCCTTAGAGACTAGAGGTTGAATTAAACGCATATTAGCGTGACCTAATCTCATATGCCAAAGAGTAGAACTATCATCTAAAGTCGCTAGACATAAGTTGTCCTTTGACTTCCTATTAACCTTGATGACATAAAGCCCATGCTTTCTAACACCTTTTCCAATGACTTTTCCATCTTTTACGATTTCACTGTCATATTCCGAAAAGATGACCTTACACTTATTGTCACAAATTTGACCTATACTTAGAAGGTTATAACCTAAGTTATCTACGTGCTCTACGTTTTCTATAGTCATAGAGTCAAGAGAGACCGTACCTTTGCCAATGATATTAGCATGTCTATTAATAGCGAATGTAACGTTACCTCCATCATGTGCTTTGTAGTGTTAGAACAAACTTCGATTACCCGTCATGTGTTTAGAACAACCACTATCCTTAATCCACTCGTCGGGCTCTAGATCGATTCCCAAGCATATCTAGGTAACAACACACAAGATCAAATATTTGGTCCCCAATATCTCATGGGTCCAAAATTGTTAGTTCCAAACATCCCTTGCATTTGGTTGGGATGCATGAATGAAAGAGACATTCCCCATGGGGAAAAGTATTGTTGTTGAAAATTATTCCAATTCATATGGCCATTTTATTGTCCATAGTTTCTCCTATGTGTCTTTGATCTTGATCTAGTATTATTATTATTCCTCCTAGGTGTTTGGGTTTTACTCCTATGTCGTGGTTTAGCTTGATCATCTCTTTTTGGCGTAGGTGTTCTACTTCTAGGTTTATATTCATTTTGTACTCTTGGAGGAGTAGATGTTTGTCTAGATAAGTTTATAGTTCCCGTTAGAGGTTTACTCGAGGGCTTGTAGAATTTATCTAGAGTAGGCTTTTCGATTATAGGTACTTTGACCTTGTTAATAAGAATATGTTTTGGTCCTTCACCTAAAATTGACTTTTCAGAAAATTCAGGATTTTCACAAAACTCTTCTTCTGGACGCGTTTCCATAGCTCCATTGGCGGTTCCATAGCGATAAGGAACCGCCCCATTATTGGAGCACCGCGTACAGGGGACTGTTTTACTGAAAACCTAACTTGTTTTGGTTCACTAGTTGATGCTTCATTAGTGTTATATCCTAACCCAAGTTTTTCCTTAGAATGAATTTGTTTGTTTAACATATCATCAAGAGCATTAGTACCTCTCATGAACTTTTCAAGTCTAATGGAGGTACTCTTAAGGTTTTCATTTTATTGACTAAGGTTTTCACATTTTAAGCATCCTAGGTCTATTTCTTTATTTTTCTCAAGCTTAGCTAATTTCTCTTTTAGCTCACTAATCTCGTTTTCAAGCTTAGTTCTAGTTTATTTTAGCACTTTGTTCTTTTCAATAAATTTTAGACTAAGCTTATGCAAGTTATTGTATTGGCCTTCTAATTCACTATCATATTGAGAAGAACTATTGTTGCAATAATAATCGGTTTCGAAAAGTACCTCTTTAGAAGTGTGAGCCATGAGACACTTCTCATCTTTGGGGTTGTCATCAACATCTTCACCGCTATCGCTCCATGAACCTCAACGAACGTCGCGTGGTTCTTGTCACGTGAAGGCTTAGGACAATCACCAATGAAATGATTTGGATCACCACATCTAAAGCATTTCGTATCACCTTTATCGTCTTTGGCAAATCGGTTTTTAGAGAAGGGTTTCTTGTCGTTGTTTGGTTTCCTCACGTATTGACCTCGTCTGTTGAAGAACTTCTTAAAGTCTCTAACCGCCAATGCATATTCCTCATCATCACCATCCGATGAACTTTCATGATCACTTTGTGCCTTCTTGGCTTTGAGTGCAAGAGACTTTCTTTCACTCTTAGTTTTTCACCATTTCAGAGTCCTTCAAATTTATCATCTCATGAACCTTCAAGTTACCAATTAGTTCATCGAGTGATAATTTGGCGATATCCTTTGATTCTTCAATCGTCGTGACTTTAGCTCTCCATTTGGGATGCAACGCCCTAAGAAACTTCCTAACATTGTTCTTGCTAGAAAAACCTTCATCAAGTGCTTTTAGACTAGTAATAATAGTGTTAAATCTAGCAAATGCACTATCTATGGTTTCATCTTCTAAGATGACAAATTGTTCATATTTTTGAACAAGAAGATCGATTTTACTTTCTTTGACTTGGCTATTACCTTGGTAGGTTACTAAAAGAGTATTCCAAATGTCTTTAGTGGTTTCACACATAAAAATCCTTTCGTACTCTTTCTTTGGTAGAGCATTATAAATCACCATTTTAGCCTCATTATTTTTAGCAAGTTTTCTTTTAGTATCATCATTTGCTTTAGCAAAAGTAACTATCTCCTTACTTTTAGAAACTTCATTATATTGAAATGGCAAAAAGTCACCATTAGTAATAACATGCCAAAGATCTAAATCTTTTGATTTTACATAAGTCTCAAACCTATTTTTCCAATAAATAAAACTATCGGTTTTAAAAAGAGATGGTCTTTGCATTGATTGCCATTCTAGATACTTGTTAGAATCCATATATCAATTCAAGTTTTAAAATACAATATATTTTAAAAAGTCTTGAGCAACCACGCTCTGATACCAATTGTATAAACTTGACCGGGGGGGGGGGGGGGGGGGGTTGAATAGTTTCTTAAATTTTCTTGTTAAAGTTTGGTTTTAAAAATCCTTTTTCAAAAACTTAAGCTTGAGTATTTATGTGAAACCTTCTTATACACAATATGAACAAGGTATAGTGCAACTAACTAATAATCACAAGTATAAAGAATAAAGAATGTAAAGAGATAAGGGAAGAAAAGATCAAACCAAACACCAAGGATTTATAGTGGTTCGGCAACGAAGCTCACTCCTCGTTCCTACTCCACTCCTCGAGTACTCCTTACTCGAGAGTTCACTAATCAACAAGCTCCTTATGGTGGAGAAACCGTACACAACATCACTTAACCAATATCCGACTCTAAGCTAAAAGTCGAGCCCTAATCTTAGCTAGGACCAATCTACACCAATATACTTTGAAGACTAAGTATTAACCCTAATACATACACAACTTCCAAATAAACACAACTACTTCACAACAATGACACAACAATGAATAAATAAGTTTGGATCTTCAATGGATCTTTGAGGTAGACACAACACTTCAACAATGATAGTGTTCTTCTCTTTGCACTTTGATAGGAAAAGATGGGAGGAGAAAGATTCACTTCTAAACAAGTAGTAATCAAACAAATGATCAAGGATTTGAGTGATTTAAGAAGTATGTAAGAATCTGAAAGTTTATGTGCAAAAGAGGTGGATTGAAAGTCTGAGAATGGTCCACTATTTATAAGACAAATGTCCAACGGCTATATCTGCCCGCGGTTCTTTATTGCAGCCCGCAGTTCCTTATCGATAAAGAACCGCCGTAGGCGCTAAGGAATCGCCGGCGTAGAGTCCATTCCCTTTTGTCTTTTAGTGGGTTGGATCGAATCTGGGGATTAAAATATCCTGAAAGGATATTCCAAACCAAGATAGAATATGCCATTTTCAAATTTCATACTTTCAAATAATTAATTTAATAAAACAATTTCTTAAAAAGAAAGTTTAATAATAATACTTTGTCACACTTAATAAAAAGTGAGTTTTAAGAAAAGATTAAATCATTGATCACTTACTTAGTATAATTACCTGTTTGTTCATACCTTAAGTGATAATGGTTGAAATGAAAAATACTTGAACTCAAGAATTCGTTTTTCATTGTTTTCGTAAATGCTTGTTTTTACATATTGTCGTAATCAAAACAAAGCGAGACCAAAAAATGCAAGTAACGTTTTTAGGCATCATTGCATTAACAATCTCTAAGAAACCATATTCCTAAATTAGGTTGACCTTAAGATACTTAAAAATCATTTTCACAGCATGTAGATGTAAAAATCTTTGGATTGACTTGAAACCTTGAACAAGCACACACATCAAACATAATATTTAGCCTTGAAGCAGTAAGATACATCAATGATCCAATTACTGACCTATACAAATGAAGATCAACATTTTCACCATGTTCATCTTTTGACAAAGACTTCTTGGCTTCAAAAGGTGTACTTGCACTTCTTGTATCCATACTTGAAAATTTCTTCAAGATCTCAGCAACATACTTATCTTGGCTGATAAATATTCCATCTTTCCTTTGTTTGACCTGAAGTTCTAAAAAGAAAGTAAGTTCTCCCATATAACTCATCTGAAATCTTCCTTTCATTAAAGCTACAAAATCTTCACACCATGACTTTTTGGTTGAGCCAAAAATGATGTCATCAACATATACCTGAACTAGGATAATATATTCTTCTTTATAAAAAGAGTCTTGTCAATGGTCCCTATCCTATATCCATGTTCCAAAAGAAAATTGGACAAAGTTGCATACCAAGCTCTAGGAAATTGATGAAGACCATAAAGAGCTTTAATAACTTTGTAGACTCTGTTGGGGAACTTAGGATCTACAAAACCTGGAGGTTGTGAAACATATACCTCCTCAGAAATAGTGGCATATAGAAAAGCACTTTTCACATCCATTTGATAGACTATAAATCCCATATATGATGCAAAGGCCAAAAATAACCTAATGGCTTCTATCCTTGCCACTGGTGCAAAAACCTCATTATAGTCTATCACTTCTTCCTGTCTATAGCCCTGAGCAACAAGCCTAGCCTTGTTCCTCACAACAACACCTCTTTCATCCTTTTTTATTCCTGAAAACCCATCTAGTACCAATTACTCTCCTTCCAGAAGGAATATCCACAAGAATCCAAACCTTTTGTAGTTCAAATTGCATTAATTCTTCTTGCATGGCATCTACCCAACTTTCTTCATCAAGAGCTTGAGAAATATTCTTAGGCTCTACTTGTGATAAGAAACAGGCAAACAAACAATGTTGAGTATCCTTATCATTTGTTCTCTGCTGTTGTTTGACATAGCTCACAAGTGCATGAGTTTCAGCACTAGCTTGAATTTGTCTTCTGGTTTGCACAGCAGACCTTTGGTTTCCAATAATTTGAGTTATAAGATGGTCGTTGTTAACTGTATGAGTGGGAATAGGACTGACTGGTATTTCGGTCTCCAAATTATTGAAGTTAGTCACTACACCCTGCTCATCATAAGAAGCATTTGAGAAGATTCCTTCTTTGGGACTAGTAAAACCATCTTCATTATCCATTTCTTGAAGAATGTCTTCTAATGAATCAACAAATTTTGCAGAATTTGTCTTAACAGTACTTGCAGATGAAGTACCGCTAGGTTGTAAATGTACTGTTGAGCTTTGTAATTCCAAGGTTTCTTCTCTTGAATTCTTAGCACTTGCTCTAGCATTATTTTCTTGATCTATAAGCCTATGGAGTTCATCAAGTGAGGCTTGAGCATCATTTGGTATCACTAGTTGATTCTGTTGTGTGCTTGATACAAGGTTTTTGGCCCGTATAAAAATTATATGTTCGTTGTTGTGTATCTAATCGAATTGATCTAGGTTCTCTATGTGCGACTCAGTTTTATTTTGGTGGAAACAAAAATGTGTCGTTGTAGTGTTTAAAATAAAAGGTGCGAAACAATTAAAATAAAGGTGCTCTTAAAGTAAATCTAAATCTAATTTAATGTAAAATGCAAGAATTAAAAGCTTGACTAAAATTAAAAGGCAAAAATGTAAATAACGCAAACTTAAATCTAACTAAGGCAAACTTAAAACGCAACTAAAACTAAATCTTAAACTAAGGCAAATAAACCTAAAGTGCGATCAAGGAAAAAGGCGGGAAAAATAAAGCTCAAAAATAAAAGGGCAGAAACTTAAAAACTAAATTTGACAAAACTGAAAAGAGCCTATCCGGAATATACCCTATTCGGAAAACCTTCAATTCGGAATAATACCTCCTATTCGGAATAAAACCTTCTATCCGGAATATCTGTCCATATTCACAATAAAGTGCCTACTCGGAATATTTTGGCCTATTCGGAATGTCAGCTACTCGGAATATATTCCTATTCGGAATATCCAGTCCTATTCGGAAAGTTCCCTCTATGCGGAATAGTGCTTACTCGGAATGTGGCCCCCTATTCGGAATAAAGTCTATTCGGAATGTAGAATATTCCGCATAAGCCTATCTGCTAAACCCTTACTCGGAATGTTTAATATTCCGAATAGAGCACAAATTGGCAAACCCCTATTCGGAATAATAGCTGAGCACGATTCTGGGAAAGATAAGTAACAGTAACCGAAGAACAAGGAAGGAAGGATAGCTCGGATCTAATAAAAACTTAACAAAATCAACAAAAAGATTAAACCAAACTAATAACAAAACATTTAATCAACATAAACAATCAATCCAAAACAACAAATCAAACAATAAAGATCAAGATAATCAAAACCACTTTAATCAAATCAACAAAAATAAAGAACTTGAACATAAACAAATCAACACAAAGATTAAAGAAAGGTAGAATGAGATTAACAAGATAAAGATAAAGATTAACAAGAAATAAAAGAAAAACTTACTTGAAATTAAATGGTAATTAAGTGCAAGACAAGGTAATTAAATTTGACAAGTATTTAAATTGACAAGGTAATTAAAGGTGCAAGGAAAGTAAATGGTGGAAAACTAATTGTCACACTTAGCCAACAAAATGAAAAATAAATAATCCTAATCTATTTATAGGGGAGGATTAAGGAAGCTTCCTCCCCTCCTTCATTTCTTGTTAATTGCAAGATTAAGCCCTTAAGCATATATTCTTCATTAATTGCATCATTAGTCCTTTTCCTTCTAATCTTCTTTAAACTTGGACTATAATGACTTGTGGCTTGGGATTTCTTTTGAACTCGTCTTTAAATTCTTTAATAAAATAGACTTGAATTCTTCGGCTTTTGATAAACTTCTGTCTTTTGACTTTTTCTTCGATAAATCTTCAGAATTGGTCGTGGACTTCCGTTCTTTTTGCACTCTTGACTTCTTGACTTCGTCTTTCATCCTTTACTTCAATAAAATTCCGTAAATGCCCGTGAATGTCCGTGTTTTCTCCACTTTTCACCTTTTCATCCTAAATCACAACAAAAACACAAACCACGCATAATTCCGACATAAAAGACATAAAATACACGTTTTGGTCCGGTTATTATTGTAATTAAGTGGTAGAAAAGATGGGTGTTTACACACCTATCAAATCCCCTACACTTGACCATTGCAATGTCCTCATGCAATGCATAGTTACAAAGCAAGATTACACTTTTCATCATAATCAATCCACGTTGGCCTTTATTAAAGAAATAGAAAAATTAAAAACATAAAGAAATCAAAAGCATACCTTGGGTTTTGAAAATGTTATGAATAATCATCATCCTCAAGTTTTCACTTTCTCCAAACCAAGCTTAAAAACGAGATCATTGTTATTATAAGTTAGTAGACTATCACGAACTCATGTGGGCCAATTATTCACTTAGACTCCCTTATTCCTAGGGGTATCTCTTATATTTTATTATTTGTCTTGAATGATCACGAAGATGCATTTTTGACTTATTTAGATAGTTATTAAGTATGAAAATAAAGTGAACGATTTAATCAATAGTTAGCTAAAGGACCAAATCTTTTAAAACTGCTTCTCGGGACCTCATAAAGTTCATATCTTGGCATAACTCGCTTCGCGATTTGAGACCTTTCTCGGACCGATATTTGGCAGCGACTTCATACTTCAAATCTTGAGAGACGTTCATGAAATAATGGTCTTCTCTTCATATAGGAATTTCTTCACTTGAAGTTTTGAGAGATTCATACTTGGACCACGACTTCTTCATTTTTCTCCAATATTAATTTTGGACTTTGATATACAACGATCCGCCTCCTTTTATGACTTGGATCTATTTATCCTCATACCTTGTTAGGGTCTTTTCGGATACACTTCTCCATGACTTTTGGGGAGTTTAGCTTTACGTCGTGTGTCTCGATCCTTCATATTGATTTTCGATAAATGATTCTTCACATCACTTTGGATCTTTAGCAACAAAATATAGCCCTCATGCCTTGTTAGGGCCTTTTCGGACTCGCCAATCTTCGCATCCCGCTTCAATAAGTTATGCCTTGGCTATGAACTCTAATCCATACCGAGCAACTTTTAAACGATCTGGGGCTAGAAGCTAAGTAACCTTTCAAATCGTACAACCTTATTTATTAGCAGATAAATTTATTAGCAAGCGATGGGAGAATAGGCTTATAATTAACTCACATAAATTCACGAAAGAATACCGGACTTATAATTGGCTCTATCATCTCTCGTTCTCCACAGTTTAAAATTTCAAGGAATGAGACTCGTGGATACTTAGCCTATTAAATCAAAGTTTTGGGTTTTCGAGTCGCCTATAGGATCTTGCAAATTCTTAGACTTTTTCAAGTTTAGAAATCGCATTTTAAAGTTCCCTTGATAAATGACTCTCTAGGATCAATTATAGGAACTTGCGAAAAGTTCTTGTTCTTAACCCGTGAGAGTTAAGACTTTCGCGTTTTATAGCTCCCTATATAAAAGCCTAGCAAAACTTGACTTAAACACGTTAAGGATACTAGCTAGAGTAAACTCGGATTGAGTCAAAAGATTCACAACGTTTGAAAATTAAAACCACTTATTAAACATTTATTCTAGCAAAGAAACAAAATAACCATACAAAGGTAAAAACTAATAGGCCAAAATAGATCAAAAATTTTGAAAAATGTCGAAAAATTGATTTCCCGGTTAAAATGAGGACAAATACAAAGAAAAGACCACTTAACTTCGATAGAAGTCCCCCTACACTTAAGATAAACATTGTCCTCAATGTTTAAGCATGTGGGAGTAAACTCCCCTACACTTAGGACATTGTGCACGTTGTTTAAATCTCGCTAAGGAAAAGATAACTAAAGAGATTCCTATTTTAATATTGAGAAAATATAAAATAGTGAATCGAAAAGAGTTTAGGATAGAACCGGGAAGAAGTAGAACACGGAATCACGGGTCGTCAAGAATCATCAAGAGTGGATCATTGAAGCGCGAATCCCTGATTAAGAAGTGAGGAGAGGAAAGCAAACCAACGGGTCCCCCCTACACTTATGGTAAAGAAAGCGAAAAGATAGATGCATGGGTTGCCTCCCAAGAAGTGCTTGATTTTTGTTAACCGAGTCGTGAGCCTGACTCGACCTTGATCATCAACGGAAGAAGCATGAAACATATCCACCAGGATCAAAGACATAGTTTTCATCCATCAATAAGCACGAGCTTAAGGCGAACAAGGCAAGCCAAAGAAGAAGTGGCAGGGTTCCCTTAAGCAGCGATGGAGCACGGTGTAAGCAAGTAGGAAGCGGTGCAAGCATGTATTCAAAATTTCCAAAGATCTTTCCTTTTATTTTATCAGGTGGATACTGAGATGGCTTAAAGACTTCAATACCAGGGTCGAACACCTTTTCCTTTAAGGGAAAATAGCACTCAGGCTCAGCCGAGTGTGAAGAAGATCCGCAAAGAAGCACAACCTCGTCCTCAGAAGGGGGACAAAGAGGTGTCAAATCATATGTGCAACGGACTTCGGTGTCGACCGGTTTCTTCTCCTTTGACAGAATGCTCTTCAAATCCAAAGTAGGATCAAGACGATAATTTTCAAAGTCATAAGGAGGAGCATCACTCTCATGAGGGAAGTAAGTGTTGAGAAATTCAGAGAAGTCTTCCTCAAATGAATAATCGTCCAAAGTAGGATCGAGTGATGGCGGAGGATCTTCAGCATGTGAAGAATCGCTCGAGAGAGTATCGGCCTCATCAAAATCATCGAAAGTGGGCAGCTCGGGATACTCAGAAGTACAATCAAAATCATCTGAATCTGAGCTAGAATCATCATCATCATAGGCATCTAAGATCGGTGAAGAATCATAGATTGGAGAAGGTTCCAAAGTGGAGTGAGAATCATCTACATCATCGTCAAAGAGTGGATTATCGATGGAAGAATCGAATAGAGGATTGTCATAGACGGTAAAGTCATCGAGCACATTTATCATATTCACTGATTCTCAGCCTCCAAAGGATTTTCCTGTAAGCTTCCCCATTCTAAAATTTTTTGAATCATCCCCGACTCGTAAGATTAACTCACCTTCGGCCACATCGACTAAAGCTCGTCCGGTTCTCAAGAATGGACGACCAAGTATTAAAGGAATACGAGGGTCCATTTCATAATCAACTACGACAAAATCGACCGGGAAAGTAAATGTGCCAACTTTGATAAACACGTCTTCAGCTATACCAACGGGGTAAGCGAGAGTGCGATTTGCAAGTTCGAGAGTCATCTTTGTTGGAATGAGGTCGGGTAATGATAGTGTTTTCCAAACACTCAATGGCATCAAATTAATACTAGCCCCGAGATCAGCAAGGGCAGTAAATTCTTCAGTTTTGTTAAACACGCAAGGCAACACAAAACGACCGGGATCTCTAAGCTTTTCCGGTAATTCTTTAAGAATAACTGCAGAGCAGTTTTCATTTAAGCGTGTGTTGGCGAGTTCAATCAGTTTCTCCTTCTTGCTGAGCAATTCCTTGAATGCTTTGACAAATTTCGGCATGTGGCAAAGTGCTTCAACAAGGCTGATGTTGATGGTCATTTTAGATAGCATATCCACATATTTCGATACTTGACAATCATTCTTGGTTAGATCATTGGTCTTGCCTATGCGAGAAGGGTATGGGATTCTAGGTTGATAAGGGGAAGGTGAAGGTGTAGTTGGAAAAGGTTGTGATGTTGAAGGGTCCTTTCGAGATACATCGTCATGACGAGGCAGAGACGGTAATGGGGTACTACTACTAGGTGTAGGAGGAGTAGGGATACATGGTGGTGGAGGAGGTGTAGATGATGGTGGTGGGATAGGTGAATCGACAATGGTAATTCCACTACGCGTAGTTATAGCACTCACATTAGCTCGCGGATTAGTGACGGTGTTTGAAGGTAGAGAACCCGAAGAAGAAGGTTGAGCTTCGGGCAAGAAACTAGCCAATAGATTCTTTAATTCAGTCGTTTGAGTGCTGAAGGAAGATTGGATATTATCACGAACCTCGGTTCTGATGTCATTTCCTTGCTTCAAGATATCTCCTTTCAAATTGATTATTTGGCTCTGTAGATTCTTGATTTGCTCACCTTGAGTTCTCATGATGGCATCAACATCGGTGTTTATGGGTGGGTGTGGTTGGGTGGGTGGTTGATAAGGGTTAGAAGCTCTTGGTGGGATTTGGTTGCTTCTATTGTAGTTGTTGGCGGGGTTTTGGTTTTGAGGAGAAAAACCGGGTGAAAGGTAATTGTTGGAACGGTAACTCAGCAGATTTCTATCCCCTTGTTGTCTAGCTTGGTAATTTTCCGGTGAATAATTACCGTAAGCTGCATACACATTTTCCGGATTTCCTTGTGTCGAAGGACAATCGGTGTATGAGTGAGGACCGCCACATGTTTCACAAGGATTAGCAACCGCTTTAACTTGTTGATGTTGTTGGTTTGAAGCGAGAAGCGTAATACTTTTGCTCATTTCAGCCATCATGCGGGTGAGCTCTGTCATCTCAGGGTTGCTGAGGTAGAGGAAACATTGACTCTCGGGTTGTTCCTAGAAGAAGCAGAGGAATCCCAGTTTTTGTGGTGAGTAGTCATGTTCTCAATTAACTCTCTACACTCCTCGGGTCTCCTTTTCATGAATGTGCCACCAGCGGCTGCATTAATCGTATCACGATCTCGAAAAGTCAAACCGTTGTAGAAAGTATCAATTAGGGTCACAGGGAGCATGTTGTGGTTTGGACATCTATCGATCAAGACATTATATCTCTCCCAAGCGTCAAAAAGAGATTCATCGGGATCTTGCATGAAACCGCTAATCTGATTGTGAAGGCTTGTGACCATAGATGGTGGAAAGTAGCGCGACAAAAAGCGTTGAGTCATATCATCCCAAGTGTGAATAGAACTCTTCGGGAGACGATCAAACCATTTCTCGGTATGGTGCGATAGAGTATGTGGAAAGAGTTGTAGGCGAAGAACATCCATTGTGGCCCCAGACAACTTCATGCTTTGGGTGATTGTAATGAACTTGTCGAGGTGTTTGTTGGCATCATCATCAGGCAATCCTCTAAATGGGTTTGTTTGTACTTGCTGAATCATGTGGTGCTTCAACGAAAACTCAGGAGCGTTGATTTGCATCGGCGCAATCGGTCCTCCTCGTCCAAACATGGTTGGTTGACAAAATTCCTCCATGGTCCGAAGATCGGGCTGTGGAAGAGCATGGGTTGTTATTATTATTGAGGTTCGGTGGAATGTTGTTGTTGTTAACACCTGCCATACTTAAATCTTCTTGAGTCTCGGGCTCTTGATAATTAGAAGATCTAGTACGCATACACCTGAAAATGCAAAAGAAAACAAAACCAAACGCAAAGACAATATATATACACAATAAAGATAAAATCTATTTGGATTTTTGAAAATTTTAATTTTATGGTTTTTTATCAATTTTTAATTTTTATGATTTTTTTTGAATTTTTTAGACAAGAAAAATAACGCTCACAAGTGAACGGATCCCAAAAAGCAACGCGTCTTTCACAGAAAACTGTCAATCTTAATGAAAAGAGCCGGCAGCGGCGCCATTTGATACAAGGTTTTTGGCCCGTATAAAAATTATATGTTCGTTGTTGTGTATCTAATCGAATTGATCTAGGTTCTCTATGTGCGACTCAGTTTTATTTTGGTGGAAACAAAAATGTGTCGTTGTAGTGTTTAAAATAAAAGGTGCGAAACAATTAAAATAAAGGTGCTCTTAAAGTAAATCTAAATCTAATTTAATGTAAAATGCAAGAATTAAAAGCTTGACTAAAATTAAAAGGCAAAAATGTAAATAACGCAAACTTAAATCTAACTAAGGCAAACTTAAAACGCAACTAAAACTAAATCTTAAACTAAGGCAAATAAACCTTAAGTGCGATCAAGGAAAAAGGCGGGAAAAATAAAGCTCAAAAATAAAAGGGCAGAAACTTAAAAACTAAATTTGACAAAACTGAAAAGAGCCTATCCGGAATATACCCTATTCGGAAAACCTTCAATTCGGAATAATACCTCCTATTCGGAATAAAACCTTCTATCCGGAATATCTGTCCCTATTCACAATAAAGTGCCTACTCGGAATATTTTGGCCTATTCAGAATGTCAGCTACTCGGAATATATTCCTATTCGGAATATCCAGTCCTATTCGGAAAGTTCCCTCTATGTGGAATAGTGCTTACTCGGAATGTGGCCCCCTATTCGGAATAAAGTCTATTCGGAATGTAGAATATTCCGCATAAGCCTATCTGCTAAACCCTTACTCGGAATGTTTAATATTCCGAATAGAGCACAAATTGGCAAACCCCTATTCGGAATAATAGCTGAGCACGATTCTGGGAAAGATAAGTAACAGTAACCGAAGAACAAGGAAGGAAGGATAGCTCGGATCTAATAAAAACTTAACAAAATCAACAAAAAGATTAAACCAAACTAATAACAAAACATATAATCAACATAAACAATCAATCCAAAACAACAAATCAAACAATAAAGATCAAGATAATCAAAACCACTTTAATCAAATCAACAAAAATAAAGAACTTGAACATAAACAAATCAACACAAAGATTAAAGAAAGGTAGAATGAGATTAAAAGATAAAGATAAAGATTAACAAGAAATAAAAGAAAAAGTTACTTGAAATTAAATGGTAATTAAGTGCAAGACAAGGTAATTAAATTTGACAAGTATTTAAATTGACAAGGTAATTAAAGGTGCAAGGAAAGTAAATGGTGGAAGACTAATTGTCACACTTAGCCAACAAAATGAAAAATAAATAATCCTAATCTATTTATAGGGGAGGATTAAGGAAGCTTCCTCCCCTCCTTCATTTCTTGTTAATTGCAAGATTAAGCCCTTAAGCATATATTCTTCATTAATTGCATCATTAGTCCTTTTCCTTCTAATCTTCTTTAAACTTGGACTATAATGACTTGTGGCTTGGAATTTCTTTTGAACTCGTCTTTAAATTCTTCAGTAAAATAGACTTGAATTCTTCGGCTTTTGATAAACTTCCGTCTTTTGACTTTTTCTTCGATAAATCTTCAAAATTGGTCGTGGACTTCCGTTCTTTTTGCACTCTTGACTTCTTGACTTCGTCTTTCATCCTTTACTTCAATAAAATTCCGTAAATGCCCGTGAATGTCCGTGTTTTCTCCAATTTTCACCTTTTCATCCTAAATCACAACAAAAACACAAACCACGCATAATTCCAACATAAAAGACATAAAATACACGTTTTGGTCCGGTTATTATTGTAATTAAGTGGTAGAAAAGATGGGTGTTTACACACCTATCAGTGCTAACAATTGTTTGTGAGACGGTAGGCAAATGTGGTACATAGATATGAACCTTGTGACACCCTAGGCAAATCCCACATCGGCTGTGGCCATGAGAGATCCATGGTTCATAAGATCACAGTCGCCTTCTCATGACACGACGCGTTTTGTGGTCTACTACAAGTGGGGTTCTTAGGAACTGGCAGTTAAGCGTGCTCACGTCAAAGTAGTACTAGGTTGGGTGACCAGCCGGGAAGTACTTACAAGAGGGCCACAAAGTAAAGTCGTGAGCCTGCGGGCAAAGCGGACAATATTGTAGTCTGAGTAGGCGGGATGTTACAAGTGGTATTAGAGCCACTCCTGAGTCGTTCGAGATGGTGGGGCAAACCTCATCGAGGACGATGAGTCCCGAATGGGGGGGGGGGGGGTTGCTTGTGACACCCTAGGCAAATCCCACATCGGTTGTGGCCAAGAGAGATTCATGGTTCATAAGATAACAGTCGCCTACTCATGACACAAAGCATTTTGTGTTCCAATGCAAGTGGGGTTCTTAGGAACTGGCAGTTAAGCATGCTCATGTCATAGTAGTACTAGGTTGGGTGACCAGCCGGGAAGTAGTTACAAAAGGGCCACAAAGCAAAGTTGTGAGTGTGCGGGTAAAGTGGACAATATTGTAGTCTGAGTAGGCGGGATGTTACAAACCTCATCATCATGCAACTTTTAAATCCATACCGAGAAACTTTTAAACGATCTGGGGCTAGAAGCTAAGTAACCTTTCAAATCGTACAACCTTATTTATTAGCAGATAAATTTATTAGCAAGCGATGGGAGAATAGGCTTATAATTAACTCACATAAATTCACGAAAGAATACCGGACTTATAATTGGCTCTATCATCTCTCGTTCTCCACAGTTTAAAATTTCAAGGAATGAGACTCGTGGATACTTAGCCTATTAAATCAAAGTTTTGGGTTTTCGAGTCGCCTATAGGATCTTGCAAATTCTTAGACTTTTTCAAGTTTAGAAATCGCATTTTAAAGTTCCCTTGATAAATGACTCTCTAGGATCAATTATAGGAACTTGCGAAAAGTTCTTGTTCTTAACCCGTGAGAGTTAAGACTTTCGCGTTTTATAGCTCCCTATATAAAAGCCTAGCAAAACTTGACTTAAACACGTTAAGGATACTAGCTAGAGTAAACTCGGATTGAGTCAAAAGATTCACAACGTTTGAAAATTAAAACCACTTATTAAACATTTATTCTAGCAAAGAAACAAAATAACCATACAAAGGTAAAAACTAATAGGCCAAAATAGATCAAAAATTTTGAAAAATGTCGAAAAATTGATTTCTCGGTTAAAATGAGGACAAATACAAAGAAAAGACCACTTAACTTCGATAGAAGTCCCCCTACACTTAAGATAAACATTGTCCTCAATGTTTAAGCATGTGGGAGTAAACTCCCCTACACTTAGGACATTGTGCACGTTGTTTAAATCTCGCTAAGGAAAAGATAACTAAAGAGATTCCTATTTTAATATTGAGAAAATATAAAATAGTGAATCGAAAAGAGTTTAGGATAGAACCGGGAAGAAGTAGAACACGGAATCACGGGTCGTCAAGAATCATCAAGAGTGGATCATTGAAGCGCGAATCCCTGATTAAGAAGTGAGGAGAGGAAAGCAAACCAACGGGTCCCCCCTACACTTATGGTAAAGAAAGCGAAAAGATAGATGCATGGGTTGCCTCCCAAGAAGTGCTTGATTTTTGTTAACCGAGTCGTGAGCCTGACTCGACCTTGATCATCAACGGAAGAAGCATGAAACATATCCACCAGGATCAAAGACATAGTTTTCATCCATCAATAAGCACGAGCTTAAGGCGAACAAGGCAAGCCAAAGAAGAAGTGGCAGGGTTCCCTTAAGCAGCGATGGAGCACGGTGTAAGCAAGTAGGAAGCGGTGCAAGCATGTATTCAAAATTTCCAAAGATCTTTCCTTTTATTTTATCAGGTGGATACTGAGATGGCTTAAAGACTTCAATACCAGGGTCGAACACCTTTTCCTTTAAGGGAAAATAGCACTCAGGCTCAGCCGAGTGTGAAGAAGATCCGCAAAGAAGCACAACCTCGTCCTCAGAAGGGGGACAAAGAGGTGTCAAATCATATGTGCAACGGACTTCGGTGTCGACCGGTTTCTTCTCCTTTGACAGAATGCTCTTCAAATCCAAAGTAGGATCAAGACGATAATTTTCAAAGTCATAAGGAGGAGCATCACTCTCATGAGGGAAGTAAGTGTTGAGAAATTCAGAGAAGTCTTCCTCAAATGAATAATCGTCCAAAGTAGGATCGAGTGATGGCGGAGGATCTTCAGCATGTGAAGAATCGCTCGAGAGAGTATCGGCCTCATCAAAATCATCGAAAGTGGGCAGCTCGGGATACTCAGAAGTACAATCAAAATCATCTGAATCTGAGCTAGAATCATCATCATCATAGGCATCTAAGATCGGTGAAGAATCATAGATTGGAGAAGGTTCCAAAGTGGAGTGAGAATCATCTACATCATCGTCAAAGAGTGGATTATCGATGGAAGAATCGAATAGAGGATTGTCATAGACGGTAAAGTCATCGAGCACATTTATCATATTCACTGATTCTCAGCCTCCAAAGGATTTTCCTGTAAGCTTCCCCATTCTAAAATTTTTTGAATCATCCCCGACTCGTAAGATTAACTCACCTTCGGCCACATCGACTAAAGCTCGTCCGGTTCTCAAGAATGGACGACCAAGTATTAAAGGAATACGAGGGTCCATTTCATAATCAACTACGACAAAATCGACCGGGAAAGTAAATGTGCCAACTTTGATAAACACGTCTTCAGCTATACCAACGGGGTAAGCGAGAGTGCGATTTGCAAGTTCGAGAGTCATCTTTGTTGGAATGAGGTCGGGTAATGATAGTGTTTTCCAAACACTCAATGGCATCAAATTAATACTAGCCCCGAGATCAGCAAGGGCAGTAAATTCTTCAGTTTTGTTAAACACGCAAGGCAACACAAAACGACCGGGATCTCCAAGCTTTTCCGGTAATTCTTTAAGAATAACTGCAGAGCAGTTTTCATTTAAGCGTGTGTTGGCGAGTTCAATCAGTTTCTCCTTCTTGCTGAGCAATTCCTTGAATGCTTTGACAAATTTCGGCATGTGGCAAAGTGCTTCAACAAGGCTGATGTTGATGGTCATTTTAGATAGCATATCCACATATTTCGATACTTGACAATCATTCTTGGTTAGATCATTGGTCTTGCCTATGCGAGAAGGGTATGGGATTCTAGGTTGATAAGGGGAAGGTGAAGGTGTAGTTGGAAAAGGTTGTGATGTTGAAGGGTCCTTTCGAGATACATCGTCATGACGAGGCAGAGACGGTAATGGGGTACTACTACTAGGTGTAGGAGGAGTAGGGATACATGGTGGTGGAGGAGGTGTAGATGATGGTGGTGGGATAGGTGGATCGACAATGGTAATTCCACTACGCGTAGTTATAGCACTCACATTAGCTCGCGGATTAGTGACGGTGTTTGAAGGTAGAGAACCCGAAGAAGAAGGTTGAGCTTCGGGCAAGAAACTAGCCAATAGATTCTTTAATTCAGTCGTTTGAGTGCTGAAGGAAGATTGGATATTATCACGAACCTCGGTTCTGATGTCATTTCCTTGCTTCAAGATATCTCCTTTCAAATTGATTATTTGGCTCTGTAGATTCTTGATTTGCTCACCTTGAGTTCTCATGATGGCATCAACATCGGTGTTTATGGGTGGGTGTGGTTGGGTGGGTGGTTGATAAGGGTTAGAAGCTCTTGGTGGGATTTGGTTGCTTCTATTGTAGTTGTTGGCGGGGTTTTGGTTTTGAGGAGAAAAACCGGGTGAAAGGTAATTGTTGGAACGGTAACTCAGCAGATTTCTATCCCCTTGTTGTCTAGCTTGGTAATTTTCCGGTGAATAATTACCGTAAGCTGCATACACATTTTCCGGATTTCCTTGTGTCGAAGGACAATCGGTGTATGAGTGAGGACCGCCACATGTTTCACAAGGATTAGCAACCGCTTTAACTTGTTGATGTTGTTGGTTTGAAGCGAGAAGCGTAATACTTTTGCTCATTTCAGCCATCATGCGGGTGAGCTCTGTCATCTCAGGGTTGCTGAGGTAGAGGAAACATTGACTCTCGGGTTGTTCCTAGAAGAAGCAGAGGAATCCCAGTTTTTGTGGTGAGTAGTCATGTTCTCAATTAACTCTCTACACTCCTCGGGTCTCCTTTTCATGAATGTGCCACCAGCGGCTGCATTAATCGTATCACGATCTCGAAAAGTCAAACCGTTGTAGAAAGTATCAATTAGGGTCACAGGGAGCATGTTGTGGTTTGGACATCTATCGATCAAGACATTATATCTCTCCCAAGCGTCAAAAAGAGATTCATCGGGATCTTGCATGAAACCGCTAATCTGATTGTGAAGGCTTGTGACCATAGATGGTGGAAAGTAGCGCGACAAAAAGCGTTGAGTCATATCATCCCAAGTGTGAATAGAACTCTTCGGGAGACGATCAAACCATTTCTCGGTATGGTGCGATAGAGTATGTGGAAAGAGTTGTAGGCGAAGAACATCCATTGTGGCCCCAGACAACTTCATGCTTTGGGTGATTGTAATGAACTTGTCGAGGTGTTTGTTGGCATCATCATCAGGCAATCCTCTAAATGGGTTTGTTTGTACTTGCTGAATCATGTGGTGCTTCAACGAAAACTCAGGAGCGTTGATTTGCATCGGCGCAATCGGTCCTCCTCGTCCAAACATGGTTGGTTGACAAAATTCCTCCATGGTCCGAAGATCGGGCTGTGGAAGAGCATGGGTTGTTATTATTATTGAGGTTCGGTGGAATGTTGTTGTTGTTAACACCTGCCATACTTAAATCTTCTTGAGTCTCGGGCTCTTGATAATTAGAAGATCTAGTACGCATACACCTGAAAATGCAAAAGAAAACAAAACCAAACGCAAAGACAATATATATACACAATAAAGATAAAATCTATTTGGATTTTTGAAAATTTTAATTTTATGGTTTTTTATCAATTTTTAATTTTTATGATTTTTTTTGAATTTTTTAGACAAGAAAAATAACGCTCACAAGTGAACGGATCCCAAAAAGCAACGCGTCTTTCACAGAAAACTGTCAATCTTAATGAAAAGAGCCGGCAGCGGCGCCATTTGATACAAGGTTTTTGGCCCGTATAAAAATTATATGTTCGTTGTTGTGTATCTAATCGAATTGATCTAGGTTCTCTATGTGCGACTCAGTTTTATTTTGGTGGAAACAAAAATGTGTCGTTGTAGTGTTTAAAATAAAAGGTGCGAAACAATTAAAATAAAGGTGCTCTTAAAGTAAATCTAAATCTAATTTAATGTAAAATGCAAGAATTAAAAGCTTGACTAAAATTAAAAGGCAAAAATGTAAATAACGCAAACTTAAATCTAACTAAGGCAAACTTAAAACGCAACTAAAACTAAATCTTAAACTAAGGCAAATAAACCTTAAGTGCGATCAAGGAAAAAGGCGGGAAAAATAAAGCTCAAAAATAAAAGGGCAGAAACTTAAAAACTAAATTTGACAAAACTGAAAAGAGCCTATCCGGAATATACCCTATTCGGAAAACCTTCAATTCGGAATAATACCTCCTATTCGGAATAAAACCTTCTATCCGGAATATCTGTCCCTATTCACAATAAAGTGCCTACTCGGAATATTTTGGCCTATTCGGAATGTCAGCTACTCGGAATATATTCCTATTCGGAATATCCAGTCCTATTCGGAAAGTTCCCTCTATGCGGAATAGTGCTTACTCGGAATGTGGCCCCCTATTCGGAATAAAGTCTATTCGGAATGTAGAATATTCCGCATAAGCCTATCTGCTAAACCCTTACTCGGAATGTTTAATATTCCGAATAGAGCACAAATTGGCAAACCCCTATTCGGAATAATAGCTGAGCACGATTCTGGGAAAGATAAGTAACAGTAACCGAAGAACAAGGAAGGAAGGATAGCTCGGATCTAATAAAAACTTAACAAAATCAACAAAAAGATTAAACCAAACTAATAACAAAACATATAATCAACATAAACAATCAATCCAAAACAACAAATCAAACAATAAAGATCAAGATAATCAAAACCACTTTAATCAAATCAACAAAAATAAAGAACTTGAACATAAACAAATCAACACAAAGATTAAAGAAAGGTAGAATGAGATTAAAAGATAAAGATAAAGATTAACAAGAAATAAAAGAAAAAGTTACTTGAAATTAAATGGTAATTAAGTGCAAGACAAGGTAATTAAATTTGACAAGTATTTAAATTGACAAGGTAATTAAAGGTGCAAGGAAAGTAAATGGTGGAAGACTAATTGTCACACTTAGCCAACAAAATGAAAAATAAATAATCCTAATCTATTTATAGGGGAGGATTAAGGAAGCTTCCTCCCCTCCTTCATTTCTTGTTAATTGCAAGATTAAGCCCTTAAGCATATATTCTTCATTAATTGCATCATTAGTCCTTTTCCTTCTAATCTTCTTTAAACTTGGACTATAATGACTTGTGGCTTGGAATTTCTTTTGAACTCGTCTTTAAATTCTTCAGTAAAATAGACTTGAATTCTTCGGCTTTTGATAAACTTCCGTCTTTTGACTTTTTCTTCGATAAATCTTCAAAATTGGTCGTGGACTTCCGTTCTTTTTGCACTCTTGACTTCTTGACTTCGTCTTTCATCCTTTACTTCAATAAAATTCCGTAAATGCCCGTGAATGTCCGTGTTTTCTCCAATTTTCACCTTTTCATCCTAAATCACAACAAAAACACAAACCACGCATAATTCCAACATAAAAGACATAAAATACACGTTTTGGTCCGGTTATTATTGTAATTAAGTGGTAGAAAAGATGGGTGTTTACACACCTATCAGTGCTAACAATTGTTTGTGAGACGGTAGGCAAATGTGGTACATAGATATGAACCTTGTGACACCCTAGGCAAATCCCACATCGGCTGTGGCCATGAGAGATCCATGGTTCATAAGATCACAGTCGCCTTCTCATGACACGACGCGTTTTGTGGTCTACTACAAGTGGGGTTCTTAGGAACTGGCAGTTAAGCGTGCTCACGTCAAAGTAGTACTAGGTTGGGTGACCAGCCGGGAAGTACTTACAAGAGGGCCACAAAGTAAAGTCGTGAGCCTGCGGGCAAAGCGGACAATATTGTAGTCTGAGTAGGCGGGATGTTACAAGTGGTATTAGAGCCACTCCTGAGTCGTTCGAGATGGTGGGGCAAACCTCATCGAGGACGATGAGTCCCGAATGGGGGGGGGGGGTTGCTTGTGACACCCTAGGCAAATCCCACATCGGTTGTGGCCAAGAGAGATTCATGGTTCATAAGATAACAGTCGCCTACTCATGACACAAAGCATTTTGTGTTCCAATGCAAGTGGGGTTCTTAGGAACTGGCAGTTAAGCATGCTCATGTCATAGTAGTACTAGGTTGGGTGACCAGCCGGGAAGTAGTTACAAAAGGGCCACAAAGCAAAGTTGTGAGCGTGCGGGTAAAGTGGACAATATTGTAGTCTGAGTAGGCGGGATGTTACAAACCTCATCATCATCTTGAGAGTCTGATGAAGAAAGACTTTCCTTTTGAGTACCTAAGCTAGTTGTGCTAGCCTCTTTACATGCATTGTTAGTTTGACAGTCTTGTTGCATAAAATAGTAATTCATGGAGTTAGTTAGATAATCCAAATCAAACATCCAAGCATAACCTATTCCTGGGACATTGGGCTTATTCTCTAAGAAATTGACATGGACATTTTCTTCAACTTTCCCTGATGTCAAACTAAAGACTCTATATGCCCTACTTTGTAGAGAATATCCTACTAGATATCGTGGATCAGACTTTCCATCAAACTTACCCAAATGATCAAGCGTATTTAAAATACACATGACACCAAAAAGGTTTTAAGTAACTTATGATTGGCTTAACACCAGTCAAAAGTTCATAAGGTGTTCTGTTTTGAGGCTTGCTCACTAAAACTCTATTTAGCACATAACATGCAGTATTGATTGCTTCTGCCCAAAAAGGTGTTTGGCAAAAGAGAATCAGCCAGCATAGTTCTAGCAGCCTTAATTAATGTCATATTTTTCCTTTTAGCTACCCCATTTTGTTGTGGAGTCCTAGGATTACTAAATTGTCGCTTGATCCTTTAGACCTACCAAATTCATCAAATTCAGCATTCTTAAATTATGTTCCATTATCTGTTCTAATGACTAGGACTTGTTTATTGAACTGTTTTTCAACTAAGGTGACAAAGTCTTTAAGTAATTCATTGGTTTCACTTTTAAGCTTTAAGAAGAAAACCCAACTGAATCTACTATAATCATCAGTTATAAATAGACAAAAGGTCTTGTGACTAATACTCCTAACAGAAACTGGACCAAACAGATCGATGTGTAAGAGTTGCAAAGGCTTAGTCACAGAATTAACAGTCTTGGTCTTACAAGAGGCTCTATGTTGTTTTCCTTTTTGACAAGCAGTACATGTGAGATCATTTTGAAAAGATTTGGTAGGTAACCCTCTAACCAAATTTCCCTTAACAAGTTTGTTTAGGTTCTTGAAATTCACATGACCTAACCTCCTATGCCATAAATTAGACTCATCATTAGAAGCTTTAGCTAACAAGCATGTAATCATGTTGGACTAATAGTATGAAGATTAAAGGTATACATATTTTCTTACCTGGGTACTTTAAGTAGTACTTGAGATTCTTTTGGCATCTCAAAATATTTGGACAGTACCAAGTAGTCAGAATCTGTAAAAAAACACCTTGTTCTTCTTATCACACATATATGATACAGAGAAGAGATTGAACTCATTCAATTATTTCACAAAGAACACATCTTCAAACTCTAATTTTCTTGTGTTGATTTTCCCTTTGCCAGTAATCCTGCCTTTACTTCCACCAAAGGCTACTGGTCCACCTCTGAATTCTTCAAATTCAGCTAGGAAATCCTTGTTCCATGTCATGTGCCTTGAGCATCCACTATCAACTATGCCTTTATCTTTCAATTCATTAATCAGATTTTCCTGCACATACACAAAACACATTAGTGTTTAACAGGGACCAAGCCATATTTGGTTCAGATCTTGTGGGACCTACATACTTAAGTGTTTGGTAAGTAGTTTTTCCAGTTATACTACAAACACTCTTATACTTCATTGTTCCAGTTAAGTGGTCAAAAACATAAGTTGATTCTTTGTTTTTAGACTTTCTAGACTTAAGTACTGTTTTGGCAGTACTTAGTGGAACAAGTGACTTTTGTCCTTTACGAACCCACATTTGCATTGGTTTTCATAAGGCTTTCTTCTAGGTGACTTAACAATCTTAAATAAATCCTTAGAAGTTTTGTTAGACTTTGATTTCTTAGATGGAAGTCCAGTGGTACTTGTCTTAGTTCTATCAGTACTTGCATATTTTGATCTGCCAGTACTTGAAGAACTTGACTTCAAAGGTGCTAGGCCTTGTTTCATAAGTACTGTTCTAGGTACAAAGTCCTTATTGGTATGAGGGTGACTTATCTTATTTGACTTATTTTGCTTATTTGCCCTCTGAGCATGACCCCACTTAGGTGTGTCATCTATTGATTCCAATTGCCTTTTTCCATGTGCAATTTTTTCATGCCCTTTCATTGTGACCCTATTTGCAGCCTTTTGTTTAGTAATTTTATCTTCATGCATAGTACAATCTTTGATAAAATGATCTAACTACCACACACATAACATCCATTTCTTTTTAAAGAAAATCCAAAGGGTGATTCTAACCTAGTGTTTTCAAAACCTAGCCCACCCTTTTTGATACTACCATGATGTTTTGCATTGCTATCCATTGCCTTACTAGAAGATTTAACCTGCTTTGAAGCAGAACTAGTTGTAGGCACTTGTCCTTCAGGCAAAAATGTGCTCATTAAAGGTGGATACACAACCTTTTTGGTCACAACTGGTTCATCGTGGGTCAAAGTACTAGAGTCTGATTCTGAATCATTAGATTTTTTTACCATAAACAACTTTTGATTCATCTAACTCTAAAATTTTATCATTATTAGGGGGCATATAAACTCCTAATAAAGGTGGAGGAGCTGCCTTCATTCCTTCAGCATACCTATCATTTTCAGGTGTTTCTTCTGAGTCACGAGAACTATAAAAAATCCTCTTTGATAAGTCCTTGTCAGTCAGAGTTATCACAGGTTGGTCCTCTAAATAATCTCGGCTTGTTTTTTTATAATACCCCATTTGTGAATTAACCAGCTTACCCAATCCTTTAGAGGATTTTTACCATTGATTAATCACTTCTCTTTCATTAAAAAGACTAGCTTTTAAAACTTCATTTTCTGCTGTGACTTTCATAAGTTGTTTTTCAAAGGCTTTAATAGACACATCTTTTTCTCTCATTTGAAGAGTCAAAATCCTAATTTTCTCTTTATAGTTTTGCTGACCCTTTTGATACAAAACTATATTAACTTCTAACTTAGCAACACCTTGTTTAAAAGCATTAACTTCAACAGTACATGTGTTTAACTTTTGATATTGTTCCTCAAGTTCTACTTTAAGACTATTAAACTAAAGAACACAATCTTTAGAACAGGGATGTACCTTAGTGTCTTCATGAAAAAGAGCCATTAAACAATGCTCTTCTTCTTCTTATTCATGAGTGTCAGTCCAGTCAACCACTCCATCTACAGTCACAAATGCCTTAGTTGTCTTAGGACTCCTTGGATTTCTGCTATCACCTTTTGGAAGACTTTTAGAGACTCTTAAGTTGGTTCTATTGCTGCTCTTGAACTTCTGGTTGCTACCTTCAGCTTTTTCTCTTGTGCATTCCCTTGAAAAAATCCAAGCTTTCCACAGTTGTAGTATTCAACCTTTGATTTGTCATATCCTAATGGTTCATTAGAATCAACATTTATCTTCCTTCCAGTCTTTTTGTAGAATCTGTTAGATCTAACTAAGACCATTGCAGCTTGCCATTTGAGATCTATCTCTTCAATATCAAC
This sequence comes from Glebionis coronaria, assembly GCA_025667525.1. Taxonomy (NCBI): domain Eukaryota; kingdom Viridiplantae; phylum Streptophyta; class Magnoliopsida; order Asterales; family Asteraceae; genus Glebionis; species Glebionis coronaria. Next base: position 49,691,496 of record CM046877.1, read on the forward strand.
ATCAGCCATTTGGAACAGATCATTAAGAGTCAATCTTGGTCTGTTATCTTGTCCAACAAAGAATGAAAAGGCATCACTTTCATTGAATAATGTTGAGGTCTGGGTCATTGATGGACTGTTTCCAGTACTTTGAGGATAATTACTGCTAGCTGGTCCACCAGCAGTACCTTGGAAGTAAGTATCGCTGCTTGATCCACCAACGGTACCTTGAGAGTATGTATCGTTGCTTCATTCTGACACAAATGCTAAGTTAGACTTTGATGTAGATGCTTTTGGTGGCTCAATTCCTTTAACATCCATATCATATACTCTGAGATTTTTGTAGAGATGATCAAAAGGAGTAACATCTAAATCATCTCTTGTGATGAAGTGCATACCCGTCACCTTCCACTCTTGTGGAACTCCTCTCAAGAATTTTAGATTAGCTTCTTCATGAGATATCACTTGTCCATGAACTGCTAATTGAACAAGCAGTTTACTGAACCTTCCATAACCACTATGGATTCCTTCTACACTAGAGATAGAGAAGTTATCAAACTCTTGTTTTAAGACTAACTTCTTCATCTTCTTAGATTTGTCATTACCTTCAAATCTAAGTTTGATAGCCTCCAACATAGCTTTTGCATCTTTGCAATGATGAAAGCTAGGTAGTATGTCTTCTGAGAGTGCCATAGCTAAAGCAGTCCTGACCTTTCTTTCTCTGATCTCTGCTTGTATCTCTTCAGAAGTGACAGCAGGCAAAGCATAGCATGTACCATCAGGCAACCAATATAAATTTTTAGGAGTATTCCTATTCTTGATGACCTTCCACAAAGTATGATCTGTGTGGTTCGTGTAGTGTTTCATCTGCATAGCCCAAGTCTCATAGTTATCACTTTTGAGAACAGGAAGCTTTACAGCAGATAGAGTATGGGGAGTAGATGTAGTTTGTGTGGCTACACCTTGTGCAGTTTGTGCAACTAGTGGTTGTGGAACCACCGGAGCAGGTTGTACAACCTGAGGTTGTCCTTGTGGTACTGGATCAGGGATTGGAATCTCTTTTAAATGAGGGTGTTCACCGGATTGAGACATAGTGTGAGGCTTTCTGTGATTGAGGATTTTTGGGGTATTGTTCTTTTTATTTAGAGTTTCTCAACAAGCTCTGATACCACTTGTTGATCAATTTGAATGGATCTATATTTTGTTAAGAATTTGTACAATAGCTTGTAATCAAACTAGAGCACTTGAGAACTCTTACTCAACAAAACAAGTTATGCGGAATCTAACTTATAAAGCAAAGAAGAACAAAATTACTCTAACTATTCGATCTTCTATTAATCGACTTTTCAATGAGGTACAAGAAACTCATCACACCTATGTTCCTTTTATAGTGTAAGAAACCCTAGAATATTCTATAATGATAAGTACATCACACACGATATATTATCAATATTCTAAACTATTAAGTATATCCCATAAAATATACTCTAACTATAACTATGACATATCTTTTCTAAAGATATATTCGTCCTAATCTTCTTAGTAGTACTTACATTAACTCTAACGGTACTTGACATATATCGCGTTAACACTAACGGTACTTGCTAACACTAATAGTACTTGTACTTGTACTAACGGTACTTAGTACTTTACAAATAATTCCCAACATATAACAACTAAAAAAACATATCTATATTACATATTACACATCTTAGACACCCCCTCTTCCATAAATGCAGAAGATTTAAGTTGTACATGTAAAACAACATATTATACAACCTTTTAATGCACCAACTCAAATATGATTTAAGTAGTACAATTACGAATTTAATTGACCACCATAACCTTTTTCCTAGCTTTTGATTTCAAATATTTTATAAAGATTATTATAAGTTACATTCAAAAATTTAAATGTTTTACATCCTTATTTGTAACAGCCCTGCAATTTGTAACCATGCAATTTAAATGCGTTTACATCCTTATTTGTAATAGCCTTGTAATTCGTAACTTATTTAAGCCATATTTGTAACATCACAAACTTATTCGGTACTATAAAAGACTCGACTATAAACATACATAACACAAAAATACACATTCAGTTGCCTATAATATGTTTAATTTAAATCTTTGCTCTTTCCTCTTTATCAAAATCTCAACTACCACAACAACTTTCTCAATTGCCTATAATGTTTTTGAAATAGTTATTATAACGAAGATCATGTTAAGCATATTAACATTAATGGTTTTCTCAATTGGATCAACAGAATCATCAACAACGACAGAAACTTAGGCCCATACGTCATGACAAGCGAAGCAACAACAATCGCAATACGGATAGGATCAAACAAGCGAACACATAACACATGTTACAAAAAAGCATCATGATCAGCCGCGTGGGTCTAAAAAACACACGTGGAATACGGGAAACAACCCCCAAATACTCTATGACTCATCTAGAGTTTGGTTGCATGCTTTGTGGCTCACAACGAAGGGCTGCCGTGAGTTTTTTTAAAACATTGGAGAGGACACAATTGACGATGTCTGGTGGGATGGAGGCTTTCATAACGTGTGGGAGTGCGATTGTTGCTGATCAGACTATTTTTATGTCGGATGAAAGGGTTTAGACTTTAGACGGCGATTAATGATACGACTGTTAGTTAAGAACTTAAGACAGTGTTCCGACTGCAGTAGAGAGTGATCTAGGGTTTGTGAGTGTTTATAGAAAAAAAAATTGAACATCAATTACGAATGGGCTTTTGATGTTTTTTTATTAACATGATATTGGGCTTTAACTAAATTATACATAAAAATGTTGGTCCATACCATTAGATACTGCTAGGCAGCAATTATACTATAAACTTTTTCTTAAACGGTCTATGTTTTAAAATTTGAGCCTTTTAACATTTTTGATTAATATATGTCAACAAAAATTTGTTTATGCATATTTAAAGTTTTTAAAAATTGCATATCATAAAATATCTAACATTTGTGTATGTATATTAGTAAAAGCTCAGTGAAAATGTAATAATTTTGCTAAATAATTCGATCAAAAAGAATTGTCCATGTCAATGTACGAACATTTTCAAATAATTTACAAAGTATGAAAACATGTAAAATATGAAGTATGTAAATGTTTACATGTTATATAATGTGACGAATATTACGCAACATCTATTTATTAACAAGTGCATTTCACCGTTAATCAACACAACCTCGTAATACTACTAATCTATTTCGATATCGTCTTGATGCACATGTATATAAAACTATGATAAAGTTAGTTCTTAAAATTATCGCCATACGCAAAACTATTATCACTGAAAATATTTGATCGAAAAATATTTATCGATAACGCCAAAAGTAATAATCTTTCCTCGATTGAAATTACGTTCTTACGACATTTTTTAGATAAAAACTATCGATTAAGAAGTTATAACCAAGAAAAACAGTTATCGCGCGGATACTATGATAATTTACTTTTGAAACCTATTGGAATAATAAATTCGAAATGATCATATATTGTTTCATTCCATCCTATTTTTAAAACTATATTCATGGCAGTAACTTCTATTTAACCATAAACCAAACAGTTCATTTTAAGCTAAAGGGTAGCTAGTAATTTAATTTAAGGTAGGAGGAAGGTGATGGCGCAGGCGAAGAATGGATTTGACCCGAATAAAGTGAATCACTGTCCTGCCATTTTCAATTAATAACAAAATCCACACCCCATCTCTCAAATCTTTTTTTGTTTCTTTTAGAAAAATACACTATAATTACCTATTATCCTAGTATAATATTTATGCAATAACTATTTAAAACCTATATGTTCATAAGTAGAAAATTTTATCTATATAAGCTAAAACCTCAAGCTCTATAGATATGTTTAAAGTTTTGTTTACACCTAAAGAAATGTATTTAAGAGCTTAAGATATCGTGAAGAGAAAAAGTTTCTCCATTTTAGTCTTAAGGCTCTCACATTAACGACGTGTCACATAAAAACAACTTAAAAAATACCATCACTTGTGATATTTCTCTCTCTTCTCGACTTTAACTCCACTCACTCACTTATTTTATTTTTTCATTTCTCATTTTTCACACAAATTAAAATTCATCTATTAAACTAAAATTACAATACGTAAATAAATATACATTACGAAATAAAACAATATGAAACTAAAACATTTTAAAAATTAATAAATTTAAACCAAATGATAAACAACAATCTATAAAGGTAACAAATTGTAAATATAATTACAAAAAACAAATAAAAATACACGCCTACTCGATTAGTTCTTCTCCTTCATTAAACACACACAAACATAAACTAAAAAAAACACACATAATTAAAAAAGGTTATTTTTGTTTTTTTCTTTTCTATCTCCTCGTCGAAACATGATAAAAATTCGGCGAAAAGAGGTGAGTTGATGGGTGTTGTGGCGAAGACCGATGAACGTCAGCGAAGTGTATACTTTAGACCGACGAACCTTACCCCACCGTAACACCTTACGCTATAATTAGGTTTTTAGGTTGCTCTAATACCATCATGTAGTTAAACCATTACACGACCTAACTTGTTAGTATATGCGTTTTAAGATTATTGTCCACTACTCTATTTTGAGTTGTTCAAAAATAATTGTTTAGTTCTAAAAATATATAGATAATTTAGTTCGACTTTATTATATTATCTTCACTTGAAATTATTTTTACAAACAATTAAGAAGGTTTAAATTAATTAGTTAAATGTAAAATTATCATTCAGTAAACAATAGAAGAGAAAAACCTGTAATAATAATGTTTTATTAAAACTGTGTATTTTTTTTCTGTAAACAATACTTTTGAAATAAAAAAAATGCAATCTAACCGTAGTCATCCGAAAGAATGAACAATAATTTTGAAAAAAAAAAAAAATGCAATCTATTCGTAGTCATCTGAAAGAACGAACAATAATTTTTAAATGAAAAAAATACAATTTAACCGTAGCCATCCGAAAGACTTAAGATAATAATTTGATAAACAAGATTGTAAATTTGTAATGTTTGTTGTAAGCTTTATGATGTATGTTGCCATGTCAGGCTAACTTGATTACGTTTTTTCATCATGAAGTTATTTGCCGAATGAGTCACTTCAAACATGAGGTTGATCAAAATTTTCAATGACAACTCACTATTTTCTAATTATGAAGTTGTTTTAACTGTATTTGCTATTTTTAAGTAGTTTTGTGTTCATCGCGCGTTGCTATTTATAAATTCGCGACTCTTTGATGGTTTTACAACCAACGGCGGACTTTAGCAGGGGCAGGGAGAGCTCCGGTTTTTCAAAAATCATGACGAGTAATATAAATATCATTTATTTCGTTTTAAAATTATTGTATATTTTTTTATTTTTGATATATCTAAATTAATTCGGTTCTTTTAAAATAAACATTCAAATTTCGTCATTGTTTACAATTTGGTGTTTAGCGGACCTTAACACGAGATGAGAAACATATTTATCGTGTGCATGACGGTTTTACGTATGGCAACATCATTAACCATGTGACGAGTAATATTTGTTTGTAACAAAATGACGATTTAAAAACACGAAAAAAAACATACACTAAGCTGTATTGGGCATGCTACAATGATTTTTTCGTGAACCCATAGCATATTTTTCTTGTTACATTTCTTTTCGAATATATTTGGTAAAATTAGTTGTAAGTTGTATGTTGTTAATTATAAACTCTAAGTTGTAAATTATAAAATTGTTAAAATGAGTTAAAAGTTGTATTTTTTTTCAATAAGAGTGTTTGGTAAATTAACTATTAAATTCTAAAATTAAGATGTAAAATGATTTAAATGACATATTTAAATAAATTATAGTATCTCCGTTCTAAAATAAATGTCTACGTTTGATTTTCGAATTTTTTTTTTGTGCAACTTTTACCCTAATTATCTTTTAATGTATTATATAATACTTAATGCAAAATATAAAGATGGATAGAGTTTTAAATGTATTTTCATTAATATAATTTTTATCAAGTATTATATAACACAAATATATGTATTTACAGTCAAAGTTTTAGAAAAAAGATCGAAAAGTCAAACGTAGACATTTATTTTAAAACGAAAGGAGTTTTAATATGGTTGGAAAGTATATTAGTAATTTACGGATTTCTCTTAACAATTTACAAAACTTAATGAATCAGTTTTGTATTAAATAACTACTTGTTTAAAATAAAAAGTTAATAACTATTAAAAGTTGTTATGCCAACCGAAACTATTTATTCTAAAAGAAATATTTAAGAAAAATAATTAACAGTTTTGAAAAAACTTAAACTTAAAAAAGAGGCCTTTAACATTTAACTTTAAGGGTGAATTGCGTATATATCCTTACAAATAATCAAAATTGCATATATATCCAACTTAAAGTTAAAATTGCATATATATTCTTATGAAACGTAATAAATTGCATATATATCCAACTTAAACTTAAAAATGCATATATATCCTTATGAAACATGACAAATTGCATATATATCTAAATAATTTTTTTTACATATTTAAATCTATTTAGCTACTAAAAAAATTAATTTTGAAAAACATTTAAAAAATATTTTAATTTAAATAAATCTACTTTATTTTTGAATTTTTGATTTAACAAAATGGAAAATTTTAAATTTTAGAAGTTTTTTGACATTTTAAATTTTTTAAATTTCAAATTTTTTGAAATTAATTTTTTTGAAATTAATTCTTTTGAAATTAATTTTTTGGAAATTAATTTTTTTTGAAAATAAATTAAGTTTTCTAAATCTTTTTCGAATTTTTTTATTTTTTTGAATTTAAAATAAATCCTTTTCGAAATTACTTGTTTTCAAAATATATTTTTAATTTTTTTTGAAATAAACTTTTTTTAATTCATTTGATATTATAAATTGATTATATATTATAAATTGAAGAATAAATGAAAATGGAAAGAACACATGGGTATATTAGTAAATTCATTTGAAAAGATAGCGAGATCGAACATATTTTAAATATATATTTGCGAGCTTGGTTATTTACATAAGAAAAAATTTCATGTTTGGTCTCTATCGTTTACACCAAACATCAAGTCTGGTCCCTATTTTAAATTAAGTCCGCAGATCATCCTATCGTTTACATTTTGGATCAAGAATAGTCCCTATCTTGGATGGGAGTTAATTTTGGCCGTTAAGTGGTATAAGGGGAGGGGTAATTTGGTCCTTTACTCTTTTTTTTCTCTTTTAATTTTTTTCTTTTCATTACACACAAAAATAACATACGCCACTTTTGTTCTTTGTCAATATACAAAAAAAAAACAATCCTGTGCCCCTTTGATCAAAACACCAAATCCATACAACCGCAACTACCATCACATCGATACACTTTGTCCCACCGTCGCTGCATTCGGGCAGCCACCACGTCAGCAGGCACCACCATTGCGTAGATCTGTCAGATCTACAGAATGATTCAAAACCAAAGATCTTTATCAATATACTTGCATTGGGATGGCAAGAAAAGTATACCCAATGCTCGATTATACCATTCTTCGTCTAAGTCTATAAAGTTCCCCACTCCTAACGAGGTCACGAAAACTATTGTTTAGAAATGCTAAAGCCCCGTAAGCCGATCTTGAGCATTTGAGCAGACAACTAATGGAATTGTCTCGACCAATGGAATGGATTAAGAACTTGAATCAGAATCATCACTAGTGTGCACGACTTCTTCATCTTCGAGTTCTAGTAGTCTTTTCTCATGAGACTCGATCATGCAGTTAGTCATAAACCAAGTGTTCTCCCTTTTGCTACTAAAGCTCTTCCAACATGCCTTCTTATATCAAACCATAAAAGACATATCCATTTCGCAAACCCCTGAGATTTCAAGTCTTGACTCAAAGCAGAACCCCGTAAACAGCTGAAGGCGAAACCGTTAAGTAACAGGGCAATTCTGAGACCATCGCCACTGATTCTTTGCCAAATCAAACACCAAAAGAGTTGGTGCACCATAACTCTGAATATAAACAAGATCATCCGTCCCACTACTAGCAAAAACATCATCAAGCTCACTAAATCCTTGAAAAACCCTATGTGGCATCCGACCCACTTCTCGCCATTCTTTCATATTCACAAGAACCCAAACCCCAATTCTTGTGATGATATCCAGTCGGTCTTGTTTCCCAATCCCGCCCACGATAACTAGTTTCCCTTTAAGGTTCATCAATCGACCATCAAGAACCCACTTCTTCTTTATCTTAAACCAATTCTTCTTCATCTTAAAAAGCCAATTCTTCTTCATCTTAAAATCAAACCCACTTTTCTTTCCTAAAAACCCAATTCTTCTTCACAAACCTATCATCAAAAGTAACCCATCATCTTCGATCTATAGGAACGGAAATCTCAAGAAACCCACAAACCCATCATCAAAACTAATAAATCAATGTCTTTCATGTATAAAGAAAGAAGTAAATCCGAGCAAATAAACCTACCCGAGATCACTTAAAAGATCTTGAGCCGAATGTATCAAGAATATCAGAACGGGTTGCATGTGTTTGTGTTTTTGGATTGAAGCAGAAACAAGAAAGGAGTCGTTTGATTCTAATGTGTGGTGAAAGGTGTTTCTGGTTGTGATACGCATAAAACGACTTGAATGAACCAAGTATAATATGTGGGAGATTTTGTTTGGATCTGATTTTAGTTGTGAGTATTGAGATTCGGAGGGTGGTTAAATGTGTTTGTGTGAGGAGGGATTAAGGGTAGAAAGAATGGTGATAGGGTTTTTAAGTCTAAAATAAGTAAAGGACCAAATTACCACTCCCTTCATATAACTTAACGGCCAAAATTAACTCCCATCCAAAATAGGGACTATTCTTGATCCAAAATGTAACACTCTCAAATTTCGTATCGGTACAGCGGAAGGGTCTTTTAGAGTGTTAGGGGATAGCACAATAACTCCAATCATAGACAACACATAAAAATGGTTGTACAAGGTTTAATATACATTCATTCGATAAAAAGTTTTAAAGTGTACAACAGGTCTCAAATTATACAGGTCATTAAGTTTACAAAACATAGATGGAATGAACATTTCTATTATTATGTGGGCCATCAGAGTCGATCTCCATCCGGATTACCTTCAAGCACCTGAGATAAAAACATGCAAAAATCATATCAGCGAATGCCGAGTGAATTCATAGAGTTTAATAAAACCGTTATATAAAACAATCGTTGAAATCAAAACACAAGTATAATATCAGAAGTAAGTCCTCGTATTACTAGTCAGGCAATATATATATATCAAAGCATACATCTTAAACCGTCCATGAGACCATAGCCTCAATATTTTACCATTATAGGTAATATTATTATCGTTATTAACATCAATATTAAATCGTATTGGAATACATTATGGATTATTAATAGCCGCATGACATTGTTACCTTACTATCAAAACAACGGGCCGCGAACCCGACAAACAATTTGCCCATCTAAGTTAGCGTGTCGTCACAAAAATCACGCTATGTAAATCTTCTCATACATAAATTCGCTTACCAATCAATGTTGTACGACGGGGATCAACCGTCAAGGCGCGAACTGGGGTGATCGTCCCCAAATAGTACTATCATATGCATAAGCGTCTACCAAATCCCGGTAGTTCACAATTCATGCTAATGGGACTTTGAGTGACATAACCTAACTACTAATGTCCTTTTTATCTCTTTTATTGGGTCATCGCATCATTCGGGTCCATATCATTAAGCATACCATCGGGACTACTTGTGTTCTATTTTATCAAAAACTAGCATGTTATCTCCCTCGTGGGTTTACAAATCATTTTATAAAACATTTAAAAGAGTGCGGGGCTATGAACTCACGTTGATAATGAAAGGCGAATTATCGGCTACGGGCGTGCTTCGGGCACGGAAACCTATATAAATAATAATCGGTCTTAGACTTTTGTCCAATAACTTTATCAAAATAGCAAATATACATATAATGACTTTGTACATATGATGATGATCAAGTGGGTTTATGTATTCTTATTTACTCATTTTAGTGTTTATGTATTTGTAACTTTTTACTAGTTTACTAGTTTTACCTATTTACATGTTTTAGGTCTAATATGCCTATTATAAGTTATTTAACTTGTATTAATCCATTTTATACTTGTATTATCAGTATTTATACTTTACATGTTAGGCCCAAATGGGTTAAGCCCAATAAGTAATTTTTATAAGTGTTTAACTTATTTAGTTAAATTATTAGTCCAATAATGCTAACTTAGCTCGTTAATGTTCGTATGTTATATAGTTCGAGTTTTATCGGTTTTTACTTGTATTATGTACTTATATATCAATATATGACTTTTAAAAACTTTACATTAGACGGGTTTGATCGTCTAAGTTTTAATTGGCGAAAAACGTTAATTTTACGGTAATAGCCGAAAAAGTCGTAAAAATCATGTTTATAGTTTTTATAACTTATAAATCTTATTCAACTACCATTTTTATAAAGTGTCCATTTATTTAACCTTATACATATTTATATAAATGAAATTTATAAGTTAGTGGGTTTTAATTTCACATTTTATAATATATTATTTGAGTGCTTATTTAATAGTATTAAACATTAATTCTTCAAAATCTGATTTTTAGTTTCATCTTCATCATTTTTATCATATCTTGAGTTCTATAATGAGATAGAAGCTCATTTTTGGATGGCATAAACTTCATATTATGTGATACAATTAAGTTAGTTATAGATACTGCTCATTCCATGTCTAACTATCCTTAACAATCCCTACAAAACAGACTATTCAGATTGGTACATTCATCTTGTTTTGATCATATCTCACTCATTTTGATGATTCCATTGCATGGCCAACTCTCATATGTGTATGACATCTTATACTTGCTGTAAATAGATTCCACCATGCAATTTTATCAGTTTAAGACTTGGTTACTTACTGTTTTTATACAGCCAACAATTTAAGCAAGATTTTAGCATTGTTTCTTATGGTTATTCATCTTTTAAGCATATTTATCAACACTTGATCCCCACACAACATTTTTATCATCATATATTCATCATATACATATACAACAAGAAAGAAACTACATTTGATCTTTACAAAAATAACAAGAGAAATGAAAAGGATGATCTTCTTTACCAACCAAGATTATATCTTGTTTTTGGATGACAATAACTTGATGAACACCAATATATCTCTAAGATCATCAACCATCAAGATAGTTTATTGAGAAATTAGCCCTAGGACACAAGCACATCACCTCATTTGTTGTTAATATGGCCACCAATCAATCAAGGCTTCAAGGTTTCTCCATAATATGGCTAGATAACATGTAACTTGTGGCTAGAAAAGATCAAATGGTGGTGTAGGGTGGTGAAGTGGGACGACAAGTATAGAGAGAGAGAGAGGAGAGTTTTGAGTTGTTTGCATGTGAAAAATGGAAGTGAATGGTATGTGTTAGTGGTTTTGCTAGTTTAGGTGGGATATGAGTAGCTTTAATGTGAAGCTAACTTACATGTGTAAGCTAGTTTAGTGTAAGGATGCCACATCAAAGATGTGGTGTCCTCTTTGGGCTGTCCCATAGATAGTGGGGTGGGATAAACTTGTTTTGTCCCATCCCGCTAATTTACGGGTATTCCTCGATTCTAGTTTCCTCGATTTGCGTGCCCTCGGGTCGTTTTACGAAAAACGTTTTTATAAATTATGAATCAACGGCACAAAACGAATCTAATAAAAATTGTCTCATAAAAAACGGAGTTCAAAAACGTAAATACGTAATCCTAAGGTTTCCGTTTTAGTCGTAAAGGACGCTTAATAACTAATTTTTGGTTGGTTAATAAAAGGTTTTTCTTGAAAGATCTTTCTTTGCGTTGCTCGTACCCAATTGATATATGTCGTTGTTTCGTTCTCAGTATCTTCTCGAATTGATCACGGTTAAAAGTGGAATCGTTGTAATTGGTAAAAAAAGGGGGAGCTTTGGTCTAAATCTACTAAAATATAAGTGCTAGAAGTAATAAAATTAAACTAAAAATTATAACTGAGAATAAGGCTAGAATTTAAATAGAACAGTAAGTACCTCAACATGGAGAAAACAACTCATTCGGAATGTCTCTTCTCATGCAGAATAAAACTGGAAAACTCTATTCTGAAGGCCTATGCGGGATGTCTGCTCTTATTCGGAATAATACGGCTATGCGGAATAAGCTCTTACTCGGAATAAATCTCTACCCGGAATAAATTGTGCTTATGCGGAATGTTAAGCTATCCGGAATAAGTACTCTACTCGGAATGTTCATGGCCATGCGGAATGTTTTGATAAGAAAGCCTATGCGGAATAATCTGAAAAGGAACTCTATGCAGAATGTTTTGGAAAGGAGGCCTATGCGGAATAATGCTAGAAATCACTATGCGGAATATCAAGCTCTACTCGGAATATTTTTAAAAGGAACTCTATGCGGAATATTTTGAAATTCCGAATAACCAAGAAAATTTCAACCTACTCGGAATAATTGATATTCCGAATAACCAAGACAATCAAAGAACTTCTATACGGAATCTGGGTAACTCAGTAAAGAACAACGAAGAACAGGGGGTTCTTATACATACGATTTTAACTCAAAATTTACCAAGTTTTCAATCAAAACTTAAACCAATTTCACCACTAATCATTTACCTAAGGTAAACATCAATCCACAACAACAAAAACACAAAACCCACTTACTTTTTATGATCAAACCAATAAAATAAAACTTAAGAACTTTGAATCATAAAAAGATAAAGAACAGGATGATGGAAAGATTAAAAGTAAACTTGTATTAATGATTAGGATTCAACAAACAAAGTGGAAAGATTAAACTTACAAGATTGGAAGAAATCAAAGAAAGATGAAAACCACTCCTTAAGGGAGATGGTTTTTCTTCCTACGAAATAGGAAAAACTGTAACAGAAAAGAACTAGTGGAATTCTGAATGGGAGGAGTATTTATAGGCTTCTCCCTTGGTTGGTGAGTGGGCTTTCTCCCTTTCTTTTTGTCTTCTCGTCTTTTTCAGAAAAGTTGACGTTTTCGATTTCGATTCGAGATTTGTCGACGAATAAATTCAACTCATCTTTTAATTTCTTCATTTAATAGACTTGAGTTTCTTCGACATAGGTAAATCTTTCATTTTTGGTCCTTTTCTTCGATAAATCTTCAAATAGGCCCATTGACTTCAGATCTTTTGCATCTCTTGGACTATAGACTTTGTCTTTTCGTCTTTTTCCTCGATAAAACCCGTGCAATCCCATGTTTTCTCCAATATTTATCCGGTTGGCTCTGAAAACACAACAAACACACAAACCACGCATAATTCCAAACAAATGAAATTAAATACGCGTTTTGGTCTTGTTTTAGCAAGAAATAAGTGGTAAAAGGATGGGTGTTTTCACACCTATCAACGCTAAATTATGCACGTAAGCCCAAATTTAAATCCGTAAATTGTGAGTTCATCAACCAACACAAAAATAAGTTTCAAAATATTATACGAGAAAATAATTTACTACCTGAAAATGTTAGATTGCCACAGCTTTTCCTCCTAAAATGGATCAACGTCCTCGTGATCCATTTCATTTTGATGTCCGTTTCTTATTGAAATAAAAGAGGTGCGGATATTTCTTCCACATTTCATCCTCTCGTTCCCAAGTATATTCCGGTCCATGCTTTGAATTCCATCGGATCTTGACAATAGGTATCCGACTTTGTTTCAGTTGCTTTACCTCACGATCCATAACCTCTACGGGTTCTTCAATAAAATGCAACTTCCCATCTATTCGAACCTTACCCAACGAAATTTTCTCATCACTCACTGCTAGACATTTCTTCATATTAGATACATGGAATGTGTTGTGAACATCATGAAGTTTTGGGGGTAACTCTAGTTTGTAAGCCACTGGACCTATTCTAGATAAAATCTTAAAGGGTCCAATATAACGGGGATTCAATTTTCCTCGCTTTCCAAATCTTATAACGCCTTTCCATGGCGATACTTTCAACATTACTCGGTCACCCACTTTAAACTCCATTGGTTTCCGCCGCACATCCGCGTAACTTTTCTGTCTACTACGAGCAGTCAACAACCTATTCTTAATCTGAACTATCATCTCCGTAGTCTCCCGGATCAATTCCGGTCCCGTGAGCTGGGTATCCCCAACTTCACTCCAACATACAGGAGATCTACACTTCCTACCATACAAAGCTTCAACGGTGCATCCTTAATACTAGAATGGTAACTATTGTTATACGAAAACTCTGCTAAAGGCAAATGTTTATCCCAATTCTTACCAAAATCTAACACACAAGCTCTCAACATATCTTCTAGTGTTTGTATCGTTCTTTCACTCTGCCCATCAGTCTGGGGGTGATAAGCAGTGCTCATGTCGAGATTCGTTCCCAAAGATCTTTGGAGAGATTTCCAAAAATTCGATGCGAATCTAGGATCTCGATCTGAAATGATCGATACAGGCACTCCATGCTTGCATACAACATTATCAAGGTATATACGAGTCAGCTTCTCCAGTGAGAACTGCTCTTTAACCAGAATGAAGTGTGCTGATTTTGTTAGTCTGTCGACAATGACCCAAATCGAGTTATTTCCAGATGATGTTCTAGGAAGCTTGGTGATAAAGTCCATCGTAATTCGCTCCCACTTCCATTCAGGAATCTTTGGCTGTTGAAGTAGTCCTGATGGCTTTTGATGTTCAGCTTTGACTCTAGCACAAGTCAAGCATTGAAGAACATACATAGCAATATCAGCTTTCATATTCGGCCACCAGTACAACTTCTTCAAATCATGGTACATCTTATCAGATCCCGGATGAATGGAATACTTAGATTTATGGGATTCTAACATAATCAAATCTCTTAAGCCTCCAAACTTAGGTATCCACATACGACCTCTTAAGCATTTCACTCCATCAGATCTAACCTCTAAAGGATCTCCTTCTCCTCGGAACCCTTCATTAACAAAATTTTCTTTCTTACAATCTTCTATTTACGCATTTCTAATTTGCTCAGGCAAATTATTATGCACGGTCAAGACTAGAGAACGTACCTTGATAGGCTCTCTATCTTTCCTGCTTAACGCATCGGCAACAACATTGGCTTTTCCTGGGTGATATTTTATATCACAATCATAATCACTTAACAATTCTATCCATCTTCGTTGCCTCATGTTCAATTCCTTCTGATCGAGAATATACTGTAGGCTTTTGTGATCGGTGAATACCGTACACTTGGTTCCATACAGATAATGTCTCCACAACCTAAGAGCAAGGACTACAGTTCCTAACTCAAGATCATGAGTAGTATAATTCTCCTCATTCTTCCTTAATTGCCTAGAAGCATAAGCTATCACTTTTTCTCGCTGCATCAAAACAGCTCCATAACCTCTAAGAGATGCATCACAATATACTACAAAATCTTCACTCCCGTCGGGTAATGATAAAATTGGCGCACTACATAATTTTTGCTTCAATCTCTGAAATGCTCCATCTTCATCACTTCTCCAAACGAAAGGTTTATTCTTCTGGGTAAGCTTAGTCAAGGGTTTAGCTATTAAAGAAAATTCTTTAATGAACCGCCTATAATAGCCAGCCAATCCTAAGAACTGTCGCACTTCCGTTGACGTTGTCGGTGCAGACCAATTCTTAATGGCTTCAACCTTTGCAGGATCAACATGAATTCCATCCTTGTTAATCACATGACAAAGAAATTGCACAGAATCTAACCAAAAATCACATTTCGAAAACTTAGCATACAACCTTTCATCCTTTAACAAATTCAAAATAATCCTTAAATGTTCCCTATGTTCATCTTCATTCTTAGAATAGATTAGAATATCGTCAATAAACACAATCACAAATTTGTCCAAGTAGGGCTTGCACACTCGATTCATTAAATCCATGAAAACCACAGGTGCGTTAGTTAACCCAAATGGCATTACTTGAAATTCATAGTGTCCATAACGAGTTCTAAATGCAGTTATAGGAATGTCTTCTTCACGGACGCGAAGTTGGTGATATCCTGACCGCAAATCTATTTTAGAATACACACTAGATCCTTGTAGTTGATAAAACAAATCATCAATCTTAGGTAAAGGATATCGATTTTTAATTGTCAACTTATTCAGTTCCCTATAATCAATGCACATACGGAAAGATCCATCCTTCTTCTTAACGAACAAGACTGGAGCTCCCCAAGGCGACGAGCTCGGTCGAATAAAACCTTTATCAGACAACTCCTTAAGTTGCTCAGATAACTCCTTTAATTCAGAAGGGGCCAATCGGTATGGCGCACGTGCCACCGGTGCAGTACCAGGAATTAAATCGATTCGAAACTCTACTTGCCTTATCGGTGGAAGTCCGGGTAAATCTTTAGGAAATACCTCAGGAAATTCACAAATAATAGGTACATCTTCCAATCGTTTCTCCCTAGACTCATTCCCGGTCACTTGAGCTAAGAATAACTCACAACCGTTCCTGATGTACTTTTGGACTTTAATACATGAAACAATTTTCAAACGGGATTCACCTCGATTACCATCAATTACTAACGTCCTATTCCTAAGAGGAATCTTAACCTTCTTTTCTCCACATAAAATAGTAGCATTGTTCAACGACAACCAATCCATACCAATAATAATATCAAAACTACCTAATTATATCAACATCAAATCAATCGGAAAGGAATAGTTCAACAGATTTAGAGAGCATCCTTCTAATAGCTTATTAGTTTTCACTAATTTACCATCAGCTAATTCCACCTCGTAACTGGTATTTATCTCAACAGGTTCAATGTCAATAAGGGCACTAAATTTAGTGGATACAAAGCTTCTATCAGCACCCGAATCAAATAAAGCAACAGCATAATGATTGTTGAGTAAAAACGTACCAGTAACGACATTCGGATCCTCTTTCTTCACCTCAATTGTTCCAAGTTGATAGACACCACCCTGGGGGTTTCTTCCAGGTACAATCGCTTTCAACTTGGGGCATTCCGATTTCCCATGACCTTCTTCATTACAGTTGAAGCAAATGGTTCCCTTCTTACACCTTTCAACCTTGTGTCCAAGCTTTCCGCAATTTCGGCACTTCCAGCAGTCGCCAGCATGCCTCTTGTTGCCACACTTAGGACATCTATCATCGTTGTGCGGTGTGTTGTTGGTAAGAGCATTTGCATTCCCCTTTCTCTGGTTCTGACGGTGATTGACATTCTTCCTATTATCACCTCTATCTACACGATCACCGTCACCCTTTCTTTTCTCACCAACACGGGCTTCATCTTCCCTATCCTGAATTATCTGTCCAATGAGTTGGTAAGCCATTCGAACAACATCATCAATGGTCAGTGGTTTCGATGATGTCACATCCCCCCGGATATTCTTGGTCAACCCTTTAATAAATTGTTCAATTCGGATCTCTTCGGGTTCCACCAATCGAGGACACAGCAAGGCCAACTCATGGAATCGGTTTGTGTAACTATCAATGTCCACACCTTTTCATTCTCAAATGAATCAACTCTTATTCTAACCTAATGATCACACTACGGGGACAGAACTCCAAAGTCATCCACTTCTTAATTTCAGCCTAAGGAGTAGCATTAGCAACATCAATACCCATGAAAGCAATTCTCCCGTTCCACCAAGTCAACGCACGACCTTTAAGAGTAGCCATAGCAAAAGTCACTTTATCTTCCTCTTTACACTTACTAATCCGAAACACCGACTCAATCTTCTCAATCCACTGGCTTAATCCTACAACACCTTCAGTTCCATTAAAAGGTAGAGGTTCACACTTCATGAACGTCACATAAGTACAGCCACCAACTTCAGGTGCATTAGTTCCAAGTCCTCCTATATTTCCTCCAGCATTAGCATTCACATTATTAGCATTCACATTCACATTAGTACCACCAATTCCACTACCGCCAGCTCCACTAACGCCAGCTCCACTACCGCCAGCTTCATTTCTAGCATTTGCCATAAATTCAGTCATAGATGCGGTAACTTGCTCCGTAATAATCCTACGTACATCATCCTCAGTCACAGCTTTCTTGGGCGACATAGTTCTATAATTTCACAATTTCAAAGTATTAAGCATTCACCAATCGAGGGATTTATATAATATGGATTGAATTCATAATCAAGATACAAATAAGGAACAATATGAAATTCAAGACAAGATACATATTTCATTGGATTTGAAACAAAAGCATTGTCTTAATTACATCCCATATCAAAGTTCTAGCACTATACATACTCAAAATTCGTGCCAGGTCTACTACTAACAAGTCGGTTCAGTCAAAGTTACAAAAGGTACAAAAGATACAAAGGTCACTACTAAACACAGACTGGTCTACTGAGAACCGCCAGATGGTCCATCATCCATCGTGTTCTGTATCTTTGTCGGACGATCACTAGACACATCTTCAGCTGGGCGCTTACGGATCACTCCTCTTTCAACCATGTCAGCATAAAATCTACTATTCCAATCCACAGATATATTCAACTCCTTATCAGCTTTCTCACACATCGCACGAGCTACATTCAACTGAATCTTCATAGAATTCACCTTTTTCTTCATAGCAACAAACTCACCACTTTCTAACACAGATAACCTCCTAAAAGCCTCGTTCAAACCACGCTCTACATCAGTCAAATCCAAACTCAGCAATTCCCGCTCTTTCTCACCAACCTTAGTCTTTGACTCCAAATAAGCAACATGAGTCTGAACAACACCTAATCCAATCTCTGTCATACTACTTTGAGCACGGGAAGCATCTAAATCACGTCTCAAGGCCCATGGTGCAAGACCATCCATATGAGTAGCCTCTCGAACACTAGACGACTCTCCTATCACACGTCTACGAGTAGCAATACCATCAGTACCGTCAGGTGCATTATCATCCTCATCCTCCTCTGATTCAGAATCAGATTCAGACGATTCAAACATTTCATCTCTAGGCAGCTCAACCTCAGAATCAGACAAATAAACTGGTGGGGGTAAGGTCTCGCCCTTTGGAACATCATAAGGGTAAATAAGCTCGGCTTCCTCATCATCATCAACCTCATCGTCTATACCTATATCCTCATCGACATCCTCGTCGTCAATCTCATCATCTATATTATCTATCCCAATCTCATCATCATCATTCTCAATATCAACATTATCAATCTCATTCTCTACCATATCAACCTGAGCGGCAATCTGATCTCCTAGTCCTATCTCGGGCTCGGGATCCTCAAATGGTTCCTCCTCATCATCCATATCATAATCTACTAAGTCTAAATAAGGATCATCATCTACATTAGGTTCGGGAATAGCATGGTTCTCTACATGAATATTGGGTCAGCCATGACAATCTACATTTATATATATATCTCGTATTAGGATAACATACTTATTAAATAATTACCAACTGAAACCACGATATATACATATATATAAATTAAATTATATATATCAAAATATACATCTTCTCAATAGGGCTTTTTGGTAACGTCGGAGATCTTTGGCACCATTATAGTCAAAAGATTTTTCAAATATTTTCTCAAATGTTCATAGTTAAAAGATTTTGAAAAGTTTTGTTCAAAACCTTGGTTTTTAAAATCTTTCGTTCTCTATAACGAGAGCTCTGGTACCAAACTGTAACACTCTCAAATTTCGTATCGGTACAGCGGAATGGTCTTTTAGAGTGTTACGGGATAGCACAATAACTCCAATCATAGACAACACATAAAAATGGTTGTACAAGGTTTAACATACATTCATTCGATAAAAAGTTTTAAAGTGTACAACAGATCCCAAATTATACAGGTCATTAAGTTTACAAAACATAGATCGAATGAACATTTTTATTATTATGTGGGCCATCATAGTCGATCTCCATCCGGATTACCTTCAAGCACCTGAGATAAAAACATGCAAAAATCATATCAGCGAATGCCGAGTGAATTCATAGAGTTTAATAAACCGTTATATAAAACAATCGTTGAAATCAAAACACAAGTATAATATCAAAAGTAAGTCCTCGTATTGCTAGTCAGGCAATATATATATCAAAGCATACATCTTAAACCGTCCATGAGACCGTAGCCTCAATATTACGATTATAGGTAATATTATTATCGTTATTAGCATCAATATTAAATCGTATTGGAATACATTATGGATTATTATTAGCCGCATGACATTGTTACCTTACTATCAAAACAACGGGCCGCGAACCCGACAAACAATTTGCCCATCTAAGTTAGCGTGTCGTCACAAAAATCACGCTATGTAAATCTTCTCATACATAAATTCTCTTACCAATCAATGTGGTACGACGGGGATCAACCGTCAAGGCGCGAACTGGGGTGATCGTCCCCAAATAGTACTATCATATGCATAAGCGTCTACCAAATCCCGGTAGTTCACAATTCATGCTAATGGGACTTTGAGTGACATAACCTAACTACTAATAATCCTTTTTATCTCTTTTATTGGGTCATCGCATCATTCGGGTCCATATCATTAAGCATACCATCGGGACTACTTGTGTTCTATTTTATCAAAAACTAGCATGTTATCTCCCTCGCGGGTTTACAAATCATTTTATAAAACATTTAAAAGAGTGCGAGGCTATGAACTCACGTTGATAGTGAAAGGCGGATTATTGGCTACGACGTGCTTCGGTCACGGAAACCTATATAAATAATAATCGGTCTTAGACTTTTGTCCAATAACTTTATCAAAATAACAAATATACATATGATTATTTTGTACATATGATGATGATCAAGTGGGTTTATGTATTCTTATTTACTCATTTTAGTGTTTATGTATTTGTAACTTTTTACTAGTTTACTAGTTTTACCTATTTACATGTTTTAGGTCTAATATGCCTATTATAAGTTATTTAACTTGTATTAATCCATTTTATACTTGTATTATCAGTATTTATACTTTACATGTTGGGCCCAAATGGTTTAAGCCCAATAAGTAATTTTTATAAGTGTTTAACTTATTTAGTTAAATTATTAGTCCAATAATGCTAACTTAGCTCGTTAATGTCCGTATGTTATATAGTTCGAGTTTTATCTGTTTTTACTTGTATTAGGTACTTATATATCAGTATATGACTTTTAAAAACTTTACATTAGACGTGTTTGATCGTCTAAGTTTTAATTGGCGAAAAACGTTAATTTTACGGTAATAGCCGAAAAAGTCGTAAAAATCATGTTTATAGATTTTATAACTTATAAATCTTATTCAACTACCATTTTTATAAAGTGTCCATTTATTTAACCTTATACATATTTATATAAATGAAATTTATAAGTTAGTGGGTTTTAATTTCACATTTTATACTATATTATTTGAGTGCTTATATAATAGTATTAAACATTAATTCTTCAAAATCTGATTTTTAGTTTCATCTTCACCATTTTTATCATATCTTGAGTTATATAATGAGATAGAAGCTCATTTTTGGATGGCATAAACTTCATATTATGTGCTACAATTAAGTTAGTTATAGCTACTGCTCATTCCATGTCTAACTATCCTTAACAGTCCCTATAAAACAGACTATTCAGATTGGTACACTCATCTTGTTTTGATCATATCTCACTCATTTTGATGATTCCATTGCATGGCCAACTCTCATATGTGTATGACATCTTATACTTACTGTAAATGGATTTCACCATGCAACTTTATCAGTTTAAGACTTGGTTACTTACTGTTTTTATACAGCCAACAATTTAAGCAGGATTTTAGCATTGTTTCTTATGGTTATTCATCTTTTTAAGCATATTTATCAACACTTGATCCCCACACAACATTTTTATCATCATATATTCATCGTATACATATTCAACAAGAAAGAAAATACATTTGATCTTTACAAAAATAACAAGAGAAATGGAAAGGATGATCTTCTTTACCAACCAAGATTATATCTTGTTTTTGGATGACAATAACTTGATGAACACCAAATATATCTCCAAGATCATCAACCACCAAGATAGTTTGTTGAGAATTTAGCCCTAGGACACAAGCAAATCACCTCCTTTGTTGTTAATATGGCCATCAATCAGTCAAGGCTTCAAGGTTTCTCCATAATATGGCTAGATAACATGTAACTTGTGGCTAGAAAAGATCAAATGGTGGTGTAGGATGGTGAAGTGGGACGCCAAGTATAGAGAGAGAGAGATGAGAGTTTTGAGTTGTTTACATGTGAAAAATGGAAGTGAATGGTATGTGTTAGTGGTTTTGCTAGTTTAGGTGGGATATGAGTAGCTTTAATGTGAAGCTAACTTACATGTGTAAGCTAGTTTAGTGTAAGGATGCCACATCAAAGATGTGGTGTCCTCTTTGGGTCGTCCCATAGATAGTGGGGTGGGATAAACTTGTTTTGTCTCATTCCGCTAATTTACGGGTATTCCTCGATTCTAGTCCTCGGGTCGTTTTACGAAAAACGTTTTTATAAATTATGAATCAACGGCACAAAACGAATCTAATAAAAATTGTCTCATCAAAAACGGAGTTCAAAAACGTAAATACGTAATCCTAAGGTTTCCGGTTTAGTTGTAAAGGACGTTAAATTATGCAGGTAAGCCCAAATTTTAATCCGTAAATTGTGAGTTCATCAACCAACACAAAAATAAGTTTCAAAATATTATACGAGAATATAATTTACTACCTGAAAATGTTAGATTGTCACACAAAATGTAAACGATAGGGATGATCTGCGGACTTAATTTATAATATGGACCAGACTTGATGTTTGGTGTAAACGATAGAGACAAAATATGAAATTTTTTCTTTAGATAATACATTAACGAGACCTGTCATTTTTTGAATATATGTTATCTATATATAACTTTTGTCCTAAAAAATAATTATATGGATATATATGCAATTTGTCATGTTTGATATGAATATATATATAATTTTAAGTTTAAGCTGGATATAATCCAATTTTGACACTTTGCAAGGATATATATTTAATTCTCCCTAACTTTAATTATTACATAAGTTATAACAATATCACATTGTTAAGTATTTTGCATATAACATTTCGTCTATATATAATCAAGTGACCAGGGTGTAAATTTTTACAAATTATATATAAAATGGATAATCTGAATTATGGAGACCGCTAACATTTCAATCAAAAACTAACTAATCAGTCTAAAATCAGTGACACTATGTTGATTTGCTAACTATTAGCAAAAATGCTATCCAATCTTATTTAATTGACTAATTTATAAAAATATATATTATCTATATTTGTATATAGATTAATAAGATATTTTAACTATAAATATTTAAAAAATAAAACTAGAAAAAGAATGATATACCCACTTAGGTTACTAATATATACGGGTGTAGTTTATTTATTACTAAACGTTAAGAAAAACTATCCCGCTATTACTCATTGAAAGGGTTACCGGTAAGCAACCGGCTGCATTGCCATGTCATCTTTTGGTGGGCCCCATCTCTATTTTTTTGCAACATACTTTGGCGAAACTTTAGTAACATGCGTGTATATAAACCCTTTACGTTTTGGTCAGTTTTTTTTTTCGTTTCATTCGTACTTTTACGTTTTTGTCAGTAATTTTACGTTTTCGTCAGTAAATATACGTTTTCGTCAATAGTTTTACGTTTTCGTCAGTATATTTACGTTTTCGTCAATAAACTTACGTTTTCGTCAATAAACTTACGTTTTCGTCACTAAACTTACGTTTTTGTTAGTAACTTACGTTTTCGTCAGTAACTTTACGTTTTCGTCAGTAATTTTACGTTTACGACAGTAAACTTACGTTTTCGTCAGTAAACTTACGTTTACGACAGTAAACTTACGTTTTCGTCAGTAAACTTACGTTTTTGTTAGTAACTTACGTTTTCGTCAGTAAATTTACGTTTTCGTCAGTAATTTTACATTTTCGACAGTAAACTTACGTTTTCGTCAGTAAACTTACGTTTTCGTCAATAAACTTACGTTTTCGTCAGTAATTTTACGTTTTCGTCAGTAAACTTACGTTTTCATCAGTATTTTACGTTTTCGTCAGTATTTTTACGTTTTCGTCAGTAATTTTACGTTTTTGTCAGTATTTTTACGTTTTCGTCAGTAAATTTACTTTTTCGTCAGTAACTTTACGTTTTCTCCAGTAAACTTATGTTTGGTCATTAAACTTACGTCTTCATCAGTATGTTTACGTTTTCGTCAGAAAATTTTATGTTTTTGTCACTAATTTTACGTTTTTGTCACTAATTTTACGTTTTCGTCAATAAAATTGCGTCATCGTCAGTCAATTTAGGTTTTCGTCAGTAAACTTACGTTTTCATCAGTATTTTTACGTTTTATACAACGTAAAATATTGACGAAAACGTAAAAATACTGATGAAAAAGTAAATTTACTGACAAAATCGTAAGTTTACTGACGTAAACGTAAATTTACCGACGAAAGCGTAAAAATACTGAAAAAACGTAAAAATACCAAGGAAAATGTAAATTTATTGACGAAAACGTAAATTTACTGACGAAAACGTATATTTACTGACGAAAACGTAAATTTACTGACGAAAATGAAAAATTTACTGAAGAAAACGTAAATTTACTGAAAAAAATGTAAAATACTGACAAAAACGTAAAGTTAATGACGAAAACGTAAGTTTACTGAGGAAAACATAAGTTTACTGACAAAAACGTATGTTTACTGACGAAAACGTAACTTTACTGACGAAAAAGTATGTTTACTGACGAAAACGTATGTTTATTGACGAAAACGTAACTTTAGTGACGAAAACGTAACTTTAGTGAAGAAAACATAAGTTTACTGGCGAAAACTTAAGTTGGAGTCCACGTAGACATGCAACTTACAAATACGGGTAAAAACATTATGGGTAATTTGAAGTTCAGGTAAACAATACATTAGTAACCCAAGTGTAAGGTTTTAAACTTTAGTAACAAAATCGTTACTTTCACTAAACTTTAGTAACCTGCGTGTATTTTAACCCTTATATTTATGACATCTTTATATTTCCCCTCATTACAACAACATTGTAATAAATTCATTTTGATTATCTTTATACATTCATATCCTAATCACAATCACCATTGTATAATACATTCATCTTTTTATCACTTTCTATCCCTTGTTTTATTAAAAACAAAAATAAATATAAGTAACTGTTAAAATTGATGTCATTTTTGTAAAAGAAGATAGTATAGACATATTTGGGGTTTCGACTTTAAATTTTACGCACCACTATATATACAACGCATACGCTTACACAGTTACACGAAATAATTAATCATAATTACAATTATTTTTCGCTGTAAATATATGCCGTTATACACAATTACTCGTTTACTTTTAATAATTTACTAGCAAATGCAATGCATTAAAACACATGATTCACTATACTTTATAGTAATTGTATTTCACCTTAAATACAAAAAAGAACTTTTATAAAAATAAAAATAAATACCTGTTTAAGTTGATAACCTAAACATAAATCTTTGTGTTTCGATTTTAAAATATTATGTCTCGCCATATATATACAAGACATAAGTTTTACACGAAACACTTGATCATAATTACAACTATATTTCGCTAAAAATACATGTTTCTATGCGCAATTACTCGTTTAGTTTTAATAATGACCAATAAATGCAATATATTAAAGCACATAACTCGTTGTAGATTTGTAAAAGAAGATAGAAAAAAATGAATCCTTAAAGTTTTGAATTTAGAATTTGCGCGCCGTCATATATACAACGCATACAACACGTAACCTTTACACGAAACACTAATCATAATTACAACAATTTTTCGCCAAAAATCTACGCCGTTATCCGCAACTACTCGTTTAATTTTATCGTAATAACTTACCAATAAATGCAATGCTTTAAAGCACATAACTCACTATAATTTATACTTATAGTAATTTTATTTCACCTTAAATGCTAAATAAAGTGTACTTTTTAAAGTATTTAGTTTTCAGACTATAGAATCACATGAAAACACAATCCTATCTCTAATTATGCCAACTAGCATTCAACTACAAATATTACAAAACACACTTCACGTTTAACCAAGATTGTAAATAGCGTGAAACACAACGTATCTGCATTGCTAAGCTTCAAGCAACAAAAGCTGTGGCGAAAATACGACGTTTTATGAAGCGTGATATATAACGATACAAAATATTTATAAATTAATATTTATATAACGAGTTTACAAAAGCCGATATAAATAATTACTTCTTACATGATACAAAATGGAGCAAGACTTTAATTCAAATTTAAAACAAAATCGGTTTATAGTTACTCAAGAATTTATCTTCATATTAAAATTAGTAAGCACAAGTCTAGTAAACATAATAGCTAAAAACTAGTAAACAAGTCCAATTCATGTAAATCTGCAAAAGATTAGAAAAAAACGTCACACTACACGTTATAGCACACTATATAACCCTTTATGCCGCTTTTTAGCACGCTACGCCTAGAGACGACACCTTAGTCTGTTTCATAATATAGAGACCACACTTCACGCTATAGCCCGCTATAAATGTTTAGTAAGAGCTTTTTAAAGCTTTTTTGAGCTGTTAGTTTTTTTTTTAAAAAATAATTTAATAGCTCTGTTTGCCATAACAAATTTTTGAAGCTGTTAGTTTTTTTATTTTAAACAAGTAAAACTTTTAAATAAAAAGCTGATTCATATAGTTTTTAAATTGTTAAGAACTGTTAAAGCTGTAAATTACTGATATACCTTACAACCATATTATAATTTATTTAAATATGTCATTTTAAGTCATTTTACATTTTAATTTTACAGTAAACAACTAGTATATCAAACACTTTTATTAAAAACATACAACTTATAACTCATGTTTACAACTTTTTACATCTTTTTAGTAAACAACTTATAATTTACAGTTAACAGCTTACAACTAATTTTGCTAAAACATGACCAACACGCCTTATTTAACATACCAAAAGTACTTTTTAAGTAATTGTATTTCACCTTAAATACCAAAAAAGTACTTTTTGAAGTATTTATAGTTTCCAAACCATAAATTCACATGAAAACACAATCCCATCTCTAATTATGCCAACTAAGATCCAACTCCAAATATTCCAAAACACACTCTACAACATACTATAACCATAAAATCTTTGTTACTCAATAATAATATTATATTAAACAAAACAAGAATGTTTTTATTAATAAAGTAATCATTAAAAAATATAAAAAAACAAATATAAAAACCAAAAGCCAGCAGCATATAACACTGTCATTTTTCTATTTCCAATACAAATAAAAACACACACCTCTTCTTTCTCTCTCTCTTTATTTCTCTGTCTTACTGTGTGTGTGTTTTTAGTGTGTGTAAAATTTTACTAATTTTATTTTTCTTCATAAATTTCTCTGTTTAATTTCACACACAAACCATGTTTAATTTCAACTAATGCTTTTATTTCTTGCCTATCTTTTTCATCAAGATTGGCAAATTCACCTCCCAAAAACACCTCAAAATCCATACTTTTTTACTTTTTCTTACTGGGTTTTTTCTCCTCTTCAAAACCCATTTTTCAGATTTTTTTATTTCAGTAATTTTTTTGAAAAATTTACTTGAAAAAACCATCAAAATCTGAACTTTTTTGCATTTTTTTGCATATATTTTGTGGGTTTTTTGTGTTCTTCAAAACCCATGTTTTAGAATCCTGAAATTTGGACTAAAAAAAGACCAGTTCTGAGGTTTTGTGTTAAAAAAATAAAAATGGCTATGGTGGTACAGCATCATCAGCAGCAGCATAAAGAGATAAGTGGGAATAACAGTATTGATAAGCATCAGTTAGATAATGGGAAATATGTAAGGTATACAACTGAACAAGTTGAAGCTTTGGAAAGGGTTTATGCAGAGTGTCCTAAACCTAGTTCTTTAAGGAGACAACAATTGATTAGGGAATGTCCTATTTTGTCTAACATTGAACCTAAGCAAATCAAAGTTTGGTTCCAAAATCGAAGGTATGGTTTTAGACTTTTATCTCATATATTTAGCGCGTGTTATGAATAGTAATGTTATGACAACTAGATCCGTTTTATTTAATAGAATTGTCTTTGCTATACAAAAGACGGCTAGCAGCGCAGCTTGTTGCTCGTTTTTTATGTTTTTTTTGTTAAATTTGATATGATGTGTTTTTAACTTTTTATTGTAAATTATCCGCGCAACTTGTTACTCGTTTGACTTCTCTTCCTATGCGAATAATAAAAAATACATTTAAAGAAAAAAAATTAGCTAGATGAATTTATTATTTATAGATTCAAATTTAGTTACATGCATTAGGTATAGACCTATAAGTATATGCTCTAGGCTTCTAGCTCAGATATGCCACTTTTGGAATAATTTTTATAAATTTACTAAATTATGTAAGAAGCTAATTTGGATCTCTTGATTTTGTTACATCTGCGATAAGTGATAGCCTATTTATGGAAAAGAGTGTTTTAGACGTTTAAAAATGTAGGTAAAATTGTCGGGTGATGATATGAATTTGGACTTTAATGGCGTTTGTTATGGTTGTAGATGTCGAGAGAAGCAACGGAAAGAGTCGTCTAGGCTGCAGACCGTTAACAAGAAGCTATCTGCCATGAATAAGTTATTAATGGAGGAGAATGATCGCTTGCAGAAGCAAGTGTCTCAGCTTGTGTGCGAGAATGGTTTTATGCGCCAACAATTGCACACTGTAAGTAGATACGGAGTATATAAGTATTTAATGCCTAAACGTTTAATAAAATCTAAGAGTAATTGATTTTTATTGTGTTTTAAGTTGTAAATGTTTATGGAAATGTCGATCTTTGTAGGGTTCATCAGCTAACGATGCGAGCTGTGAATCTGTGATCACCACTCCACAACATTCTCTAAGAGACGCTAATAACCCGGCTGGGTAATTTATTATTCCCATTCTTTTTTAATGATTTTAGAATTTTGATTCATATTTTATTTGGGCAGTGTGATCTAATTATTACGTGTTCTTCTTGCAGACTACTCTCAATTGCAGAGGAGACGTTGGCAGAGTTCCTTTCTAAGGCTACAGGAACGGCTGTCGATTGGGTCCAGATGCCTGGGATGAAGGTTTCTATTATATTTACTTGAATTGAGGGGGTGTTTGTTTAAAGCCTATGTGGGCTTATTATCTTATTTGATTTCTGCTTATATTGCACTAGCTCGAATTTCCTGGCTTATTTTCAGACTATAATAAACTTACAAGCCCATAAGGACCCAATTTATAAGTCAGAAAATTCTAGCTTATGGAATATAAGCCGAAATCAAATAAGCTATAAGCCCAAAGATGAGCTTAAACAAGCACCCCCTAAATTATTGTAATCTTGATTAGAATGTCTTGGTTAATTATCAAAATCAAATTAAACTTTTTGACTAAATGTCTTAATTGGTTAAAAAATTCAAATCTTTTTGGACTAATTTACTATTCCTTTTTTGAAATGTTGAAATTGGTAAAAAATGGTTTCTTTTCTTTTTCCAGCCTGGTCCGGATTCGGTTGGGATCTTTGCTATTTCACAGAGTTGCAGTGGAGTGGCAGCTAGAGCCTGCGGTCTCGTAAGTTTAGAGCCCACAAAGGTAAACAAATCTATAATCCTTAATAGGTATTAATAGTCAACATGTTTGTTTGATATCAAATGTTGCTTATACAACAGATTGTAGAGATCCTTAAAGATCGCCCTTCTTGGTACCGTGACTGCCGGAGCCTTGAAGTTTTCACAATGTTTCCTGCCGGAAATGGTGGGACAATCGAACTAATTTATACGCAGGTAAATATGCATATTAATCTATGTGCCTTTGTTGTAATTATGCATGGCTTTTTGGCAATTGATGTATCTGTTTGCATTTAGATCTTTGCTCCGACAACACTGGCCCCTGCACGTGATTTCTGGACATTAAGATATACGACGAGTTTAGAAAATGGAAGTCTCGTGGTATGTTTATGATTTGCATTTAACCACGTTTTTATCAGTTTTTTTTCATTCTTTTCTATCCTCTTTGGTATCTAAATTCGACGGATTTTGCTATCTAAGGTGTGTGAGCGATCTCTCACGGGTTCTGGTGCTGGTCCGAATCCAGCTTCTGCTACTCAGTTTGTAAGAGGGGAAATGCTACCAAGTGGTTATCTCATTCGCCCTTGTGACGGCGGTGGTTCCATTATACACATTGTTGATCACCTAAATCTCGAGGTAAACAAACTCTTAACTAAGGTTGGCACGTTTGCTCCAAATTCCAGTATACACTATATGCATTTATCTAACAACACAAGTTTGCAAGATAAATCAGATCAATTATATAGGTCCCCGAAACCAACTACTATATCTAATGACATTTGTAGGATATTGGCTGATTTAATACTATTTTGTATGATTATTTTTTTCCTGAAATTGAATTCTTTATTTTGCAGGCGTGGAGTGTACCAGAGGTTCTTCGTCCACTTTATGAATCTTCCAAAGTGGTGGCCCAAAAAATGACCATTGCGGTGAGTAGAACGTTCTTATAAACTTGTTAATCGTCACGGTTAACATGGTTTCATTTTGTTTAAAATTTTCTTTTTGATTTGGATGTAGGCATTGCGCTATATTAGGCAAATAGCCCAAGAGTCGAGTGGAGAGGTAGTTTATGGATTGGGAAGACAACCGGCTGTATTGAGAACTTTAAGTCAAAGATTAAGCAGGTAGCTACTAGCTTTTTCTCGAACTTAGTAAAACTACTAAATCTTGTGTGATAGTATATTGTTTTTAAGTTGATACCTTAATCATTGTTTAGCTACGCTAGATTCTGATATTTGCTTCCAATTACAGAGGCTTCAATGATGCCGTAAATGGATTCAGTGACGATGGGTGGACAGTGATGGACTCTGATGGTGTTGAAGACGTGATCATTGCAGTGAATTCATCCAAGAATCTTAGCAACTCTATGAATCCCTCCAATTCCCTCGCGTATCTTGGAGGAGTTCTTTGTGCAAAGGTCTCAATGCTATTTCAAGTAAGTTTTAGTATTAGTTCCTTCTTAAGATGAATATGTAGTTTTAGATCTGTTTCCTAACGAAGATCTTTATGTAGGATGTGCCACCAGCGGCATTGGTTCGGTTTTTAAGGGAGCATCGGTCAGAATGGGCCGACTTTAACGTAGATGCGTATTCTGCTGCATCCGTGAAAGCCAACCCATATTCGTATCCGGGAATGAGACCCACACGCTTCACTGGTAGTCAAATTATCATGCCTCTTGGTCACACAATTGAACACGAAGAGGTATGTTATTCTAAATTTGCACTTTTTTTTATGTATACTTGTTGAAATTAGTTGCACAAGTCTAAGAAGCTTTAATTTATGTTGCATCAGATGCTTGAAGTTGTAAGACTCGAAGGTCATGCACTTGGACAAGAGGATCCGTTCATGTCAAGAGACATTCATCTCTTGCAGGTGCTTTTTTTTTACGGTTTTATCAGTAAATACGTTTAGTTATGATTATGTTCTTGACCTTATTGTTGATTTTTGGATTTAGCTATGCAATGGAATTGACGAGCATGCAGTGGGTGCTTGTTCTGAACTTGTTTTTGCTCCAATTGATGAGATGTTTCCGGATGATGCTCCTCTCATACCCTCGGGGTTTCGTATAATCCCATTGGATCCCAAATCGGTTAGTTCTTTCTCTTAGATATCTGTACAGTCGACTTTTGAGTATTAGTCTTGGGAGGTTCTTTGTTATAACTTAATATTACACATTTCACTAAACAATGTATGTTAATCAGGGTGATGGGAAAAATGCGTTGGTCACAACACATAGAACACTAGACCTAACTTCTAGTCTAGACATGAGCCCCGCAGCAAACCATGGGTCAACAGATATGTCAACAAGCACAAGATCAGTATTAACGATCGCCTTCCAGTTCCCATTTGAGAACAATCTAGCCGAAAGCGTGGCTTCAATGGCTCGTCAATATGTGCGTAGTGTCATCAACAAGGTCCAAAGAGTTGCCATGGCCGTATCTCCTGCGAATTTGATTTCTTCAGCGGATCCAAAACCATCTCCTGGCTCTCCGGAAGCACTCACTTTAGCTCAATGGATCTGCCAGAGCTACACGTAAGTCTATTTATCTTTTATTGGTTGCCACAAAGGCACATTGGTACTTGATTCTGATATGTGGTTATTTTCAGCTACCATATAGGAGCAGATTTGCTAAGCACGGGTTCAGTTGTTGGGGACTCGTTATTGAAAGATCTTTGGCAACATCAAGATGCCATTTTGTGCTGTTCGTTGAAGGTATATAACTAAGAATCTGTAACACTGTTATATTTTTCAAAAATTCTAAGGTGGCTGATTTCTAATCCAATATGTACATTCGGTGTGGTTTGCAGTCATCGCCGGTTTTCATATTCGCAAATCAAGCAGGGCTTGACATGTTAGAAACGACTCTTGTATCTTTACAAGACATCAGTTTAGACAAAATGTTTGATGATGAGGGACGAAAGGCACTGGTTCCGGAATTTGCCAAGATAATGCAACAGGTATTCTAATAATTTTCAACTTCCATTATGAATTTTGTTTAATCTTATAAAAGATCACAACTTTGTGAATCTTTTTAGTAAAAGATCACGCCTTTTATGATTTTAATGCATATTTTAGTAAAAGATGGTAACTTTATGCATCATTTCGATAAAAGATCAATTTTATGTACCCTTTGTAATGTAATTCATATGGGATTTTCCAGGGATACACACATTTACCCGGTGGGATTTGTATGTCGGCAATGGGACGTCACATAACATATGAACAAGCTATTGCATGGAAAGTTCTTGCAACAGACGAAAATACCGTCCATTGCCTTGCTTTCTCTTTTGTCAACTGGTCATTCGTGTGACCTCATGATGCTCGTCCGGATTGTTAAGTTTTGTACCCCTTGCCCATTGGTGAAGTGTAAAAAACGTTCAAATAGAAGTAATCAAAATGGTAAAAACTTGTTTAGAATTGGTTAAGAGTTTCCTTTTGTATGAACCGTGAACTTTTGTTTAGTTTAAATCCAGTTCAGATTTTCATACCCAAGATTAATCAAGCAAGTTTCGTTTAGTCTTTTCGACTTGTATCTTGATTTTCCCGAAAAGAGAATGTTAGTGTTAGGTTTGTAGTTATGAATTATTCATTATGAATACAAGTTTGATACTCTTTGATAGTACAGCTTTCCTTACGTCTAGTGATATCGACACATTCCTCTGATATGACATCTAGTTTGGCAGATATGATAATTTGGTCTCATTCCTATTTCTAAACGCATACGGTCAAATCAAACTTACATCTAGTGATATCGACACGTTTGACCAATATCTGCAATCAACATAGTTCCTACTTTTAACAACCCTTACACATAGCGCCTGCGCCAAGTCTTCGGCGAAGTTCAAACATACACTCAAAAGGGGTGCACAGGGTCAGGATTTTACTGCGAATCGCCGAATCTAAACTTTTTGAGGAGTAGGCCAAATAGGACTAATGAAGGGTCTTGAAAAGATGATATGGTCTACAGTCTAGACAGTTTTATATAATCTTAATCCTGATAATGCTCCAACTGTTAGCTTTATGAGGTAATTTTCTATAGGAATTTAAGATAGGTTAGTACTTAGTGGGTTGGTGTTTATGAGGAGCATGTGCTGAATGTGGTCCATTGAGCCCTGATCTGGGTTGACATGCTTTAGCTTTTTTGACTAATGTTGCTGTCATAACATTCTTTATATGTCAATCAGTTTAGTGCCTTAAAAAGACCCTTTTCTATATACGCAATCATCCATCATGCCTAGGTCAATTGCACTACTTTTGCCCACAAATTTGGGGTTTTCTTGGAAGGAAAAGCCTAAATGCCATCAGCTTAACTACTTACTTTATACAAATGTTGTAAACGATAGATAAACTGGTAGACGGACGACGTTTTTCATGTGCAGGTTCGCTGAGGTAGACGTTTACGTGACTCGGTCTTTTCCGTGACCGTTTCCAGTCTTTTCCTAGCCACCTTCAACTTCAAATGTGTATCAGTGTGTTTTGAACCCTGAAATGTGAAAAATATAAAAGTTCATTGTTCAGGTAATCTTAGATAAACCGAAAATTGAAATCAAACCAAACCGAAAACAACTAAACCGAACTTGTAACCGAACCGAATTAAATTTTTGGTTTTCTGTCTAGTTATGGTGTTGTTAATTTAATCTAAAGCAAAGACCGAATTCATATACGAGTAATTCATAAGCAAATATATTAGAATTTTTAAATATGAGAAATTTTAAGTATAAATATGGTGTTATAAGATTTTCCAAGTGTTACCAGTTATGGTGTTATATAGGGATGAGCATTTGGACCGAATCTTGGAATCGAATTAGAACCGTACTGGAACCGTACCGATTCCTGGTACTCGAATCCCGTTTGGTACGGTATTGGTACCACGAAATAAGGTAAAAAAAATTCGGTACCACTAATTCGGTACGGGACCGGTACCAAATCGAGAAATTCCAAAAAAAAACGGGAAAATCCCGATTTTTCGGTACCGGTAATGATACCGGTACCGGTACCGATATCCGAATTCCGTTCGGTACGATACCGGTACCATTAATTTATGCTTGGGAAAAATTCAGTACCATCAATTCGGTACCGGTTCGGTATGATACCGGTACCGTGCTCATCCCTAGTGTTATATAACACTTTCCAAGTATAAATATGAGAATTTTTAAGCTTGGAAATTATTTTGGTACTAAAAATTTATATAAGTAAACAAAATAAATAAATAAAATTAGTGATTCAGGTTAGTTTTCGATTAATATAATTTATATCGTTTCAGAGTAGTTTTGGTTTTACCCATAAAAAGTTAACCGAATTAACCGGATCGAATATACCAAACAACCCTTAAATAACTATGGGTATGTTTGTTAAAACGAGTAGTAGTAGTGAGCTGGCAGTAGCTTTGAGCAGTTATAGCTCGCTGCTCATTTTCCAAAACTACTTAAAAGAAGCATTGAAAAAATAATCTTCCAAAAAGTAGCATCGCTCATCGCTTTTGTGTCAAATGACTAATAAAAATCAAAATACTCACCACTCATTTTGCCAAACACTCACTAAAAATCAGAATACTCTTCATCACCGCTTACCGCTCCAAAAAACTTAACCATCGCTTCATGCCAAACATACCCATTACATAGTTGTTAAAAATAGATCGAACCTACAATCATATAATTGGTCGAGAAGCGTTCTCACACAAAATGAGATATCATTTGGCTATAAGCCATTTGATCTTATAGTTGATTTTGGTCCCATGAATTAATTAGGAAAGTTCTTCATCTATTGTGGGATATTTCATCGTCCAGTTAGACTTCAATCGTTTATCGGCAGGGCCGGATTTAGTGCTAGGCGAAGTGGGCAACCGCCCAGGACAACAATATTTTAGGGGCATCAAAATTATATTTGTGTTATATGACAGAACGAAAAAGTTACAGAAATGAATATGAAAATAGTGGATTTTGTTATCACGAGAAAGGATGAAGATGAAAAATAAAAACATATACTAAGTAATTACTACCTCCGTCAATTATGTCCATGATTAACTTTTTAAGTCTTTCTTCATCAACTTTGACCTTAAATATTTTTGTTTGTGTTATTTAATATTTGATGCATAATACATGAATGGATAGAGTTTTAAATGTATTTTTTATTGATTTAACTTTTATCAAGTATTGTATAACACAAACAAATTAATTTAAGGTCAAAGTTAACGATGAAAGACTCAAAAAGTCAAAAGTGGACAATAATTATGAGACGGAGGTAATAATACAGTATATTAAAAGTGTACGACCCTTACTATTTGAGTCATAAATTAATCTCACCTGCCTCTTTAGGAACACAATTGATACAATACATTCGTTTTTTTTCTTCTTAAATAAATACATAGTAACGTGTTTTTTTTTTATAAATTTTTATTACGTTATATGTTAAGTTGAGTTATGTGTTTTACTATTTAAATAAATACTTTTCGGCTTTTAATACATGTTGTAGCTTAGAAGAGTTTAGTTTTAGCATGTTTCACTTAAAATTTTAGTACCGCGTACTCTAGTATTAAATTATATTGATTTGAAAAATAGGTATATAAACCGATAGTAGTAGTTACTTTTCAACGAAACCATAAGCTTTTGCTATTATATAGGCTTCTGTTGTAATTATATTTTTATTTTGTATCTTAACTTTTTACACATGTTAACGGTGTGTTTCTTCATAACTACCAAAAGAATTTACTTTTTCGCAAGTTATAATTTTACTTAAGGCCTGTTTGTTTTATTTTTTCATTAAGTTTCGTAAAATTAAAGTGACTGTATTGATATTTGATAGCTGTTTGTAAATAAATATATAGTTGGTTGTTTTAGGTGCTAAATAAAGTGTTTAAATTTAAAAGAATTACTACTTTACTCTAAAAAGAAGTTACTTGGAGGTTACATTTGAGGAGTGAAAAGATAAATATATAAAATTCTGAAATAAGTCACTGACTTATTACAGAGACCCTCCTCACCTGTCTTTTTCTAGAAAGACAAGTGTTAGGTAATGTTTGATAACGACTTATAGAGTCTTAATTAAAAAATAGGTATATAAATTAAGTCATTAGTAACTTGTTTGTTTTGTGCTTAAAATTAATCAATGACTTTTTAGAAAAAGCCAGGATGAGGAGACTTTTTATATTAAGTCATGACTTATTAACCTTATTTTACATATTTACCCTCTAACTTCTTCATTTATTTAATTTAAAAGGACACAATAGTAACTTTATCTAATTCAGACATTATATTCAGCACACAAAACAAACAGTTATATATCCGTCTACAAACAGACAATATTTATTTTAACAGACACTTTAATTTAACAGAACTTAATAAAAAATTAAACAAACAGGACCTTAGTTTTAAGCTCAAAACGAACAAATCTTAACTGACTTATAGCATGTCAAAACATGACTTAATTTGCATACTTGTAATTATCCTCGTAATCTAGATTTCATTTTTTGATATAAAAACTAACATTCTTTTTATATAAAATAATATTAGATGTGTGTGGATGAGCCGTTTAACTTGATTAGGTTCTAAATACGTAAAAATCACACTATTTTTTTGTCTATAAAAGGCATCATTGGACAAATTCGCCCAGGGTAGCACAAAACTCAGGACCAGCCCTGTTTATCGGCTAACGCATAGGTAAACAACCAAGAAGCTTTCAACATGGTATCAAATGTGGGCTTTCGACTTAAAAGGGTTTTTGGGATTGCGATTGTACATAGATTATTTGATTATTGCATGGGGCTAATTACACATATGTGGGCTTGGATGCATTATGGCTTAACTAGAAATATACATGGGCCAAATATTAGACATGTAATATGGCATTAATGCATTGTGGTTAAACTGTGAAAAATCTTTGTAGCTACTACTATAGTACTATGTAAAAAGATGAAAAGTCCAACAGAAAATGAAATTGTTGTTGATGATAAGTTAATAACTATGTAAAAACTGTTTAGATTTTACTTTCTAGTGCTCAATACTACAAGTTCAAGATAAATTGTGAGTGTAGACGTGAGCGTGGTTCGGTTTTGGCTTGTAAATTAATTGGTTTTTGCAGAAATGAAAACCAAAACATCGATTATTTTGAAATACCCTGGTAAATATCTAAGTTAGAATAATGAAATCCAGAATAATGTACTTAAAAAAAGAGCTAGCAATGTCGAATCGGAAACTCAGGTTACCAAAAAACAAAAGACTAGCGAAACTAATTGACTGGTTAACGTGAACGTTCGAGTCTAATGATTACATATGTTTCTTTTTTGTGTTTGTTTATAGCTGTCTTCCAAAGCTTACCAGATATTTTCTTTGTAAGTTTGTGGAGCTTAATTAAGGCCAAAGTCATACGCAAATAGCTTTTAGGAAAAGAGAGTTCATGCAATGATAACCATACCCTACGCAAAGGCATCAACTCTATAAGTGTTCTTAACATTTCAAGCATGCTATAAGCAGTAAGTCAACATATGTCTCCGGTGGAATACCGGACTATCCTTAAGTATCGTCTTATGATTCCATTATTTTCGGTTAATGTTATATGCCCTATTTGTCGCAAGGCATGTTTGGATTCTTTTGGAGAACATGCGATTCATTGTAAAGAACTTTCGGGCTTCAAGTACCGACATGATTTTGTTAGGGACATTCTTTACGACATATGTAGGCGTGCCGGGATCTCCGCCAAGAAAGAGGCACCTGTGAGTTTCTTGACCGACCGTCAGATGGAAGATCCACATTGAGACCCGCTGATGTTTTGGTTTTTGGATGGGTTAGAGGTAAACATGCGTGCGTTGATTTGACAGGGGTTTCTCCTCTCATGGGGCTAGGCAGTCGAGTTTTTACAGCGGGTCAGGCTGCTATAAAAGCCGCCTCGTGCAAAGTGACTCAACACGAGAAAGCATGTGTTGAAAATCAACACGTGTTTATTCCTTTCGCGTTTGATACATTTGGTTTCCTTACACCTGAGGCGGTGGAGCTACTTACCAAAATACAACGTGTTATGAATAGTAATGTTTTGACTCATAAATCCACAAACGTTGTATTTAATAGACTTGGTTTTGCTCTACAAAAAGGGCTAGTGACTTAGTTTGTTGCCCGTTTACCTTCTCTTAGTATATAAATTATAATTATTAATAAAAGAGTCTACAACAAGACTTCTATGCTGAAGAACAATGCAATTGTAAAACTACTGTTTTTTTAGATTTTGTTTTGAAAAAGAAAGATATGTCTTGACAGCAAAAATCACTATACTTTTGAACTTTTAGGAGATTTAGGTTGAAATATTAAAGGTTTAAAACTAGAGGTATAAGTGAAATGTTCGACATACATATATCTTTACGGGCCTGTCAGACCCTGTCATGAATATATTTAGATAGTTCATTAAGCCTCACTCACGATAGGCCGTACGCGTTTTACTTGGGTCGTGGTCATGCTGCACGCTGTATTGTAGGAGGCATGGTGATTTGTATTTAGGAAGGACATAATTCTTAATAAATAGAAGATATGCTTTATTTATTTGATGGGTTAGGATAAATGCAAATCTCGGATATCATGTTGGGTCGAAAGATTAGGAAACCCTAATGGGTATTTCAGCTATAAAAGAAACGACGTAGACATCATAACAAGTATCTTATAAATCCTAATCATAATCAATAACTTAAAAGCATGTCTTCTTACTCTCACGTCGGAGTCTAATCGTAGAGTACGCCCCCACAGTAAGATTAACGGTGTTCGTTACATTATGCAGGATACCCTACATTCACTTAGTACAATATTCAAGCCATCTAAACCCAAATAGCCAGCTATTCAAGCCACTAGAGACCCAACCGAACTTTTGTATTAACAAGTTGCGCCATCCGTAGGACCACCCACTCACGGCATTTTCAAAGATGAGCAAACCTGGCAAATTTACACCTATGATGTTCACTATCAAGAATACCGGTGAAAAGAAAACGCGACCAGATGGAGAAGAAGGAAATTCGACCTACACCTCTGTTGTCAAGGACTTTGATGGGAGGCATTACGATGAACTTCTAGCAAAGATGTGTGCGAAAAACGAGAAGATGTCAAACAACAACTTAACTTCGTAAATTTATCGGACACGAGAATCATCTCGACATTCTCTATCTGGACCCTCACATAGGAACCTCACGATCAAGAGGGAAGGACCAGTGTCCACAAACTATTACCGCCCCAAGCTTATGATCTCCTCGGAATTCCCAAGTACCATGATCGACCGGAACGTCCCGAGAATTGTAGCCACAAGGAAAGGAGAGGATCAACTATCACTCATAAGGATCTAGGGGACACTCTAGTCTAGGAAAAGATAACCGAAGTGTCTTCAAGAGTCTTGGAAGTAATGAAAGAAGCTACACGTCAGACTCAAGAAGATTGAGGTCCA
Source organism: Glebionis coronaria (assembly GCA_025667525.1). Taxonomy (NCBI): domain Eukaryota; kingdom Viridiplantae; phylum Streptophyta; class Magnoliopsida; order Asterales; family Asteraceae; genus Glebionis; species Glebionis coronaria. The sequence continues at coordinate 49,731,552 of CM046877.1, forward strand.
GGAGAGAAAGGTCCTGAGGACATAGTCGTGGCCGGTCTTACGACAAAGACAATTCGATCGACGAAACATGGTCTTCCCACGGAAAGCGTTCCCGGAGTAGCATATAACCCCTCTCTCGAATATCCGAGAGTAAGATTGCACTCGAAGTCTAGACCAAAGAGGCAAAAATCGAACCGTGGAGACGAAGATCTATCACGCCCTTGGAGGCGCAAAGTGATAGGTCCATTCACAACTAGGATTCGTACATTCGAGGATTCGAAGAATACAAGGATGTTGTCCTATGTAAAAACTAATGACGAAACGGGTGATCCGGAGGATCACTTGAAGGTTTTCCAAGCAGCAACTGAGATAGAACATTGGTCGATGCCCATATAGTGTCACATGTTCAACTCGACCTAATCGGTAACGCGAGGGTGTGGTTTGACGAATTCTCTCACAAAAGCATAGTCATTTATGAAGAACTGCGGAAAGCCTTCCTGTCGAACTACACACAATAGAAAAAGTACATTAAAGATCTCGTGCAAATCCACAACATCATACAAAAAGACGCGGAAACCATTGATGCGTTCTTTGTGAGTCACAAGTTTTAAATTTATACAAGGATTACCGAATAAGCTAAGAACACACAGGCAAGTATGACCCTTTCTGTAACTAGCTTGTTGTGGTAAGCCGAGGTCGTTCACTGGTATTTGGGTGTTTCCGGTTGTAAATAATCTTAGTAACAATGTAACGCTAGTGGTAAAAATGGTTGTCACTCTCAAAATTACCATATAAGTAACAATTAAGCAAATATGAAAAGTAACACGAAGATGGTGATTAAGCTAATAAGACGATATAACAATAATAATAAAGATACTTGTTTAGAACTAGTATTCATTTCAATTAGAGGTGGCAAAACGGGCGGGCAAGCGGGCACGGGCGGGAAAGCAGGCACGGGCGACGGGCTAAACGGGCGACGGGCTAAACGGCCGGCCGACCAAACGGGTGCGGGCTATACGGGCACAGGCAAAACGGGCGGGCTAAACGGCCGCAAGCTAAAATGAGAAAAAAGATATATAAAAATATAGAATTAAAAAATAAAAATACTTGTTTAAAAGCCGGGGATAAAAATTAAATATAAAACATCCGCCGAGTAGCCTAATTAGTGTTTTACATGTGCGCCCATTAAGCCCATAAGTTTCTTACATATGAGCCCATTTAGCCCATTAATAATAAAGAATGAGCAAAAAGTGCCCTATCTTTTTTTGAAAATGGGCAAAAAGTGCCCATATTTATCAAAATGGGCAAGATTTGCCACCTCTAATTTCAATGGAGTGTATGGATTATCGGTTAGATAGTTAAGCAATAGCAAACAAATTATAAGTATACAGTTCCAAGTCAATGGGTAATATCATGGAATTACAAATGACACGGTTTAAAATAAAGAACCCTTTCGGCCTATGATCAATATTACAAACCGGTAGTTAAATTCCATTTGTGAGAAATATGATTTTAGCCAACTTGTTCATTAGAGCCATTTCGACCTATACTATAGATTAAACCTTTATTAATCCTTTTAACTTGCATATTCATAGTTGTCAATTATGAGATACCAAACACATACGCGTGCTAGAATTTGGAACAAAACATAACTAGGAATCCTTTCTACCTTTAGAGCCGGTTATGGTTTACCAACAAGTTATCAAGAATCATATTGATTCAAACAAACTTATTAACAAAATCATAATTCAATATTGCAAAATAAAACACTCCATATTCATGTTTACATTATTCCAAACAAGTATAGGAACACTATTCCATGTTCATATTAATCAACAACCAACATTTAACATATGATATAGAGTTCAACATCATGAAAGTAACAAAAGTTTACCCAAATTATGAATACAATAAGTAAATGGAAGAAATTAGATCAATCCTTAGGCCTCCAGTTGACTACAAGTTTCGAACCAATTGTAGGAATTTATTGTCTTTCGGGTTATGTATTTGGAAATTCGTATTTGAAAATAGATGGTGGTTTAGGAGAGGCTAGGAGATGATTGGTGGTGGCTTAGGCTTAAATAAACACTACCAATAATAAGGGTAATGATCCCTTAGACTTTGGCAAAGTTTTTTTGATGATTGGAGCTTCAAAAGGATGAGTTTTTGGCACACTTGGACCATGTCCGAGATTTCACCAAGGAAGAGAGTTTCCTTGATGAATAATGAAGTTAGTGTTGAAAGTGTTGTAAGTGTTATGTTACAATGAACCCATGGGTCTTATTTATGGTGGAATTGAAGCCATGTCTGTAATGCTTGAACTTAGAGACAAAGAAATATACTTGGAACCAAAGTTGTATGCTTGATGCCAAAGTAATTCTAGAATTCTCCATAGAAGCTTCATGAATGTATGCATATGACTTGTAGTAAAATATGTCCACTTGAAAGGAGATGGTGGCAACTGAAGTTTGTTGGTGGCTTATTCCTTTTGTTGGTGGCTACTTTCATGTTGTTGTGCTGGCAACCTTTTGACTTTGTTGGTGGCTCCTTTTTATGATGCCCTCTACTTTCATGTTGAGTGACTTTTGCACTTGTAACTACAACTAGCTACATGATTCTTCTTGCATTTCCTAAGGTCGGGATTACTTGCGAGGCTTGTATATTCTTGAAAACACTTGTTCTTGCACCCGGGATAGATCTTCAAAGACTTGTAATGCGTACACGGGTATTCAACTTCGTTGGGATTCTTCGTATAGGCATGAAACATCGTTTATTCTTCGTTTCCGCTTCTTTTCTTCACTTTCCTTGATCTTGGCTAACTAACAACACAAAACACAACTTCACACATATATGAGCTATAAAGCTCGTTAGTTTAACAAAAAACCATGCAAAATATATGGATAACGCTCAAGAAAACATGTTGGATTTGGGCGTTATAAACCATCAAAAACTTTATGGAGCGCTTCAAGATGGAAACCACCCATGTGAAAGGGGCACCTGAATGCATGCGGATCTCCGGGTTCATGCATGGGGTCAACAACCTAGACTAACAAAGCACCTGAACGATAAGATCCTCAAGACAGTGTATGAGACTATGAATGCCACCATGGATTTCATCCAAGGAGAAATTTTTGTTGCCACAAAGAAAAAGAACCGATCGATGTGGAAGGGGCAAGTCCAATCCAAGCAGCAGGCGCCTGGCCGAAAAATGATTTTCGAAGTCAGCGGAAGGATGAGCGAGGATAAAATAGGTTCATGCCACTGACCAAAACACCTAAATAAATCATCGCAGCCGATCGTGAAATGTTCAGACCACCACCACTGTAACATCCCGCATACTCAGACTACAATATTGTCCGCTTTGCCCACAGACTCACGGCTTTGCTTTGTGGCCCTCTTGTTAGTACTTCTCGACTGGTCACCCAACCTATTACTACTCTGACATGAGCACGCTTAACTGCCAGTTCCTAAGAAACCCACTTGCAGTAGACCATAAAATGCGCTGTGTCATGAGAAGGCGACTGTTATCTTATGAACCATGGATCTCTCTTGGCCACAGTCGATGTGGGATTTGCCTAGGGTGTCACAATCACCCCCTCTTTTCGGGACACATCGTCCTCGATGAGGTTTTCCCCACCACCCCGAACGGCTCAGGAGTGTCTCTGATACCACTTGTAACATCCCGCCTACCCATACTACAATATTGTCCGTTTTACCCGCAGGCTCATGAATTTGCTTTGTGGCCCTCTTGTAAGTACTTCCCGGCTGGTCAGTGAACGAGAAACAGAATGGTTAATGAAAGGAATGACTGAGATCCATATCCTTATTAACGCTGTATTAGAAATAAAAGGATAATAATAACGATGAAGAATCGTTAAAAGGTTTTGTCCAGGAAACCTTACTCGAGTTGTACTAGAGACATTGTTATGTGTAACTAGACACTAGACAATGTAATCACGATATTCAAAATATGTCCAAGTGGGAGCTGTAAGTTTATGGACTTATATTTTAAAAGTCGTGTGATAGGATCGAACTCGAGATTACGGGATTGCACACAATACGTAAAGAGTTAATTTGATTAATAAATATATTTATTGTATTTATTAATTTATTTAATAAATATATATTTATGTATTTATTAAATTAAACCAAGCAAGTAGCTATATAACTTTAACGATCGTTAATTAATTAATAGTTAAGTATTAACGAATGTTAAAATAATATATAGTAAGAGATTAAAAGGAAAAAATGCCGGAAAGTTCCGGAACACCCCACAAGGGGTGTTTCAATTGTCTGTTATGGCTCCAAGGGGGGGGGGGGGGGGCAAAAGTTTCCTTTTATTTACTTGGGCTACAATGGGTTGAGGTCTATAATTACACCTTCTTATCCCTCATAATTTACAACATAACTTGAATCTCTTTCCCCTCTCTCTATTGGTTCGATCGCAAGGTGTAACCCACGAAGGGTTTCGGTTGGTTTTCTTGGTTGACCGATTGTGTTGATAATCTAGTCCTAGCTCCTCTCTAGGGTTGTTAGGTAGATTACTTACAAGCGTTGTAGCCCGGTTTTCACTTGCTAGAATCACGGTTAGCTCGTTGTATTACGTGTGTAGAAGATCGTAATATAGTCTTACTTTAGACTATATCTTGGTATATTACGGTATAAGCCCGAATTGGTGATTCTTCTTCGTCTTGTGGATTTGCTTTAGCGTAAAGGCATGTAACCTTAATTCGATTAATGATAATTGTGTTATTATTATGATCTTGTTAAATCGCTTCCGCTATATGTGCTTTGATCTCGTTTAGGGTCTTATATAGTTGTTATGATATTAATAAACCTTCAAAAACTACCATAAAAGTTGTCAGCGGCTTCTTTCCATTATGTCAGCGGATAGAATGCACTATGTCAACGGATAGAAAAATAATGTGGAAAATCTAACTTTTACAAAGACAAATAATAGCACACATCCTGTACATACTTTACATATATTTCAAAAACCACATATTTTATGGATTGATCATTTCAATACTTGTAACCAAGTATTGAAATCTCCCAACATCAAAAGGTTTGGTTAAAAGGCCAAACACATTCTTCTCTGTGTCTATTTTATCTAGAAATATTAAACCTTTTTCACAACAATCTCTTATAAAATGATGCCTGGTTTCTATATGTTTGGTTTTAGAATGATGTACAGGATTCTTAATTATGCATAATGTACTATTATTATCTACAAAGATCTTAGTATGCATAAAACTGTACCCATAATCCAAAAGCTAATTTTGAATCCATAGCACTTGCCCACAACATGCAGCAGCTGCTACATACTCAGCCTCAGTTGTTGAATTGGCTACCACGGTTTGCTTCTTGCATTGCCAAGATATAAGCATGCTCCCAAGAAATTGACATCCACCAGTTGTGGATTTCCTATCATTGTTATCACCTCCATAATCATTGTCCGAATATCCAATAAGATCCAAAGGTGACTCTCTAGGATACCACAATCCGAATGTGGGAAAGCATCTAAGGTACCTAAAAATCCTTTTAACTGCATGAAGGTGACATTCCTTGGGAGTCACTTGATGACGTGCACATGCACATACTACAAACATGATATCAAGTTTTGAATCTGTAAGATACATCAATGATCTAATCATTGATCTATAACGCCTGACATCTACCTCTTTACCATCTTCAACCTTTCCCCATGGGTGTTCCCTGTCCATGGGAGTGCTAGCCCGTTTTTCATGTGGTGAAAAACCAAATTTATTCAAAATCTCAGCCACATACTTATCTTGAGAGATGAAGATACCATATTCTTTCTACCGAACCTGTAGACCAAGAAAGAAGGTCATCTCTCCCATATCACTCATCTGAAACTTATATGTCATAAGTTTGGAGAAATCATCACTCATTCTTTGGTTAGATGAACCAAAAATGATGTCATCTACATAGACTTGGACAAGAAGAAAGTCCTTGCCTTCTTGTTTTGTAAATAAAGCCTGGTCTATGGTACCCCTCTTAAAGCCATTGTCCACCAAGTAAGTGGAAAGTGTTCCACACCAAGCTCTAGGGGCCTGATGAAGGCCATACATTGCCTTTTTCACTCTATAAACTTTATCTGGATGCTCAGAATCTTCAAATCCAGGAGGCTGCATGACATAAACTTCTTCTTTGATTATGCCATACAAAAATGCACTCTTCACGTCCATTTGGTAGACTTTGAAATCCATGCAGGAAGCATAGGCTAGGAAAATCCTTATTGCCTCAATTCTAGCAACAGGTGCAAAAACCTCTTTATAATCAATACCCTCTTCCTATGTATATCCTTGAGCAAATCTTGCCTTGTTTCTAATAACAATGCCTCTCTCGTCCTTCTTGTTTCTTAGAACCTATCTTGTCCCACTAGGCCTGACATACCTTGGACAATCCAGAAGCTCTCAAACGTTTTGAATAGCAAACTGATGAAGCTCATCCTGCATTGCTTCAACCTAGCTTTCTTCTTTAAGAGCATCAAAAATATTCTTTGGTTCTAATTGAGAGAGGAAACAGGCAAACAAACATTCTTGAACAAAAGGAGTGTCTTTCTTCTTGTGTATATTAGCAATGAATCCACCTTGAATCTTCTTAGTCCTCATTGTTTGCACAAGAGTCTGAATATCACCAATTATTTGGGTGGGAGGATGATCTTTGGCAATCTTTGTAAGAATTCCTCCCCTAAATAAGGAAATATCATGAACAGTAGACTCCATATTACCAATATCATCTTCATTGCTACTCCCATGCCCATTTGTACTTGGAGATATGTTTTAAGCAGCTGGAACTGGGCCACTGACATCTTCATTGGGTATGAGATCTTCAACATGTTCAAAAATGTTTCTGGTGGAGGAAGAGAATAAATTGCCAAACAGATTTTCAGCGGCTGAATCCCAAGTGTCAGCGTCTGACTTGGCTTTGTCAGCAGATGAAGATGCATGCATAGAGTCATCAACTGGTGTCTCTTGTTGCTTTTCTTCCTCCTTTTTAGTAGCAGTAGATGCTTGCATAAACTCTTCACTTTATATAGGTATGGTGACATAATCAAACATAGGAGTGGGTTCAACTACATGTGATCTTTCTTCCTTATCAACCTGTATACCTGCATTGTGAACAATAGGTGCTTCCAAGACGACTAGATTAGTCATAGGCATATAATTCATGGACCTTTATAATTGCTCTAAATCAAATAGCCAATTAGGTCCAGACTCAGGATCACTTGGTTTACTTTCTAAGAAGTCAACATGAATGTTTTCTATTAGAATCTTAGAGTTCTTCTTATAAACCCTATACCCCTTGCTATTTGTAGAGTATCCCATAAAAAGTCCCTCATCACCTTTAGAGTGAAATTTGCCTAGGTTATCACTAGTATTCAAAATCACTACATGACATCCAAAAGGCCTAAAGAAGTCTATATTGGGCTTCCTATTCCAAAGTAATTCATAGGGAGTCTTATTATGAAATTTATTGACTAAGACCCTATTTTGAACATAGCAACCAGTGTTCACAGCCTCAGCCTAAAAAGAAATAGGTAGATTTGCATCTGCCAACATGGTTTTAGTTGCTTCAATGAGTTTCTATTTCTTCTTTCAGATATACCATTCTGCTGTGGAGTTCTAGCTATACTAAACTCCCTAGAGATTCCCTTATTGACATAAAAGGTATCTAGAAGGCTGTTCCTAAATTCACCACCATTATCACTTCTAAGAACTTTAACCTCATTATGTTGAGTCCAAGATCTAGACTCATCTGGGATATCATGATCATGATTGTAACATGCACAGCAGAATCATAATAAACACAATCATAACCAAGAACAAGGCTTTCACTAATAAATGATTACTATTAATAAGCTTACTAATAAGCTGACTACTAATAAGCTACTAGTCTTGGCGCCTTATAGGCTTGACGCCAGGAGGAACACACACACACCTATGGTTTACATTGTTTATGAATGAGTGAATAACAACCAAGGTGGTACCCTCTTTATATAATAGAGGGACCAGGGTTACATCAAAACCCTAGCATACATACAAAGCTACCTATTTATTATTCAGTCCTTCATCTTCGTTTGTCATATCAACTCAAGATATATAAGTCCCAACAATCTTCCCCTAGTTGATTTGACAAAACCAGTAAGCACAAGCTTCCCCTGAAGCTAATATAGATGAAGGCTAAGCTTCCCCTCGATCCATGCATTCTTCCCCTTTTTGACACATCAACTCAAAAGGGATCGTCTTCCCCTTAAGAAGTGCATGTCGAATCCAGTAGGTTCCATAGAGAGATCACTGATGAAGAAAATCAAGTATAACAAATTTGATGAAGAAGTGGAATCTCCCAAACTTGTGTCTTATGTCTTGCACTAACCACGTGACGTCGAGCTCGAACAAAATCCTCAAATAAATGAGACACTGAGCACAATAACGTAACCCCTTCAAGTGATAGCAAATGTACGCATAGAGCACTATGAAAATAGATCGTACCCCTTCGCTAGATGTGCCAAGTCTTCGTCACCATACAAACCAAGCAAGTTATCTTAAAAGGTACTCCCTTCCTTTTAAGATATGATAAGAACACAAAACCTGTAAAAATCAACTACAACATAAAATAAGTGATAATCAAATGTCTTCTTCAATGAATCACCACAACAAAATGATGATAGCTGAGAACTCCTCCTCCCGTAACAGTAGTGACATCAGACTAGTCACTAAATCATAGTAGTAGCAATCTTACTTGACCAGGAGGAACCAAAACCGACCAAAGAAAGTTAGTATATAACAAGCCAGCAAGAACCATAATCAAGTAAGAACCAAAGCCTACGAGCAGGAACAAACCAGTAATAACCAACCAGTGGTACGAACCAGTAGGAACCGACTAGTAGTAACCGACCAGTAGGAACCGATGATTCAACCTGGAGGAACCATCGACTATTACTAGGAGGAACCAAGAACACAACCACCACGAACATTTATCACCAGTAGGAACCATAGCGTACCAGTAGGAACAAGAGAACCTACCATTACCATCTCAAACCCCTTCTATCTTTTTTTTTCATTCTTTTTTTTTCAATATTTTTTTCCCTTTTCACTAATTCTGTCACCATACTATCGCGAAAACCGTTGCTGTTGTTGCCACAAATTCTTAGTGATACTATGATGCAAACGAATGGTACTAAAGAAAATAAGTAGTACTGTAAATAAAGAAAGACTACTATCCGTAACAAACCAAATCACGTACCAAAATCCCATGTTAGCCTTTAACGAAAATCGTATATGTGGAATCCCTTAAAATCAGCAACTTAAAAGTTTGATCTCGTCCAAACATGCGCATCACATATCCATAATTGTTTCCTTAAATCATGCTCCACAACTTCACGAATTAATGATATAAGAAAGCAAAATATACTCCTTACAAATCAGGAAAGAATACCCACGTCCAATATTTTCCAAAAGAATAGGACATATTACGTTTTAATATGTAGGAGATATTAAAGGATTAATCAGAATCCCTAAAATTCAGGAATTATAGAACCGTGTTTCCAAAAACTCTCGCATCATAACTGTTTTAAAAATATGTGGAAGGTAACCCCTGAAGATCAGGGAAATCACTTATTACGCATATCTCATTCAGTGAACAAATCATATTCATAAACACATCCTGCTTCACGAATATGACTCCATACCTGTTTCCAAAACCGCTATGATGAACAAACGTCTTCTTTTATCACAAGTCATCAGTGATAACTTAACCACAATATTTTCGACCATAATAATCAGTACTGAAAGTCAACATGTGAACCTTTTGTCTCGTATCACAACATAACATGTCTCTTCCACTTGCTTTACATACCGAATATCATAATTATATGATAAATAAAGATGTACTTTATGAGCAACATACCTTACGATCAGTGTGCATACCCTCTTTCCTCACGTGAACAGTCCTTCCAGCAGTAGTAAAAGACCAACAATAGAGGAATCATGTGTCGTCCCCTCGTCTTTCTTCACAAACAACTCTGAATGAATTAGGGTTTAAAGAAACCCTAGATTCCTTAAAACCGTTTCATCATCATCACACTGATTTGAGATCAGCCTTGAAATGAACACGAACCAGAACCATGATCAGAGTACCACGTGTTGTATATGTTGGAAATACGTTTTACGCATTTAGAAAGTCTCGGTCACTCCAACAATGTAGTTATAGGCTCGTAGTTAAGTTTAATGTCATTTATTACATAGCCCGACCCATGAGCATGTTCATGGGCCGGAAGCCCAAGTCCTTTAAGGACTTGGGGTATTTAAACCTCTTTCCACCATGGAAAGAGGTGTTGGTTGTTTTATTCTCTCATTTCAATATATGTGTTTTCTTTCATTTCTCTCTCTAACTCTCTCTCTCTAGAAAAACATCAACCCCCTTGTTTCACAAGATTATCATTGTTCTACAATTGGTATCAAGAGCATGGGATGAGATAAAGGCTTGTTTTTGTGTTGAGTTGTGTATTCTTTACATTCGTAGAGTACAAATTAGCTTTTTGGCCGAAATCTTCAAAAAAATTTCGTTTGATCGTAGTGATAGGTAGTGTAACATAGGAATTTGGGCTTAAACGTGTTCTTGGTATCTTGGTTTTCATTAAAACTTCAGTTTTCTTGGATCAAAAGTGCAAAAAAGTGTGTTTTCTACATTCCGAAATTTCAGCAGAAGCATCCATCGGAAAGTACAAACGGTACTTGGGCCTCCATCGCAATAACTTAACCATCGGAAAGGGTTAGGTTTCTACATTGCGATCGTTGGATTTTTACTACTTATTCCGATCTGAATCATTCCGATAGCTATTGCGATCTGAGATTCCGACGGGTATAAGGAAGGTGTGTTAAGTCGTTACTCTGCTCAAATTTTGTAAGCCACTTTGCGATCTAGATCATTCCGATAGCTATTGCGATCTGAAGCATTCCGATAGACATCGCATTGCGATCTAGGCATTCCGATACCATCATCATTGCTACAAGGTTACATTGCGATCTAAAAGCATTACGATCTGAGCTGATTCCGATAGTAAGACTTTCCGATCTAGGTATTCCGACAGAAAGAACATTGCGACAGAACTGGTTTTAGATACTTAGTGGATTTTCTTCTATTTGGCATTTAATTTGGTAATTTGGAAACGTTCAAAAGCTAACACTACAACAAGATAACAATATCTTTTAGTTAACAACACAAAAACTCATAACTTTATTTCATTGTTCGATCATCTTTGATAATCTTATTCAAGGGATCACAAAATGAATTCACATTCATTTATGCCAACTATGACTTCACTTAACGATATATCGATCATTTCGGGTACCGATACTCGCCCGCCTTTGCTCATCAAAGACTTATTTGAATCATGGCAAAGTCGAATGAGAACATACATCATGGGCAAACAAAGTGGTCGACTTATGCTAGAATCAATTGACAAAGGTCCATTAGATTGGGGAGAGGTTACCATCAACAATGTGACAAGGCCAAGGCAGTATCATGAGTTAACCGATGCCAACAAAGCCATTGCAGATGTCGATGAAAGGGCTGTTCAGACAATTCTTCAAGCCCTTCCACCCGATATCTTCAGAATGGTGAGTGAACATAAAGTGGCCAAGGATCTTTGGGATCGACTTGCGGTTTTGCTACAAGGGACATCTCTCACTAAGCAAGAACGAGAATGTCAATTATATGATTTGTTTGATAGATTCCAATACATTCCAGGGGAGACTCTCCATGATTTTTACTGGCGTTTTACCACTCTGATGAATGACATAAATGTCTATAATCTAAGGATTGAACAATTCCAGTTAAACACCAAGTTTTTGAACACACTACCCCCTGAATGGAGTCAATATGTGACGGATGTCAAAATGATTCGTGATCTACACAAGTCCAACTTAGATCAACTGTATGCTTTCTTACAACAACATGAGAAGCATGTGCTCCAAAACCGAATCTCTCAAGGACCCTATCATGAACCAATGGCATTATTGGCAAATCATCCTACACTATCATATCACAACTCTCCGCTTGCTTTAGGACACAAATCTTCATATCAACCTGTGTATCAAACACCAAGCTTTCCATAGTACTCGATTCTGCCACCGCCACCAACATCTTATCACCAACCAACAACATCATCATCACAAGGAGATTCACACCCATCACCTTATGCTTCACACCAGTATTCACCGTATCAACCTCCCACCAACCCTGTTAGTACCTATCCACAACTCGAGGCTCCTCAACATCATTACTCACATCAAGAAAGTGTTCCAACCAATCAGTTTGTTGCTCAACCAGCATCAGCATTATACTGTGACGATGACATCCCTGTCCCTGAAATTAAACAAGGAGATAGCCCTACTGAAATCCTAGCTCTGTTGTCTGCATTTTTAAGTCAAACTTTGAACAAAAGAGGTTACCGAGGTTCAACACCAACTAACAATCAGTTAAGGAACTCGTCTAACTCTCGACAACAGGCAACAATTCAGGACGGCAGGGTCATGGTGCAACCACTTCAAGGGAGATCAAATTCATCTACTGCTGGTGCACGTTCATCCAATACTACTGCTACAAGGGCTAACAGCAATGGTAAAATGAAGGTGGTTATTTGCTACAACTGCAAAGGGGAAGGACACATGGCCCGAGAATGCAAGCAGCCTAAGAGGAGAAGGGACGACACATGGTTTAAGGAGAAGATTTACCTGGTGAATGCTCAAGCCCAAGGTCGTGAGCTTGATGAAGAAGAATTGGCATTCCTTGCAGATCCAGGAGTAGCGGAAACTGATCGTCTCACAACAGTCATCACCAACAATGCTGCTTATCAATGTGACGATTTGGATGCATATGACTCGGATTGTGATGATTTTAACACCGCCAAAGCAGCTCTCATGGCAAATCTTTCACTCTATGGGACTGATACCATTGCTGAGGTACCAAATACTGCTACAGATACTAGCATTGTACCTCATAAAGTTGAGCAAATGTCGGAGTATTCGGAAGAGCCTCCGGTGGTTAGTAATTCAATCGATGAGACAAACAATGATAGCAATAACATTGCAAGTCCTCAGATTTTGAGTGAACCACAACCGGAAGCTCCTATGGCTATTAATTCGTCTGCTCAACCTGATTTGGTTATGGTCCCTGCATCTTTGCTCAGCCGAATGAATAATGCAGTCCGTGAAACCCTTAATGCTAATCAGACTTTATCTGCTGAGCTTGCTTTGCATAAGGACAAGGTTAAAACCTTGGAAATGACTCCTGTGTCCACTACCTTAACCAATCCTGAATTTGATAGGTTTAGGAAAGTTCAAATGGACAATCTGCTTGAAATTGAAAGTTTAAGAGCAAACCTTTCAAATGAGCTTAAAGAAAAAGAGTCAGTCGTCACTAATTTTCAACAACTTCAAACAGATTTTGAAATTCTGGAATCCAAACAGCTTGAAATGGAAATTAAGACGTCTAACAGAATAAAAGAAACGGAACTTAAGCTTTTAAAACAATATGCTGCTTCACATCTAGTACACTTGTTTCATAATTCATTTAAAGAGTTCAACTTATCGCGTCTCATAGACTTACCACCTAACCCGGGTTATGCAAAGCAAGCACTTAACCATAACCCCCGACTGTATGATGCAACAAAGTTAGGTTTGGCATTAAATCCGATAGTGTTCTCAAGTGATTCTATAACACCATATGATGAAAAGCAGTTAAAACTACTTTTGACATATCCTGAATATGATTATGCTTCAATGAATGCAAAAAATGCCACAATAGATCTTAGAACTCGTTTTAATATGAAAAAAAAAACTCTCCAAACATCCACTTTCATGCCGACTAGAGAATGCCTTAGTATAATTCCTACACTTGTCAACTCGGACAAACCAAAGGAAATTCCTAAGAATCTTCCCCCGGTTAGTACGGTAAGGCTCAGTATTGAAGAGCTTGGGCAATACCTTACCGATTTTGACAAGGTCATCTTGGAATGTACGACTTCAACGGCTCAAACCGCTGGAGAATGGGCATTCGAACACATGAAATCGGTGTTTGAAGAAGCAATCGTTCCTTTTGTGAATCATATTAAACAAGGAGTCTATAATCTAGCGTGTAATTTAAGTTTTGAAATTGGTGAAGTTCAAAAAGTTTTCAATAACATGGATGATGCTTATGAACAACACTTAATTGAAAAGGAAAAGATTTTATCAGAATATGACTGCTTTTTAGAACATATGGTGTCTCTTGAAGTGATGCAAGTTGTTACTATTCAATATACTTATGAAATTTCATCTACTGTGAATATTTATGATGATGTGCATAAATCTGTGAATACTAATGAACATGTGAATACTGTAGAAAATCATTCTTGTCATGAATCCAACGCTGAATTTTTAAAGCTTCAGGATTCATATAATACACTTTCAAAAAGTTTTAACGAGCTTCAACAACATTCTATATCTCTTGAAATTGAGAATCAATCTAAAAATGAAACTCTTTCAAAACTAAATGATGGTGGAAACTCCGTTGAGACAAGTGACAAGATGATTCAGATGGTTCAAAATTTAGAAGAAGAAATGATGAGACTTAAGAGAGAATTAGTAGAAACAAAAACGGAACTAGAGGCTGCAGAGGCTAACAATCATGTCCTAGAAACTAGAATTAATTCTATACTAGGAGAGCGTGAACAAGTAAGGCAGGGAGACTCACAAATTTCTGGTTCAATAGAAGAACACCTCGCGTTTAATGCGACAGAGCAAAAGTCTTTAATTGACAAACTAAACAAGAAATGTGAGGAAACCTCTGACCTAAAAATTCAGCTCATAGACAAAAACATGGTTTTGGCCGAGTTAAAGGAAACACTTCTTTTCACCCGACAAGAAGCTGTTAATAACTTAGCTAGCAATTCTGCACCGTCCTCTAGTGCTCCAACAACCAAGTCAGTAGTGCTTTATAAGAATCCGCTCCATAAGAAAAACCCGGTTACCTACGATGACTATATGAAGAACGCAACTAAGCACGTAGATCTGGTTAGGGATATTTTAGATGATCTGTATGCGTTAGATCCCTCAAGCAGTTACTACTACACAGCTCATGAATATATTAAGCGTGTTCAATATTGCTTAGCATATTTGCAATATATAGGCAAACCGGGTTCTGCACTACTCACTACTCGACCCATCGCTGTCACCCCATTCAATAAGACTCCAGGAGCAAAACCGTCATTGACACTATCAAGTAAGGCACCTTTAAAATCTGTAACTAATGTTCCCTTGGCTTCTACAGGAGTAAAAGTGTCCACTAAGGCTAAAGGATCTCGAGGAAAGAAAGATAGGATCAAGCCTTCCACTAATAGGACTGAGAAGAAGAAAGTAGAAGTGCACCCTAGGAACGTTGTTTCAGTTTTAAATAAAAAGAATCATGTAGCTAAGACAAAAGGTCCTCTTTATGAGTGGAAACCTAAGCAAAGTGTGAATTCTAATGCGAAATGTTGGAATTGTAACGAATGTATGTTTTCTAAGCATCATGATTTATGCCTTATTGATCACGTGAATGAAATGCATGCTATTAAGAACAATCTTGAATGGAAGCCAACAGGTAAGAAATTTACTCAAGTTGGGTGGCAATGGAAACCCACTGGTAGGACCTTTACTGCAAATGGAACAACGTGCCCTTTAACTAGGATCACATCCACGGAAGTTAGGTCTAAGCGTCCTTTAAATAGGAACACTAGCACTAAGAAATGGAAAAAGCGCCCTTTAACTAGGTCTGCCCCCACTAATGTGCCTACCAGTGGTAATGTCCCCAGTCACAAAGTACCTCAGAATACTAGACAACTAGAATCTAAGCCAATCACTAGTAAGAAAATCTGGAAACCTAAAGTTTTGTCTGATAGCAAATCTAAGATAACTATATCTGTACCTGCTAACTCAGAAGAACAATTAGAATCCGATACATCGTCTGTGTTTGGTAAAATTTTCAGGTCGTCCAAATTATTCTTTGGTATTTGGACTCGGGGTGCTCCAAACATATGACTGGAGACCGCTCGATGCTCAAAAATTTCGTCAGCAAGTTTCTAGGAACGGTAAAATTCGGCAACGACCATATTGCAAAGATTATGGGTTATGGTGAATATCAAATTGGGAATGTCACGATTTCAAGGGTTTACTATGTAGAGGGACTTGGTCATAATCTATTCTCAGTAGGACAATTCTGCGATTCTAACCTTGAAGTGGCCTTTCGACAACATACTTGCTTCATTCGCGATCTTGCAGGAAATGATTTGTTAAAGGGTTCTCGAGGGGATAATCTATATACTTTGTCTATTCAAAACATGATGGCCGCCTCTCCTATTTGCTTACTCTCCAAAGCATCTAAGACCAAGTCATGGTTGTGGCATCGTCGGTTATCTCATCTTAACTTTGATGCTATTAACCATTTGGCTAGAAACGAACTTGTTCGTGGTCTTCCAAAACTTAAGTTCGACAAGGATCATTTATGTTCCGCATGTTCATTGGGGAAAAGCACCAAGAAATCTTACAAACCTAAAGCAGAAGACACCAACCAAGAACCACTGTATCTTTTGCACATGGATCTTTGTGGGCCAATGCGTACAGCTAGTGTGAGTGGTAGAAAATACATCCTCGTCATAGTGGATGATTTCTCAAGGTTTACATGGGTAAAGTTTTTAGCATCTAAGGATCAAGCACCAGAGTATATCATTACCTTCTTAAAAATGATCCAAGTACGTCGGAATGCTACTGTTCGCCGCATTCGGACTGATAACGGCACTGAGTTCGTTAATCAGACTCTTCGAACTTATTATGAAAAGGTTGGTATTTCTCATGAAACATCTGTGGCTCGCACTCCACAACAAAATGGTGTCGTTGAAAGACGTAACCGTACACTGATGGAAGCTGCTAGAACTATGTTGATTTATGCGAATGCTCCCTTATTCTTATGGGCAGAAGCAGTGGCAACCGCATGTTATACCCAAAACCGCTCAATCATTCGCAAACGTCATGGTAAAACTCCATATGAGCTTCTTCATGGACATAAACCCGATATTTCCTATCTTCATGTGTTTGGTGCACTTTGCTATCCAAATACGAATAGTGAAAATCTGGGAAAACTTCAACCGAAGGCTGATATTGGAATTTTCATTGGCTATTCACCTGCAAAGAAGGCTTACCGAATTTATAACCGTCGTCTTGGAAAGATTGTAGAAACTTTGGATGTCGATTTTGATGAGCTGACAGCGATGGCTTCTGAGCAACACAGCTCTGAACCCGCATTACACGAGATGGGAACCGGTACAATCAGTTCCGGCTTAATTCCCAACAACCCTACTTCTCCATCATTCATACCACCAACAAGGTCCGAGTGGGATAAGTTATTTCAACCTATGTTTGATGAATTCTTTGATCCACAGAGTAATGATTCTTCAGTACCCATAGCAGTAGCTCCGATTCCCGTAGTTGTTGCTCAAGATAATGGAAATGAATCCGAGGCAACTACTGTTACTCTTGATCAAGATGTACCATCCCCTACCAATTCTCAAACAACACCTGAATCATCACCCCCACTCGTTTCTAATGATGTTGCAGAGGAATTATATGATCACGATCTGGAATATGCTCACTTACAAGAGCTTCCTTTCTTTGGTTCACATATACCTGATGACCCTACGGGTGCGTCTACTTCAGAGGAAGCTCCTGCAATCGTTCACTCCCGACCACCACGGATTGAAAATCACAACACTAAATGGACAAAGGATCACCCAATCCGCAATATTATTGGGGACATCGATCGACCAGTCTTAACACGCCATCAACTCCAAGAACATGCATTATATTGCTATTTTGATGCATTTCTGTCAGACACTGAACCTAAAAACTGGCAACAAGCCATGACCAAATCATCATGGATTGAAGCAATGCAAGAGGAACTCAATGAATTCCAACGTCTTGAAGTGTGGGAATTAGTTCCGTTACCCAGCAACGTTGAAATCTTGACACTGTTGTGGGTATACAAGGTTAAGCTCGATGAGTTAGGTAGTGTGCTGAAAAACAAAGCTAGATTGGTCGCTAGAGGTTACAAACAAGCTTTGGGTATCGATTTTGAAGAATCCTTTGCTCCTGTTGCACGATTGGAGGCAATTAGACTATTCCTTGCTTATGCTGCTCACATGAATATGATCGTCTACCAAATGGATGTTAAGACGGCATTTCTTAATGGTGAATTAAGGGAAGATGTCTATGTAAGCCAGCCGAATGGATTCGTCAATTCAGAGTATCCTAATCATGTGTACAAGCTCAAGAAGGCTCTTTACGGGTTGAAACAGGCTCCACGCACGTGGTATGATCTCTTATCGACGTATCTCATCTCCAAAGGCTTCTCCAAAGGCAAAGTGGACCCCACATTATTCATTCTCAAGGAGGACAACGACATGATACTGGTACAAATTTATGTTGATGATATAATATTTGCTGCTACTAATCAACGTTTGTCTGACCGTTTTGAGAAAATTATGTCCACACGCTTTAAGATGTCAATGATGGGAAAAATTTCATTTTTCTTAGGGTTGCAAATTTCTCAGAATCCCAGAGGCATCTTTATTAATCAATCCAAATTTGCTCTTGAATCCTTAAAGAAATATCACTTTGAAAACTGTGACCCCGTGGATACTCCAATGGTGGAGAGATCCAAGTTAGATGAAGATAAGGAAGGGATAGCTGTCGATCCTAAACTTTACCGTGGAATGATCGGCACCCTTCTCTACCTGACTGCTAGCAGGCCTGATTTGCAATTTGCTATAGGCATGTGTGCCCGGTATCAGGCTCGGCCTACCGAAAAGCACTTACATGTTGTGAAAAGGATCTTTCGGTATCTAAAAGGAACACTTAATCATGGTTTGTGGTATCCGAAGGATTCTTCTATTGCATTAATTTCATATGCAGATGCAGATTATGCCGGGTGTCAAGATACCAGACGTAGCACTTCTGGCAGTGTGCAACTCCTTAGAGATAGACTTATCAGTTGGGCATCAAAAAGGCAGAAAAGCGCTGCGATATCAAGTACTGAGGCTGAATACATAGCTATGTCCGGTTGTTGTGCTCAAGTTCTTTGGATGAGATCACAATTGACTGACTACGGTCTTGGATTCAACAAAATCCCGATGTACTGTGATAACAAAAGTGCAATCGCTCTATGCTGCAACTATGTTCAACACTCTCGAGCAAAGCACATTGACATCCGCTACCATTTCATCAAGGAGCAAGTGGAAAATGGAGTGATCGAACTATACTTCGTCAACACTGAGTATCAGCTGGCAGATATATTCACAAAGGCCTTAGACCGAGCACGCATCGAGTTTTTGATCGAAAAACTAGGCATGAAATCATTTTCACCAGCGACACTTAAGGAGTTGGCAGAAGAGTCTGAAGAATAGTACTGGTAAACTATTCTCGAGTATCCTTTTGATCGTGATCTTGTATATTATAGTACATACTTAAACCATCAAAAGCAAAATACAAAAATATAAAATCAAGAAAAACCATAAAAAATATAAAACCAAGAAAATCCATAAAAAATATAAAATCAAGAAAACCCAAAAATATTTTTCTTTTCAACTCGGGCATGTCTTTTAGTACGGTAATATTTACGGCTTTAGAAATGTCGATTACTATTGACACGGCGCCATAAATAGAGTCCGTATAAAAGTTGTACAAGTTTTAAAACATGCCCATTATGGCTTGTAGTTATTTCTGACTGCAACCCGCTTTTCGTATTAAAGTCACGTATTTCTTTTGAAAACGTTGGCTCACAACGGGAATTAAGTTTCTCGGGCAAGGTTTTACCTTAAAACCTTGTAAGGGGCCAAGTTTACTTAATAACTTGGTCTAACACAAATTCGTGTACGTTTCAGTGCACTTATCTTGTTTAAATAAGAGAAATCTTATTTCCACCAGAATCGTTCTATACAATCACTTAATCGGCAAATGTCCTCATTAATAGTTGTGTCCCTAATATCTTTGATTACTGCTCTTTAAATAGAAAACGCGTCAGGGATTAAGGGGGAGCAAATATTAATTCTTTAAAGTTAACAAATTTGGTCGTTCAAAAGGATTATCAGAAAATATTAGCTACCCATCATCTTCAGTTACGCTATGTGTGCCATGTGTGAATTAAGTATATCTTGGATAGGTCATTAACATTTTGGCGTCAAGTATTTGTGTTTGTGCTTGGGAATGAGTTTATTATAAGCTAAGTTAACTTGAACTTTCACTTTAACTTACAAACAGGGGGACCAGTTTTGCAACTTTGCAATAATGGTAGGGGATTGAAGCAATTTTGACCAAGTCAAAAGCCAACCCCCCCTCCTTCCCGTCGTCATTCGCAACACACACAAAACACACTTTTTTCTGCCATTGTTAAGGAACTCAAAGCTTCATCTTGATTCAAGATTGATTAATTGTTTCTTGATTGCTTCATTATCTAGGTAATAAATCTATGGCTTATTTAACTTCGTCAAACATGTTTCATCATCAATCAAACACAGAAACCACAGTTTCAAGTTTTTCGATTTAGGGTTTTAATTTTTGCCATGAACATGTATTTTAAGTGCTGGGATTTGTTAAGGTTACACTATTACACAATGGTTTTGCTCAGAATCGCTTAAAACGTTGCCTAAAACTCCAGATCGTGAAGTCAAAGATGAGATCGAATCCCTGTCACGGATTTCGATGTAGATTGCGATACATCATTGCGATGAGTCATTTCGATGATTCGTTGCGATGGGCTATTGCGATGAGTTATTACGATGACTCATTGCGATGCTCATTGCGATGAGTCATTGCGATGGTTCTATTGCGATGGGTCGTTGCGACGAGTCATTCTGATGGTTCGTTGCGACAGGCTCATTGCGATGGCCATTCGTTGGTTCATTGCGATGGCATGTTGCGATGACACATTCCGATGTGTCATTGCGATGGATTCGCACTATGTATTGCGATGGGGTATATTGCGATGACTTCTCAGTTATTCCGATGGAAATGCACAGATTGCGATAGCCTTAGATATTGCGATAGGATGGTATTTCATTAGGATTCCGATGATTGTTTCATTGCGATGGTATGGCTAGGATTCCGATGGTTTGCTACATTGCGATGGAATTAGGTCTCTTATTCTTATGCTATTGCCTTAGGATATACCATGAGTTCGGCCTAGCTTGCACTAATCCTTCTTTAGCTTTAAGTTCTTTAGGGCCATTTAAACGAAACCAAGTGTTGTTGAAATAAGCCAATTTTTATCTCATAAGAATACTTGAACGGTTTCTTATTACAGAAGTTCATCTTATTTAATAAGTTGATTCCTATGTAAACAAAAGAGATACAAATTACTTACTCAATGTCTTGGGTTTGTGTTTCCAGGCCATGGCAGACAAAGCTTCATCTTTGTTCAAGCCCACTATCTTTTGGGTTGAGGGTAATCCTACAATTCCTGACGTAGTGGTTGAAACTAAATCAAAACCCACTGAAGTTTTGGTTGAAATCAAACCAAGACCTACTGAGGTGTTAGTAGACATCAAACCTAAACCTACTGAGGTTTTGGTCATGCCCTCCAAGAAATCCAAATATTGTAAGAACTAAGGCTAGGACGGTATCTCCTTAGAATAAAATTATCACTGGCATTCATGCCATTTTCCTAAGTGCATTGCTATATGTAAGGACCTTGTTCATCTGATGTATGTGTGAATGTTGTGGTAATAAGTGTAATGATATTTTTCCTGTGTTTAAAATTGGCATAGATTGAATATATCTACATATGTTGTGTATATCATTTGTGAATATGTCATCAAAGCAGGAAAATGTCAATCACCGAGGAAGAACAACGAGTCCGTGATCTTGAACTTGTCCCGCTCAGTAATAGGCTCCCATATGCTGAGAACAACACTAGATTACAAGATGATTTTGATCCGGTTTTACCTGCTTTCAAAATAGCCACGGATATCCTAGACATATCACCCATCAACGACACACTCAGACGTACTGCATCTGTTCCCGAAGTCTACATCCATGAATTCTGGAATACTGCATCTTTCTCTAACAAGATCATATCTTTCGAATTGAACAAAACACCAAGGGTACTCAACTTGAGCATTTTTAGGAAATTGTTTAAGCTCCCTAGGTTGGCACAAGGAGAACAATTTGTGGCTAACCCAAAGAATGATGAAGTGCTTCGAGTTATTCGTGCCATGAATTATGAGGGTGAAATTAACAGTCCATCACAATTTAACACTTCACACATAGGGCAACCCTGGAAAGCAATTATCACCATCATCGTCAAGTGTCTCACTGGTAAAACTAGGGGCACCGATGCAATGAGACCACCACAGGCTCACTTATTTTGGGGATTGTATACTGCATCAAAATTCGATTATGCACTTCTTCTCTGGCAAGAATTTTGTTATCAGATTACTGGAACGAAGAAGAAATCCGTGCATCTTCCATTCCCGAGATTCACCAAGCTCATTATCCACTATTTTATGAAGAATGACCCAACCATTGACACTCGCGGGAAGTTCTTTTATCACACGAAAGATGATGATTATGTGATTCTCTCAATGAATGCAGACACAAATTCCACAAAGTATGCATTACTTCCTGCACTAGTACCTGACACGATGATTAATGATGGAATCAAGGAGAGTGATAAATACCAAGAAATGCTTCGAGACATTGACGCACAATTCAAGCGGGCAAATTTACCACCCTCAGAGAAGCAAAAAGGTAAACGCAAGAAACGAGTTTCACAGCGTCAACCAGCTGCTCCTAAGATAAACGCTCAGGAAAAATGCAAATTGTTGTTGAAGATGATGAAGATGAGCTGATCCACACTGAAGAAGAACAAGAAGAAGAAGTACCACTCCGCAGGCCTAAGAAAGCAAGGAAAGCTAAAGGCAAAGAGGCAAGTGTTGCTCAAAATGATCCTGTTCAACAACAACTTTCTGAAGAAAAAAGACTTCGTATTATTCTTGAACAAAGTCGACAGGAAGCCTTTGGTGGATCAGGCTCAAGGGTATTTGATGATTTAGCAGATTTTGGTAATCCTGATGATGATACGGAATTCTTCGACGAAGAAGATACTTATGAAGATGAGTATGAAGATGCTGCTACCTTTCAACTTGAAAGTCGGGAACCAAGTGAAGAACGTGAGAGCAGTGCTGACACAGATACAAGTATGATGTATCGGGATGCAAATATCACCACATCTCTGCCTGAACCGACTCACATGGTACTAAATGAAGATGCTCATGCAACTTTCATTCCAGACACACAACTTCAAAGTAAGTCTACTTCAAACTCTGATGATGTTTTGAAATATCTCAATTTAGAAGGGGAGGGTGTTGAAGTCACCAACACTGATCCGTCAACAAACGAACAAATGGTGGATGTCCCTATAACCACTATTACATCGACCACCACTTCCCTACTTTCAACCCCAATTATCAGTGAGGTACCGACCATCACCATCACACCCGCAACTGTTGAACAACAAGTATCAACCACCACCATTACCACGGAATCTACACCGGCATCTACAGTTGAACAACCTGTATCAACCACCGTCCTAACCACTACATCTACATCAACACCTATCCCGGTACAACCAGTATCATCCACGACCACTTTAACGGTTTTGGTTACACCTCCACCAACAGAACCACAAGCTTCATCTACATCAAATCCTTTTCTCACAATCAATGATCTGTTGATCCAGTCTCTTCAACAACAGCTAGAGGCTCAAGCTACCCAAATAGCTACGTTGACAGAAAGGTTTGCTACTCCTCCAAAGGAACCGCATCCTGATGAGCCCATTCTTCAAAAACTATCAGACAAAGTGTCAAAGCTCAAAGAACAACATAAAGCATTTCGTAAAGAGAAGAAAACTCGGGATAAAGAAAATGCTGCTTTTCTCGGGTCAATTGACGAGCAGATGACCGCGATCATTCGACGCGAAGTCAAGTCTTATGTTGATCAACAATTACCACATCTTGTCGGTAATGGTCTATCTACTCTTCAAATCATGACATTGCTTCAGAAACGTCTGCTAGACTTGGGAGCTCATAAATCAAAATACAAACGCAAAGTTCTGCAATATCTCAACAAATCAATTGATGAAGAGAATCCTGCAGACACTACCAACTCTGAGTCTGATGATGAGAATGAGTTAGAAGAGGAAGATGACGAGGAACATGGTGAAAAGGATGATGAGAATGAGGATAAGGATAAGGAAGGAGACGAGGAGGATGAAGAGGATGAACAAGGAAAGGATAAGAATGTTGATGACGATAAGGACGAGGACGAGGATACAGATGATGATCAGGATGACGATGACGATAATGACAAGGGTAATGAAGTCAACAAGGGTGATAAGAATGACAACACTGGTACAAATGCCGACGAGACAAGCAAGGATGACAATGAAACGGCCACCGAGAAAGGTCTCGAGGACATTGCAGAAACGGTTGCTGACACCACAGATAAGCCACTGGAGACAACAGTATCAGAAACTCAGCAGGTTGCTTCAGGTATATCTACTGCACCAGAATTCACTACTGATTCTCATATTGAATCTGTAGAATACATGCAAGCAGAAGAACCGACCGAAACAATGCTTGAAGAAGAACCTCACGATGATATACCGGTGACGCAAACTCAACCTTCAACATCATCTACAGCTCCGCATGATGATGACATGGAAGTTGAAGATTTAAATGTTCCAGAACCGACATTTGCTGAATCCCTTATCATTGATGATACGGTACAAGAACAACTTTGGCTAACAAACGCAGCACCACATCATCCATTTGAAACTGCAACTGTAATGGAAATGACTCAATTCCTCAACAACCCTATCGACTTCTCGGCTTTTCTAAGGTACTCTCATGGGAAACCAACGATGACCCCGGATCTGATCAAAATGGCAGCTGCAAATGTGGACTTCTTTGACACATTAAAGATCACCCATAATGAAGCAGAATATCACCTGAATGAGCTTACAAAAGCAATGAGAGCGACAACTACAGGAATTCAAACTCCCGTATTGCAACCTCTTACATTAACGGTCATCACTAGTTCTGCCACTATCCCAATCGAGCATTTTGTCTCTCACGATCTTGAATACCTTGAAAATGGAGCAAAGAAGTATGCCACGTCACTAACAATGCTCAAGGCTGTCAACTTGGAGAATGTTCCATGGATAGAAGACAAAGTGCCTGACTCAATATGGAGAAAGAAGCTGCTCAAATTTTATGACACCTATGCTACACTTGGCATATCTCACTGGGACAAAAAGAAGAAGTTAGCATATAATCACTTCCATCGTCCTAATCAAGGTGCTTCTATTGTCTCATCTCACAGAATCAAAAGTATCCTTGGGGCAACTACTCAGACGGTTTTCGGTTACGATTACTTGAATGTAATCTTGCTCAAACGTACCGATGAGAAAGAATACCGCATTGACGAAAGTGATCTCCAGTACCTTCAACTTGAAGACATAGAAGATCTATTGTTGCTTTTGGCTCAAGAGAAAGTTGACCATCTATCACCTGATATTGTCATAGCCTTGAGTTCAAACTTTCGTCAATACGCCAGGAAAATTGTCATTCAACACCGGGTGGAAGACTTTCAACTTGGGGTAGAAAGCTATCAGAAGAAGCTAAACCTGGAACGTCCCCATACGACTCCACTCAGTAATTTCCACAAGAACAAGAAGGTTTACATGGGGACTACCAAGCCGGAAGCATGAATCTTTTATCCAAATCAGACTGGCGTCATGCAATATATGCGATTCTCAGAACTGCACAAATTCAGTGATGGAACGCTAAAGAATGTTCGAGATGATTTGTCAGTTCTCAATTCCAACTTACCTCTTCCGGCAGTCACATACACCTGGACAACCCAGTGCAGAAAAGGATCTTCGTATGCAATCAGGAAATATGAGGAAGTGCTAAGGAAGCGCCGGTTGCTACGAAGCATAGAACGATTCGTCGGTGGACGACCATATGGAACTCACCATCGGCTCACGGAACGAACCAATTAATTTTGGTTCGTCTCATTACAGGTCAACTCCATATGTACATTATTGTGAATATGTTATCTTTTTACTTTATCAGCTTTTGTGGCTTGTTGTAGTGTTAAGGTATGATAATTTTTCAAGAATTTCTCACGAGATTCTAAATCTTTCAAAATATATCATACTAAAAGCACTACAACTATCCCTTCTTAAATTAAGGGGGAGCATTAACATGTTCTATGGCCAAACATCGATTTCATTTTTACCCAAAGACCGGTTAATCCATTCAATATCCAAAATATTAATGGTTAACATTTTGGATAAGGGGAGAAAATGGGATTAAGGAGACTTAAATTATACTTGGCTAAAAGATGAAAAAGATTTAATGATAATCCAACTTAATATGTGCAGAGCACGTGTTAAGGGGGAGCGTTTTGATGAACAAAACACCTAAGGTACAAAACTTTTGATTTCAATATCACAAGTACCTTAGGTGATTTTCAAGGATTTTTCATGGTGACTATATCAACCTAAAACAACACTTATCTCACGACGATGTGGTGACAAAAGGGTGGTAGGTATAGATATTAGTCCAATGATTCATCAGAACCGATGCAATCTTCCCAAGGACAATTCCTTAGATAGAATTAGAAGTCCTAGGAAAGTTGGAGAAAGATTGTGAACGTAGCTGAATGCCGACCAAGTACTTAAGCTAGCACTGGAACAATCACAACAAGGTGCTAGTGATGACGTATTGGTAAGCATTGAAGGGGTTGAAGAATGAAAAAGAATTGTAAAGATAAAGGGTGTAAAGAAAGAAGCCCTCCTTACAACTTTAGGCAGAAACCGGGTCAATACATATGCTACTGAGGTCATTTTTGCTAATGATTCTCGGTATTGAAGAAAGACGTCATGGACCCAGTGATGCAATGCACAACCCTTCCCAGCTAACTCAAATATCTCTCAAAAGGTATTTGTTTTAATCACACGGAGATCAACACGTTATCTATTGGTTTATTCACTCCGAATAGACTGGTATTGAAAAGGTGGCACTCCTCTCTAGCCATCGCTCACTAAATCAAAACGCACAATCGAGTCTAGAGCCAAGAGATCATCAAAAGTCTCATTAGGACACTTTCCATTTATTCCTTGCTTTCTCACACACTGTGAAAAGTAAGAGATCTTTATGAGTCCTACGCAGTATTCTTGCAATATTGCCAGAACATCCGAGTGATACGTAAGTATTACAGTGAAGATGGAAATCCTGCTTGAGCCAACATCAAACAAGCTCATGGTAGGTGACACGTGCGGTTCTTTACGAACTAATCTTGTGACAACTGGAAAGAAACAGTAGTTTAATTCTTAATTGAACTTAAACTCGTTCCAGGCCTCTACGCATTATCATATGATCTTGCCAGAACACTCAGAGTGACACTCTTTAGTGTTCACAGTGACGAGTGGAAATCCTTCTAGTGTTAACATCAAACAGCACTTGGTAGGTAACAAGCAAGATTCAATTTGAATCAAGTTTGTGACAACTGGAAAGCAACGATGGTGAATATCTTAATTGAAATTCACTTGTTCCAGGTTTCATGAATTGACGGCTTAAATCATAAGGATTTTTAATCCAAATGATTCACTCTTTATGTTCGCAGTCAGCTTTGGACGGTCGAATAAAGAGAACGGGTTTACCCGCGAAGTCCTGTCAGGAAGTTACTTAATTGAAACTATCCGTCACGGGTACGATATCTAATATCGTCCAACGGTCTTCACCGACCGGAGGTAAAATGCTACCGAATTAGAATAAAATGTCAAAGCCATTTTATTCGTGTCGTTGCTGTGTACCTGTTAAAGACGGTGGCGTTGCTGTGTACCTGTTGAAGACGGTGGCGTTGCTGTGTACCAGTTGAAGACGGTGGCGTTGCGGTGTACCTGTTGAAGACTTCCTCACATGCTTATTCTTTTAGTATCAAATACTCCTGAAAATTCAAGAAAGTATGACCTAAAAAGTCTTCCGCTGTATCGACTCTGAAACTTTCAAGAATTAAACAACGGATAAGCTTGTGGGACATGAAGTCACAAAGAGGCGAACCTTACAAGAAAAGCAAAGGCTGCACGTGAAAGGCCAAAAGAACATGTTCCAAACAAAAAAGGGCTGATATCATTCAACACATATTCACAAAGGAAAAGAAAAAGAAAGAAAAGAAGACTACGAGCTCAAGAACAAGATCTAACATGCTAGATTAGGACTTTGTAAATTTGGAGTGACCTCCCTTTGGGGGAGATTGTTGGAAATACGTTTTACGCATTTAGAAAGTCTCGGTCACTCCAACAATGTAGTTATAGGCTCGTAGTTAAGTTTAATGTCATTTATTACATAGCCCGACCCATGAGCATGTTCATGGGCCAGAAGCCCAAGTCCTTTAAGGACTTGGGGTATTTAAACCTCTTTCCACCATGGAAAGAGGTGTTGGTTGTTTTATTCTCTCATTTCAATATATGTGTTTTCTTTCATTTCTCTCTCTAACTCTCTCTCTCTAGAAAAACATCAACCCCCTTGTTTCACAAGATTATCATTGTTCTACAGTATACATATCTCTACGAGGGCTCATCATCAATCAAGGACCGACTCACCAATACAAGTAGAGACAACAACCATCTTTTTCAGAATTAGAGTTTGATGGAAAAACCCTAATATCAACACATATTATCATAATCAAGAACAGACATTAGACAGCTTTCAATGTAACAACAGCAACAACAAGCACGAATCATCTAGGGTTTGTTGGGAAAAACCCTAGATCAGCAAGAACATCTTTATTCAAAAACAGAAAAATAACACTAACATGAAAACCTTGTAGATCAACCAGATCAAGAGCCAACAAGCTATGATACCACTTGTTGAGTCTTAGGATCTAGACTCATCTGGGATATCATGATCATGATTGTAACATGCACAGCGGAATCATAATAAACACAATCATAACCAAGAACAAGGCTTTCACTAATAAATGATTACTATTAATAAGCTTACTAATAAGCTGACTACTAATAAGCTGCTAGTCCTGGCGCCTTATAGGCTTGACGCCAGGAGGAACACACACACACCTATGGTTTACATTGTTTACGAATGAGTGAATAACAACCAAGGTGGTACCCTCTTTATATAATAGAGGGACTAGGGTTACATCACAACCCTAGCTTACATACAAAGCTACCTATTTATTATTAAGTCCTTCATCTTCTTTTGTCATATCAACTCAAGATATATAAGTCCCAACACATTACTTGTTTTCTTTTCAATCTGAGTAATGAAATTGATTAAAGTCTTAGTAGTATCACTCTTTAATGCCAAAAAGAAGGTCCAAGTAAACCTAGAATAATCATCAATGATAACAAAACAATAGGATTTACCACTAAGACTTTCTATATTGGTTGGGCCAAACAAATCCATGTGTAGTAAGTGAAGTGGTTTAGAACTAGTATGAGCAATCTTAGACTTAAATGAGGCCTTATGTTGCTTGCCATTAAGACATGCACCAAAATTATGATCATTGTGGAATACTTTTGAAGGCAATCCTCTTACAAGATCACGTCTCACAAGTCTGTTCATGTTTTTGAAGTTAATATGCCATAACCTTCTGTGCCATAACTTACTCTCATCTACTGACGCCTTAGCATAAAGACATGACAAGTTGTTTCTCATTTTAATGCCATTTAGATTCACATTATAAACATCTTTATGTCTAGGTTTTCTAAACTCTATGAACTTATCAGCTGGGATCTCAATGTCTTTACTTAACACTAAGCACTCAGTATCAGTAGAAAGAACCTTATTCTTGTTGTCACACACTTGTGACACACTAAACAAATTATAATCAAGTTCTTTTACTAGGAATACTTCCTCAAACCTCAAGTTATTGGTGACGAGTGTGCCTTTGCCAGAAATGTTGCTATAACCGCCACCAAAATACACCTTATCACCATCTTTAATAGGAATGAAATCAGTAAGGTAATCTTCCTTTCCAGTCATGTGCCATGAGCATCCACTGTCCAAATATCCAAAGTCATTGACCTACTTATGAATGCCATGCACAT
The DNA here is from genome assembly GCA_025667525.1 of Glebionis coronaria. NCBI lineage: Eukaryota > Viridiplantae > Streptophyta > Magnoliopsida > Asterales > Asteraceae > Glebionis > Glebionis coronaria. The sequence goes on from CM046877.1 coordinate 49,761,759, forward strand.
GAAGAAAACAAATTAGTTTTCTTTAGGAACCCAAGCCTTTGCAGACTTTGATTTATCTGGTTATTCAACAAGAATTGATTTATTCCTTGTAACAACCTCCTGTTCATCCCATCGTACCCTAAACACCCAATTTACCCCAATTGGTTTAGTAATGACCTTTTTAAGAAATTTAAATTTGTTGCAGGTCATGGAAATTTCATTTGAATTAGGGTTTTGATCTTGTTTAGGTCTCCATGTTAAACTGGGTAAAGCTTTAGACCCTTGTCCCTTAGGTTTTAAATACCTAGTACTTGGTTTAACATAAGGTCTGACAGAAGCTAGTTGTGGCATTTTCTTACCAAACCTAGATTTTTCAGCGACTTATTTGGTCGTGTCAGCGGCTAAATTATTCATGTCAGCGTGTAAATTAGGGTTTGCTACAGAAAAGAAAGGAGCTGGTCTAGTGGCCTGAGGACTTGGTTGGACAAAAGGTCTAGGTTTGACCATGGTTGACCTATTGTCAGCGGGTAAAATGTATCCACTGACACAGTTATAGGCCAAATGTGAGAATCTCCCACATGTGTAACAAGCCTTTTTAGACACAAATTTAGGCTTGGACTGATAAAACCATGTCCCATTAACTCTTACTTGGCTTTGGGGTGACCTAGGTTTTCTATACATTTTAGCATATTTGAAACTAGGTTTAATTTTTGGTGTTGAGCCAAGATTAATGGTTTTACCAGTGGTGGGGTTGGTCACAACAATGGGTTTAGTTTCAACTGGTTCATCATTAAGAAGTCCACCCTCAACAAATAGAAAAGGATTAGATGCTTTCCATTGTTCTAGGTCAGTGTGACAACCGTGGTTTTGAGGTTTGTCACTTAGTCTTATTTTTAGGTTATTTTATGTGTGACTATGGGTTTTGCGTGTTTACATGTTTATTTTGTGTGAGCGAGGTTGGTGTGGACATCGTTTATGGGTATATGGTACTCATATGTAAATCAAGGAACGATTATTTCATGTTCATGAGCTCACAATATAGTGACTATGAAATGTAATGGAATTATTTTGGTGATTACGTATACGTATAGGTATTATAGTAAATCGTATTTTTACGATTCAATGTTCAGCATTTAGAGGTCTCATATGAGGTAATTAGTCACGTGAGTATTTTTCAGGATGGTTTTAAGTCATTTAGGACTTAGTTAATTAGTTTATTTCATATTTCAAGAGTTTTTATAAAACTGTATATTTTACGTCTTTTACGGTATACGCGTAAATTTGACTAGTTTTACGGTTTTGAGGTTTTGGAGGATTTAGGAGCTGAAATAAATTAAAGGAATTTAAGATAATAATAATTAATAGTTAATTTACAGTAAATAATAAAAAAATAAAGAAAAAGGTTATTTAGGTCGGTTATGGGCTGATTTGGTGGAAGGGGTTAGAAAATATGAAAAGTTTTTGTTTTAGCCTTAAATTAGGATTAGGAAAGGTGTGTTAATACATTTTAAGACCCCTAATGGTCATGAACGACTTATATCAGTCTTGGGGTAGAAAATACATCAATGGAGGCTAGGGTTTTCAAGAAAAATCAATCCCTTGAAGATTAGAGGTAAAAATCATGTTCTAATTATGTTTTTATTAACTAAATCATATTTCTAAATCATGTAAACATCAATTATGATGTATTTAGGGTTAGGGCAAAATTAAAATCTGAGAATTAATGTTATTATAATGATTAGATAAATTAGGGCTTGTAACTAATCATGTATTGGGTAATTAATTAGGTTAATTTAATTAAATTTGTAATTAAAAACTGGGCAAATTTTTGATCCATTGTTTTGATCATATCTAGAGTTCTACAAACTTTTAATTTTCGAATCTTATGTCCCTGGAAAGGTAATTGAACTAGATTTCAAATGAAAGAAACGATAACTAAATTGGAGGTTGGGAAGAGGGTCAAAAACAGGTTACAACAGTCAGAGGTCAAAACAGTTTTGAAATCAGTCGGGTTTAAATTTATGTTTCAAGGTGATTGGGGTACTTAAGATTACAATTGAACCCTATAGCTAACATGGGAGTTGGTTTATATATTAAATAGGATACATGGAGGAGTGCTAAGCAAATGCGTTAGGGTAAGATCCTCTGATCATAATAAACTTTCCATATGTTCAAAATCGGTAAAATCTGGATAGACAAAAGTATAAGTTCTATATCAGGGACTTAAAATTAGCTTTGATGTTGGGGAAGGGCTGAGATTTTAGTTAACACATATAAGTTTATGGGGTTTTCATTGCAAGGAATGTGGTTTAGGTTTGGTGGGCGTTTGGCTCATACAACGGAGTATGAAATTCGGGACTATTTTGGGTAAAATGTTAATGGGACGGGTTATGAACTTAACTAAGTTAAGGGATTTATAGAGGGGTGTAATGGGATTCTTATGGCATAAATGAGGTTAAGTTGTAGGAGAAGGTTAGATATCCATCATAGATTGATTAGCCATTTTGGTATGTGGTTCATGTCTTGATTGTATATGTTTGTGTGTTTAGATTTTTGCTAGAGCACGGATATTTGGAGAAGCTTGATCAGGTGAGTTTCATAGCCCCATATCTTTTAATAATTTTGACTTCCAGATGGGATGGAAGAGACAATGTATGGTTTAGTAAATAATTCTGTGAATGTTTTAATGGTTTGTGATGGACTTGTGTGTACACTTATGCGATTAACTGCTATGTGATTCTTGATTGTGTTTATGATTTGGATCGGGGGACACCTACCGTCTCAGTTATTGTGGTTTGACTTGGTACCAAGGGGATTTTGACAAGGCAGGGCCTTAGGATTGGTTCATAGGTGTATGGGCGCATATGAGACCATGGTGATTGGTAAGGCTTGAAGCCTTGGAATTGTGGTGATTGGTAAGGCTTGGAGCCTTAGAATTGTGGTGATTGGTTAATCTTGAATGTTAGTTGTTAATGCATGTTTGTAGCACATTGTCCATATGTTCTTTAATTAATGCTTATTATTCATAGCTTATGACTTGATTTTGGCGTTGGGGTCTAAACCTATGACTCTCACCGACATTATGTTGACGTATTTTAGTGTCTCTTTCAGGTGAGAATGTGGTTAAGCATGAGAATAGGACTGGCTAGCTTTGGAGGATTAGGATTGCATTTGGAGGAACCCACATTCCTCTTAGACTTTATTTTATGTTTGAATAAGTGATACATTGTGGACACCTATATGTTAATGTGTGTATTTGTATGTCTTTGGTAAGTGGTAGACCTGTTACCTACTTACCTAGACGCCTGCATTGTTTGTGATATTGTCATGACATCGTGTCACCCATTTATGATATTCCCATTTCATTTAGTTATCTCTATAGACACGCTATTGTTGTGATGATATCCATACGTCGTGCCCCATATTCCGCCATGGTAGGGTGTGACAGAATGGTATCAGAGCCAATGGTTATATAGAATTAGGTTGCCTAGCCTAATCTTTAGCTTAAGGATCCCTGCATATAGGCGTCATAGGAATATGTGTATGGTTTTTGATTGTATTTTCTTAGTATTATTGATTCATTTTCTGTGAGTTTTGACTAGTATGGGTTGAGCAGTAGTTGTCCACACTTAGTCGCCCATGTTAATTTTTGTTTTATGTTTACTATATGAATTACGGTCACAATAATTGCTAAGTTATTTCGGGTATCTAATGTATGATGTTTTCTTTCGGAGTTTAAGTCATGCCCCCTAAGAAACACGTGGTGGTTAAAGTCTTTGGAATTAGGTAGTTAGGGAGTACTAAGCGTATACACTATCGAAAAGAAATTCCATATGAGTGGCATCCATGTGAGGCTATAGAGCACATGTCTAAGGATGAGGTGAATAATATGTGGGTTTATAAAACCGTGTTAACAATACAACTAAGGAAGGGAATAGGGAACGACTGTAGAGGAATGTCAAGACTAAACCAGTTTATCCGGATAGTAACAATAATGGAGAAGGAGAATCGGATATGGGATCTACGACATCCAACAATTAATTGTTTACCTAGTTTAGGCCATTTCCACTCTTACGGGAAACTTGACTTAATATTGATGACGTTTTCGTTTTGGATTATGTCTATGCTGTTTTAGCTAGACTATGTTATTTTAATAAACGGAGTTTTGAACCTTAGTTTATGTGATCGTGTGATTATGTGAGTAGAAGGATTTATGTGTTATATATTGCATTAATTCTTATAAGTGTCCTCATAGGAGGGAGTGCATTGGGGAAAGGGTAATTGTATAAGTATGGTGGCCAACATAGTTATACAAGTACCACAACTTCAATGGGTTCCTAAGTATGATTGCATGAAAGATGGTTAGTACATGCTTGTATATGATGAGATGTGGATTTTGGGTAAATGTATAATATATGGGTTTATGTAATGGTTGCCTACGATATGGCTATTTTTGAGTGTGTTATATGTTTTGGGTTATAGTCATGTTGTGTGATTATGGGGTCACGCAATATGGACTGGTTTTAGTGATGGGTTTTATGCCTTTTTGTAAGATGGTGATTACTCGTATGGAAAAACGAGTGCATGACGCGATTGATTGATTTGACATGTATGGTAATGAGTACTGATGAGATGGCATTTATACATGATCTCATCGTTCTTTTCGGGCTTTAAATGCATAAAATGTCATAATATTACCATATATATGCTTGTATTTGTTTACTTGTGTGTTTTAGGTATGGATATCGTGAAAAAAAGACAAAAGATCACAAGAAACAAGGAAAAACGAACACGAGAAACAAAGCCGTACAATGAACCGGGCCCTAGTTATGGATTTATCCAAGAAAAACCCTTGAAGACTTGAAGATGTACAAGATTGATCCTCAATTTATGAAGAAATGACACTTAAAACCCTTGTATATTCATAGTTACAAGTTTGGTCCCTTAAGTTTGTCAAAATTATAAAAAGATCCTTCAACTTTGAATAATTGGCAAGTTTAGTCCCTCAACAATTCTAAATTGTCAATAATGGTCCCTCATGAAGTCAAAGATACATTGAAGACCTTTGAAGATCAAGAATGTCCAAGTTCAGTCCTTGAAATATTCAAAAGTGGCAAAAATAACCCTTGAAACTCTTATTGTAAAGTTTGGTGGCTAATGTGTGAAAATCAAAAGTTCTATAACAAAGGAAAACGGGTTAACAAGCTTTTAAACATTGTTTACATATCTTACCAAAACACAAGGACTCATATTGCCATTCTGAAAGTTTAAACTTAAACAAACACGCGCCAAACACAACACACCCCCTTATTTCGGATCAAAATCTTTACTATTCACCCCACATGAACCCAGAATTACCACCACTTAAAACAAAGGGTTATTTTAAATTACCCAGGCACATGCTTGATTCACATGTATGAAAACCCATCCCACACCAAAATCCTTCAATCCCACTTACCAAAGGACCCTACCATTCAAACCCGTCCACCTATCATATCATTCCTTCCTCTCCAAGGATTGCCATGTGGCAAGATCAACGCTTTAGGCTCATTACTTGGCCCCAAAGCATAAATGAACGATTTGGATCAAATTTGACAGCTCAAAACACAACAAGCATCTAGAAGACTCAAGGGCAATTTTGGGACTTCATAGCCTAGGGTTTTGCTTATTCATACCTTGTATTCGTCTATAAAAGGAGGCCTCAACATGTGAGAGCCCTTTTGTTCCAGATTTTATCTGTCTTCTTTGTAATCCCTTTTTATGAAATAAAATTTGAATATCTGAAAATCTTTAATTTACTTGTGTTATTTATAAAAGTTTGGTATCTGAATAGCTAAGATCTAAGTTCCAATTTATAATTTGTTGGTTTTTGAGGAAAGGTTTTATGGGATAAAACTCTTGTTTTAAAAAAAATCAGATTTAATAGTTATTTGTTCATCCTTGTTGTTTGTTGATCTTCGCAGGTACAAGGAAGCTGGTGCTTGTTTTGCTAGCACCTCAGCTCAAACATTCCAAGGCTTAGATTTGAGTCTTGGAGGTTTGCTTCTCTAAACCTTTTTCATTTTTCTGATTTTGTATGATTTTTGGTGATTTTTGCATATTTGTTTGTGGATCTGAGTATTTGTGGTAGATTTGTGTTTCTGAGGGTTGGAATATTGTTGCTAGGTTGTTTTGATCTTGGATTGAAGGTTAAAACACAACAATCCTTTCGAAAATTGAGAAATCAGACTCCAAAGGGGTGTTTGGGTTAACTGATTTTTCAAGATTCAAGGCTTCCTTTGTGGTTGTTTTTGGTTCTATTGTGTTGCTATCTGTTTATCTACTATAAAGGGTTGGTTATCTGCAAGTTTTGTGGGTTTGAACACCTAAATCAATCAAAGGGTCATAAAATCAGTTTTACTTGGGTATTTTGGCTAAAATTTTGGGGACACCTAGATCTAAGGGTAGACTAGGGTTAACAAGTGCTAAATTTTGGTTAACTTAATCAGGGAAGGAGATTTGAAGGCTTGAAATTGGATTGGTGGTCAAATAGATCAACAAAAGGATTTGGGATAATCACTTTTGCTCATCAGTAACTTTTGGTGCTTGAATCTGCTTATTTACTTTGATCCATTGCTTGAAACAAGTTTATTTGTGCTTATTGGACTTTATTATAGCTTGTGTATGCATTTGGTTCAATTTGGCTGGCTTATTCATGCTCAATCTGCTTATTTGTTCATAACTGCTTATTTTCAAGGTCTGTGGCATATCTGAGAACTGTTTGCTTATTCTGTGCTTATTGAGTGAACCAAATTGTGATTTCTTTGTTGATATAGATTCCTTGTGATCCACTGATTACAAGCGTGCCCTTGTTTCCATTTGAATCCAACTGGATCTCTCTAAATTAGCAAGTCAAATAGTCAAAGCAGTGAGAACTCCTTTCCCCTGCTGCTAGCCACTGCTAGTGTTATTTCAACTGGTGTTTATCAATAAGCTATTCTAGCTTATTTTAACCTGCAACAACTTTTAATTTGTAATAGGTGTCACTTATTTGACCCATTTGTTCGTTCTGGAGCATTTGAGGGGTTGACTTTGAGGTTTGACTAGAAGACCAATAACTTTGACTTTTAAATAAGTGCTTATCAGCTTATTGTACTTATTTGGCTTGGCTTATTTAACTTTTCTTTGTTGATTTGTCTTAATTAAGTCATTTAGAGTCTTTTGCAACTTATTAGAAGGTCTGAGGTGGTCTAGAACTCTAAGTCGACTATTTTGTCTTTTAGTGAAATTCTACTTTGCTTATTTCTGGCTTATTGAGTGTGATTTTTCAAAATTTCTTTTCACAGATCTCTTAGGCGTCTCAAAAGAAGGTTGTGTGTCTAATCTGAGCTTATGGCTTGGGCCTATTGCTTAATGGGTTATTGGCCTAATAAGAATAAGCTGTTGACCTTTTAAGCTGTGATAAGCTCAAAACCAGCTTTTGGGCCATCAGACTTTTGTGTTTAGAATTAAATTTTGAGTCAGATAGGGCTTTTTCAGGTCCTTTGGGCCAAGTTTGACTTTTTGGGCCCATTTAGCCCATTAAGGTTGACTTTTTTTAGAACGGCAATTTACAACTCACACCAACTATCTCACAATTTCTATCTCACAGTCTCCACTGAGACTTGAACCCACAACCCTGAGGTTAGAGGGCCACTCACATACCGCTAGACCAAGAGGCCTTTGGTGCCCATTAAGGTTGACTGTTTTAGTTTTTAGCCCATTTAGGGGCCCATTAGGGGCATTTTGGTAATTTCATTTTCATTTTCTGGTTATTTAGGTTAAAATAAACTAGTTTGCAAGTTTTTAGAATTTTTAGATTTTTAATATTATTTTAATATTATGTTATTATTAAATTTCAAATTTCACATTTTTGTACTTTTTATATTTTTCTTAGGTTTAATACATTAAAATAGGATTTTTGCAACTCTTAGATTAATTTTATCTTCAATTTTCTAATTTCTAGAATTATTTTAAGTTTTGATAGTTTTTAATCATTTTAAATAGTTTTAATTAGTTTCAAAATTAATAAAATTAGTTTTTAATCTTATTTAGTCATTTTTGAGGTTTACAAAGTGAAAAATCTTTATTTGGGCTTTTTAATAATTATTTTGAATTTTAGGGCTTTAATTAGCATTTAAAAATTAATATTTAATTAATTAAAAGGTTTGAAAAAGTTTTGATCATTTGTAAACTCTTAGTTTAATTAAATTGATTTTTGGTAATTTTTTGGGAATTTTTAGAATTAATTTTTATTTTAGCTCTTTTTACGGTTTTAATTTTAGTCGTCGTAGTAATAATTTTCACGTCTTCGTCATTCTATTTTCTCATCCCCCTCTTTCAAATATTAATCTCAAATATCATTACATTTTAGTCACACACATATACCTCCTTGGAAAACGAACTTTCACATCATAAGGGTCATTAGTGTTTGATTTTCCTAAATCTTCACTTAATACTTACCGCTTTTACGCCTTTTTCCTAAAAGGTCATATTTTACCACAATCAAGTACGTTTTGGGTGATTTAGTAGGTATATGTATGCGGATGTATATATACTAGTATGTGTTAAGTTACGATATATGGCCGTTTAGTAGTTATTATAACTTGAACGTACCTTGTGTTTGCTCGTGTTTTATGATGTTGTAGTTTGATGGAGTTCCAACGACGTTTTGAGTCTTTTTAATGTGTGTCTACATTCGGGTATGTATTTTAATTAATTATAACTACTAAATTTTCTTGCAAATAACTCTGGCTAATTACAGGAAAACGATTTTGAAAATAATTTGTAAGTGTATGGTATGATATCGTGACATAGATATCTTTTCTTTAAGTTTGTGGTAGTAAGTTATAAAAAATGTCTTGAAAACAATGGGATTAGTTTTCTAGGTAACAGGTGATAATACATTTTAAAAGAGGTAATGAAATTTTACGATAATTTTCTTAAGTGAAGTTAAAATTTTAGAAGTATTTAAATGGACAGAAAGAGTAAAAAGGGAGATTTAAGTTTAGTAATGATAATAATAACATCACACTGTGTAAACGTGTAACAGTTTAGTTATAACAAGCCTAAATGGATTATATAAAATAATAATAATAATAATATAGAATAAAATGAATAAAAACACTATATTTTATAAACATGTAATGGTTTCATAATAACAAGTGAAATAAGTTTAATATGAGTAAACAAGATAATGGTTAGGGTAAGATTATAGTATACTAACTAGTTGATATCTTTGATAAAATAATGAAGATAAAAGATGAGCTTATTGTTAAAATGAGATGATAGTTAGAGTGAGTTTTAGTACACTAACTGAGTTGTGCTCTTTGATAATAAAAGGGAATGGTTAAAGATGAGTATGATTGATTTTAGTAGTATTGAAGTTTGGTTCTTATGAGAAGTAACTAATTGGGATGAAAATTTAAAATTTTGTAAGGTATAGAAATTTGGTAATACTAATCGTGACGAGTCTAATTTTTTTTGTTGTTGGCACACTCCATTGATCTTTCGGATTACACTGTTTCATTTTTAGCTATTTTGGCTAGGGTTCGTTATGGTTGATCTTTCGATTTACCATATATTTTATTTTGGGACGCGATTGTTTGGAATTCTTTTGGTACAATGTCATGGTTGATTTAGCTATGCGGTTGTGGAAACGTTAGGGTGAGATGATAGAGTTGGGTAGTATTACTTATGGTTATATATTAGAATGGAGAGATGTATTTTGGTTTAAAGGTTGTGTTGAGAGAATAATTAAGATTTGTAGAGTTGAGAAATTTAGATTGGTTATGGGAATAAGAAAGTAAGTAAAGCTGGCTGACTGGTCGTGGGAATGGGATGACATATTATGAAAAGAGGGTTGAAGTGTCGTTAGGGGAGTGATGAAAGTGTTAGCGGATGTGAGGGTAGAGTAGAAGGTTTCTACTAGTGAAAAAAACATGCTAATGGATTGTCATAGCTATGGAGACAAGGTAATAGTAGACATGTGGAGAAAGGAGCTGCAAGGACTACGTACCGGCTGCAAAAAGAATGCAAGAGATCTCGGAGGAGCCATGGAAGCTGCAAGGACTGGATTAGTGACAAGAACAACGATGGGAATTTCCGTGTGGTTCGAGATGAAGAAGGAAAAATCGGGTACCAGAGTGGAGCTACGAAGAGTTGGACCAAAGGATCGTGATGGAGTGACAGAACATAAGGGTTAAAGGACTTGTGAAAGTAACAAAAAGGGAGTCGCGTGACTACACGAAGAAAGATTTTTAGGGTAGTCGATATCGAGGGATCAGTAGTGAAGCTGAAGCTGAATAAATTCGTGGACAAGTGATTTAGAGAGCCGGTTTTGTGAAGGTGTTATGAAAAATCTTTGGAAGAGACAGTTATGCATTATCCAATGCACTATCGATTTCCATAGATTTGATGAATGGAGTATGGAATTCTGTTGGACGGGATAGTGTATGAATTAGGGAGAAACATGGAAGGAGAGAACCAAGTATTCCTAGAAGATGATGATTGAAAGTACCTCATGATAGGTGCAAGAGCAAAATAGAAGTATGACACTTGAGTAAGAATTTAGAATATGGCTTAGTTTAGACAAATGGAAACTAATTATAAGATGAGAGTGTGATCCGCATGGAATCACAGGAAACTCTAGTCTGTCCCTATTAGGAGGGAGTAGGAGAACTGGTCGTGAGGAAAACAAGTGAAGTTACTTGGAAAATTTTGACGTATAGATGCCTTAAAAGACGGGAAGCATAACATCGTGATGTACGCTATGAACTAATGAATATGTGAAAGACCGTCATAGGTCACTTGTCTAAGGAAATTGGAATTTTTAAGTAGCTTGGGGTATGGACTAAAGGGAGTTGACGAACATGATTGGATATGAGTATATCCAGCTAATTGGAAAAGGATGGGCAAGTGAGAGATTTATAAATACTTAGGAGTTACACTAAGGTCATGAGTGATTGATTTAGAGGGATTTAGGAAACTCGTTAGCGATGGCTGAGTTTTCATATAATGATAGTTATCATACTAGAAGTCGATAAATGCCATTTGAGGCACTATATGGAAGGATATGGTGAGTTGTCCCTATTATGGACTAGAATTGGTGAAAGAGGCTACTAATATAATAATGGTGCTTGTGGAAGGGGTGAGAGCAACGAGAGATGATACATTGAAAAAGAAGAAACCACTAGAGTTTAGTAACAAAGTTATGTAGGAAGTTTCACCTATAGTAACGGGCGGCATGTTTTGGTAAAAGGGAAAAGTTGATGTCGAGTTTTGTAGGTCCATTTATGATCTTTGGAAAGATTGAACCAGTAGCTTATGGGTATAGAATTACCTGGGGAATTGAGTGGTGTACATGATATATTTCATGTATTAAGATTGGGAAATGTTGTGTGAGAATGCTAATTTGCATGTACGGTTATTCGAGATTTGTGTTAATAAGAGTCTTCGATTTATCAAAGAGTCATTTGTGAGATTTATGGGCTGTGAGGTCAAGAGTTTAGGAATGAATTTAAATATTTTTGGTTAGTATATGTGGTAAATTGAGACATGAACTAAGTACACATGGTAATGAGAGGAGTTCATTTAGAACAAGTATCCTCATATGATTTGTTGATTGTGTGTTTGATCCTAAGGAGTAAATTTCGGGACGAGATTTCTATTAGGAGGGAGTGATGTGACAACCGTGGTTTTGAGGTTCGTCACTTAGTCTTATTTTTAGGTTATTTTATGTGTGACTATGTGTTTTGCGTGTTTACATGTTTATTTTGTGTGAACGAGGTTGGTGTGGACAACGTTTATGGGTATACGGTACTCATAAGTAAATCGAGTAACACTATGTTCATGAGCTCACAATATAGTGACTATGAAATGTAATAGAAGTATTTTGGTGATTTACGTATACGTATAGGTATTATAGTAAATCGTATTTTTACGATTTAAGGTTCAACATTTAGAGGTTTCAGATGAGGTAATTAGTCACGGGAGTATTTTTCGGGATGGTTTTAAGTCATTTAGGACTTAGTTAATTAGTTTATTTCATATTTCACGAGTTTTTATAAAACTGTATATTTTACGTCTTTTACAGTATACGCGTAAATTTGATTAGTTTTACGATTTTGAGGTTTTGGAGGCTTTAGGAGCTGAAATAAATTTAAAGAATTTAAGGTAATAATAATTAATAGTTAATTTACAGTAAATAAAAAAAATGGTTATTTGGGTCGATTATGGGCTGATTTGGTGGAAGGGGTTAGAAAATATGAAAAGTTTTTTGTTTTAGCCTTAAATTAGGATTAGGAAAGGCGTTTTAATATATACTAAGACCCCTAAAGGTCATGAACGAATTATATCAGTCTTGGGGTCGAAAATACATCAATGGAGGCAAGGGTTTTTAAGAAAAATCAATCCCTTGAAGCTTAGAGGTAAAAATCATGTTCTAATTATGTTTTTATTAACTAAATCATGTTTCTAATTCATGTAAACATCAATTATGATGTATTTAGGGTTAGAGCGAAATTAAAATCTGAGAATTAATGTTATTATAATGATTAGATAAATTAGGGCTTGTAACTAATCATGTATTGGGTAATTAATTAGGTTAATTTAATTAAATTCGTAATTAAAAACTGGGCAACATTTTTGGTCCATTATTTTGATCATATCTAGAGTTCTACAAAATTTTAATTTTTGAATCTTATGTCCCTAGAAATTTAATTGAACTAGATTTCAAATGAAAGAAACGAGAACTAAATTGGAGGTCGGGAAGAGGGTCAAAAACAGGTTACAACAGTCGGACGTCAAAACGGTTTTGAAATCAGTCGGGTTTAAATTTATGTTTCAAGGTGATTGGGGTACTTAGGATTACAATTGAATCCTATAGTTAACGTGGGAGTTGGTTTATATATTAAATAAGAGACCTGGAGGAGGGCTAAGCAAATGAGTTAAGGTAAGATCCTCTGATCATAACAAACTTTCCATATGTTCAAAATCGGTAAAATCTGGATAGACGAAAGTATAAGTTCTATATCAGGGACTAAAATTTAGATTTGATGTGGGCAAAGGCTGAGATTTTAGTTAACACATATAAGTTTATAGGGTTTTCATCGCAAGGAATGTGGTTTAGGTTTGGTGGGCGTTTGGCTCATACAACGGAGTATGAAAATCGAGACTGTTTTGGGTAAAATGTTAACGGGACGGGTTATGAACTTAACTAAGTTAAGGGCTTTATAGAGGGGTGTAATGGGATGCTTATGGCATAAATAAGGTTAAGTTGTAGGAGAAGGTTATATATCTATCATAGATTGATGAGCCATTTTGGTATGTGGTTCATGTCTTGATTGTATATGTTTGTGTGTTTAGACTTTTGCTAGAGCGCGGATATTTGGAGAAGCTTGATCAGGTGAGTTTCATAGTCCCATATCTTTTAATGATTTTGACTTCCAGATGGGATGCAAGAGACATTGTATGGTTTAGTAAATAATATTGTGAATGTTTTTATGGTTTGTGATGGACTTATGTGTACACTAGGGGTGTAAACGATCCGAGTCGAGTCGAGTTTTGGCCTAAACGAGCCAGGTTTGTTTATTAACTACCTGGCTCGAGCTCGAATAAAATTTTATAATCTGGCTCGAGCTCGAACTCGAATGTTTTTTGTTGTTCGAGCTCGAGCTCGAAGCTCGTTTACGATTTTTAACTTTTGTTTAGACTAACTTCTATTAGAACATATATAGTTGGATAGACTCATTTATTAACTCAAGCTCGAGCTCGAAAGCTCGTTTATGATTATTAAAATGATACTAATACTTAATGAGTAAGCTAAGGTGTATGTAACTTATATACTTATAGATTTATCATTAAGCTCGAATAGCTCGTTCGGCTCGTTAAGCTAGAATATCTTGTTCGACTCGTTAAGCTCGCTCGGCTCGAGACAATTAAACGAGTTTTCGAACAAGCCGGGCTTAATATTAGTTTTCACAGCTCGGCTCGCCAAATTAAACGAACACTAATATTTGTTCGAGATCGGCTCGAGCTCGAAAGTATTAAGTTCGAACTCGAGTTAAACGAGCTCGAGCTCGAGTAGCTCGTTAAAAGCTCGACTCATTTACACCCCTAGTGTACACTTATGTGATTAACTGGTATGTGATTGTTGATTGTGTTTATGATTTGGATCGGGGGACACGTACCGTCTCAGTTATTGTGGTTTGACTTGGTACCAAGGGGATGTTGACAAGGCGGGGTCTTGGGATTGGTTCATAGCATGAGCGCCTATGGGACCATGGTGATTGGTAAGGCTTGGAACCTTAGAATTGTGGTGATTGGTAAGGCTTAGAGCCTTGGAATTGTGGTGATTGGTTAATCTTGAATGTTAGTTGTTAATGCATGTTTGTAGCACATTGTCCATATGTACTTTAATTAATGGTTATTATTCACAGCTTATGACTTGATTTTGGTGTTGACGTCTAAACCTATGACTCTCACCAACATTATGTTGACGTGTTTTAGTGTCTCTTTCAGGTGAGAATGTGTTTAAGCATGAGCATGGGAGTGGCTAGCTTTAGAGGCTTAGGATTGCAATTGGAGGAACCCCCATTCCTCTTAGCCTTTATTTTATGTTTGTATAAGTGATACATTGTGGACACCTATATGTTGATGTGTGTATTTGTATGTCTTTGGTAAGGGGTAGACTTGTTACCTACTTACTTAGACGCCTGCATTGTTTGTGATATTGTCATGACATTGTGTTACCCATTTATGATATTTCCATTTCATTTAGTTATCTCTATAGAAACGTTATTTTTGTGATGATATCCATACGTCGTACGCCATATTCCGCCATGGTGGGGTGTGACAGTCAGTCACCTTTTTCCTATATTCCTCAACTGGACTAAGCACACATGGTGGAGGAATAAATTCCTTCTCTTTTAGTTCAGGTATGCCAGTCCAAGAGAGATCTTTCTTATGGACACCATAAAAGTTTCCAGTAAGTTGTGGAATAGCAACATATTCTTTCATCCCAATCCTAGACATGTCCCCTTGCACTCTTTGCTCACTCACACATTTTTCTAAAGGTTAGCTAGCTTTTTCAAACTTTTCAATTTTTAACCCTACTTTTTCTTTAGACCCGATGGCTTCATCTAACTTAAGTTGTAAATCTGCTCTAGATTTTATTAAGGAATCCCTAGCTCCATTACTAACTTTCAGATCTCTGGTTAAAATATTAATTTGATCTTTAAGGTCAAATTCTATTTTCTTATACTCCTCAACCATCCCATTAGATTGAGAAAGTCCTCTTTTATAGTTTTCTAGCCTAATTTCTACATCAAAAACATCTGATTTATATTTTAAAACTTCTATGTTAAGATTTTTCAGTGTTTAACCTACAACCCTTACTACAAAAAGCATCACCATATACCTCATTATCTGATGAAGAGGAAGAGTTGGCCATGAGAGCATATTACACATGCTCTTCTTCTTTGTTAGCTATCAAGGCTTGATTCTGTTCCACTTCATCAACCATAAAGCTCCAGTCCCATCCAAGTCCATCAATCCCATGCATGGCTACCATAGCCTTTGATCCAGCATCTACAACCTTGATGATCTGGCTTGAGTTCTTTCCAGCATCAGTTCTACGTGGAGATCTGCATTCCCTCATGAAGTGTCCCATCCTATGAAAATTATAGCATTCAACCTTGGATTTATCAAATCCAGCAGTTTCTTTGCCATTAAAAGTCATTCTTCTTCCAAACCTTTTATTCCATCTATTGGCCCTGTAACACCCCATTTTGGTAAATGGAATATCACAGGTAATTATCACTACAAGAAAAAGGGGTATTTGAGACGGTGAAAAACCGTTCCAAATACTCAAAAAGCCCTGACAAATGCTATTTGGGACGGATTTGGCACGGTTTTAGCTTCGTCCTAAATATGAGGGTGCCAAATACACTTGGGTCGGGTTAAAATCGTGCTAAATAGTATTTGGCACGGTTTTTGTGACGGTCTAACTTTGGGTGCCTTGAGTAAAGTATTTGGCACCACAAATAATTTACCGTTTCAAATGAGCATTCGTCACATTCTTATATCCCGTTACAAATGTGTTTTTGTAGCAATTCATTTCGCGTGCCAAATACTTAAGACGTCTTGTCTTTTGTGACACATATTTGGCATACTTTTCTCCTATGTCAAGTCTTCAAAACATCTATTTGACAATATTTTTTCTTTTCCCAAATACATATAGGACATTGCATTTATAAATTGTCATAAATATGCATGAAAATAGGCCACTTTCATTTTTTTTAACTTAACTAAGCCACTTTAATAAGAAAAGGTAAATCAAGATCTTGATAGACAAACATATATGTAATTTAAAATCTCATAATCATGCATATAAAAAGTCATTACATTATGTTGTATCCAATATAATAATTCCAATGTATATGTACATCCATGTCCCTAAACTAGTTGAACAAATTAGACATTAAGAATTGAAGATAAAACATGCCGAGCAATGCCGGTTTTCTTTAGTCTCGAAGAAGATAATTCCGAATCTTCATATATGGCCTATAAATACAAATTTTATGCATCATTAATCTGCTTGGAACAAAATCACATATCAAGTAAACGAAATAATGAGAGAAAAGTAGAAAAGTAAGTGGTTAAACCAGATTAAGGGAAAAAAAACTTTTGGTAACCTACAAATTTTTTTACATACTTCAGTAAATAATTACAAAATTAAAATTACCTTTGGTTAGTCATTTATACTCCTCACATTCGACATCGTATAGTCTTTATTAATCATTTGATAGATATAATAATCGGCATTAGCTACACCAAATGAAAGTAAGTAAAAATGACGTATAAGAAATTAGAGAGACACCTCACAAGGTTATGATTCAAAAACCATTTGAAAAATCCTTAGTGGCCTGCGAAATCAAAGGGAAAGAAAAATAGATGTTAATCAATTGATAAATTTAATACAGTACCTTTTTATCAAACCAATAAATCAATAATTAAATATCAAAAGGTCAAAGATGTATAAGCCTTTCAAATTGAAATCCGGAATTAACGCTTGCAATGCAATTGAAAAGGAAAAGGATAAATGTATTTTATACCAACATTTTGGGACATATCTGAGGACGTCGACGTAAGGTATATGCTGCTTAGGTTTGAGAATAAGATGAACAATATATAAATTAGTAGTAAGAGATGAGAGATCGAGGGATAAAAATAGGAAACAGTTTCAATTAATTTTAAAATATTTTAAATGAAATTTAAGAGGGGAGAAGTAAACTTTTGAGTTGAAAAGCGGCATATTAAAAAATATAGGGTCTATAGATATATCAGGGATATGGCCAATATCTTCTACATCTATGTTTTATATAGAAACTATTTTGAACTTTATCGGCATAGAAAAACTTCAAACAAATAATCGACGTTTGTGAGAATCGATAAGAAAAAAAGCATTTGTTTCAAATAAGTAAGAAATTTACATGGTTTTAAGATAGTTTCAGATACTTATTTATCAGGAACAATGATTAGAAATTGTTCCAAATATATATGTTTTTGGCACGCTTTTAACAAACCGTTTTAAATGCATATGTATTCGGCAGAACTTTAATAAGAGTGGTTCCAAATGCACAATTATTTGGCAGCGGTATCCCAATAGTCCCAAATACATGCATTTGGCCCTCCTTTTCTACCGTTCCTAAAAGATTGGTCCTAAAAAGCCCTTTCTTTTGTAATGTATGGCGTGTCATCAAAGCATGCAAGGTAAATGTCTAAAAACATTAAATGATCATGAATGGAAATACCGGAAACAAACATCGGTAGTCCAAGTATAAGCTCACACACATGAATATAAGTACTGAAATGGAAAAGGACAAAACAATGTCCAAAGAAATAAAGTAACGTAAGGTATGGAAATGCATAAAGTAATGAAGGCTAGATAGCTTCCATCCGTATGCATATACTCTCAAAGTCTACGAGCGTCCTTAAGTACCTGCCGTTTGGGAACATGAAAGGAAAACGGCTGAGCATAACGCCCAGTGAACGGATATACAAGTATAGCATGAAATGACATAAGCATAAAAGACTAATAGCAGCGGAATGTATAAGTCCTAGATAACCTAGAACATGTTCATAAAACTGGTTTTATAGTTTGAAAAGACTTATGTTTCTATATGAAAACTGTATTAATTAGCCAATAGCCCATATAGGTCATGAGGTTCCACCGTGCATGAATACTTGGAAGGGAGACCTCATCATGTAATTAGAGGGATTGCCTCTAATTAATTAGTCTGTGTAGGATGGATCAACTCCTTGTGAAAGATGCAAGGCACACATCGTTTTACCATGAAAATCCTGTAAAACATATAACTAGGATGCACCTATACGGCCCACATGATACTATAAATATAAGGCCAAAACTGTAAAGGGACGCCACGAGCAATCATTCCGCCGTGGGGAAGTCATAACACCGGTGCCTCTAGTGTTATGGTTATGGTACCTCCATAACTAGGTGACACTAGCCATGCATGTATATGGCTTAGGCATTTGAAACTAAACATATGTAATCAAAACATATAAAACATATACTTGGGAAAACAGTTGGCTGCAAACGGGGAATCCTAATAAGGAAAGAATGTCCATACTAAAGGACGGAAAATCCGTACCTTGTGTCCAGTGAACGAGGAAAGATGAAAGGATGAATAGTCCTACTCCGACCTCACTAATGCTACATAAATAAGGGATGTGTATAAGTTGTCTGATTACTGAGTACGTTACTGGATATAACATGTTCTTAGCTTGTTTTATATGTTCTTGTCTTGTTTTACTATTTTAAATGACATACTGTATTAATCATGTATTTCACGTATTCTGATTAAGTATTATCTTGTATTCTTGTATTATTATACTTGTTGTGTAATAATAAGTAACTTTCTAAAAATAGCAGGTTTCTAAATATAGAAAGTTTCCAAAAATAGAAAGTTTCCAAAAATAGAAAGTTTCCAAAAATAGATCAGTTTCTAAAAATAGAACAGATTCTAAAAATAGTAAGTTTCCTGAAATAGAAAGTTTCCATATTTAGAAATAAGCTGTATTAATAAGCTAATAATATAAGCTAGTGTTTACTAGTTAAAAGGCATAAGTCATGTAATTAATAGTATAGTTTATTAAATAAATGTCAAGGTAATTTAATAAACTATAGGTTATATGATTTAATTAAATAAAGCATGATTTAATTAAATCAGTCTAAATAAAAATACTTAGGTTAATCATGAATTATTATATTTAATAATTATAACCTAAGTCATGTTTTATTAATTAATTATAAGTCCATGTTTTAATAATTAATTAATAACTATAGTCTAAAATAAATAACAAAATACTTAGGCTAAAACATGTATTATTTATTAAAAATAATATAACCTAAGTCCATGATTAAATTAAATTAATTATTATTAGCATGTTAATTAATTTAATTCTTCTTGTAAAAACATATAACTTGTAAAAATAATCCTGTGCCAGTTTTTGCTTTTTAATATAAGCCAAAACATAAACCGAACCAAAACACCCCGACAATGGCTAACCCGGTCTAGCCGGTTGCCACTGTCCAAGTAAAATACCCACCGGCTATTAGCTAGTGGTTCCCCCTGCTTGGCTGCATTTCCTACTGACCGGACAACACAACCACCGAATTAAGCCGATGGTGCTTGCTGCTGCGCCGAGACCCACACCAAGACCTTGTAGGGTCTCGGTTGGCACTAAACCAAAACCAAACATCACCCCGACATGCGTCAGGGTTCCCTTTTCCCTGCGATCGAGCCACATAACCCACGCCAAGATCCTAAGGTCTCGGTTGGTGGTGTAATAAACCAAGCCGAGAGCTTGGTGGCTGTGACAATCCGTCAATTTATGGTCGATATTTTATTCTCAAGTATTATTTAAAATCGTTATTTTAATGTTATATTATGAACTCACTCATTTTTGGGAAGAAATTTAGGTTTACATCTTAAAGTAGCATCGACTACGTCTGAACCGGAGAATTCTACGTGACGTACTTACGTTTACATACACTGTTTTTGTGACAGTCCGACATTTTAGGAAATAAATTTATTCTCGAATATTATTTTGGAATTTTAATTTGTGTTAGTTCATAAACTCACAAATTAACGAGAAGAGATTAGGGCTTACGTGCAAAATTTAACGTCCTTTACGACTAAACCGGAAACCCTAGGTTTACGTATTTACGTTTTCGAACTCCGTTTTTTATGAGACAATTTTTATTAGATTCGTTTTGTGCCGTTGATTCATAATTTATAAAAAACGGTTTTCGTAAATTGATCCGAGGGCACGTAAATCGAGGAAACTAGAATCGAGGAGTACCCGTAAATTAATGGGGATGAGACAAGTTTACACTTGCCCCACCCCTATACAAGTGGCGGCCAAACTAGCTACTAACACCATTTTGGTGTCCACTTTTCCTTAAGACTAAGGACACTTGTCCTAGAAGTCTTCCAAAACCACTTAAGCTACAAAACTAGCTAAGTAAACCACTTCTCTCATTTCTAACATGCAAACCACTCCTAAAACTCTCTCTACTCTCCCTATGCCGTCCATACATCACCAAAAAACACCACATTTGATCAAAAATTCTACCATGAATCTTGTGTTTAACTTGCACAAGATGAAAACCCATTGAAGACTTCTTGATTTGAGGTGATCCTAACATCTACAAAGAAATTTTCTTTGGAGTCAAGGGCTGATTTGTTGAAGGTATCTTCATATACTTGGTGATCTTGAAGGTGGTATTGATATTTCATAAGATTGGTGACAAGAACCAAACCTTGTTCATCCAAAATCTCAACCTTTTCATCACTTTGGTGGTATAGAGATTGTTTCTATAGAAACTAGAAGGGGGGGGGGGGGGTGAATAGTTTCTCTTCGATTGGTGACCAAATTAAAATTACTTTCAATTTGGTTTGTAGTAAAAGACTAAGTTGCATAATGATTAGGTTCAATTCAAATTCACTAGCAAGGATAATAGGTAAGTATAATGATAATGAAATAAGTAAAGAGTAAGGAAAGAGACAACCTAGTGGGAAGACACCAAGATTTATAGTGGTTCGACAACGAGGCTCTATCCTCGTTTTTACTCCACTCCTCGAGTACACCTACTCGAGATTTCCACTATATCCACAAGCTCCCTTCTCGGCGGAGAAAACCTTACATCGTTGCTTACATTATTTTCCGACACTAAGCTAAATGTCGAGACCTAATCTTTAGCTAGGACCAATCTACACGACGTTGCCTACTTCACAATTTAACGACACAAGACTAGATGTCGGGTTCTAATCTTAAGGTAGAACCAATCTTCACGACGTTGCCTACTTCACCATTTTTCGACACAAGGCTAGATGTCGAGTTCTAATCGAAAGCTAGAACCAATCTTCACGACTCTTCACTTTGAAGCTAAGTGAGAACTTCACACAACACAACTACTAATCACTTTTAAGTTTAGTGAAAACTCACAAGACACAACCACATCACTTTATAGTTTAGTGAGAACTCCTAATCAAATCTATTACAACTCAACTAGACTTATCCAAGTACACACATGTAGCTTGGATTTACACAACACAAATCCAAGCAAACACATATGCAATGGATGTACACAACAAATCCAAGTATCCACAAATGACTTGGATGAACACAATTAGTCCAAGTATTCATAAATACATTGGATTGACCTAAAACAAAAAGGGTATCATGATGAATATGACTAGCTCATATATTCATCTTTATCACAACACTAGTGAGTGAGTGATCTTCTCATTGGACAAGGTAAAGGAGGGGATCAAGAGGATAATCATATGTAAACATCCTTAACAATTTAAGTGATCATTTACTAATGATTATGCTATAGAAAATAGAAAGAGGGCTGAGAAAAACGTCCAAGAGGCTTACTGGAAAATGAGATTTGACCCACTATTTAAAGGAGACAAAGTTACAACGGATCTATAACGGCTACTGTGCGCGGTACCTTATCTCACCCCGCGGTACTATATCGCTAAGGTACCACGTAGGTACTTAAGGTACCGCCACTAGACTCCGCTCCGTTTTTTGTCTTTTAGTGGGGTGGGAATATCTGAGGAATTTGAACCCTTCAAAGGATATTCTAACAGCATTTGAAATATGCCATTTTCAAATTTTCATTTTCCATTTTAATAAAACATTTTCTAAAAAAGAAAGTTTATTAAAAAGTCTTTTGTCATATTAACAAAAGTGAGTTTTAAGGATAATCATTTTGATGATCACTAAGTATGATTAAGAAAGGTTAGTGATATGATTATTACCTTGATGATAGTGTTAGTTAAATAATTCATTTTGTGTTTTACACTAAATGTGTTGTATGGTTTGTTGTGATCAAAACTAAGAAAGATTAGTTAATACTAATAATGTTTTTAGGCATCACTTGCATTAACAATCTCCCCCTTTTTGATTACGACAAACGATAAACTCATTTACGTAGAAACACAAAATATGGAATTATTAACTAGTTTATCACTATCATTTCTCCCCCTTTGTCGTAGCAAAAAGGTTAGCACAAGTCTTTGAAGAACATCGAACTTTGCTAGTAGCTCCCCCTTGGTGGTTGCTCCCCCTTGCTTGGGGCACCAATTTTGTGAGCTAAGGTGACATGCTACACAAAGGTTAGTAGAAAGGAAAGAAACACCAATGTATATATGATCACTACCTACTAAGTAACTTGAAAGGGAGAAAGAGAAGAAATCTCAAATTAGAAG
The DNA here is from genome assembly GCA_025667525.1 of Glebionis coronaria. Classification (NCBI taxonomy): domain Eukaryota; kingdom Viridiplantae; phylum Streptophyta; class Magnoliopsida; order Asterales; family Asteraceae; genus Glebionis; species Glebionis coronaria. The sequence continues at coordinate 49,784,564 of CM046877.1, forward strand.
CAAGTATTTTGCTAAGTATGTCCAAAGAGGTAATTGACAAAATCAAACTTCAATCCAATGAAGATGATAAGCTTGTCAATGGGTTAAAGCTTTAGAATTGATGGAATCACCCATAAGCAATTGTAAAAAATTAACCAAGATCAACTCAAAATAGAACTAATGAAAAAGCACACAAATAACACAAAGGTTACATAAAGAAAAAAAAAATACAACAAAGAAGATAGTCATACACATAGTATGATTATCTAAGCTAGTCTAATAGTGATATTTTCCAAGATTGCTAAAAAAAAAACTAAAAAGACGACGATGCATCATTCGAAGTTTTGTCCACCGGAACGAAAACTTGAATAGGAGGTCGAGTGAGGAGGAATTCAAGAAAATTTAACTTCTCAAACACATGAGCAAGTTCAATTTGTTAAAATCGGCAACAATCACACGAGGATCCATGATGCAACACAAAATCGTTTGATGGGGTATGGAATCAAACTTAGGGTTTGGTGGTGGTGGGGTAATGGGTTTGGGAGTGTTTTCATAATGCCTTGTGAGGTTTGGGAAGGTTGAAAGGTCATTGAGTTGAGGGGTATTGAAGGATTGTGGTGGTGGTGGAACATGTTCTTTAGCTCCGGTGATGGGGTTTATGGTATAAGTCTCATTCCAATACTTGATTGGAGAGAAGGTAGGGTTTTTGGGTGGTTTGGACGAAGATGGTTCATTCTTCTTAACTCAAATAGGTTGAACCGAGATTTTCGGTTTCTTTGAAAGCTTGGATGAGGAAGCTTTGGGTGAGTGGGGTTGTGACAAAGAAATTTCAAGGTTAGGAATGTAGGAGTTAGGCATTGTGAGAGTGTGAGAATGATATCTCAAGGTTATGTGAGAATGAATTCTCAAGGTTGGGAAGGTGTGAGAATGAAATCTCAAGGTTGGGGTATAAGTAAAATGTAATCAAGGTAAGAATTTGAATACAAAATATGTAGTGTCAAGGAATGTTTAGTCAATTTGAGTAAACAAGGAATCTTGACTGGGAATAGGGTTTTAAAAGTTTTGACCAAAAATTCGTCAAAAGCCACTTTCTGGCCGCGGTACCTTATAGGGGCCGTCGGTTCCATATCGCTAAGGAACCGCGGGTCTTTAAGGAACCGCGTCCAGTGGACTTTAAACCTTGTTTTTCCTGGGTTTTGGGAAAAACTAAGACTTTTTCAAAAAGTTGCAAATCTTGGAATTTTACCTCTATTAGCACCAAAATATGCTAGGGTTGCATAAAGCAACACATTCACAAAGAATGTCTTGACAAAGGGTGACAAAATAATTTAGATATCATTTTGAACCAATTTTAGTCAAGTTTAGGGGTTTTGATAGATTTAGGTTCAATTCTAATTTCAAATTAAAGTTGATTAGTGTGCAAAAAAGGATAGAATCACACAAAGCTAAATCCATAAGTCAACAACATGAAACATTCATTAATAAGGAAAGTACAAAGATAAATAAAAACTAACTAATACATAGCTAGCTTAAACATTAAATCTAGATAAGTAGTTTTCTTTTGGCTTGGTTTTGAAAACTCTTATTATGAAAACTCCACCATTCATCTCCTAGGAGGAGGCATGGAGAACAAGGCAAGCAAGAACTCTTGCAACCTCCTATGTAGTCCATACATATCCATCCTAAGGTTATGGATGATGTAGTGGTTGTAAAGACAACATGGACAACTAGGACCATGAGTTTGTTGAAACTCATAGTAAGGATCACCCAATAGGAGGGAAAGTGGAACACCCAAAATTGGGATGTTTGAGTTGGGTGGAGGTAGAGGAGGCAAGTTCTCCAAGGGTGATGTGGGTGAGTGTGGAGGTGAATTCTCCAAGGTAGGTGAAATGGGTGAGTTGTGAGGGGTAAATGGTGAAGTCACCAAAGTGTCATCAAAGTCATTCCCAAAAGGAATGCTTTGGATTAGTTGAGGTTGTGTGGTCACTTCCAAGGGTGCACTTGGAGTGAAGGGAGAAGAGAGCTCATTAATTCTTGAGTTGAATGAAGAGGAGATAGAACCAATGGAGTGGTTAGTACCATGGGTGGATGAAGTCTTGCATGGTGCAAGAGGTGGGGAAGGTGATGAAGGAATGAGGATAGGAGCCATCTCATTCTTAGGTGTGAGGAAAGGTGAGGAGTTAGGCTTAGCTACCTTAACCCTTATTTTGAGTGTTTTCCTTGGGGTAGAGGTCTTGGAAGTGTTTGAGGTTTTGGTACACACCATGGTTGATTAGGGTGGTTTAAGGTTTAGGGAAGTATGTTTGATGTGTGAAGAACATGGCAAACAAGGTGGGTTTAAATGGGTGAGGGGATGATCCAAACTAGTAATGGGTTAAAATCATTTTAGGTGAATAATGAATTTAGGTAACCTAGTTTAGGAAATGTGCAGTTTATTACTGAAAATCATGCAAGGTTTACACAAAATTAAGAAAACAGTGTAAAACAAAGATGTTGTCGTGCACAGTGACCGGCGGTTCCTTATCTAGGACCGGCGGTACCTTATCGATAAGGAACCGCGGGTCGATATGGAACCGCGACCAGAAGGTTTTCAAAAATTTCCATCCCAGTTTTTGAAAGACCCATATTTTTCCCAAAGGATTCACAAGCCAAAGTTAACTACAGATCATAATCTAATAAGCTAACTATCAAAAGGCATGCACAAAGCTATGTAAGTCACAAATATGATGGCATAATAAACATTAAGGATCAAAGTAAATAGTAATCCAATCATAAGTTAATACATAACCAAATGAAGAGAAGAAAGACATGAAATCATCCTGGATGAGTGTTGCAAGTCATCATGAGCACAACATTTAATTCCTTGATTCACTTCTGAGACGTTCTCGAAGAAGATGATTGAGATAAAATTGATAGTCGGAATTGAAGGCCTACTAATTCTAAGGATTTGGTAATGGATGGATTAGATCTATGGATTTGGTGGAAGAGATGGGGAAGAAGGAGATTAGGTGTAGAGAGAGAAAGGAGAGGGAAGAAAAGTAGAGAGAGAAAGTGATTAGATTAATGATAAGTTGAATGAATGAACTAACCAACCCCCTCCTAACATGCTAGGAGGGGTATATATATAGCCCACCCTACATGTGGGCTATATGGACTATACATTATTAAGTAGACCACGAGCCCATTACATAATTATCGTTGGAGCGACCGATCCTTCATAAATACGTAAAACGTATTTCCAACAATCTCCCCCTAAGGGAGGTCGCTCCAAGTTACAAAGTTCTAAATATTCTATAGCTCGTGATCTATGCTAATAATGATGTGACCGAGACTTTCTTTGGGAAAACACATTTCCAACAATCTCCCCCTAAGGGAGGTCACACCATTTTACAAAATCTTAAACCTAGCATCTATGCTTGAGTCTTCGATCTTGTTCTTGTGAATATGCTTGATGTGATCTTTGACTTTAGTCTTGAGCATGTTTCCTTGCCTTGACTTTGTGCATTCATCACTTGTGAAATTTGCCTCTTCGTGACTTCATGTTCCACATACTTATACCTTTAAATTCTTGAAAGCTTCAGAGTTTGATACAGCAGAAGACTTGACCTTCAGACTTTCTTGAATTTGTTGAAGTACTAAGTGTATGTAGTACAAGCATGTGGTGACGACTTCTTCTGGATTATACACCGCAATGCCACCTTTTTGTTACGCTGCATAAGACAGTTAGCAACAAACAATATACACGGATGAAATGGCCTTGAACATTTCATTCTAATTCGGTAGCATTTTACCTCCGGTCGGTGAAGACCGTTGGACGATATTAAATATCGTACTTGTGGCATGTAGTTTCAATTAAGAACCTCCTTGACAAGATTTCGCGGGTAAACCCGTTCTCTTTACTCGACCGTCCAAAGCTGACTGCGAACGTAAAGAGTGAATCATTTGGATAATATTATCCGCATGATTTGAAGCCGTCAATTCATGTTCCTGGAACAAGTGAAGTTCAATTAAGAACCGCACCATCGTTGCTTTCCAGTTGTCACTAGCTTGATTCATAAAGAATCTTGCAAGTTACCTACCAAGTGCTGTTTGATGTTAACACTAGAAGGATTTCCACTCGTCACTATGATCAACAAAGAGTCACTCTGAGTGTTCTGGCAAGATCATTAAGATATTGCGTAGAGGCCTGGAACGTGTTTAAGTTCAATTAAGAATTAAACCACTGTTGCTTTCCAGTTATCACAAGTTTGATTCATAAAGAATCGCACAAGTCACCTACCATGAGCTTTTTGATATTCGCTCAAGAAGGATTTCCATCTTCATTGTAAATACTTTCGTATTACTCGGATGTTCAGGCAAGATCATGAAGATTTTGCGTAGGACTCTTAAAATCTTTCTTACTTTTCACATTGTGTGAACAAGCAAGGAATAATGAAAGTGTGTCCTAATGAGATATTTGATGATCTCAAATGGCTCTAGACTCGATCGTGCATTTTGGATTTTTAGTGATCGGAGGCTGGAGAGGAGTGCCACCTTTTCAATACCAATTTATTCGGAGTGAATAAATCAATAGATAATGTGTTGTCTCCGTGTGATTAAAACAAATACCTTTTGAGAGATATTTGAGTTAGCTGGGAAGGGTTGTGCATTGCATCACTGGGTCCATGACGTCTTTCTTCAATATCGAGAATCATTAGCAAAAATGACCTCAATAGCATATGTATTGACCCGGTTTCTGCCTAAGGTTGTAAGGAGGGCTTCTTTCTTTACACCCTTTATCTTTACATTTCTTTTTCATTCTTCAACCCCTTCAATGCTTACCAATACGTCATCACTAGCACCTTGTTGTGATTGTTCCAGTGCTAACTTAAGTACTTGGTCGGCATTCAGCTACGTTCACAATCTTTCTCCATCTTTCCTAAGGACTACTATTTCTAGCTATGGAATGTCCTTGGGAAGATTCCTCCGGTTCTAGAGAAATCATTGGACTTTAACCTATCCTACCATCCTTATGTCACCACAATCGTCACCGTCGTGAATAGAGATGTTTTGGGTAAGTATAAATCACCATGAAATCCATTCTGAAGTACAAATCCATTTTGCTCCCCCTTAACATATGCTACGATATTCGAAAACATTTCGCACATGTCGGGATGAGCTAACACGTTAAGTCAAACCATTTGTGATTAATCATTTCCCATATTAAATCACATTTTCTCCCCCATATTAAAAATATTAACCCAATCGATGTTTTTAATATCAATTGATTTAATAGCCTTTTAAAAAATTTGGGAAGAAAAATGCAAATCCAATTATCTTCATGATTTTAACAAGCTCCCCCTCAAATTAATGAGGGTGTACTTGAAACGTAAATTAAATACCTTTTAAACACAAGTGTAAGGTATTTATTACGTGCAAAGATCAGATATAATAATGAGTTCACAAGATTAGCAATGTACGAGGTTGGACCTGAATAATGGAGAACAGCATATGAAAGAAGCACATGGTTCTTGTTCACGAATGTTGGTCACCTCGTCACGTCCCCGAGAAAATTAATTCCCGTTGTTGAGTCAAAGCTTTCCGGTGAAATGCTTGACTTGAGTATGAAAAGCGGGTTGCTATCTGAAATAATAGCAAACCATTTGGAGCATGTTTTAAATCTTTTAAACTTCTGCTCGAACTTTATTTACAACCCCGTGTCATTATTGAATGACATTTCTAGGTTCGTAAATATTATCGATTTCAGAAGACATGCTCGTTTTATCAAAACATTTTTGAACACACAATTTTGAAAGATTTAGAAAAAATCTTTTGAGAAATTCTTGAAAAATTGTGTTCAAAGTTTTGAAAAACAATTACTTGAGCCTAAGATGTTGAATATCTTAAAAGCTCAAGTCCGAGAAGTTGTAAACTTCCCGTTGTTAAGGATAAGTTTATCATCGGCGATAAACGTTCCTTTTATCTGAAGAACGAGTCCTAAGCTGACATTTACTTAGAAGTCGTTTTCATGAGCTTGAAAACTTTGACTGTTTTAACGGAAAGCTCATGACCGAGAAAGGTTAATTTCTCGTTATGAGGAAAAGTTCTCTTATTTAAAAGATACACTTTCCTTTCTGAGCTTAAAACTTCGAATGTTTTAATACAAGCTCATGACCGAGAAAGGTGAATTTCTCGTTAAGAGGATAAGTTATCATAAACGATAAACTTTCCTTTATTTTAAGTTCGAGTTACAGTCTGACATTTAACTGTAAGTCATTGTGCATGAGCTTAAAAACTTTGAATGTTTTCGATATAAGCTCATGCCCGAGAAAAATTAATTTCTCGTTGTAAGGATAAGTTTATCATCGGCGATAAACTTTCCTGCCTTTGAAGAACGGGTTACAGACTGTCATTTATCTATAAGCCTTAAAGCATGAGCTTAAAAACTTGGAATGTTTTGTATATAAGCTCATGCCCGAGAAAAATGAATTTCTCGTTGTTAGGATAAGTTTACCATCGGCGATAAACTTTCCTTTCTTTGATGAGCGAGTTACAGTCTGTTATGTGACTGTAAGTCCTTGATTGCAGCTTAACCATGAATCCCCTGAGACATTTGTTTCTCTGATATCTGCTTCTTCAGCAACCAAACTCTAAGAGTGTCCTTAGTTGAACGGTACACAACGATTGGACCGCTTCGTGCTTTTGGAACATCAACTTTGGTACCTGCAATCTCATTAGGAATTTGCTTGCTTTGACATGGGTTAGGGATATCAATTATAGAAGCACGTGGGGGTTCACAGTTGGCTTTACTTGTGTCAGAGGTGGCCTGAGGGGATGATTCACTTGTCTTAGTTGGCAAACGTTTCCTTTTATAGAAAATCTTAGGTTCAGGCTTAAGTGATGTATCATCCTTTGCAATTTCCTCCCTAGTAGTCTTCGTAGAATCAGAGACTATCCTAGTTAAAGGGCACTCGTTTCCTACAAGAGTAAAAGTTCTACCAGTGGGGCGCCAAACTTTATCAAAGGGTTTGATTTTAGCTATCCACTGGGACTTAATTCTAGCACGGGAGTTCACCTCATCAAGTAATTTCTTGACACAAGCATCATGATTTGCCGTAAAGACACATTTTCTACATGTTTTACACGTAGCATATTTAATGTCTGAATAATTCCTAGATGATTGATCGATGCTCCTAGAAGATGGCATGCTATGGTTAGCAATGTTGGGTAATCTAGAAGGCATCTGACTATGTTGGACATTGCTATCTCTTGCATGTGTCTTTTGCTTAGCTTCCCCAAGACCAGATTTATGGCAAACGTCATTTGAACTAGTTCTAGACGTGGTCTTGGTATTTTTAGGGAAACTAGAGGCAATCATATGATTTGGTCTTGCTAAAGCTGGAGTGATCACATAGGGCCTAGTTGCTGGAGTGTCTGGTCTAGAAAGATGAACCAAATCAACTTGGGAGGCAAACCGCGGTCTCGAGGATTGTGGTCGCTCGGATCTAAATGCAGTAGGTTGTCTGACAATTGGTTGTCTGACGAATTGATTTGTAGGCGGTTTCCCCAAGATTGATGGTTTTTCAAGCTTAGTGTCCATACTAGGTCCTTTACTTTTCCTTAACTCGTTTTTCAACGCAGCTATAGCAAAAACCTTTTCCTGTACTTGGGCCTTTAAAGTCTCATTCTCTTTGAACAAGTTATCTTGGGATGCCAACTTAGATTCAAGCAGTTGAATTTGTTTCAAAAGATTATCCTTTTCAGCTTTAGAATCTAAAACAGTTTGATCCAATTTTCTTTCAAGAACAACGTTTGATTTTTCAAGTTTTTCAAAGTATGTTTCAAATTTGACCGTTTTCTTAGAAAATTCAAGTTTGGCATCCTCAAGATCTTTTGATTGTCGAGCTACGATCGTTTCGAGCTCTTTAATCTTGGGATCAGAATCAGTTAACGAGGCAGTTATAAGACAATTATCATGATGAACTATAGCATTTTGAACACTTTCTCCCCCATTATGACTCACATCGGATGAATCAGAAGTGGTATTACTATCACTCTTTTCCATCCCATGTTTGTCATAATTAGGTGCAGAATGCTCAATATGCGGCATATCATCAGCATATACATCATAAACAACATTACATTGTACCATGTTTGCAGGCTCTTCTTCATAAACGGGTAAGGTGTTATCAAGAAGGATCTCGTGAACATTCCCTGACGTGCCACTGGCATCATGTTGTCCTCCTGAGTCTGTGCTCGTGCCATCGTTAGGCTCCAAGTTGTCAACCGTATGACCAGTATCCTCTTGCATCTGCGTCATTGATTCTTGCACGCCATTAACATACACTTGCTGAAGTTGTGATCTTTGATATATCGAAGACGAGACCGATGACATGAGTTTCAAAATCGTATCACGGAAAACTCGAAGCTCGGTATGTGTATCTCGAAGAAACGATTGGCAAATCATTGAACTTTCAGGCTTGATGATATTAAATTGGAGGAAAGGCGTGAGGTGTGTCACAAGAGCCTTATATGCAAGTACCGATGCAGAGTGATTAAAGTTTCCACGGTTGAGTTGCTCGGCGAGTTGGGTCAAAGCGGTAAAAATGGAGTCGATGAATATATGACGATCTTGTCCAAAGATTGTCACAAATTCGCTCCCTTCTTGAATCCCCGAAAGAGTAACTAGATGATATTGAAGCATTTGAAATGAATTTATACCACTTTCTCTAGCTTTGTCGTGCATTCGATGCAAGTCTCCCTCTTTAAGTGTCGAATTTAACGGGTCCATTGAAAATCGAGGAAAAATGATGTGGATGTTGTGGTTTCAGTATTTTACAAATCGATTCGGCTCAAAAAAAATGTAGTCGGCTCAAATGATTATGAATTAAACCCGATCAAAAATCCCGTCACTTTGTCGTCAAATCCGACCACAAAAATTTTTTTAACCCGTCAAATATTTTACGACTTTCAATAAACAAAATAACCTTTACTAAAAAGTTAATTTTTAAAAAGAAAAATAATGAAACTAAAAAATAGAAAAATAAAAGTAAAGAAAAAAAACGTTTAAAGACAAGAAAGTAAATCGTGAATAGAGATGTTTACTAAAAAAACGGATATATTAAAACACTAAACTTTACTTAAAAAAATTTTTACCTAACTAATATTCAAAATAGTAAATAAAAAAATCTAATATATATTGAAATAAAAACACGTGGCTGTAGAAACCCAATACGTGGCTAAAAAAAAAAATGGATCCGTGTATCCCCTAGTTTCCTCCGCCCATTAAAAAATCTTTGTTGAAAAGCCTAGTTTACTCCGCCTAGTTTATATCTTAACCTAAATCTTCTCTCTTCCTCACACAGATAACCAAAAACGCAGCCTCAATCAAAACTCCTCAATCTTCTTTATCAATTCCTATCAAGTGTCTGCCTATATCAATTCTTTATCAAGTTTCTTCCTTTATCAATTCTTTATCAAGTTTCTTTATATCTCTCTCCAAACCTATATCAATGCGTTATCAAGCAAGCGTGATGATCTTCAAGATCCTGTAAATGGGTCTCAGGTAGGTGTCTTTAACTTTTATTGTCGAAGCACAACCGTTCTCTTCATCTGTGTGTCTTTCTTGTTTGTGTTGAGTCTGGAAATAAATCTTCGATCAATGATGATAATGTTTAAGCTTATAAATATTAGAAAAGATTTTGAAAAAAGTTTAAACAAACTGAGATCTTCTAAGTCTAAAGTGGTGTTGTGTGGTTAGGGTGTTGTGTGTGGTGTCCGAGAGAGAGAGAGGGTTGGAGGGTTTGAGGTGTTGTTTGTTTGTTGTATGTTTTTGCGAGGGTCAGAGATTTTGAGGGTTTGAGAGAGGGAGTCTGAGTGAGTCGAGGTTTGTGTGAGGTGTGATGGTCGAGAGGGTGCGAAGGAGGGTGGTGTAATTGTTTTATATATCCTGGTTGATAATCTTGAGATCTATCGAGTCTATCTCTCATCTGTCGCGTCTTTCTTGTTGTGTTGTCATTAAAAAATGGTTTTGAGTGATGTGTAGGTGAGACCGAGGGTGTTTGTTTAAGGAATCGAAAAAAATAATGATCTTAACAAGTTTGTTAAAGATCTTTATTTAATTTCGTATATTAATACTGGGTTTATAACCAAATACGAATCTATGATGATTGAAATCGATTTTTAAAGATGAATGAAAGTTCTATAAATCTTAAATCGATTCTCAAACTGAGATGTAGATGTGTATTTTGATTTCGAAGGTGTCGAGGGTGTGGGGAGTGAGACGAGAGGGTTGGGATGGGTGTTTGTGTTTTCGTTTGTGGTGACGGTCTAAAAAGGCCTGAGATTGGTTTTTGTGGAGGGTCGTGTTGGAGTCGAGTCGAGTGGGGAGAGTGAGGGTCTTGGGTTGAGAAATGTTAGACGAGGGGTTTTAAGGGTCTTCGAGTGTGATTCGATATCGGGTCAGTTGGTGTTTGAGTCAAGTTAGATGAGACGAGGGTGAGATTTGTTGGGGTGAGGGGTTCGTTGGTGAGATGAGGGGTGCAAGTGAGAGGTGAGACGAGGTTGTTGAATCAGACGAGGGTGATGGGTGGGGGTGTTTAGTCTTGTTCGAGAGTCTTGTGAGGGTCTTTGTCTTTGGTAAATTAGTTGAGTCCAAGTTTAGAGTCGAGAGAGGTTTTGGTCGTAGGTTGAGTTGTCTGTGTGAGATGGGTGAGTCACTGTTTGGATCGAGTCCTTGTTGTTTTTGTCTATGCGGAAAAATTTCTATGCGGAAAGTCCTATTCGGAACTTTTTCTTATTCGGAACTTTTTCCTATTCGGAACTTTTTCCTATTCGGAACTTTTTCCTATTCGGAACTTTTTCCTATTCGGAACTTTTTCCTATTCGGAACTTTTTCCTATTCGGAACTTTTTCCTATTCGGAACTTTTTCCTATTCGGAACTTTTTCCTATTCGGAACTTTTTCCTATTCGGAACTTTTTCCTATTCGGAACTTTTTCCTATTCGGAATGTTGTGTCAATTCGGAAAGTTTTGTCTATTCGGAAAGGTTTGTCCTATTCGGAAAATGTGTCTATTCGGAAAGTTTAGTCCTATTCGGAAAATATGTCTATTCGGAAAAAAAAAATGACCATTCGGAAAACCTGTGTCTATGCGGAAAACTTAATCGGAATAGAATGGAAAACTGATGACTTTGGATCAAAAAAGATTGAAGGACTGATGACACTTTTTATGGACTGATAACTGGAAAGATCAAAAAAACTGATAACCAGAAAATAATAAAAAGTGATTAAAAAATTATTAAAAAGTGACTGAATAAAAAGGATTAGGCAAAGTTATACCAGAAAATAACTGATAAACGATAAAACTGATAAAAAAATATTGACTGAATTGGGCTGATAACTGACACACGAACAAAATAAATCTGATAAAAAAATAAAAATTGATAAAATTTATAAAAATTGATAAAAAATTAGAAAAGAAAGGATTTTTACCACCAAATCAAAAGAAAAAAAATGCAAATCCTAAGATTCAACCATAGCTCTTGATACCAATTGAAGGCCTACTTATTCTAAGGATTTGGTAATGGATGGATTAGATCTATGGATTTGGTGGAAGAGATGGGGAAGAAGGAGATTAGGTGTAGAGAGAGAAAGGAGAGGGAAGAAAAGTAGAGAGAGAAAGTGATTAGATTAATGATAAGTTGAATGAATGAACTAACCAACCCCCTCCTAACATGCTAGGAGGGGTATATATATAGCCCACCCTACATGTGGGCTATATGGACTATACATTATTAAGTAGACCACGAGCCCATTACATAATTATCGTTGGAGCGACCGATCCTTCATAAATACGTAAAACGTATTTCCAACAGGAATCAACTTCATGGGAGGACAAGAGGGAGATTGAAGAGGACATGAAGTTATTGAAATTTGAGGGAGGGTTACTAGAAGACTCTTCTTGAGACGTATTTTCGACTTGACACGAGTTCGCATTGATCTCGGGTGAGATGTTCCCTTGAATGGGAGACATGACACGATCAACGGAGTGATAAGGAGAAGATACAAGAGACGGAAAGTCAATAAGGACTCTTCTAAGAAGACGAGAAAGAAGCATTCCATAGGGAAGACTTGACTTAGACTCAAGAAGAACAAACCTAATTCTTCTAGCCATGAAAAATGCGAGATTGTAAGGAGTTGTGGTGACAACACAATACAACATGTGTGCAAGGCAAGCGGGTACTAAATCCCGATTCCCATCAAGACACATTGCATTTTCCCTAATGATTTCTGCCCAAAGAGTCATGAAATCATTAATATCACTAGATAGTAATTCCCAAGGAGAGAGAGTTCGAACAGCTCCTTGAAATTTACCATGAATAGGATGCTCACGAGGCTTAGAAATGGTATTAATGATATCCGAAGGAGTTGGAAGCACGGTCACATAATGAGCATCAATAGGGGCCGATTCTAAAGAGTCTAAACTCCAAGCATCGGTGAATCGAGATTGACCATTAGATGGCACTCCAAGAATATCACCGAATTCTTCAAGAGTGTAAATAATGATTTTCCCCATAATGGAAAATCGTATAGACAAACCATTATTGATGCTTATCAATGTGAATGAGCTAAAGAACTCCATAAGAAACGAAGGAAATATTGGCTCATCAATATCAAGAAGACAATCAAACACAATAGACTTAAACATGAAGTGAATAAACTCATTTGCGAAATTGGAACAAACGATGCGTCCTTTATGAAAACAACGATGTTCAAGAGACTTAGACAAGTTTTTGTGAGATTGAATCAAATGAGGGTAAGAGGGCATGTATGCTCGTGTTTGTTCATGATATTTTTGATATCTTGAAGACATGACAAGTACCTAAACACGAAAAATAATCTTTCCAATCACTCATATGAAAATCAAAAAATGAAAATGAAAAAAGAAAATGTGTTATATCAATTTCTTGACAAACATAGGATTGAATCCATATCATTTTCATGTTCACAATGTGTCTATTCCATCATTAACCAAGAACACATGATCTATGTTAGATCATCAATGGATTAGAACATTGGTTTTTCAAAACAAGTTTTTTAGGTAAGCATTAACAATGTCATTACCTACTTGTTAATGGGTTCATCTCAAATCCATCATTCAACCAAAATTGTTTAGCCTAAATTCGGATTTGTTCTACAAGTGGGTTTTAGTGAAATATTAATGAATATCAACCTAAGGAATCATAGTAAAATAACCATGTCAACCCACATTCCTATTAAGGTTTTAATTCAATTTCAATTTTAAAAATCCCCAATTATGAAAGGATGAATCCTAGAACAAAATAGATGAAATTGAAAGAAAATACTTACAATTATTGATATTAGATGAAGGATGAGTGAAACCCACAACTTGGAATCAATTAATTTGAGTGATTGAAGGTTTTGGAAGCTTCAACAATGGTGGAAAAGGTAAAACCCGTCGGCTGTGTGTTTTTGGGAGAGAGAGAGTTTGGTTTGAAAAAGAATAAAAAACTCAAACTGGCGCTCTGACAAAAGTTACTGCCCGCGGTACCTTATCAATAAGGAACCGCGGGTTTGAGCCGCGGAGATAAGGAACCGCCTACAGAGGCAGGTTTTTATCTCTGAAAAACGCCAGATTTTGAAAATCCAGTTTTTCTAAAATACTTAAAATTAAATCATGAGCCTTTTAGAATATCATTGGATCATCATAACACTAAGCAATATGCCTTAACGAAGGATTACGAGTTAAATCAAGATCGAAAAGAATCGAAACGGAAAAACGACTACTCGTAGCAAAACGACTAAGTGGAGAGAAGTCAAGGGAAGTGAATCAAGACTAGGATCAATGCTCAAAGGATTAGTTACAATCTTCAAATAGTTGTAGCGAAGAGCTTGTGTCATATATAGTGGTTTAAGACGTGCCTTTCCGGCGAAACGTTAAACGGCTTTGGTAATGAATAAGCACAAAGTAATTATTCAAGTATAGACTAAGATCACTTTCAATAATAGTCTTAGTCTAAACCAAAATATGAGCAAGGTATTAATTCACTTTCTCTCCCACAAAGGGCCTACTAACTGTATGGGTGCAAACCATGGAAATCATGCTTGATACTTTAAGCTTCTACTAACTCACTCTACATCACCATAGTGAGTCAAGTATCCAAGCAATGAAGGTTTGAGAGGATGAAAGAAAAGAAACACAAACCACAAATAAATGTCAAGGCAAGGATGCCAAGAACAAGCACATAGTCAAGTAATGATCAAAAGAATGATCAAAGGGCGTGTGGAAGAACGAAAGCGTACCTTGGCCACAAAGAGCAATCCATGAAGGAATAAGTGCTATGCCCAATCAATGACTATGATGAGTACTAAGTCTTCAAGGACTAGTATCATTTCTAATCATCTTGGTATCATCATTCAAAGATGTTAAAGATCAATGAAGATGATTATTCTACAAGTGCAAGTAACTCAATCCACAACCAATTAAATGATTGATCTTCATGAGTACCTACACAAAGCAAGATGCAAACTAGTAGATACATTTCAAGATTATATCTAAAATGCATAAAGGCTACTAATCTTAAGTGGGATGCAATATTATCAATTAAAATACCTATTTTCAAAGAAAACATAGTTTTGACCAAAGAGAAACTTTAGTACAACTAGACCTTCTAATTTGAGGAGACAATGGATCGATCCAAGTTTCAAAGTACAATATACTTCAAAGATCTTGAGTGACCATCGCTCTGATACCAATTTTAGAAACTAAAAGGGGGGGGGGGGGGGGGTTGAATAGTTTCTCTTCGATTGGTGACCAAATTAAAATTACTTTCAATTTGGTTTGTATCAAAACTATCTTTTACTTGAGACTAAGTTGCATAATGATTAGGTTCAATTCAAATGCACTAGCAAGGATAATAGGTAAGTATAATGATAATGAAATAAGTAAAGAGTAAGGAAAGAGACAACCTAGTGGGAAGACACCAAGATTTATAGTGGTTCGACAACGAGGCTCTATCCTCGTTTCTACTCCACTCCTCGAGTACACCTACTCGAGATTTCCACTATATCCACAAGCTCCCTTCTCGGCGGAGAAAACCTTACATCGTTGCTTACATTATTTTCCGACACTAAGCTAAATGTCGAGACCTAATCTTTAGCTAGGACCAATCTACACGACGTTTCCTACTTCACAATTTAACGACACAAGGCTAGATGTCGGGTTCTAATCTTAAGGTAGAACCAATCTTCACGACGTTGCCTACTTCACCATTTTACGACACAAGGCTAGATGTCGAGTTATAATCGAAAGCTAGAACCAATCTTCACGACTCTTCACTTTGAAGCTAAGTGAGAACTTCACACGACACAACTACTAATCACTTTTAAGTTTAGTGAGAACTCACAAGACACAACCACATCACTTTATAGTTTAGTGAGAACTCCTAATCAAATCTATTACAACTCAACTAGACTTATCCAAGTACACACATGTAGCTTGGATTTACACAACACAAATCCAAGCAAACACATATGCAATGGATGTACACAACAAATCCAAGTATCCACAAATGACTTGGATGAACACAACTAGTCCAAGTATTCATAAATACATTGGATTGACCTAAAACAAAAAGGGTATCATGATGAATATGACTAGCTCATAGATTCATCTTTATCACAACACTAGTGAGTGAGTGATCTTCTCATTAGATAAGGTAAAGGAGTGGATCAAGAGGATAATCATATGTAAACATCCTTAACAATTTAAGTGATCATTTACTAATGATTATGCTATAGAAAATAGAAAGAGGGCTGAGAAAAACGTCCAAGAGGCTTACTGGAAAATGAGATTTGACCCACTATTTAAAGGAGACAAAGTTACAACGGATCTATAACGGCTACTGTGCGCGGTACCTTATCTCACCCTGCGGTACCATATCGCTAAGGTATCGCGTAGGTACTTAAGGTACCGCCACTAGACTCCGTTCCGTTTTTTTTTCTTTTAGTGGGGTGGGAATATCTGAGGTATTTGAACCCTTCAAAGGATATTCTAACAGCATTTGGAATATGCCATTTTCAAATTTTCATTTTCCATTTTAATAAAACATTTTCTAAAAAAGAAAGTTTATTAAAAAGTCTTTTGTCATATTAACAAAAGTGAGTTTTAAGGATAATCATTTTAATGATCACTAAGTATGATTAAGAAAGGTTAGTGATATGATTATTACCTTGATGATAGTGTTAGTTAAATAATTCATTTTGTGTTTTACACTAAATGTGTTGTATGGTTTGTTGTGATCAAAACTAAGAAAGATTAGTTAATACTAATAATGTTTTTAGGCATCACTTGCATTAACAGTTTCTTCCTATCATCTTTTTATTTAAAAAAAAATTAATCATGTATTTCCTTTATAAATTTATATTTATATGATGATGAATGATGATCAAAGTATTATGTGGGGATTTTGTGCTGATAGATTTGGTTAAAAAGACTAAAATCTACATGTAAAGATATTAGAATCATGGTTAAATTTATAGGCTTTATAAAACAGTAAGTAACCATATGAACACTTGGTAAAATGACTTGGATTATTGAATATACAGTTAGATATATGATTTTTACATATATGGTGAGTTGGCCTCTCAATGGAATCAATAAAATGAGCAAGATATGATTAAAATACTATTAAGATTCAAATCTGTATAGTCTGTTTTGGACGAATGATTAGGGATACTTAGAGGATGATTGAGCAGTAGCTAAAGGAGTTATTTGTAGCACATATTATGTAGTTTGTGCTGCCCAAATTTGAGCTTCTATCTCCTTGTAGAACTCAAGATATGGCAAAAATAGTGAAAGTGATTTTGATAATCATATTTAGAAATAAAAGTATATAATATAAAATAAGCACTCAAGTAATATTATTATAAAATACACATATAAAACCCACTAACTTATGATAATATTTATAAAATGAGTTATATATTATGATAAATAAAACTTGGCATTTTATAAAAGTACAAACTCAAATGTTTTCTAAAAGTTATAAAACTATATATAAGTTTTACGTCTTTTCGGCTAAAACCGAAAGATTAACGTTTTCGCCAAATAAAACTTAGACGGTCGGACCCGTCTAATGTAACATTTTTCTAAATCATATACTGATATATAAACACATTTGACAAGTAAAAACCGATAAACCCGAGCTTTATAACTTATGGACCTTAACGGGACAAAGTAACCTTATTGGACTATTAGCCCAACTAGTTTTGCTAAACACTAATGGACTTACTCATGGGCTTAACCCACTTGGACCCAACATATGAGTATAGTCCTGGCATTAAAAGTATAAATGGGCTAATATAATGTATTGGACTTTTAATGGGCTATTTGGGCCTTAATATATAAATAAGTTGAAACTAGTGTAACTAGTCTAAATTTTGACTAACACATAACAACTATAATGTTGTATGAAGAGATAAAATCCCACTTGATCATCATCATACTTATGATATCATCATATATACATAACCATTTTTTATATAAATTCATTGGACAAGAGTCTAAGACTAAGTATTATTTGTCTAGGTTTCCGTGATTGAAGCACGTACCGTACATCCGAATCGCCGATAACCCGCTTTTCCCAATCAACGTGAGTTCATAGCCTCACACTCTTTTAAATGTTTTATGAAATGTTTTATAAACCTGCGAGGGAGATAACATGTTAGTTTTTATAAAATAGGACACTAGTTGTCCCGATTGTTTGCTTATTGATATGGACCCGAATGATTATATGACCCGATGAATGATTATATGACCCGATGTATGAAATGAAATGGATTATTATTAGTTAGGTTATGTCACTAAAAGTCCCATTAGCATGAATCGTGAACTACCGGGATTTGGTAGATGCTTATGCATATAATAGCACTATTTGGGGAAGATCACCCGAGTTCGCGCCTTGACGGTTGATCCCCGTCGTGCCACATTGATTGGTAAGCGAATTTATGTATGAGAAGACTTATATAAGCGTGATTATTGTGACGACACGCTGTTTTAGATGGGCAAAGGAAATTACGGGTTAGCTACCCGTTATATGTTATAGAAACGTAACAATGTCATGCGGCTTATAATAATCCAATAACGGAAATACTGATATACGCATTGAATTTTAATATATTGCCTGACTAGCAATACGGGGTCTTATTACTGATATTATGTTCGTGTTTTGGTTTTGCATAACCGTTTTCATATAACGGTTTTTATTTAACTCTATACAACGTTTTAAAACGCATTGTATGATGCTTTTACGATAATGGTTCGTATGATGGTTTTAAAGGCTAAAGCCTATATTATGATTTACGACAAAGATTTGTATAAAATGTTTTTGGCCTATTTTACGGCCTACAACAAAGAATTGTTAGTGTGATTTACAACAAAGAATTGTACAAAATGAGTTTCGGCAATGATTATATATCGGTGATATGTATTAATGGTTCTTATTAAACTCTATGAATTCACTCGGCGTTTTCGCTGACTTTCTTTTTAACATGTTTTATCTCAGGTACTTGAAGGTAATTCTCGGGAAGACGACAAGAATTTATGGCCCGCATTCAATTAAAATTTCTATTCAAATGTTTTGTAAATTTGTATGATATACTATGACCTGAGGACCTATGTAAATTGATATTCATGAATGGAAAATGCTTTATTATTAAACGACGCGATTTTTAAGCGTTGTCTATGATTTGAGTTATATGATATCCCGTAACACCAACGACTCTTCCGCTGCATTGAAACATGATTATTTGGGGGTGTTACAGTTGGTACCAGAGCTCTGGTTATAAAGACCAAAAGATTTTTAAAACCGAGGTTTTGAGTAAAACATTTCAAAATCTTTTAACCATAAATATTTTTAAATAAATATTTTGAGTGAAATATTTAATAATCTTTTGACTATAACGGTGCCGAAGAATTCCCGAGTTACCGACAAGGCCAGACTGAGAAGTGTTATTTTAATATATATAACTTGGATTTTATATATATATATATATATATATATATATATATATATATATATATATATATATATATATATATATATATATATATATATATATATATATATATATATATATATATATATATATATATATATATATATATATATATATATATATATATATATATATATATATATATATATATATATATATATATATATATATATATATATATAGTGTAGTGCTATTTGTAGAACCACTTTTTTGGTACAGAACTTACAGAACCAATATAAATCAATCTAGGCCATTGAATAAATTTGATGAAAGGCTAGGATTAAAAAGTGCCAAAATTATAATTAATTAAAAGATGAAGTCATTATAAAGAAAGGTGAAAAACCTAAAAAGGGCACTACGGGTATTCTATATTATCCCAAAAAGATTGATTTACCATCTACTAATATTCACAAATCATTAAAATGCTCCCAGTTTTTCTCTCTGTACAGTAAACCTAGAAACTAACACCTAAAACCTAAATGACCACCTATCTCTCCAGATCCGCCGTTCATAAATCTCACGAGATCCGCCGTTCGCAAATATCTTTAGATCGAGCAATCATCTCCCAAGATCCGACGATTACCGTACCTAACCAATGATCTTTCACTCTTGATTCATCAAATTAAATATATGCACTTTCTTGATTTTCCGTATAAAATAACGCCAACAATTTGTGGTTGGAGGAGGATGATATCGATGGCAACGGTTGGAGGAGGATGATGACGACCGCGATAACTAGACAGTATCAGTTAGAGATGGTTGAAAAGGGGGATGCAAAATTGGTAAGTGTACATACCCACAAAATTATTCGTTAGTGAAGATTCATGCTCATTATAATCATTTTTTATTATTGCTTCGGTAACTTATTCTTCCAAATATCCTATACTGGTAGTTTATTATTTATGTCATTCTTGCATTTCAAATTGACATCAATAATATCTTCTAATATTTGGCATCCGTGATCTACTACAGTAATAGGTGGAATGAATTAGATTTTGTTTTTTTTTAATTTTTTATGAGATATTTCGTAATCGATACTCGTAATCCACAACTTTTTTACGAGATATAATATATTATTTGCAGGTCTTGATGGTGAGCTCTTTATCACGACACAACTGCAGTAGAGTTAGAGAGATCAATTTCTATTCCCTAAAGGTTCTATATTTTGACGTCTTATGATAATATGTTGTTTTCATTCATTTGGCAATTTTTTGTACATAGATTATAATAGTAATTAAATAATTAAATGAGACTACATAAAAATTTAATGAGTAGCTACTTTTGGGTCACCTACGTAAATGGTTCGGTAAAACCTTCTTTTAATTATAGGGTGTGTTTTGAATTTTGTCTAATGTTATGATTGTACTTTTTATAAGATTATTTTAAATGATATAATAACCATCTGTGATCTCTTTTGTAGTTAAAGCAAAATCAGATGCTTACAAAAATAAAGTGCCTATATGTGTTGTTGAACAGACAAATATGTCCTATTGAATTGAACGAGAAATGCAACGTCCAAAAATCTTCTTTTTGGTTGTACGAGTAGTCTTATGAAATCACCATGAAAATTATTTTTGGGAGAATTTCATATATGTCCTTCTTTTGACACTAAATTTCATATATATCCAACATCACTTAAAAAATTCATATATATCCCTTCTTTTGACACAAAATTTCATATATATCCAACCTCACTTAAAAATTTCATATATATCCAATTTTAAACAAAGAATTTCATATATGTCCAATTTTTTACTTGAAATTTCATATATATCCAAATACTTAATTTATATATACTTAAAAACATAAAACACATATTGAATATTATTTAAATCTAAAATAACTATTATAAATTTATTTCTTTTTCTTATACTTACGCATATATTCATATATTTTTATATAAACAATGTCTCAAATTATTATATGCACACACAGTGATGCAAAACATATTTTATCAAAGTATTTAAGAATAAAAAATAAAGTGGTGTTAAAACTTGATAAGAATACTGATTGTTGCTTTATTATCTTATTTCAAGGTTAGTTATATTTATTTTTTATGGATTTTTTTATTGTTTTGGTGATTAGATGTGCATATTATTAGGTAGGAAAACATAGATATAATGGTTATTTTAGGTTTAAATGATAATTAATATGTATTTTAAGTTTTTAGTTATATATAAATTAGGTATTTGGACATATATGAAATTTCAAGTTTTAAATCGGATATATATGAAATTTTTAAGTAAAATTGGATATATATGAAATTTTGCAACAAAGGGAGGGATATATATGAAATTTTTAAGTAAAGTTGGGTATATATGAAATTTAGTATCAAAAGAGGGATATATATGAAATTTTTCCATTATTTTTTATTCTTTTTATAATCAATTGAATAAAAATTGTGCAAGTTGTCTTAGACTTTAAAAATGGCGTGTCTTGCCTTCTAAATTATTGGTTTGGATAGTTACATATATGGTATGAGAAAGTGAATATGTGTTTTATAGGTAGAATAATATATGTCCTCGTATAGTACTGATTCTAAATATGTTGTTATTACTATGACCAGGTCTCTTTTATGCCTCATATCAAGCTTTAGATCGAAGTTTATGTGATTGACGAAAACACATACCGGAAACATGCATGTTTTTTGAAGACATAAATACATGTTCTAATGAATTTGACGAGCCAGTGCAATGTGCACCTATGTTATTGGAAGGATTTTGGATATGACATAAATGTTTTTGAATCTTTTGCACATTTATATTTAAGAATATACATTTGTATATGAATTGTATTTTATTTTTATATCAAAATTTATATATTGTACTTATATTTTTTACTTTGTTGTATATTTAGAGATCACATGTGTACACTAAAACATATATGCAATTATTACTTGTTTAAGCAAAACAAGTTTCATGGGTTTCAAAAAAAATGTTTATATATTTAAGATATTAAAATAACATGTATGCACATGTATTTTAAACATGTATGTTTTTTTAGAACATGTATGTTTTTTGAAAACATGTATGTTCGAAAAAAATTATTTAATTAAAAAAATATTAATTTTTAATTCCAAAAATAAGGATGCTTAAAAAACGTTTTTTAATAAAAAAATCAAAAAAATATGTGAAAATGTATATTACCAATATACCCTTTTGATTTATATAAAAAAATTTAATAGTTAAAAAATTCTATTGGTTGAAATTGGTTCTGTAAGTTCTGTACTAAAAAAGAGGTTTTGCAAATAGTGCGCCCCTATATATATATATATATATATATATATATATATATATATATATATATATATATATATATATATATATATATATATATATATATATATATATATATATATATATATATATATATATATATATATATATATATATATATATATATATATATATATATATATATATATATATATATATATATATAATATATATATATATATACATATATATGTGTAACTTTATTTACAAAACTCATTTAAGTGACAGAACTTTCAGAACTCATTTTGGACCACTAGATTGATTAATCAATGGACATAATGCAATGTGCTATAAATGTAATTAATTAAAAAATTAAAATATTAATTAAAAAGTTGTAAGGTTAATTTAGGCATTTGATGTTTATCCCTAAAAAGTCGCCACTAGCCATTTAATTTCACCTATGAGTCAGTTATCTGTAAACCTAAAAACGCCTCCCTAAAATATAACAAGCCGCCTCTTTTGTCAAGATCCCTAATCCGCCCAGAAAAAATAAAATAAACGTCACCGATAACTTTTGATTCACACCAAGCATCAACGAGTATGATTTTTGAGATTTATTTTACATCTCAATTTGTGATATTCTTACAACTGCTTTTTCTGTGCGAATGGTCAACCTCCACTTGAAGCAATAAGACAAAAAAACACCTCACCTCAAATTAGATCTTATGTTTTTGGGCGAGCTATGATGAATCCAATAAAAAAATCCATAGAAATCACACGGTATGCTTTGGAACCTTCTTTTTCTTGTACTTTCATTTGTGTGAAATTGTTTTGCATCATAAATGACCATAAAGAGTAATAATTAATGGTTGATTGAAGAATCATGGATATGATACATCAACGTCTAAAAGAAACTTGATTCGTTATGTTACTTTTTGTCACAAATCTTAATTTATATTATTAATTTATAAATTATATAAATCTAGTTGCAATTGTGATGGTACCCATTAAACTTTATATGTTAATATATTAATTTGTATTGTACTTGGTTAATGGTTGACAAATTTATTCCAAAGTATGTAATGGTGTCATGTTTTTTTATTAACTTCGAATGCAGGTAGTTAAAACTATACATATGTGTTTATTTTTTATAAAGTATGAACATGTACAATTTACGATATAAAAACATGTATGTTATACCTAGTTAAACATGTATGTCCAATAAAACATGTATGTTTTTAATTTGAAAACATGTCATTTTTTTAACTATAAAAATATAGCGTAAAACAGGCATGTTTATAACCAGTTAAACATGTATGTCCACTAAAACATGTATGTTTTTAATTTGAAAACATGTATGTTTTTAATTTTAAAACACGTCCGTTTTTTAGTTACCAAACAGGATACTATACACTTTGGCATGTATGTTTTTTATTTGAAAACATGTCCGTTTTTAATTTTAAAACATGTACGTTTTTTATTTTAAAACATGTCCGTTTTTAATTTTAAAACATGACCGTTTGTTAGTTATGATTAAGTCGTTTTTATTTGTTTGTGGTTTAAAGATTTTTGTGTATGCTTGCTTTCAGATAAATGAAGATGAACATGAGGATGAAGTGAAGATGATAGTATCATTTAAAGACAAAAAGAATACATATCTCAAAGTTAATTTTTTTGAAGAGATACAATTATTGTATATGTGTTTTTTGTATTTGTTATTAAATGAAAACATATATGTATTATTTTTTCTTTTATAAACATTCATGTTTTTTTTATTTGTGTTTCAATCATAAAAAATTAATATTATTTAAGTAAAAATAATGCGTAATTGATAAAAAAAATGCATACTATAATCAGTTCACAATTTTTAAAAAACATACATGTACGAACGCAAAGATTAAATGTAAAAACATATATGTACATCCTTTTTCGAAAAACCTAGGCTGAAAAAATCAAAACAAAAAAAATTCTTACAAAAATTAAGAGAGCTGTTAAAAAACGGGATTTTATAAAAAAAGAAGCTAAATATACGTTTTACTATTATACCCTTTTGATTTAAATTAAAATTTTTTAATACTACTAAATTGTGATTGGTTGAATAGAGTTCTACAAGTTCTGTCACTAAGATTAGTTCTGTAAATAAAGTCCCCCCCATATATATATATATATATATATATATATATATATATATATATATATATATATATATATATATATATATATATATATATATATATATATATATATATATATATATATATATATATATATATATATATATATATATATATATATATATATATATATATATATATATATACATATATATATATATATATATATATATATATATATATATATATATATATATATATATATATATATATATATATATATATATATATATATATATATA